>JALMGJ010000002.1:27991413-29329413 GCA_023362775.1 Charina bottae | reverse complement strand
AAAAAGTGAAGTGGGAAATCCCACCCCAGGATCTGGTTGCAAGATTCCTGTCTGAGGATTCATAAAGTATTTCCACTTCAATCCAGACTGTGGCCAGAGTCCTCCACGCTGCCTATTCCTCCCACCTGAGTTGGAGAAGGATGCAACTTGGGGATTATCTGGTACCACAGATAGTACAGCCACGGCAGGTAAGATTTTCTCCTTTGGGATTCCAAGGATATCCCCTCCTACAATTCCTCAGTGTTACGTTGGAGAAGGGCAGGGCAGCACATGGGGTGGGGTGTTTTCCCCATTCCCAGTTGCTAATGTAATTTCTAACTGGATGTGGTAGACTGGGGAGAGAGAGAGAACGACAGGAAGGGGGAGGTTCTGTGTCTAGATCTTTTAAACTGAATGTTTGTGCTGGTTTGGGATGCTGTAAGAAAACTGAATGCTACCTCAGTAGAAAGAAAGGCTCTTTTCCCATTTCCAGATTAAATAAACTTTGGAATACCATAGTCACCTTCACACACTCTCTCTTGATCATCTAACATTGACTTTATCTACTGTGAAGAGCATGGCATCTCTCTTCACTTCTTGTCCTGCCACCACAATAAGGGGTCACATCTCTGCCTTCTCTTGTTCAATTGATCTGCCGCTGCCTCTAACCTCTTGGTCAAAGACTGGCACTTTTTTTTTGTTCCTTCAAGTCAGTGTTGATCCTGGCAACTGCCTGGAAAATCCCTGCAATTCTCTTGGCAAGATTTCAGAAGTGATCTGCCATTGCCTTTTTCCTAGGGCTGAAAGAGAGTGACTAGCCTAAGGTCACCCAGCTGGGTTTGTGCCTAAGGCAGGAGTCTCCCAGTTTCTAGCCTGGTACCTGAGCCGCTACACCAAACTGGCTCTCTTTCCATTTCCTACCACCCCCTATTGATTTCATAAAGTGAGGGTATATGATTGTAGGACCAGGAAAGAATTAAAAAACCAACCAACCAACCTATCCTGGCATGAACTTTGCTACTTCTTTTGCCTTTTAACCTTAAAGAAGAAGAGACAGATTTAGGCAAAGGTCAACTGGTTCGTTAATAAATCAGAATTTTCACCAGATACATTCTGAAGCCCATCCATCACAGCCATTTTGGGAAACTTTATATACAGTTACAGGCATTTCAATATACATATTCAAATCTATAAACAACTGTTTCTACCATATTACATCATTACATAAATCAGATAATGCCACAAATTCAGCTTCTACTGTTGAAACAGAAATCGTGTTTTGTTTCTTTACTTTCCAATGTATAACAGAATCTGCATATGTGATAATCAGTCATGTGGTTGATTTTCTGTCACTTATGTCACCTGCCCAATCTCTGTCTACAAAACACTCTAGATTCTTCTTCTCCTCAGAACTCAATAACAAACATGTATTAATGGTCCCATTTAAATACCTTAAAACCCTTTTCATAGCTTGCCATGCATTTTGTGTTGGTTTAGATCAGAGCTTTCCAAACTGTGTGTCGCGACACACAGTCTGGTGTGTCGCCACACAACCTGGAAGCGCTGATCATCCTCAGCGCTTCCGGGTTTTCCCACGGCGACACACCAACGGCGGTTGGTATGTCATTGCGGGAAAACTTTGGAAAGCCCTGGTTTAGATACTAACCTCCTTAATATCCCTACAGCGTTAGCTATATCAGGTCTAGACCATTGTGCAATATATAATAAGCTGCCAATTGCAGAATGATATAATTCAGGTTCTTGAAATTCTATATTTCCTATGGTCTTTTGGAAATCTACCACCATAGGCGTTTTTACTGGCTTACAATCTTCGATATTATATTAATTAAAAATATAATAATTAAAAATTAATTATTTTAATTTTTTAAAATAAATTTTAATAAATTATTTATTAATAATTTTTAATTATTAAAAATTTTACAATCTTCTGCTTCTGGCTTAACAAAAAACTACCCTTATGTGTCTTTTGTATATTAACCCCCAAATAATTTTTTATTTGTCCTAGATCCTTCAATTGAAACTCTTTACCTATATTCCCTGCAAATTCTTTTATCTGCTCTGTGGTTTGTGCAATTAGACAGATGTCATCCACAAAAATTAAAATAATCTGCTGTTCTTTCCCTGTTCCCTTGGTGTATACCCAGGGATCTGCAATACTTCTATTAAACCACATGGCTTGCAATGTTGCATCTAGACATAAATTCCACTTTCAGGAAGATTGCTTTAAACCATAGATCACTTTGTTCAATTTATATACCATGCCTTGTGTTTTACTCTCATACCCAGGAGCTTCACACATGTAAATATCTTCCTTTAGTTCTACATTCAGATATGCAGTCGTAACATCAAAATGATTTACCTCACATTGCCTAATTGCTGCAATCTTTAATGTTAATCTAACACTCTCCCCTCTCACTGTGGGACCATACGTTTCACCATAATCCTGATGTTTCCTTTGAGTAAATCCTTGAGCAACGAGGCATGCCTTATATTTTACTTCCCCTAATACCAGTTTTATTTTGTATACCCTTCTACACCCAACAGCACTCTGTCCTTCTGGCAAAGCTGTTGATGTAAACACATTATGAACAGCCATAGAATTCATTTCCCCATCCATGGCTGCAAACCATTTTTTAAATTCTTTCTTGGGTAATTGTATTACCTCCTGTAAACTATGTGGTTCACAATACACTAAATTTACTGTTACTTCCCCCAGTGTAAAATGTTCAGGAGGTTTATTTTTAGTTGTTCTCTCAGAACGCCTGGGAACAAACACCCAAACATCTGCCCCTCCTCTCTCTCTATCTTTGGAGGACGAAGTTCTGTTCCTTTAACAGTGGTTTCAGGACTTGCTACTGCATGCTGTAAATCTTGTTCACTATGCTCCTTAGTTTCAGATGTTGGCAAAAAAGTCTGTGTTTGCATGTATTTTTTTCCAGTTATCCTGCTCTGCAAATTCCACTGATCTAGAAATAATTACCTTCCCATGATCAATTGCAAATCTATAAGCTTTTGAACCAGGTTGATAACGAACAAACCTTAGCTTCATAGCCTTAGGCTGCCCCTTTCTTCTTTGACTTTTGGGAATATATACCCATGAATAGCAACCAAAACCTCTCAAATTAGACAAAACAGGTTGCTTGTTAAATAACAAATAATATGGAGTAGTACTTATCACTGAACTCCACAATCTATTCACTAAATAATCAGCAGTCAGTATGGCTTCACCCCAAAAATGTCTAGGTAAGCCTGAATCTTTAATATTGGAAATTATCATATTTTAATATTGCCACAGCTTGGTGGATGAAGGGGAGGACCGATCACCCCAGTTTATTAGGGCGGCAGAGGGTTGCGAGGTCTCTTAGTGTGAGTGCTGTTCCCCCCCGTGAGTGAGAGTCACGAGGGGGGGGCAGGGTTGTATGAGTTATGTGAGAGTACCTAACCCTGAGTGGGAGACAGGGTAGGTAGGAGTGACTGTGTTGCCCTGCTGTGGCTAGTGAGAGAGGCCACAGGTGGCACAGTGAAAGTGTGTTGGGTGTGTGGGGCGGTTGGGGCGGTTGGGGCTTAACAGTGCCTAGAGCATTAGCTGTTTGCACTGGAAGTCCTACGACTGCCCAGGAAGATTGAGGGTGAAAGGATGGATATATGGAAAAAGAGACCCCTGCTTAGACCCAGGATTTCTAAGGATCCGGGAGTGCAGGCAACCGGGTCGGGAAACTCTGGGGACCATGGGGCAGGCAATTTGATTGAGGTGGTGACGGGCAGGAGATATCATGATGGGAACCGAAGGACAGGCCATCTTCGAGGAAGGCGCCCCGGTGTTTGTTACCGGTGGCGCGTTCTGGTCCTCCGAGTTCAAACCCAGATTCTGGACAGCAGATCCTTGAGGGCCCTGGTTTCCTGCTGCTGCTGTTTAACTCCAGGTCAGTAAACAACAACGCCCCCCTCATAAGTGATTTAATCATGGAGGAGGGGGCCGACCTGGTGTGTATTACTGAGACCTGGCTGGGCCCAGAGGGAGGGGTAGCCCTCTCAGAAATGTGCCCAGCTGGGTTTCAGGTGTGGCACCAGCTGAGACACCGGGGTAGGGGAGGAGGTGTGGCGGTTGTCATTAGAGAGTCTCTAGTGGCCTTCAGGGGCCTTGCTCCACAAGTGTTCGGATGTGAGACCCTGTTTTTCAAATTGGGTTCCCGAGAACAGTTGGGGGTGTTGCTACTGTACCAGCTTCCCTGCTGCATAGAAACCTCCCTGCCTGAGCTGCTGGAGGCTGTCTCAGGGCTGGCGGTAGAGTTACCCAGGCTTATGGTCCTGAGGGATTTTAACTTGCTGTCCTTGGGGCATGCCTCAGAAGCAGCTCGGGAGTTCATGGCTACCATGGCAGCCATGGGCCTGTCCCAGATTATTCGGGACCCGACTCGAGACAGTGGACTCACTCCAGATTTGGTTTTCTTGTCAGAGCAATGTCAAAGTGACCTGAGGGGAAAGTTAGAACAATCCCTGTTTTCATGGTCAGATCACGCCCTGGTCTCCTTGAGATTCTCTTATGCCACCCCACTCCGCAGGGAGGCAGGACCTATTTGATTGGTCCACCCCTGGCGACTTATGGACCCAAGGAGGTTTCAGAGGGAGCTGTGGGTAATACCCGAGGACCTGCTGCATGGTCCAGCAGAGGCCCTGGCAGCAGCCTGGAATAGGGAAGCGGCTGGGGCCTTGAACAGGACCTCTCCAGCCCCATTTGACCCATCACTCCCTGTGGTTTATGGAGGAGTTGAGGGTTCTGAAGAGGGTGAAGAGACAACTGGAGCACTGGTGGAGAAAGACAAAGGCTGAATCGGACTGAACACAATCTAGAGCTGCTATTAAGGTCTACCTTGTGGCGGTAAGAGAGGTGAAATGTGAATATTTCTCCGCTCTTATTGCATCCACAGAATGCTGTCTGACAGCCCTGTTCAAGATTACTCTATCTCTCTTGGGCAAGGTGGAGTCAGTGACCCACCTGCAGGGCCGTGCGGAAGAGTTTTCTGAGCATCTGCGGGATAAAATCACTCAGATTCGGTCTAAGTTGGACTCCAAGCATGAAATGCAGTCTGGGGAGATGCCAGTAGAGCGGCCTTGCCTTGTTATCTGGGAATGGTTTGATCCTGTTGGGCCTGAGGAAGTGGACAGGATCCTCTGAACTGTAAATCCCACCACATGACATCTAGACTCGTGCCCTTCCTGGCTGGTAAAATCAGCCAGGGAGGTGACTTGTGGGTGGGTCCAGGTGATTTTTAATACATCCTTGATGGAGGGGGTGTTCCCAACTGCCTTTAAGGAGGCATTGGTGCACCCCCTCCTCAAGAGGCCATCCCTGGACCCTACCATCTTGGACAATTTTCATCCAGTCTCCCACCTTCCCTTTCTGGGAAAGGTGGTTGAGAAAGTGGTGATGTTACAACTTCAGAGGATTCTAGATGAAGCGGATTATCTAGACGCCTTCCAGTCAGGTTTAAGGCCGGGATATGGGACGGAGACTGCATTCGTCGCACTTATGGATGATCTCTGGTGGAAACAGGATGGAGGCAGTGCATCCATCCTGGCTCTCTTGGACCTCTCAGCGGCTTTTGATACCATCGACCGTGGTATCCTTTTGGGTCGGCTTAGGGAAGTGCTTTACAAACTGCACCGTTGGCAACACACCAACGGCAGCAGGCACGGCGAGAGGGAGCGCGCGGGGGCATGTGCAGGGGCGGCACAGGGGGGCGGCGTGCACGCCAGCGGCAATGGCCTCACTAAAATTAGGAAGCACTGATGGCGTGCCACTGCCGCCCTCACCATGCACATCACCATCGCCGCCCGTGCCCCCGTGCCGCTGCCATGCACGTCGCCGCTGCTTCGTGACACACTAGGCAGGAAAGTGAAAGTTTCATAACAGCAGATTCAACGTGTAGGAAAAATGCTAAAATCTTCAAAATTATCAAAAAAATAATAACAGGGAGATGATAATATACTCTCAATCCTCCTCAGAATTAGATGGTAAGCAAAATCCAAAGCTCAAAACGAATTTTAAAAGAATTTATCACAAAAATAACGATAAGCACCAAGATAAATCTTTTCTCCTTAATGCAGAAAGCCTCTTTTAAGGTACAAATACTTTTTTAAAAAATACAAATTGGGTGCTTTAGAAATGGGGTGGCCGGATTTAATGTCCCTTTAAGGCTGCAGCATGGCTCAGAAATGATGATGTCCCAGCCTCCCGTTGATCTCTTATAGGTCAATCGCAAATGCTATTTACATACTCCTGGCTACACTTTGCCATCCAGAGGACAGATGGGATGATTCCGATAATTTTCCTTGCTCTGGAAAGCAATCCTGGGCTTCAGGAGAAACCAGCCTGAGCCCGAAAAAACTACCATGATGCCAGTTCTTCCTGCGGATCTTGTGGGCACAGCTGGGCAGTCCGCCATTTCCCACCAGAAGTCCATTTCCCACTGGATTTTTTCCCGTTTTTTTCCCTTTTTTGTTTTTCTGTATCTTTTATCTTTTTCTGAAATTTAATAAAATTCTTTTTTAAAAAAAAGACAACAATTCAAGAAGTTTGAGTTATTTTTATGTAGTAAAGATAGACTTAAGATACTTAAATTTGTAATACCCTATGAAAACAAAACATTTTTCTCTAGCCAGCAGGAACAGTAAGTTTCTATCAGGCTTTCAAGACTGATATCAGCCCTTTCAGGTAGACCAAGTAAGGAAAGAGAGACCAAAGAAATGCTAGAACTCTTTTTTGTTGATATGAGAGCCAATTTGGTGTAGCGGTTAAGCAACCAGGCTAGAAAGCAGGAAACTCTGTGTTCTAGTCCTGCCTTGGGCATGAAACCAGGTAGGTAACCTTGGACCAGTCACTCTTGCTCAGCCCTAGGAGGATGGAGCTAAGGGCAATACATTTTCAAAAATGTTGCAAAGGAAGCTGTAGGGACATGTCCAGGCAGTTGCCATGAGTCAACAATTACTTGCAGGCAGATAGATAGAGATAGGGAGGGAGGAAGGTAGATAGGATAGACAAATGATAGATAGATGGATGTGATAACCCCCAGTGTCAGAATTCCCAACAAAGAAAACCTTCAGGCAGTTATTCTAAAGCATCCATTTATTCAGGATTAGTACACTTCAGGGCAGCAGAAGCCTTGAATAATGGTTTTCGGGCTGAAAAGGGTCTTATCAAAGCAATGGCAAAAAACACCCATAAAAGCCCAGCCATAACAAACCAATTCCCACTCCAAGAATCCCCCCTCCCTATGGAATGTCCCTCAGGGAGCAGGCGGTTATCAGTTCTCTACAAGCAATACAGAAGGCGAAGTCTCTGAAGCCAAGTAGAGCAGACCAGCAACCTACATGTGTATAAAAGGCAAAAGCATGGCAGACGAATATGTGAGGCTGACAATGGATGAATAGATAGAGACAGAGAGAGATAGAGAGAAAGATATAGAGGTTATAAAATGGAATCTTGAAATCCCTACAGCATTTCTCCTTTCCTTTCTTTGACTCCAAAGATAGGTAAGGCAGAACAATCTTGAGTTTATTTCTCATGCCTTCTTGTTTTTCTGGGCAAAGTTCATGTTTTCCTCACAGTTGCTACATACGTCCTTCAAGGTCATCTCCGCACTCCTCTTCACCCATCCTGTCCTGATACAGATGAGGTCACATATCCCAGAATAACTGTGACTAAGGTGGTATATCTTCCTGACCAACCATCAGAGGAAACTGTTGCAAACTCTTCTCACTTTAGCCAAAGAGAAGAGAAAGCCAGTTTCATTCCATGCATATGGTTACCATGAAAGCTAGGTTCGTTTGCAAAGGTGTTGATATGAAACAAGGCAGAGTCCCTATAAATTTGAATCAGTGGGTGAATTTGGAAGTTTGAAAGCTTTTCATGGCCATTCCAAAATGGCTGCTGTGGAAGACATGGCCAATCCAAACAAAGTTTGTTTATTTATTTATTTACTCAACTTATATATCCATCGATCTCACATATGTGACTCTGGGTGGCTTACCATAAACTAGATGAAACAAATACAATATATATTATAAAATAAAAACATATAGTAGCTGACCATCATAAAATAACCATTAGCCAAGCAAAGAGATGGGCTCAATCACACATCTGGGGCCCCAGGCCTGGGTAGTGTCAGGATTGCCCCAATGCAAATCCTACCATGAGGCTTTAGAGACTTTGGGGCAGATGCGTGTCAGCGAGATGGAGCAGTGTGTGGGGGGAAAGCATTCCAGCAGAGACAGTTGAAATCTCTTTTGCAGCTCGTCAAGGACATCCACCTGGAATTGACTAAGAGACAAGCAGGGAAGGGGACTGAGAATGAGAGGTAAACGGAGCGGGGTTGACCTCATCGGAGGGAGGGGGCTGGTGTGGCGGGAAAAAGGAAAGTTCAACTTTTAGTCGGGAACTCTCATTTGGGACTTTTGCTATGCTTTGATTTGTATATCTCAAATAAAGCTTTTTGTTGTTTATTCGTTCTGTCACTTCCGACTCTTTGTGATTTCAGGGACCAGCCCACGCCAGAGCTTCCTGTCACCTGTCGACATCCCCAGCTCCCCCAAGGTCGAGTATGTCACCTCCAGAATATCATCCATCCATCTTGCCCTTGGTTGGCCACTCTTCCATTTGCCTTCCACTTTCCTTAGCATCAGCATCTTCTCCAGGGTGTCCTATCTTCTCATTATGTGGCCAAAGTATTTCAGTTTTGCTTTTAATATAATTCCCTCAAGTGAGCAGTCTGGTTTTATTTCCTGGAGTATCTACCGGTTTAATCTTCTTGCAGTCCAAGGCCCTCTCAGAATTTTCCTCCAACAGCACAGTTCAAAAGAATCTATCTTCCTTCACTCAGCCTTCCTTATGGTCCAGCTCTCGCAGCCATAGGTTACTACGGGGAATACCATTGCATTAACTATTTGGACCTTTGTTGTCAGTGAGATGTCTCTGTTCTTAACTATTTCATCAAGATTTGTCATTGCTCTCCTCCCAAAAAGTAGAGGTCTTCTGATCTCGTGGCTGCAGTCAGCATCTGCAGTAAACTTTGCGACTAGAAATAAAAGTCTGTCACTGCCTCCACATTTTCTCCCTCTATTTGACAGTTATCAAATCAACCTGGTTGCCTTTGTCCTTCCTATTCTATTGTCTTCTTCCACTTCCATGCATTGCTTGTTTAAAAATAATTCCTTATCTCTTCTGGATAACCTCTGGAATTTTGCATTTAATTGGGCATATCTACCCCTATCACTGTTGCCTTTTGCTTCCCTTCTTTCTTGGGCCACTTCCAGTGTCTCAGCAGACATCCATCTTACCTTCTTGGTTTTCTTTTTTTTTGGCACGTTTTTTGTTGCCACCTCCTGAACAATGTTTCAAACTTCTGTCCATAGTTCTTCTGGGACCCTATCTACTAAATCTAGTCCCTTAAATCTATTCTTCACCTCCACTGCATATTCCTTAGGAATATTAGTGAGCTCATATCTAACTGATCTGTGGGTCTTCCCTATTCTCTTTATTCTGATTCTAAATTGTGCAATAAGAAGTTTGTGATCTGAACTACAGTCAGATCCAGGTCTTGTTTTTACCGATTGTATAGATGTCCGCCACCTTTGGCTACAAAGGATGTAATCAATCTGATTTCGGTGTTGACTATCTGGTCCATGTATAAGTCTTCTTTTAGGTTGCTGGAAGTGAGTGTTTGTTATGCACAGTGAATTGTCTTGGCAAAATTCTATCAGCCTATGTCCCACTTCATTTTGTTCTCCCAGACCATGATTACCTGTAATTCGAGGTGTCATTTGACTCCCCACCTTAGCATTCCAGTCTCTTGTAATGAAAATAACATCTCTTTTTGGTGTATTATCCAGTAGGTGCTGCAGATCCTCATAGAACTGATCTACTTCTGCTTCTTCAGCATCTGTGGTTGGGGCGTATATTTGGATCACTGTGATCTTTAATGGCTTACCCTGAATTCGAATTGAGATCATTCTATCGTTTTTTGGATTGTATCCAAGCACTGCTTTAACCACTTTATTATTAATTATAATAAAGTGTGCTGCATTGGGTGCCAGTTTGCTTCCGGGTCCAATTCAAGGTGTTGGTTACCACCTTTAAAGTCCTACATGGCATAGGACCAGGTTACCTGAGGGATTGTCTCATCCCCAAAACATCGACCCGCCCCACCCAGTCATGCAGGGAGGGCATGCTACGGACCCCATCGACCAAAGAATTCCATCTAGTGGGGCCCAGGAGGCGAGCCATCTCTGCAGTAGCGCCCGTCCTTTGGAATAACTTGCCCCCAGAGATGAGGCGGGTTTCCTCACTCCCGACATTCCAGAAAAACTCTAAGACCTGGTTGTGCCGCCTTGCCTGGGATGGGAATGCCAACAGTTCCTCCTGGGGCTAGCTGATCCCACGAAGCCCTCCCTAGTATTAATAACCATCGCCCTTGGATTCTATATTTATTTATTGATGTTGTAATTTTTTATTTGTATTTTTAACCTTGTCTATGAAGGTTCTCAGTCATCCAGGTGGAACAGTCTGTGGCTTGAATCATGTCAACTGGATTTCTATTTTCTTAGTGGAAACGTTTCACTCCTTATCCAAGGAGCTTCTTCAGTCTGAGTGAAGTTAGTAAGGGAATCCTTAAATATGTTTCTAGGCTGGCTGTGTGACCTTGCACCTGGGGCTAGGTCATGGTTATTTTTGAGATGTTTGTTTCTAAGTCCCTTTATCATCTAAAGGAGGATCGTTAAGATTACCCTGCTGCTGTTGAGCTTGTGAAATGGTCTTAATCTTCCTAGGCACAGAAGACAAAGCAGGAAGGAAGATAGGGGAAAGGTTATGCCTGAGGCCCCCACCTCTATTCAAGGAAGGATTTTCCAAGTTGGCATGAATGGATTCCTTGACCCCTCTCTCAAACCACCTATCTTCTCTGTCTAAAATGTGAACATTAATGTCCTCAACCCCTTCATGGATCACTGCCTTGTCGTGGCGAAGGGGCTTGCGTAACTCAATGAAGTCAGGTCAAGAAGAACAGGTCATGACGGAGAGTTCTGACAAAACGTGGTCCACTGGAGGAGGAAATGGCAAACCACTCCAGTATCCTTGCCAAGAAAACCCATGGACAGTATCAAAAGGCTAAAAGATATGACGCCGGAAGATGAGCCCCTCAGGTCGGAAGGTGTCCAAAATGCTACTGGGGAAGAGCGGAGGGCAATTCCGAGTAGCTCCAGAAAGTGTGAAACGGCTGGGCCAAAGCCGAAAGGACGCTCAGTTGTGGATGTGTCTGGAAGTGGAAGGAAAGTCCGATGCTGTAAAGAACAATATTGCATAGGAACCTGGAATGTAAGAACTATGAATCAAGGTAAGCTGGATGTGGTCAAACATGAGATGACAAGATTGAACATCGACATATTGGGAATCAGCGAACTAAAATGGACAGGAATGGGCGAATTTAATTCAGGAGACCATTATATATACTACTGTGGGCAAGAATCCCTTAGAAGAAATGGAGTAGCTCTCATAGTCAATAAAAGAGTGGGAAAGGCAGTACTGGGGTACAACCTCAAAAACGACAGAATGCTTTCAGTTCGAATCCAAGGCAAACCATTCAACATCACAGTGATCCAAGTCTATGCCCCAACCACTGATGCCAAAGAAGCTGAAGTTGACCGGTTCTATGAAGACCTACAACACCTTCTAGAACTAACACCAAAAAAAGATGTCCTTTTCATCATAGGGGACTGGAATGCTAAGGTAGGAAGTCAAAAAATAACCGGAATAACAGGCAAGTTCGGCCTCGGAGTACAAAATGAAGCAGGGCAAAGGCTAATAGAGTTTTGTCAAGAGAACACGCTGGTCATAGCAAACACTCTTTTCCAACAACACAAGAGACGACTCTACACATGGACATCACCAGATGGTCAATACCGAAATCAGATTGATTATATACTTTGCAGCCAAAGATGGAGAAGCTCTATACAATCAGCAAAAACAAGACCTGGAGCTGACTGTGGCTCAGATCATGAGCTTCTTATTGCAAAATTTAGGCTTAAATTGAAGAATGTAGAGAAAACCACTAGACCAATCAGGTATGACCTAAATCATATCCCTTATGAATATACAGTGGAAGTGAGGAATAGATTTAAAGGATTAGATCTGGTAGACAGAGTGCCTGAAGAACTATGGATGGAGGTTCGTAACATTGTACAGGAGGCAGCAACTAAAACCATCCCAAAGAAAAAGAAATGCAAGAAAGCAAAGTGGCTGACTGATGAGGCTTTACAAATAGCTGAGGAAAGAAGGGAAGCAAAAGGCAAGGGAGAAAGGGAAAGATATAAACAACTGAATGCAGAATTCCAGAGAATAGCAAGGAGAGATAAGAAGGCCTTCTTAAATGAACAATGCAAAGAAATCGAGGAAAACAATAGAATGGGGAAGACTAGAGATCTCTTCAAGAAAATCGGAGATATCAAGGGAACGTTTTGTGCAAAGATGGGCATGATAAAGGACAAAAAAGGCAGGGACCTAACAGAAGCAGAAGAGATTAAGAAGAGGTGGCAAGAATACACAGAAGAACTATACAAGAAAGATCTTAATATCCCTGATAAATACGATGGTGTGGTCACTGACCTTGAGCCGGACATCCTAGAGAGTGAAGTCAAGTGGGCCTTAGGAAGCATTACTAACAACAAAGCTAGCGGAGAAGACAGTATCCCAGCTGAGCTATTTAAAATCCTAAAAGATGATGCTGTTAAAGTGCTGCACTCAATATGCCAACAAATTTGGAAAACTCAACAGTGGCCACAGGATTGGAAAAGGTCAGTTTACGTTCCAATTCCAAAGAAAGGCAATGCCAAAGAATGTTCAAACTACCGTACAATTGCGCTCATTTCACATGCCAGCAAGGTTATGCTCAAAATCCTACAAGCTAGGCTTCAGCAGCATGTGAACCGAGAACTACCAGAAGTGCAAGCTGGGTTTCGAAGAGGCAGAGGAACTAGAGATCAGATTGCCAACATTCGCTGGATCATGGAAAAAGCAAGAGAGTTCCAGAAAAACATCTACTTCTGCTTCATTGACTACGCTAAAGCCTTTGATTGTGTGGATCACAACAAACTGTGGCAAATTCTTAAAGAGATGGGAGTACCAGACCACCTTACCTGTCTCCTGAGAAACCTGTATGTGGGTCAAGAAGCAACAGTTAGAACCGGACATGGAACAACCGACTGGTTCAAAATTGGGAAAGGAGTACGACAAGGCTGTATATTATCACCCTGCTTATTTAACTTATATGCAGAGTACATCATGAGAAATGCCGGGCTGGATGAATCACAAGCCGGAGTTAAGATTGCCGGGAAAAATATCAACAACCTCAGATATGCAGACGATACCACCCTATTGGCAGAAAGTGAAGAGGAACTAAAGAGCCTCTTGATGAGGGTGAAAGAGGAGAGTGCAAAAGCTGGCTTGAAACTCAACATTAAAAAAACCCAGATCATGGCATCTGGTCCCATCACTTCCTGGCAAATAGAAGGGGAAGAAATGGAAGCAGTGACAGATTTTATTTTCTTGGGCTCCAAGATCACCGCAGACGGTGACTGCAGCCATGAAATTAAAAGACGCTTGCTCCTTGGAAGGAAAGCTATGGCAAACCTAGACAGCATATTAAAAAGCAGAGACATCACCTTGCCGACAAAGGTCCGTATAGTTAAAGCTATGGTTTTTCCAGTAGCAATGTATGGCTGTGAGAGTTGGACCATAAGGAAGGCTGAGCGCCGAAGAATTGATGCTTTCGAGCTGTGGTGCTGGAGAAGACTCTTGAGAGTCCCTTGGACTGCAAGGAGGTCAAACCAGTCAATCCTAAAGGAAATCAACCCTGACTGCTCATTGGAAGGACAGATGCTGAAGCTGAAGCTCAAATACTTTGGCCACCTAATGAGAAGAGAGGACTCACTGGAAAAGACCCTGATGCTGGGAAAGACTGAGGGCAAAAGGAGAAGGGGACGGCAGAGGATGAGATGGTTAGATAGCATCACCAATGTAATGAACATGAATTTGAGTAAACTCCGAGAGACAGTGGAGGACAGGAAGGCCTGGCGTGCTATGGTCCATGAGGTCACGAAGAGTCGGACACGACTGAACGACTGAACAACAACAACAACAAATGTCCTCAAATGAGTGTCCTTTTTCCTTTAGATGAAGATAAACTGCTGACTCTGGTCCTGTGGTGTTACTTCTCCTGTGTTGGGCCATCCTCCTGTACAAAGGTTGTTTGGTTTCTCCAATGTAGAGTTCAGAGCACTCCTCACTGCACTGGATTGCATACACTACATTGCTTTCCTTGTGTTTTGGAGTTTGATCTTTGGGGTGTACAAGCCTCTGTCTCAGTGTGTTGGTGGGTTTGAAATATACAGGTATGTGGTGTTTGCCAAATATCCGTTTTATCTTTTCAGACACGCCAGCCATGTAAGGAATGACCAGGTTCTTCCGTTTACTCTGAGTCTCAGCCCTATCTGTTGCTGTTTTAGGTCTGGTAGACTTAGATTTGGTGAAGGCCCAATTTGGATATCCACAGGCCTGCAGAGCTGTTCTCAGATGCTGCTTTTCATTCTTTTTGGAATCCATGGAGGTGGGGATGGTTTCTGCTCTGTGTGACAATGTCCTGATGACTCCTAGTTTGTGCTGCAGTGGATGGTGGGAGTCAAACATCAGGTATTGATCTGTGTGTGTGGGTTTCCTGTAGATCCCTATTTCTAGCTTGCCACCGGTCCCAATGAGGACTTCACAGTCTAGGAATGCCAGTCTGTTGTCCTTGGTGTCTTCTCTGGTGAAGCTAATGTTGGCATCTATAGTGTTTATATGGTCCGTGAAGGCCTGTACTTCCTGGGCCTTGATTTTGACCCAGGTGTCATCCACATACCTAAACCAGTGGGTGGGCACCGTTCCCTGGAATGTGTTGAGTGCTTTCTTCTCCACTTCTTCCATGTATAAATTGGCCACAATGGGTGACACAGGAGAACCCATAGCACAGCCGTGTTTTTGTCTGTAAAAGTCACCTCTGTATGTGAAATAAGTGGTGTTAAGACACAGGTCCAGAAGATGGCAGATCTGGTTTGGGTTGAGATGGCTTCTCCTTTCCAGGGTGCTGTCCTCTTCTAGTCTCTTCCTGACAGCGGATAGAGCATGAGTGGTGGGGATGCTGGTGAAAAGGGAGGACACATCAAAGGAGACCATAGTTTCATCTGTATCCAGTTTCAGGATCTTTGCTTTGGAAACAAATTCTTCCGAATTATGGATGTGGTGTTCAGAGTGTCCAACTAGAGGTGCTAGTATGGTAGAGAGGTGTTTGGCAATGTTGTATGTTACCGAATTGATGCTGCTGACTATGGGTCGGAGGGGTGTTCCTTCCTTGTGGATCTTAGGAAGTCCGTAGATGCAGGGGATGGCTTCTCCAGGATACAGACGGTGGTAGGTAATCCTATCGATGGAGCCATCATGTTTCAATTGTTTCAAACTGTCTATTGCCTTTTTCTTGTAATTGTTGGTGGGGTCTCTTTTCAGTTTTTCATATGTATGGTGATCCTCCAAAAGTGAGGTAATTTTATTGTGGTAGTCTGCAGTGTTTAGAACCACTGTACATCTTCCTTTGTCAGCAGGTAAAATGGTGATGGTTTCATCTTTGCTGAGGGCTGTCAGGGCTCTCCTCTCTTGGACGGTAAGGTTGGGGGGAGGAGGTTGAGCACTGGACAGAGCTGCAGATATTTTAAGCCGGAGTTGTTCTGCTTCTTCAAAAGGTAGGTGGTTGTTGTGGATGGCAGATTCTGTGGCTGTAATGAGCTCCACAACCGGAACTTGCTTGGGAGTGATGGCAAAATTAAGACCTTTGGCTAGGACATCTCTCTCTGGTTGGGTAAGTTCTCTGTCTGAGAGATTTTTCACCCACATGTTCTTTTTGTCCTCTGTGGTCCTGTTGTTGTTGTTCCTCCCAGCGGTTTCTCCAGTTCCTTGTTTCTGCTTGCTGCGAGAAAGAAGAATGTCAAATTTCTTAGTTTGCCTCTCCTTTGTCTTGTGATGCTGGGCCAGCTGTACTTTATTGCCAAGCTGAATAACTCTATCCAGGATTGGGTCAGGAAGGGTGGCTGTGAGTTCCTGGTGAAGGTTTTCAAAATTGTATTGCAGGGCATCAATGGTGAAGTGGACTTGCCTTATTCTTTCATTTAGAAGATGTCTTTGTGCCTGCTGCAGGATCTGATCTGCTCTGTGACCCTTAACTGTAGATTGCAGGCGTAGGCTTGTCGGGATGAGTCTCTGTTGTCTGCATCTGAGGTTAAAACGTAGGTGGTTTCTATAGTCTGCCACCTTTCTTGCTGTCTTCTCGAATTTCCTTACCAACTTCAGGGTTTCATCCCCAAAATGTATGGCAATATGTCTATGAAGGTTCTCAGTCATCCAGGTGGAACAGTCTGTGGCTTGAATCATGTCAACTGGATTTCTATTTTCTTAGTGGAAACGTTTCACTCCTTATCCAAGGAGCTTCTTCAGTCTGAGTGAAGTTAGTAAGGGAATCCTTAAATATGTTTCTAGGCTGGCTGTGTGACCTTGCACCTGGGGCTAGGTCATGGTTATTTTTGAGATGTTTGTTTCTAAGTCCCTTTATCATCTAAAGGAGGATCGTTAAGATTACCCTGCTGCTGTTGAGCTTGTGAAATGGTCTTAATCTTCCTAGGCACAGAAGACAAAGCAGGAAGGAAGATAGGGGAAAGGTTATGCCTGAGGCCCCCACCTCTATTCAAGGAAGGATTTTCCAAGTTGGCATGAATGGATTCCTTGACCCCTCTCTCAAACCACCTATCTTCTCTGTCTAAAATGTGAACATTAATGTCCTCAAATGAGTGTCCTTTTTCCTTTAGATGAAGATAAACTGCTGACTCTGGTCCTGTGGTGTTACTTCTCCTGTGTTGGGCCATCCTCCTGTACAAAGGTTGTTTGGTTTCTCCAATGTAGAGTTCAGAGCACTCCTCACTGCACTGGATTGCATACACTACATTGCTTTCCTTGTGTTTTGGAGTTTGATCTTTGGGGTGTACAAGCCTCTGTCTCAGTGTGTTGGTGGGTTTGAAATATACAGGTATGTGGTGTTTGCCAAATATCCGTTTTATCTTTTCAGACACGCCAGCCATGTAAGGAATGACCAGGTTCTTCCGTTTACTCTGAGTCTCAGCCCTATCTGTTGCTGTTTTAGGTCTGGTAGACTTAGATTTGGTGAAGGCCCAATTTGGATATCCACAGGCCTGCAGAGCTGTTCTCAGATGCTGCTTTTCATTCTTTTTGGAATCCATGGAGGTGGGGATGGTTTCTGCTCTGTGTGACAATGTCCTGATGACTCCTAGTTTGTGCTGCAGTGGATGGTGGGAGTCAAACATCAGGTATTGATCTGTGTGTGTGGGTTTCCTGTAGATCCCTATTTCTAGCTTGCCACCGGTCCCAATGAGGACTTCACAGTCTAGGAATGCCAGTCTGTTGTCCTTGGTGTCTTCTCTGGTGAAGCTAATGTTGGCATCTATAGTGTTTATATGGTCCGTGAAGGCCTGTACTTCCTGGGCCTTGATTTTGACCCAGGTGTCATCCACATACCTAAACCAGTGGGTGGGCACCGTTCCCTGGAATGTGTTGAGTGCTTTCTTCTCCACTTCTTCCATGTATAAATTGGCCACAATGGGTGACACAGGAGAACCCATAGCACAGCCGTGTTTTTGTCTGTAAAAGTCACCTCTGTATGTGAAATAAGTGGTGTTAAGACACAGGTCCAGAAGATGGCAGATCTGGTTTGGGTTGAGATGGCTTCTCCTTTCCAGGGTGCTGTCCTCTTCTAGTCTCTTCCTGACAGCGGATAGAGCATGAGTGGTGGGGATGCTGGTGAAAAGGGAGGACACATCAAAGGAGACCATAGTTTCATCTGTATCCAGTTTCAGGATCTTTGCTTTGGAAACAAATTCTTCCGAATTATGGATGTGGTGTTCAGAGTGTCCAACTAGAGGTGCTAGTATGGTAGAGAGGTGTTTGGCAATGTTGTATGTTACCGAATTGATGCTGCTGACTATGGGTCGGAGGGGTGTTCCTTCCTTGTGGATCTTAGGAAGTCCGTAGATGCAGGGGATGGCTTCTCCAGGATACAGACGGTGGTAGGTAATCCTATCGATGGAGCCATCATGTTTCAATTGTTTCAAACTGTCTATTGCCTTTTTCTTGTAATTGTTGGTGGGGTCTCTTTTCAGTTTTTCATATGTATGGTGATCCTCCAAAAGTGAGGTAATTTTATTGTGGTAGTCTGCAGTGTTTAGAACCACTGTACATCTTCCTTTGTCAGCAGGTAAAATGGTGATGGTTTCATCTTTGCTGAGGGCTGTCAGGGCTCTCCTCTCTTGGACGGTAAGGTTGGGGGGAGGAGGTTGAGCACTGGACAGAGCTGCAGATATTTTAAGCCGGAGTTGTTCTGCTTCTTCAAAAGGTAGGTGGTTGTTGTGGATGGCAGATTCTGTGGCTGTAATGAGCTCCACAACCGGAACTTGCTTGGGAGTGATGGCAAAATTAAGACCTTTGGCTAGGACATCTCTCTCTGGTTGGGTAAGTTCTCTGTCTGAGAGATTTTTCACCCACATGTTCTTTTTGTCCTCTGTGGTCCTGTTGTTGTTGTTCCTCCCAGCGGTTTCTCCAGTTCCTTGTTTCTGCTTGCTGCGAGAAAGAAGAATGTCAAATTTCTTAGTTTGCCTCTCCTTTGTCTTGTGATGCTGGGCCAGCTGTACTTTATTGCCAAGCTGAATAACTCTATCCAGGATTGGGTCAGGAAGGGTGGCTGTGAGTTCCTGGTGAAGGTTTTCAAAATTGTATTGCAGGGCATCAATGGTGAAGTGGACTTGCCTTATTCTTTCATTTAGAAGATGTCTTTGTGCCTGCTGCAGGATCTGATCTGCTCTGTGACCCTTAACTGTAGATTGCAGGCGTAGGCTTGTCGGGATGAGTCTCTGTTGTCTGCATCTGAGGTTAAAACGTAGGTGGTTTCTATAGTCTGCCACCTTTCTTGCTGTCTTCTCGAATTTCCTTACCAACTTCAGGGTTTCATCCCCAAAATGTATGGCAATATGTCTATGAAGGTTCTCAGTCATCCAGGTGGAACAGTCTGTGGCTTGAATCATGTCAACTGGATTTCTATTTTCTTAGTGGAAACGTTTCACTCCTTATCCAAGGAGCTTCTTCAGTCTGAGTGAAGTTAGTAAGGGAATCCTTAAATATGTTTCTAGGCTGGCTGTGTGACCTTGCACCTGGGGCTAGGTCATGGTTATTTTTGAGATGTTTGTTTCTAAGTCCCTTTATCATCTAAAGGAGGATCGTTAAGATTACCCTGCTGCTGTTGAGCTTGTGAAATGGTCTTAATCTTCCTAGGCACAGAAGACAAAGCAGGAAGGAAGATAGGGGAAAGGTTATGCCTGAGGCCCCCACCTCTATTCAAGGAAGGATTTTCCAAGTTGGCATGAATGGATTCCTTGACCCCTCTCTCAAACCACCTATCTTCTCTGTCTAAAATGTGAACATTAATGTCCTCAAATGAGTGTCCTTTTTCCTTTAGATGAAGATAAACTGCTGACTCTGGTCCTGTGGTGTTACTTCTCCTGTGTTGGGCCATCCTCCTGTACAAAGGTTGTTTGGTTTCTCCAATGTAGAGTTCAGAGCACTCCTCACTGCACTGGATTGCATACACTACATTGCTTTCCTTGTGTTTTGGAGTTTGATCTTTGGGGTGTACAAGCCTCTGTCTCAGTGTGTTGGTGGGTTTGAAATATACAGGTATGTGGTGTTTGCCAAATATCCGTTTTATCTTTTCAGACACGCCAGCCATGTAAGGAATGACCAGGTTCTTCCGTTTACTCTGAGTCTCAGCCCTATCTGTTGCTGTTTTAGGTCTGGTAGACTTAGATTTGGTGAAGGCCCAATTTGGATATCCACAGGCCTGCAGAGCTGTTCTCAGATGCTGCTTTTCATTCTTTTTGGAATCCATGGAGGTGGGGATGGTTTCTGCTCTGTGTGACAATGTCCTGATGACTCCTAGTTTGTGCTGCAGTGGATGGTGGGAGTCAAACATCAGGTATTGATCTGTGTGTGTGGGTTTCCTGTAGATCCCTATTTCTAGCTTGCCACCGGTCCCAATGAGGACTTCACAGTCTAGGAATGCCAGTCTGTTGTCCTTGGTGTCTTCTCTGGTGAAGCTAATGTTGGCATCTATAGTGTTTATATGGTCCGTGAAGGCCTGTACTTCCTGGGCCTTGATTTTGACCCAGGTGTCATCCACATACCTAAACCAGTGGGTGGGCACCGTTCCCTGGAATGTGTTGAGTGCTTTCTTCTCCACTTCTTCCATGTATAAATTGGCCACAATGGGTGACACAGGAGAACCCATAGCACAGCCGTGTTTTTGTCTGTAAAAGTCACCTCTGTATGTGAAATAAGTGGTGTTAAGACACAGGTCCAGAAGATGGCAGATCTGGTTTGGGTTGAGATGGCTTCTCCTTTCCAGGGTGCTGTCCTCTTCTAGTCTCTTCCTGACAGCGGATAGAGCATGAGTGGTGGGGATGCTGGTGAAAAGGGAGGACACATCAAAGGAGACCATAGTTTCATCTGTATCCAGTTTCAGGATCTTTGCTTTGGAAACAAATTCTTCCGAATTATGGATGTGGTGTTCAGAGTGTCCAACTAGAGGTGCTAGTATGGTAGAGAGGTGTTTGGCAATGTTGTATGTTACCGAATTGATGCTGCTGACTATGGGTCGGAGGGGTGTTCCTTCCTTGTGGATCTTAGGAAGTCCGTAGATGCAGGGGATGGCTTCTCCAGGATACAGACGGTGGTAGGTAATCCTATCGATGGAGCCATCATGTTTCAATTGTTTCAAACTGTCTATTGCCTTTTTCTTGTAATTGTTGGTGGGGTCTCTTTTCAGTTTTTCATATGTATGGTGATCCTCCAAAAGTGAGGTAATTTTATTGTGGTAGTCTGCAGTGTTTAGAACCACTGTACATCTTCCTTTGTCAGCAGGTAAAATGGACTCATCCCGACAAGCCTACGCCTGCAATCTACAGTTAAGGGTCACAGAGCAGATCAGATCCTGCAGCAGGCACAAAGACATCTTCTAAATGAAAGAATAAGGCAAGTCCACTTCACCATTGATGCCCTGCAATACAATTTTGAAAACCTTCACCAGGAACTCACAGCCACCCTTCCTGACCCAATCCTGGATAGAGTTATTCAGCTTGGCAATAAAGTACAGCTGGCCCAGCATCACAAGACAAAGGAGAGGCAAACTAAGAAATTTGACATTCTTCTTTCTCGCAGCAAGCAGAAACAAGGAACTGGAGAAACTGCTGGGAGGAACAACAACAACAGGACCACAGAGGACAAAAAGAACATGTGGGTGAAAAATCTCTCAGACAGAGAACTTACCCAACCAGAGAGAGATGTCCTAGCCAAAGGTCTTAATTTTGCCA
Source organism: Charina bottae (assembly GCA_023362775.1). Classification (NCBI taxonomy): domain Eukaryota; kingdom Metazoa; phylum Chordata; class Lepidosauria; order Squamata; family Charinaidae; genus Charina; species Charina bottae. Next base: position 29,307,855 of record JALMGJ010000002.1, on the reverse strand, counting down.
TCACTCCCAAGCAAGTTCCGGTTGTGGAGCTCATTACAGCCACAGAATCTGCCATCCACAACAACCACCTACCTTTTGAAGAAGCAGAACAACTCCGGCTTAAAATATCTGCAGCTCTGTCCAGTGCTCAACCTCCTCCCCCCAACCTTACCGTCCAAGAGAGGAGAGCCCTGACAGCCCTCAGCAAAGATGAAACCATCACCATTTTACCTGCTGACAAAGGAAGATGTACAGTGGTTCTAAACACTGCAGACTACCACAATAAAATTACCTCACTTTTGGAGGATCACCATACATATGAAAAACTGAAAAGAGACCCCACCAACAATTACAAGAAAAAGGCAATAGACAGTTTGAAACAATTGAAACATGATGGCTCCATCGATAGGATTACCTACCACCGTCTGTATCCTGGAGAAGCCATCCCCTGCATCTACGGACTTCCTAAGATCCACAAGGAAGGAACACCCCTCCGACCCATAGTCAGCAGCATCAATTCGGTAACATACAACATTGCCAAACACCTCTCTACCATACTAGCACCTCTAGTTGGACACTCTGAACACCACATCCATAATTCGGAAGAATTTGTTTCCAAAGCAAAGATCCTGAAACTGGATACAGATGAAACTATGGTCTCCTTTGATGTGTCCTCCCTTTTCACCAGCATCCCCACCACTCATGCTCTATCCGCTGTCAGGAAGAGACTAGAAGAGGACAGCACCCTGGAAAGGAGAAGCCATCTCAACCCAAACCAGATCTGCCATCTTCTGGACCTGTGTCTTAACACCACTTATTTCACATACAGAGGTGACTTTTACAGACAAAAACACGGCTGTGCTATGGGTTCTCCTGTGTCACCCATTGTGGCCAATTTATACATGGAAGAAGTGGAGAAGAAAGCACTCAACACATTCCAGGGAACGGTGCCCACCCACTGGTTTAGGTATGTGGATGACACCTGGGTCAAAATCAAGGCCCAGGAAGTACAGGCCTTCACGGACCATATAAACACTATAGATGCCAACATTAGCTTCACCAGAGAAGACACCAAGGACAACAGACTGGCATTCCTAGACTGTGAAGTCCTCATTGGGACCAGTGGCAAGCTAGAAATAGGGATCTACAGGAAACCCACACACACAGATCAATACCTGATGTTTGACTCCCACCATCCACTGCAGCACAAACTAGGAGTCATCAGGACATTGTCACACAGAGCAGAAACCATCCCCACCTCCATGGATTCCAAAAAGAATGAAAAGCAGCATCTGAGAACAGCTCTGCAGGCCTGTGGATATCCAAATTGGGCCTTCACCAAATCTAAGTCTACCAGACCTAAAACAGCAACAGATAGGGCTGAGACTCAGAGTAAACGGAAGAACCTGGTCATTCCTTACATGGCTGGCGTGTCTGAAAAGATAAAACGGATATTTGGCAAACACCACATACCTGTATATTTCAAACCCACCAACACACTGAGACAGAGGCTTGTACACCCCAAAGATCAAACTCCAAAACACAAGGAAAGCAATGTAGTGTATGCAATCCAGTGCAGTGAGGAGTGCTCTGAACTCTACATTGGAGAAACCAAACAACCTTTGTACAGGAGGATGGCCCAACACAGGAGAAGTAACACCACAGGACCAGAGTCAGCAGTTTATCTTCATCTAAAGGAAAAAGGACACTCATTTGAGGACATTAATGTTCACATTTTAGACAGAGAAGATAGGTGGTTTGAGAGAGGGGTCAAGGAATCCATTCATGCCAACTTGGAAAATCCTTCCTTGAATAGAGGTGGGGGCCTCAGGCATAACCTTTCCCCTATCTTCCTTCCTGCTTTGTCTTCTGTGCCTAGGAAGATTAAGACCATTTCACAAGCTCAACAGCAGCAGGGTAATCTTAACGATCCTCCTTTAGATGATAAAGGGACTTAGAAACAAACATCTCAAAAATAACCATGACCTAGCCCCAGGTGCAAGGTCACACAGCCAGCCTAGAAACATATTTAAGGATTCCCTTACTAACTTCACTCAGACTGAAGAAGCTCCTTGGATAAGGAGTGAAACGTTTCCACTAAGAAAATAGAAATCCAGTTGACATGATTCAAGCCACAGACTGTTCCACCTGGATGACTGAGAACCTTCATAGACATATTGCCATACATTTTGGGGATGAAACCCTGAAGTTGGTAAGGAAATTCGAGAAGACAGCAAGAAAGGTGGCAGACTATAGAAACCACCTACGTTTTAACCTCAGATGCAGACAACAGAGACTCATCCCGACAAGCCTACGCCTGCAATCTACAGTTAAGGGTCACAGAGCAGATCAGATCCTGCAGCAGGCACAAAGACATCTTCTAAATGAAAGAATAAGGCAAGTCCACTTCACCATTGATGCCCTGCAATACAATTTTGAAAACCTTCACCAGGAACTCACAGCCACCCTTCCTGACCCAATCCTGGATAGAGTTATTCAGCTTGGCAATAAAGTACAGCTGGCCCAGCATCACAAGACAAAGGAGAGGCAAACTAAGAAATTTGACATTCTTCTTTCTCGCAGCAAGCAGAAACAAGGAACTGGAGAAACCGCTGGGAGGAACAACAACAACAGGACCACAGAGGACAAAAAGAACATGTGGGTGAAAAATCTCTCAGACAGAGAACTTACCCAACCAGAGAGAGATGTCCTAGCCAAAGGTCTTAATTTTGCCATCACTCCCAAGCAAGTTCCGGTTGTGGAGCTCATTACAGCCACAGAATCTGCCATCCACAACAACCACCTACCTTTTGAAGAAGCAGAACAACTCCGGCTTAAAATATCTGCAGCTCTGTCCAGTGCTCAACCTCCTCCCCCCAACCTTACCGTCCAAGAGAGGAGAGCCCTGACAGCCCTCAGCAAAGATGAAACCATCACCATTTTACCTGCTGACAAAGGAAGATGTACAGTGGTTCTAAACACTGCAGACTACCACAATAAAATTACCTCACTTTTGGAGGATCACCATACATATGAAAAACTGAAAAGAGACCCCACCAACAATTACAAGAAAAAGGCAATAGACAGTTTGAAACAATTGAAACATGATGGCTCCATCGATAGGATTACCTACCACCGTCTGTATCCTGGAGAAGCCATCCCCTGCATCTACGGACTTCCTAAGATCCACAAGGAAGGAACACCCCTCCGACCCATAGTCAGCAGCATCAATTCGGTAACATACAACATTGCCAAACACCTCTCTACCATACTAGCACCTCTAGTTGGACACTCTGAACACCACATCCATAATTCGGAAGAATTTGTTTCCAAAGCAAAGATCCTGAAACTGGATACAGATGAAACTATGGTCTCCTTTGATGTGTCCTCCCTTTTCACCAGCATCCCCACCACTCATGCTCTATCCGCTGTCAGGAAGAGACTAGAAGAGGACAGCACCCTGGAAAGGAGAAGCCATCTCAACCCAAACCAGATCTGCCATCTTCTGGACCTGTGTCTTAACACCACTTATTTCACATACAGAGGTGACTTTTACAGACAAAAACACGGCTGTGCTATGGGTTCTCCTGTGTCACCCATTGTGGCCAATTTATACATGGAAGAAGTGGAGAAGAAAGCACTCAACACATTCCAGGGAACGGTGCCCACCCACTGGTTTAGGTATGTGGATGACACCTGGGTCAAAATCAAGGCCCAGGAAGTACAGGCCTTCACGGACCATATAAACACTATAGATGCCAACATTAGCTTCACCAGAGAAGACACCAAGGACAACAGACTGGCATTCCTAGACTGTGAAGTCCTCATTGGGACCGGTGGCAAGCTAGAAATAGGGATCTACAGGAAACCCACACACACAGATCAATACCTGATGTTTGACTCCCACCATCCACTGCAGCACAAACTAGGAGTCATCAGGACATTGTCACACAGAGCAGAAACCATCCCCACCTCCATGGATTCCAAAAAGAATGAAAAGCCGCATCTGAGAACAGCTCTGCAGGCCTGTGGATATCCAAATTGGGCCTTCACCAAATCTAAGTCTACCAGACCTAAAACAGCAACAGATAGGGCTGAGACTCAGAGTAAACGGAAGAACCTGGTCATTCCTTACATGGCTGGCGTGTCTGAAAAGATAAAACGGATATTTGGCAAACACCACATACCTGTATATTTCAAACCCACCAACACACTGAGACAGAGGCTTGTACACCCCAAAGATCAAACTCCAAAACACAAGGAAAGCAATGTAGTGTATGCAATCCAGTGCAGTGAGGAGTGCTCTGAACTCTACATTGGAGAAACCAAACAACCTTTGTACAGGAGGATGGCCCAACACAGGAGAAGTAACACCACAGGACCAGAGTCAGCAGTTTATCTTCATCTAAAGGAAAAAGGACACTCATTTGAGGACATTAATGTTCACATTTTAGACAGAGAAGATAGGTGGTTTGAGAGAGGGGTCAAGGAATCCATTCATGCCAACTTGGAAAATCCTTCCTTGAATAGAGGTGGGGGCCTCAGGCATAACCTTTCCCCTATCTTCCTTCCTGCTTTGTCTTCTGTGCCTAGGAAGATTAAGACCATTTCACAAGCTCAACAGCAGCAGGGTAATCTTAACGATCCTCCTTTAGATGATAAAGGGACTTAGAAACAAACATCTCAAAAATAACCATGACCTAGCCCCAGGTGCAAGGTCACACAGCCAGCCTAGAAACATATTTAAGGATTCCCTTACTAACTTCACTCAGACTGAAGAAGCTCCTTGGATAAGGAGTGAAACGTTTCCACTAAGAAAATAGAAATCCAGTTGACATGATTCAAGCCACAGACTATTTTTAACCTTGTTTTTATTGTGAACTGCCCAGGGTCCCCCGATTAAGGGAGATGGGTGGTAATACAAGTTTAAATAATAAATAAATAAATAAATAAATAAATAAATAAATGTTGGGATTTGTATATACCCAGGAATTTACAGATAAATTATACTGGAGAGGCTTGATGTATCTAGGTGAGAAGTGAATTATTCTGCAAGTCATCCAATTAGCAGCCATTGTTGAAGGTATGATGTGGCAGTAATGACTCATACTACAGGTGCTATAGTTTAGTTGGGTGTGGCAGATGATGAGAGTGACCTATAATGTGATAGGTCAGTATTTGTATAAAGGAAGAGAAGTTCTTGTGTTCTTCCTTCTCGTTGCTGTATTCCTGCTCGTTGCTGTTATCATTTGTAACTGCACTTGGATGTTACTGGACTGTATTTGGACTATGTATGTGTATAAAGTAAATAGGCTATTTTATCTAATCTCTGCTTGAGTGTCTATTTACTGCATAGAACATGGATCACTGGAGTCTTGGAAAAAGGAGCAGGCCGCCCCACATTGCATGCCCTGACAGGTTATGGGCCCAGCAGTGGATTGTGTGCAGCTGGCATGCTGGCATGGCTGTGAGGACGTTGGAAGCCTATCTAGGAGTCATGTTGGGAGAATTTGGAGCTTTTGCAGGTTCTGTGCCTGGCCGTGTAATTTTCCTAGTCCTGTTTGCAGCTGAAGGACGTTCTGATAAAGTCTGTGCTATTTATTCATCGGTTTCAGCCTGGGAGGGGCTGAGGAGCGATGAGCACAGTGAACATGCAGTCTACTATTGGAGGTAGTTTCCCTCTGAAAAGGCTGAATGGCTCCAATTATCTGTCGTGGGCGTACAAGATGGAAATTTTCTTCACCGGGAAGGTATTTGGGGAGCCGTCCATGAGCCACCGGACAAGTTGAACGATAAGGAAGCTATTTTGCAGAACGAGAGAGCATTGGCAAGCATAATTTTATGCTTGGAGGACAGCCAATTATGTTACGTATGGGAATTCCAGTTAGCTAGTGAGTGCTGGGAAGCTTTAAGAAATATTTATCTTAGAAGCAAACCGTTATGCAAGGTTATGTTGACAAAAAAATTGTATCATGCTAGGTTAGATAGCAGTGATAATATTCTTGAACATTTGCAATATATGACTGGGCTGTTCCTAGAACTGGCACAAAGAGGAATGCAATTCACAGAGGCGCATAAAATTTATGTAATTCTCAGTTCACTTAATGAAACATGGGATAATTTAGCAACCAGTTTCGGGTCATTATCTGAGGAAGATTTGACTGTAAATTATCTGACTGGGAGGCTTCTGGAGGACGAACAGAGGAGAAAGGATTGTAACGTAAATAAGCCGAAGCAGAGCAGAAGGCTTGTGGGGGAGTGTGTTCCTTGTACTACTGATAAAGTTTTGGCTGTTAAACGTAAATGTTTTCGCTGTGGTTCTACATTGCATTTGCAATGGGACTGTAATGTTGCTGAAAGTAAGGCAAAAGTCAATCCGAGGATTGCCAAGCAATGAAGTACTGTCCAGCTGTCGGTGATAAATTCTACTGGAAGGAGTTTAAAGGAAACGTGGCTTCTGGAGCGGAGCAAGCGAAAGTATTGCCAATGACAAGAAGATGTTTAAAAGGTTTATGCATGCTGAACGGGACATTTTAGCCTGGCAAATGGAACTTTTGAATCTGTTATTGGAAAAGGGTTTGTGTTTGTACCTAGTTTGAATATTGAATTACCTACGCTATGTGTACCAGACCTAGAGTATAATATCCTGAGTGTTTCTCAGTTAGATAAACAGGGATATGATGTAACGTTTCGGAAGGGTGAATGCATTGTTATAAAGAATAATCATGTCTGTACTAAGGGTTTATTGCAGAACAGTCTGTATGAGATGAAACCCAAGACAGATGTAACCCATGATGTAGCAATGATCAACAAACCAAACCATGATTCATGTGAACATTTGTGGCATAGACGGTTGGGGCATCCAAGTTTCAAAGTGGTTGAAAAGATGTCTGAAGCAAGTTCTGGAATGGATTTGAAACCGTGCCAAGCTTATCTGGATTGCACGGCATGTACGGTTGCTAAGTCTAAGGTGTATCCTGTAAGCAAATTAAGTGATAGAAAGTCACATAAACATTTTGAATTAGTTCACGCTGACCTAATTGGCCCATTACCAGCCACATTAGGTGGTGCTAAATACGTCTTAGTAATTGTTGACAATTTCACTAGATTCAGGTTCTGTTATTTGTTGAAAGCTAAGAGCCGGACATTTGATAATTTCAGGAATTGGGTGCAGTTTGTAGAACGTAGATATAACACAAAGGTGTGTAGTTTGCAGACTGACCGGGGTACTGAGTTTATGAGTGTCAGTTTTCAGCAATGGCTCAGTAGGAGGGGCATTGCGCAGAGAAGAACCAATCCGCATAGTTCAGCTGAGAATGGCGTGGCGGAATGAAGAAATTTAGCGCTACAAACAGTAAAGGATTCACTGCTAGCTGACTCAGGGTAATCTAGAGGATACTGGGTAGAAGCTATACTGACTGCTAATTATTTAATTAACACATTATGGCAGAGCTTTCCAAAATGTGTGTCGCAACACAAAAGTGTGTCGCCACACACAGCATGGTGTGTCGCCACACCAACCGGAAGCGGCAGCGCGCGTGTGCATGGCGGCGGCGGCATCAGTGTTTCCGCGTTTTAGCGGAGGCTGCCGCCACCGCCGCATGCCCCCCGCGCTGCCACCATGCATGCGCACGCTGCCGCATGCCCCCCGTGCCACTGCCGGGCACATGCGTGCCACTGCATGCCCCCCTGCGCCGCCGCATGCCCCCCCTGCACCACTGCCGCTGCTGGTGTGTCACCAGAGGCGGCACTTTGGAAAGCCCTGGATTATGGAGTATGTCTGTGAATCAAACACCATATTATATTTTGTATGGCAAGAAGCCATCATTACCTCATTTGAAAGTGTTTGGGTGCACAGCCTGGGTTCACGTGTATAAGGAAGTATGTAGGAAAGGGCAGGCTAAAGCACAGAAAATGGTTTTTGTGGGGTATGAGCCAGGAACCAAGGGATATAGGTTTACTGATGGCAGAAGACTTGTTATTTCACAATCAGCAAGTTTCAGTGAGCATAGAAATTGGCAGAAGTTACACGGAGGGAGTGAGGTTTCTCTTCCTAGTCAGAGACAGTTCGAGCTATCAGAGCGGCGAGAGTCCAGAGATGTGACTAAAGATGAAGAGAAATTCCTAGTGTACCAATGAAGCAGGATGCTACTGTATTGCGCAGATCTGAAAGAGTTAACAAGGGCATACCACCATACGCAGCATTACAAACCAGGTGATGTTAAAGTGTGTTTTGTTAATTATGAACCTCGTAGCTATTAAGAGGTATTGGATTTGCCACCGCAAGAGCAGAAAAAGTGGAAAGCTGCTATGGATGTGGAAATTAATGCCATTAATTCCCATAAGGTGTTTAAATCTACCAGGCTGCAAGAGGGGCATAGGGCAATAGGTTGTAGGTGGGTTTATAAAAAAAAAGACCTTGGTGAATGGTGATATTCAGTATAAGGCTAGGCTTGTAGCACAAGGGTTTTCACAGATTAAGAATCAGACTTATGATGAGGTATTTGCACCAACGCTGACCCATGTCTGTATATAAAGCAATGTAATGATGAACAGGTGTTGCTTTTGATCTTTTTAGATGATTTATGTTTTATAGCTAAAGATCAATGGAGGGTAAATGAATTTACTGAACAACTCAAGCAACAATTTGATGTTAAAGATCTGGGAGAGATTAGAAATTACCTAGGCATAGGTATTCAGAAGTTTGATGTGGGTTACGTTCTAGAGCAGTGGAAGAAAATTGAACAGCTGCTAATGGACAACAATATGGAACATTGCAAGGAGGTTCCTACCCCAATGACAACTGATTTTGTTAAGAGAGAGGCTGGAGACGATGACCAAACATCATGTAATCAAGAACACTATCAATCAATAATTGGAAGTTTATTGTACTTTGCACAATGGTCGCGTCCCGATATCAGGAATGCGGTGAATGTACTGAGTAGATACGTTGTACAACCTACCCAGAGACATTTGAAAGGTAATAAACGTGTATTTAGATATCTTAAAGGGACTATTAATAAATGTTTATTAATAAAACCTTGTAAACCATTGGAATTGAAATGCTATGTAGATAGTGATTGGGGTAATGATGTACATGATAGGAAATCAATGTCAGGATTGATAATTATGTTTGGTGACACCTAGGTGGGGTGGAGGTCTCAGAAACAGAGTTCTGTCACCATATCTACTGCAGAGGCAGAGTATGCTGCACTATCTGACCAATGTTCAGAACTCATATGGTATAGGCAATTGTTAAGGGATGTAAATGTAACAATTGAGGGACCTATATGTGTATATGAAGACAGTGAAGCATGTATACAGATGGCAAAGAATGATAGGGTCAGAGAAAGAAGCAAATATGTGGATATTAAATATCAAAATGTTAGGAATGCTGTGAAAGAATCTCTGATTAATTTACAATATTGTCCATCTGAAAGTAATGTAGCAGATGTGATGACAAAGCCTCTAAGTGTAGAGAGACATAGGATCTGTGCATCCAATATGTGTATGTCTTCTATTCTGTATAAGTGAAATGTAATATCTATTGTAAATTGGAGGGGTGTTGGGGTTTTTATATACCCAGGAATTTACAGATATATTAATTATACTGGAGAGGCTTGATGTATCTAGGTGAGAAGTGAATTATTCTGCAAGTCATCCAATTAGCAGCCATTGTTGAAGGTATGATGTGGCAGTAATGACTCATACTACAGGTGCTATAGTATAGTTGGGTGTGGCAGATGATGAGAGTGACCTATAATGTGATAGGTCAGTATTTGTATAAAGGAAGAGAAGTTCTTGTGTTCTTTCTTCTCGTTGCTGTATTCATTCTCATTGCTGTATTCCTCCTTGTTGCTCTTATCATTTCTAACTGCAGTTGGATGTTACTGGACTGTATTTGGACTACGTATGTATATAAAGTAAATAGGCAATTTTATCTAATCTCTGCTTCAGTGTCTATTTACTGCATAGAACATGGATCACTGGAGTCTTGGAAAAAGGAGCAGGCCGCCCCACATTGCATGCTCTGACAATAAATAAACAAACAAACAAACAAACAAATAAATAAATAAGGTTACTCCATTTCTTTTGTGGTCCTCTTGTCCACAGTAGTAAATCTGGTGGTCATCTGATGTGAAGAGGCCCATTCCAGTCCATTTCAAATGCATTTCAAATTATGTGGTTTGAGAAGACTGATTTGGGGATTTAGAATCAGAGACATCACAGAAAGTCCCGAATCCCATTTGCATGTCAATTGTACCTGAGTATAGTGCTTTACCAGAGGATTCACCTACAGCTGAGAGTCAACCCAAATTGTGGAAGTTGGAGGATTCTGCTTCTTGGTTTCCAAAATCAATGAAGGAGCAGCCCAAGAGATGATGATTAGTGGAATAGCAGACGATATGGTCCCACCAGCGCAACCAAGCACCTCCATAAGAGAGGTAGTCAAATAGATGGTAGCGATCGCTAAAGGAACTAAAAAGTTAAAATTTTCAGCGAAAGGTGGACGTGCAACATGGAGCATCAAGACAGACCAATGCCTTTCAGATTTCCCATAGTCTCCAGCAGACACCCGAAGCAAGATGCCAAAGGCAATAGCCAGGTAGTCCATGGGTATCGGCGGGGGGATGGAGAGTGAAGTCGGCAGCCATGTAACTACGAGACAAGGTTTGCAAGCCCAACGCGTGTTGACATTAGAAGTCAAGATGACCAGACTGGACACTGAAATGGAGACCATCAGCCAGAAGTTATCCTCCATGAAAGGCGTGATGGACAAGATCCTCCAGAAATTGGAGGGATTGGAGTTTGGTCAATGAACTAATAGCTCCATTAACACTTTGGGGGAGGGAGAATCTGCTGAAGATAGCTCCAAGGAAAATGAGTAGCTGGGGGCTGATGCTGCAGATGTGTCGACCCCGGCGTGATGAAGCAAGAAAGTGAAAACAGCAGAGGGATTCATCAGATCAGCCAATACCAGATAAATCAAGGTGAAGTTTAATGGGGACCCTAAGAAGTTGGCTTGGTTTATGACCCATGTAAGGGGGTTCATGGATAATTTTGAAGAGTCGTTCACAACCGAGAAGGTGAAAGTGAGATATGTGTCAGCCTACCTCGAAGGGGAGGCATCAGATTGGTTAGTGGAGATGCATGATGCCAGCGCCCCTGAGCTGCTAGATTTCAATGCTTTTATGACTGCACTCAGAGAATGGTTTGAAGACACCTTATCCAGAATGACCACAAAAACTGGCTTACAGAACATCTGGCAGGGCAACCAAACCATTGCGGAGTATGCCTTGGAATTTAAAAAACTGGTATGTTGCCTTCTGTATTGGCTGGAATTGCTTAAAGTGGAATACTTCCAAATGGGGTTGAAGCCGGAGATACTGGAGATGGCCCTCAGCAGTGGGGAACCAAATACTTTAACTGAATGTATTTCCCTTGCAGGGACTGTAGAGAACACTAAGCTATGCCTCAAGAAACAAATGCAGATGCAAGCTACTGCGAGATAAGTTCCCCAATCTGGCATAATGGTCAAGAGAGAAGCAAAGCAGAAGTCATGGGAAGAGGAGAAAGACCGACACGCAAAAAGTGTTTTGTGTTTTAAATGCGGCAAAGAATGCCATTGAGTTGTCAACTGTCCAGAAGCCACATCCACGTCTTAGAGGAGAAGTGATGAGAAATGTCCCAAGACCCTGACCACAAAGCACAAGGGAGCGACCGCTTCTGTCAGTGATGTAAAGAGCCACAAACCCCAATTCAAGAAGGGACTCCTCCAATGAATTTTTGCTGGTGGGAAACTTCAACTGCCTGTCTTAAATTGCGCCGGAGGACAGGCATTTACCAATGGGAGCACAGACCCAATGGTGAGTAGAGATTGCCCTATAATGCAAGTGGGGGTGCAGATAAAGACACTAAATGGGCAAGAGAAAGCCAGCCTCCTGTCAATGTTAGACTCGGGTTCCACCCGATGTTTAATTCACCCTGCCATAGTGATTGGACTGGGGTTGAAAGTACAGAAACTACAAGTCCCAAATATTTTCAGTCAGCTGGATGGGTCCAACATGCAGGGGGCCCAGTGGAATTTTACACCAAGTGTTGGGGTTTGATAAACCCAGGAATTTACTTCTAGATATAAATTATACAGAGAGGCTTGATTTCTAGGTAAAAGGTGAAATATTCTGCACAGTCACCCAATTAGCAGCCATTGTTGTAGGAATGATGTGTCATGTGTGACTCATTCAACAGGTGCTTAGAGTTAGGTTGGGTGTGGTGAATAACGAGAGTGACCTATAATGTGATTGGTCAGGTTCACTATATATACAGGGACATTCTCAGTTCCCATTATTCCCATTTTACCTCGTGAAAGCTGTATCGTTGATGGTGTATCATTTGTTACTTGTGGAAGTGATCTGTAAATATGTATGTATATAAAGTAAATAGGATATTTGATATAACTTCTGTTTGGAGTCTATTTACTGCATAGTACTTGGATCACTGGTGCCTAGGAGAGAAGCAGGCCGCTCCATCTCCGCGCGATCCCTCTGACAGGGTTACGGGCCCAGAGGCGGCAGAGACGCCATAGACGACGGAAGGCTTTTCACTGGCTGTGGATCATGTTCAGTCTGTGAGCTGGAAGCTTTGGAAGCCTATCCAGGGGTCGTGTGGCTATTTGGAGTGATTTGGAGCTTTAACAGGTTCCGTGCCTGCGTGTGTGTTTTTTCTCTCTCCTACACTTGTTTTGCAGCTGGAGGACTTTCTGATAAGGTCTGTGTCTTTAATCATCGGTGTCTGCCCAGAAGGGGCTGAAGACAGATGAGCACAGCGAAGATGTTGCCGGCAGTCGGGGGAGGTTTTCCTCTGGAATGACTGAATGACAGTAATTATTCATCATGGTCATATAAAATGGAAATGTATCTTCGGTGTGAAGGGCTTTGGAGAAGTGTACTTTGCCCTGAACCAGACCTGGAAGATGAAGAAGTTGCTCTAAAGGACGATAGAGCATTGGCAAGCATAATTTTATGTCTGGAAGATAGCCAATTGTGTTATATTAGAGACTGTCAGTTAGCCTATAAGTGTTGGGAAGCTTTAAGGAATGTTAAATGCTAAGAAGCTCACCGTTATGTAAGGTTTTACTAACAAGAAAACTTTATCACGCTAGATTAGGGGTATCTGATAATATAAGGGATCACCTGCATTATATGACAGGGTTGTTCCAGGAGTTGGCTCAGAGAGATATGCAATTTACAGAAGCTAACAAAGTGTATATAATTCTCAGTTCTCTAAATGAAATGTGGGATACTTTGGCAATTAGCTTTGGTTCATTATCTGAGGAAGATTTAACCATAAGATACTTATCTAGCAGGCTTTTAGAAGAAGAGCAAAGAGGGCAGCAGTGTTCTAACGTAATTAGGTCTAAGCAAAACAGTGTTTGTGTTAAGGAATGTTCTGATAACCAAAACAATGTATTATTTGTAAAGAGAAACTGTTTCTGCTGTGGGTCACAAAAGCATTTGTTGCGGGATTGTGATAAGAAATGGAAGCCGAAGGCTAAGCTGAAAATTTCCAAGCCAGGAGAAGCTGCACAGCTGTCTTTAATTAGTTCAAGTGTAGAACAAGATTTAAAGGGACCATTTTTAATTGACAGTGGTGCTTGTCAGCATATAGGGAGTAACAGACAGATGTTTAAGAGTTTTAGGCAGGCTGATAAAGATCATGTTACTCTAGCTAATGGAAGCATTAAATCCGTCACTGGTAAGGGATTTGTATATGTACCAGGGTTAAATATTGAATTATCAATGTTGTGTGTACCTGAACTGGAGTACAATATAATTAGTGTGTCACAATTGGATAAACAGGGTTATACTGTACAGTTTGGTAATAATGAATGTATTGTTATGAAAGATAACAATGTTTGTGGCAAAGTTATTTTGCAGAACAATTTATATGAAATTGTACAAACCAGGACAAGCAGCAGCCATCATGGTGTAGCTACGATTAATAAGCCAACACATGATTCATGTGCGCACCTGTGGCACAGAAGGCTTGGGCATCCGAGTTTCAAAGTGATTGAAAAGATGTCAGAAGCAAGTTCTGGAATGGAATTGAAAAAGTGCCAAGTGTATTTGGATTGCACAGATTGTAAGGTTGCAAAGTCAAAAGTGACTTTCCTGTGAGCAAATTCAGTGATAGGAAGTCACATAAATGTTTTGAATTAGTTCACGCTGACTTAATTGGTCCATTACCAGCTTCAATAGGGGGTGCTAAATATGTTTTAGTCATTGTAGATGATTACACAAGATTTGGGTTCTGTTACCTATTGAAAGCTAAAAGTCAAACATTTGAAAAGTTTAGAAACTGGGTGCAGTTTGTAGAACGAAGGTATAGCACAAAGGTGTGTAGTTTACAAACTGACCAGGGTACAGAGTTTCTTAGTGGGAGTTTTCAGCAATGGCTCCGTAGAAGGGGCATTGTGCATAGGAGAACTAACCCACATAGTTCAGCTGAGAATGGCGTGGCTGAACGTAGGAATTTGGTATTGCAGACAGTGAAGGATTCACTCATTGCTGACTCAGGGTTATCAAGAGGATACTGGGGAGAGGCAATATTAACTGCTAATTATTTAATTAACAGGTTATGGAGTGTATCTGTAAACCAAACTCCATATTATATGTTATATGGCAAGAAGCCACCATTAGCTCATTTGAAGGTGTTTGGGTGCACTGCCTATGTTCACGTGCATAAGGAAGTACGTAGGAAGGGACAGGCAAAAGCACAGAAGATGATGTTTGTAGGGTATGAGCCAGGGACCAAGGGATATAGGTTCACTGATGGCAGGAAAGTTTTTATTTCTAGATCAGCAAGTTTTAGTGAGCACAGCAATTGGCAGAGATTACACGGGAGCAGTGAGGTTTATCTTCCTAGTCAGGGACGTTTTAAGTTTTCAGAGTGGATAGAGGCCACTGATGTGATTAAGAAGGAAGAGGAATTAACTCCTAGTGTGCCAATGATGCAGGATGCTACAGTGTTGCGCAGATCTGAGAGAGTTAACAAGGGCATACCACCTCAGCGTTATTCACCAGGTGATGTAAAAGTGTGTTTCGTTGATTATGAACCTCGTAATTACAAGGACGTATTGAAGTTGCCACAACACGAGCAGAGTTGATGGAAAGCTGCAATGGATGTGGAAATGAAAGCCATTAATTCTCATAAGGTTTTCAAATCTACTAGGCTGCCTGAGGGGCATAGAGCAGTAGGTTGTTGATGGGTGTATAAGAAGAAAACCTTAGTGAATGGTGATATTCAGTATAAGGCTAGGTTGGTAGTCTATTTACTGCATAGTACTTGGATCACTGGTGCCTAGGAGAGAAGCAGGCCACTCCATCTCCGCGCGCTCCCTCTGACACCAAGGTAGTGAAAATGCAGATAGGGACCCATGAAGACACTTTGAGATTCATTGTGGCACCAATAGGGAATCAATCTCTGGTGTTGGGGCTGACATGGCTTTGGCAGAGGAACCCTCAAGTGGACTGTGTTTCAGGATGCCTAAACTTTGCTGATGGGAGTTATGGGGGTGTGAAGCAACAGTCACCCACCTTTAACTTAGAGTCAGTGGCAGCCAAAACTAAGGAATGGGGGGGATCCCACATGAAAAAGAAAACCTCATACCAGCCCAATATAGAGATTTAAAAGAAGTATTAGGAGAGGCTGAGTTTAATCAACTCCAACTTCATTGAAAGTCAGACTGTGCTATTGAAATTGAACCCAGGGCAATCTTGCCAAAGCCAAAACTGTATTCAATGACTCACAAAGAACTAGAAGAGTTAAGGAAGTTTATTGATAAAAACCTGGAGTGAGGGTTCATCAACCTGGCGACTTCGCCAATGGCTGCATTGGTGCTCTTTCGGAAAAAGAAAGATGGGTCTTTAAGTCTATGTACTGACTATTGGGGTTTGAATGCAATCTGTACCTGGCACATTTATTGAAAGGGAAGATATTTACTAAATTGGATCTATGAGAAGCTTATTTCCGAGTACGCATTTGAGAAGGGGATGAATGGAAAACTGCATTTAATTGCCAGTTGGGATTTTTTTAATTATTGCATAATGCCTTTTGGATTATGGGGCACACCTGGGGTGTTTATGCACCTGATTAATGTGGTACTGCATGAATTCCTCTATAGGAGAGTGTTGGTCTACCTGGATGATATTTTAATATATTCTGATACTTTGGATGAGCATGTGAAACTAGACAGAGAAGTGTTAAATAGACTATTGAAAGCTCAATTGTATGCTAAGCTGTCTAAATGTGAGTTTCACAGAGAGAAATTGGAATATTTGGGTTATAGAGTATCCAGCAAGGGGATAGAAATGGACCCGGCCAAAGTACAAGATGTATTGGGATGAGAACCCCCAAACACTAGGAGGCAATTGCAAAATTTCCTTGGGTTTTCAAAGTTTTATCAGTAATTTATCCCAAATTATGCCTAGATACCTTTGCCTCTAGCTGACCTGTTAAAACCAAAGGACAAAAAGGAGCCTCAGAAAGCTAAAAAGCCAGGGGTGGCACTAAAATGGATATTAGACTGTCAAGAAGCTTTTGAGCAATTAAAAGCTTTATTTACTGCCAAACCAATTTTAAAACATCCCGATCCTTTAAGGCCATTAGTCATACAAACGGATGCATCAGTGGTTGTCATAGGGTCCATTCTATTATAACTTGATGAGGAAGGGGTTCTAAGGCCATGTGCTTACATTTCCCACAAATTCTGAGAAGCAAAAAAGTGATGACATGTGTGGGAGAAAGAGGCTTTTGCAGTGCGCCATGCCCTTTCAACATGGAGGCACCTATTAGAGTGCTCATCCCATCCTTTTGAAGTCTGGACTGATCACAAAAATTTAGAAGCCTTAAAATCGCCCAGAAAGTTGAATCCTAAACAAGTGTGATGGGCGGAGTTCCTTAGTCAATTCAACTTCATGTTAAAATATCTACCAGGGGGGAAAAATTTCCTAGCTGATGCATTATCAAGATTACCCCAACACAATAGCCAAAGGGAAGAAGTAATAGACACAGTTATTTTCCCTCAGCAAATGGGATTTGCAGCAGTAACCAGAAGTCAGAACCTAGAACCAGTCACAGATATAGAAACAGCGCTAATCCAATAGCTAAGAGCAGAATCACAAAAGGATGAATGGTTGCAGGAGAACAAACAATCCCTAAAAGAGAATTAAGGACTGTGGTGGTGTGGAGATAGGATGTACATTCCTGCAGCTTTAAAGAAGAAGGTTTTAGAGAGGAGCTATGATTCTAAAAGTCTTGCAAGATGAATCGTTTTTCAATTGCAAAAATTGCTAATAGGTCAACTAAGAGGGTTTTAGAAATAATTAATGCTGATCTGATAGGTCCTCTTCCTCCTAGTGTTGGAGGAGCTATGTACATTTTTACCATGGTTGATGATTTTCCCAGGTACGCTTTTTTTATCCATTGAAACACAAGGGTGAAACACAAGGGTGAAACATAACACAAGGGTTTAACATTGAAAAGGTTAAAAACTTTATCACTTGGGCAAACAACAAGTTTCCAAAGCCAGTCTCTTCATTTCAAAGTGATTGTGGAACTGAGTTCCTCTCACACTCATTTAAAAGGTTTCTGGCTGAGAAAGGAATTGAGCAGATTCTTTCTAATCTGTGTACTCCACAGCAATCTGGATTGGTTGAGAGGAAAGGTAGGACTCTTCAAGAAGCTATGATGTGTTTACTTAAAAATGCAAATCTACCTTTTAAGTTCTGGACAGAAGCAGTCTGCACTGCTTGCTATGTTGAAAATAGGCTGTTTAGTAGTGTAATTAATGATACACCATTTCATTTGTTCTATGGCACAAAACCTAAAGTAGGTCATCTCAGAATTTTTGGGAGCTCTGCATGGATTAACATTCCTAGGAAGCTGAGATGCAAAGGTGCTTCTAAAATTGTTAAAGGAATTGTTGTTGGTTATGAACAAACTCAAAGGAGCTACAGGTTCATAGTGGGGAACAAGTTAATCATTAGCAAGAGCGCTTCTTTTGCAGAACAGGACTGGAGTCAAGTAAATTCCAGTACTCCAGTTGCAATTTCATTCAGTGAACAGCAAAAGCTTGCTGATACTGATTCACAGGAATCTCCTGCTGACGTAAACAAGGAAGAGCAGTTAAATGGACTCCTTGACCCCTCTCTCAAATGTTCACATTTTAGACAGAGAAGATAGGTGGTTTGAGAGAGGGGTCAAGGAGTCCATTTATGCCAACTTGGAAAATCCTTCCTTGAATAGAGGTAGGGGCCTCAGGCACAATCTTTCCCCTATTTTCCTTCCTGCTTTGTCTTCTCTGCCTAGGAAGATTAAGACCATTTCACAAGCTCAACAGCAGCATGGTAATCTTAACGATCCTCCTTTGGATGATAAAGGGACTTAGAAATAAACATCTCAAATAACCATGACCTAGCCCCAGGTGCAAGGTCACACAGCCACCCTAGAAACATATTTAAGGATTCCCTTACTAACTTTGCTCAGACTGAAGAAGCTTCTTGGATAAGGAGCGAAACGTTTCCACTGAGAAAATAGAAATTCAGTTGACATGATTCAAGCTACAGATGCAAATGGAAAAATTCAAAAGTACAAGGCACATTTAGTAGCAGAGGGGTTTTCTCAAAGAAAAAAACTGGATTTTGATAAAACCTTTGCTCCAGTAACTAAGGGTGAGTCCATAAGACTTCTCTTAAAAATTGCTGCTCTGAGAAACATGTCTGTTTATCATTATGATATTCAAACAGTGATGATGGTCCAGAGGCCAGGCACCACGACAGAAAACGCTCTCTTCCTGGGCCCTGCCAGCTGACACTCCTTAGACAATGGCACCTGGAACATACCCCTCCTGCTGGACAGGGTGGGATGGGTAGAAACAAGCAGCCTAGTCCCAAGCTATGAAGGACTTTAAAAGTGACTACCAGCACCTTGAATTGTACCTGGAAGCACACTGGGAGCCAGTGCTAAAATTGTCCATTGGTTTTGTCTAACTAAGGCAGAATCATGCCTTGATAATACTAATTTTCCTCCTTTTCTCATGTAGCACAGTCAATCAGATTTTGATCTGATGTTTGGAAAAAACTTGCTAATCCTATGAGCAGCTGAAGATAAATCCCAAGGACCTAGGAAAGAGGTGAGTTTTGTTTACCCTTTGGAAAGCATAGGATTTAAGCATAGGATAAGCAACCATCTGTCTGTGAGGTACTGTAATTCTGGTATCTGCACTGAGCAGATATACGTGTTGGACTCCAGAATGTTCTCCATTCCCACATCCAGAATTCAGGTTTGATATATGTTCCTGAAGTAGTTATCTCGGCCCCTTCCCAAATAGCTTCCTTCCTTCCCTCTATTATGTCCCGCTTTGATGGCCTGACCTTTAGGG
The DNA here is from genome assembly GCA_023362775.1 of Charina bottae. Classification (NCBI taxonomy): domain Eukaryota; kingdom Metazoa; phylum Chordata; class Lepidosauria; order Squamata; family Charinaidae; genus Charina; species Charina bottae. The sequence goes on along the minus strand of JALMGJ010000002.1, from coordinate 29,288,435 downwards.
CTGGGGTAGGCAAATATAACCTGGAGTTAGCAAGTCTCACAGCTAGGAAGACTTTCCTTATCTCATCCCAAAATTTGCACTTCAAAGATCAGAATTATGCAGACAAGGTTTTTCTCTGAGACACTTTATGGAAATGAAAGTCAGATTTGAAACTGCAGAATATTGCAGCCTTGGTTGCTGGCTGATGTCTTCTAGGTGCTACAACGAGGGATTGGTTGCCTTTGGCCCAAGCTGCCCCTGGGACTGGAGCATCTCTCAGGTTCTGGCGGGCAATTGGTACATCTCTAGAAGTTGGTGTGGCTGCTGGGGGCTACCTTTCTGCTCAGTTGGTAGCCACTTTCTGCTCAGTTGGTAGCCACTTTCTGCTCAGTTGGAAGCCTCGGCAACCAGCCAATCAGTTGGTTGCACTTCTGATCCAGGTCTGCCTATTCCTCCGCCTTCAGTCATCCACTGCACAATACTTTGGTCCCATGCAGTTCCCAGCCAGTTTTGTCCTGGGCATCCTTGGCTTTGCTCAGCTCACATCTGCAACTGCAAGCCTGCAGCATTGGCCTTTCTCTTTCTCTCCAATGGACCCAGAATGCACCATCTCTCACTGACACACCTGTGCAGAGCTCCAGAAGGCTTCTCTTCTTGGGTCTGGAGCAGCAAATCAAGTCAGCCAACCTGCTTAAATTTCAATCTGGGTTGAACTGAATTCTCTCCAAGGTCCCTGACCACTTAGTATTTTCAATCTTTTTACTGAAAATGTCAATAGTTATTGCTGAGGTGCTGAACTGAGTGTGAGGTCTACTAACAGGCAGGTGTGTTCCTTTAGTAAGGATCTCAGTTGAAGATCTATGCAAAGCCTGCGGAACTCCAAATTCCTGACCCCACATTTGCATCAAGGGAAGAAGCTGATATCTGGATATATCAGTCCTTTCAGCACACCAGACTAGGAAACCAATGCCATGTGGGTCAGTACTACTTTTATTGTATTTTATTGTAAAGTATCATTAACAGAATCTTAATGCATCACCTTCATTCATCTTCATCACCTTATCTTTGTGTGAACTAGGGAGGAACTTGTCTGAGATGTTTACTGACATCATTTTCCTGGCCCGGGCTTAAGCCTCGCTTATCTGACCATTGCCTTGGTACCATCTCTTCCTCCTGTCCTCAGGGCCATTCCCTCAGAAACCTATTATTACAAATTTGATTATTTGCTTTATTATTTATTATTTATGTGTATTTATATAAGGTAGTCCTCACTTAGCAAGCACAATTGGGACCTACAACTCAGTCACTAAGCTATGCGGTTGCTAAGTGGAAAATCATGTAACCGTGACGGGCTTACGACCTTACTTGCTCTTCAATCCTTAAGCGAAGCACTGCTGTCGCTAAGCAACAAATCATGTGACCGATACTTACGATTTTTCTTCTGCCTTCTATACAGCATTATATGAAATAATTTTGGCACCCTTCAAAAGACTTTTGGATGTGTGATGATTGTTTTTGTCCTCTAGGCAGACATTGCATCCAAGTTCAACACCAAGCCTTTCACATCCGCTCCCTCCTCCCCCTTCCCTCCCCCTGCAAAACCAGGGTGTGCCCTCCTTCCCTCTGCCTCACACACATGCACAAAAACGACCATACTGAAGCTAGTGAAAAATCGACAAGCACAAATACTAAAGCCCAAGCATAAATCTTTCTCCCCATCCCCCAAAGGAGGCAGAGATAACCAAAAAGAGAACCATATGAAATCTTTCTCTGGGAAGATTTCTGTCATGGAGCATGGTTGGAGAACTCTCCAAACCCCTAAGTGTGTGTGTGTGTGTATGTGTGTGTAAAACCTCAGGAAGCAAGGGGAAGATAAAGTGTACCTAATGGAGATTGCTCCAGTATAAACCAAGGACAAAAATCTCACGTCTGTCTTGAAACTGGGAATTTTGAGAAGTGCTCTACTGTAGGCTGCCACCATGGAATGGCATATGTCTCTGTGAAAAGACTTTCTGCCATGATGACTGCTATCCATATTGTACCTGGCATGCTGCCCAGAATTGCATTTACAATGTTTTATTTGCAGAAACATTTATTTCTTTATTTCTTTATGTATTTATTATTTAAATTTGTATCACCACCCATCTCCTCCAACCAGGGAACTCTGGGCGGTTCACAACAAACAAGTTAAAAATATAAAATTACAACAACAATAAATTACATATAAAATCCAAATAGAAAATGTTAATTATAAGGCGGGTTTCATGGCACCAGCCACTCCCAAGAGGAACTATTGGCATTCCCATCCCAAGCAAGGGGGCAGAACCAGGTCTTCAAGTTTTTCCAGAAGGTCGGGAGTGAAGAAACTCGCCTCAGCTCCAGGGGCAAGATATTCCAAAGGGCGGGTGCTACTGCAGAGAAGGCATGCCTCCTGGACCCCGCTAGATGAAATTCTTTTGCCGATGGGGTCTGTAGCATGCCCTCTCTGCATGACCTCATTTACCTCTCCAGCCTCTGTGTAATCCTCTTAGATGTAAATTATGTTCTGAAGGGGTCAGTGTTTAGGACCATCTGTATTAGCTCTGCCTGCCACAAGCAAAATTGTGCGCACACAAGTGGTGATCACATGACTGAGGGATGCTCTGATGGCCATAAATGCAAGGATTGGTTGCAAAGTTGTTTTTTTCAACTGTGGTAACTTCAAATGGTCGCTGCACAAGGCAGTCAATAAGTAACATCTACCTGCAAGTCTATTGCTACTTGCATAAAGATCAGGTAAGGACTATAAAGGTAAAGGTACCCCCCGCACATTTGTGCAGTCGTGTCCGACTCTAGGGGCCGGTGCTCATCTCCGTTTGTTAGCCAAAGAGCCAGCGTTGTCCGAAGACACTTCCACGGTCATGTGGCCGCATGACACGCGCGGAACGCTGTTACCTACCCACCGAAGTGGTACCTATTAATCTACTTGCATTTGCATGCTTTCGAATTGCTAGGTTGGCAAGAGCTGGAGCTAGTGCAGGAGCTCACTCTGCACGCAGGGCTAGGGATTCGAACCTCCGAACTTGCAATCTTCCGATCAACAAGCCTGGCGTCTTACCCGCTGAGCCACCACGCCCCTACATCACACACACCACCACGCTAGGTAAGGACTAGTTATAGATAAAATGAAGCATTTAGTTTTATGTTCTAATATTGAATAGGTTCAAAATTGTTGGTTTGTGTGTGTTTTCTTGCACATGCAGAATATCAGAAAGCGCTTTGCATTAGAGACCAATAAATGATGCCAGTCATTGTACTAAATCACTTGCAGTTGTATTAGTTACTCATTCAGACAGATAATATATATAGTTCTCTTCCAGATCCCTGGAAGTGTTACAAATCCACATACCAGAAAAGATAAGAAGCAAGCAGGCATAGAAACAGAACCAGGAAGGCAGGGCGGGGCAGGCAGGCAGGTTCTTTTATATTCTTCAACCTGGGTCAGTCACAGCCTCTTGGTTCCTTGCCTTGTGCCATAACCACAACATCAAATTGGCTCTCAATTGAAACTTAAATAAATTTATAAATTTATTATAAATTAAATAAATCGAGTAGACATTTAGCTTCCAAAAGATTCTTTATTGCTCCAACAGAGTAACATGTCTTCCCTCTGAAAATGAACTGGTGGCCATTCTGTCCCTTTAAAAAAGACACTTCTTTCAAATTTTCCACCTGATTCAAAAGACATCTGTTGGGATCAATGCCTTTATATGAGCATACATTATTTTCAAATTAACCATCAGTAAAGAGGGAGAAAGTTTGAAACAATTCCAGGAGCAACTAATTAAGACAAAGGATATAATTGCCCAACTACAGACTCTCAAAACATGATAATTAGAAAAGAAAAGAAAAGAAAAGAAAAAAAGAAAAGAGAAAAGAAAAGAAAAGAAAAGAAAAGAAAAGAAAAGAAAAGAAAAGAAAAGAAACCAAACCAAACCAAACCAAACCAAACCAAACCAAACCAAACCAAACCAAACCAAACCCTCATTATCATTAGCAATAGATTTTCATTTTACTTCAAAATTGCATTGAGCAAAGTTGCTTTATACTACATTCCAAAATAGGTTCCAGAAAACTCATAAAGTTTTAAAAGAAAATTACCTGTTGGTATATCAGTTTCATATATCAGCCATAATTCAAAACTCACATGGGAGAAAGAAAGGGTTTTTAGAATATAAAAGAGCTACTACTTCCAAGCTCTCTTATTTTTTATTTCCTAAGGCTGTTATAAATAATAAGCACCAAAATCAAGAGCCCTCATTGTTTTTTATCATTAGATACTCCTTGGTGTTCATATCAGGTCTCAGGATAATAATGTAGCATTTGGGGACAAAGATGCAGCCCAGTAAGCCCAGGTTGGAGGCCAGGATGGAGAAGACCTGCACAGCCACCATGTATTTCCCTTTGGTGCTCAGGTAGGTGGGGACAAAGGAGACCCAAACACTACAGAAAACCAACATGCTGAAGGTGATCAACTTTGCTTCATTGAAGGACCCTGGAAGTTTGCGGGCTAGAAAAGCCACCAAGAAGCAGATGGCAGCCAGAAAGCCCATGTAGCCAAGGGCAGTATAGAACATAGTGACTGACCCTTCATTGCATTGCAGCACGATCTGTCCTGGTTGGGAATGCAGATTGGAATCTGGAAATGCCGGAGAGATTCCCAGCCATAAGATACAGATGCCAACCTGAACACCAGAGCAGGACAAGACAATGGAATTAGCCAGACTCTTCCCCAGCCATTTCCTCATCCTGCTGCCTGGCTTTGTGGCCAGAAATGCAACCACTACCATGATGGTCTTGGCCAGTAAGGAAGAGACAGCAACTGAGAATACAACACTGAAGGCTGTTTGTCGAAGAAGGCAGGTCACTTTCTTGGGGCGTCCAATGAATAGAAAGGAGGTCAAGGAGGAAATGAGAAGGGAAACCAGGAGAATGTAGGTGAGGTCCCGGTTGTTGGCTTTGACTATGGGTGTTGCTCGGTATTTAATAAAGATCCCAAGAACAAAGCCAGTGATTAGAGACAAAAAAATGGCAAAGAGAGACAGGATGAGACCCAACTTTTCTTGATAGGAGAGAAAGCTTATAATGTTGGGGTCACATTGATCTCGCTTCTCATTGGAATGCTGGTCATCGGGACACTTTTCACAATGGGCTGCATCTGAAAAACATAAATAATTGTTGTCTAACTTATGAATTGGGTGGCTATGACTCTTCAGCAACTCCTGACCAAATGAACCCACGGGGACAGCAGAGTGATGATAGAGCATTAAGGGTTTACTCTGGATTCCTTCTTTGTCACACTGATGGCTCTTGAACTTAAAGACTGCTAATCTCAGCTCACTTTTTCTGCTTTTCTTCCCAGGCAAAGATACATGGACCATGTGCTTTAGGACTCTTTTTGCTGGTAGTTAGTTTGGTGCTGGGTTTGCTTATTTTTCTAATGTATGTCCTGTAAGTAAATCCCCTTTCTGTGGAATTCTTGGTGTTTTCTGAGCTTGGTTGTTTGCTTGCAGATATGTCATCACCCAACTAGGTAACATCATCAGTGTGATCATCAGCATCAGCAGCAGGAGCACTGATGATGTTACCTAGTCAGGTAATGAAATGTCTTCAAGCAAACAGCCAAGCTCAGAGAGAACCAAGGTCTCCACAGTTTAACCCTCATCTACATATATTCTCTTCTATTGAAATATCCTTTCTGTTATAAGACTTGTGTCACTAATCCAAAGAGAAGTGAAATTTCCACTCTCAGGGTCACCCATATATCCCTCCAAGAGAATGGTCTGGCATATGGGGCATTTTGCAAGTAAAATTGATAGCAAGATTAGGAAAATTGTAGCTTCCTCAGCAGATGGAAGGACTTTACACATTTCATTGGGCTGGTGAGTTAATCATGAACAGGCTTGGTTTGTACTTGGATGGTGCTCCTTCTTTGCCCTTGAGCCACTTACCTTCCTGCGTGGAGATAGTTCCTTCCATACACGGAGAACAGTCGTAGCAGCAAACTGGTGCTCTCTCTCTTGTGAGCTTGGTGTATCCTGGGAGACAACTTTTAGTACACCTAGAAAAAGGCACCTTCTAAACATAAAGAAAATGGGGGGAAATTAGGGGGATTAAATATCTGAATGGAAACAAGTTACAGTGTGGGTTCATGAACTGGGTTAAACCATGCTTTCTTATAATCATGTTATTTTGAACATGACAAACGTGTTTTACACACCATGCAAAGTTATGAACCATTGGTATGCACCATAATTTTTCAACCAGAGCATTTGATTGAATCCAAACAAATCTCATGATTGCATATAGAAAAAACTCCACCACCAAAATGGGTTTATCTTCCAGTGATCATTGGCTCTTTCTAAGAGCAGGATTTGAAATGAGCAGGAGAGGTTTCCCTCAAACTGTTTGTTGACAGTAACAATATTTGAAGATCTTCCAAGATTTTGACACACTGTGCTCAGTTTATAAAATTCAATATACTTTCAAGGTCTTTTCAAAATATAGTGAAAATATGGTTTTCAAAAAATTATTTTCAACATCCTCTTCTTCTCCAGAGACCCAGGAAGTAGTTCCATTTCAGCAGGTTGTTTCCCAAGAATCCTGTCAATATGAAAGAGGCTAATGGCCCTCCTGGATAAACATCTTTAGATATATATTCCTCTTATTCTAAGCAAAGGCAACATGGGAATTTTGGTGGGGAAAATTGCAGACTAATGAATCTCAGAAAGTGGAGAAATGACGCTGAGGCTCCAATCACAATCTGCTGAAGTGCCCGATTTTGTGGAGCTTGTCTGGAGAAAAGAGGAATTGAAGAGACTGCCCACATGTGCTCTGGACAGCAACTCCTCATGAGGAAGCCTGCAGGATGCAAAAGGAGTCTGTGGGCACCTCATGAGTAAGAGCAGCCAGGAGCAGAGGAAGGAGGATCAAGCTCAAAGTCTCAGTGAAACCTTTTAAAGGACACTGGGTCTGACCAAACCCCACTTCTCAAATCTCTTTGGAATATAACTAATTACATGCAATACAGATCTTCAGGGTGGCAGCTTAATAGGACCATCTGGTGAGTGTTCCAAGGGCCCATAACGAATTTAACAGAAAAAGAATAAGAACTTAAAAAAAACTTGCAGCGAAAAGCACAGTAAGAATTTGGATTACAGAAATTTCAAATGGATAAAGGAGACAAGGGAGCTTTTTATTCTTCGTTTATTTTAAGTTCCTGGGAATTAATTAAATAAATAGAATAAATAGAGTTAAAAAAGAAGTGTGCATACTAAGGGCATTTGCTAATGACTTGGTTCTGATTTTGAAAAGCCCTCTAGAAAGGATAGATGTATTAATGGAAAAACTAAGAGAATTTGGTGCATTGGCTGCATTTAAAATTAATAAGCAGAAAACAAAGATGTTGACAAAGAATATGAAGATGGAAGACCAAAAACAATTCTCTATAAAAACTTTGTTTCAGATTGAGAAAAATGTGAAATATTTGGGTATTGCTATAACCAATATGAATTGTATGTTATTTCAAAATAATTATGTTAAAGGCTGGAATGAAATTAAGAAGGATTTATTAAGATGGGAAAAGTTACAATTATCGACATTGGGAAGAATTTCTGTGATAACCCTGTACAAATGATGAACATCTTATTGTAAAAACATTTATTGAAATTAGAAACAGAGGATGAACAAGTCAGAACACAAATACATATGGTGATGCAAAGAGTATAAAATAATAATATTCAGATGAAACCAGAATTTTTCTTATTAGGACCTATCAACAATCAACTAGAAAAGGCTTATGGACTATTGGTTTTATCTATGATAACTGCAGCAAGGCTATTATATGCACAAAAAATGGAAGAATAGAGAAATACTAATAATGGAGGAATGGGTCATGATAATGGCAAAGCTTGCAGAAATGGCTAAATTAATTTGTTTGATTAAGGAGGGAAAAACAATTACTTTTATTAAAGACTGGAAACTATTTATGGTTTTTTACTTAAAATTGATAAAAATGAATTGGGGATTTGGGGATTTATTGATGAAAAAGTTTTGTTTATGGGAAGAAGGGAACCATGATATGTAATTTGGGAGAGTAGAAATAGTAATTGAAATGTTTGTAACTGCTGCAAATAAGATCAGAAGTCACTTATCTTTTTTTTTCTTTCTCTTTATTTTCTTATTTTTCACTTTTTCTTTTATTCATTCATATTTTTCTTTTCTCTGCTTTTCCTTTTATGTTTCCATAGTTTTTTAATCTTATGTAAAATTTTATTTTAATAAAAATTATTTAAAAGAAAAAAGAAAAGAAAAGGCAACATGCTCATGAGTTTGAGTTTGAATGGCCAGAAATAATAAATTATGGGCAAAGTTGTCCAAAGCTGTAGAAGGCCATGAGAATGGTCTTGAGAGAGAGGTGGAAGAGCCACTACCAAGTCTATGGTCAGATAAAAGTGGACTCAGTCCATGGCAGGGCTATAACATATGCAAATGTCTCAGACAAGACCCTCACTGGTTTTTACAAAGATAGAACTGAAGGAGGAGGGAAGCACATTCAGACTTGCAAGATTCTGTTAGTACAGTTGATAATCTGCAAAGTGAGATGGATATACTGTATTGGAGCAGAAAAATTACAGAACCAACAGACAAGCATCCTCAGCTACCTGGTTAAATGATGTCGGCCATATGATATCACTCTGATTGATGGAGAATTTGACTTCTGAAGAGGCCTCTCTTTCTATCTTTCCAATTTTCACCCCAGCAGCAGACTTGTTGGGAAATACCGCCCAGTCCATGATATCAAAGTCAGCAACAGGATCTCCATTCTCATCCAAGTAAACATCATCCTCACTAAGATTGTAAAGCTGGAAGTTTCTTAGAAAAGGATGAAGCTAGAAAGACATGGATAATCACTCCTGTATCTTATACATTCCCATTTGAACCCTAGTTCAAAAGTGGGCCACTTAAGCTGAGTTCCTCTTTCTCCAATATTTGGGAGAAATCTAGTTAGGGATTTACTCTCAATTTCCGTTCTGTCTATCAAAAGATCTCTGGCCTGCTCTGTTTTATGAAATTGCTACTCTAAAGTTACAAACATATTTTGACTCCAGCAATCAGATGATGGGTAAGATGGCTATCTCACAATGGCTGTTTCCCTACTACTGGTCCAAACTCTCCTTGTGTTCAGCAAAAACACCAATCTCCCCAATTCGCTTGTCTGCAACCTCAACTTCACCTCAATCTTGGACAATCTGGAGCAGCCTAGTGCTGAATTCTTCTACTTCCTTTGGGGCATCTTTGGGTGCAATCTTCTTGCCTCCCCTACACTGTGCAATTGTTGCCCCCCACCTCCTGCCTTTAGCCATGTCATCTAGAAGGAAACATCCAACCATCTGGGTGGTGTAGGAAAGACATGTTTGAATTCAGCATCTACCTTGGGGGACATTTCTGATTTGTACCATTTCAGCTTTGCAGTGCATCAGCTTTGAATAAGTGTCCTTCCTCTGTGTTTTAAGATTAGGATCTCATGGAACTGAATATGGGAGGCAAACCTGGTACATTGGCAGGAAGCTGAAGTTGACTAGTATTACAGAAAGCCCCTGAAAATGGACAAGAAGTCTTGGGATTTGGAAAAGTGTGTAAAAGTTCTTTTCTGGGCCTTTCCTTATTTGTACCGAAGCATGTCAGAACCCATCCTTGTCAATACCCTTTTTGTCCCTTGTCCCCACTATGTTGCCTTCATCTCATCTGCAGCTCTCAAGTGAGAAAGCCTCAGGTCAACCTCAGCTACACCCCATAGAAGTTGTGTTTTTGGTGAGTGATAGCTGCAGAATGTGGAGGGTAATTGATGTAGCCAGAAGGGGTGGGATATTGACCATTTCAGGCTGAAGTGGATATGCTCCCTCTGTGTTGGTCACTGGTCAGCAGTTGCATTCTGATGTTGTTTGTCTAAAGAGATGGACACAGCAACCATGGTCCAACAGATCTGCAGGTCAGTGGTGGTCACATCTATGTGTCCCTCTAATGTTGAACGGACTATGCCCCCCTAGCAGGGGGTATCCCAGTAGAAAGGAGGCAGAAACATGGTTCTATTAGGTTATTTGTCAAGCAACAGAGTAAAATTTCTGTTGAGTGGCAGTTGGCTGCAGCCTGTTATATAAGAGGGTTAGCTAACTTTGTTCTCTTTGCTGGAAACAACGTCAAGCTCATGTGTGATCCCTATCTAGGTATTTCTTGAAACCTTAGACCCTTGCACTGGCTACCAACCTTGACCTGGCTCTTGAATCCTGGACCAACTTTAGATTTTGTACGCAAGGCTTTGCTTTGTTTGACATTCCTGAATACATTACTAACTCTGTTACCTGAAAATAAATGATCATCTTCCAAGAAACCATATATGTGTGCAAGGCTGAAACCTGAAGTAGGGCAGGCAACCATGCTTTGAGGGTTGATGATATCAAAAAGGGAGAAATGACTGGGAGGTAGAAGCACAGGAAAAATGGACAGCACTTCAAACCTCCATTTTGGTAGGGGAGAAACATCTTAAGGGGCTCTTATATTTTGATTTTGGTGTTTGTTTGGATACAGCTAAGAACTGGGTGTAGAAGAAGTGCCATACAAGGTGTCTATTGATGACAGATAGTCCTGCTGCCAGAACTGCGCCATTCCTGCTGCTGTGCTATGATTGTAGGATGCACATTCCATTGTCTTCCAATGCTGTGAAAATGGAAGGCAGCAAAACCAGAGAGGTTGCTTCCATTCTCAGAAGCTAGGGATGCAGAAACACAAATGGTCATTTGGAAGTTCACAAAAATAAAGACAATGAAGGCAGCAAATTTCATGACAGTATATTATGTTTTGATCTTTCTGGGTTCTGCAACTTGATACCTCATCATTTTATGAAACTAACAGATGGTGATGGGAGGGGTTGGGACAAAGGATTATGCTACAATTTTGAAGACTTGACGTTGAAAGGAGAAGAAAAAGCCAGGAAAAGATCTAAGTATTAAGTCCTAAGTGAGAGGACCAATAAAGAAGAAAATGTTGCTGGACTATGGTTGTTGTGGGTTTTCCAGGCTCTGTGGCCATGTCCTGGCAGTTTTAGGAACCAAAACTGCCAGAACATGGCCACACAGCCCGGAAAACCAACAACGACCATCGGATTCCGGCCGTGAAAGCCTTTGACTATACATTGCTGGACTATGATTAGGTTGCTGCAGTCTAAAGCAAGTCAACAAACCTGGGTGTTCTCTGAAGTCACTCGAAAGGGCATGGACTTCACATCCTCTTAAGGCAGCAGGACAGGAAGTGAGAAAATTTCCCTGGTCTAGAAGTTAAATTATACCAATGTTGGACTATGAATAAGCTTGATGGTTACTGTAACATCTTGGTGCTGATTTATTCTGCAAATAGGGAAGGAGCCTTCCTCTTCCTTCCTTGTTCTCCCACCTTCCAACACCAGCACATCTGTTCACATTGGAAGATCTAGCAACAGAATCTCTCTCTCCTTCTTGCTCTCCAAGCTTCTACATTTGGTCAGAACAAACACTCAAACTTGGGTAATTCCTGTCAGAATATCCCACCAAATTTCCTATCCTGCCTATTTCTAACAAATATTAAGTAATTTAAGGTGGATCATTAGCAGAAATTCAGAGAAATGTCTTACATGCCATGGCTGTACGACCTGGTTTATGCGATGGCCTTGAATCCTGATTCTCCTCTGATTCAGGTGGGAGGAATAGACTGCATTTAGGACTCTGGCCACAGCCTGGACTGAACTTGAAATACTGTAGGCATCCTCAGAGAGAATTCTTAAAACCACATCACGGGGTGGGATTTCCCAGTCCTCTGTTTCTCTGCATCTTTTCCAAACTTTCTTAGATAAAATAGGCTGTGAAGAGGAACACTGAAATGCTATCTCCCCAAATTTCTCACTGGCAGATAAATAAGTATCAAAATCATAATTTTGTGTCCTTTTGTTTGCCAGAGTTAAGAAAGATAAGAAAAGATTTTTATGCTGGAGATCAATCATTCGATAAAAAAATCTCACAGATATGTCTGAGAAAGTTGTTCCAATCCATACTTTCTTCCCAAAATCTTTTTCAGCTTTTTCCGTTTTATGTATTATCATTCCTAACAGCAATGCGGCCTGAAGGTCCAACTGACAAACAAAAATGCTTACTTCAATTTTGATTAAATATGAAAGGACGTCCTTTCTGTTCTCTTTATCTAGTGCTGGGATGCTTTCTGAGAAGGCAACACAAACCCCTTTCTTGATGGCTACTGGCACAAAGGTTCTTCTGAACTTTTCTCCACTTTCATTTTCTGGAGCAATGAGGCCAATCCACGTCCATCGGAAATGCAAGAGCAGTTTGACAATCGCCGTGTGAGGAGGCTCTTGTTTTGGACTCACCCGGTAGAAAAAGGGAAAATTATGTTTATGCTCAGGAATGTGGCTGATGACCCCATAATTGATCTACAATGAAATAGAAAAGTTAGATTATTGTCCTGCTTTTAGAGACAACAATCAGTCCTTAAACTTAAGGCCTTTTCCCCTCTTCAAAGAATTAGTTTACACCTAGCTTTGATCTGTGCTATGTCTCACTTGTCTGACTTCTCAATCATTGATAATTACCTATATTCCCTCCAAGGTCATGGGAGAAGAAGAATAGTCGATTTTACACACAGGGAGGAGCACCAGCCTCATTCACAAGGCACACTGGAGATTGGCTGTGGGTGCAGAGCAAATTTAATTTAACCTACATTTTAGAGCAAATTTATGGTGTCTCAAAACAGGTTGAAGTGGCTGGCTGGTTATGCTCTTAACTCTCAGGAACATTCTACTCTTGAAAACCCTCGTTCCTTCCTCCATGTTTCTACAAAACTTCAAACAGTGCCTTTTGTTCTCCCTTCTCTCTGTTTGAAGAGCTCATCAACTCTATCTAACCATGATTTTCTAGTTCTTTTTCTTCCTCTTGACCTGTGAAAGATTCTTCCATCATTTCCTTCACTCCACTTCCATAAACTCTATGTGACCAAACCACTCACTTGGAATCCAATCCTCACTCCCTTTGCACCCATATATTCTTGAACCTCTTTTCTTGTTTTCTCACACACATTTCTTAAGTACCCAATTCTGAATGTATCCCATTGACTTTTAGGTTTCTCCTGACTTACCCAGTTCTCACTGGCATAAAACAATGTAGCAAAATCACTCTCTTATATACAGTTCTCTACACTTCTTTTAACAAACATTCATCCTTTGAATAGAACGTATACTACTATCTTACAACCATCATCTGCAAGTTGTAAAATTTCTCCATCCTTTTCCTGCTGTTTACTAAACATTCTAACAAGGTACACAAATTCATTTACTTGCTGTAGTTGTTTCTGTGGGAAGAGGTTCTTGCTTGGCACCCATTTTAGTGGCAGAATGGAAAAGTCCAGGAAGCCATGCTATTGTTTCCAAAACCATGTTGGTACCAATACCAGAGTGATCAATGTCGGATGATGGAAATAAAGCTAGTTCAGGTTATTTAATATCTACCATCTGATTCCAGCTTAACTTTGTGACCTCCACCAGTGCAAGCTTCTGGAGAAAGGACAAAGAGCTTCTACTTACATTCCTACCTGTGGGATTTTGTAGATGCTCAGCATAGTTGAAATATGATTAAACAGCTCAGAACCAGTACCTTCAAGAACTGCCAATATTTTTTTTTGTCTTCCACACCTGTAGTTTGGGACATTCTCCTGCCCTATAGACAGCAAGTCCATCAGGGCCTCATAGGTCATTCTTGCATGGAAAAAGTTCTCATAGATGTTATAGCCTAGAGTGAGGTTGGCTAACAGCCTCGGACTCTGATTGATTTCATGAACAGCAAACAAAAAGGGCAGGACATGGCAGAAGCTCAGGCTCCTACTGCAAGAAAAGAAAAATCAATAGCATTTCATCTTCAGTTTTCATCTTCATCTTGATTTCATAAAGACATGTCAATTTCTGCAGCTCTTCCTTTAAGGATATCATATTATAACTGATTCGGATTGGATTTTGAGGCTGATGCCTATACTCTGGACAGTATAGAAATCCACAGGCTGAAATCAGTGGAATAAAAATAGAACATATCAGTCTATAGAAGTGATGTCTTTGATCACATGAAGGGAAAGGAAGGGCAGGACCTCACCAGAAACTTATTCTTACTGCACAGTAGTGCAGGGAATGTTGTCAGACATTCATTGCTCAAGTTCAAAATGGCAAATTCCTATATCATGTATTCAGGGGTCTTTTTAGGTGACAGATTTATATTGGAAATTCCAACTAGAAGGACTTCGCATTGATGCCATTGAGAGTTCCCCTCCCTCCTCAAAAAAATAAGTAGCAAATAGGAAAGCTTGATAAATCAAGCTCAAAGTCATCCTCACACTGTATGACTTGGGGCGGGGGATAACATTTTTAGAAATTCTTACAGCCAAAGGAAAGTGAACAAGTTTCTGAGTAATTGCTTACATTTTACTAAATTAACCTGGGTAAAACAAAGCATTCCCAAATATGCAAACATGCTCCTATGATGTGATAGGCATTCTTCTTATTTAGTAATAGAAGTTTCTTTAGTTTAGTATTTGTATGAATATTCTTGCAAAATATTTTTGTAGTTGCATTTTATTTGTAGGTAACTGCCTTGAATGCTCACATAAATTTTAGGGGTGTCAGAATAAAATCTGAAAAAATCAGGAAAATTTTCTGTTCATTAACTCTTTCTTACAATTTGTTGTTTCATGATGAAACCCCAAATATAGTTCTCTTACCATAACTGATTAAGTCATACACACATACACACATGGTTAAAATCCATCTAGCTTAACAAGTTGTGAAAATGCAGCAATTCGGTCTTTGTCCTGGATAAGCATGTCAACTGAACCCAACCATGGAGATTTGAAGTGTCCTTGATTGAGGCCTGTTTGTTTGAGTTTCCTACGCACAGAGGATGTATCCTTTCCTCCATCTCTGAATCAGAGAGTATCTTTCTCTCTTGTTAGTGAAATGAGTCTATTACAAGGGTTAGATAACAAAGCTGGTATAGGATTGCACTGAATACACTTCAGAGAATCACAAATACCTTTCTAGCTCAAGGCTTGTAAAATAAACACATTCACAAGAATCGGCTTCTCTTTTGAACAGTTGAAATGGCTTTCTCATCAATTCCCTTTTAGACCTTTTCCAATTTATGTTATATGAATGTATGTATGTATGTACCGAATGTATGTATGCATGACACCGGAAACAGATTGACTACATCCTTTGCAGCCAAAGGTGGCGGACATCTATACAGTCAGTAAAAAAAAGAGCTGGAGCTGACTGTAGTTCAGATCTCGAACTTCTTATTGCAAAATTTAGAATCAGACTAAAGAGAATAGGGAAGACCTACAGATCAGTTAGATATGAGCTCACTAATATTCCTAAGGAATATGCAATGGAGGTGAAGAATAGATTTAAGGGACTAGATTTAGTAGATAGGGTCCCAGAAGAACTATGGACAGAAGTTTGCAACATTGTTCAGGAGGCGGCAACAAAAAACGTCCCAAAGAAAAAGAAAACCAAGAAGGCAAGATGGCTGTCTGCTGAGACACTGGAAGTAGCCCAAGAAAGAAGGAAAGCAAAAGGCAACAGTGATAGGGGGAGATATGCCCAATTAAATGCAAAATTCCAGAGGTTAGCCAGAAGAGATAAGGAATTATTTTTAAACAAGCAAGGTGCGGAAATGGAAGAAGACAATAGAATAGGAAGGACAAGAGACCTCTTCCAGAAAATTAGAAACATCAGTGGTAAATTCCAGGCAAAAATGGGTATGATCGAAAACAAAGATGGTAAGGACCTAACAGAAGCAGAAGAGATCAAGAAAAGGTGGCAAGAATATACGGAAGATCTGTATAGGAAGGATAATAATATTGCAGATAGCTTTGATGGTGTGGTCAGTGAGTTAGAGCCAGACATCCTGAAGAGTGAGGTTGAATGGGCCTTAAGAAATATTGCTAATAAAAAGGCAGCAGGAGACGACAGTATCCCAGCTGAATTGTTTAAAATCTTGCAAGATTTTATGCCATATGTCAGCAAATTTGGAAAACACAAGAATGGTCATCAGATTGGAAAAAAATCAACTTATATCCCCATATCAAAAAAGGGAAGCACTAAAGAATGTTCAAACTATCGAACAGTGGCACTTATTTCACATGCCAGTTAGGTAATGCTCAATATCTTGCAAGGTAGACTCCAGCAATTCATGGAGCGAGAATTCCCAGATGTACAAGCTGAGTTTAGAAAAGGCAGAGGAACTAGAGACCAAATTGCCAATATCTGCTGGATAATGGAGAAAGCCAGGGAGTTTCAGAGAAACATCTATTTCTGTTTTATTGAGTATTCTAAAGCCTTTGACTGTGTGGATCATAACAAATTGTTGCAAGTTCTTGGTGGTATGGGGATATCAAGTCATCTTGTCTGCCTCCTGAGGAATCTGTATAATGACCAAGTAGCAACGGTAAGAACAGAGCACGGAACCACGGAATGGTTTAAGATTGGGAAAGGAGTGTGGCAGGGTTGTATACTCTCACCCTACCTATTCAACCTGTACGAAGAACACATCATGTGACGTGCTGGGCTTGATGAATCCAAGGCTGGAGTTAAAATCACTTGAAGAAACATTAACAATCTCAGATATGCAGATGATAACACTTTGATGGCTGAAAGTGAGGAGGAACTGAGGAGCCTTATGACGAAGGTGAAAGAAGAAAGTGCAAAAGCTGGCTAGCAGTTAAACCTCAAAAAACCAAGATTATGGCAACGAGCTTGATTGATGACTGGCAAATAGAGGGAGAAAATGTGGAGGCAGTGACAGACTTTGTATTTCTAGGTGCAAAGATTACTGCAGACGCTGACTGCAGCCAGGAAATCAGAAGACGTCTACTTCTTGGGAGGAGAGCAATGGCAAATCTTGATAAAATAGTTAAGAGCAGAGACATCACACTGAGAACAAAGGTCCGCATAGTTAAAGCAATGGTATTCCCTGTAGTAACCTATGGCTGTGAGAGCTGGACCATAAGGAAGGCTGAGCGAAGGAAGATAGATGCTTTTGAACTGTGGTGTTGGAGGAAAATTCTGAGAGTGCCTTGGACTGCAAGAAGATCAAACCAGTCCATACTCCAGGAAACCAAGCCAGACTGCTCACTTGAGGGAATGATATTAAAGGCAAAACAGAAGTACTTGGGCCACATAATGAGAAGACTGGATACCCTGGAGAAGAAGCTGATGCTAGGGAAAGTGGAAGTCAAAAGGAAGAGGGGCCGACCAAGGGCAAGATGGATGGATGATATTCCAGAGGTGACGGACTCAACCATGGGGGAGCTGGGAATGGTGACGGCTGACAGGAAGCTCTGGCGTGGGCTGGTCCATGAAGTCACGAAGAGTCGGAAGCGACTGAACGAATAAACAACAAATGTATGTAGTTTCCTTTTTTAAATTCTTTATTTTTCTCTCCTTTTTGACCAGATATGAAGGGATGGATGGGAGGAAATTACAATCTCTTCTTTTCCACAGTATAACATATTATTGAGTCAAGTGCTTTTATCAGTCATAAATATCAGTCATAAATATCCCCTATCATCATAGGGGACTGGAATGCTAAAGTAGAGTTGTAGTCAAAGTCAAAAAATAACCGGACTAACAGGCATGTTCGGCCTTGGAGTACAAAATGAAGCAGGGCAAAGGCTAATAGAGTTTTGTCAAGAGAACAGGCTGGTCATAGCAAACACTCTTTTCCAACAACAGAAGAGACAACTCTACACATGGACATCACCAGATGGTCAATACCGAAATCAGATTGATTATATACTTTGAAGCCAAAGATGGAGAAGCTCTATACAATCAGCAAAAACAAGACCTGGAGCTGACTGTGGCTCAGATCATGAGCTTCTTATCGCAAAATTTAGGCTCAAATTGAAGAACGTAGGGAAAACCACTAGACCACTCAGGTATGACCTAAATCATATCCCTTATGAATATACAGTGGAGGTGAGGAATAGATTTAAAGGATTAGATCTGGTAGACAGAGTGCCTGAAGAACTATGGATGGAGGTTCGTAACATTGTACAAGAGGCAGCAACTAAAACCATCCCAAAGAAAAAGAAATGCAAGAAAGCAAAGTGGCTCACTGATGAGGCTTTACAAATAGCTAAGGAAAGAAGGGAAGCAAAAGGCAAGGGAGAAAGGGAAAGATATAACCAACTGAATGCAGATTTCCAGAGAATAGCAAGGACAGATAAGGTGGCCTTCTTAAATGAATAGTGCAAAGAAATCAAGGAAAACAATAGAATGGGGAAGACTAGAGATCTCTTCAAGAAAATTGGAGATATCAAGGGAACGTTTTATGCAAAGATGGTCATGATAAAGGACAAAAAAGGCAGGGACCTAACAGAAGCAGAAGAGATTAAGAAGAGGTGGCAAGAATACACAGAAGAACTATACAAGAAAGATCTTAATATCCCTGATAAATACGATGGTGTGGTCACTGACCTTGAGCCGGACATCCTAGAGAGTGAAGTCAAGTGGGCCTTAGGAAGCATTACTAACAACAAAGCTAGCAGAGAAGACAGTATCCCAGCTGAGCTATTTAAAATCCTAAAAGATGATGCTGTTAAAGTGCTGCACTCAATATGCCAACAAATTTGGAAAACTCAACAGTGGCCACAGGATTGGAAAAGGTCAGTTTACGTTCCAATTCCAAAGAAAGGCAATGCCAAAGAATGTTCAAACTACCGTACAATTGCGCTCATTTCACATGCTAGCAAGGTTATGCTCAAAATCCTACAAGCTAGGCTTCAGCAGTATGTGAACCGAGAACTACCAGAAGTGCAAGCTGGGTTTCGAAGAGGCAGAGGAACTAGAGATCAGATTGCCAACATTTGCTGGATCATGGAAAAAGCAAGAGAGTTCCAGAAAAACATCTACTTCTGCTTCATTGACTACGCTAAAGCCTTTGATTGTGTGGATCACAACAAACTGTGGCAAATTCTTAAAGAGATGGGAGTACCTTACCTGTCTCCTGAGAAACCTGTATGCGGGTCAAGAAGCAACAGTTAGAACCGGACATGGAACAACCGACTGGTTCAAAATTGGGAAAGGAGTATGACAAGGCTGTATATCATCACCGTGCTTATTTAACTTATATGTAGAATACATCATGAGAAATGCCGGGCTGGATGAATCACAAGCCAGAGTTAAGATTGCCGGGAAAAATATCAACAACCTCAGATATGCAGACGATACCACCCTAATGGCAGAAAGTGAAGAGGAACTAAAGATCCTCTTGATGAGGGTGAAAGAGGAGAGTGCAAAAGCTGGCTTGAAACTCAACATTTAAAAAACCCAGATCATGGCATCTGGTCCCATCTCTTCCTGGCAAATAGAAGGGGAAGAAATGGAAGCAGTGACAGATTTTATTTTCTTGGGCTCCAAGATCACCGCAGATGGTGACTGCAGCCATGAAATTAAAAGACGCTTGCTCCTTGGGAGGAAAGCTATGGCAAACCTAGACAGCATATTAAAAAGCAGAGACATCACCTTGCCGACAAAGGTCCGTATAGTTAAAGCTATGGTTTTCCCAGTAGTAATGTATCGCTGTGAGAGTTGGACCATGAGGAAGGCTGAGCGCCGAAGAATTGATGCTTTCGAACTGTGGTGCTGGAGAAGACTCTTGAGAGTCCCTTGGACTGCAAGGAGGTCAAATCAGTCAATCCTAAAGGAAATCAACCCTGACTGCTCATTGGAAGTACAGATACTGAAGCTGAAGCTGAAATGCTTTGGCCACCTAATGCGAAGAGAGGACTCACTGGAAAAGACCCTGATGGTGGGAAAGACTGCAGGCAAAAGGAGAAGTGGACGGCAGAGGATGAGATTGTTAGATAGCATCACCAATGTAATGAACATGAATTTGAGTAAACTCCGGGTGACAGTGGAGGACAGGAAGGCCTGGCGTGCTATGGTCCATGAGGTCACGAAGAGTCGGACACGACTAAACGACTGAACAAGAACAACAACAACTTTTATCAGTATAAAATTCTTTAAGTAGATAAAAATGCAGTCAGATTTAAGTAATGCCCTTGATACCCTACCATCACCTCTAATTTCAATTCATTCATGAGATCTGTCAGGCAAAAGAACTCTGATAAACTTTGTCACTTGGGTGCCAAAGCTTTTCTGAAATTTATGCTGCAAACCTGACAAAATGTCCTTTTGCCATTTTTGGCATTTAAGTACATTCAATTCAGCCACACCCTTTTTCAAATCAGACAACATTTCCTCTGTCACAATCTCAAAACACTGTATTCAAACAGACACTTCCTTTGATGCCTGCTGAGCTGTCGGCCCTCCTTGTGTTTATATTTTTAAAAAGTATTACTTTAATTTAAACAAATAGAAAACAGGAAGCTGGAGAAGGAAGGAAGGAAGGAAGGAAGGAAGGAAGGAAGGAAGGAAGGAAGGAAGGAAGGAAGGAAGGAAGGAGATGGTTGAGAACAACCTCAAAAGTTTGCCTTCCGATAAAAAAGGATATTTGCTGACACTCCAGGGTGCCATGGTAGTCATGTTGTGAACAGGCAAGATCCAGCCTGATGAACAGCCAATTTGTGAGAGTGCTGCTGAAGTTGCCTGGTGCTGATGCTGGCCTTTCCTGAAAAAATTATGAGGACTCTCTAAAACTTCATAATTTAAAACTGCAAGAAATGCTCAAAAGGCCATTCCTGCTTGCAAATGGCCAGGAATCAGGACATGAAAATCATTCCCTACTAAAAAGAGAGCATTGGAGAGCTTAACATCATGTACACATCAATATTTACCTAATGAATCTGTGGGTTGGAGGCATGGAAAAAACATATGGTTGACATTTATGATTGGATGTAGATATGATTCCACTGATCTGGAAGTCTCCTGCTTTGTAGAAATTAAAATGGTCCTTTTTCTCTCTCATCACATTCAATGGACATTTTCTCATCAGAGTCCCACAGGGAAAATGGGACAACAGTAGAAGCAGAAGCAGCATTTTATGAATCATGATGGAGATCCTTGCTATGGTTGTCTCTCAGACAGATGCCTCATCTTTAATCTCTGAGGTGGACTGTTAGGAGGAAAAATCTCTTACAAAAGGGCACAGCTATAGTGAAGATGATCCACTCTGGTAGCAGATCTGAAAGGGCAACTTTTAATTTCAGTCTGGAATAGTCTGTGTGTACACCAGTCCCACCCTCTCCTCTTAGCAGAGCAGGAATTAGTTATAGACCAGCTTTTCAGGTTTTGCATAAAAGAAGTTACCAAATATTTATCATGGTGGCTTACAAAGTGACCTACAATAATAGTGGTGAGATCCCATAGGCTTGGTTGAAAAAAGAATAAATCACAATGATTTTGATAATAATAAGGGGAATTGGGAGTCACTGTTGCAACAAAGGTGTGCAGCTGCAGAAAAAAAAATAGTGTGACTCATGGGTATGGTTCCAGCTTGGCAGTCAACAAGGGAACAAGTCAGGAAAGTTTGATGGCCTTTTACTCAGGAAAATTTTTAAAATATTAAAAGTTGTAATAATCTTAATATCTTCTGGGAGTCTTATTATGATTTTTTCTGGACAGTGCTTAACTAGCCAATGGGCATATTATAGTTCCTCCTCACCCTATTCCAGTGTGGGTAAGGCCATCTTTCTAAATTCAGGTCAGATACCCCAGAAAAGCTACATCCAGGCAATGAGATGTCATCCAGATGAATCATGATGGACATGTGTTACAAAGTCACCTTCTGTGTTCTGAAAAGGACATGACTAGAAATCTTCATGTTCATAGTAAGGAGATATTATAGCAGTTCCCTGGATTTTCCTGTTTTGCTCTGGTGTTTTGGACTGTTTATTTTATTTTCTTTGATTTATATTGGCTGTGGACCTAATTTGCATAAAAGGAAACCAAAATGTAAGAACCAATATTTTGTTCTCCTAGAACTGCTACAAACAAATTTTCTCATAGAGATGATGTGGCTGATGATGCAGTCAGGGTCTCTTTCTGGATGGGTCCCTAATATCAATTTCCAGTGAAAATCTTTTATTTTTACATAGACATGAACAAAGAAGAGATATAAAGTTTTCTCCTGAACTGTTTCTCCTCCATTAGACTTAGATCCATGATGAGACCTTATGTGTTAGCTTTCACTTTGTACTAACGTTTCTGGAAACTTTGCAGCACTTCTCTCTGGCTGGGTTCATTCATTCAGCTTTGACTGCTCTCCCAGTGATGAGAAACCTGAGCAAAAACTTGGTTCCTTACTGAGGATGACTGAAGTTTGGCAGGGATTTTTTTCTCCCCTTTGGCCACAATTGAATATAGACCTCTCTTCCTACTATCCTTTGATCTTCCCCTGTAGGTGGCCTTGTCACTCACAAAGGGTAGTGTATCTTGCCACTTGAATCTGGTGACTAGGACTTCTCCTCTTTTCTTCTTTCTAGCCCTGTCCCTTCCCTTGCCCACACTGCCAGCACTGGACTTGAACTGGCCT
The DNA here is from genome assembly GCA_023362775.1 of Charina bottae. NCBI lineage: Eukaryota > Metazoa > Chordata > Lepidosauria > Squamata > Charinaidae > Charina > Charina bottae. The sequence goes on along the minus strand of JALMGJ010000002.1, from coordinate 29,265,840 downwards.
CTAAACGCAAATGGAAATCCCTCCCACAGCCCTTCCTGCATCAGAAGGACCTGCTCACAGTCCCTCATGCCTTAGTCCCCTTTCATTTTGACTCCCACAAATGCACTCTACATGGGCATAACCTTGAAGACCACCCACAAGTCTCAACTGGTCCAGAGTCAGCAGCTCACCAAGTGATGGGAGCCCCAAGTTATTGCCCAATGGTCTGTGAGAGCTGCACTGGTTATCAACTTCCTTCCAGGTGCAATTCAGGATGCTGGTTGCCACCCTGAAACCATGCAAGACTCAGGGCTGACTATGTCTTGCATGGCCTTCTCTCAGTGGCTTCTGCTTACTTAACCAATAAGAATGGGATGGGTGCACTCCCTTTTGGTCCCTTCTTTTAAAAAATGTCAACTCTAGAAAGGACAAGAACAAGCCTTCTCAGTTGTGCCCCCATCTTCTCTTGAAAAACAGTCCTTCCATGATCAGAGCAACTTCCATGAATTTTTTTCACAAAGGCAAGAAATCCTGGCATACTGGAGAGCAGATGTGGAGAACATCAGGTGCAGATATGGGATTAGGGGTTTGGAAGCTGCCACTGATTCTTTGAGCTGCTGTGTTTTTCTCTTATTCACTTAATGCACTTATTTTCTTTCTTTCTTGTTGTTCAGTCGTTAAGTTGTGTCCAACTCTTCGTGACCTCATGGACCATACCACGTCAGGCCTTCCTTTCCTCCACTGCCTCCCGGAGTTTACTCAAATTCATGTTCATTGCATCGATGATGCTATCTAACCATCTCGTATTCTGCCATCCGCTTCTCCTTTTGCCTGCAGTCTTTCCCAGCATCAGGGTCTTTTTCAGTGAGTGTACATTCCCGTACATTTTAGCTAACTTTTGTGGGGTCATATACCATCTGTACATCATTTTGTAGAAATTTTCCTTCAAATTATAACACAGAGTAAATTTTAATCCTTTAGTCCACATATCTTCCCATTGTTGCATTTGAATATTATGACCAATATTTTTTGCCCATTTAATCATACAATCTTTAACTTGTTCCTCTACCATTTCACCTTTTAACAATAATTTATACATTTTGGCAATTAAATGGTCATCTGTCTCACATAGTTGTATCTCAAATTCCGATTTATATTGTTCAAATTCAAGGTCTTTTTTGTCTGATTTAAATTTTTCTACAAGTTGCATATATGAAAGCCATTGGAAAGTATATCCTTCAGAGGCCAATTCTTCTTTTGATTTAGTTTTATATTGTCCTTGTTCTTTTTTTAAAAGATCTTTGTAAGTCAACCATTTATCTTTAACTCTTACTTCTGTTCTATAAAATGCTTCTTGTGTAAAAATCCATAAAGGTCTTCTGTAACATAAAATTAATTTATATTTATTCCAAATTCTTAATAAAGATCTTCTAATATAATGATTTTTAAAATCCACATTAACTTTCACTTTGTCGTACCACAAATATCCATGCCATCCGTATCTTAATTCATGTCCCTCCAAATTCAATAATTTTTCATTTTTCAAAACTATCCATTCTTTTATCCATACTAAACAGCAAGCAGCATAATATAATTTCAGATCCGGTAAACCCAGTCCACCTCTTTCCTTTGAATCTTGCAAAACTTTATATTTTATCCTTGGTTTTTTCCCTTGCCAAATAAACTTAGAAATATATGGCTGCCATTGTTTGAAAGGTTCTTCTGATGCCAATATAGGTAGTGTTTGAAAAAGATATAAAATTCTTGGCAAAACATTCATTTTGATTGCTGAAATTCTACCTAATAATGATAATTGCAGTTTTTCCCAATGTTCCAAATCTTTCTTAATATCCATCCAAAGTGGAACATAGTTATTCTTGAACAATTTAACATTTTCAGTTGTTACTCCCAAATATTTTACTTTTTCTTCCATTGAATATCCTGTTATTTCTTTCAATTTCTCTTGTTGGTGGTAATCCATATTTTTAGTCAAAACTTTTGTCTTCTGTAAATTCACTTTAAACCCTGCTAGTGACCCAAAGTCTTTTAATTTCTGTATTAATATTTCAATTCCTTCTAGTGGATTTTCCAAGGTAATGACTAGGTCGTCAGCAAAGGCTCTTAGTTTATAATCTTTTTTAACTTTGATACCATGGATACCATCATCCTGTCTAATATCTCTAAGTAAAACCTCTAATACCAGTATAAACAAAAGTGGAGATAATGGACAACCTTGTCTAGTAACTTTTTGGATTTCACATGGCTTACTAAATTCTCCATTAACAATTATTTTGGCAAATTGTGGAGTATATATTGATTTAATCCATTTTATAAAATTTCCTCCAAAATTCATATTTTCCAGTACTTTAAACATAAAAAGCCAATTTATGTTGTCAAAAGCTTTTTCCGCATCAATAAATATCAAGGCAGCTTGTTTATCATAGTGTTGTTCCAAATATTCAATTACATCTAATATATTTTGAACATTGTCTCATATTTGCCTCTTGGGTAGAAAGCTTTTGTCAATTCTTCTTTTGTTATAACATTGTTTAATGTCAATCTTTGTTGGTCATTAAGAACAGTTAATTTTTGTTTATTCAAATATTCTTCAATCTCATCCAAGTTGACATCTTGTTTTTTATATAATTTAGAATAATAGTCATGAAAGGCTTTTTGAATATCCATATTATTCACCAAAATTTTTCCTTCATGTTGAATATTAGTAATCAAATTCTTTTGTCTTTGTTTCCTCAATTTATAAGCCAGCCATCTACCTGGTTTATTTGCATGTTCAAAATATTTTTGTTTTGTGGATTTCATTTGAGTCTCTATCTCTTGAGTTAATATCATTGATATTTGCTTTTGTAAGAATTTAATTTGAGTGAGCAAAGTGTCATCCATTGGTTTATCTCTCAAATCTAACTCTTTACTTTTAATTTCATCTAAAATCAATTGAATTCTTTTTTGTTTTTTCTTCCTCATTTGAGCATTGTATTGAATAAAATAACCCCTCATATATGCTTTGCTGGCTTCCCATACAGTTTGAATATTAGTCCCTTTGTTCAAATTAAATTGAAAATATTCTCTTAATTTTTTTTTGCATACATCAACTACATCATTATTCCGTAGTAGCGACTCATTCAATCTCCATCTAAATACATTCCGTTTCCCTTTAAGAGTCAACATTACTGGATTATGATCTGATAAAGTCTTAGGTAATATATCAACTTTGTTAATATCCATCATCAAATTTTTAGATATCAAGATCATATCTATTCTAGAATGTGATTTAAATCTCTCTGAATAATATGTAAATTCTCTGGAAGTCCCATTCATACATCTCCAAATGTCTTGTAAATCCAACATCTCTTTCAAGTCGAAAAATGTTTGTGGCAATTTTCCCTGTGTTTGCTTCACTTCTTTTTGTGACTGTCTATCCAGTCTGGGGTAAATTACCCCATTCCAATCCCCCATGAAACACCAATTGTCATACGTTAAGTCCAAAAGTTTATCCATCAGGTTTTTATAAAATACTCCTTTATCCATATTCGGTGCATAAAGTCCAACTATCAGTGTTTTCGTTCCTTGTATGTTAGTTTCTACTACAATGTATCGACCCTCTTCATCAGCTAATATCAATTTTGGGTTTAACTTTGGTTGTACATATAAGACTACCCCTTTAGTTTTTTTATATCCAGCCGAAATAAATTCTTCTCCAAGCTGTTTTTGAATCAAATATTTAGTATCTTTTTTACAAATATGAGTCTCTTGTAAACAACTTATATCCAATTTCTGTTTTTTCAAAAAATGAAATATCTTTCTTCTTTTCTGTGGAGCATTAGCTCCATTAATGTTCCATGTCAGATATTTAAGTTCCATTGGTGTTTTATTCTTTAAAATCCCTTTGTTAAGTCCACACCTGTAGCTCCTTTCTCAGATAGATCTTCAGTCTTCTCTTTGTCTTTCGATGTTTCTCCTCCTTTTGTCAATTCTCCTTCTGGTAAACCCATTTCTTTCTTGTATTTCTCTAAAAAAGCTTTTGCTTTTAAAATGGAAGTTATTTTGAATCTCTGTCCTTTGAACTCAAACGATACACCTTCCAATTTTTCCCATCTGAATGAAATACTATGTTGCCTTAATTTGTCTGTAAGGAAAGAATAGTCTTTTCTTTTCCTTAATATTCTCAAGGAAATTTCTTTTAATAGAATTATTTCCTTCCCTTCTATGTTTAATCTAGTATTATAATGTTTCCTTAAGATTTGCTCTTTTGTCACTTTTCTTACAAAATATATCAATATGTCTCTAGGGACTTTTCTTTCCTTAGCATAACGTGAGTTTACTCTGAATATCTTGTCTATCTCCAAATCTAAATCTTGTTCTCTTGTCTCCAGAAATTTAGCCAATTCAAAAATCATCCTTTCTCTCACATTTTCATCTACTTGTTCTGGAACTGCTCTAAATCTCAAGATGTGCTCTTTCTCTCTCATTTCTGCTAAAGCTGTAATATCTAGATTATGTTCAATCTCTTTAATAGCATATTCTGATTTATCTTCTAATTTTTGCATCTGGCTTTGTGTATCTTTAAGTTCTCCTGACAGAGAATTGACCACTTCCTTGACTGTTTGAATTTCTTTTTTAAAGTCTTGTTTAATCTCTCGGGTTATTTCTTTCTTCATATCGTCCATTTTTTTTGTCTAATGCTGTAATCTGATCTTCCATCTGCTTCGTGGAGTCATCCATTTTCTTATTTATTGCTGTATTCTGATCATCCATTTTCTTATTTAGTGCTGCAACAGCTTCTAATATCTTTTTCATTTCTGGTAATAAAGTTTCTGAGGCAGATGTAGCAGGTGTAGCAGAATCAATAGGTGATCCTCCAGTCTCCTTCTTCTTCTCCGCCCATCTCATTCCCAAAGACACCATAGCCCTGCAAAAAAGAAGAAAAAAGGGAGAAAAGGGGAAAAAAGCACCATATAACAATATAACAATAATTATTTAAAAAAAGGGAAAAAAAATATTTTTTTTTTGCAGGTAATAAAAAGAAAAAAGAAAAGGTGAAAAAACAAATATCCAAAAGGTTAAGAAAAAGAAAAGAAAGAACTAGAAAAAATTTCAAATAGGCTCCTTTAAAATTTTTCCTCTTAGTTCATTTATAATCCCTTATATATAAAAGTCCACAGTGTTTCAAACACCCAAGATAAAAGCCTTGGACTTTTTATTCTCCTGTAGTCAAAATCAAAGATAAGAATAATAAATATTCCCAGGATTTCTCCTTCCCACTTGTAATTCTTCAATCCAACCACAAGTCAAAAAGGAAAGATGTTGATAGAAACATATAAAAAAGCCTCTACTTTCCATATCATAATCCAATAATCCAAATTAAACGTTAAATAACTTGACTTTTTCAGAAAAATAAATCCAAACAGAGTTCAAAGTTCAGAAAGAAAAAGAGGAACTTGTATATATAAAAGAATATTTAATAGGGTTCTTTTTTTTCTTTTTCAGGCAGCAATCTCAACATCAAGGTCTTAAAAAATAAAGTATTATTCACTGCATTTAAATCCAGGCTTTCATATAGTATTCCAAAGAACAAAAAAGAGAAGTACCAATAATTGTCCATATGTAAGAAACTCAAGCCAAACTGAAATAGTAGTAAAAGTCACTTTCACTTCTCTTTCCCAACAATCTTCACCAAGAAGAATAGAAGGCAGAATATTGATTATTCCATGTAGAAACAAAATTAAAATAGAATATTCCCAAAGTAATATATATATATATAGTAGCAAATAAGTAGAAACTTTAAATCCAAGTAAAAGTGAGAATAATAGGCAGATCACCTTCCTTCTTGGTAAAGTCAATTAACTTTCCTTCCCACTTTTTAACAGTCTTTGACAGGAAAGAAAAAACCACTTCTAGCAATTATTTAACAAGTCCAGAGATAAATCTTAGCACTTAATTAGGCAATTAACATTTAAAAGAAAAATAAATAGTGCAACTAAAAGGTCGAGTAGAGAGCTACTTAACTTTCCAGCTTCGCGATTTTCAAAGAGCTTGTTGATAATGCCCAGCCACCTTTCGCCGCTCAATCTGCATTTTCCCGCAGTGGAAACGGGGATCTGCAGAGAGCAGCAAGATCCGGCAGCCCTTGTGGTAAATCTCTTGCTCCCCCTTTCTCCAAGGGTGATTTTCCGGCGATTCTCTTCCTTGTTAATCGCCGCTATTTGGAAACCGTGGAAACGAAGCACGGAGCCTCATTTCAGCACTCTGCTCAGCTCGACACCCGGAAGCGAAAGTGCCTTCTCTCTCTTCTCTTCTGTTTTATCTTCTTTCCCTATCTTTCTTTCCCTTTTCACCCTTTCTATCCTGTTTTTCTTTCTAACCTATTCTTTCCTTTCTCTTCTTACTTTATATATGTTTATCACTCTTTTTCTCCCTTTCCTTTCCTTACATTATATTATTTATTTATTTATATATTTGTATCAAATTCAATCTTAACTTTTAAATCTTTGTTTTATAATACATAATACATACATACACTCCATTAAAATTCTTCCAGTTTTCTTAACAAAAAAAAAATCTTGTAAATACTTAATTTACATTTTTCCTTTTCTTATACGTACCTCTTTTTTTCCCCTCGCCCCTTCTTTATTTGTACTATTATTATTATTATTATTATTATTATTATTATTATTATTATTTGTTCTCTATTTAATATTATATTCTTTTTGAATATACTTTATGAAGGGGTCCCATGTTTCCTTGTACTTCCCCATTTCTTTTCCTTTTATTAAATTTGTTAATTTGTCTGTTTGCATTAAATCCATTACTTTTATAATCCATTCTTCTTTTGTTGGAATATTTTCTTGTTTCCAGTATTGGGCGTATTTTATCCTTGCAGCTGTACTTAGATACTGAAATAAAACCTTTTGTTTTTTATTTATATTGTCTTCAATTTTGCCCAATAAATATAATTCTGGTCTCATTCTTATTTCTTTATCGAATATTTTACATACATATTTGTGTATTTTGCCCCAATATTTTTTTGCTTTTTCACATAGCCACCATACATGGTAGAAAGATCCCCTTTTGTTTTTGCATTTCCAACATAGAGTAGAGTTACTCATTTTTTATTTAAATAACACCTCAGGAGACATGTACCATCTAAAAATCATTTTATACATATTTTCTCTTAGATCATTACTTAAAGTAAATTTTATATTTTTGACCCAGATTTCTTGCCAATCTTCATATGTAATTTCAATTCCTAAATTTTCCTCCCATTTTCTCATATATTTTTTGATTTTTATGTCCTTGGTTTTCATTTCCAGTAACGTTTTATATATTTTTGAAATTAAATGTTCTTCCTCTTTTTCTAGTATATTATCCCAATTATTTTCTATTTTTGTAAATTGATAGTTTTTTTCGTCTATTTTATATTGCTCTTTCAATTGGAAATATGTAAACCAATGACATACTATATTTTCATTTTCTAGTTCTTCCCTTGTTTTAAGTTTTTGATTATTTCCCTTGAATTTTAACAAATTTTTATATCTTATGTATTCTTTTTTGTTTTGACTCCCTAATCTGGTACATGCCTCCTGGGTTGACACCCATAATGGAAGATTTGGTGATAGTGTTTTTTTGTATTTGTTCCAAATTTTTAGCAAGGATTTTCTTATTATATGGTTATTAAATGCCTTATGTATTTTACTTTTATTATACCACATGTAACCATGCCAACCATACCTATTGTCGTGTCCTTCTAAATTCAGTAATTTTTCATTTTTTAGTTTTATCCAAACTTTAATCCATATTAGGCCGCATGTTTCATAATATAATTTAAGGTCTGGCATTGCTAATCCCCCTCTATCTTTTGTGTCTTGTAAATATTTTAATTTTATTCTAGGTTTTTTCTTTTGCCATATAAATTTGGATATTTCTTTTTGCCATTTTATAAAAATTAGGTTTTTAATCATAATCGGGATTGTTTGGAACAAATACAAAAATCTTGGTAGTATATTCATTTTTATTGTAGCAATTCTCCCCAGTAAAGATAGCTGTAAATTTGCCCATTTTTCAAGATCTTTTTTAATTTCTTTCCATAAATTTTCATAGTTATTTTTATACAAATCTAAATTATTATCTGTTAATTGTATTCCTAAATATTTTAATTTTCTAACGTTTTGAAATCCTGTTATTTGTTCTAATTGACTTTTTTCTTCTTTTGTCATGTTTAAATTTATCATTTTGGTTTTCTGTATATTAATTTTAAATCCTGATAAATCGCCATATTCTTGTAATTTTAAAATTAATCTTTCTATTGTATTTCTTGGGTTTTGTATTGTTATTACGAGATCATCTGCGAAAGCCTTTAATTTATTATTATCCTGTTTTACCTTGATCCCTTCTATATTTTGATGTTTCCTGATTTCTTCCAGTAATACTTCTAAAACCAATATGAATAATAATGGTGAAATGGGACAACCTTGTCTTGTACCTTTTGTTATTTTACATTCCTGGGTTTCTTCTTCGTTTACCATTATTCTTGCATTTTGAGTCTTGTATATTGCTCTTATTGCTTTTATAAATTTTTCCCCAAAATTTCTATTTTCTAGTACTTTAAACATAAATTCCCAATTAACGTTATTGAAAGCTTTCTCCGCATCTAGAAATAATAACATTATTGGTTTTTCATTATGAACGTTTGCGTATTCAATTAGATTAATCACATGTCTTATATTTTCTTTTATTTGTCTGTTTGGTAAGAAAACAGACATTTTGATCCTGATTAATAATTTTCTGTAATATTTTTTTTAACCTTTCAGCAAGAATAATGGTAAATATTTTATAATCATTGTTTAGTAAGGAAATTGGCCTATAATTCTTACATTCTGTTAAGTCTTGGTTTTCTTTTGGTATTAACACAATATTTGCTTCTCTCCATGATAATGGTATGTCTGCACACTGTAATATTGAATTGAATAGAATTTTTAATGGATTAATTAGATGTTCTTGAAATTTTTTGTAATATTCGGCTATAAAACCATCATTTCCTGGTGTTTTCCCTGTTTTTAGTCTTTTGATTGCGTCTTTGATTTCTTGTGTTGTAATATTATTATTTGTAAAATCTTTATCTTCTTCTGTTAATTTTTCTAGTTTACATTTTTCAATATATTCATCTATTTTATTTTTTGATATTTGTTGTTTTTGATATAGTGGTATAGTAATCAAAGAAAGCCTTTTTGATATCTTCATTATATATCAATTCTTTATTCTTGTCTCTAATTTTTGAAATGATTTTTTTTTTCTTTTTCTTTCCTTAATTTATATGCCAGCCATTTTCCTGGTTTATTTGCCTGTTCAAAATTTCTTTGTTTGATAAATTTTAGTTTTCTATTCAATTCTTCTGTTAGTTCTATTTTAATTTGAAGTTGCAATAATTTTATTTGGTTTCTTAATTCCTTTTTCTTTTTTCTTTCTATTGTTCTTTTGCAATTCTTTCTCTTTTATCTGTTCCATTATTGTTTCTGTTTTTTTTTCTTGTTCTTTTTTTGATAATTATTAAGTGATATCAGTTGTCCTCTCATATATGCTTTACTTGTATCCCAAACTGTTTCTATTTTAACTCCCTTCTCAATGTTCCAAGTAAAAAATTCTTGTAATTTTTTTTCTAATTCTTCTATATTTTTTTTATCTTTAAGAATATTTTCATTCATTCTCCATCTAAATATTTTAGTATTGATGTTTAGGGTCATTTGAATTGGGCTGTGATCTGAGAGTGTTTTTGGTAGAATTGACATGTCTTTTATTTTATTTTCTAAGCTTTTAGATATCCAGATCATGTCTATTCTAGAAAATGAATTAAATCTATTCGAATAAAATGTATAATCTCTTTTATTTCCTTTATTGTGCCTCCAAGCATCTACTAACATTAAATTTTTAGCCATATTAAAAAAAAAATTGGTAGTTTTCCTTGGTTTTTGCTAATCTGGTTATCTGATTTCCTATCTATTTTAGGTTCCACAACCCCATTCAAATCTCCCATTAACACCCAATTTTTATTCGCATGTTCAGAAAGGACATCTGATAATTTTTTATAAAAAAAATTTTGATTGTTGTTTTGGGCATAGACCCCCACTATCCAAATTTTCATATTTTGGCTTTCAATTTCCACTATTAAAAATCTTCCCTCTTCATCTTTTAATATTATTTTAGGTTTAAGTGAAGGTTTTACATAGATTACTATACCATTTTTTTTCTTTTCATTAGCTGTTGAGAATGCTAACCCTAGTTTTTTATTGTCCAAATATTTCGTAACCTTTTTTTTATGTGGGTTTCTTGAAGACAAATGATATCTAGTTCTAATTTTTTTAAAATTTGAAATGTTCTATGTCTTTTCACTGGTGAGTTAAATCCATTGATATTCCATGTTAAATTTTTAAGTTTACTCATCTTTCTTACTTCCCAATTCTTTCTCTAATCTCTTATGAAATTCCTTTGCTTTGTATATAGAATTTAGTCTATATCTTTGACCCTTATACATTAAGTTAACTCCTTCAAAATTCTCCCATCTAAAATTTATTTCGTATTTCTTTAATGTTTCTGTCAGAAATTTATATTCTTTTCTTTTTCTTAGTATTCCTCCAGGTATTTCTTTAAAGATAGCGATAGCATTACCTTCAATTTCAATTTTTTTGTTAAATGCTGATTGAATAACCATATCTCTATATTTTTTTTAGAAAATTCTATCAATATGTCTCTAGGTTTTTTGTTAATCTTTGCATATTTAGAGTTAACTCTGTATATTTTTTCAATTTCATCATCTATTTTCTCCTCCTCCAATTCTATCAAGTCAGCAATCATTTGAATGAGCAGTCCTTTAATATTTTCTTCTTTGTCTTCCTCCACCCCTCTTATTCTTATGTAACGTTCTTTTTCTTTCAATTCCAGTAGTGCTAGACGTTCTTCCTCTTCTTCTCTTTTTTCTTCACATTTGTCCATTTGTTTTTTAATTTGTTGTATTTCAATATTATTATTTTTTTCTATAATATCCATTTTTTGATCTATCCTTTTTTCCAAATCTCCAAATCTTTCTTCTAACACTTTTTTCACAGTCTGTGTTATTGTTTCTGTGGTTTTTATTGTAAGGTCTTCAAATAAGGCTTTCAACCCTTCACCATCAGATCCTCTTCTTGGTTGTCGTTTTGTGGCCATGTTTTTCCAACACCTTTCTATTTGTTATTTCCTCCTTTTTATAACAAAATCTATATTCTAACTAATTGATATATATATATATATATATATATATATATATATATATATATATTCTAATTACTTAATATATCACAATATCTTATATCCTTATCCTTATATATATTTCCACTATTGTTTTATCTTATTTTATATTATATTATACACAAACATACAAACAGTATAATGCAATACTATACTTATAGGTTTCCTTTATATATTCAATATATTCAATATTACTTTTTCAAAATGTCTTTAAAATGGCCACTCTTAATAATTAATTAATTGAGTTTCAGTTTTTTTTTTTTTTTTTTTGAGAAGTACTTCTTCCTTTTCAGTCTCTTTCGCTTATTTTTTGTTAAGAAATTTAGGCTTCTTTTAACTTTAATCCTCCCTTATAAAGTTGTGGTAGAAAAATCAACCTTCGTCAGACTGTTTGTCTGACTTAGCCCGTTGGAATTACTTTCGTCCCTCTTACCACTCAGCGTTGCGAGCCTCCATTTCCCTCCCACATTGACAGTAACGAGACAGCAGACGAACAAACGAGGTAAACTTGTCCAGCTCGCATCCCTTCGTGGTGGCTGAGGTTCTTTTCCAGAGAGGTTTTTCTCCACCTCTCTGGCCGATCTCGTCCCTTCTCCTTTTGATGAAATCACGCTTTCCAAATGGCTGCAGAAAAACTTTTTTCGCGGAGCTCTTCTTTACCGCATCTAGTCGACTTCTCTGCTCACCCGGAAGTCATCTCTTCTGCAGCTCTTGAGTGAGAAACCCTCAGGTGAACCAGAGGTGCACCCAATAAAATTTGTGTTTTTGGTAAGTAAGAGCTGCAGAATGTGGAGGGTCCTTGATGTGGTTAGTCAGAATGGGATATTGACCATTTCTGGCTGAAGTGGATATGCTCCCTCTGAATTGGTCACTGGTCAGCAGTGGCCATTCTGCTGTTGTCTGTCTGAAGAGTTGGACACAGCAGCTGTGGGGCATGGTGCAACAGAGCTGCAAAAGAGTTGTGGCCACATGTCCCTCTAATGTTGAAGGAATATGCTCTTCTAGCGGGGTGTAGAAGAAGGGCCACACAAGGAGTCTAGAGATGGCAGATAGTCCTGCTGCCAGACCTGCCCCATCCCTGCTGCTGAGCTATATTTGGAGGATGTACATTCCATTGACTGGTGATGTCCTGAAAATGAAAGGCAGCAAAACCAGAGAGGATGCTTCCTTTCTCAAATGCTGTGGATGCAGATACACAGCAGGCCATTTAGAAGTTCACAAAAAGAAAGGCCATGGAGGAAGCAAATGAACGTGCTACTTTTTAAAAAATCAGTTCAATCATGTCTGATTGTCAGAAACTGTCTGGACAAATCCCTGCAGTTTTCTGGGCAAGGTTTTTCAGAAGTGGCTTGCCATTGAATCATTCCTATGGCTGAGAGGGAGTGACTTGCCCAGCAGCTTTTTCACTCAAATTTTATAATTCAAAACTCATATGGAAAGAAGAAAATTGGATAGAACATGTATAAAGGAATTTCCTTCAAAGTGATATTCTTTTATATTACCAATAAACTATTTTTAAAAAAGTATTAAAATCAGGACCCCACTTTTGTTTTCATCATCAAATGCTCCTTGGTGTTCATGTCAGGTCTCACTATAATGACGTAGCATTTAGGGACAAAGATGCAGCCCAGTAAGCCAAAGCTGGAGGCCAGGATGGAGAAGATCTGCACAGCCACCATGTACTTCCCCTTGGTGCTCAGGTAGGTGGGGACAAAAGAGAACCAAACACTGCAGAAAACCAACATGCTGAAAGTGATTAACTTGGCTTCATTGAATCTTCCTGGCAGCTTGCGGGCCAGGAAAGCTACCAAGAAGCAGATGGCAGCCAGAAAGCCGATGTAGCCAAGGGCAGCATAAAACATTGAGACTGAACCTTCATTGCATTGCAACAGTATCTGTCCTGATTGGGAATGCAGGTCGGAATCTGGGAATGGGGGAGAGATTCCCAGCCACATTATACAGATGCCAACCTGAACCCCAGAACAGCACAAGACAATGGAATTGGCCAGTGTCTTCCCCAGCCATTTCCTCATCCTGCTGCCTGGCTTTGTGGCCAGAAAGGCCACCACCACCATGACAGTCTTGGCAAGCAAGGAAGACACGGCAACTGAGAAAACAACACTGAAGGTGGTTTGTCGAAGTAGGCAGGTAACTTTCTTGGGGCGACCAATGAATAGAAGGGAGGTCAAGAAGGAAAGGAGGAGGGTGATCAAGAAAATGTAGGTGAGGTCCCGGTTGTTGGCTTTGACGATGGGAGTTTCTCGGTATTTAATGAAGATTCCCAGAACAAAGGCAGTAGTTATGGATAAGGCAATGGCAGAGAGAGCGAGGATGAGACCCAGTATTTCTTGATAGGACAGGAAAGTTAAAACTTTGGGAACACATTGATCTCGCTTCTTATTGGAATACTGATCATCTGGGCATTTTTTGCAATGGCCTGCATCTGAAAAATACAAGTAATAGGTGTTCAACAAGCATCTACTGGAGTCTACTGTGGTAGAGATGGGCGGTGATCAATTTGATTAATAAATAAATAAAATAAATAAATAAATCTTTTTGAATATGCAGATGTAGTATGATGAAAAATCCATTCTCCTCTTGTATAACAATTCCCCCTTCCCCTTCCTGGGCTGGGAGGCATTGTTCTCAGTCCCTCTTGTCTTATTCTCTTCCTGAGCAATTACTGCCATGTGTTCTACATGGGACTGCCCTTCAAGAACATCTGGAAGTTGCAATAGTGCTGCAGCAGTAATAGATGCACATTGTTATACCCATGTTACACCTCTGGGTCCCAAGCTGCACTGGCTTCCACTGTACTTCTGGGTGTACTTTTATGTGCTAGTTGTCGTCTATACAGCCCTTCATGGCATGAGGTTTCGTTATTTGTAGGACTGCCTCTCTCCAATTTTTTTAACCTGCCACATTGGTTCTAACAGAAGAGGCATGCTTTTGGTCCCATCAATTAAAGGGTGTCATCTAGTGGGACCCAAATGATTAGTCACAACACCTGCCCTTTGGAGCATCACACCGCCTTCAATTAGATTGACGCAACTCTTTTGGCCTTTTGAAAAAACTCTAGATGTGTTCCTGGGCACATTAATTGGTATGTTACTGGGAGCTTGTGAGATACTATTATTTCATGAATGATTAGCTTTCTCTTTGGTTGCTCTTACAGGTTTTTATTGATGTATTGTTTGTTATTTTTGTATTATATTTTTATCTGATGTTAACCATTCTGAGTCACAACAGCAAATCAATAAATAAATATGAATAATACAACACAGAAACAATATGTAAAATAAGTTTTTGGATGTGAGGGACTGAGACGGAATATTGGGAGAGGTGGAAACCTGATACCAAAATACTTGCTCGCTGTACTTGGTTAGAACCTAAATTAGGTGATTACAAAATGGATATTCATGGAGGAAACATCATCAGTGGGTAAAAGAGAGGAGTTGCTATGGCCATGAGGTTGAATATGGGCTGCAATGTGAAAAGAAGTAGGCCATTGTCTTTTGAATCCTACCAAAAGCACCACCTTGGCCACACTGTGTACCACTATCTTTGTTCAGATGGGCAATTGCTCTGTTCCAGCAGAAATCCTCAGAAGATCAGGGTTTTTGCACACAAAATCCCAGTATTGCCACATCAGAGTGGTCACAGATAGATGGGCTGAGACAGTCCTTGCTGACCATTTCAAAAGTTTCAGAGAAAGAAGTTTATGTTGGTCTAGTGATGGTTCAGGTTCTTATTTATTGGAACCATTTTGTGGGAACCAAACAGATAATACTAGTGCTTTAGCTGCTCTAGAAAATGAGAGAAATCAGAGTCAGGCCTGAACGGATGGAATTGGATTGGATGGGACACTTGCAGGTAGGATTCAATTCCTTCCAGTAGGTTTGACCCCTCTAGTCCTGATTGATATTTTTTTCTGTAGGCTAGACAACAAGTTGAAAAGCATCTCCGAAAGAGGCACTGGCTAATTTTATCTTTTTAGTGTATTAGTTATGTTAAATATTCTTTCTTTCCCCAACTGTTGTTGACTTTCATCAATTTGCTGTTCTTATCAATCTACAGCATAATTTTATTTTCTACTGCCCCTCTGTAAAGCTATGAGTAGTCCATATGAGACCATCCCATTTGATTTTCACAAAACTTCTACAATGAGGCTCTCCGGATCCTTGGAAGGAGAAGTTATGGAACACCTAGGAGTAGCATCCAAACTCTTTTACAGCTGCCTGTTTTCTGAGACATGGCCAACTGCTTGGACATGCATGTGGTGATAGCCAGAGCTGCTTCCAAAGCAGGTGTGAATCTGGATTCTACACAAGATGCTCCAGGAAGGCATGCCACCCTTGAAAGCTTGGAATTTAGCCCTCAAAGCTCATTCAAAAGTTACTACGAAACTAATTTTAATATGATAATATAAGAACATTATTGGATACTTAGGGAGAAATCATATTGATGCTAACAATTTCTGTTTCTGTTTTATTTCTCTTTACATTTAAGTTGAATTTAGTTTTTGTTCTGGCTCTACATTCCTTCTGGAGTGCGGCTTCTTACATGCTGAGCCTGGCCTGTGGTTGGAAAAGCTTAGGCATCTCTGCTGTAGCTCTGTTACCCACCAATGGTATTAAGAAAAAATATGCTAATAATTAGATATACATCTAGCAAAGAAAACACCTTTAACAAATACTGCACAGACAACCAAGAGTGAGATTTGCATCTTTGCTCTAGAGCTACCTACCTTCTTGCATGGAGATTGTACCTTCCATACATGGGGAACAATCATAGCAGCAGACAGGCTCTCCCTCTCTTTTGAGCTTGCTGTATCCTGGGTGACAACTTTCAGTACATCTAGACAAAGGGACCTTCTAAACATAAAATAAACATAAAACTTAAAAATAAAGGGCATTTTGGGAGATATGTGAATTCGGATCTCTTACATAATAGAAATTGAAGTAAATTATGGGATGAAATGAGGCCCAGTATTATTAGGCACTCAGCTGTGAACCTGACTAAGTGATGCTGCTCAGATTAATCCCAGTGCCTGGAGGCTGTGACACTCTGGATGGAGAGGAACAGCTTAAACCGAACCCAGGCAAGATGGAGTGGTTGTAGATTTTTTGTTCTTCCATTACTAAGGATTTGTGACCTTGAGTTCTGGACAGGGTTGAATTTCCCCAGTCAGAACTTTTGCACAATTTTGCACTTATATCCGTACCTCAGTATGTCCATTGGTCACTTCTGCTAAACAAGCTACACTGGTTACTGGTGGGCTTCCAGATGTAATTGATGGTGCTGGTTGTGATCTGTAAAGCCCTTCATAGCATATGCTTTAGATACCTAGGGACCACCTCTTTCTCAGTATTTCTGTCCACCCTGTAAGATCTGGCAGAACGGCATAACTGTCAGAGCTGGCGTCATGTTTCTGACTTGAGTTTGGTAGGTGGGGGGGAGGCTGTAACCTGATAGATAATGTAGTAGAATGCAAATGACCAGTATGCTTTTCTTCACACAGATAGTAATATGTTTTGAAGAGCTTCCTGGGAATCCCATGGCCGGAATGGGGCAGAGGTGCTGGGTCTCCAAAGCAATGAGATATGGGCAAGAGAGAGGAGGAGCGAAAGGAAGGATACCGAACCATTTCCCGCCAGGCAGCCATTCAAAGCTTAAACCTTGGACTAGTCTATTACCCTTGTTTTCTAGTAAAAATCTTCATATATCCTTATGACTTGTACTGTGGATATTTAAAACAAGGTAGTTAGCGCTAGGATCCTCACAGAAAGCTGTGAATCACTCAAATGGCAACCTATCCAGAAGATTATTCTGACCAGGAGGGTTGCCCTTCAGGGATTTGACCAGAGACTTGTTTATGCCTCCAGGAAGGTCTCCTAACCGAACTATTGCAAACAGCAGCTGGCTCGCAGGGAGCAGATGAGAGCATGGGAGAGAGGTTTGGTGCCATTCTGAAGCAGCATCTAGATGCCGCCGCCCATGAACTGCTCTCCGATGAACAGCAGTAGCACAAAACCACGATGGATTTTAACAATGCTGCATTCTTTCTATGAAGTTTCTTCCTCGGCAACAGAGCAACTGGGACTTCCTCAAGCTGCAAGAGCAGATGGTGAGGTTACTCCCCATACAACCCACTTTGTTAACTTGAATGGGCCACTGGGGTGAAAGGCTGGGGACCTGGGGGGAGAAGCAGATGCAAGAAGTGAGCACCAGAGGTGAGTGGCTGCCCTGCTACTGGGACGAAGGGCTGGGAAATCGAGTGGAAAAGATGTAGCAGGGGGTGGACTCAATAGATTCACGACTGTCCCAGCTGCAGGGAGAGATGGAATGCTTTCTATTAAAGTTTGAACAATGGCCAAGTGATGAAGTGGGAGTGAGTGCAGCAGCAGAGGCACAGAAATGTGATTGGTCTCCAAGAGAACAGAGAGGCAGAGGACAAAAGAATCCAGGAGGTCTGCTGGTTGGGCAACCACTGCTCCAGCCTCCCGAGCTGCCAGTCTGAGAAGAAGAAAGGAAGCGGGAAGAGGGGTTTGGAGGCCAGAAATTGTGTATAAAATTCAATTGCAACCCCAAATGCCTAGCTGATTTTCTGCATCGCGTGTCGGCTTTTATGAGTGAGTTTGAACATTAGTTCCCTACAGAGGAGGCCAAGGTGAACTATGAATCAGAACGCCTTGAGGGCGAGGCCGCAGACTGGGTGGTGGAACTAGATGGTGCAGAGGCCCCTCAAATGGAGTGTTTTCAAGAATTCATGTATAGCCTTAGGGAAAGATTTTAAGACCCATTGTTGAAGTTAATGGCAAAGTCAGACCTCTACCAGATCAAGCAAGTGAGAAGATTGGTGTCAGAGTATGCCCTAGAATTCAAAAGACTGACCAGTAAACTGGATGACTGGCCAGAATCTTTAATAATACAGCATTTTAAAACTGGATTGAGACCCGACATTCTAGAGAGGTCCCTGGCTCAGAGAAGACCATGCAGATTGCGGGAGTGGATTTGTTTAGCAGGTGAAGTAGAGGATGTGCATCTCGAACTTAAGCACCACCAGCGGACATATGGATCTGGAAGATGCTCCAGCCCTAAGTGACAATCTCATTCCTATGGCTACAAACCACATTCCAGGCTTGTCCATCCCTCGACTAGAAGGCACTAAACCAGAAGTCCCTCAGCTAGAAGGTGAAGTACTTCTGGACAGTGGGAAGAAGAGAGAGAATGGCAGAGGAAAAAAGTCTTATGCTTCAGATGTGGCAAAGAGGGTCTACCACGTGCCCCCAAATCACAACTTCAATCAAGACTAAATCAGAAAGCAGAGAGATGGAAACACCGAGTTGCAAAACAAAAGAGAGAGCCACTACTGTCACGGAGGTGAAAAAGGGCAGGGCCAACATCGACCTAGAAAGCTCTACAGATGAAGAGCTGGCAGGAAACGATGTGAGCCTGTTCTGAGCGGTGCCGAGGAACAGGTGAAGGATTATGGGCACGAAGATCCATTAGTGAGTGGGAATTGCCCCGCAATGTTCATGGGGGTACACTTAGAAACACTGGAAGATGGAAGAGTCGCAGACCTGACAGGGTTATTGGACTCCAGATGTAGTCAAAATTTAATACATCCCAACATAGTAACCGGATTAAGACTTAAATTACAAAGACTGAAAGACCCTATCATATTTACCCACTTAGATGGGTCATATATGAAAGAAGGCCCAGTAGAATATTTTTGTTGTTTATTCGTTCAGTCGTTTCCGACTCTTCGTGACTTCATGGACCAGTCCACGCCAGAGCCCTCTGTCGGCAGTCACAATCCCCAGCTCCCCAATGGTTGAGTCCGTCACCTCCAGAATACCATCCATCCATCTTGCCCTTGGTCGGCCCCTCTTCCTTTTGCCTTCCACTTTCCCTAGCATCAGCTTCTTCTCCAGGGTATCCTGTCTTCTCATTATGTGGCCAAAGTACTTCAGTTTTGCCTTTAACATCATTCCCTCAAGTGAGCAGTCTGGCTTGATTTCCTGGAGTATGGACTGCTTTGATCTTCTTGCAGTCCAAGGCACTCTCAGAATTTTCCTCCAACACCACAGTTCAAAAGCATCTATCTTCCTTCGCTCAGCCTTCCTTATGGTCCAGCTCTCGCAGCCATAGGTTACTACCGGGAATACCATTGCTTTAACTATGCGGACCTTTGTTGTCAGTGTGATGTCTCTGCTCTTAACTATTTTATCAAGATTTGCCATTGCTCTCCTCCCAAGAAGTAGACGTCTTCTGATTTCCTGGCTGCAGTCAGCATCTGCAGTAATCTTTGCGCCTAGAAATACAAAGTCTGTCACTGCCTCCACTTTTTCTCCCTCTATTTGCCAGTCATCAATCAAGCTCGTTGCCATAATCTTGGTTTTTTTGAGGTTTAACTGCAACCCAGCTTTTGCACTTTCTTCTTTCACCTTCGTCATAAGGCTCCTCAACTCCTCCTCGCTTTCAGCCATCAAAGTGGTATCATCTGCATATCTGAGATTGTTAATGTTTCTTCCAGCGATTTTAACTCCAGCCTTGGATTCCTCAAGCCCAGCATGTCACATGATGTGTTCTGCGTACAGGTTGAATAGGTAGGGTGAGAGTATACAACCCTGCCGTACTCCTTTCCCAATCTTAAACCAGTCCGTTGTTCCGTGCTCTGTTCTTACCGCTGCTACTTGGTTGTTATACAGATTCCTCAGGAGGCAGACAAGATGACGTGGTATCCCCATACCACCAAGAACTTGCCACAATTTGTTATGATCCACACAATCAAAGGCTTTAGAATAGTCAATAAAACAGAAATAGATGTTTTTCTGAAATTCCCTGGCTTTCTCCATTATCCAGCGGATATTGGCAATTTAGTCTCTAGTTCCTCTGCCTTTTCTAAACCCAGCTTGTACATCTGGCAATTCTCGCTCCATGAATTGCTGGAGTCTACCCTGCAAGATCTTGAGCATTACCTTACTGGCATGTGAAATAAGTGCCACTGTTCGATAGTTTGAACATTCTTTAGTGCTTCCCTTTTTTGGTATGGGGATATAAGTTGATTTTTTCCAATCTGATGGCCATTATAGTGTTTTCCAAATTTGCTGGCATATGGCATGCATCACCTTGACAACATCATCTTGCAAGATTTTAAACAGTTCAGCTGGGATACCATCGTCTCCTGCTGCCTTGTTATTAGCAATGCTTCTTAAGGCCCATTCAACCTCACTCTTCAGGATGTCTGGCTCTAACTCACTGACCACACCGTCAAAGCTATCTGCAATATTATTATCCTTCCTATACAGATCTTCCGTATATTCTTTCCACCTTTTCTTGATCTCTTCTGCTTCTGTTAGGTCCTTACCATCTTTGTTTTTGATCATACCCATTTTTGCCTGGAATTTACCTCCGATGTTTCTAATTTTCTGGAAGAGGTCTCTTGTCCTTCCTATTCTATTGTCTTCTTCCACTTCCGCACATTGCTTGTTTAAAAATAATTCCTTATCTCTTCTGGCTAACCTCTGGAATTTTGCATTTAATTGGGCATATCTCCCCCTATCACTGTTGCCTTTTGCTTTCCTTCTTTCTTGGGCTACTTCCAGTGTTTCAGCAGACAGCCATCTTGCCTTCTTGGTTTTCTTTTTTTTTGGGACATTTTTTGTTGCCGCCTCCTGAACAATGTTGCGAACTTCTGTCCATAGTTCTTCTGGGACCCTATCTACTAAATCTAGTCCCTTAAATCTATTCTTCACCTCCACTGCATATTCCTTAGGAATATTAGTGAGCTCATATCTAAGTGATCTGTGGGTCTTCCCTATTCTCTTCAGTCTGATTCTAAATTGTGCAATAAGAAGTTCGTGATCTGAACTACAGTCAGCTCCAGGTCTTGTTTTTACCGACTGTATAGATGTCCGCCACCTTTGGCTGCAAAGGAGGTAGTCAATCTGATTTCGGTGTCGACCATCTGGTGAAGTCCATGTATAAAGTCGTCTTTTAGGTTGTTGGAAGAGAGTTTTTGTTATGCACAGTGAGTTGTCTTGGCAAAATTCTATCAGCCTATGTCCTGCTTCATTTTGTTCTCCCAGACCATGCTTGCCTGTAATTCCAGGTGTCGTCTGACTACCCACCTTAGCATTCCAGTCTCCTGTAATGAAAATAACATCTCTTTTTGGTGTATTATCTAGTAGGTGCTGCAGATCCTCATAGAACTGATCTACGTCTGCTTCTTCAGCATCTGTGTTTGGGGCATATATTTGGATCACTGTGATGTTAAATGGCTTACCCTGAATTCGAATTGAGATCATTCTATCGTTTTTTGGATTGTATCCAAGCACTGCTTTAGCCACTTTATTATTAATTATGAAGGCTACTCCATTTCTTCTGTGGTCCTCTTGTCCACAGTAGTAGATCTGGTGGTCATCTGATGTGAAGTGGCCCATCCCAGTCCATTTCAGTTCACTGACACCTAAAATGTCTATATTTAATCTTGACATCTCACCAATAACCACATCCAATTTGCCCTGGCTCATAGATCTTACATTCCAGGTTCCTATGGTGTGTTGATCTTTAGAACATCGGATTCGTCGTTCACCACCAGCATCGTCGGCTGCTAGCCATCCTTTCAGCTTTGAGCTAGCTGCATCATCACATCTGGGGCTAGTTGAACGTATCCTCTGTTCCTCCCCAGTAGCATTTTGACCATCTTCCGACCTGGGAGTCCCATCTTCCAATGGTATACCGACATATCTTTGGTTGTACTGATCCATTTAATTTTCATGGCAAGAATACTGGGGTGGGTTGCCATTACCTTCCCTAGGGATCGTATTTAGTCTGACCTCTCTGCCACGACCTTCCCGTCTTGGGTGTCCCTTCACGGTTTAGCTCATGGTTTCATTGAGGTGCTCAAGCTCCAGCACCACGACAAGGTAACAATCTCCTTTGCTGGAGAGTAGAATATTACACTGAACCAATAAAGATGCAAGTGGGGACCCATGAAGAGGTGTTAAGATTCCTGGTGGCCATATAATAAACAATAAATAAAAAGGCCAATAAAGAAAATTCTTCACGAACTGTTATACTGAGGAGTGTTAGTCTATGTAGATGATATCCTGATTTACACTGAAACAATGGAGGAACATGTAAAATTAGTGACTGAAGTACTGAAAAGACTATTAAAAAACCAATTATATGCTAAACTATCCAAGTGTGAATTCCATAAAGAACAACTGGATTACCTATGTTACTGAGTCTCCAGTAAAGGAATTGAGATGGACCCAGCAAAGTTTCGGGATGTTGTTGCTTGTGAGCCCCCAGAACCAGAAGGCAACTTCAGAGTTTCTTGGGATTTGCTAATTTTTAACAAGACTTTTTCCCAAATTTTGTGCAAGTAGCCTTACCTCTCATGGACCTGTTGAAAACAAAGGAAAGAGGAGACCCGAAACTGCTACAAAGAGCAGGAATGGCACTAAAATGGACACCGGAGTGCCAGAATGCTTTTGATCAATTAAAAACTCTGTTTACATCTGAACCAGTGTTGAAACATCCAGATCCAACATGCCCTCTAATCGTCCAAGATGATGCTTCTGACTCTGCAATATCTAGCAGAGATGTCTATGAAGGTTCTCAGTCATCCAGGTGGAATTGTCTGTAGCTTGAATCATGTAAACTGGATTTCTATTTTCTCAGTGGAAACATTTCGCTCCTTATCCAAGGAGCTTCTTCAGTCTGAGCAAAGTTAGTAAGGGAATCCTAAATATGTTTCTAGGTAGCTGTGTGACCTGATCACACAGGTCACACAGCTACCTAGAAACATATTTAGGATTCCCTTACTAACTTTGCTCAGACTGAAGAAGCTCCTTGGATAAGGAGCGAAATGTTTCCACTGAGAAAATAGAAATCCAGTTGACATGATTCAAGCTACAGATCTAGCAGAGATATTCTGCTAGAGAGAGATGAGAATGGAAGTTTACACCCATGCGCTTACCTGTCTCTAAAATTGCCCGAAGCGTTGTGACATTGGAACATCTGGGAAAAGGAAGCCTATGCAAAAATATGGGTGTGGGCAACATGGAGATATTTACTAGAAGGAGCCTCCCACTCATTTGAAGTATGGACTGACCACAAGAACCTGGAAGCCCTGAGAACCCCAAGAAAACCAAATCCCAAACAAATCAGGTAGGCGCAATTCTTCAGCAGATTCAATTTCGCCTTGAAGTATTTACCAGCAGTAAAGAACTTTATGGTTGATGCCTTGTCAAGCCTACGTCAAAATAACAGTCAATGAGAAGAAGTGGTATATTCAATTATCTCTCTATCCAATTTCAGCATGGCAGTGACCACCAGAAGTCAAAAGACTAAGACAGTCCCAAAAGTGGAATCAGATCTACAAAGTGAATTCCTAAGCACAGTGCAGCAAGAGGAATGGCTGCAGGAAAATAAAACATTCTTAACAGAGAAACAAGGACTGTGGTGGAAAGGTTTACATTCCTGAGATATTATGAAAGAAAATTCTAGAGAGATGCCAAGATTCCAAATCTGCTGGCCATTTCAGGATTGTAAATCCTTGCATCTGTTAAGTCGACAGTTCTGGTGGCCAGCACTACACAAGGATGTTCAGGACTATGTGATCATATGTCCAACCTATGTGATTGCAAAAAGAATTGGGGGGGAAGCCTAAAGGACTATTGCAAGATGTGGCAAACCCTGCGAGACCATGGAAGCAAATTGCCATGGATTTTATAGTTGACCTCCCTGAAAGTAAAAAGAAAACAGTTATTTGGGTAGTTACAGACCTCTTTTCCAAAAAAAAAAACCCATTTCATTCCATGTACAGGGTTACCTATAGCTGGCAAGTTAGCCATAATCTTCATCCGTCACATATACTGTTTACATGGAGCTCCCGAAAGAGTCATCAGTGACAGAGGTGTACAGTTAACTTCAAAGTTTTGAAGACAATTTCTCAAACTTATAGGGGTGGAGCAAGCACTAAGCTCTTCCCACTATCCACAGACAGACGGATCATCTGAGAGAAGGAACCAGGTACTGGAGCAATACCTGAGATGCTTTGTCAGCTACCAGCAAGACGATTGGGTAGATCTCCTACCATTTGCAGAGGTGGCATAAAATAATGCAGTCCACCAGAGCACGGGGTTCACCCCATTTAAAGCAGTGAATGGACAAGACTTTGTAGACATACCTGAACTGCCGAAAGATGAAACAAAGATTTTGGCACTAGACAAGTGTATAAAACAAATGACAGATACTTGGTTGATAATTGAAAAGGCACTTGCAGACGAAAAACTGGATTATAAAAAATATGCTGATCACAAGAGAGCACCTCAACAACCAATGAAGGCTTGTGAAAATGTATATTTGTCCACAAAATATTTAAGATCTACTCCAAGAAATTAGCACCTAAGTATATTGGGCTATTTCTGATCTCCAGGATTATAAATGAAGTGACTGTGCAACTAGAATTACCAAAGAATTTGAGGAAGATTCACCTCATTTTTCATTGTAGTTTATTAAAACCAGTCAAAGAATTCCCATGTTGGCATCCAGAACCAACACTGCTTGCAACTGTAATGGTGGAAGGGGAACACCATTTTTAGGTCCAAGCCAAACTAGATTCTAGATGACACCATGGAACACTGCAGTACCTAATACAATGGAAATGTTTTCCTCCTTCTCAAACTGAATGGGTAAACAAAAAAGATATAAGGCTTCATAACTGATGAAGAAATTCCACAAGAAGTATCCAGAAAAACCCAAATGAACGGATAGTATCCTTCACTTTTCAGGGCTATGGACTGAGGGGGGAAACTTTTTTAAGGAGGGCAGCATGACAGAGCTGGAGTCATCCGTCTGACTTGAGTTTGGTAGTGGGGGGGGGGAGGCTGTAACCTGACAGCTAATGTAGTAGAATGCAAATGACCAATATGCTTTGCTTCAAACAGATAGTAATATGTTTGCAAAGCTGCCTGGGAATCCCATGGCCGGAGTGGGGCAGAGGTAACTGGTCTCCAAAGCAACGAGATACTAGCGAGAGAGAGGAGGAGTGAAAGGATGGACACCAAACCATTTCCCACCAGGCAGCCATTCACAGCTTGAACCTTGGACTAGCCTATTACCCTTGTTTTCTAGTCAAATTTTCATATATACTTATGACGTGTTCTGTGGATTTTTGAAACAAGGTTGTTAGGGCTACGATCCTCACAATAACTCTGGTTCCTATACTTGAGGCAACACCATTTGTTGGGTGATAGGAAGCTTGCCTTCCTTCCTGTGTACATGCCTTCTGGAAGAGCATCCTTCAGCAGATGCAAGTTGCCCCAATGTTCCTGTCCTCCAAACAAGCTCTGAAGACCTGGTTCTTTCCCCAGATTCTAAGATGAGAAGTGATATCTTGTATCCATTTCTGTAATGGCCCTACATGTGACTTTAGGGATATATTAGTAAATTCTTCATCAAAGGCCTTGAAGTCTTCCATGTTTTTCATAAGTTCTACTGGGCAACAGACAGTTCTAAAAACCAAAGGTTCTGGGAATTATCTAGGACAAGCAGACAGTGATAGAAGGAGGCTTACTTTGGGTAACAATGATCTGAAGAAACAAAACCCATCGCTGGATCTCCGAAACATGTTCATTGGAAATACTTCCCTGTCCTAGCTGTAGCAGGACACAATGTTACATGACTTTATTGTGCCCCCTGCCTTATGTAATTACCCATCAATGAGATATGTATCATATTTTTCATGTATTATGCAGGTATGCTATTGAGGAAGATATAATTAGGTAAAACATATCCTGAATAAATGGGCCTTTATGTGGCATTACATTGCCATTGAAGTCAAAGGGATTTATGTATAAGCTGGCATGAATAACAGCAGATAAATAGTAAGAACCAAAAAGAAACAGCATCACTTACCTGATTAAACGACATTGGCCATAGGATGGCACTCTGATGGATGGATACCTGTACTTCAGAGGATGTCTCTCTTTCTGTTCTCCCAACATTCACCCCAGCAGTTGACTTGTTGGGAAAAACTGCCCAGTGGATGATATCAGAGTCAATGGCAAGATCTCCATTCTCATCCAAATAAACACCATCCATAGTAAGATTGTAAATCTGGGACTTCCTAAGGAAAGGATGAAGCTAAAAAGACATGGAAACCACCTGTGTTTAATTACTTTACCAAGAAACTATATGTTGATATCATTATTGAATAATGACTATGGATTGTTTACAATGATTCTGGCTGAAAGATGGAAAATAATTTTGCAAGAATTTATTCATAAGGATCAATGTGGGTTTTTACCTAAAATTCTCTTAAAGGACAATATTAGAAATGTGTTGGACATTTTGGAATATTTGAAGCAACATAATGAAAAACAAGCCACATTGATTTTCTTAGATGCAGATAAGGCCTTTGACAATTTGAACTGGGTTTGTTATTCAAAGTTTTGGAAGATATGAACTTCAGAGAGTACTTTATAAAATAGGAAGATTTTACAGACCTAACAAAGGCTTGCGAGGTACAAAAAGGAACCAATCAGGGTTGCCGACTGTCCCCTCTCTTGCTTATTTTGGTTCTTTAAATACTGAATAGAGTTATAAGACAAGATGAGAGGATTGTGGGAGAAAAGATTTAAAAAGAAACGTATAAGTTAAGGGCTTTTGCAGATGTCTTAGTGTTGGTTTAAGAAGATCCTTTAAAGGGAATTGAAACATTAATGGGAAAACTGAAAGAATTTGGTGCACTAGCATATTCTAAGATCAACAAACAGAAGACGAAGATGTTAACAAAACACGTGAAAATAGAAGATCAAACAGAATTTATGAATAAAATGGGTTTTAAGATTGAGAAGAAAGTGAAATATCTGAATATCACTATGACAAATAGGAATTGTATGTTATTTCAATATAACTACATTAAGATATGGAATGAAGTTAAAAAAACATTTTAAGAGGGGAGAAACTACAATTGTCGTTGCTGGGGGGAATTTCAGTGATAAAAATGAATGTCTTGCCTAGAATGAACTTTTTGTTTCAGACAATGCCAGTTTTGTCAACTGATGTACTATATAAACAGTGGCAAAACAATATATCTAAACTTGTGTGGCAGGGGTAAAAACCATGAGTTAAATAACAGGTGTTAACAGGATGCAAAGGAAAGAGGAGGATTGACTTTACCTGATTTGAATTTTTATTTTGCAGATTGTTGTTCGTTTCAGATGAAAGAGTGGGTGTTGCTGAGATATAGAAAGCATTTGGAGTTAGAAGACATGACATGAGTCATGGGTGGCATGGGTATCTGTGGTATGATAAAGTCAAAGTTAATGTGGACTTTAAAATCATTATGTTAGACATGCCATACTGAGAACATAGAATAGATAAAAACCCACATTTGTAAAAACACCTTTGTGGCTCTCGCCACAAAAAGCATTTTATAGACGAGAAATAATAGGCAAACACGAATGGCTAACTATTAATGAGATACGAGAATTTTGTGAAGGGGAATACAAAATAAAAGCAAGAGAAGAACTGGTGACAGAAGGATATAGTTGCTAATGGTTTCCTTGTTTAGAGTTATTAGAAAATTTTAAAGTTGACAAAAGGGTTAATGGTTTTGAACCATGTAAGACTGAGATCGAAATAGAATTGAGTACAAATTATGAAGATGTAATTCCTAAAGTGTATAAACTATTATTGAAACTTGAAACAAAGAAGTGAAAGAATGTATGATAAAGTGGGCTAAAATTTTGGTTTTAATATACAGATAGAACAATGGGAAAATATATGGTTGAAAGGATTAAATGTACACTATGTTATACTCTTACAGATAATTTTTATAAAATGATGTAGTGTTGGAATATGTCACCAGAGGAATTGTTTAGGATGTATAAAGGAACTTCAAATTTATGTTGGAAATGTGAACAACAAGAAGAGATATTTTATCATGCTTGGTGGACTTATAAAAAAACAAGAACATTTTGAATTCAAATACCTACACTGATTCAGAGAATTTTAAAGATTAATATTGAGACAGAGGTTTTCTTTTGGGACTGAAGGACGAACAGTTGGAAGAAAGTCATGGAACTTTCTTTTTGTACATGATAACTGCAGCAAGATTATTGTATACAAAAAGATGGAAAGATTTGTCAGTACCCACAACGTAGGAATGGTTGGGAGATGATGGAACTTGCTGAGATGGTTAACTTGACTTCTTTGATAAGAGAAAAGACAATATTTTATTTTTTATTTTTTTATCCCGCCTTTATTATTATTTTTGTAAATAATTCAAGGTGGCGAACATACCTAATACTCTTTCCTCCTATTTTCCCACAACAACAACCCTGTGAGGTGAGTTGGGCTGAGAAAGAGTGACTGGCCCAAGGTAACCCAGCCGGCTTTCAGGACTCAGGCGGGACTAGAACTCACAGTCTCCTGGTTTCTAGCCCAGCACCTTAACCACTAGACCAAACTAGCTCTCCATATCTATGTTCATTCCCGACTGGAAAACCTTTATGGACTTTTTGCCTAAAACAGGAAAAGAATGAATTTATGGTTGTGATGATTGGACAGGATAGATTATAGAAAGAAGATGTTATAACTTTAGATAAAGAAGCAAATTTGTAATTATATTTATAACTGCTATAAAGAAGATTGGAAGAAAATTCTTTGTATCTTTTTTCATTCTTTTCTATTTTTCTTTTACTTTTTTCCCTTTCTTGCATTTTTAGCTTTCTCTTAGCTTTCTCTTTTTTCTTTTTTCTTCTTCACTTTATATTAGTTTGTATGAGCTTTTATCTTCTTTTTAAAACTTTCAATAAAATTATTTCTTTAAAAAAGAAAACCATCCGTGTATCTTATAGATTACCATCTGAGTCCTAATTCAATATTTGTATGACTCTTATTGTAGATGTGGAACTTGTCTGAACAACTGGAGCTCTTCAGTTCATTTTCTCTGCTTGGAATGATATTCAGGATTTTGGGGGGAAGTTTATCTCCCTTCCTTCCCATGGAAATCCAGATCTTTCCTGGATGAATATTCATATTACTCCACTGAGCAGAAGGTCAACAACATAATTCTAACAAAAATTGCATCACTGTAGTTGATCTAACTCAAAACTCATTAGATCTCTGTGTTCTCATGTGAAATCCCAAGAGATTTTTTGAATCTTGAACGTTGTATTTTAAAATATCATCCATGAATGTATATAGTGCAGAAATAACTTGAAATTGTATGATGCCTAATAGGACTGTCACAGATCTGTCATTACATGCATTTATTCTTTACAACTGAATTTGTTCTCTGCTAGTCATGCAATGGCATTATCAGTACTTCTAGATATCTGATGCAGGACAGAAATTAAAAGAAGGAAACACATACTCAATCGAAGAGAATATTCGTAGCTCAGGGTTGAAATTTGGAATCCTTGGTGCTCTCTGAGCCATGTTGTTTTCTTGCAGATGTTTCAGTCACAGACTAGGCAACATCTTCTCTGCGAAAAAGGAGTGGGGCTTGTTCTCTGTTTATATACCCTGGCTAGTCCTGCTAGTGTTAGTGGAGGTGTTGTTCTCTCCTTAGGAGTTCCTTAATTGGGCTGTTGCTTGCTGCTTGGTTGATTGACTGAGTTAATAGTTCCCTATTTAGGGTATATTGTGCTATTTGACTTTTCCTGTAGTGCTCATACTTGTCTTAATCTTTGCATATCTGGGTGTTCATTGCTGTCAAGGAGGTATTCTGGTCTTTTGGCTTTTCTATTCTCCCTTCTTAATGGTATGTAATTGTTGTTTATCTCTATGTGTCTGTTGATGGCTGCTTTGTCTGAGTGCCAAGTTTCAAGGACTTCTCTAGCGTTTTTGGATTTGGTTTGGTTTAAGATGCTCACAGTTTCCCAGTTTAAAGTGTGGCTGAGTCTGTCCATGTGTTGTGAGATTAAGGAGTTTTCATCATGTCTTCTGACTGCTCATTGGTGTTCGTGGATGTGCTCTGCTAGTCTTCTGCCATCTGTCCTACATAGTGGCTGCTACAGTCCTTACACTGTATGTTGTAGATAACTCCTGTTTTTTCTTCTTGGACAACTGGGTCTTTTGGGCTACTTAAGATGTTCTGAAGGGTTTTGGTTGGTTTATTTGTATGGTGATGCCATGTGGTTGTAACAGTCTATTGGTAGTTTCTGACATGTTTCTGATGTATGGCAGTGTTATCCTTTTCATAGCTTTTGTTGGTTGTGTTGTAGTGGGTTGGGTGGTCAGGCACTTTTTGATAAAGTTGAGTGGTTATCCATTTTTCTTGAAGATGTTGTATAGATGATCCATTTCCTTTTTCTGGTGTTGTGGGTTGGTGCAGATTGTTAGTGCTCGTCTGAATAATGTTCTCACACAGCTCCTCTTGTGGGAGGTTGGGTTGTTACTTTGGTAATGGAGAACTTGTTTAATATGGGTAGATTTCCTGTAGACTTGTGTTACTAGAATGCCATCATTTCCTATACTGATGAGGATATCCAAGAAGGGTAATGTGTTTTTGTTTTCTTCTTCCCTTGTTAATTTTATTCCATTGAAGATGTTGTTGATGTTTTCATGTGTTTCTTCCGGTTGTTCCTTTTTTATTATGATGAAGGTGTCATCTACATACCGGATCCATATTTTGGGTTGTATACGTGGGAGTGCTATCATTTCTAGATGCTGCATTACAATCTCTGCTATGAGTCCTGAAAATGGTAATCCAACTTGGTTCACCACATGGGAACACCCATGGGCAGAAGACTAGAAGAGAGCATCCATGAACATCAACTACAAGTCAGAAGACATGAAGAAAACTCTTTAATCTCATAACACGTGGATGCACTCAACCATGCTTTCAACTGGGAAACTTTAAGCATGCTAAACCAAATCTTAAACTAAGCCAAATCCAAAAATGCTAGAGAACTCCTGGAAGATTGTTACTCAGACAAATCAGCCATCCACAGACACATAGAGGTAAACAACATTTACATACCATTCATAAGAGACAATAGAAAAGGCAAAAGACCAGAACAGCTCCTTGACAGCAATCAACACCCAGATATGGAAAGATTAACTCCAGGACAAGCACCGGAGGAGCATCAAACATCACAATATACCCTAATCAAAGAACTATTACCTCAGTCAGTCAACCAAACAGCAAACAAAAGCCCAATCAAGAAACTCCTATGGAGAGAACAACACCTCCACCAACACAAGCAGGACAAGCCATGGTATATAAACAGAGAGCAAGTCCCATTCCTTTTTTGCACTGAAGATGTTGCCCAGTCTGGCAATGAAATGCCTACAAGAAAAAAACAAGGCTGAGAGAGCACTAAGGACTCCACATACTAGTCTGGATGCTCTAGGAAGGAAATGTAGAACAGGAGGAGGATTTTCATAGATGGATAGACCCACAGTTTAGCCACATGTCAGAAATTGATCACATGAAAATTGGGCACTACATTTCTCCAGTCCAACTTTACTTGGAAGCCCCAGCGGATGAATCCCTGCACTGGAAATGCCAATATTGGGTGATGTTCTGAAAGAGGAAGCTGGAAGGCAATGGATGCTAGACAACATTGGTGTTATTGTATATATAGTGTATGTGTGTTTGTGTGTTTAAAGAAAACAGCCATCTCTATAGCACTTGTTTCTCTGAGTACACAGCATCCCAAATTAGCACAAATGTGTGTCTAAAAAATTCAGTGACAGAATTTCCCTCTGTCTAAGGGTCCACTTCTGCTCTGAACCAGAAATTGGGCAACATCTGTTCAGAGCACCTCTTTCTTGTCAGATTTCTTATACTATATGATATTGGTAAATTGGATTTCTTTTCAATGCAAAAGTGTTTTGGCAAATTGCATCTTTTACAAAGCAAAGCAAAGCATTCTCATGGTGACGTGAATGCCAGGTGGCTGGACAACAGAGAAGCCTTGGCGTTGTTTACGTCCTCATGAGATAAGGAGCGAGAAGGTACCATATTATGGCTAGCAATGGAAATCTTCCCATGAGAAGATATCCTCCTGATGTCCTTCCGTGGGAAGACTTGCCAAGGCCCCCCCTGAGCAAGGAGGAGGGGGAACTCATGCTGTGTGCTTTGAGGCCTAGTGTGTGTCACAGCTAACTTCCAGCCAATCAGAAAGCTAGAAGAACTGAATATACAACCATGCAAAATGGTGTTCTATGTCTTCTTGATTTCTAGTGTCTTAGCTATGTAGTTCTTCACGTGTTCACTTCCCGTGGACTGGGCAGAGTGAGCTATGCCTGGCTTTAGATATAGGCCATGGCAGGAACTCTGGCCCTGGGATCAATACACGGAACTCTGCTTATAAGTTTGTTTTATTTTTCCTTTTACAATGATGTATCCTGTATATTCATCTTTTTCATTGTTGCGATAATGTATTGTATCTGCATTATTGCCTTATGCCTATCAGTAAACACTGTTGGCCCTAACAAGCTGCATTCTTGTCTGTTTATTCTCAAGCCTCGGGTTTTTCCCCTTTAAGCCAGCATATACCCCATCATTTCTACCTCCTCTCTTCCCTGCCCCCAAACTGTGGAATTGAAAGAAGAACCAGCAGGAAACTTTGAACAAGTAGCTTTACCTGCCAAGATTGTACCAGTTGAGGTGCAAGAAGGTCTCGAAGACTCCTCCCCCTCTGGCTGATTTGGGAGGAATAGACAGCATTTAGGACCTTCGCCAAAGCTTGGATTACGATGGAAATACTGGAGGCATCCTCAGACAGGATCCTTGCAACCATATCATGCGGTGGGATTTCCAAGTTCTCATTTTCTGAGCATCTTTCCCAAACTTTCTTTGACAGCACAGGCTTCGAATAGGAACACTGGAATGCTGCCTTCCCCAATTGTTCAATAGCAGAGAAATATGAATTAAAATCATAATATTG
The DNA here is from genome assembly GCA_023362775.1 of Charina bottae. Taxonomy (NCBI): domain Eukaryota; kingdom Metazoa; phylum Chordata; class Lepidosauria; order Squamata; family Charinaidae; genus Charina; species Charina bottae. Next base: position 29,232,640 of record JALMGJ010000002.1, on the reverse strand, counting down.
TGTCCTTCCCCTCCCCAGAGTTAAGAAGGATAACAAAAGGTGCTTATGTTGGAGATCAATCACTTGGTAAAACAATCTCACACTTATGTCTGGTAAAGCTGTGACAATCCACACTTTACCCCCAATTAAGTTTTTGCTCTGTTCAATCTCATGTATTCCTAATGCTAGTATTACTGTGCCCTGAAAATCCAATTGACAAACAATTACTTTTACTTGAGTGTTGTGAAAATATAAAAACATTTTCTTTTTGTTCTGTTTATCAGTTGATGGGAGGCTTTCTGAGAAGGCGATGCAAATGCCTTTCTGGATGGCCACAAGTGCAAAGGTTCTTCTGAAGTTTTCTCCATTTTCATTGTCTGGAGCAGTGAGGCCGATCCACGTCCATTGGAAATGCATGAGTAGCTTGACAATCGCTATGTAAGGAGGTTCTTGTTTTGGGGTCATCCGATACAAAAAAGGAAAATGATGCTTAAGCACAGGAATCTGACTTATAACACTGTAGTTGATCTAACAAAAATAGGGAAAAAATTGTGGTTTGTCTCCCTTTTAGTTGTAAAATTCAGATGCTTAAATCTTAGGACTTTACCCGACAGCTGAGCTTGTTTCCAGAATAAATACCTGCATGAAATGTGCTTCCCCATCACTTCTCCTGCCTCAGTTTTCTCTCTTCATTGATTTTCAGCTAAGAAAACCTTACCTAACCTCTGATCACCAGGTAATGTCCATGTGTGACATATGGCAGACATCCCCTACCCACACAGATTAGTATGAGCTGATCCCCCTAGTACTCAGCTGGCACTTTTGCTGCCAAGAGCTCATGCCCATATGAACCCCTATCCAATCTGATGATGATCTGAGGATCAATTCTAAATACCCAAAAGATCACGTGTTGCAGGTTATCCAGATGGTGGGTAATAGAGCAAATTAGGAAGGGAGCACTATTTTTTAATTTCTTGGTGATCTCCCCCACTACAGATTACTTTCTGATATTTGGCTAAACCTACTGCCCTAGCAATCCCTAGAATGGAAAAGATTGGAGAAGGTCAGTTTACATTCCATTTCCAAAGAAGGGCTATGCCAAAGAATGTTCAAACTACTGTACAATTGCGCTCATTTCACATGCTAGCAAGGTTATGCTCAAAATCCTACAAGCTAGGCTTCAGCAGTATGTGAACGGAGAACTACCAGAAGTGCAAGCTGGGTTTCGAAGAGGCAGGGGAACTAGAGATCAGATTGACAACATTCGCTGGATTAGGGAAAAAGCAAGAGAGTTCCAGAAAAAACATCTACTTCTGCTTCATTGACTACGCTAAAGCCTATGATTGTGTGGATCACAACAAACTGTGGCAAAGTCTTAAAGAGATGGGAGTACCAGACCACCTTACCTGTCTCCTGAGAAACCTGTATGCGGGTCAAGAAGCAACGTTTAGAACTGGACATGGAACAACTGACTGTTTCAAAATTGGGAAAGGAGTACGACAAGGCTGTTTATTATCACCCTGCTTATTTAACTTATATGCAGAGTTCATCATGAGAAATGCCGGGCTGGATGAATCACAAGCCGGAGTTAAGATTGCCGGGAGAAATATCAAGAACCTCAGATATGCAGACGATACCATTCATTGGCGATCACTCGTAGCCGAGTAAGATTGTCTTCCAAAGGTAAAATTTTAACGGTGGATCTGTAAGTGGCTATAAAGGCCAATTCTGGATCTGCACAACCTCCCACAATGAGGGCATAGGTTTCCGGGTGGGAGACGGTCATGATGAGGGTTTGCCTCACGTGCCTTCCTTTTAGCTCTTTTCTCCCTTTCGCCCTGTACTCGTGCTTCTTCAAAGTCCATAGCGCCATTAATAAAGGATGACCTCCAATTGAAACGCTCATGAGTTAGGGCTTCCCAGTTCTCAATGCTGATATTACATTTTTTTAAATTAGCTTTGAGAGTATCTTTGAATCTCTTTTGCTGTCCACCAATATTCCGTTTTCCATTCTTAAGTTGGGAGTAAAGTAGCTGCTTTGGAAGACGATGGTCAGGCATGCGAACAACATGGCCGGTCCAGCGAAGTTGATGTTGGATGATCATTGTTTCAGTGCTGGTGGTTTTTGCTTCTTCTAATACGCTAACATTAGTCCGCCTATCTTCCCAAGTAATTTGCAGAATTTTTCGGAGGCAGCGTTGATGGAATCTTTCAAGAAGTTGGAGGTGGCGTTTGTAGAGGGTCCATGTTTCACAGGCGTACAGAAGGGTTGGTAGTACAATGGCTTTGTAAACAAGAATTTTGGTCTCCCTGCGAATGTCCCGATCCTCAAACACTCTACGCTTCATTCGGGAGAAAGCTACACTCGCAGAGCTCAGGCGATGCTGAATTTCAGCGTTGATGTCGGCTTTTGTAGATAGATGGCTGCCGAGATAAGAAAAGTGGTTGACATTTTCTAGTGACACACCTTTAAGCTGGATTGATGGCGCTGCGGAGGGATTGGTTTGAACTTGCTGGTAAAGCACTTTGTTTTTTTTAATGTTAATCGAGAGGCCGAGCTTTTCATATGCTTCTGCAAAGATGTTTAGGATAGTTTGAAGATCTTCCTCGGAGTGTGCACAGACTACATTATCATCAGCATATTGAAGTTCTATAACAGAAGTTGCAATTACCTTATTTTTTGCTTTCAGCCTACTAAGATTAAAAAGCTTTCCATCTGTTCGATATATCATTTCTACACCAGTAGGAAGTTTCTCTTCAACAAGGTGTATAATCATAGCGATGAAGATAGCGAATAAGGTTGGAGCAATAACACATCCCTGTTTAACACCGGATTCCACTTTAAATGGATCGCTTTGAGAGCCATTGTTATTCAGGATTGTTGCCATCATGTCGTCATGGAGGAACCACAAGATGTTCACAAATTTATCAGGGCATCCGATTTTCAGAAGGATGGTCCAGAGAGCAGTACTATTTACAGTATCAAAAGCTTTAGTCAGATCAATAAACGCCATGTACAGAGGGCGGTTTTGCTCCTTGCATTTTTCTTGAAGCTGTCGTGCAGTGAAGATCATATCCACTGTTCCCCTGGAAGGGCGGAAGCCATTTTGCGTTTCAGGGAGGATGTCTTCTGATACAGATAGGAGATGGTTTGCGATGATCTTTGCCAGGATTTTGCCTGCTGTGGCTAGAAGGGAGATGCCTCGATAGTTTCCACAGTCTGTTCTATCACCCTTTTTAAAGAGAGTGATAATTTTGGCATCCCTAAAGTCTGCTGGAATCTCCTCCTTCATCCAGTTTTTTTCGATGAGCTTATGAAGTTGTGTAAGTTCAGGCCCGCCTTCTTTAAAGACTTCAGCAGGAATCCCATCAGGTCCACTAGCTTTGTTATTTTTCATTTGTTTAGTGGCTTTACTGACTTCTTCCAAACTAGGGGGTACTGCAAGCTCATTTCTTATTTGTTTTTGCGGGATTTGCAAGAAGACTTCATCAGCCACAGTAGAGTGACGATTAAGGAGATTGTAGTAATGCTCTTTCCAGCGCAGTGCAATACACTCTTTGTCCTTTAGAAGTTTAGCACCATCTACTGAGCGTAAGGGATTTGTACCATGGTTTGTTGGTCCATAGATGGCCTTTATGGCATTAAAAAAGCCCCGTGCATCATGAGCATCTGCAAAATGTTGGGTTTCTTGGACTTTTTCTATCCACCATATGTTCTTAAGTTCTCTAGTTCTTCTTTGAACTTCTGCCTTTGCACTGGCGTATATTTTTTTCTTAACGGCACAGTTAATATCTTTTTGCCATATCTGGAAGGCTTTCCTTTTCTTCTCGATAATATGTTCAATCTCACTATCGTTCTCATCAAACCAGTCCTGATGTCTCTTAGTCTGGTATCTGATAGTTTGTTCACAGGCTGAAATAATAGAAGTCTTCAATTTAATCCAGTGTTCCTCAACATTTTCAGGAAGTTCCATAGGCACATGTTCCTTGAGAGTTGATTGAAAGCAAGCTCATTTAATAGGATCTTGAAGGGCCAGTGTATTCATTTTACGCCTTGGTTTTCTTCCTTGGAGCCTACGATGAGGGACAATCTTTATGGCCATTGTGGATCGAATTAATCGATGGTCTGTCCAGCAGTCATCGGCACTCGTCATGGCTCTGGTGAGAAGTACATCACGGCGATCTCTAGCACGGACAATTACATAATCTAAAAGATGCCAGTGCTTCGACCGTGGGTGCTTCCATGATGTTTTAAATTTATTTTTCTGGCGAAAGAGTGTGTTAGTAATGACAAGGTTATGCTCTGCACATTTAGTCAGAAGTAAGATTCCATTCCTCCAGCAAAGGAGATCGTTACCTTGTCGTGGTGCTGGAGCTTGAGCACCTCAATGAAACCATGAGCTAAACCGTGAAGTGACACCCAAGACGGGAAGGTCGTGGCAGAGAGGTCAGACTAAATACGATCCCTGGGGAAGGTAATGGCAACCCACCCCAGTATTCTTGCCATGAAAACTAAATGGATCAGTACAACCAAAGATATGTCGGTATACCATCGGAAGATGGGACTCCCAGGTCGGAAGATGGTCAAAATGCTACTGGGGAGGAACAGAGGATACGTTCAACTAGCCACAGATGTGATGACACAGCTAGCTCAAAGCCGAAAGGACGGCTAGCGGCCGACTGTGCTGGTGGTGAATGACGAATCCGATGTTCTAAAGATCAACACACCATAGGAACCTGGAATGTAAGATCTATGAGCCAGGGCAAATTGGATGTGGTTATTGGTGAGATGTCAAGATTAAATATAGACATTTTAGGTGTCAGTGAACTGAAATGGACTGGAATGGGCCACTTCACATCAGATGACCACCAGATCTACTACTGTGGACAAGAGGACCACAGAAGAAATGGAGTAGCCTTCATAATTAATAATAAAGTGGCTAAAGCAGTGCTTGGATACAATCCAAAAAACGATAGAATGATCTCAATTCGAATTCAGGGTAAGCCATTTAACATCACAGTGATCCAAATATACGCCCCAAACACAGATGCTGAAGAAGCAGAAGTAGATCAGTTCTATGAGGATCTGCAGCACCTACTAGATAATACACCAAAAAGAGATGTTATTTTCATTACAGGAGACTGGAATGCTAAGGTGGGTAGTCAGACGACACCTGGAATTACAGGCAAGCATGGTCTGGGAGAACAAAATGAAGCAGGACATAGGCTGATAGAATTTTGCCAAGACAACTCACTGTGCATAACAAACACTCTCTTCCAACAACCTAAAAGACGACTTTATACATGGACTTCACCAGATGGTTGACACCGAAATCAGATTGACTACATCCTTTGCAGCCAAAGGTGGCGGACATCTATACAGTCGGTAAAAACAAGACCTGGAGCTGACTGTAGTTCAGATCACGAACTTCTTATTGCAAAATTTAGAATCAGACTAAAGAGAATAGGGAAGACCCACAGATCAGTTAGATATGAGCTCACTAATATTCCTAAGGAATATGCAGTGGAGGTGAAGAATAGATTTAAGGGACTAGATTTAGTAGATAGGGTCCCAGAAGAACTATTGACAGAAGTTCGCAACATTGTTCAGGAGGCGGCAACAAAAAACGTCCCAAAGAAAAAGAAAACCAAGAAGGCAAGATGGCTGTCTGCTGAAACACTGGAAGTAGCCAAAGAAAGAAGGAAAGCAAAAGGCAACAGTGATAGGGGGAGATATGCCCAATTAAATGCAAAATTCCAGAGGTTAGCCAGAAGAGATAAGGAATTATTTTTAAACAAGCAATGTGCGGAAGTGGAAGAAGACAATAGAATAGGAAGGACAAGAGACCTCTTCCAGAAAATTAGAAACATCGGAGGTAAATTCCAGGCAAAAATGGGTATGATCAAAAACAAAGATGGTAAGGACCTAACAGAAGCAGAAGAGATCAAGAAAAGGTGGAAAGAATATACGGAAGATCTGTATAGGAAGGATAATAATATTGGAGATAGCTTTGACGGTGTGGTCAGTGAGTTAGAGCCAGACATCCTGAAGAGTGAGGTTGAATGGGCCTTAAGAAGCATTGCTAATAACAAGGCAGCAGGAGACGATGGTATCCCAGCTGAACTGTTTAAAATCTTGCAAGATGATGCTGTCAAGGTGATGCATGCCATATGCCAGCAAATTTGGAAAACACAAGAATGGCCATCAGATTGGAAAAAATCAACTTATATCCCCATACCAAAAAAGGGAAGCACTAAAGAATGTTCAAATTATCGAACAGTGCACTTATTTCACATGCCAGTAAGGTAATGCTCAAGATCTTGCAAGGTAGACTCCAGCAATTCATGGAGCGAGAATTGCCAGATGTACAAGCTGGGTTTAGAAAAGGCAGAGGAACTAGAGACCAAATTGCCAATATCTGCTGGATAATGGAGAAAGCCAGGGAATTTCAGAAAAACATCTATTTCTGTTTTATTGACTATTCTAAAGCCTTTGACTGTGTGGATCATAACAAATTGTGGCAAGTTCTTGGTGGTATGTTGATACCAAGTCATCTTGTCTGCCTCCTGAGGAATCTGTATAACGACCAAGTAGCAACGGTAAGAACAGAGCACGGAACAACGGACTGGTTTAAAATTGGGAAAGGAGTATGGCAGGGTTGTATACTCTCACCCTACCTATTCAACCTGTACGCAGAACACATAATGTGACGTGCTGGGCTTGAGGAATCCAAGGCTGGAGTTAAAATCGCTGGAAGAAACATTAACAATCTCAGATACGCAGATGATACCACTTTGATGGCTGAAAGCGAGGAGGAGTTGAGGAGCCTTTTGACGAAGGTGAAAGAAGAAAGTGCAAAAGCTGGGTTGCAGCTAAACCTCAAAAAAACCAAGATTATGGCAACGAGCTTGATTGATGACTGGCAAATAGAGGGAGAAAAAGTGGAGGCAGTGACAGACTTTGTATTTCTAGGCGCAAAGATTACTGCAGATGCTGACTGCAGCCAGGAAATCAGAAGACGTCTACTTCTTGGGAGGAGAGCAATGGCAAATCTTGATAAAATAGTTAAGAGCAGAGACATCACACTGACAACAAAGGTCTGCATAGTTAAAGCAATGGTATTCCCTGTAGTAACCTATGGCTGCGAGACCTGGACCATAAGGAAGGCTGAGCGGAGGAAGATAGATGCTTTTGAACTGTGGTGTTGGAGGAAAATTCTGAGAGTGCCTTGGACTGCAAGAAGATCAAACCAGTCCATACTCCAGGAAATAAAGCCAGACTGCTCACTTGAGGGAATGATATTAAAGGCAAAACTGAAGTACTTTGGCCACATAATGAGAAGACAGGATACCCTGGAGAAGAAGCTGATGCTAGGGAAAGTGGAAGGCAAAAGGAAGAGGGGCCGACCAAGGGCAAGATGGATGGATGGTATTCTGGAGGTGACGGACTCAACCATTGGGGAGCTGGGGATGGTGACGGCCGACAGAAAGCTCTGGCGTGGACTGGTCCATGAAGTCACGAAGAGTCGGAAACGACTGAACGAATAAACAACAAAAGATTCCATTCATGTTGCTGTTGTCAACTTCTTCTTTCCCAATGATCCCTGGCCACAAATCAAAATCACGCCCAACTCTTGCATTGAAATCGCCCAGGAGGATTATTTTATCCTCCTTTGGTATCTCTGATAAGATGGTGTCCAGCTGGGTATAAAAATTTTCCTTGATATCCTCATCTGCATCTAGTGTTGGTGCGTAAGCACTTAGGATAGTTGCCTGTTGGTTTTTGGCGAGTTTTATTCGGAGAGTTGAGAGTCGTTCGTTAATCCCAGTGGGAACTTCTGACAAGAGCTTCACAAGGTCGTTTTTGATAGCAAAGCCTATCCCATGTATTTGTCGTTCTTGTTCAGGCAGTCCTTTCCAAAAGAAGGTATAACCTCCTTTTTCTTCCTTCAACTGTCCTTCTCCTGCTCTTCGAGTTTCTTGGAGTGCTGCTATATCGATATTAAAACGTCTCAGCTCCCTTGCAATAATGGCAGTCCTACGTTCAGGTCGTTCACTATCCATATTGTCTTGCAGTGTCTGTATATTCCATGTTCCAAAATTCATGTGTTTTTTACGACTGCTAGATGGTGACCCCACTGGTCGCGGTAATCCAGTCAGGGAGAAAATGAGGCAGACTATGTTTAGGGGACCTTTTCTAGCCCCCTCCCCATATGGGGTGAGCAGAGTGGATCCTAAATAGGGCTGCTCAGTCGTGGATGCAGCTGCCGAACTGCTCAACTACCTCGATCCTTGAGTCAGGGCGACTGAATCCGTATCCACCGCCCATGTGCTGGTCCATGACTAGGAGCTTCCGGATTTCACATTCCTGCCCCCGTTGCCATTCGTCAGTTGCCATGGGCCTTTTGGTTGTTTTTGGGTTTTGTGTGGTTGGAAGACGCCTGTGCGTGAATTTGTTTTATGTGTGGAGATCGGTGCACAACGATCAGCACACAACCTTCACAGAAAAAGGCTCTAATCCAATGGCATGGATACCATGACGATTGGTGACCTTTTGTCTGCTGCAGCCTTCATCCGCCTTCGCAGCCATTGTAACAATACACCTTGTTATCTTCCACCTGTTCTGCCGTTGAGGACTTTCTTGGATCGTTCTTTGTCTGGTTCCCCCCCCTGGACCTTACCGCCTTGGGTGACCCTGCCAGGAGTACATGACTCCCGACGGCTTCGCTCACAGGGTTCATTGGGAACACAAAAGCCCACTCACCACAACAAGGTGATGATCCAGCGAGTGAGAGACGATACCACCCTAATGGCAGAAAGTGAAGAGGAACTAAAGAGCCTCTTGATGAGGGTGAAAGAGGAGAGTGCAAAAGCTGGCTTGAAACTCAACATTAAAAAAACCCAGATCATGGCATCTGGTCCCATCACTTCCTGGCAAATAGAAGGGGAAGAAATGGAAGCAGTGACAGATTTTATTTTCTTGGCCTCCAAGATTACTGCAGACAGTGACTGCAGCCATGAAATTAAAAGACGTTTGCTCCTTGGGAGGAAAGCTATGGCAAACCTAGACAGCATATTAAAAAGCAGAGACATCACCTTGCCGACAAAGGTCCGTATAGTTAAAGCTATGGTTTTTCCAGTAGAAATGTATGGCTGTGAGAGTTGGACCATAAGGAAGGCTGAGCGCCGAAGAATTGATGCTTTTGAACTGTGGGGCTGGAGAAGACTTTTGAGAGTCCCTTGGACTGCAAGGAGGTCAAATCAGTCAATCCTAAAGGAAATCAACCCTGACTGCTCATTGGAAGGACAGATGCTGAAGCTGAAGCTCAAATACTTTGGCCACCTAATGAGAATAGAGGGCTCACTGGAAAAGACCCTGATGCTGGGAAAGACTGAAGGCAAATGGAGAAGGGGACGGCAGAGGATGAGATGGTTAGATAGCATCACCCATGTAATGAACATGAATGTGAGCAAACTCCGGGTGACAGTGGAGGACAGGAAGTCTCCCTTTTAGTTGTAAGATTCAGATGGTTAAATCTTAGGACTTTTTCCCACAGCTGAGCTCGTTTTCAGTATATATACCTTCATGAAATATGCTTCCTCATCACTTCTCCTGCCTCAGTTTTCTCTCTTCACTGATTTTAAGCTAAGAAAACCTTACCTTACCTCTGCTCACCTGGTAATGAACATTTGTGACATCTGGCAGAAATCACCTACCCACACAGATTAGTATGAGCTGATCCCCATGGTGCTCAGCGGGCACTTTTGCTGCCAAGAGCTCGTGTCTATATGAACCCCTATCCAATCTGATGATGATCTGAGGATCACCTCTTAATACCCAAAAGATCACGTGTTTCAGGTAATCCAGATGGTGGATAATAGAGCAAAGTAGGAAGTGAGAACTGTTTCTTGATTTCTTGGGAATCTCCCCCACTCCAGATTACTTTCTGTACTTTGGCTAAACTATACCCTAGCTATCTCTCAGAGTTTGCCTCCTCCCCTGTGCAATCCTCACCCCACCTTAGAGAGAACAACTGGTTCGTATATTTCCCACTGGCAGCAAAATCCAAGAGTCGATTCACCTTTATGTGCTGTTCAGGAAAGAGCACCAGCCTTATTCACAAGGCACACTGGAGATTGGTTGTGGGTGCAGAGCAAATTAATGGTTCCTCAAAACAGGTTAATGTGGCTGGCTGGTTATTCCCTAAAGCTCTCAGGAACATTCTACTCTTGAAAACCCTCTCTCCTTCCCCCATGTTTCTACACAACTTCAAATAGTGCCTTTTGTCCTCCTTTCTCTCTGTTTCAAGAGCTCAGTAACTCTGTCTAACCATGGTATCCTAGTTCTTCCTCTTCCTCTTGACGTGTGAAGGATTCTTCCATCATTTCCTTCAGTGCACTTCCATAAACTGTTAGTGACCAAACCACTCAACTGGAATCCAATCCACTCCCTTCGCAACCTTATATTCTTGAACCTCTCTTCTTGTTTTATCAAACACATTTCTTAAGTACCCAATTCTGAATGCATCCCATTGACCTTTAGGTTTCTCTTGTCTTACCCAATTCTCACTGGCATAAAACAATGTACCAAAATCACTGTCTTATATACAGTTCTCTTCATTTCTTTCAACAAACATTCATCCTTGTAATAGAACGTATACTACTATCTTACAACCATCATATGCAGGTTGTAAAATTTATCCACCCATTTCCTGCTCTTCACTAAACATTCTACCAAGGTACACAAATTCATTTACTTCCTGTAGTTGTTTCTGTGCGAAGAGGTTCTTGCTTGGCATCCATTTTAGTGGCAGAAAGGAAAAGTCCATGAAGCCAGGTATTGTTTCCAAAACCATGTTGGCACCAATACCAGAGTGATAAAATTTGGATGACGGAAATAAAGCTACTTCAGGTTTTTTAATATATACCATTTAATTCCAGCTTTACTTTGTGATATAAACCAGTGCCAGCTTCTGGACTCATCTAGAGAATGGACAAAGAGCTTCAACTTACATTCCTACCTGTGGGATTTTGTAGATGCTCAGCATGGTTGAAATATGATTAAAGAGTTCAGAACCAGTACCTTCAAGAACTGCCAATATTTTTTTTTGTCTTCCACACCTGTAGTTTGGGACATTCTCCTGCCCCATAGACAGCAAGTCCATCAGGGCCTCATAGGTCATTCTCGCATTGAAAAAGTTCTCATAGATGTTGTAGCCCAGAGTGAGGTTGGCTAACAGCCATGGACTCTGATTGATTTCATGAACAGCAAACAAGAAGGGCAGGACATGGCAGAGGCTCAGGCTCTTACTGCAAGATAAGAAAAATCAATAGCATTTCATCCTCAGTTTTCATCTTCATCTTGATTTCATAGACATGTAACAATTCCTGCAGCTCTTCCTTTAAGGATATCATATTATAACTGATTTGGATTGGATTTTGAGGCTGATGCCTATACTCTGGACAGTACAGAAATCCACAGGCTGAAATCAGTGGAATAATGATAGAACAGATCAGTGTAAAGAAGTGCAAGTTGATGTCTTTGATCACATGAAGGGCAAGGAAGGAGAGGACCTCACCAGAAACTTACTCTTACTGCACAGCAATGCAGGGAATGTTGTCAGACATTAATTGCTCAAGTTCAAAATGGCAAATTCCTATATCATGTATTCAGGGGTCTTTTCTAGGTGACAGATTTCTCTTGGACATTCAAACTAGAACGACGTACCATTGATACCATTGAGAGTTCCCCTCCCTCCTCAAAAAAATAAGTAGCAAAAAGAAAAGCTTGATAAATCAAGTTCAATTTATATGAAAGGAAAGGAAAGTGGACAAGGTTCTAAGTTATTGCTTACATTTCACAAAATTAACCTGGGTAAAAAAAAGCATTCCCAAATATGAAAACATGCTCCTATGATGTGATATGCATTCTTCTTGTTTAGTAATAGAAGTTTCTTTAGTTTAGTAGTTGTATGAATATTCTTGCAAAATATTTTTGTATTTGCATTTCATTTGTAGTTAACTGCCTTGAATGCTCACATTGATCTGAGGGGCGTCAGAATAAAATCCGAAACAGGAGAATCTTCTGTTCACTAACTCTATCTTACAATTTGTTCTTTCATGATCAAAACCCCAAAGATAGTTCTCTTTCCACAACTGATTAAGTCACAAACACAGATACAAACATGGTTAAAATTTATCTAGCTTAGCAAGTTGTAAAAATGCAGCAATTCGGTCTTTGTCCTGGATAAGCACGTCATCTGAACCCAGCCATGGAGTTCTGAAGTGTCCTTGATTGAGGCCTGTGTCTTTGACTATGAAGGTTCTCAGTCATCCAGGTGGAATTGTCTGTAGCTTGAAAATAGAAATCCAGTTGACATGATTCAAGCTACAGACCTGTGTGTTTGAGTTTCCTACACACAGAGGATGGATCCTTACCTCAGTCTCTGAATCAGAGAGTATCTTTCTCTCTTATTAGTGAAATGAGACTATTACAAGGTTTAGATGAAAAAGCTGGGATAGGATTGCACTGAATTCACTTCAGCAAATCTCAAATACCTTTCAAGCTCAAGGCTTGTAAAATAAATCCATTGACAAGAATGAGATTTTCTTTTGAAAAGCTGAAATAGCTTTCTGATCAGTTCTCTTTTAGACCATTTCTAATGTATGTACGTATGTATGTTAGTGTGCAGTTCTGTTTTTTAAATCTAATTCTTTACGTTTCTCTCCTGTTTGACCAGATAGACATGGATGGATGGGAGGAAATTATACTTTCTTCTTTTCCACAGTATAACATATTATTGACTCAAGTGCTTTTATCAATATAAAATTATTTATAGATAAAAAAGTAGATGAAAATGCAATATAGATTGAATATATTGATACCCTACCATCACCTCTAATTTGACTTCTTTGATGAGATCTGTCAGGGAAAGAAACTCAGATAATTTCTACCAAAGTCATTGTCACTTAGGTGCTGAAGCTTTTCTGAACTTTATGCTACAAACCTGACAAAATATCCTTTTGCCATTTTTGGCATTTATGTACGTTCAATTCAGCCATGCCTTTTTTCAAATCAGACAACATTTCCTCTATCACAATCTTAAAACACTGTATGCAGACAGACACTCCCTTTGGTGCTGGAAGCTGGCAGAAGGAAGGAAGGAAGGAAGGAAGGAAGGAAGGAAGGAAGGAAGGAAGGAAGGAAGGGAGGGAGGGAGGGAGGGAGGGAGGGAGGGAGGGAGGGAGGGAGGGAGGGGGGATGGTAGAGAACAACCTCAAAAGGTTGCCTTCTGATAAAAAAGGATATTTTCTGACACTCCAGGGTGCCATGGTAGTCGTGTTGTGAACAGGCAAGATCCAGCCTGATGAACAGCCAATTTGTGAGATTGCTGCTGAAGCTGCATGGTGCTGATGCTGGCATTCACTAAAAAAAATATGAGGAATCACTAAAATCTCATAATTTAAAACAGCAAGAAATGCCCCAAAGGCCATTCCTGCTTGCCAATGGCCAGGAAAGAGGACATGAAAATCATTCCCTGCTAAAAAGAGGGCATTGGAGAGCTTAACATCATGTACACATCAATAATTACCTAAAGAATCTGTGGGTTGGAGGCATGGAAAAAACATATGGTTGAAATAGATTATTGGATGTTGATATGATTCCACTGATCTGGAAGTCTCCTGCTTTGTAGAAATTAAAATGGTCCTTTTTCTCTCTCATCACATTCAATGGACATTTTCTCATCAGAGTCCCACAGGGAAAATTTGACAACAGTAGAAGCAGAAACAGTATTTTATGAATCATGATGGAGATAATGCTATGGTTGTCTCTCAGATAGATGGGTCACCCTTAATCTCTGGGTGGATAATTAGGAGGAAAAATATCTTACAAAAGGGCACAGCTATACTGAAGTTGGTCCAGACTGGTAGCAGATATGAAAGGGCAACTTTTTATTTCAGTCTGGTATAGTCTGTGTGTACTCCATTCCCACCCTCTGCTCTTAGCAGAGCAGGAAGTAGTTACTGGCCAGCTTTTCAGTTTTTGCATAATAGAAGTTACCAAATATTTATCATGGTGGTTTCCAAAGTGATCTACAATAATAGTGGTGAAATCCCATAGGCTTGATTGAAAAAAGAATAAATCACAATGATTTTGATAATAATAAGGGGAATTGGGAGTCACTGTTGCAACCAAGGTGTGCAGCTGCAGAAAAAAATAATGTGACCCATGGGTATGGTTCCAGCATGGCAGTCAACAAGAGAAGAAGTCAGGAAACTTTGATTGTCTTTTACTCAGGAAAATTTTAAAAATATTAAAAGTTGTAATAATCTTAATATCTGCTGGGAGTCATATTATGATTTATTCTGGACAGTGCTGAACTAGCCAATGGGCGTATTATAATTCCTCCTCACCCTGTCCTGGTGTGGGTAAGGCCATCTTCCTTTTCCTTTTTTTAAATTATACTTGAAACAAAGATAAAAACTACAGAAAAACGAAAAAACTACAAACGGAAAAAGAAAAAAAACCTAAAAATTGTAAAACACAAGAAAAAAAGAAATTTAAAGATTACTTACAAAGGTGACTTTCAACATCAAGAATATACAGCAATTTCCATAATCAAACCCTTACTCTATATCATACCAAGATCACATTATTTCTATAAATTCTTCTGTTAGTACATATAAAAATCACTAATAGAATTGCTCCTTCCCCTTATATAAAATATATATATATATATATATACACACACACACACACACACACACACACACACACTGTATATTCAAGAGTCCCCCTTGGGGGAGTTGGGCGGTGATAAATTCGATAAATAAATAAATAAATAAATAAAATAAGTATAAATTTCTAATTCAACTTCCATCCCCCATAAAACACCATCCATTTAATTATTTTCTTCCTACAACTATTCTCTTTTTTTATTATTTATTTATTTATTTATTTATTTATTTATTTAATTTGTCACCACCCATCTCCTCCTACCGGAGGGACTCTGGGTTGTTTACAACAGCATAGTCCATAAGACAATAATTTACAATGTATAAAACTACAATATATAATATACAGTTAAAGCTAAGGATAAAGATAAATAAAAATAAATATAAAATCCAATGGCTGATGATCTAACTCAGCCTTGTGTGCAAAAATCACTCTAGGACACTAGATATCCCCAAACATGCCTACTCCTCTCCTCGCCCCAAGCCAGGTGGCAGACCCAGGTCTTCAAATTCCTCCAGAAGGCCAGGAGCGATTGGGCCAACCTCATCTCTGGGGGTAGAGTGTTCCATTTGGCTGGAGCTACTGGAGAGAATGCCTGCCTCCTGGATGCTGCCAACCAAAATTCTCTTACTGACAGAGTCCACAACATACCCTCTCTGCAAGATCAGGTGGGACACATTGATGTAATGGGGAGGCTGCGGTCCCTCAAGTAACCAACTATACATTTCTGTCTACTATAATGAACATCCATTTATAAAAACAAATAAATTCTCTGCCTTTATAATTAATAAAGCTACAACAATCTTAAGCCTATTAAACCTAAAGAACAATATAATATATTATTATTTCTTATCCATACATTTTAAATCTTACAAATCAAAAATCTTGTAAATCTTAGTCCAAACCATTAAAAAAAATGAAATCATAATAACCTCATTATCAGTCCAGTTAAATATACTTAATTTTTTACCACTCCTCAAAATATACCAGGGCATTTAAATATTTCACCATTACACATAAGGCATTTTTACATAAAAGTCCTATAACCTAACTGCTCCCAGAAATGCAGACTTCTCAGCCAAAAGAAAAAGAAAAACTCCCACATAATATATTCTCCTCTTTCCCATAAACACTGATTCAGATAGTCATAGCATTTCCCCAACATAGCAACTTCTTTTGCAGTCTTAAACTCGGACTGTCATTTTAACCCCCTCAACACCAAACCACGATCTTCAGCTGGCATTACTTCAATCTCGCTAACAGGAAAAAAGTTCCCCTCTTTACCAAAATCTTCATCTTCTTTTTCAGCCAGAAGACACATTTTCGGAACAATCTCTTCTGCAATGTCCCGAAAACTCTGCAAAATAGCTGGACAACACTCTGAAAGGATGTCTATGAAGGTTCTCAGTCATCCAGGTGGAACAGTCTGTGGCTTGAATCATGTCAACTGGATTTCTATTTTTTAGTGGAAACGTTTCACTCCTTATCCAAGGAGCTTCTTCAGTCTTTCACTCTGAAAGGATCTCTTTGAAAGTCTGTTTACGCTCACAACGGAACTCTAAGAAATCTTGTTGAAAATCTTCCACACTTTAGGCAGTAGTTTAAGGCACCCCCTAGAGAATTAACTCACAGAAATAGAAGTTAATAACTTAATAAAAAACTTCCATCTGAAATTGACAAGAGAAAGTATACTAGCAAACAAGTCCAAGAGAAAGGGAACAGAAAGGTTGAAATTTAAAACTTCAATTCCAACGTATAGGAGAAGAATCCATCCTTCAAATTCAGTATAAGAAATAGTCATGGAAAGGCAAGTGTATGTTCTCAGCCCTCTTTACACTTTAGAGGGGAAAAGAAGCCAAAACTTTTTTAAAAAAATTAGAAATATAATCCCAAAAAGTAACGATAATCACCAAGAGATTCTGCCTCTTCTTACTGTGAAAAGCTTCTCTTAGGGTACAAAACTGAAAAAAATAAATTGGGTGCTTTAGAAATGGGAAGGCAAGACGTACTGCCTCTTTAAGTGGCTGCAGCACGGCTAGGAAAAAGATGAAATCCCAGCCTCCCGGTGAAGTTTTACTGTTCTATCACGCACACTGTCCATGATCTCCTGGTTACAACTCACTGTCTGAAGGACAAATGAGTCAATTCCCAGTGTTTTCCTTACTGCGGAAAAATGCTTTGGGCTACAGGAAAAGCCTGCCTGTGCCTGAAAAACTGCCACGCTGCCAACTCTGCCCACAGATATCGTGAGCAAGGTTGTTCACTCCACCATTTTCCCAGCGGAAGTGCAGAAAAGTAAATTTCCATTTGTTCACCAGTTTTCATTGACTCAGCTGCTATTTGTTGATCCAGTATTTTTTGCACAAAGCCTTGTGACTTCTTGGCTTTATCTCTTGTTCATGAGTAATCTTTCAGCACACCCAGATAGTCTCAACCAACCTTCCTTCCTTCCTTCCTTCCTTCCTTCCTTCCTTCCTTCCTTCCTTCCTTCCTTCCTTCCTTCCTTCCTTCCTTCTTCCCCTCTCTCCCTCTTCCCACTGTGACATCCAAAGTTCATATCTTCAATATGTTCCTGAGCCTGCTCTCCCCACTACTGCCCAATCAGTTTCATTCCCTCCATTCTATCCCTCCTCCCTGTGACTTCCGTTTGGTGCTGAGTCTAGTTAAAATATAAGCTAAATATAAGGAGAGATCACTCCTGTGCTCCTGTCCTCTGAAGATGCCGGCCACAGTTGCTGGTGAAACGTTAGGAACCACAACTTCCATGGCCACACAGCCCGGAAGACCCACAACAGCCATCAAAGACAAAAGACTTTTTCAGCAAATATTGTATATATTAAAAGAAAACAGAACTATAAAATCTTTCTCTCTTCTAACATGCTCACAGGGAGATAGCTTCAGTTACAAGCAGATAACAAAAGAACAAGCATGATTTAGCGAAGTCTATTTGCAACACAACAGATATGTTAATACATATCCTTTCGTATCTAGCCAGAATACTTAGTAAACATGGTAGCACACAAAGGTTGAACTCTTTACCA
Organism: Charina bottae; assembly: GCA_023362775.1. NCBI lineage: Eukaryota > Metazoa > Chordata > Lepidosauria > Squamata > Charinaidae > Charina > Charina bottae. Next base: position 29,214,883 of record JALMGJ010000002.1, on the reverse strand, counting down.
AGCAGACACTTAAAGAAAACAATTAAGATGCCTTGGAATGCAAACAGAATCTCAGACTTCCTGGCACCAAATGATTTCTTGTGAACCAAATCTTGTTTCCAAACTAGCAGAATATTTTCTGACTTAAATTCTTATTTTTAGATAGCAGGATATCTTTTGATTCAAATTCTACTAAATCATAAAATCATAACACTCCCCTTTTTATGTTTAAAAGAATTTTAATTAAAATTAAACCCATTTGTTCAGTAAACTTACAGCAGTAAGTGGCTTTGTTAAAATGTCAGCTACTATATCTTTGGAGTCACAATATTTTAATATGTCTTCACATTTTGCAACAAAATCCTTAACTTGATGAAAAGGAATGTCAATATGCTTTGTTCTGTTTCTACAGGCCTCAGATAACATCATGTGTATGCACGCCTGGTTGTCTTCATAAACAGTTACAGGATGATGTAAAATGATACCAATATATTTTAAAAACTGTTTTAATGAGATTATTTCATTACATAACTGCACCGAACTGTAGAATCCAGCTTCTGCTGTTGACAGGGCCACAATTGTTTGTTTTCTAGAATACCAAGCAATTGTAGATCCAGCAAATTTAATTAAAGCTCCAGAAGTGGGCTTACGATCCTTGAGATCTCCAGCCAAATCGGAGTCAACCAAATTTTCTAACTTTTCTACTCCATCAGCAGATAGCTTTAAACAGTAATCCTTAGTAATCTGCAAATATCTAAAAACCCTTTTTAATCCAGCTCTTGCAGCAGATGTTGAATTCTCTATATATCTGCTCAAAATTTACACATTATTTGCAATGTCTGGACTTGAATGATTTGCTATGCACAGCAAACTTCCAATTGCAGATCTAAACCCATCTGTATCAGATGACTCTGCTTTCTCCTCCTCTTTTTTTTAAAATTCTGGAAGCATGGGGGTTGAAACTTACATTCCTACATTTTAAAATCCTCCAGCAGTTTCTTAATCTTACCACTTTGGTTTATCAGAAAACTCCCATCCTCTTCTCTCTGTATTTGCAAGCCTAAGTGATTTGTTACTTCCCCAAGATTTTTCAATATGAAGTTGCTTTGCATACAAGCCTCAAAATTAAGTTTTTGTTCATCTGATGATTTGAGTAACAATAAATCATCAACATATAAAACATCAAACCTCGCTTTTCGTTCTTTACATAAGCACAGGAATCTGCAATCCCTTTTACAAACCCAAAACTTTGCAATGTTTCAAGCTTAATGTTCCAGCATTGTGCAACTTGTTTTAACCCATAGATAGACTTGTACAATCCGCAGACTAAATTTATTTATGTATTCATTTATTTATTTTATTTAATTTATATTACAGCCCATCTTCCCCCGAAGGGGGAACTCTGGGCGGTTTACAATAAAACTGGAGTTAAAATACAAAACAAATCCCAATAAAAGTGAAATAAATATATAATATCGTTATATTAAAAGATATAAATAAAATAAAATGGAATCCAGATGGCTAAATTTCTTCCTCAAATCCAGAGTGCAAAGGCTGTTCTCAATCCATTCTAGGGTGCTAGCCATCCCCAAGAATGACGATTTCCCCTCCCGTCCCAGGCTTGGTGGCAAAACCAGGTTTTTAGTTTTTTCCTGAAGTCCAGGGGTGTGGGGGCCTCTCTCACCCCTGGGGGAAGGATGTTCCAGAGGGCGGGCACTACTACAGAGAAGGCATGCTACCAAGACCCCGCTAGGTGGAATTCTTTTAAAGATGGGGTCCGTAACATGCCCTCTCTGCATGACCGGGTGGGATGGGTCGATTCAATAGGGATGAGACGGTCCCTCAGATAACCTGGTCCCATGCCATGTAGGGCTTTAAAGGTCATAACCAACACCTTGAATTGGACCCAGAAGCAAACTGGAACCCAGTGCAGCTCACGGAGCAGCGGTGTTATATGTCCTGATCTTGGTGCACCTAAAATTGCCTGTGCGGCTGCATTGTGGATCAGTTGTAGCTTCCGGATATTCTTCAAGGGTAGCCCCATGTAGAGCACATTACAGTAGTCTACATGTGAGATAACTAGGGCATGATTGACTCTTCGAAGGGCCTCTCGGTCTAGGAAAGGCATAACTGTCGCACTACATGAAGTTGGGCAAAGGCTCTCCTGGCCACAATTGCTACCTGCTCTGCAAGCAGGAGCCATGAGTCCAAGAGAATCCCCAGGTTATGCACCAGGTCTGAATGGGGTAGTGCAGCCCCATCCAGAACCAAAGATGACAAATTGCTAGATACTGAGGGGCCATTAATCCACAGCCACTCGGTCTTACCAGGGTTCAGCTGAAGCCTGTTGTTCCCCATCCAGGCCCCCAGAGCCCCCAGGCACCTAGAGAGGGTGGTCATGGCATCACTTACTTCACCTGGGATGGAGATGTATATCTGGGTATCATCAGGATACTGGTGATACCTCATCCCATGGTAATGGATGATTTCACCCAGTGGCTTCATGTAGATGTTAAAAGGGAGTGCCGAGAGTACTGAACCTTGCGGCACCCCACAAAAGAGGGGTCGTGGGCCAGATCTCTTGCTCCCTATCAACACTGATTGGGACTGGCCCTGGAGGAAGGAAGTGAACCAGTGCAGAACCACGCCACCCACCCCCAACTCCCTGAGCCGACCCAAAAAGGATACAGTGGTCGATGGCATCGAAGGCCGGTGAGAGGTCAAGGAGTGCAAGGATGGAGCACTGCCCCTATCCCGCTCCCACCACAGATCATCCATAAGTGCAACCAATGCCGTTTCGGTCCCATGTCCAGTCCTGAAACCTGTCTGAAAGGGGTCTAGATAATCTGCTTCATCCAGGATCCTCTGGAGCTGCAACGCCACCACTTTCTCAACCACCTTCCCAAAAAGGGGAGGTGGGAGACTGGATGAAAATTGTCCAGCATAGTAGGGTCCAGTGATGGTTTCTTGAGGAAGGGGTGCACCAGCGCCTCCTTAAAGGCATTTGAGAATGTCCCCTCTCTCAAGGATGTATTTAAAATCAACTGGACACAACCACACATCACCTCTTCGGCTGCTTTCACCAGCCAAGAGGGACATGGATCTAATAAGCATGTGGTGGTGTTAACAGTCTGGAGGATCCTATCCACTTCCTCAGGTCCAACAGGATCAAACTGTTCCCAGATAATAGGGTACTTACGTCCTCCAGGTATCTCACCAGACTCTGTCTCATGCTTGGATTCCAACTTGGAGCGAATCCGAGCGATTTTATCCTGCAGATGCTCAGAAAACTCCTCGGCACGGCCCTGTAAGTGGATTTCTAGACCCGCTTTTCCTAGAAGTGACTGGGTAATCTTAAACAGGGCTGCCAGGTGGCATTCTGCGGATGCAATAGGAGTGGAGAAATACTGAAGTTTTGCCACTCTTACCGCCACAAGGTAGGCTTTAACCGCGGCTGTAGCTTGTGTTTGGTCGGGTTAAGTCTTTGTCTTCCTCCAGTGGCACTACAGACGTCTCTTAATCCTCTTCAGAACCCTCAACTCCTCCATAAACCACAGGGAGTGTCGGGTTCGATGGGGTAAGAGAGGTCTCACAGGCGCAATCTTGTCCAAGGCCCTGGCCACCTTTCTATTCCAGGCTGCAGCCAGGGCCTCCACGGGACCGTGCAGCAGATCTTTGGGTATAACCCCCAGCTCCCTCTGAAACCCTACCTGGTCCATTAGTCACTGGGGGCGGACCATAAGAATGGGTCCTGCCTTCCTGCAGAGTGGGGTGGCAAAGGAGAATCTCAAGGTCACCAGGGCGTGGTCTGACCATGACAATGGGGATAGATCTAACTCTTCCCTCAGAGCACATTGCCACTTCTCCGACAAGAAAACCAAGTCTGGAGTGAGACCACTGTCTTGAGTTGGGTCTCGAATAATCTGGGACAGGCCCATGGCTGCCATGGTAGCCATGAACTCCCAAGCTGCTTCTGAAGCACGTCCTAGGGATGCCAAATTGACGTCCCCCAGAACCATAAGCCTGGGGAACTCCAACGCCAACCCTGAGACAGACTCCAGCAGCTCAGGCAGGGAGGTTGCTACACAGCAGGGAGGCTGGTACAGCAGCAACACCCCCAACTGCTCTCGGGAACCCAACTTGAAAAACAAGGTCTCACATCCACTCACTTGTCAGGCAGGGCCCCTGAAGGCCGTTAGTGATTTCTCTTATGACAACAGCTACCCCTCCTCCCCTGCCCTGAGATCTCGGCTGGTGCCATATTCGAAACCCAGCCGGGCATATTACCGAAAGAGGAACACCTCCTTCAGGTCCCAGCCAGGTTTTGGTAATGCACGCCAGGTCTGCCCCCTCTTCCATAATCAGATCTCCAATGAGAGGGGCCTTGTTATTAACTGACCTGGCATTACATAGCAGCAGTCGGAGATCAGGGCCCCCATAAGTCTGCTGACCAGGGTCTGGGTCTGAGGACGGAGGGCCGGAACATGCCACCGATACTAAACATCGGGGGCATCTTCCCTTAGATGGCCCGCCCACTGGCTCCCTTCATAACATCCCTGACCCATTACCAGCACGATCACCTCAATTTCCACCATGTTCATAGCCAGGAGTTGTTGCATGTAGTTTCTGATCTAATTCACCATACAGAAATGCAGTTTGAATATCATATTGATAAACAGACATATTTTCATAGCAGCAACCTTCAACAATAAACTGATGGACTCACCCTTTGTTACAGGAGCAAAACATTTATCATAATCCACATCTTTCTTTTGAGAAAATCCTTTTGCAACCAATCTTACTTTATATTTTTGAATATTTCCACTTGCATTTCTTTTCAGTTTAAAAACCCATCTGCAACCTAAACGGCATTCACCAGGAGGAAGATTAACCAATTTCCAAGTTTTATTTTCTTTTAAACAGGCTAATTCTTTTTGCATTGCCTCATGCCAGCAGTTAGCAATTTCAGGAGGCATCTCATTGATTTGCTGTAAAGATTCAGGTTCTGTGCAAATGTGAAATGCTTTTACTGTATCCACCTCATAACGTTTAGGAGGAACCCCTTTGTTATACCTTTGAGACCTGCGAGGTAGGACAGGACTAACAATCTGACTTCCACTATTTTCCTCAGAAGCCTCTGTCTCATTAGAGAGTTCATCTTGCTGCTCCTCTTGTTTATTGACTTCACTACGTAAATCTTGCCGACCACCATCAGCAAAACCTTGCTGTTCCATTGATGTTAAATCAACTGAAGAACTGGAATTTATTTTTTCCCAATTCTGCTCTGCAAATGAAGCACTTTTGCTGCTTATTAATTTATTACCTAGTATGAACCAGTAGCTTCTCCGACTTTGTTGATATCCAACAAAGATTGCTTTCTTTGTTCTGGAAGCCCCCTTGCGTCCCGGCTGCTTTGGAATATGCACCCAAGCAGTGGATCTTAAAACTCTGAGGTGACTGAACTTACAGGCTTCACTCCATAGAACAAATGAAATGGTGTATGTTCACCATTTTATTATATGTTCACCATTATATTAAACAATCTGTTTTGTACATAACAAGCAGTGGTTACTGCCTCACCCCAAAACTTAAAAGGTAATCTTGCATCTTTAAGCAAACACATCATGGCTTCTTGAAGAGTTCTGCCCTTTCACTCAGCAACTCCATTTTGTTGAGGTGTATATGGGTTAGAAAAAATCTGCTGTATCCCATTTTCTGATTAAAAATCTTTTAAATGTTGTGGACAAATATTCTCATTCTCTGTCACATTGTAAAGCAGACACAGGCTTTGGAAATTTACCATTTGCCCATGTTAAAAAAAAATTAAATTTTTCAAATACCTCATCTTTGTGTTTCAACAGATAAATAAATGTGTACCTTGAAAAATAATCAATTATGGTCAAAATATACCTTGCTTCTCCAAAACTTAGAGAAAATGGACCAATTACATCGGAGTGTATTTTTTAGAGGTCTACTGGTAGTTCTATCTGCATATTTCCCAACAGGAGCTTTATAAGTTTTGCATTCCTTACACACTGAACAATGTAGATATTTATCACAAGATTTAAATTTTAAATCAGCACATATGTTTGGCATTTGTGTTATGTATCTAAAGTTTGCATGAGCAAGCCTTCTGTGTAGTAAATGAACACACAAAATATGTGTTGGAGTATTACCAAACACAGCCTTTTCAGTTTGACTCTTATCAACATTCTGCACAATGTAAAATGAGTCTTTCTGAACACAAGTTGCACACAACTTACCATTCTTCTGTATTTCACAGCCTTATTTCTTCAATGTTATAACATATCCATCAGCTGCAAACGGGCTACACACAAAAGGTTAGTTTGCAGTTGCTGGACAAACAACACATTTTTAACAGTCAGAAGGTCAACTAGGGTCTGTGTCACCCAGGGCAAACATGGATTCTGCCATGTAATGCATGGCCATGGAAATATTCAGTATAAAAATACTCTTTTCTCATTTTGGTGCCCCCACCAGTGCGGCGCCCAGGCCACATGCCCCGCTTGCCCACCATAGTTGCAGCCCTGTTAACAGTCTCCCCTAAACAGGATAAATACATGTCACCTTGACCCATGACTCGAATTGATTATCCATCAGCAATAGAAACACTTTGTTTGTTAGCTTTAGACAGTGAAACAAATGAATTTTTACAATGAGATAGATGACAATTTGCCCCACTATCAAGAACCCATTCTTCAGCATTATTACAGTTATCAAGAACCTGTGCAATGTGAGTTCTTTTTTGAAGAGATTTCTTGCGTGTTGCCACCTTCTTCTTTCCTGTCTTCCTTTCTTTGTGCAACAGCTCACAGTCTTTGCGCAAATGCCCTGGTGATCCACAATGAAAGCAATACAGGGCTGCCAGAGTTGTCACCTCAGCATCAAAATCCTTCCATTCTCTCACCTTCTCACGCTGCAGCGTTCCAGAAGAAATGAGTGTAGACTTTTCTTAACTCTTCTCCCACTCAGCAAGCAGCCGTGCACAAGCAAACGAAGGAGTAAGATCAGCTTCAGGCATCGCTTCCAGAGTGCCAATCAGAGTGTCCCATGAATCATTCAGTGAGGACAAAATGATGTAGGCTTTTGTCAATGGAGTAAATTCCATTCCTCATTCCTGAAGTTCCACATATAACTTTTGAATCGCGTGGAGATGATAAGGTAAACTGCCATGTTCAGATAAATGAGCTTTATACAGCTTCTTGGTCAGGGTTACAACAGCTTGAAAAAACTGCATGCAGTGGCTTCACTTATCTTTTCTAATTTGTCTTTCAAAACTCAAATAATCTCTCATATTTTTGCTTTCTGCGCCCATAACCTATTTGTGTATTAAATATTCCAGAAACACTTAGCAATTTGAGAGAGATGAAATAAAGACAAAAGACTTTTTCAACAAACATTGTATATATTAAAATAAAACAGAACTATAAAATCTTTCTCTCTTCTAACATGCTCACAGAGAGATAGCTTCAGTTACAAGCAGATAACAAAAGAACAAGCATGGTTTAGCGAAGTCTATTTGCAACACAACAGATATGTTAATACATATCCTTTCGTATCTAGCCAGAATACTTTGTAAACATGGTAACACACAAAGGTTGAACTCTTTACCTAGCAGACATTTAAGGAAAACAATTAAGATGCCTTGGAATGCAAACAGAATCTCAGACTTCCTGGCACCAAATGATTTCTTGTGAACCAAACCTTGTTTCCAAGCTAGCAGAATATTTTCTGACTTAAATTCTTATTTTTAGATAGCAGGATATATTTCGATTCAAAGTCTATTAAATCATAAAATCATAACACAAATGGCAAATAAAACCATTCCGGCCAATTTGGCATTGCATCCAGTTCCCCCCCCCCCCATCAAAATTCTGTTTTTCTCATATTTACATTGATGCTACTTCGTTTTTAACCTGTTCAATCATGTCTGATTCTTGGAAACTCTTTGGACAAGTCCCTGCAGTTTTCTTGGCAAGGTTTTTCAGAAGTGGTTTGCCATTGCTTCCCTCCTAGGGCTGAGAGGGAGTAACTAGCCCAAGGTCACCCAGCTGGCTTTGGGTCTAAGGTTGGACTAGAACTCATGGTTTCCCAGTTTCTAGCCTGATGCCTTAACCACTACACCAAACTGCCTCTTTGTTGGTGATATTACCTTTTTCCAGATAATGGAGGTGCTATATACGATAGGTCATTCATCTCCTGTAGTTCCATTTCACACTTTGTCTTTGCTTACCTTTCATGAAACAGTTAGCATTCATGCTTGAGAGTGATAACCCTTCCAGATAGAGAATTGCACCGTTTTTGCTTATATGGTATAATTTTCCTTAACTTGGACTTTTCTCCAAAGTGCTCATCTGGTGTGAACTTAGTGATATTTCAATTGAAAGGAGTAGTAAGCAAAATATTTCTGATTCCATGCATAGATAAGGTTTCTTCCCAGGATGGATACTCATATAGATTTTAAGATCCGACTTCTGAGAAAAACAGGACCACTACTCCAATTATTGATTTTGTGTCCCCCAGTGTGAATCTGCTCGTTTCAAACAGACAAAGTGTAAACAAATTGTATTGTCGAAGGCTTTCACGGCCAGAGTTCGATGGCTGTTGTGGGTCTTCTGGGCTATGTGGCCGTGTGCTGGAACTTCCAGAACACAGCCACACAGCCTGGAAGACCCACAACAGCAATGTAAACAAATTATTTTTCCACTGATGGGATTTATATAGTCTTTGTCCCATATGGAATGTTTGGTGATGCCAATTGTAGACTTCTCAGCAAAATGTTTCCGACACTCAGAGCATTGATAGTTATTCTTTTCTGTATGAATTATTTGGTGACTCAGCATTCCCCACACTCTGAATATGGGCTCTCTCCAGTGTGGATCCCCAGGTTCTAAAAAGCTCAAACCCTTAACAAGGCTTTTCCTATACTATATTTGTACAATGTGTACTCTTCTATGTGGACTGTGTGATGTCTTACCAAGCTGTAGATTTAGCAAAATATATTCTATACTCCATGCCTCTCAAGGAGTTCTCACACATGTGGGATCCCAGGTTTTGTTTATTCTGAAAACTCTCTGGCAATTCAGGAAAAGGGACCACAAAGCAAAGCATGTAACACATTTTTGGTACTGGTACCATTTATCCTGAATGTGGATTCACTTACAATTGTCTAAAAGTATTCGTCAGGAAAAGTACTTCTTATATTCTAAAGTTTGTAATTTATTTATTAACATAGAATTGGATATTTAAGATGTAACTCAGGAGAACAGATCCTTAAAGAATGGAAGCCAAAATGGAAACTTATGCCATATTTATTTGCCTTTAAGATGCCAATAGACTACTTGTCATTATTGCTATGACAGTCTATCACAGCTACTACTCAGGAAATGGACAATCTACATTCTGTCCTTATGGAAAATGCTATCCTTACACAGTTTCAACCAAATGAAAACACCAAGTATTGAATTAGTGCCTCCTAATACACACACACACACACACACACACACACACTCACTCACTCACTCACTCACTCACTCACTCACCCACTCATTCACTCTCTCACACACACACCAACAAGTTTGGTTCAGAATTGAGCATATATCTTTTTTAATTGGACAGATAAAATGACTTAGACAATTGTCGGTCTACAGGATCTGTTAAAAAAGAGGGAAATAAGAGGAATTTGCAGGAACCAAATAAATATGTCCAGAGATTTATATCAAAACATCATGGCACATTTTATTTATTTCTACTACATTCATTGTTGTTGTTCAGTCATTTAGTCGTGTCCGACTCTTCGTGACCTCATGGACCATAGCACGCCAGGCCTTCCTGTCCTCCACTGTCTCTCGGAGTTTACTCAAATTCATGTTCATTACATCGGTGATGCTATCTAACCACCTCATCCTCTGCCGTCCCCTTCTCCTTTTGCCCTCAGTCATTCCCAGCATCAGGTTCTTTTCCAGTGAGTCCTCTCTTCGCATTAGGTGGCCAAAGTATTTGAGCTTCAGCTTCAGCATTTGTCCTTCCAATGAGCAGTCAGAGTTGATTTCCTTTAGGATTGACTGGTTTGACCTCCTTGCAGTCCAAGGGACTCTCAAGAGTCTTCTCCAGCACCACAGTTCGAAAGCATCAATTCTTCGGCGCACAGCCTTCCTTATGGTCCAACTCTCACAGCCATACATTGCTACTGGAAAAACCATAGCTTTAACTACATGGACCTTTGTCGGCAAGGTGATGTCTCTGCTTTTTAATATGCTGTCTAGGTTTGCCATAGCTTTCCTTCAAAGGAGCAAGCGTCTTTTAATTTCATGGCTGCAGTCACCATGTGCGGTGATCTTGGAGCCCAAAAAAATAAAATCTGTCACTGCTTCCATTTCTTCCCCTTCTATTTGCCAGGAAGTGATGGTGGGACCAGATGCCATGATCTGGGGTTTTTTAATGTTGAGTTTCAAGCCAGCTTTTGCACTCTCCTCTTTCACCCTCATCAAGAGGCTCTTTAGTTCCTCTTCACTTTCTGCCATTAGGGTGGTATCGTCTGCATATCTGAGGTTGTTGATATTTTTCCCGGCAATCTTAACTCCGGCTTGTGATTCATCCAGCCTGGCATTTCTCATGATTTACTCTGCATATAAGTTAAATAAGCAGGGTGATAATATACAGCCTTGTCGTACTCCTTTCCCAAATTTGAACCAGTCGGTTGTTCCATGTCCAGTTCTAACTGTTGCTTCTTGACCCACATACAGGTTTCTCAGGAGACAGGTAAGGTGGTCTGGTACTCCCATCTCTTTAAGACTTTGCCACAGTTTGTTGTGATCCACACAATCAAAGGCTTTAGCGTAGTCAATGAAGCAGAAGTAGATGTTTTTCTGGAACTCTCTTGCTTTTTCCATGATCCAGCGAAGGTTGGCAATCTGATCTCTAGTTTCTCTGCCTCTTCGAAACCCAGCTTGCACTTCTGGTAGTTCTCGGTTCACATGCTGCTGAAGCCTGGCTTGTAGGATTTTGAGAATAACCTTGCTGGCATGTGAAATGAGCGCAATTGTACGGTAGTTTGAACATTCTTTGGCATTGCCTTTCTTTGGAATTGGAACGTAAACTGACCTTTTCCAATCCTGTGGCCACTGTTGAGTTTTCCAAATTTGTTGGCATATTGAGTGCAGCACTTTAACAGCATCATCTTTTAGGATTTTAAATAGCTCAGCTGGGATACTGTCTTCTCCGCTAGCTTTGTTGTTAGTAATGCTTCCTAAGGCCCACTTGACTTCACTCTCTAGGGTGTCCGGTTCAAGGTCAGTGACCATACCATCATATTTATCAGGGATATTAAGATCTTTCTTGTATAGTACTGTGTATTCTTGCCACCTCTTCTTAATCTCTTCTGCTTCTGTTAGGTCCCTGCCTTTTTTGTCCTTTATCATGCCCATCTTTGCACAAAACGTTCCCTTGATATCTCCGATTTTCTTGAAGAGATCTCTAGTCTTCCCCATTCTATTCTTTCCTCAATTTCTTTGCATTGTTCATTTAAGAAAGCCTTCTTATCTCTCCTTGCTATTCTCTGGAATTCTGCATTCAGTTGTTTATATCTTTCCCTTTCTCCCTTGCCTTTTGCTTCCCTTCTTTCCTCAGCAATTTGTAAAGCCTCATCAGTCAGCCACTTTGCTTTCTTGCATTTCTTTTTCTTTGGGATGGTTTTAGTTGCTGCCTCCTGTATAATGTTATGAACCTCCATCCATAGTTCTTCAGGCACTCTGTCTACCAGATCTAATCCTTTAAATCTATTCCTCACCTCCACTGTATATTCATAAGGGATATGATTTAGGTCATACGTGAGTGGTCTAGTGGTTTTCCCTACGTTCTTCAATTTAAGCCTAAATTTTGCGATAAGAAGCTCATGATCTGAGCCACAGTCAGCTCCAGGTCTTGTTTTTGCTGATTGTATAGAGCTTCTCCATCTTTGGCTGCAAAGTATATAATCAATCTGATTTCGGTATTGACCATCTGGTGATGTCCATGTGTAGAGTCATCTCTTGTGTTGTTGGAAAAGAGTGTTTGCTATGACCAGCGTGTTCTCTTGACAAAACTCTATTAGCCTTTGCCCTGCTTCATTTTGTACTCCGAGGCCGAACTTGCCTGTTATTCCGGGTCTTTTTTGACTTCCTACCTTAGCATTCCAGTCCCCTATGATGAAAAGGACATCTTTTTTGGTGTTAGTTCTAGAAGGTGTACTACATTCATTAGGCTTTCTATTTATTTATTTTGTATTTATTTTATTTTAAACAACTTATATAGCTACTTGTATTATTAACAACAATTCTGGGTGGCACACAAATTAGTAGAAACAGAAACCACTATACCGTAAAATAAGAAACTAGTAAACACTCAATAAAAACTATAAAACAACTCGTGGTACCCAAGGGAAGTACTCCCCACACACCAACTTTAGGGAAGAGCCAGCTATTCATGGCCTTCTGAAAGTCAGAATGGGTGGGGGCCAGTTGGTTCTCTGGGGAAGGGTGTATTTGAAGTTTTGACCAACAATATGAGCCATCCCATAGCTGACAATTTAAAATAGACCACAGCAATATGTATTTAAATGAATAAAAATCAATCAAAGCTGTTGAAACATAGTCAACCACCTGAAGAAAATAAGGCTCAACTCACAAACAGCAGCAAAAACAATCATAATTACCAATAGTTAATACATCTCCTCAAAACTTTAGTTTATTCACAAGTACGCTGGTGAGCCTTTTGGTTTCATAAAATCTATTAATGCCAGTAATTATGATCATGATGCAATTTAAATTCAGATAGTGATAAAGAATATAAATATTTAAAAGATAATCTGCTGCTACAGCATCTTTTTTACTCAAAGTTTATAATTCAAAACTCACATGGAAAGAAGAAAATTGGACAGAACATGTATAAAGGGTCACGGTAGCTCAGAAGGTTAAACTGCTGAGCTGTAGGCTGCAGATCAGAAGGTCTGCAGTTCGAACCCCGTGCAACGAGGTGAGCTCTCGTTGTTACTCCCAGCTCCTGTCAACCCAACAGTTCGAAAGTTTTGCAAGTAGATAAATGGGTACCACCTTAAAGTGGGCTAATTTGCTGGCGTCCTGTCGGGAAGTCGGCACCACCAGAGGAAAGGATCGAAAGAAGATCGAATGGCAGGCGGTGACGACGGACCCGGATGCAACAGCTACAGGATGTCAGCAGCTGGCTCAAGGCATCCTGGGAATTGTAGTCCAGAGCCTGGAAGAGTCGGTTCCTTACCCCCTCCCCTCACGCGCGGTGAAAATGGTGATTTGTGAATTGTATAATTAAATGTATATATATGCTTGTTAGCCGCCTAGAGTCCTCCATTAGGGAGGGGATAGGCGGGGTATAAATACCACAATAAATAAATAAAATAAATAAAGGAATTTCCTTCCAAGTGATATTCTTTTATATTACCAATAAACTATTCAAAAATAGGTATTAAAATCAGGACCCCATGTTTTTTTTCATCATTAGATGCTCCTTGGTGTTCATGTCAGGTCTCAGGATGATGACATAGCATTTGGGGACAAAGATGCAGCCCAGTAAGCCAAAGCTGGAGGCCAGGATGGAGAAGATCTGCACAGCCACCATGTATTTCCCCTTGGTGCTCAGGTAGGTGGGGACAAAAGAGACCCAAACGCTGCAGAAAACCAACATGCTGAAAGTGATTAACTTGGCTTCATTGAAGCTTCCTGGCAGCTTGCGGGCCAGGAAAGCCACCAAGAAGCAGATAGAAGCCAGAAAGCCGATGTAGCCAAGGGCAGCATAAAACATGGAGACAGAACCTTCATTGCATTGCAACACTATCTGTCCTGATTGGGAATGCAGGTCGGAATCTGGGAATGGGGGAGAGATACCCAGCCATATGATACAGATGCCCACCTGAACCCCAGAACAGCACAAGACAAGGGAATTGGCCAGGCTCTTCCCCAGCCATTTCCTCATCCTGCTGCCTGGCTTTGTGGCCAGAAACGCCACCACCACCATGACAGTCTTGGCAAGCAAGGAAGACACGGCAACTGAGAAAACAACACTGAAGGTGGTTTGTCGAAGAAGGCAGGTCACTTTCTTGGGGCATCCAATGAATAGAAGGGAGGTCAAGGAGGAAAGCAGGAGGGCGATCAAGAGAACGTAGGTGAGGTCCCGGTTGTTGGCTTTGACGATGGGAGTTTCTCGGTATTTAATGAAGATTCCCAGAACAAAGGCAGTAGTTATGGATAAGGCAATGGCAAAAAGAGCCAGGATGAGACCCAGTATTTCTTTGTATGACAGGAAAGTTATAACTTTGGGGACACATTGATCTTGCTTCTTATTGGAATGCTGATCATCTGGGCATTTTTTGCAATGGGCTGCATCTGAAAAATACAAATACAAATAATAGGTGTTCAACAAGCATCTATCTGAATATGCAGATGTAGCATGATGAAAAATCCATTCTCGTCTTCTATACCAATTCTCCCTTCACCTTCCTGGGCTGGGTGGTATTGTTCCCAGTCCCTCATGTCATAATCTATTCCTGAGTAGTTTACTACAATGCGTTCTACATTGGACTGCCTGTGAAAAGGTCACAAAACACAAAAGTTTGAATGACTAATGTGAAAACATTTCAATTTTTTTAAAAAAAATTTTTAAAAAAAAGACACTCAAAGATCCAGACAATATTTGATTTTAAGGCTATGCTTGCCAGACGGAGGACATGAGTAGAAAAAGGAGGACATATCTGGTAAACTTACCCTTGGAGAGTGTTGGAATAAGGGGAAAATATTACTTTAATCCTGGAACAGCTAAGGATGACAAGACCTCCTCACTCATGGGCAGGAGATGAAAGCAGAGAAAAGGGGTTGGCAAGGCAAGTTTGCACCATGATTAGGTGTAAGTGAAGAAAGAAAGCCATTAAGTGGAAAGGTGGCATCTAGATAATTGACATTCATAAATGAGAGATTTTTTATTTATTTAATCAAATGTATATGGCCGCCCATCTCACGCAAAGTGACTCTGGGCTGTGTACAATAAAACCAGAGATTAAAACATTCAATAAAATCAATTAAACAATAAACATGGATAAAAACTAAATAAAGCAAAATCACAAGGGGGGAGATATTATGTATTATGTATTATATTTTATGTAATTTATTATTAGATGTATTTTAGATATTGTTTTTGTATTTTTTAAACTTCAATTGTTGTAACCCGCCCAGAGTCCCTTGCAAGGGAGATGGGCGGGGAATAAATTGAAATAATAAATAAATAAATAAATAAAATAAAAACATCTGGAAGTTGCAATGGGGGTGCAGCAGTAATACTGCAGATGCACCTTCTTATACCCATGTTACACCTCTGGGTCCCAATCTGCACTGGCTACCTCTGTACTTCTGAGTGCAATCTTAGGTGCTAGTTGTCACCTATATAGCCCTTCATGGCATGAGGTTGGGTTGTTTGTAGGACTGCCTCTCTCTAATTTTTCTTACCTGCCCCATTGGGTCTAACAGGAGAGGCTTTGGGTCCTATCAATTAAAGGATGTCATCTAGTGGGACCCAAATGATAAGTCACAACACCTGCCCTTTGGAGCATCGAACCCCCTGCAAATAGATTCACCCAACTCTTTTGGCCTTTTGAAAAACCCTAGATGTATTCCTCGGCATGGGATTTGCTATGTTACTGGAAGTTTGTGAGATACTATTATTTCATTATTGATTAGCTTTCTCTTTGGTTGCTTTTACATGTTTTTACTGATGTATTGTTGGTTATTTTTGTATTATGTTTTTATCTGATATTAATCACTCTGAGTCACAACATCAAGATGGCAGCCAAATCAATAAATAAATATGAATAATACAACACAGCAACAATATGTAAAATAAGTTTTTGGATGTGAGGGACTGAGTCAGAGTATTGGGAGAGGTGGAAACTTTATGCCAAATACCTGCTCGCTGTACTTGGTTAGGACCTAAATGAAGTGATTTGTTTTGTTGTTTATTCATTCAGTCGTTTTCAGGTCTTCGTGACTTAATGGACCAGCCCACAACAGAGCTTCTTTTCAGCCATTGCCACACCTAGCTCCCCCAACATCGAGTCCGTCACCTCAAGAGTATCATCCATACATCTTGCCCTTGGTCGGACCCTCTTCCTTTTGCCTTCCACTTTCCCCAGCATCAGCATCTTTTCCAGGGTATCCTGTCTTCTCATTATATGGCCAAAGAATATCAGTTTTGCTTTTAATATAATTCCCTCAAGTGAGCAGTCTGCTTTATTTCCTGGAGTATGGACTGGTTTGATCTTCTTGCAGTCCAAGGCACTCTCAGAATTTTCCTCCAACACCACAGTTCAAAAGCATCTATCTTCCTTCGCTCAGCCTTCCTTATGGTCCAGCTCACGCACCCATAGGTTACTACAGGGAATACCATTGCTTTAACTATGCAGACCTTTGTTGTCAGTGTGATGTCTGTGCTCTTAACTATTTTATTGAGATTTGTCATTGCTCTCCTCCCAAGAAGTAGACGTCTTCTGATTTCCTGGCTGCAGTCAGCGTCTGCAGTAATCTTTGCGCCTAGAAATACAAAGTCTGTCACTGCCTCCACTTTTTCTCCCTCTATTTGCCAGTCATCAATCAAGCTGGTTGCCATAATCTTGGTTTTTTTTGAGGTTCAACTGCAACCCAGCTTTTGCACTTTCTTCTTTCACCTTCGTCATAAGGCTCCTCAGTTCCTCCTCACTTTCAGCCATCAAAGTGCTATCATCTGCATATCTGAGATTGTTAATGTTTCTTCCAGTGAATTTAACTCCAGCCTTGGATTCATGAAGCCCAGCAGGTCGCATGATGTGCTCTGCATACAGGTTGAATAGGTAGGGTGAGAGTATAGAACTCTCCTTTCCCAATCTTAAACCAATCTTAAACTCCTTTCCCAATCTTAAACCAGTCCATTGTTCCGTGGTCTGTTCTTACCATTGCTACTTGGCCATTATACAGATTCCTCAGGAGGCAGACAAGATGACTTGGTATCCCCATACCACCAAGAACTTGTGATGATCCACCCAGTCAAAGGCTTTAGAATAGTCAATATAAGATAAATAGGTGTTTTTCTGAAACTCCCTGGCTTTCTCCATTATCTAGTGGACATTGGCAATTTGGTCTCTTGTTCCTCTGCCTGTTCTAAACCCAGCTTGTACATCTGGCAATTCTCACTCCATGAATTGCTGGAGTCTACCTTGCAGGATCTTTAGCATTACCTTACTGGCATGTGAAATAAGTGCCACTGTTCGATAGTTTGAACATTCTTTATTGCTTCCCTTTTTTGGTATGGGGATATAAGTTGATTTTTTCCAATCTGATGGCCATTCTTGTGTTTTCCAAATTTGCTGGCATATGGCATGCATCACCTTGACAGCATCATCTTGCAAGATTTTAAACAGTTCAGCTGGGATACCATCGTCTCCTGCTGCCTTGTTATTAGCAATGCTTCTTAAGGCCCATTCAACCTCACTCTTCAGGATGTCTGGCTCTAACTCACTGACCACACCGTCAAAGCTATCTCCAATATTATTATCCTTCCTATACAGATCTTCCGTATATTCTTGTCACCTTTTCTTGATCTCTTCTGCTTCTGTTAGGTCCTTACCATCTTTGTTTTTGATCATACCCATTTTTGCCTGGAATTTACCTCCAATGTTTCTAATTTTCTGGAAGACAACCATACATAGCTATTGGAAATATGATTGTATTAACTAGACTGCATTTGGTTGGGAGGCTGATATCTTTATTCTTCCAGATGTTATTTATGCTGGTCATTTCTGTTCTTCCAAGCGCTGTACGTCTTCTAATCTCCAGGCTGCAGTCACCCTTTTGATCAATTTTAGAGCCAAGGAAGTTAAACTCCTTCACAGCTTCAATTACCTCATTGTTGATCTTAACACTGACTTGCACATTCTCTGCCGTTGTCATTATCTGTTCTTTTGGTGTTAAGGCGCAATCCAAGTTTTCTGGCATGTGAAATCCAGAACCTTGGAAGGAGAAGCTATGGAACACCTAGAAGTAGCAGCTGCCTGTTTTCTCAGACTTGCACAACTGCTTGCACATGCATGTGGTGATAGCCAGAGCTGCCTCCAAAGCAGGTGTGAACCTTGATAGTACAAGAGATACTCCAGGGGGGCAGGTTACCCTTGAAACCTTGGAATTTACCCCTCAAAACTACTAGCAAAAGTTACTAGCAAACTATTTTTAATATGACAATATAAGAACATGATTGAATACATAGGGAGAAACTGTATTGACCACACCAATATCTGTTTAAATTAATTTATATTTAAGTTGAATTTTGTTTTTGTTCTTGCTCTATCTTCTTTTTGGAGTGTGGGTTCTTGCATGCTGAACCTGGCCTTTGGTTGGAAAAGCTTAGGCACCTCTGCTGTAGCTCTGTTACCCACCAATGGTATTAAGTAAAATATCCTAATAGTTAGATTAGTTAATAAATGAATTAGTTCATAATCCCCAGAAAACTAAGAGTGAGATTTGCATCTTTGCTCTAGAGCCACCTACCTTCTTGCATGGAGATTGTACCTTCCTTACATGGGGAACAATCATAGCAACAGACAGGCACTCCCTCTCTTTTGAGCTTGGTGTATCCTGGGTGACATCTTTCAGTACATCTAGACAAAGGCACCTTCTGAACATAAAATAAACATAAGACATAATAATAAAAGGCATTTTGCGAGACATGTAAATTTGTATCTCTTACTTAATCTGAATTGAAGTAAATTATGGGCTGAAATGAGGCCCAGTATCATTAGACGCTCTGCTGTGTACCTGGGCTGACTAAGTGATGCTGCTCAGAATAATCCCAGTGATATATAGGGACCACCACTTTCTCATTATTTCTGCCCACCCTGTATGATCTTGCAGAACAACCTAATTCTGGTTCCCATCCCTGAGAAAACGTCATTTGATGCGTGATAGGAAGCGTGCCTTCTTTGCTGTGCACCTGCCTTCTGGAAGAGCATCCTTCAGCAGATTCATGTTGCCCCAATGTTCCTGTCCTCCAAACATGCTCTGAAGACCTGTTTCTTACCCCAGGCTCTAAGATGAGAAGTGATGTCTTGTATCCATTTCTGTAGTGGCCCTACATGTATTTTTAGGGACATATTAGTAAATTCTTCATCAAAGGCCTTGAAGTCTTCCATGTTTTTCAAAAGTTCTACTGGGCAACAGAGATTTCTAAAAACCAAAGGTTCTGGGAATGATCTACGACAAGCAGATAGTGATAGAGGGAGGCTTACTTTGGGTAACAATGAACTGAAGAAACAAAACCCATCTGTGGCTCTCCTAAACAGGTTCATTGGAAATAGTTCCCTGTCCTAGCTATAGCAGGACTCAATCTTTCATTATTTTATTGTGCCCCCTGCCTTATGTTATTACCAATCAATGAGATAGGTATAATATTTTTCATGTATTATACCAGGGGTCCCCTACCCCCAGGCCAAGGACCAGTACAGATCCATTGCCTGTTAGGAACCAGGCTGCACAACAGGAGGTGAGCAGTGGGCGAGCGAGTGAAGCTTCATCTGTATTTACTGCCGCTCCCCATCACTTGCATTACCGCCTGAGCTCCACCTCCTGTCAGATCAGTGGCAGCATTAGTTTCTCATAGGAGTGCGAACCCTACTGTAAAATTTGCACGCGAGGGAACTAGGTTGCACAGTCCTTATGAGTAGTGAGAATCTGACACTTATTTTAATCCGTGCATGGCCCACCCATTATTTTATTTACCTCTTCCAATGTTTTCATCTTGAAACCAACACCACACCACCCCCAGTCAGTGGAAAAAATGTCTTCCACGAAACCGTTCCCTGGTGCCAAAAAGGTTGGGGACTTCTTTTAATTATTGTTGTTGTTGTTCAGTCATTTAGTCATGTCCGACTCTTCGTGACCTCATGGACCATAGCACACCAGGCTTTCCTGTCCTCCACTGTCACCTGGAGTTTACTTAAATTCATGTTCATTACATCGGTGATGCTATTGAAGACGATATAATTAGATACAACATATCCTGAATAAATGGGCCTTTGGGTGGCCTTACATTCCCATTGAACTCAAAGGGACTTATTTCTAAGCTGGCATGAATAACAGCAGATAAATAGTAAGAACCAAAAAGAAACAGCATCACTTACCTGATTAAATGACATTGGCCAAAGGATGGTAGTCTGATTGATGGATACTTTGACTTCAGAGGATGCCTCTCTTTCTGTTTTTCCAACATTCACCCCAGCAGTAGACTTGTTGGGAAAAGCTGCCCAGTGTATGATATCAAAGTCCATGGCAAGATCTCCATTCTCATCCAAATAAACATCATCCATGGAAAGATTGTAAATCTGGGACTTTTTCAGGAAAGGATGAAGCTACAAACACATGGAAACCACCTGTGTTTAATTACTTTAACAAGAAACTATAGGCTGATATCATTATTGAATAATGAGTATGGGTTGTTTGCAATGATTCTGGCTGAAAGATGGAAAATAATTTTGCAAGAATTTATTAATAAGGATCAATGTGGGTTTTTACCTAAAAGTCAGTTAAAGGACAATATTAGAAATGTGTTGGACATTTTGGAATATTTGGAGCAACGTAATGAAAAACAAGCCACATTGATTTTCTTAGATGCAGAGAAGGCCTTTGACAATTTGAACTGGGCTTTCTTATTCAAAGTTTTGGAAGATATGAATTTCGGAGATAAATGTAAAAAATAGGAAGATTTTATAGACCTAACAAAAGCTCGTGAGGTACAAAAAGGAACAAATCAGGGTTGCTGACTGCCTCCTCTCTTGCCTATTTTGGTTCATGAAATACTGAAGAGAGTTATAAGACAAGAAGAGAGGATTCTGGAAGTGAAGATTTAAAAAGAAACATATAAGTTAAGGGCTTTTTCAGATGTCTTAGTCTTGGTTTGAGAAGATCCTTTAAAGGGAATTGAAACAATGGGAAAACTGAAAGAATTTGGTGCATTAGTATAAGGACGGTTGGAAAAAAGTCATGGAACTTTCTTTTTGTACATGATAACTGCAGCAAGATTATTGTATACACAAAGATGGAAAGATTCATCACTATCCACAATGGAGGAATGGTTTGTAGATGATGGAACTTGCTGAGATGGCTAATTGCCTTCTTTGATAGGAGGAAAGACAATATCTATGTACATTGCTGACTGGAAACCCCTTATGGACTTTTTGCGTAAAGCAGGAAAAGAATGAAGTTATGATTTATGGTTTTGATGATTAGACAGGTTAGATTATAGAAAGAAGAGAGTCATGTTATAAATTTAGAGAAAGAGACAAATTTGTAATTGTATTTATAACTGCTATAAAGAAGATTGGAAGCCACTTCTTTGTATCTATTTTCATTCTTTTCTATTTTTCTTTTTCTTTTTTCCCTTTCTTCCATTTTTAGCTTTCTCTTAGCTTTCTTTTTCTTCTTCACTTTATATTAGTTTCTTTTTATCTTCTTTTAAAACTTTCAATAAAATTATTTCTTTAAAAAAGAAAACCATCTGTGTATCTTATACATTACCATCTGAGTCCTTTTGCAAGAAATTATTCATAAGTTTCAATGTGGGTTTTTACCTAAAAGTCAGTTAAAGGACAGTATTAGAAATGTGTTAGAGATTTTGGAATATTTGAAGCAGCATAATGAAAAACAAGCCACATTGGTTTTCTTAGATGCAGAGAAGGCCTTTGACAATTTGAACTTGGCTTTCTTATTCATAGATTTGGAAGACATGAACTTTGGAGAGTAATTTTTGAAACAGGAAGATTTTATAGACATAACAAAGGCTCACGAGATACAAATAGGAACAAATCTGTTTTGCCCACTGTGTCCTCTCTTAGTTATTTTGGTTCTTGAAATACTGAATAGAGCTGGACTTCCGGTGCAAGAGAATGGCGAGCAGACACATGGATTAACAGCTCGTTAAACTCTCAATCTTTTATCTCTAAACGGGGAAAAGTCAGTCAGTTCTGCGGAGCCTTTGTGTTATGCAGATCGTGGCAGGAAAGCTAAGATAAGAGCAGACCTGCAAAAGAAGAAACCAGCAGCTTCTGGACGGCTGTTACTTTCGCTTTCTTTGTCTGTTTCCAGCCCAGCAGTGAAAGCAGCAAAAGCAGCCGGGAAGCCGGGTATACACTTACCTCATTAGATACCTAAATATTTAGGTTATGCAGCCATTTTTCCTGCACTGAATTTGAAATAAAAGTTTAATTTAAAGAGAAGAAAAGTATTTACTTCACCATCTAAAGAAAACTTAAAGGTTTGGATGAGACTCCGGAACTACAACCGATTTGAAAGACAAGACTCTTTATTTAATTAATTAAGGACGCCATTTCATTTTGTAAAGTTTTCTGTTAATTTGTTAACTTTAGAAATTGTATTCTACCTGGTTGATATAATATACATACATACATACATACATACATACATACATATATATATATATATATATTATTCACTAATTTATATTAAGCGTATATTCATATAGTTATATTCTATATATTTTATAGTTAAAACGGATAAGTTTAGGAAATATTAGTGAAAGATATATTGTTAATTGTTAATTGTTAATTGTTAAAAACTAAATATTGAAAGATGAATACTAGAAAAATACAGACAAGGAGATCTGACTCAGAGGATGATAGAGGGGAATGGATGAAATCACTCTTTGAGGATTTCACAAAGAAAGCAATTCAAAGCATAACCTCTAATGTGACTACTTTATTAGAAGATAAAATTATACAGTTTGAAAAAAGTTTGGAGAAGAAATTAGGTAGCATGGAGCAGAAATTTCAGACAGAAATTAAGGGAGTAAAAGAAAGAGTACAAAAAATGGAAGAGCAAAATGAAGAAAAATTAGACAAGCTTACATTATTAGAATTCAAACAAAAGGAAAAATGTATAAGAATAAGAGGACTTGTAGAAGGGAAAGAATTAGAAATTAAAAACACAGTAACTCAAATGTTGGCTAATTTAATTGATTGGGAAACAGAGCAACTAGAAGAGGAAATTGAAGGGATTTACAGGGTAAATTCGAAATATGCCAGAGATCACAAGCTTCCAAAAGATATGGTTATGGAATTCAATAGAAGGAAACTTATGGACTTGATTATACAAAATGCCTACGATAAGAAAATAAATATTGAAGGAAAAGACATAAAAATCTTCAAGGAGATTCCAAACACAATACTGAAAAAAAGAAAAGATTATTTTTTCCTAACCGAGATTTTGAAAAAGAATAAAATTATGTATAGATGGGAAACTTTAGAAGGGATATCTGTTACCTTTAAAGAACAGAGATACAAACTAAATTCAATAGAAAAAGCCAAGGACTTTCTCAGAAAATTTGAAAAAGATAATCAGCAAATGAGAAGTAATAATGGGAAAAAAGAAGGGAAAAAAGAAAATTTTAGAATAGACTCCCAAGCTTCTGGTTCTAAGGATATTAGCAATCACTTAAACAATGAGTAACTTGAAATGCCTAACATGGAATGTCAATGGGTTGAATGCCCCAGCAAAAAGAAAAAGAATTTTTCATACGGTTAATGAATTAAATTTAGATATTATATGTCTTCAGGAAACTCATATTAAAATTAGAGATATAAAATTACTGACATGTAAAAAATTAGGCTTGGACTTTACAGCAGCAAATGAAAATAAAAAAATGGAATTGTTTGTTATATAAAACCCTATTTAAAACCAAAACTTTTATTAACAGATATTAAAGGAAGATTTATTGTTATTGAAATTGAGATACAAAATTTAAAAGTAATAGTAGTGGGATTATATGCGCCAAACGATAAACAAAAAATCTTTTTTAAAACTCTACTTAATCATTTATCAGATATACCTAATAAAAATTGGCTCATAATGGGGGACTATAATGGAGTGGTAAATCCCATGCTTGATAGAAAATCAGATAAACAAATCAAAATGAATCAGGGAAAATTACCACATGAATTTTTTGAACTTGTAAATAATCTAGAATTGGTGGAAGCATGGAGACACAAAATGGGTAATGCTAAAGAATTTACATTTTTTTTCAGATAGATATAAAACCCATTCCAGAATTGATATCATTTGGCTGTCTAAAAATTTCATAAATAAAATTAAAGATATGAAAATACTAGCTAAAACTTTTTCAGATCACAATGCTGTCCAATTAGATCTAAAAATTACACCAAAAACATATAGATGGAGATTTAATGAAACTATATTAAGAAATAAAGAATATTTAGAAGACAGCAAAAATAAATTAAAGGAATTTTTTGAAATAAACATGAATGATGAGGTAAATATCACTACAATTTGGGATGCAAGTAAAGCTTATATTAGAGGTCATTTTGTGTCTCTAGGTAACCATCTTAGAAAATTAAAACAACAAATTTTTTTTAAAAATTGTGACCAAATCAAAACAAAAGAAATTGAACTTCAGAATAATCCCAATGATAAGAATATTAGAAATCCAATAAATGTATTACAAAAGCAATTAGAACTTCAAACAATAGACGAAATAGAAAAAAAATTAAGATATGCAAAACAAAGGCACTTCCAACATGCTAATAAGGCTGGAAAATGGCTTGCTTTCAAACTAAGAAAAGAGGCGGAAAAAAAGATTATTAACAAAATAAAAGAAAACGGAGAAGAACTAATTGATAACCAAAGTATTAGAAAAGCGTTTTATGATTTTTATAACAAATTATATCAAAAACAACAAGTAATACCTGATAGATGTGAAACTTATTTACAGGAAAGCTAATTGGAATAAATATCTCAGTTGCAAAGAGATAATTTGAATGAATCTATCACAAAGCAAGAAATAATGTTGTTGTTTATTCGTTCAGTCGTTTCCGACTCTTCGTGACTTCATGGACCAGTCCACGCCAGAGCTTTCTGTCGGCCGTCACCATCCCCAGCTCCCCAATGGTTGAGTCCGTCACCTCCAGAATACCATCCATCCATCTTGCCCTTGGTCGGCCCCTCTTCCTTTTGCCCTCCACCTTCCCTAGCATCAGCTTCTTCTCCAGGGTATCCTGTCTTCTCATTATGTGGCCAAAGTACTTCAGTTTTGCTTTTAATATCATTCCCTCAAGTGAGCAGTCTGGCTTGATTTCCTGGAGTATGGACTGGTTTGATCTTCTTGCAGTCCAAGGCACTCTCAGAATTTTCCTCCAACACCACAGTTCAAAAGCATCAATCTTCTTTCGCTCAGCCTTCCTTATGGTCCAGCTCTCGCAGCCATAGGTTACTACAGGGAATACCATTGCTTTAACTATGCGGACCTTTGTTGTCAGTGTGATGTCTCTGCTCTTAACTATTTTATCAAGATTTGCCATTGCTCTCCTCCCAAGAAGTAGACGTCTTCTGATTTCCTGGCTGCAGTCAGCATCTGCAGTAATCTTTGCGCCTAGAAATACAAAGTCTGTCACTGCCTCCACTTTTTCTCCCTCTATTTGCCAGTCATCAATCAAGCTCGTTGCCATAATCTTGGTTTTTTTGAGGTTTAACTGCAACCCAGCTTTTGCACTTTCTTCTTTCACCTTCGTCATAAGGCTCCTCAACTCCTCCTCGCTTTCAGCCATCAAAGTGGTATCATCTGCATATCTGAGATTGTTAATGTTTCTTCCAGCGATTTTAACTCCAGCCTTGGATTCCTCAAGCCCAGCATGTCGCATGATGTGTTCTGCGTACAGGTTGAATAGGTAGGGTGAGAGTATACAACCCTGCCGTACTCCTTTCCCAATCTTAAACCAGTCCGTTGTTCCGTGCTCTGTTCTTACCGTTGCTACTTGGTCGTTATACAGATTCCTCAGGAGGCAGACAAGATGACTTGGTATCCCCATACCACCAAGAACTTGCCACAATTTGTTATGATCCACACAGTCAAAGGCTTTAGAATAGTCAATAAAACAGAAATAGATGTTTTTCTGAAATTCCCTGGCTTTCTCCATTATCCAGCGGATATTGGCAATTTGGTCTCTAGTTCCTCTGCCTTTTCTAAACCCAGCTTGTACATCTGGCAATTCTCGCTCCATGAATTGCTGGAGTCTACCTTGCAAGATCTTGAGCATTACCTTACTGGCATGTGAAATAAGTGCCACTGTTCGATAGTTTGAACATTCTTTAGTGCTTCCCTTTTTTGGTATGGGGATATAAGTTGATTTTTTCCAATCTGATGGCCATTCTTGTGTTTTCCAAATTTGCTGGCATATGGCATGCATCACCTTGACAGCATCATCTTGCAAGATTTTAAACAGTTCAGCTGGGATACCGTCGTCTCCTGCTGCCTTGTTATTAGCAATGCTTCTTAAGGCCCATTCAACCTCACTCTTCAGGATGTCTGGCTCTAACTCACTGACCACACCGTCAAAGCTATCTCCAATATTATTATCCTTCCTATACAGATCTTCCGTATATTCGTGCCACCTTTTCTTGATCTCTTCTGCTTCTGTTAGGTCCTTACCATCTTTGTTTTTGATCATACCCATTTTTGCCTGGAATTTACCTCCGATGTTTCTAATTTTTTGGAAGAGGTCTCTTGTCCTTCCTATTCTATTGTCTTCTTCCACTTCCGCACATTGCTTGTTTAAAAATAATTCCTTATCTCTTCTGGCTAACCTCTGGAATTTTGCATTTAATTGGGCATATCTCCCCCTATCACTGTTGCCTTTTGCTTTCCTTCTTTCTTGGGCTACTTCCAGTGTTTCAGCAGACAGCCATCTTGCCTTCTTGGTTTTCTTTTTCTTTGGGACATTTTTTGTTGCCGCCTCCTGAACAATGTTGCAAACTTCTGTCCATAGTTCTTCTGGGACCCTATCTACTAAATCTAGTCCCTTAAATCTATTCTTCACCTCCACTGCATATTCCTTAGGAATATTAGTGAGCTCATATCTAACTGATCTGTGGGTCTTCCCTATTCTCTTTAGTCTGATTCTAAATTTTGCAATAAGAAGTTCGTGATCTGAACTACAGTCAGCTCCAGGTCTTGTTTTTACCGACTGTATAGATGTCCGCCACCTTTGGCTGCAAAGGATGTAGTCAATCTGATTTCGGTGTCGACCATCTGGTGAAGTCCATGTATAAAGTCGTCTTTTAGGTTGCTGGAAGAGAGTGTTTGTTATGCACAGTGAGTTGTCTTGGCAAAATTCTATCAGCCTATGTCCTGCTTCATTTTGTTCTCCCAGACCATGCTTGCCTGTAATTCCAGGTGTCGTCTGACTACCCACCTTAGCATTCCAGTCTCCTGTAATGAAAATAACATCTCTTTTTGGTGTATTATCTAGTAGGTGCTGCAGATCCTCATAGAACTGATCTACTTCTGCTTCTTCAGCATCTGTGGTTGGGGCGTATATTTGGATCACTGTGATGTTAAATGGCTTACCCTGAATTCGAATTGAGATCATTCTATCGTTTTTTGGATTGTATCCAAGCACTGCTTTAGCCACTTTATTATTAATTATGAAGGCTACTCCATTTCTTCTGTGGTCCTCTTGTCCACAGTAGTAGATCTGGTGGTCATCTGATGTGAAGTGGCCCATCCCAGTCCATTTCAGTTCACTGACACCTAAAATGTCTATATTTAATCTTGACATCTCACCAATAACCACATCCAATTTGCCCTGGCTCATAGATCTTACATTCCAGGTTCCTATGGTGTGTTGATCTTTAGAACATTGGATTCGTCGTTCACCACCAGCACCGTCGGCCGCTAGCCGTCCTTTCGGCTTTGAGCTAGCTGCGTCATCACATCTGGGGCTAGTTGAACGTATCCTCTGTTCCTCCCCAGTAGCATTTTGACCATCTTCCGACCTGGGAGTCCCATCTTCCGATGGTATACCGACATATCTTTGGTTGTACTGATCCATTTAGTTTTCATGGCAAGAATACTGGGGTGGGTTGCCATTACCTTCCCCAGGGATCGTATTTAGTCTGACCTCTCTGCCACGACCTTCCCGTCTTGGGTGTCCCTTCACGGTTTAGCTCATGGTGTCATTGAGGTGCTCAAGCTCCAGCACCACAACAAGGTAACGATCTCCTTTGCTGGAGAAGAAATAATAGAAGCTATAAAAAAACAAAAATCAGGTAAAACACCAGGGCCGGATGGTTTCACGGCATTATATTACAAGTACTTTCAAGAAATTCTTATTACTCTATTTAATATCCTTCTAAATTCAATAATGGCAGGAAATACAATACCAAACTCTTGGAGAGAAGCCAACATTATTTTAATTCCCAAGGAGGATCAAGATTTGACATTATGTAAAAATTACAGACGAATCTCTCTTCTAAATACGGATTACAAAATTTTTAACACTATCCTGGCCAATAGATTAAAAAGAGTTTTACAAGATACAATAAAATTGGATCAAATTGGTTTTTTACCAAAAAGAAACATAAAAGATAATATAAGATCTATTCTAAATATAATTGAATATGCAAAAAATCATAATGAAAAACAAATTACATTATTATTTCTAGATGCTGAAAAAGCATTCGATAATTTAAATTGGGAATTCTTGTTTAAAACGCTTAAAATTTTAGATTATGGAAGGAAATTTATCAATGCTATTCAAGCAATTTACACAAATCAGAAAGCCAAGATAGTGGTAAATAACGAAACAACTCAACATTGTAATATAGGTAAGGGTACTAGACAAGGATGCCCAATATTTGTTATTCATTTTGGTCTTGGAAATTCTTCTAGAAAATATTAGAAAAGATAGTCAAATTGAAGGAGTAAAAAATAAAACAGGAAAATTATAAATTAAGGGCATTTGCAGACGATGTTGTCATTACAATACAAAATCCGGAAAATTCAATAGGTCATTTAAAAAAAAAGATACAAGATTTTGGAGAACTTGCTGGATTTAAAAAAATTAATCAAAAAACAAAGATGATAAATTTAAATATGTCTGCAAATAATATACACACTATAGAATTGGCTACAGGGTTTAAAAATGTAAAAAAAATAAGATATTTAGGAGTTGAAATTACATCAAAAAATTCGGACCTATTTAAAAATAATTATACTAAAATATGGAATGAAATAAGACAAGATTTACAAAACTGGGCAAAACTCCAAATATC
This sequence comes from Charina bottae, assembly GCA_023362775.1. NCBI lineage: Eukaryota > Metazoa > Chordata > Lepidosauria > Squamata > Charinaidae > Charina > Charina bottae. The sequence continues at coordinate 29,185,727 of JALMGJ010000002.1, read as the reverse complement.
TCTCCTTGGAAGAATTTCCACAATCAAGATGAATATCCTTCCAAGAATTTTATTTTTATTTCAAACAGTACCAATAATAATTACAGAAAAAACATTTCACAATTGGCAAAAAGATCTCTCTAAATTTATCTGGCAAGGAAAAAAACCCAGAATTAAATATAAATGTTTACAAGATATTAAAGAAAACGGAGGATTTGGTCTCCCAGATCTAAAATTATACTATGAAGCATGCGTTCTTATTTGGATGAGAGACTGGATAAAACTAGAAAATAGAAAATTATTGAATTTGGAAGGTTATGATCTTTGATTTGGGTGGCATGGGTATCTCTGGTAGAATAAAACAAAAGCAAATTTGGCATTTAAACATCATCCAATTAGGAAATCTATTTTAAAAACTTGGGAGAAATAAAAAATTATGATATTACCAAATTTACCATTGTGGATCTCCCCACATGAAGCATTTGTATTGCACGCTATTATAACTGGGAGTAAATGGTTAAAATATAAGGATTTATTATCATTTGATGGCCTAAACTATAAATTAAAAACAAGAGAAGATTTAGAAAAAGAGGGTCACAATTGTAATTGGTATACATATTTACAAATAAAAGAACAATTAAAATCTGACTCCAAAAATTTTAAATTTAAAAGTCATTCAGTAAATTGGGAAAATATATTGTGGAGAGAGGAGGAACATCTACTTGCAAAAATTTATAAAATTTTAATTCAAAATAAAATGTCCAATTTACCTATAAAAAATTGTATAATCAAATGAGAACAAAATGTGGGTCATAGCATTCAAATTGAAAATTGGGAATGAGTATTCTTGCCGTGAAAAGTAAATGGATCAGTACAACCAGAGATATGTCGGTATACCATTGGAAGATGGGACTCCCAGGTCGGAAGATGGTCAAAATGCTACTGGGGAGGAACAGAGGATACGTTCAACTAGCCCCAGATGTGATGACACAGCTAGCTCAAAGCCGAAAGGATGGCTAGCGGCCGACAGTGCTGGTGGTGAACGACGAATCTGACGTTCTAAAGATCAACACACCATAAGAACCTGGAATGTAAGATCTATGAGCCAGGGAAAATTGGATGTGGTTATTGGTGAGATGTCAAGATTAAATATAGACATTTTAGGTGTCAGTGAACTGAAATGGACTGGAATGGGCCACTTCACATCAGATGACCACCAGATCTACTACTGTGGACAAGAGGACCACAGAAGAAATGGAGTAGCCTTCATAATTAATAATAAAGTGGCTAAAGCAGTGCTTGGATACAATCCAAAAAACGATAGAATGATCTCAATTCAAATTCAGGGTAAGCCATTTAACATCACAGTGATCCAAATATACGCCCCAACCACAGATGCTGAAGAAGCAGAAGTAGATCAGTTCTATGAGGATCTGCAGCACCTACTGGATAATACACCAAAAAGAGATGTTATTTTCATTACAGGAGACTGGAATGCTAAGGTGGGTAGTCAGACGACACCTGGAATTACAGGCAAGCATGGTCTGGGAGAACAAAATGAAGCAGGACATAGGCTGATAGAATTTTGCCAAGACAACTCACTTTGCATAACAAACACTCTCTTCCAACCGCCCAGAGTCCCCTCTGTGGGGGGAGATGGGCGATGATATAAGTATGATAAATAAATAAATAAATAAATAAATAAATAAATAAATAAATAAATAAACAACCTAAAAGATGACTTTATACATGGACTTCACCAGATGGTCGACACCGAAATCAGATTGACTACATCCTTTGCAGCCAAAGGTGGCGGACATCTATACAGTCGGTAAAAACAAGACCTGGAGCTGACTGTAGTTGAGATCACGAACTTCTTATTGCAAAATTTAGAATCAGACTAAAGAGAATAGGGAAGACCCACAGATCAGTTAGATATGAGTTCACTAATATTCCTAAGGAATATGCAGTGGAGGTGAAGAATAGATTTAAGGGATTAGATTTAGTAGATAGGGTCCCGGAAGAACTATGGAGAGAAGTTCGCAACATTGTTCAGGAGGTGGCAACAAAAAACGTCCCAAAGAAAAAGAAAACCAAGATGGCAAGATGGCTGTCTGCTGAGACACTGTAAGTTGCCCGAGAAAGTAGGAAAGCAAAAGGCAACAGTGACAGGGGGAGATATGCCCAATTAAATGCAAAATTCCCGAGGTTAGCCAGAAGAGATAAGGAATTATTTTAAAAACAAGCAATGTGCGGAAGTGGAAGAAGACAATAGAATAGGAAGGAAAAGAGACCTCTTCCAGAAAATTAGAAACATCGGAGGTAAATTCCAGGCAAAAATGGGTATGATAAAAAACAAAGATGGTAAGGACCTAACAGAAGCAGAAGAGATCAAGAAAAGGTGGCAAGAATATACGGAAGATCTGTATAGGAAGGATAATAATATTGGAGATAGCTTTGACAGTGTGGTCAGTGAGTTAGAGCCAGACATCCTGAAGAGTGAGGTTGAATGGGCCTTAAGAAGCATTGCTAATCACAAGGCAGAAGGTGACGATGGTATCCCAGCTGAACTGTTTAAAATCTTGCAAGATGATGCTGTCAAGGTGATGCATGCCATATGCCAGCAAATTTGGAAAACACAAGAATGGCCATCAGATTGGAAAAAATCAACTTATATCCCCATACCAAAAAAGGGAAGCACTAAAGAATGTTCAAACTATCGAACAGTAGCATTTATTTCACATGCCAGTAAGGTAATGCTCAAGATGTGGAAGGTAGACTCCAGCAATTCATGGAGCGAGAATTGCGAGATGTACAAGCTGGGTTTAGAAAAGGCAGAGGAACTAGAGACCAAATTGCCAATATCCGCTGGATAATGGAGAAAGCCAGGGAGTTTCAGAAAAGCATCTATTTTTGTTTTATTGACTATTCTAAAGCCTTTGACTGTGTGGATCATAACAAATTGTGGCAAATTCTTGGTGGTATGGGGATACCAAGTTATCTTGTCTGCCTCCTGAGGAATCTGTATAACGATGAAGTAGCAACGGTAAGAACAGAGCATGGAACAACAGACTGGTTTAAGATTGGGAAAGGAGTACGGCAACGCTGTATACTCTCACCCTACCTATTCAACCTGTATGCAGAACACATCATGCGACCTGCTGGGCTTCATGAATCCAAGGCTGGAGTTAAAATCGCTGGAAGAAACATTAACAATCTTAGATATGCAGATGATACCACTTTGATGGCTGAAAGCGAGGAGGAGTTGAGGAGCCTTATGACGAAGGTGAAAGAAGAAAGTGCAAAAGCTGGGTTGCAGTTAAACCTCAATAAAACCAAGATTATGGCAACGAGCTTGATTGATGACTGGCAAATAGAGGGAGAAAAAGTGGAGGCAGTGACAGACTTTGTATTTCTAGGCGCAAAGATTACTGCAGATGCTGACTGCAGCCAGGAAATCAAAAGACGTCTACTTCTTGGGAGGAGAGCAATGGCAAATCTTGATAAAATAGTTAAGAGCAGAGACATCACACTGACAACAAAGGTCCGCATAGTTAAAGCAATGGTATTCCCTGTAGTAACCTATGGCTGTGAGAGCTGGACCATAAGGAAGGCTGAGCGAAGGAAGATAGATGGTTTTGAACTGTGGTGTTGGAGAAAAATTCTGAGAGTGCCTTGGACTGCAAGAAGATCAAACCAGTCCATCCTCCAGGAAATCAAGCCAGACTGCTCACTTGAGGGAATGATATTAAAGGCAAAACTGAAGTACTTTGGCCACATAATGAGAAGACTGGATACCCTGGAGAAGAAGCTGATGCTAGGGAAAGTGGAAGGCAAAAGGAAGAGGGGCTGACCAAGGGCAAGATGGATGGATGATATTCTGGAGGTGACGGACTCAACCATGGGGGAGCTGGGAATGGTGACGGCCAACAGAAACCTCTGGCGTGGACTGGTCCATGAAGTCACGAAGAGTTGGAAACGACTGAACGAATAAACAACAAATCTGTGAAATTATACAAGAAGATATTGCCAAAGAACCAGAATTCTATCTACTGGGCTTTACAAAACCGGACTTGTACAAGAAACATGGAAAAATATTATTCTACTTAATAACTGCTGCCAGAATCACCTTCGCCAAGTTTTGGAAAGAGGACTACATACACGATTGAGGAATGGATTATAAAAATAATAGACTTGATGCAAATGGCGAAATTGACTGATCAAATTAACGATAGAAATGTGGAAGTATTTAATATAGTTTGGAGTCCTTTTTTAAAATTTATTCAAAAATCTCAAAATATTCAATTAGGAAATTAATATAAATAATTTAAATATGATAATAGATTAAAACAGCATATAATTATGTGATGGAAATTTTAGGTGGGAAGTAAGAAGTCCCTCTTTTGTGTGTATTCTTTTCTTTTCTTTTTTTTCTTTTTTTTTTTTTTTCTTTTCTTTTCTTTTTTTTCTTTTTTTTTCTTTTTTTTCTTTTTTTTTCGTTTAGGGTTTTAAAGTGAGTAGGGTAGGGAGAGGTAGAGTAGATGGAGTAAGGAAGTAGAGATAAAAGAAGGTTTGAGAAGGAAGGGAAAGAGGGTGAGAAGAAAAAAGGAGTTTAAATCAGAAAGTGAAGAGGTTGGATAGCTTGTTAAAGAGGAGGGGTTTTTTTCTCTTTTTTATTTTTCTTGAATGTAATGTTATATTATGATACGTTACGTTACGTTACGTTACGTTACGTCTGGTATTACTTTTTCTCTTTATATAATGTAAATAAAAATTTAAAAAAAAGAAATACTGAATAGAGTAATAAGACAAGATGATAATATTGTGGGAGCAAAGATTTTTTAAAATTGTATAAGTTTAGGGCTTTTTCAGATGTCTTAGTGTTGGTTTGAGAAGATCCTTTAAAGTGAATTGAAATATTAATGGGAAAAGTGAAAGAATTTGGTGCATTAGCAGATTTTGAGGTCAACAAATAGAAGACGAAGATGTTAACAAAACACGTGAAAATAGAAGATCAAACAGAATTTATGAATAAAATAGGTTTTAAGATTGAGAAGAAAGTGAAATATCTGAATATCACTATGACAAATATGAATTGTATGTTATTTCAATATAACTACATTAAGATATGGAATGAAGTTGAAAAAACATGTTAAGAGGGGAGAAACTACAATTGTCATTGCTGGGATGAATTTCAGTGATAAAATTTGATGTCTTGCCTAGAATGATCTTTTTGTTTCAGATGATGCCTGTTTTGACAACTGATGCACTATTTAAACAGTGGCAAAATAATATATCTAAATTTGTGTGGCAGGGGTGAAAACCATGAGTTAAATATCAGGTGTTAACAGGATGCAAAGGAAAGAGGAGGATTGAGTTTAGAGATTTGAATTTGTATTCTGCAGCTTGTTGTTTCCTTTAGATGAAAGAGTGGGAGTTTGCTGAGAAAAAGAAAGTTTTTGGAATTCATTTATTTATTTATTTATAATTCAATATATATCACTAGTCCATCTCCCCTTAGGGGGACTCTGTGTGGTTTACAAAAAATCAAACAATTAAAATAACATATAATATAATATAATACAGTCCAAATTAAAATAAATAAAAAATCCAAGAGGCCATGAGCTTGTATTTAAAAGGGCTCTATGGCACCAGACATCCCCAGGAGGAACTGTTCCCCCCCACCCCATCCCATGCAAGCAAGAGTTATAAGTACATGACCTGAGTCATGGGTGGCATGGGTATCTGTGGTATGATAAAGTCAAAGTTAATGTGGATTTTAAAATCATTATGTTAGACATGCCATACTGAGAATGGAATAGATACAAACCGAAGTTTGTAAAAACACCTGTGTAACTCTTGCCACAAGAAGCATTTTATAGACGAGAAATAATAGGCAAACACAAATGGCTAACTATTAATGATATACTAGAATATTTTCAAGGGGAATACAAAATAAAATCAAGAGAAAAACTGGTGACAGAAGGATATAGTTGCCAATGGTTTCCTTGTTTACAGTTATTAGAAAAGTTTAAAGTAGACAAAAGATTCTACAAGGTTTTGAACCTTGTAAGACTGAGTTCGAAATAGAATTAAGTAACAGTGTTCCACGTGTGTCATGCCGGCCACATGACCGTAGAAGCGTCTTCGGACAATGCTGGCTCTTCGGCTAACAAATGGAGATGAGCACCGGCCCCTAGAGTCGGACACGACTGCACAAATGTGCGGGTGGAACCTTTACTTTTACAAATGATGAACATTTAATGCCTAAAGTGTATAAACTTTTATTGAAACATGAAACAAAGAAGTGAAACAATGTATGATAAAGTGGGCTAAAATTTTGGTTATAATAAACAGATAGAACAATGGGAAAATATGTGGTTGAAAGGATTAAATGTATACTATGTTATACTCTTACAGAGAATTTTTATAAAATGATGTACTGTTGGAATATGTCACCAGAGGAATTGTTTAGAATGTAGAAAGGCACTTCAAATTTATGTTGGAAATGTGAACAACAAGAAGAGACATTTTATCATGCTTGGTGGACATATAAAAAAACTAGAAAATTTTGGATTCAAATACCTATACTGATTCAGATAATTTTAAAGATTGATACTGAGACCAGAGGTTTTCTCTTGGGACTGAAGGACAAACAGTTGGAAAAAAGTCATGGAACTTTCTTTTTGTACATGATAACTGCAGAAAGATTATTGTATACACAAAACTGGAAAGATTCATCACTACACACAACAGAGGAATGGTTGGTAGATGATGTAACTGGCTGAGATGGCTAACTTGACTTCTTTGATGATAGAAAAGACAATATCTATGTTCATTGCTGATTGGAAACCACTTATGGACATTTTGCGTAAAAAAAGGAAAAGAATGAACTTATGTTTTATGGTTCTGATGATTAGACAGGATAAATTATAGAAAGAAGAGAGTCATGTTATAACTTTAGGGAAAGAGGCAAATTTGTAATTGTATCTATAACTGCTATAAAGAAGATTGAAAGCCACTTATTTGTATCTTTTCTCATTCTTTTCTATTTTTCTTTTACTTTTTTCTCTTTCTTGCATTATTAGCTTTCTATTAGCTTTCTTCCTTTTTCTTTTTTCTTTTTCACTTTATATTAGTTTTATTAGTTTTTAACTTCCTTTTTAAAACTTACAATAAAATTATTTCTTTAAAAAACCATCTGTGTATCTTATACATTACCATCTGAGTCCTAATTCAATATTTGTATGACTCTTATTGTGGATGTGGAATGAGTCTGAACAACTGTGGCTCTTCAGTTCATTTTCTCTGCTTGGAAAGATATTCAGGATTTTGGGGGGAAGTTTATCTCCCTTCCGCCCCATGGAAATCCAGATCTTTCCTGGAGGAATCATGATATTACCCAACTGAGCAGAAGGTCAGCAACATAATTCTAACAAAAATCAATTATATGGGATTGAGATTGCAAAAGATAACTCAAAACTCATTAGATCTCTGTGTTCTCAAGAGAAATCCCAAGAGATTTTGTGCATCTTGAATGTTGTATTCTAAAATAACATCCATGAATGTATATAGTGCAAAAATAACTTGAAATTGTATAATGGCTAAAAGGACTGTCACAGATCTGTCATTACATGCAGTTTATTCTTTACAAGTGAATTTGCTCTTTGCTAGACATGCAATGGCATTATCAGTACTTCTAGAAATCTGATGCAGGACAGAAATTAAAAGTAGGAAACACATACTAGTCTGGATGCTCTAGGAAGGAAAAGTGGTACAGGAGGAGAGTTTTGTTAGATGGGTAAACCCAAGTTTAGCCACCTGTCAGAAATTGATCACCTGAAAATTGGGCACTGCAGTTCTCCATTCCAACTTTACTTGGAAGTCCCCAGTGGATGACTCCCTGCACTGGAAACACCAATACTGGGTGATGTTCCCAAGTAGGAAGTTGATAGCTGCTACGCTACCTTTGTGTTACTGTATATATATAGAGTGTGTGTGTGTGTGTTCAAAGAAAACAGCCATCTCTATAGCCCTTGTTTCACTGTGTACACAGCATCCCAAATTAGCTCAAATGGTTGTCTTGAAAATTCAGTGACAGAATTACTCCCTGTCTAAGGCTCCACTTCTGCTCTGAACCAGGAAGTGGACAAATTCTGTTTAGAGTACCTCTTTCTACCTCCTCTCCTTCCTGCCCCCAAACTATGAAATTGAAAGAAGAACCATCAGGAAACTTTGAAGAAGTAAGTTTACCTGCCAAGACTGTAAAAGTTGAGGTCCCAGATGGTCTATAAGTCGCATCCCCCTCTGGCTGATTTGGGAGGAATAGACAGCATTTAGGACCTTCGCCAAAGCTTGGATTACAATGGAAATACTGGAGGCATCCTCAGACAGGATCCTTGAAACCATATCATGGGGTGGCATTTCCCAGTTCTTATTTTCTGTGCATCTTTCCCAAACTTTCTTTGACAGCACAGGCTTTGAATAGGAACACTGGAATGCTGCCTTCCCAAATTGTTCAATAGCAGAGAAATATAAATTAAAATCATAATACTGTGTCTTTTCCCTCCCCTGAGTTAAGAAGGATAACAAAAGGTGCTTATGTTGGAGATCAAGCACTTGGTAAAACAATCTCACACTTAAGTCTGGCAAAGCTGTAACAATCCACACTTTACCCCCAAATAATTTTTTGCTCTGTTCAATCCAACTTATTACGAAAGCGAGTATTACTGTGCCCTGAAAGTCCAATTGACAAACAATTACTTTTACTTGAGTGTTGTGAAAATATAGAAATATGCCCTTTTTGTTCTGTTTATCAGTTGGTGGGAGGCTTTCTGAGAAGGCTATGCAAATGCCTTTCTGGATAGCCTGAATTGCAAAGGTTCTTCTGAAGTTTTCTCCATTTTCACTTTCTGGAGCAGCGAGGCCGATCCACATCCATTGGAAATGCAGGAGCAACTTGACAATAGCTAAGTAAGGAGGTTCTTGTTTTGGGGTCATCCGATACAAAAAAGGAAAATGATGCTTATGCGCAGGAATCTGACTTAAAACACTGTAGTTGATCTAATAAAAATAGGAAAAATGTATTTATTTATTTATTTATTTTTTATTATTTAAACTTATATCATTGCCCATCTCCGCCAATGGGGAACTCTGGGCGGTTTACCAACGGGGAACACTGGGTGGTTTATATTAAATTAAAATTTTAATTTAAATAAAATTAAAATAAATTAAATTAAAAATTTTGGTTTGTCTCCCTTTTAGTGATAAAATTCAGATGCTTAAAACTAAGGACATTTCCCCACGGCTGAGCTCATGTTTCAGAAAATATACCTGCATGAAATGTGCTTCCCCGTCACTTCTCCTGCCTCAGTTTTATCTCTTCATTGCTTTTCAGCTAAGGAAAACTTACCTAAACTATGATCACCTGGTAATGCCCATGTGTGACATCTGGCAGACATCCCCTACCCAAACAGATTAGTATGAGCTGATCCCCACGGTGATGAGTGGGCACTTTTGCTGCCAAGAGCTCATTCCAATATGAACCCCTATCCAATCTGATGATGAACTGAGGATCACGTCTTAATACCCAAAAGATCACATGTTGCAGGTAATCCAGATGGTGGCTAATAGAGCAAAGAAGGAAGGGAGCACTTTCTTGAGTTCTTGGGAATCTCCCCCACTCCAGATTACTTCCTGATATTTGGCTAAACCTAATGCCCTAGCCATCTGTCAGAATTTGCCTCCTCCCCTTTGCAATCCTCACACCACCTTAGAGAGAGCAACTGGTTGGTACATTTCCCACTGGCAGCAAAATCGACCAGTCACCATCCTCATTTACAGGGCACACTGGAGATTGGCTGTGGGTGGAAAGCAAATTTATGGTTCCTTAAAACAGGTTAAAGGAGCTGGCTGGTTATTCCCTTGAGCTTTCAGGAACTTTCTAGTCTTGAAAACCCTCTTTCCTTCCTCCATGTTCCTACACAACTTCAAATAGTGCCTTTTGCCCTCCTTTCTCTCTGTTTGAAGAGCTCCTCAAATCTAACCATGATTTTCTATTTCTTCCTCTTCCTCTTGACCTGTGAAGGATTCTTCCATCATTTCCTTCAGTCCACTTCCATAAAAACTGACCAAACACTCACTTGGAATCCAATCCACACTCCCTTTGCTACGATATATTCTTGAACCTCTCTTCTTGTTTTATCACACACATTTCTTAAGTACCCAATTCTGAAAGCATCCCATTGACTTTTAGTTTTTTCCTGTCTTACCCAATTCTCACTGGCATAAGACAATGTAGCAAAATCACTGTCTTATATACAGTTCTCTTCACTTCGTTCAACAAACATTCACCCTTGTAATAGAATGTATAGTACTATCTTACAAGCATAATCTAAAAGTTGTAAAATTTCTCCATCATTTTCCTGCTCTTTACTAAACATTCTACAAAGGTACACAAACTTATTTACTTGCTGTAGTTGGTTCTCTGTGAAGAGGTTCTTGCTTGGCATCCATTTTAGAGGCAGAAAGGAAAAGGCCATGAAGCCAGGGTATTGTTTTCAAAACCATGTTGGCAACAATACCAGAGTGATCAAAGTTGGATTAAGGAAATAAAGCTACTTCGGGTTATTTAATATCTACCATCTAATTCCAGCTTTAGTTGATGACATCCACCAGTGCCAGCTTCTGGACATCTGGAGAATGGACAAAGAGCTTCTATTTACGTTCATACCTGTGGGATTTTGTAGATGCTCAGCATGGTTGAAATATGATTAAAGAGTTCAGAACCAGTACCTTCAAGAACTGCCAATAATTTTTTTTCTCTTCCACACCTGTAGTTTGGGACATTCTCCTGCCCTATAGACAGCAAGTGCATCAGGGCCTCATAGGTCATTCTTGCATTGAAAAAGTTTTCATAGACATTATAGCCCAGAGTGAGGTTGGCTAACAGCCTCGTACTCTGATTGATTTCATGAACAGCAAACAAGAAGGGCAGGACATGGCAGAAGCTCATGCTCTTACTGCAAGATAAGAAAAACCAATATCATTTCATCCTCAGTTTTCATCTACAGTACAACTTGATTTCACAAAGACATGTCATAATTCCTGCAGTTCTTCCTTTAAGGATATCATATTATAACTGATTTGGATAGGATTTTGAGGCTGATGCCAATACTCTGGACAGTACAGAATTCCACAGGCTGTAATAATTGGAATAACGATAGAACAGATCAGTGTAAAAAAGTGCAAGTTGAGGTCTTTGATCACATGAAGGGCAAAGAAGGGCAGGACCTCACCAGAAACTTACTCTTACTGAATAGCAATGTAGGGAATGTTGTCAGACATTCATTGCTCAAGTTCAAAATGGCAAATTCTTCTATCATGTATTCATGGGTCTTTTGTACGTGACAGATTTCTCTTGGACATTCCAACTAGAAGGATTGGTAACCATTGATACCATTGAGAGTTCCCCTCCCTCCTCAAAAAAATAAGAAACAAAAAGAAAAGCTTGATAAATCAGGTTCAAAGTGATCCTCACACTGTATGACTTGGGGTGCGGGATAACATTTTGAGAAATTCTTACAGCCAAAGGAACACATTTATATGAAAGGAAAGGAAAGTGGACAAGGTTCTGAGTAACTGCTTACATTTTACAAATTTAACCTGGGTAAAACAAAGCATTCCCAAATATACAAACAGGCTCCTATGATGTTACATGAATTCCCCTTATTTAGCAGTCTGTTGTTAGCTAGTTGCATGAATATTCTTGCAAAATATTTTTGTATTTGCATTTTATTTGTAGTTTACTGCCAAAATGCTCACATTTATCAGAGAGATGTAGAAATAAAATCGGAAAAATATCAGGAGAATATTCTCTTGTTCACTAGCTCTGTCTTATCATTTTTTGTTTCACAATCAAAACCCCAAATATGGTTCTCTTTCTACAACTGATCAAGTCATACATACACATACACAAGTGGTTAAAATCCATGTAGCTTTGCAACCTGTATAAATGCAGCCATTCAGCCTTTGTCCTGTATAAGCATGTCATCTGAACCCAGGCATGGAGTTTTGAAGTGTCCGTGATTGAGGCCTGATTGAGGAAACCTTTGAGTTTCCTACACCCAGAGGATGGTCCCTTACCTCAGCCTATGAATTCAATTCAGCCAATCACAAACACATTCCTAGCTCAAGGCTTCTAAAATAAACTCATTCACAAGAATTGGCTTTCTCATCAGTTCCCTTCTAGACATTTTCTAATGTATGTATGAATGTATGTACTGTATGTATGTAGTTCCATTTTTTAAATCTAATTATTTACTTTTCTGTCCTGTTTGACCATATACACAGGGATGGATGGGAGGAAATTACAGTGTCTCCTTTTCCACAGTGTAATTTATTATTCAGTCAAGTGCTTTTATCAGTATAAAAGTCTTTAGGAAGATAAAAATGCAATACAGATTGAAGTAATGCCCTTGATACCCTACCATCACCTTTTATTTGAGTTCATTGATGAGATCTGTCAGGCAAAAGAACTCTGATAAACTTTGTCACTTGGGTGCCAAAGCTTTTCTGAACTTTATGCTGCATATCTGACAAAACGTCATTTTGCAATTTTTGGCATTTATGTACATTCAATTCACCCACACCGTCTTTCAAACAGACAACATTTCCTCTATCACAATCTTAAAACAATATATGCAGACAGACACTGTCTTTGGTTCTGGAAGGTGGCGGAAGGAAGGAAGGAAGGAAGGAAGGAAGGAAGGAAGGAAGGAAGGAAGGAAGGAAGGAAGGAAGGAAGGAGATGGTGCAGAACAAACTCAAAAGTTTGCCTTCTCATAGAAAAGGATATTTGCCAACACTCAAGGGTGCCATGGTTGTCATGTTGTGAACAGGCAAGATCCAGCCTGATTAACAGCCAATTTGTGAGAGTGCTGCTGAAGCTGCCTGGTGCTGATGCTGGCCTTTGCTGAAAAAATTATGAGGAATCACTAAAACTTCATCATTTAAAACTGCAAAAAATGCCTCAAAGGCCTTTCCTGCTTGCCAATGGCCAGGAAACAGGACATGAAAATCATTACCTACTAAAAAGAGGGCATTGGAGAGCTTAACATCATGTTCACATCAATATTTACCTAATGAATCTGTGGGTTGGAGGCATGGAAAAAACATATGGTTGAAATAGATGATTGGATGTAGATATGATTCCAGTGATCTGGAAGTCTCCTGCTTTGTAGAAATTAAAATGGTCCCTTCTCTCTCTCATCACATTCAATGGACATTTTCTTATCAGAGTCCCACAGGGAAAATGGGACAATAGTAGAAGCAGAAACAGCATTTCACGAATCATGATGGAGATCCTTGCTATGGTTGTCTCTCAGATAGATGGCTCATCCTTAATCTCTGGGTGGATAATTAGGAGGAAAAATCTCTTACAAAAGGGTACAACTATAGTGAAGTTGGTCCAGCCTGGTAGCAGATCTGAAAGGGCAACTTTTAATTTCAGTCTGGTATAGTCTGTGTGTACTCCAGTCCCACCCTCTGCTCTTAGCAGAGCAGGAAGTAGATACGTGCCAGCTTTTCAGGTTTTGCATAATAGAAGTTACCAAATATTTGTCATGGTGGTTTCCAAGATGACCTACAATAATAATGGTAAAATCCCTTAGGCTTGGTTGAAAAAAGAATAAATCACAATGATTTTGATAACAGTAAGGGGAATTGGGAGTCACTTTTGCAACAAAGGTGTGTAGCTGCAGAAAAAAAATTGTGTGACTCATGGGTCTGCTTCCAGCTTGGCAGTGAACAAAGGAACAAGTCAGGAAAATTTGATTGCCTTTTATTCAGGAAAGTTTTTTAAAATATTAAAAGTTGTAATAAACTTAATATCTGCTGGGAGTCATATTATGACATATTCTGGACAGTGCTGAACTAGCCAATGGGCATATTATAATTCCGTTTCACCCTGTCCTGGTGTAGGTTAGGTCATCTTCCTAAATTCAGATCAGATATCCCAGAATATCTACATCCAGGGAAAGTGATGCCATCCAGATAAATCATTAGGGACATCTGTTACAAAGTCTCTTTCTGAGTTCTGAAAAGGAGATGACTAGAAATCTTCATGTTCATAGTTTCCTTAGGTCGATGGAAGATTCTGATGAATTTAAAAGTAGAGTGGACCTATGGAAAGGTACAAAGAACCAACTTTGGATGGAACCAGCAGAGGAGCTGGCACCTGGTTTTGGCAAAAGCTGGGAAGTTTGGAAATTGTTGAAAAGACTGCTCACAGGTATAACAAGATCCAGCGATACTCTGAATAAATGGGGTTATCTGGTGACCTCTGCCCTTTGTGATTGTGGAGACTTGCAACAACATGTATGTACACTTGCCCTTTGTGCCCTGATCAATTCACACGTGTGGACCTCATGATAGCACGACAGAATGCAATTAGTGTTGCCAGTTTCTGGGCAAGATCTTTCTAATATTTATATATTTTAACTTTTATATTTCATATTTTAAATGCTATGTTTTACAGTATGTTTTTAATTGTGATGCTTCTGACATGAATAAATAAATGTTCATAGTAAGGAGATAGGATAGTATCTCCCTGGATTTTGCTGTTTTGCTGTGGTGTCTTGGACTGTCTATTGTATTTTCTTTTATTTATATTGACCTTTATTAGATTTTAATTTTACATAGATAAAAGTTTGAAACAGAAAAGAACCTTGGGCCTAATTTGCAGAAAAGAAAAGCAAAATCTAAGAACCAATAGTTTGTTCTCCTAGAACTGCTACAAACAAATTTTCTCATGGAGATGATGTGGCTGATGATGCAGTCAGGGTCTCTGTCTGGATGGGTCCCAAAGATCAATTTCCAGTGAAAATGTATCTTCTCTTTTTACACGGTTGTGAACAAAGCAGAGCTATAAAGTTTTCTCCTGAACTGATTCAGAACACTGATGAGAACTTTTCTGTTAGCTTTCACATTGAATTAACTTTTCTAAAACTGTACCAAGTTTTCAGCACTTTCTCTCTGGTTGGATTCATTCGTTCAGTATTGACTGCTCTCCCAGGGAAGAGAAACCTGAGCAATAAGTTGGTTCCTTAGTCAGGATGACAGTGAACTTTGACAGGGATTTTGTTTCCCCTGTGAACATAATTGAATATAGACCCCTCCTTCTGCTATCCTTTACTCTTCCACTGCAGGTGGCCTTGTCATTCACAAAGGGTCGTGTATCTTGCCACTTGAATCTGGTGACTAGGACTTTTGCTCTTTTCTTCTTTCTAGCCCTGTCCCTTCCCTTGCCCACACTGCCAACACTGGAATGCAACTGGTCTCTTAACCCAAATGGATGTCCCTCCCACAGCCTTTCCTGCATCAGAGGGACCTGCTCACAGTCCCTCATGCCTTAGTCACCTTTCATTTTGACTCCCACAAATGCACTCTACATGGGCATGACCTTGAAGACCACCCACAAGCCTCAACTGGTCCAGAGTCAGCAGCTCACCAAGTAATGGGAGTCCCAAGGTATTGCCCAATAACCTGTGAGAGCTGCACTGGTTATCAACTTCCTTTCAGGTGCAATTCAAGATGCTGGTTGCCACCCTGAAAGCTTAAAACACTTGGGGCTGACTATCTCTGGCACGGCCTTCTTTCAGTGGCTTCTGCTTACTTAACCAATGAGATGGGAAGGGTGCTCTCTCTTCTGGTCACTTCTCTTAAAAAATATCAACTCTAGGAAGGACAGGAATGAGTCTTCTCAGTTTTGCCCCCATATATACACTTAATATTGCAGAATCATTCCAATACACAGGTGTAGCTTGTTAGCATTGCATCATCCTGTCCTCAAGGACGATGAACTCACCCAGTGCTCGCTGCTATCTACTTTGCACATTCCAGACCTTTAAAATCTAAAGAATAAAATATATTTCTTTTTACATTCTCTGACACCCCTCCATTTTACAGTGTCTGAATATTTCCCTGATTTATCATCCCCAGTTGTTCTGATAACCTCTTATGTCTTCGTGTACATAAAGGTTTAGTCATCAAATCAGCTGAATTGTTTTGTGACTCACCGTGGCCATCTGAATACAGGTTTGTGAATCCTCATACACTGTTACAGGTTCTTTTACAGATATACCCAGGTCAGTAAGCAATTGTTTGAACCAAATTACCTCATTACATAGTTCAGAAAGAGCTGCAAATTCTGCCTCAGCTGTGGAAACTACGGCCCCCTGCTACTGCCCCCCGTTTTCTTGCCTTCCATGTGATTATTGACTTTCCAAATGTAATGATAATACCAGTAGTGGATTTCCTGTCCTGTGTGTCACCAGCCCAATAACATTATCCTAGAATGTTACTAGAATGTTATCCACATAACATTCTAGTATCTGTCTTCCTGTTGCTCCTAACATTAAACAATTATCCATTGTACCCTTCAGATATCTTAATATACGTTTGACTGCTTGCCATGCATCATTTGTTGGTTTTTCTGCCAATCTTCCCAGAATGTTCACTGCATTGGCAATGTCTGGTCTTTTCCACTGTGTCAGATATAATAAACTTCCAATTACAGACCGGTACAGATCTGGATCCTAAAAATCAGTCATTCCTATACCCTTCTGAAAATCTATAACCATTGGTGTTTGAACATGCTTACATTCTTCCATGTTATAATCTCTTAATAACTGCACTATTTTCTGTTTCTGGTTAACCAGGAAACTCCCATCCTGAGTTCTTTTAATTTCAACTCCCAAATAATTTTTTATACTACCCAGATACTTTAATTGGAACTCTTTCCCTATTTGCTTAGCAACTCCTTGTATTAGCTCTCCTGTCTTGGCTAGTAGACAAATGTCATCTACAAATGTTAACACTATAATTTGTTCTTCTCCAATATCTTTAGTATATGAACAGGGATCTGCAATACTCCTTTTAAATTGTACAGCTTGCAGTGCATTATTTAAACACTGATGCCAGTTTCTGGTTGACTGTTTCAACCCATATATTGCCTTCTTAAGCTCGTAAAACATGCCTGGCTTACTACTCTGTTGGGGTTTGTATATACCCAGGAATTTACAGATAGATAAATTATTCAAGAGAGGCTTGATATCTAGGTGAGAGGGGAATTATTCTGCAAGTCATCCACTTAGCAGCCATTGTTGAAGGTATAATGTGGCAGTGATGACTCATACTTCAGGTGCTACACTTTAGTTGGGTGTGGCAGATGATGAGAGTGACCTATAATGTGATAGGTCAGTATTTGTATAAAGGAAGAGAAGTTCTTGTGTATTTCTTCTCGTTGCTGTTAAACTTCTCATCGCTGTATTCCATCTCGTTGCTGTTATCATTTGTTACTGCTGTTGGATGTATTTTGGACTACGTATGAATATAAAGCAAATAGGCTATTTTATCTAATCTCTGCTTGAGTGTCTATTTACTGCATAGAACGTGGATCACTGGAGTCTTGGAAATAGGCAGCAGGCCACCCCACTGTGCGCACTCTGACATACTCTCATATCCAGTTGCCTCAATCATATAAATAGTTTCTTTGAGTTCTGCATTTAAATATGCTGTGGTAATATCAAAATGATTTACCTATAAGTTTCTCATTGCTGCTACTTTTAAAGCTAACCTTACACTTTCAGATGTAACAGTGGGAGCAAATGTTTCAGAATAATCAAGATTCTTTCTCTGTGAATAACGTTGGGCAACTGACCGAGCCTTGTATTTCACATTTCCAGATAACAAAGGCTTTCTTTTATATACCCTCCTGCAACCAACAGCTTTCTGACCTTCAGGCAAATGTGTGGATTGTAAAACATTATTATCTGCCATAGATTGCATTTCCTCATCCATGGCACTATACCATTTATCAGCCTCTGTTTTAGGCAATTTCAGTACATCCTGAAAACTTTGTGGTTCACAGTTTACATAACAAACCTTTACTTCCCCTACAGTAAAACACATAGGAGGCTTGTTTTTTGTTGTCCTCTCAGAACATCTAGGTATGAAACTGCTTGTTTGCCCCTCCTCTCTCTCTACCTTGGAGAAAACTGTGATATTATTTCTGCACGTCTCAGAGTGAACATTTCTTCCTCCCCCTCCTCTCTCTCAAACTTTGGAGATGGAGTTTCTGCTCTCTGAGCAGAACTATCAGAGCTACTCCCTGAGAGCTGCTCATCATATTCTGTTTGTTCCCTATCTATTGGTAATAATACTTCAGTATTTGCATGAACATTTTTCCACCCGTGTTCACCAAATTCAGCTGATCTTGAGATCACCACTCTTCTATCGTTAAGTGCAAACATATATGCTTTAGACCCAGGCTGATAACCTATAAATCTAAGCTTCATTGCTGTAGGTTGTCCTTTTCATCTCTGCCCCTTAGGTATATGTACCCAAGCATTGCAGCCAAACACTCTCATGTGTGATAACACTGGCCGCCTATTAAACAGCAAGTGATATGGAGTTGTATTCACCACAGAACTCCACACCCTATTATTTATGTAGTTAGCTGTTGAGATAGCTTCTCCCCAAAAATATTTAGGCAATCCAGAGTCCTGCATTAACGAGTCTTTCATGGTTTGCAAGACACCATTCCAGCATTCAGCCACGCCATTTTCACATGGGGAATATGGATTGGTTTTGCGATGCCAAATCCCTTGGTGTTTCAGCCGATCCTGGAACCTCCCTGCTAAGAACTCACCCCCTCGGTCGGTTTGAAGCTGCGTTACCTTACTAGAGAATCTCCTTTCAACCCAGGTAACCCAATTTTTAAACATTCAAAACATTTCACCCTTGTTTTTCATCAGATAACAAAAACAATTTCTAGTATAGTCATCTACTATGACTAAAACATACTTTGCCCCTCCTAGGGTTTGAGTTAGAGGCCCAATTAGGTCCACATGGACTAATTCAAAGATTTTCCTTGTAACCTTATGTTTCTTGAAAGGATACACTTTAGATTTAGACATTTTACACACAGAGCAATCCAGATATTTGTTACATGCTCTTACATTCAACCCCTCACTCACCTCAGGCATCTTGGCCAGGGTTCTGAAATTAGCATGGCCCATCTGTCTATGTAGCAAATGGACACAATTATCATGCATATGCTTGTTGCACATGGTTTGTACAGTGTGTGTGCTTTAATGTGGCAATATTATATATAAACTATCCCTTAATACACCCCTTGCACATAAAATCCCATTCTTTTTTACAGTGCAAGTTTTACCAGAAAATAACACAGTAAACCCTTTCTGTGTCAAGCAGGAAACACTCTGCAAATTATATTCAAGTTTAGGTACCAATAACACCCCATCCAATGTCCTGTTCATACTAGGCACAAAGATTTTCCCTTGTCCATGTACAGGAGACTTCTTCCTGTTGTAGAGAACTGTGATGATAAAGACTTGTGGATTCTTGACAGTGGCTCAAATGCCCACATCTGTAACAATAAAAATGCTTTTCTTTCTCTGTCTAAAACTAACAGTTTCCTTAGCAGATGGATCTGTATCCAAGATCGTGGGTGAAGGTGAGATTAATCTTCCATGTTTGGGGGAAATTGTTCAAAATGTTTTGTTTGTGCCTAATTTTCAAAGTAATCTCTTGTCTGTGGGACAGCTAGTTGCATCAGGTTACGTTGTAACTTTTAAGAAAGAGGGTTGTGATATTAGGAAAGATGGTAAAGTAATTGCAAAATGTTTGCAGAAAGATTCACTTTACATTGTACAAAAAGCTGAGCAGCAAACTGCAAAAGCTGTGTTTGAGAATAAGCCCATACACGATCAGTGCATCCATTTATTACATAGGAGGTTTGCTCATGCTAATTTTAAGTACATATCTCAAATGCCTAGTTATTCTGCTGATTTAAAATTGAAACCTTGTGATAAGTATCTGGATTGTGCAGTTTGCAAGGAGAATAAAACCACAAGGGCTCCTGTGAAGAAGTTTTCTGATAGGTCCACCTGTAGGCCTCTAGAGATTATTCATTCTGATGTTATAGGCCCCTTTTCTCCTAGTCTTGGGGGAACAAGGTACATTTTGACCTTCATAGATGATTTTTCCAGGTACACTTTCGTTTATTTGTTGAAACACAAAGATGAGGTCTTTGATAAATTTAAGGATTTTGTATCTTGGGCAAATGGAAAATTCCCAAGGCCAGTGTCTGCTTTGCAATCAGATAGAGGTGGAGAGTATCTATCCTCAAAGTTTAAAAGCTTTTTGTTAGAAAAAGGGATAGAACACATTCTAGCTAACCCTTACACTCCAGAACAGAATTCTGTTGCAGAACGAAAAGGGCGAACACTGCAGGAAGCAATGATGTGTTTGCTGAAGGATGCCGGTTTACCTTTTAGGTTTTGGGGAGAAGCTGTTTCTACAGCATGTTATGTTCAGAACAGGCTGTTTAGCAGTGCAATTCAGGATGTGCCATTTCATTTGTTCTATGGTGTGAAGCCTAAAGTAAACCACCTCAGTGTTTTTGGTAGCACAGCTTGGGTGCACATTCCAAAACAGCTAAGGTGCAAGGGGGCTTACAGAACAAAGAAAGCAATCTTTGTAGGGTATGAACAAAGTCAGAGGAGCTACAGATTCATACTGGATTTTTGTTGTTTATTCGTTCAGTCGTTTCCGACTCTTCGTGACTTCATGGACCAGTCCACGCCAGAGCTTTCTGTCGGCCGTCACCATCCCCAGCTCCCCAATGGTTGAGTCCGTCACCTCCAGAATACCATCCATCCATCTTGCCCTTGGTCGGCCCCTCTTCCTTTTGCCTTCCACTTTTCCTAGCATCAGCTTCTTCTCCAGGGTATCCTGTCTTCTCATTATGTGGCCAAAGTACTTCAGTTTTGCCTTTAATATCATTCCCTCAAGTGAGCAGTCTGGCTTGATTTCCTGGAGTATGGACTGGTTTGATCTTCTTGCAGTCCAAGGCACTCTCAGAATTTTCCTCCAACACCACAGTTCAAAAGCATCTATCTTCCTTTGCTCAGCCTTCCTTATGGTCCAGCTCTCGCAGCCATAGGTTACTACAGGGAATACCATTGCTTTAACTATGCGGACCTTTGTTGTCAGTGTGATGTCTCTGCTCTTAACTATTTTATCAAGATTTGCCATTGCTCTCCTCCCAAGAAGTAGACGTCTTCTGATTTCCTGGCTGCAGTCAGCGTCTGCAGTAATCTTTGCGCCTAGAAATACAAAGTCTGTCACTGCCTCCACTTTTTCTCCCTCTATTTGCCAGTCATCAATCAAGCTCGTTGCCATAATCTTGGTTTTTTTGAGGTTTAACTGCAGCCCAGCTTTTGCACTTTCTTCTTTCACCTTCGTCATAAGGCTCCTCAACTCCTCCTCGCTTTCAGCCATCAAAGTGGTATCATCTGCATATCTGAGATTGTTAATGTTTCTTCCAGCGATTTTAACTCCAGCCTTGGATTCCTCAAGCCCAGCATGTCGCATGATGTGTTCTGCGTACAGGTTGAATAGGTAGGGTGAGAGTATACAACCCTGCCGTACTCCTTTCCCAATCTTAAACCAGTCCGTTGTTCCGTGCTCTGTTCTTACTGTTGCTACTTGGTCGTTATACAGATTCCTCAGGAGGCAGACAAGATGACGTGGTATCCCCATACCACCAAGAACTTGCCACAATTTGTTATGATCCACACAGTCAAAGGCTTTAGAATAGTCAATAAAACAGAAATAGATGTTTTTCTGAAACTCCCTGGCTTTCTCCATTATCCAGCGGATATTGGCAATTTGGTCTCTAGTTCCTCTGCCTTTTCTAAACCCAGCTTGTACATCTGGCAATTCTCGCTCCATGAATTGCTGGAGTCTACCTTGCAAGATCTTGAGCATTACCTTACTGGCATGTGAAATAAGTGCCACTGTTCGATAGTTTGAACATTCTTTAGTGCTTCCCTTTTTTGGTATGGGGATATAAGTTGATTTTTTCCAATCTGATGGCCATTCTTGTGTTTTCCAAATTTGCTGGCATATGGCATGCATCACCTTGACAGCATCATCTTGCAAGATTTTAAACAGTTCAGCTGGGATACCGTCGTCTCCTGCTGCCTTGTTATTAGCAATGCTTCTTAAGGCCCATTCAACCTCACTCTTCAGGATGTCTGGCTCTAACTCACTGACCACACCATCAAAGCTATCTCCAATATTATTATCCTTCCTATACAGATCTTCCGTATATTCTTGCCACCTTTTCTTGATCTCTTCTGCTTCTGTTAGGTCCTTACCATCTTTGTTTCTGATCATACCCATTTTTGCCTGGAATTTACCTCCGATGTTTCTAATTTTCTGGAAGAGGTCTCTTGTCCTTCCTATCCTATTGTCTTCTTCCACTTCCGCACATTGCTTGTTTAAAAATAATTCCTTATCTCTTCTGGCTAACCTCTGGAATTTTGCATTTAATTGGGCATATCTCCCCCTATCACTATTGCCTTTTGCTTTCCTTCTTTCTTGGGCTACTTCCAGTGTTTCAGCAGACAGCCATCTTGCCTTCTTGGTTTTCTTTTTCTTTGGGATGTTTTTTGTTGCCGCCTCCTGAACAATGTTGCGAACTTCTGTCCATAGTTCTTCTGGGACCCTATCTACTAAATCTAGTCCCTTAAATCTATTCTTCACCTCCACTGCATATTCCTTAGGAATATTAGTGAGCTCATATCTAACTGATCTGTGGGTCTTCCCTATTCTCTTTAGTCTGATTCTAAATTTTGCAATAAGAAGTTCGTGATCTGAACTACAGTCAGCTCCAGGTCTTGTTTTTACCGACTGTATAGATGTCCGCCACCTTTGGCTGCAAAGGATGTAGTCAATCTGATTTCGGTGTCGACCATCTGGTGAAGTCCATGTATAAAGTCGTCTTTTAGGTTGTTGGAAGAGAGTGTTTGTTATGCACAGTGAGTTGTCTTGGCAAAATTCTATCAGCCTATGTCCTGCTTCATTTTGTTCTCCCAGACCATGCTTGCCTGTAATTCCAGGTGTCGTCTGACTACCCACCTTAGCATTCCAGTCTCCTGTAATGAAAATAACATCTCTTTTTGGTGTATTATCTAGTAGGTGCTGCAGATCCTCATAGAACTGATCTACTTCTGCTTCTTCAGCATCTGTGGTTGGGGCGTATATTTGGATCACTGTGATGTTAAATGGCTTACCCTGAATTCGAATTGAGATCATTCTATCGTTTTTTGGATTGTATCCAAGCACTGCTTTAGCCACTTTATTATTAATTATGAAGGCTACTCCATTTCTTCTGTGGTCCTCTTGTCCACAGTAGTAGATCTGGTGGTCATCTGATGTGAAGTGACCCATCCCAGTCCATTTCAGTTCACTGACACCTAAAATGTCTATATTTAATCTTGACATCTCACCAATAACCACATCCAATTTGCCCTGGCTCATAGATCTTACATTCCAGGTTCCTATGGTGTGTTGATCTTTAGAACATCGGATTCGTCGTTCACCACCAGCACCGTCGGCCGCTAGCCGTCCTTCCGGCTTTGAGCTAGCTGCGTCATCACGTCTGGGGCTAGTTGAACGTATCCTCTGTTCCTCCCCAGTAGCATTTTGACCATCTTCCGACCTGGGAGTCCCATCTTCCGATGGTATACCGACATATCTTTGGTTGTACTGATCCATTTAGTTTTCATGGCAAGAATACTGGGGTGGGTTGCCATTACCTTCCCCAGGGATCGTATTTAGTCTGACCTCTCTGCCACGACCTTCCCGTCTTGGGTGTCCCTTCACGGTTTAGCTCATGGTTTCATTGAGGTGCTCAAGCTCCAGCACCACGACAAGGTAACGATCTCCTTTGCTGGAGTCATACTGGATAATCAATTGATAATTAGTAAAAGTGCTTCTTTTGCTGAGCAGAATTGGGATAAAATAAACTCTAGTTCTTCAGTTGATTTATCCATAGGGGAGCAGCAAAGTCTTGCTGATGGTGATTTGCAGGAATCACCTAGTGAAGTCAATGAGCAGGAAGTTGAGTTGTCTGAAAGTCAGAGGTTTCTGAGGACAATGGTGGAATTCAGAATGTAAGTCCTGTCCTACCTCGCAGGTCTGAAAGGATTAATAAGGGGGTTCCACCTGATCGTTATCAAGTAGATGTGATAAAGGCTTTTCACATTCACACATAGCCTGTGTCTTTAGAGAAAATTAATGAGATGCCATGTGAAATAGCTAAGTGCTGGCATGAAGCCATGCAGCAGGAGTTGGATTCCTTGAAGGAAAATAAAACTTGGAAATTAGTAAGTTTACCTCCCAATCAGAAGGTTTTAGGTTGTAGGTGGGTGTTCAAACTGAAAAAAGATTCTGATGGTAAAATTCAGAAGTACAAAGCAAGGTTGGTAGCAAAAGGTTTTCCTCAAAGGAAAAATGTATATTATGACAAAACTTTTGCTCCAGTGACAAAAGCTGAATCTATCAGATTGCTTTTAAAGGTTGCTGCCATGAAGAAATTGTCTGTTTATCACTATGATATTCAAACTGCTTTTCTGCATGGTGATTTGGAGGAAAAATTGTTTATGCAACAACCTCCTGGTTATGAAAAAGAAAAACATCTTGTGTGTGAACTTGTGCTTGTATGTTGATGATTTGTTGCTGCTCACATCATCTGATGAACAAAAGCATGCTTTTAAGGTTTGTATGAAAAACAATTTCACATTGAAATGTCTTGGAGCAGTTAACAATTACTTAGGATTAGAAATTCAGAGGGAAAAAGATGGCAGTTTTCTCATAAGTCAGAGTAGTAAAATTAAGAAACTGCTGGAGGATTTTAAAATGCAAGACTGTAAGTCTGTCTCCTCCCCATGCTTCCCGAGTTTCTAAAAGAGGAGGGGGAGAAGGGGGATGGTGAGTTATCTGAAGGAGATAGTTTCAGGTCAGCCATTGGTAGTCTTCTTTACATTGCAAACAATAGCCGTCTGGACATTTCTAACAGTGTGTCCATTTTGAGCAGGTTTGTGGAAAATTCCACATCTGCTGCAAAGTCTGGATTAAAAAGGCTGTTTCATTATTTACAAGGCACCAAAGATTTTTGCTTGAGGTTGTCTGCTACAGACACAGAGGAAAAGTTAGAATGCTGGTGTGATTCAGATTGGGCTGGAGATCTCAGTGATAGGAAGTCTACCTCTGGAAGTGTAATTCAATTTGCAAAGTCCACTATTGCATGGTTCTCCAGAAAACAAACAGTAGTAGCCATTAGCACAGCTGAAGCCGAATTTTATGCTTTAGCACAACTGTGCAATGCGGTAATGTGGTTTACACAATTGTTGCAAGACATTGGAGTCATTTTAAGCCAGCCTGTAACAATTCATGAAGAGAACCAAGCCTGTATTCATTTGGCTTTATCTGAAGGAACCAGAAACCGCACTAAGCACCTTGATGTGCGTTTTCATCTTGTTAAAGATTTTCTAGCCAAGAAAAAGGTTATTTTGAAATACTGTGATACTAAATTAATGTTGGCTGATATTTTCACCAAGCCTCTAGTTGCCAGTAGACACTGTGAGTTGGTTACTAGATTGGGTCTGCTTCCATATTCTTTCTAGTCATAAAAAAAGGGGAGTGTTGCATATATATTTTTTATGTCTGTAGAATATGGGGGCTGAGTTTTTAAAAAAGCCAAGCCTCAAACTTTTTTCCTGTTTGAGCTCAGGAGCACATGTTCACCCCCCTTCCTCAGGAATGTTAATTTACTTGGAGCCTAGTAGTCTGGCTTACTTGAGCCAATCAGAATTACCTGTTTGAGCTTTGCCCATATTGGGAATCTGTTGCCTAGGTGTTTGGTCACATGCCAGATCCTGTCCACTTAGGTATGGCCAAGTTGCAATTGTAAAAAGCTTTAAAAGTGTTATCTCTGCTTTTGTTTTGGTCTCTCTGCTGCTATCTCATTGTGTTTCTAAAATGTGAGTAGCTTATGTTAATCAGCCATGTGGCTTACTGGCTGAATCTTTTCTGTTCTTTTGTTTTAAATAAAAAGCAACGTTTTTACTACAAGCTTCTCTCTCAATATTTTTCCATAACTCTGATCACAAATTTCATAAAACAACAAATAGAGACTTCTTCAGGTTCTGGGCATTCCAGTGGCTGACCTTCTTTGGTAGACATTATGTCTCTGTGTAAGGTAGCTATTGTGAGCCTAGTCTTTCTGTGATGGTCCTGATCATTTAGTTATTAATTCAGAGACTCTTACTAGAAGCCATCAAAGAATATGAAAGAGTTCTTTATTAAAGCAAGTGATCCTTTCCAATGCAAAGACTAGACTGAATAAAAGCCCACACAAATGGCAGTTACATTTTCCACCTTCCTACCAGTCCCCCCACTGGGGTATTCACTTCGTGACAGCCCCTCCCTACATTCTCACACTTTCCATACCTTCCTTCACCAACAAGCTGATAGCGCCATTCGGACTGGTCTTGGTGTGTGGTCGTTGGACTAAACAACCCTAATCAACAGTCCTAATGGCCCTGCAGGCATACCAGACTACCACTACAACCCCACACAACATTGGCAGGATGCTCCATCCTGACAGCAAGTCAACCAGAAATGGATGATGAAAGACTCTATTGCTGTATACATATGTCAAAGGGATTTACGTATGCTTCCCCCTTGACCTATGTAGCAGTTTTTCGTTAAAAATTTTAGTGTTCCCAATGCTTTCCCAGATTCCAGATTTTAGGTCTTGGTAGTCTCGTAGTTTTACTTTTAAATGATTATCTTTCCTTCCTTCCTTCCTTCCTTCCTTCCTTCCTTCCTTCCTTCCTTCCTTCCTTCCTTCCTTCCTTCCTTCTTTCTTTCTTTCTTTCTTTCTTTCTTTTCTTTCTTTCTTTTTCTTCTGTCTGTCTGTCTGTCTTTCTGTCTTATTAATTAATTAATTTATTAATTTATTTATTTTCTATCCCGCCTTTATTATTTTTATAAGTAACTCAAGGCAGCAAACATACCTAATACTCCTTCCTCCTCCTATTTTCCCCACAACAACAACCCTGTGAGGTGAGTTGGGCTGAGAGAGAGTGACTGACCCAAGGTCAAACAGCCAGCTTTCCTGCCTAAGGCAGGACTAGAACTGACAGTCTCCTGATTTCTAGATTCATAGAATTTTATTAGAATAATATTTATTCAAATTGTGGATGTCAACTCAGGTGTTCTCATGTGTGTTTTTCTCTTTTATTTCTTCTTTATTTGACTGCTTCTCATTTATGCTGATTTTTTGACTCCCCCTAAAATGGAATTAAATGGAATTTTTCTATGGATGCTCTTTATGTTTAGAAGGCACTTTTGTTTAGATGGAAATCTGTCCTCCAGGATACACCAAACTTAAAAGAGAAGGAGTTCCAGTCTGCTGCTACGACTGTTCTCCGTGCATTGAAGGAACAATCACCAGGCAAGAAGGTCGGTGGCTCTAGAGCTAGGAGGGGACTTGAGGATACAGGTTGAATTCACTCTTGCTGCTCTGGGCAGTGTTTGTAACAGGTGCTGATTTCCTGCTAGTTCTGGAACTAATTCCTCAGCTATTTTTCCTTATTTCCACAAAGAAACATATTAAAAAAAACAGCAAACATGTCAAAGATTTGGGACCACCATACAATTTTGTATGATGGTGTGGCCATTAAAATTAAAATAATGAAACATGGCTGAACCGTTGAGCTGTTGTATCCTTGTCTAGTTTCAATAAAGAAGAGAAATCTTGTGGCATTTGGCATCTCATTTGTCTTCAGCCTTTAAAAAGTGGTGGCAATTTCCATTTATATTGAGATCCTCAAATGTCTGTAATCAAAAGTACTAATTCTCCCTGGAAATGTGAACTTGGCCATGATGTGGACTTCACTGGTGGGCAGTGGATGTATATCTGGAATACATTATTTCTTCCACTCCACAAAAGTGTGTCACCACACACAGTCTGGTGTGTTGCCAGACAACCCGGAAGCGCTGATCATCATCAGCGCTTCCGGGTTTTCCTGCAGCGACACACCAACGGAGGCGCGCAAAAACTGAAAGCGGCAGCAGTGCTTCCGGGTTTTTACGCGCTGCTGCAACGGCGGCACTTCTGGGTTTTCCCGCGGCGACACACCAACGGCGGTTGGTATGTCGCCGCGGGAAAACTTTGGAAAGCCCTGATCTATCCAGTCAAACTTCAGTTCTTTATTTGCTCATACCGTATTGACAGAATATTGCCAGACTAAAACTACTCAACCTAACCTCAGGGAAAATAACCTGGGAAGGCTCCAGGGTGGGGCTACTCTGAACCTCTTAGTCTTCCCACATTCCATCGCTGGACTGTGTTTTCTCTTGGCTTGCCCTCCTCCTTGGAATGTACTCCCTCCTTTCTGAGAACCAGCAGCATTACTGAAATCCACCACAGTAACCACAGGGATCTTTGACAGTTTATAGAATAGTGCAGTGCAAACCCTTCAAAAGAGATGCCTCAGACAAACATACAATGCATCTCTTGTTGAATCACTGAAAAGCCACTTCTTTTCCAGGCTCACACAGCTGATTCAAAAGCTGCTCTGGCTATCACTGCATGTGTGTACAAGACTGGGAAAAGACACTGTTACTGCGATGTTTGAAAAAGAGGATTGCATGTTGTTCCTTGGTTTTCTGCAGATCCTCTGGGAAAGGATTTGCACAGGATCTGACCCTGATCTTCTGAGGATTTCTGCTGGATCAGAATGACCTATCTGGCCAAGTTCAATTGGCCAACACGAGGCCAATGAAGAACTAATTTCCGATTTTCTTTTGCAGTAGTTATAAGTGTAAATTAACCTCTTACTCCATGGTTACAGCATTACTTTCACTTTTTTCTATAATCTATTCTTTTTTCTAACCATCAAAACCATATATCAAAAGTTCATTTTTTTCTGTTTCATGCAAAAGTCTATAACGGCTTTCCAATGAGCTTTAAACTTAGTTTACATCTTTTTCCCTGATAATTTTTTTTTAATTTGGCCATCTCAGCAAGTTCTTTTATCTTTACCATCCATTCTTCCATTGTGGGTAATGTCAAGTCTTTCCACCTTTCTGCATATAATAATCTTTCTGTGCTTATGATGCATAAAAAAAAGTTCCATGAGATCTTTCCAACTGTTTATCTATCAGTCCCAAAAGAAACACCTCCTATTTCAATTGTATATTAATTTTTAAGTTCTTCTCAAGTAGTGTAGGTAGTTGAGTCCAATTTTTTTAGCGTTTTTACACGTCCACCAAGCACCAACGTGAGGCCTATGGTAGGATTCAGAGACAATGCCCTGCTTCTATAAATTATAAACATGTTTATAGAAAGAAAACAGAGAAAAGGCGACTTCTGACTTTTTCGATACAGATATAGGGTTAATATACAAATCTAATCTCTTACAATTAATTAACCTATCATAACATTATTTCTATTACAATAAATCATTCAATCTCTAAAACCCAAAATCAAATCATCATTTTTTTCGATTACAAGCAAATATTCCAAAAGTGGTTGCCAAATTGATATAAATGTAGAAATAGAATGCTCTCTTATTAAAGCTGTTAATTTAGCCATCTGAGCTGCGGACTCCAGGCTTGGCTGCCAGCTCGACCGGTCAGGTTTCTCAGAGAGCTGAGAACTGACTGAATTTTCCTTGCTTGCAGTGGATTGCAGAAGTTGTGGACCACTGAAGTTTTTTCCCCTGAAGAAGGGGAAACCAGAAGATTGCTCGTGGGGCCATTGGAATTGCCTACCCTTGTTTTTTCTGTAGTTTCCACCGCGGGAAAAGCAGGGTAAGTGCAAGGGAAATGGCCGAGAGATATCTGGCTCTCGCAGGGAAAACAAGTCTCTTTGAAGAGACACAAGAGCGCACAGCCGCTTTTAGATCACTTTAGGAATTTTTTTTTTTAGATTAGAATATTTTTGGAATCTAAGATCTATCTTTTGGACTTTGTTTAAAATGTTGGCTAATTTTGTGCTTTCTTTGCTATAACTGATTCTGGTGGAAGTTTGATGGATTCTACATTTGCAACATAATGAAACGTCTGTATTTTTTTTTACCTTTCTTTTGTATTAGAGGGATTTAAGAGACTTTGTTTGTAATTCTTCGCTTGATAAACTAATTGACAATCTACTTTTTGAGAAACTGTTAAACTTTGGATTAAGCAGCCTGCAACTTGAAGAACAAAAATGCAGGGGAACGTTTGTAAATTCCTTTTCTCTTTTTCTTTCTATATTCCTATAGAGTGGATTTTGTTTCACTTGGAATGTATTTTTTATTTCTCCTTTTATAAATTGTTTGAAATATAGCTCCCTCCTGTATTTTGGATTATTGGAATATTTTTTTTTAATTTTATTTGATAGACTTTGCTGGTAATATTCCATGAACAGACCAACTATTGTTTTGACTAGAAAAATCTGAAGGTCATAGAAGCGGGATGGTTTTCGCAGCTGCAATTCAACTTCTTTCAGGGATTAGAAGGTCACTGGAATTATTATTGATATCTTTGCAAGACCAAGAGAAAGAAAAACAAAAAAATAGAATCTGAAACAGGAAAGAAAAACGTTTTTGAAATAGAAGAGAAACAGGAGGAGGGAATTTTAAATATATTAGTCCAGAAAAATATTCGGAAGGCTGTATATTATAATTCTGGTATAAAAATCTTATGGTTGTGGAGACAGGGAGAAAATCTGAGTATGCAATTAGTTAGATACTGTGAAATATGTGGAAAGGGAGAGAAAATTGCTTTGATACTCTACATGAGACATAGAAAAAAGCAGGCTGTATATTGTAAACTTGACTTTGCATATTATGAATTTGGCATAACCTAAACACAAGATTCAGTATCATACTGGGATACAAGGTTAATGAACACATGGATTTGGATTGTATATTTGCGAACTTGCCATTGACTATAAGTGATATTTTAAATGTAAAACATAAGGCTAAACACAATATAAGCTGACATTATAGATTGTTGTTTAAGATAATGATATGACGAGATGGTGTATATTGCGAATTTGCCATTGAGTATTGCGATTTTGGCATAACCTAAACAGAAGATAACAGAAACTGTATGGATATATAAAGATTAATGAAAACATGGGCTTGGATTGTATATGAGAAACTGTATGGATATGTTAAAAAAGTGATATTCTAAATGTAAGATATAAGGCTAAATATAAACATAAGTTGATATTATAGATTATTGTTTTTTTTTTGGATGATGAGATGTAATTAGAATGATGGTTATTACAGGATGACATCATGTATGAATATGTATGTATGAATATTATAAAAATTGGTACATTAGGTATTAGGTTAAGTGATATGATAGGTTATGTATTTAGTTTAAATGGATACTATCACAAGAAGTGGAAATTATAGATGGAAATATGTTAGGTTATGTACTAGTGGATTATATAAACATAATATGAATAGAATATATTGTAGTTTATTAGAAGTAAATAAGGCTTTTATTTGTTATACTAATTGGACTTTATGGAAGAGATAAAAATGCATTAATGAACATTTAATATTTAATTACTACTTCAAGGAGTGGAAGCCAAAGATGGATTATTGGGGGATAGCAAGAAAGGTGAAACCCATATGAAGATCAGAAGATTGGATTATAGAAATCAAAAGGCACATGACAAAGAAAAGTTCCTGTGTATTGTATGAAAGACTGACATTTAAAATTAATTATTGTATTTTAAGTTCAAAGATAGATTGGAGGGCATCTATTTTCTATACTTTCTTTGTTTATTATTTCTTGACTTCACTTTTTCTTTATATTTTTCTTTATTTTGTATTTCTATTTCTATTTCTCTTTTCTATTCTAACTTTTAATATGTATTGTAAAACTTAATAAAATTATTATAAAAAAAAATTAACCATCTGAGCCAAAGCCATTAATTTAACAATCCAATCTTCAACTGTAGGTATTTGTGGATCTTTCCATCATTGTGCATATAACAATCTTGCAGCCGTGATCATATATAGTAGCAAAACTCCATGCTGTTTCTCTAACTGCTTTTTCATCAAACCTAAAAGAAAAAGTTCTGGCTTTCTTTGTATATTTATTTTAAGAATCTTCTGAATAATAATACATATTTGGTCCCAGAACTTTTAGCCTTCTCACAAGTCCACCAAAGATGATAAAATGTTCCTTTGTCCTGTGAACATTTCAAACAGATATTAGTTACACCACTATACATTTTTGACAACTTACCAGGAGTTAGATACCAACAATACATCATCTTATAAAAATTTTCTTTCAAATTATAATTCAGCGTAAATTTCAAAGCTTTCGTCCACATATTCTCCCATTGGTCCAGCATGATATTATATCCAAAATTCTTAGCCCATTTGATCATACAGTCCTTAACATGTTCTGTTAAGGTTATTTGGTTAAAGCATTCTATGCAGAATTAAACGCATGGCATTTTCTTCCACTGTGTCTGGCCAGAGAGTGGAAAAATACAAGTGAAAACAATCTACATTGTTTTCCGCATTGTAAGTTTGGTTCTCAAAACATCTGAGACGTAGATGGCAGGTGCTGAGATATCTCTAGCTAGACAAAATAAACCCGTAATCAGAATCGTTCTCAAAACAAAAAAAAAGGCCAATACACAACACTGCCATCGTGTGACGCTTTATAGTAAGTACAATTACTACCAGAAATGCTATACTAAAAGAGATGCTCATGTTTAAACCAATCACATGTGAGCTATGAACCATGGGTAGTCCTTTATACTTATGTTCTACACACATATGTCTTCTGTTCTTTATGTAGACTGCTATCTGCATGTACTTGTATCTGAACTGTAACCATGCCTGGTCTTTGCCTGGTCTTTGCACAGACCATGATGTTTTTTTTCTTTCCTCACTTCTGGTGATGGAACTCTGCTTATGCTTTGATTTTACCTTTTTGCAATAATGCACTATACATCCATTATTGCCTTATGCTATCAATAAAGATATTGTTAGCCTTACAATACGTTGTTTGGATTACTTCATTGCCTGGAACCCCGCATAGTTAACCATCACCTAACAGGTTATGGGCCCAGAGAGAATTTTGTGTTTTTCTTTGCTGCGCTGGATCTAGCTGTAACAACGGGGTTTGTTTTTAAGGCTGCATTTTGAAGTAAACGTGTTTTTCTTTGAGTGGTCAGCATGGCTGCTGCTGCAGGGCTAACCAGTCTGCCCTTTGAGCGTTTGAATGGCACAAACTATCGGACCTGGTGTGTGAAGATCAAGTCTTTCTTCCTAAAAGAAGGTTTGTGGAAGTATGTGAAAGACGCACCTCCAACCGGTGCTATTACTGAAGAAGTGCAGTTGTGTTTGGATCGTGCTTATGGCAACTTGATTCTGGGACTAGAATCATCACAGCTACTGCATATCAGTAATTTGGAGACCGCACATGCCTGTTGGGAAGCTCTTAAAGCCCTTTATTCCAAGCAAACCTCTGCTGCCATTGTTGGTATATCACGTCAGCTTTACAACTTGAAGCTGCAGCCCGGTGGAAACGTGATGACCCACCTCCATAAAGTCAAGACTTTGTTTCTTGAACTTGAGGACCGGGATGTTGTGATCCCTGATACCCAGAGAGCTTGTATCATCCTGTCAAGCTTGGACAAGAGCTTTGACATGCTCATCGAGGCAACTCAGACGTTGAGGCCCCAAGACCTAACTGTGGATTATCTTACAAATCGCCTGCAAGAAATCCAGCAAGCTCGTGATTTGGAGAGGATGCAGAGTAAGTCATCTGTTGCTGTTCCTGAGGCTTCAGCTCAGCGTTTTCCAGTTGGAACAGAGGCTGCGTGTGCTGTGAGGAGATGTTTCCGGTGCAACTCGACCCAACACTTCATGAGAGACTGTCCCCAGCCACCTCGCCCAGCCGGTGGAGCCAGTGGAAAGAGGTTCGTACGAAAGAAGGGGAAACAAGCGCCTAGACAACGTACCCAGGTGTCTGCTTTGCTCACGGCTGTGAGTAGACGTTCCCCAGAGACTTGGCTTTTGGACTCAGCCTGTAGTCAAATCATTGTCAACAATGAACAGTTGTTGTTATCAAAAAGCAAGCCTAACGTCCAACAGGTTGCTCTGGCTGATGGATCTATGGCTGATGTGTCCTTTCAGGGTGAAGTATACATTCCTTGTTTGGGGATAAATATGCAAAATGTGTTGTGTGTACCTACACTTGACTTTTCCCTCCTTAGCGTTCCAGCCCTGGTAAAGTCTGGTTATACTGTTGTGTTCAAGGGTACTGGATGTTCTATTGAAAAAGATGGGATAGAATGTGCTAGGGGGAAGTTAGTGAATCAATTGTATGAAATGCTTCCTAAGCAGGGGATTGTGTCAGGAAATTGTATTTCCAATGTTCCCCCACATAACAAATGCATTCACTATTATCACAGAGTTTTGGGACATCCCGGGTGGGGAAGTTTGTCCCAACTGGCCAAGGTGTATCCTGAGTTAGGATCCAAAAAGTGTGATGACTTTCTTGATTGTACTGTGTGCAAACAATCTAAAATTAAGGCTGCTCCTATTGCTAGAAGAAGTGACAGAGTGTCAACTAGGCCTTTTCAGTTGGTTCATGGAGACTTAGCCGGCCCCAATGCTCCTAGTGAGGGGGGGCGCGTTTCATGTTCCTTTTGGTGGATGACCATACTCGCTATACGTTTTGTTATTTGCTCAAATCTAAAGCGGAGGCTTTTGCTCGCTTTAAGGAGTTTGTTGCAATGGTGGAAAGAAATTATGGCTATCAAGTAGGTCAATTTCAATCGGATTGTGGAGGAGAGTTTCTAGGCCATGAGTTTCAGAATTGGCTTCGTAGAAAAGGAATCTCCCATAGACTTGCCAATGTTGGTGTTCCTGCTGAGAATGGAATAGCTGAAAGGAAGATTGGTGTTGTTAATACCATTAGAAATAGCCTGATGTTAGATGCCCAGGTGCCAGCCCGTTTTTGGGGTGAGGCTACCATGACTGCAGTGTATCTGACTAACAGGGTGTGGAATTCAGCTGTAAATGAAGTTCCTTATTTCCTTTTGTTTGGCAAGCGCCCTTCGCTGAAGCATCTGCGTGTTTTTGGAACATTTGCATATGTGCATATTCCTAAGTCTCAGCGAAGGAAGAACCAGCCAAAAGCACAACGCTTAAGGTTTGTTGGTTATTCATCTAGATCTAAGGGTTACCATTTTTCTGCAGGCTATCGTCGTGTGGTAGTCTCTAGAAGTGCTAATTTTGAGCACCCTACTGGTTGGAATAGGTTGAATGCTAGTTCAGAGGTATTGTTGCAATCTAGTGTACAGCCAACTGTCCGTGCTCCTGTGGCTGGACAACAACCAGTTCAGCTGCCTTCTGGTTCCCAGTCTCCTAGTGTGGTGAGAGGATCCCCTCAGGTGAAGGAAGAGGAAATTTCACCTGAGCAGGTTCAGGATCTGAAGGGGGATTCAGGTAGTGAAAAGGCAGAGGACAGTGATGAGGAAGAGGCAGTGGTAATTCCTCGTAGGTCTGCACGCTCCACAAAGGGTGTGAAGCCTGACAGATTTGTGATTCAGCAGGTGAGAGTGTGTCAGATTACCTGTGAACCTCAGTCTTTCCAGGAGATGTTGCATCTGCCTGTTGAAGAGCAAGAGAAGTGGAACACAGCGATGGATAAGGAGTTTGAGGCATTAGTGAGTCAAAAGGTGTTTGAGGTCACTGATTTGCCCCCATCCCAGAAAGCTGTTGGTTCCAGATGGGTTTTCAGAAAGAAGCTTCTTCCTGATAATACAGTGCAGTACAAAGCCAGGCTTGTTGCTCAGGGATTTGCACAGGAGAGGTTTTTGAACTATGATCTCACATATGCACCCACAGCTAGACCAGAGTCTTTACGTATGGTACTTTCTCTGGCTGCACAGCGTGGACTTGTTGTCCATCATTTTGATGTTGACACAGCATATTTGAATGCAGAGCTCCCTGAAACTGTGTACATGAAGCAGGCTCCTGGCTATGCTTGTGACAATTCTCAGAAGGTGTACAGACTGCGCAAGGCACTTTACGGTTTGAAGCAGGCCGGACGTTGTTGGCATCAATGTTTAGATAAGGCTTTGTTAGAGCTAAAGTTTAAGAAGTCTGTTGCTGATCCTTGTGTGTATGTAAGAGGTTCTGGAAGTGATTACACAGTGTTGCTAACGTATGTTGATGATTTTTGCCTAGCAACTGGTTCTTTGCACCTTGTACAAGAGTTTGCAACACAATTGAGACAGTATTTTCAATTGAAAGACCTAGGTGAGCTGAAATACTATCTAGGTGTTGAAGTCACTAGAGCTCAGAGTGGTGAGTTCTATCTGAGTCAGAAAAGAAAAATTGACCAATTGTTGAGTCAACTTGAAATGTCAAATGCAAAACCAACCAAAACACCAATGACTCTTGATTTCCTAAAGGGTGATGCATGTGAGGAACCTTGTCCTCAACCTGCATTGTATCACTCAGCTGTAGGAAGTTTGCTACACTTAACACAATGGACACGCCCTGACTTAGCTTACTCAGTTGGAGTGCTTAGTCGTAAGGTTGCCAAACCATCCATGCGGGATTGGACAGGTTTAAAGAGGGTCCTACGCTATCTTAAAGGCACAGCTGATCTTTGTCTCAAAATATCAGCCACCAAGGCTGAAATGCCTGTGATTTATGCTGACAGCTCTTTTGCAGAAGAGAGAGACAGAAAGTCTGTGAGTGGTTTTGTTTGTTTGTTTGCAAATACACCCATTGCCTGGAGAGCAAGAAAACAAACATTAATTGCCGTTTCTACCTGCGAAGCCGAATTCTCGGCCCTCAGTGAGGCAATCAATGAAACGTATTGGTTAAAACAATTGTTTACAGATTTATCTGAAAATATAAATACACCAATAACAATGTATGAAGATTCCCAATCCTGTCTATCTCTAGCTGCTTCGGAAAATGTCAATAATCGCACGAAATACATCCATGTAAAATACCAAAATGTGAGGCATGCAATTCAAGAAAAATTTATACAATTAGAGTATTGTCCATCTGAACTAAATATCGCAGACGTTCTCAGGAAAGCACTTTCTCCAACAAAACATACAACCATGGTAACCAGATTGGGATTGGAGCAAATGTGTCTGAAATAAAATCATTTGTGTCTCTGTGTGCTTTTGAAATAACAGTTTTCCCCCACAGTGTTTCAAAAAAATCCATGCG
Source organism: Charina bottae (assembly GCA_023362775.1). Classification (NCBI taxonomy): domain Eukaryota; kingdom Metazoa; phylum Chordata; class Lepidosauria; order Squamata; family Charinaidae; genus Charina; species Charina bottae. Next base: position 29,148,579 of record JALMGJ010000002.1, on the reverse strand, counting down.
GAAGGGGTGTTAAGGTTATTTGGTTAAAGCATTCTATGCAGAATTAAACGCATGGCATTTTCTTCCACTGTGTCTGGCCAGAGAGTGGAAAAATACAAGTGAAAACAATCTACATTGTTTTCCGCATTGTAAGTTTGGTTCTCAAAACATCTGAGACGTAGATGGCAGGTGCTGAGATATCTCTAGCTAGACAAAATAAACCCGTAATCAGAATCGTTCTCAAAACAAAAAAAAAGGCCAATACACAACACTGCCATCGTGTGACGCTTTATAGTAAGTACAATTACTACCAGAAATGCTATACTAAAAGAGATGCTCATGTTTAAACCAATCACATGTGAGCTATGAACCATGGGTAGTCCTTTATACTTATGTTCTACACACATATGTCTTCTGTTCTTTATGTAGACTGCTATCTGCATGTACTTGTATCTGAACTGTAACCATGCCTGGTCTTTGCCTGGTCTTTGCACAGACCATGATGTTTTTTTTCTTTCCTCACTTCTGGTGATGGAACTCTGCTTATGCTTTGATTTTACCTTTTTGCAATAATGCACTATACATCCATTATTGCCTTATGCTATCAATAAAGATATTGTTAGCCTTACAACACGTTGTTTGGATTACTTCATTGCCTGGAACCCCGCATAGTTAACCATCACCTAACATGTTCATCTTCCATATTCATCTGTAACAAGATCTTATACATCTTAGTAATAACATGATCATCATTTATGCATGAATCCGTTTCAAACTGTGTTATTTCATTGACAAATTTATAGTTCTTTTTATCTAGTTTAAAACATTCCACCAATTGTATAGAGGTGAACCAATGACATGGAAATCCATCAGAGTCTAACATTTCCCTTGTTTTAATTTTTGGTTCACCCTCTTCAAACTTTAACAGGTCTTTATGTTTTAACCAGCTTATTCCTCCCACATTTTCTCTTCTGATCATTGCTTCCTGAGGAGACAACCATAATGGTACATTTGGAGACAATCTTTGTTTGTTGTTGTTTATTCGTTCAGTCGTTTCCGACTCTTCGTGACTTCATTGACCAGTCCACGCCAGAGCTTTCTGTCGGCCGTCACCATCCCCAGCTCCCCCATGGTTGAGTCTGTCACCTCCAGAATATCATCCATCCATCTTGCCCTTGGTCGGCCCCTCTTCCTTTTGCCTTCCACTTTTCCTAGCATCAGCTTCTTCTCCAGGGTACCCTGTCTTCTCATGATGTGGCCAAAGTACTTCAGTTTTGCCTTTAATATCATTCCCTCAAGTGAGCAGTCTGGCTTTATTTCCTGGAGTATGGACTGGTTTGATCTTCTTGCAGTCCAAGGCACTCTCAGAATTTTCCTCCAACACCACAGTTCAAAAGCATCGATCTTCCTTCGCTCAGCCTTCCTTATGGTCCAGCTCTCACAGCCATGGTTACTACAGGGAATACCATTGCTTTAACTATGCGGACCTTTGTTGTCAGTGTGATGTCTCTGCTCTTAACTATTTTATCAAGATTTGCCATTGCTCTCCTCCCAAGAAGTAGACGTCTTCTGATTTCCTGGCTGCAGTCAGCGTCTGCAGTAATCTTTGCGCCTAGAAATACAAAGTCTGTCACTGCCTCCACTTTTTCTCCCTCTATTTGCCAGTCATCAATCAAGCTCGTTGCCATCATCTTGGTTTTTTTTGAGGTTTAACTGCAACCCAGCTTTTGCACTTTCTTCTTTCACCTTCGTCATAAGGCTCCTCAATTCCTCCTTGCTTTCAGCCATCAAAGTGGTATCATCTGCATATCTGAGATTGTTAATGTTTCTTCCAGCGATTTTAACTCCAGCCTTGGATTCCTCAAGCCCAGCACGTCACATGATGTGTTCTGCGTACAGGTTGAATAGGTAGGGTGAGAGTATACAGCCCTGCCGTACTCCTTTCCCAATCTTAAACCAGTCCGTTGTTCCGTGCTCTGTTCTTGCCGTTGCTACTTGGTCGTTATAGAGATTCCTCAGGAGGCAGACAAGATGACTTGGTATCCCCATACCACCAAGAACTTGCCACAATTTGTTATGATCCACACAGTCAAAGGCTTTAGAATAGTCAATAAAACAGAAATAGATGTTTTTCTGAAATTCCCTGGCTTTCTCCATTATCCAGCGGATATTGGCAATTTGGTCTCTAGTTCCTCTGCCTTTTCTAAACCCAGCTTGTACATCTGGCAATTCTCGCTCCATGAATTGCTGGAGTCTAAATGCAAGTAGATGAATAGGTACCACTTCGGTGGGTAGGTAACAGCGTTCCGCGTGCGTCATGCCGGCCACATGACCGCGGAAGCGTCTTCGGACAACGCTGGCTCTTTGGCTAACAAACGGAGATGAGCACCGGCCCCTAGAGTCGGACACGACTGCACAAATGTGCAGGGGGAACCTTTACCTTTTTTTACCTTTTACCTTGCAAGATCTTGAGCATTACCTTACTGGCATGTGAAACAAGTGCCACTGTTCGATAGTTTGAACATTCTTTAGTGCTTCCCTTTTTTGGTATGGGGATATAAGTTGATTTTTTCCAATCTGATGGCCATTCTTGTGTTTTCCAAATTTGCTGGCATATGGCATGCATCACCTTGACAGCATCATCTTGCAAGATTTTAAACAGTTCAGCTGGGATACCATCGTCTCCTGTTTGGTTGTACTGATCCATTTAGTTTTCATGGCAAGAATACTGGGGTGGGTTGCCATTACCTTCCCCAGGGATCGTATTTAGTCTGACCTCTCTGCCACTACCTTCCCGTCTTGGGTATCCCTTCACGGTTTAGCTCATGGTTTCATTGAGGTGCTCAAGCTCCAGCACCACGACAAGGTAACGATCTCCTTTGCTGGAGGGAGACAATCTTACCTTATATTTATTCCAGATTCTCAATAAGGCATTTCTAATAAAATGATTTTTAAAATCCTTATTAACTTTAACTTTTTCATACCATAGATAAGCATGCCACCTAGATCTTAATTCATGTCCTTCAAGTTGTAATAATTTCTTGTTCTGCAGAATAATCCATTCCTTGATCCAAAGCAAACAACAGGAATCAAAATCCAATTTCAAATTAGGTAGACCCAAACCTCCTCGTTCTTTGGCATCTTGTAACAATTTATATTTAATTCTTGGTTTATTGCCTTGCCAAATAAACTTGGAGATATCTCTCTGCCATTCTTTAAATGGTAAATCTGTTGATAGAATTGGTAAAGTCTGGAAAAGAAATAACATCCTAGGCAAAACATTCATCTTAATCACAGATATTCTTCCCAAAAGAGACAATTGTAATTTCCCCCATCTTATCAAATCTTTTTTACATCATTCCAAATTTTTACATAATTATTCTGAAAGAACATACTATTTTTACTTGACAAGATTACCCCCAGATATTTTAAACTTTTTTTTCAATCTGGAATCCCGTCTTACCCATCAGCAGATCTTGATTAGGCAGGGTCATATTTTTAATTAACATTTTGGTTTTTTGCTTATTTGCTTAAGTCCCACCAATGACCCAAATCTCTCAATTCCTTCATCGGATGCTCTGCAGTTTCCAGGGGATCTTGCAGTATCAGGACCAAATCACCAGCAAAAGCTTTTAATTTAAATTACTCTTGTTTAATTTTTAGTCCCTTTATTTCTTCATCATTTCTAATGTCTCTGTTTAGAATTTCCAATGCTAGAATGAATAGCAAAGGAGATAGAGGACATCCTTCTCATGTTCCTTTTTGTATCTGACATGGTTCAGTTAGTTCGTCATTCACAATAATATTTGCCATTTGTGTTGTATAGATTGCCTTAATACCTTGAATAAGATTTTTTGTTGTTTATTTGTTCAGTCGCTTCCGACTCTTTGTGACTTCATGGACCAGCCCATGCCAGAGCTTCCTGTCGGCCGTCACCATCCCCAGCTCCCCCATGGTCGAGTCCGTCACCTCCAGAATATCATCCATCCATCATGCCCTTGGTCGGTCCCTCTTCCTTTTGCCTTCCACTTTCCCTAACATCAGCATCTTCTCCAGGGTATCCTGTCTTCTCATTATGTGGCCAAAGTACTTCAGTTTTGCTTTTAATATCATTCCCTCAAGTGAGCAGTCTGGCTTTATTTCCTGGAGTATGGACTGGTTTGATCTTCTTGCAGTCCAAGGCACTCTCCAATTCAGATTATCAAAAGCTTTTTCTGCATCTAAGAAAATAAGAGCTGCTTGGCATTCATTATGATATTGTAAATATTCCATAACATCCAAAAGCACTCTTACATTATCTTTTAACTGTCTTTTTGGTAGAAATCCACACTGATCATGATGAATAATTTCTTGTAAATATTTTTTCATTCTTTCTGCCAACACTGATGCAAATATTTTAAAATAATAATATAATATAATAATATAATTTATAATTTATATAATATAATTATATAGTAAAATAATATAATTAATAATATAATATATAATTATATATATAATATATATAATATAATATAAAATAATAATAATATAATATTTTATATCATTCAACAATGATATTGGTCTTCTCTAGTTTACTCTAAATTATAATATGAAAGAATTTTTTTTAAAATGATGTACAGATGGTACATCACTCCTAACACATTGTCTAAAATGAATTCTGCTATACCTAACAAATGTTGGAAATGTAAAAAAGAAGTGGGCACCTTTTTTCATTTATGGTGGACTTGCCAAAAAAAAAAAAAAAAATTGGGACAAAATACATGAAACTATATGTGAATTATTACAAGAGGACATTAACAAAGAACCAGAATTTTACCTATTGGGATTTATAAAATCAGACTTACACAAGAAATATTGAAAATTATTATTTTATTTAATAACTGCTGCTAGAAACATCTACGCTAAACACTGGAAAGAAGATTTCATACCTACGATTGAAGAATGGACAATAAAAGTGATGGACTTAGCGCAGATGGCCAAATTGATGGATCAGTTAAACGATAAGAATAAGGAAGAATTCAATTTATGTTGGAGTCCATTCTACAAATTTATAGAAAAGACTCAAAAAGTCCAATTGGGAATTTAATGTAAATAAGTTAGAGATTATATTTGTTTATAAGTATATGATGGAAATGATGGATAGAAAGTAGGAAGCCCCTTTCCTTTTTCTTTTTCTTTTTCTTTTTTGTCTTTTCTTTTCTTTTTTTCTTTTCTTTTTGTTGGGGTTTGATATACCCAGGAATTTACTGTTAGATATGAATTATACAGAGAGGCTTGATTTCTAGGTGAGAGGTGAAATATTCTGCAGAGTCACCCAATTAGCAGCCATTGTTGTAGTGCTGATGTGTCAGTGTGTGACTCATACAACAGGTGCTAAGAGTTAAGTTGGGTGTGGTGGATAATGAGAGTGACCTATAATGTGATTGGTCAGTTTATCTATAAAAGCAGAGATATTCTGTATTCCATTTTATTCCCATTTTCTCATTCAACCTCTGTATGCTGTATCGTTGGTTATCATTTGTTACCTGTGTGGAAGTGATCTGTAAATACGTATGTATATAAAGTAAATAGGCTATTTTATATAATCTCTGTGTGAGTGTCTATTTGATATATAGACTAAGGATCACTGGTGCCTAGGAGAGAAGCAGGCCGCTCCATCCGCTCGCCCTTTAACACTTTTATTATTGGGTAGATAGATGAACAGGTGAAGAGTAAAGTAGAGTAGATGGGGAAAGGAAGTGAAGAAGGTTAGAGGGGGAAGAGGAGATAAAGAAAGAAAGATGGAGAGGAGAGAAGAAGGAAGGGTAGTCAAGTAAGAGCGGGAGGAGAAAAGAAAGGTTGTTTTGTAAAGAGAGTTATAATTGTATTTGCTTTAAAAGTGTAATGTTATGTTATGTTTTGTGTTGTGTTGTGTTGTGTTGTGTTGTGTTGTGTTGTGTTGTGTTGTGTTGTGTTATGCTATGCTATGCTATGCTATGCTATGCTATGCTATGCTATGCTATGCTATGCTATGCTATGCTATGCTTTTATGTTATGCCATGCCATGCCATGCCATGTTATATGTTATGTTATATGTTATGTTATATGTTATGTTATATGTTATGTTATATGTTATATGTTATGTTATATGTTATGTTATATGTTATGTTATGTTTTATTTTTTACGTTTTACGTTTTACATTTTACATTTTACGTTTTACGTTTTAAGTTTTATGTGTTGTGTTGTGTTGTGTTGTGTTGTTATGTTTTATGTTATGTTATGTTATGTTATGTTATGTTATGTTATGTTATGCTATGTTTTATGTTATGTTTTATGTTATGTTATGTTATGTTTTATGTTATGTTATGTTTTATGTTATGTTATGTTATGTTTTATGTTATTTTATGTTATTTTATGTTTGTTATGTCATGTTATGTTATGTTTTGTTTGTTATGTCATATTATGTCATGTTATGTCAGATTTTGTTTTTATGTATTATTATGTAAAATAAAGAATTAAAAATAAATAAATAAGACCTGGATATCGTCCCAATTCAGGCTAAGGCGGCAGAGGGTTTGTAGGGGTCCCTTGGTATAAATGTGGAACCCCCCCAGGTCAGAGATGAGATGGGGGGAGCCAAGATTGTACGGTTTTGTAAGAGTACCCTCCTGGGTGAGAGTCAGGTGGGATAGGAGTGAGTGCTGGTGAGTGTTGGTACCTCTCCCTGACCAGTGAGAGAAGTTGAGGGAGAGGTGCAGGGTGTGAGTGTAGAGTGTGAGTGGGGGTGGTGCTGGACCCTACCAGCGCTGAGAGCGAGAGCTGGTGCGCTGGGGGGTCTTACGCGCTACCCAACATTGCATGAGATTGGATGATGGATGAATGGGATAAGGGACCCTTGATTAGTCCCAAGAATTCCGGAGGCCTGGGAGTGGAGGCTACTAGGCCAGAGCCGGGAATCTCTGGGGGCTGTGTGGTGGGCCAAGTGATTCAGGTGGTGACGGGCAGGGGACGGTATGATGGGAACCGGAGGGCAAGCCATTATTGGGGAAGGCGCCCCCGGTGTTTGTTACTGGTGGTGCGTTCCGGCCCCCCATGTTCATACCCAGGCCCTGGTAAGCAGATCCTCGTGGGCTCTGGTCTCCGACTGCTGCTGCTGAACTCCAGGTCGGTGAATAACAAGGCCCCCCTTATAAGTGATTTAATCACAGAGGAAGGGGCTGACCTGGTGTGTATTACCGAGACCTGGCTGGGCCCAGAGGGGGGAGTAGCCCTCTCGGAAATGTGCCCAGCCGGGTTTCGGGTGTGGCATCAGCCGAGACACCGGGGCAGGGGAGGAGGGGTGGCAGTTGTCATCCGAGAGTCCCTTGTGGCCTTCAGGGGCACTGCTCCACAAGTGACCGGGTGTGAGACCCTGTTTTTCAAGTTGGGTTCACGAAAACAGTTGGGAGTGTTGCTGCTGTACCAGCCTCCCTGCTGCGTAGCAACCTCCCTGCCTGAGCTGCTCGAGGCTGTCTCAGGGTTGGCAGTGGAGTTTCCCAGACTTATGGTTCTGGGGGATTTCAATCTGCCGTCCCTGGGACGGTCCTCGGAGGCGGCCCGGGAGTTCATGGCTACCATGGCAGATATGGGCCTGTCTCAGATTATTTGTGACCCGACTCGTGACAGTGGTCTCACTCCGGATTTAGTTTTCTTGTCCGAGCAGTGGCAATGTGATCTGAGGGGAGAATTACATCTTTCCCCATTGTCATGGTCAGACCACACCCTGGTGACCCTGAGACTCTCTTGTGCTGCCCCACTCCGCAGGGAGGCAGGACCTATTCGACTGGTCCGCCCCCGGTGACTGATGGACCCAGTGAGGTTTCAGAAGGAGCTGGGGGTTATTCCCGAGGACTTGCTTCACGGTCCAGTGGAGGTCCTGGCTGCAGCCTGGAACAAGGCAGCAGCCGGAGCCCTGGACAAGATCGCGCCTTTGCGACCTCTCCGGCCCTGTTCGGCCTGTCACTCTCCGTGGTTTATGGTGGAGTTGAGGGCTTTGAAGAGGGTTACGTGACGTCTAGAGCGCCACTGGAGAAAGATGAAGACGGAATCTGACCGAACACAATCTAGAGCCACTGTGAAGGCCTACCTTGTGGCGGTAAGAGCGGCAAAACATGAATATTTCTCCGCTCTTATTGCGTCCGCAGAATGCCGTCCGATGGCCCTGTTTAAGATTACAAGATCGCTTTTGGGTCAGGAGCAAGGGGAGACCCATCTACAGAGCCGATCGGAAGAGTTTTCTGAGCATCTGCAGGACAAAATCGCTCAGATTCATTCCAAGTTGGACTCCAAGCGTGAGACAAGATCTGGGGAGATGCCAGAGGCTCGTACTTGCCATGTTATCTGGGAGCAGTTTGATCCTGTTGGGCCAGATGAAGTAGACAGGATCCTTGGGATTGTAAATGCCACCACATGTCAACTTGACCCATGTCCCTCCTGGCTGGTGAAATCAGCTAGAGAGGTGACATGTGGCTGGGTCCTGGCGATTATAAATTCGTCCTTGAGTGAGGGGGTGTTCCCGGCTGCCTTTAAGGAGGCGCTGGTGCACCCCTTCCTCAAGAAACCATCTTTGGACCCTACTATTCTGGGCAATTTTCGCCCAGTCTCCCACCTTCCCTTTTTGGGAAAGGTGGTTGAGAAGGTGGTGGCATTGCAACTCCAGAGGATTCTGGAGGAAACGGATTATCTGGACCCTTTTCAGTCAGGTTTCAGGCCAGGATATGGGACAGAGACTGCATTGGTCGCGCTTATGGATGATCTCTGGCGAGGGCGGGATGGAGGGAGTGCGTCCATCCTAGCTCTCTTAGATCTCTCAGCGGCTTTTGATACCGTCGACCATGGTATACTCTTGGGGCGGCTCAGGGAGTTGGGGGCGGGCGGCGTGGTTTTGCGCTGGTTCGCCTCCTTCCTCCAGGGCCGTTCCCAGTCGGTGTTGATAGGAGAGGAGAGGGCTGACCCGTGACCCCTGTCTTGTGGGGTGCTGCAGGGATTGGTTCTCTCTCCTCTCCTGTTCAACATCTACATGAAGCCGCTGGGCGAGATCATCCATCACCACGGGATGAGGTATCACCAATATGCTGATGATACCCAGTTATACATCTCCATCCCGGGTGAAGTAGGTGATGCGGTCGATGCCCTATCTCAGTGTCTGGAGGCTGTGGGGGTCTGGATGGGGAACAACAGGCTTCAACTGAACCCTGGTAAGACGGAGTGGCTGTGGATTGATGGCCCCCCTAGATCCGGGAAGTTGTCATCTTTGGTTCTGGGGGGGGGGTTGCACTACCTCACTCGGATCCAGTGCGGAATCTGGGGGTCCTCCTTGACTCGCGACTCTTGCTCGAAGAGCAGGTGGCAGTCGTGGCCAGGAGGGCCTTTGCACAACTTCGTGTTGTGCGCAAGTTACACCCTTTCCTGGATCAGGAGACCCTCCGAACAGTCACTCATGCCCTTGTCATCTCCCGCATAGACTACTGTAATGCGCTCTACATGGGGCTACCCCTGAAGAGTATCCGGAAGCTTCAGCTGGTACAGAATGCGGCGGCGCGAGCAGTTACGGGTGCCATAAGATCGGCACATGTAACACCTCTGCTACGTGAGCTGCATTGGTTGCCAGTTTGCTTCCGGGTCCAATTCAAGGTGTTGGTGATTACCTTTAAAGCCCTATATGGCATAGGACCAGGGTACCTGAGGGACCGTCTCATCCCGATAACGTCAGCCCGCCCCACCCGTGCGTGCAGAGAGGGCATGCTTCGGACCCCCTCAACAAGAGAATTCCATCTAGCGGGGTCCAGGAGTCGTGCCTTCTCTGCGACAGCGCCCTCCTTATGGAACATCTTGCCCCCGGAGGTGAGACTGGCCCCTTCACTCCTGGCCTTTCGGAAGGCCATTAAGACCTGGCTCTGCCGCCTGGCCTGGGACAATGGAGGTGGTAGTGCCTCCTGGGGTTGGCTGGCCCCGTAGCAGTATGACCTGTGCTATGGTCCCCAATCCATCTTGGATTTTATTTTATTTTATTTTATATTGTATATATTTTTTATATATTTTCTATCTTGTATGGTTTTAAAAATTTTAAATTTTTAAGTTTTAATTATTGTAACCCGCCCAGAGTCCCTTGTATGGGAGATGGGCGGGGAATAAATTAAATAAATAAAAATAAATAAATAAATAAATAAATAAATAATAAATAAATAGTGCTTTTCAACCCCCCCAAAAAAACATTGATATTAGTCTATAATTTAAAATTTTAATGTTGCAATGTTGTCCGAATATTGTAATTACAAAGGAAAAAATTCTATATTAAAAAATAAAAAGAATCTATCCATTCACAGTACTGGAAAAGACCCTGATGCTGGGAAAGACTGAGGGCAAAAGGAGAAGGGGACGGCAGAGGATGAGATGGTTAGATAGCATCACCGATGTAATGATCATGAATTTTAGTAAACTCCGAGAGAGAGTGGAGGACAGGAAGGCCTGGTGTGCTATGGTCCATGAGGTCACGAAGAGTCGGACATGACTAAACGACTGAACAACAACAACAATCCATTCACAGACCTTTGAGTAAAACTTGAGCTTCTTGATGACAATTTAAAACACAGGATATCCTACGTCAATATTCTGAAAAAATATCCAATCACAGTTTATAAAACTAACCACAACAAAACCTTCTCATACTGTCTAAAAATAGTTCCAGTCTCAAATGCAACAAAGTTACTTTATAAAAAAAATATTTTCCAAAAAAAAAGTAGAAATAAAATAAAAATCAGAGGGCAATTTTATCCCCTCAAAAAAGAAAACAAGAATTTCTCAATAAAAGAACAACACACCTTTTGATATCTTTGCACAACTTATAATCCATCAAAATAAGTAAATCACGATTTAAAAAAGTCACAGAAAATAATGATAAATCCACCAAGAGAATATAATATTTTTTGTATCAAATAGAGCCTCTTAAAGTCCAATTTTGTTATTTATTCGTTCAGTCGTTTCCGACTCTTCGTGACTTCATGGACCAGTCCACGCCAGAGCCCTCTGTCGGCCGTCACCATCCCCAGCTCCCCAATGGTTGAGTCCGTCACCTCCAGAATACCATCCATCCATCTAGCCCTTGGTCGGCCCCTCTTCCTTTTGCCTTCCACTTTCCCTAGCATCAGCTGTCTTCTCATTATGTGGCCAAAGTACTTCAGTTTTGCCTTTAATATCATTCCCTCAAGTGAGCAGTCTGGCTTGATTTCCTGGAGTATGGACTGGTTTGATCTTCTTGCAGTCCAAGGCACTCTCAGAATTTTCCTCCAACACCACAGTTCAAAAGCATCGATCTTCCTTCGCTCAGCCTTCCTTATGGTCCAGCTCTCAGAGCCATAGGTTACTACAGGGAATACCATTGCTTTAACTATGCGGACCTTTGTTGTCAGTGTGATGTCTCTGCTCTTAACTATTTTATCAAGATTTGCCATTGCTCTCCTCCCAAGAAGTAGACGTCTTCTGATTTCCTGGCTGCAGTCAGCGTCTGCAGTAATCTTTGCGCCTATAAAGTCCAATAGATAAAGTAAAATAGTGAGTTAAGAACTACGGTGGTCGGAATTGTGTCCCTTTAATAGGGTGACCATACGTTCCGTTTTGAACGGGACAGTCCCATTATTTTAGCATTTTTCAACCGTCCTGTCGTTTTGATCAAAATCTCAATTTTGTCCCTTTTTTAAACCCGGCGGGAAGGAGGACAGGAAGACAGGAAGGAGGACTGGAGCCAGACCTGCCATTGGAGGCAGCCCGGAAGAGGCCCTATCAGCGCGGCAACTGGAAGCCCAGTTGCCACGTGCGAGCCCAGCAGCAGAAGCAGCACCACAGTCCAGGTTCCTGCCTCCTTACCTGATCCTGAGATTGTTTGCCCAGCAGTGGTGAGGCCAGGGAAAGCAGGCACGGGAAGGTTGTGGAAAGAGGGTGCGTGCGTGTGTGTGCACACGTGTGTGTGCACGCGCAGATTACTTGCTCAGCGTAATCGCACACACACACACACACACACGCACCATACACCCTCTTTCTCCAGCCTCCCTGAAACAGGTGCGGGTGCATTTGGTCATGGGGAGGCTGGAGAAAGAGGGTATGGGGTGCGTGTGTGTGTATGTCTGCGCATCTGATCGGGCTTGGCCGAGGGAGGAGAGTTGTTGGGCCGCTGAGCAGGAGAAGCCGGCTGCGCTCGGCTGCTTCAGCCACACCACTCCGCCCCTTGCTGCCCGCTGAAGCTCCCCAGGGTGGCCGCTCCTGCTTCTGCTCAGCGGCCCGACAACTCTCCTCCCTTGGCCAAGCCCGTTCAGATGCACACACACACACACTCACAGGACAGACTGCCCTGGCAGGAGCTGACCACGCTGGGGGGCTTCAGCGGGTGGCGAGGGGCGGAGTGGTGTGGCTGAAGACCCTCAGCGTGGCCAGCTCCTGCCGAGGGCAGTCTGTCCTGTGGGTGTGTGAGTGTCTGTGTGTGCATCTGATCGGGCTTGGCCGAGGGAGGAGAGTTGTTGCCACTGCCGCTGCCGAGCAGGACAAGCAGGAGCCGGCTACGCTGGGGGGCTTCAGCTACACCACTCCACCCCTTGCCACCTGCTGAAGCCCCCCAGCGTGGCCGGCTCCTGCTGAGGGCGGTCTGTCCTGTGAGTGTGTGTGTGTGCATCTGATCAGGCTTGGCCGAGGAAGGAGAGTTGTTGCCGCTGCCGCTGCCGAGCAGGACAAGCAGGAGCCAGCTACGCTGGGGGCTTCAGCCACACCACTCCGCCCCTTGCCACCCGCTGAAGCCCCCCAGCGCAGCCGGCTGCTGCTCGGCGGCCCGACATCTCTCCTCCCTCGGCCAAGCCCGATCAGATGCACACACACACACACACACACTCACAGGACAGACTGCCCTGGCAGGAGCTGGCCATGCTGGGGGGGCTTCAGTGGGTGGAGGGGGGCCGAGTGGTGTGGCTGAAGCCCCTCAGTGCAGCCGGCTCCTGCCGAGGGCAGTCTGTCCTGTGAGTGTGTGAGTGTGTGTGTGTGCATCTTTTTTTTTAATATAAAATTTTAATTTTATTTACTGTTGCGGTTTGATAAACCCAGGAATTTACTTCTAGATATAAATTATACAGAGAGGCTTGATTTCTAGGTAAAAGGTGAAATATTCTGCACAGTCACCCAATTAGCAGCCATTGTTGTAGGAATGATGTGTCATGTGTGACTCATTCAACAGGTGCTTAGAGTTAGGTAGGGTGTGGTGAATAACGAGAGTGACCTATAATGTGATTGGTCAGGTTCACTATATATGCAGAGACATTCTCATTTCCCATTATTCCCATTTTACCTCGTGAAAGCTGTATCATTGATGGTGTATCATTTGTTACTTGTGGAAGTGATCTGTAAATATGTATGTATATAAAGTAAATAGGATATTTGATATAACTTCTGTTTGGAGTCTATTTACTGCATAGTACGTGGATCACTGGTGCCTAGGAGAGAGGCAGGCCGCTCTATCCGCGCTCCCTCTGACATTTACATTCAACATAAACAAAACATATAACACATAACAATAACTACATTTATGTATACATATTTACATTTGATTTATAATATTCATTATCTAATATATTTCATATAACATATCTTTATTCTAAATTATTTTCCGTTTCCCTCTTCCCTTCTTCTTCCTCTAACCCTAACTACTTTATTTATATATATATATATCTATTTCTAACCTTATCACTATTTTCTTTTTCTTCTCTTATGTTATATTACTGATTTATTAAGTATTTATTTCAAATTCAATTTTTGACTTATACATCTTTACCATACAATACATATGTACATTTCATTAAAACACCTTCAGTTTTCTTAACAAAAAGTTGTGTAAATACTTGATTTACATTTTTCTTCTTTCTTTTATATATATTCAAAAAGAATATAATATTAAGTAGAGATTAATAAACTATAAAAATAAAAATACAAACGGGGGGGCAGGGAAAAAAAGAGATATAAGAAGAAAAATGTGTGTATGTGCATCTGATCTGGCTTGGCTGAGGGAGGAGTATTGTCGGGCCGCCGAGCAGGAGAAGCAGGAGCCGGCCACCCTGGGGAGCTTCAGAGGGCAGCAAGGGGCGGAGTGGTGTGGCTGAAGCAGCCGAGCACAGCTGGCTCCTCCTGCTTCTTCTGCTCTGCGGCGGTGGCAGCAGCAGCGACTCTCCTCCCTCCCTCGGCCAAGCCCGAGGGGGATGGGGCAGTGGTGGGCCTCCATCCCCTCCATCCCCACCCCTTGTTCCCCGGCCGATGACGGTGCTGTGTGCACAGTGTGTGTACTCCGGCCTCCCCCAAACACACCAGCTCTGCCGCACCATTTACTGCTAGAAGAAAAAAAAAACCTTTAAAATTAAAAAAAAATTAAAATCCGAGCCAATCACATTGATGGGGGCGGGGTTTGCAGGTGGGAGCCAATCGTGTGGGGCGGGGTTTTCAGGTGGGAGCCAATTGCGTGGACTGGGGGGTGGGGTTTGGAGGCCGGCATGGTGGCATAAGACCCTGTCCCGTTTTGCCATCCCAAATGTCCCGTTTTTGTCTGAAGGAAATATGGTCAGCCTACCCTTTAAGGGCTTCAAAGCACAGTTTGGATGAGATTTTCCTCCCTCTTCTCAGCTGTTCCACTCACCGTTCGATCATCAAATCTATGACCCACCGGCAAGCTGCAGCTGTTCAGAAGACCTGAGGAGCGATTCCAAGCTTCCCTCCTTCCCGGAGGCAGCTTCAGGGCTGAGATTCTTGCCTGAGCCTCTAGTTATACACCACGTTGTTGACTCTAGCCACGGAGGGCTAGAAGTGTTCTTCCGCCATTTTTCCCACTGGAAGTCGAATGCCCTGCTTCTCTTTCAGCTTTCAGTTCAAATTCTGCTGCATGTCCCATAGCAGCTCTTTTTCATTAAGAATTTTATTAGATTTAAGACAAAGATAAAAACTACGAAAAAGAAAATAACTACAAAAAGAGAAAAGAGAAAACTAAAGTGTGAAAACACAAGAGAATATTTTTTTTAACAATTACAAGAAGAGATGACATCTGACTTTTAACAGCAAGGATATACAACAAATTTTCCATAATCAGTCCCTTACTCTATATTAAACCAAGGTCACATTAATTCTATAAATCATTCCATTGGCACATTATAAAAATCACTAAGTACTGTTGCTCCATCCCCTCATATTACTCATATTAAAATCCCCTACTACTATTGTATACATTTCTGCCTACTATAATAAAAATCAAACTAAAAAACCTATAAATTGTCTGCCATTATAATTAACAATAAAACAATTATGAAAATCTTAATCAAATTAAGCCTAAGACCAAGCATTTATTATTATACCTTATTAATCTAAATCCAAACCATTAAACATGAAGTCAAACAAGCCCTAGAAACAATCCAAATAAATATTCTTAAACTCTTACCCCACTTCAAAATAAACAAAAGGATTTACATATCTCCACAATACACAGAGAGCTTTTTTCATAAAGAAATGAAACAGCCAAACTGCCCCCTAAAAACTCCGACTTCTCAGTAGAAAGCCTCCCATACATAATAACTCCTTCTTTTCCATAACATTCCATCAGAAAACCAATCTCCCTTATGACTTGCAATTCAAACTCTCCCTTTAATTTATTCAACTCAACTATCCAATCTTCATCTAGCATTTCAACAGAAGGCCCGATCTCGCTGTTAGAAGAAACATTTCTATCATTGTTAAGCTCTTCAATTTCTTCCACGACATCCCCAACTAGATGACACATTTTAGACATCATGTTTTCCACAATGTTTTCTACAATGCCCTGAATGTCCTGCATAAAAAATTGACAGGAGTCAAACAGAATCAGTTTGAAGTCTCAACGAAAACGAGAACGTCTGAAATCCTCCATATCTCATGCAATAAATTGTGGTGCCCCCTTGATACTTAATCAGTGAAAGTGGGAGATAATAGAAAAATTCTGAAACGCTTTTACAGAAGTGAAATTATGGTAACGGGCAGCTTCCCAGGGAAAGTAGCAACGGAAAGCTGGAAGATCAAAACAGCAGATTCAATGTGTAGGAAAATGCTAAAATCTTCAATTTTAGTAGAAAAATAATAACAGGGAGCGAATTACATACTCTCAACCTTCCTTAATATTTGGATGGAAAAAAGCCAATACTTAAAAAGAATTTTCTTTAAAAAATTAATCCCAAAAATAATGATAAGCACCAAGAGATCTAGCTTCTCCTTGCTGTAAAAAGACTCTCTTGAGGTACATATACTTAAAAAAAAATAAATTGGGTGATTTAGAAATGGGGTGACAGATTTTTCATGATATTACAGCCACACATATTGTTTGATGCTAGCTAAAGAAAAATGGCTTGTGTTTTTCAGATGCAGAAAGTTGCAGCACATGTCCAGATGACCAGCTTTCCAAAAAGAAGTGAGAACAATGTGTCCCAAAGGTTAAAAGTTTCTTATCCTATGAAGAAACATTAGGACTAATTTTGGCTTTCTATGCCCTTGCTTTGTCCCTAACCACCAGATTTATTCTGGGAATCTTCTCTTTTTTTATAAATTTTATTGAATTTTGATTATACACAGTTAAAGTTAGAAACAGAAAAAGAAATAGAAATACAAATCAAAGAGAGAAGAAAAAAAGTGTAGTAAAGCAAAGAAAAAAAGAAAAAGATGAAACATAGAAAATAGTCAATTTCTGACTTATCTCTGGTCATGGTTATATTCATTAAATACCAGGAAACTCCCATCATCAAGGTCATCAACTGGGACCTCACCTACATTATCCTGGTCTCCCTCCTGGTTTCCTTCTTGACCTCCCTTGTATTCATTGGTCATCCAAAAAAAGTGACTTGGCTTCTTCGACAAACCAATTTCAGTGTTGTATTCTCAGTTGCTGTGTTTTCTTTGCTGGCCAAGACTGTCATGGTGGTGGTGGCCTTTCTGGCCACAAAGCCAGGCAGCAGGATGAGGCAACGGCTGGGGAAGAGTCCATTGTCTTGTCCTGCTCACGGGTTCAGGTGGGCATCTGTATCATATGGCTGGAAATCTCTCCCCCATTCCCAGATTCTGATCTCCATTCTGAATCAAGACACATTGTGCTACAGTGCAATGAAGGTTCAGTCACCATATTCTACACTGCACTTGGCTACATTGGCTTTCTGGCTTCCATCTGTTTCTTGGTGGCTTCCATAGCCCGAAAGCCACCAGGGACCTTCAACAAAGCCAAGTGGATCACCTTCAGCACCTTCAGCACCTTCCAAGAGGTGTCTCCAAGTAGTTAGGGCCGCCTTTACAGCAAACGCTTCCTTTTCCCAAACATGCCAACGGCGTTCAGCGTCAGTAAATTTTTTAGACATGTAGGCACAAGGCTGTAAAACATCTTCGGTGTTCTTTGTCAGGGTTTTCCTGTGAAAATGCAAATTGCTTTTGACTTATAAAGACTTTTTAAAAAAAGAAAAAGGACAATATAAAACTAAAACAAAAGAAGAATTGGCTTTAGAAGGATATACTTTTCAATGGCTTTCCTACATGCAACTTGTAGAAAAATTTAAATCAAATAAAAAAGGACCTGAATTTGAACAAACCAAATCGGAATTTGAGATACAATTATGTGAGACAGATTAACATTTAATAGCTAAAATGTATAAATTATTGTTAAAAGGTGAAATGGTAGAGGAACAAGTTAAAGATTGCATGATTAAATGGGCAAAAAATATTGGTCATAATATTCAAATGCAACAATGGGAAGATATGTGGACCAAAGGACTAAAATTTGCTTTGTGTTATAATTTGAAGGAAAACTTCTATAAGATGATGTATAGATGGTATATCACCCCACAAAAATTAGCTAAAATGTATGGGAATATTTCCAACTTGTGTTGGAAATGTAAAAACAAAGAGGGGTCATTCTACCATAAGTGGTGGACATGTGAGATTGTAAAGAAATTTTGGACTCAGATACATTCATTGATGCAAAATATTTTACAAATTCGAGTTCCATTTAAACCAGAACTATTTCTATTGGGAATAACAGAAGAACAAATAGGAAAAAAAATTACAAGAATAATGCAATACATGATTACAGCATCAAGACTTGTATATGCACAAAATTGGAAAAATCAGATCACACCTACGATACAAGACTGGATGTTAAAAGTGATGGACATGGCAGAAAATGATAAATTGACATGTTTATTATAAGAAAACTCAAATTATTACTTTCTTAAAGAGTGGAAACCATTAACGGACTATTTGCAAAATGCAGGAGGGGCAAAGCTTATATGGGGATTTGAAGATTAAAATACTGTATATACAAATTGATATATTAGACAAGAAATGTTTTTCAATGTTATATATAGACCTAGCATGTAAGATAATTTTTTAAAAATTACTTTGACAAGAGATAAATCGGAAGTTGACTAATTTCTGTTTCATCTTTCTATTCTTTTCTTTGCTTTACTACACTTTTTCTCTTCTTTCTTTGATTTGTATTTCTATTTCTTTTCCTTTTCAAACTTTTATCTATGTATATTTAAAACTCAATAAAATATATTAAACAGAAGTGGCTTCCCATTGCCTCATTCCTAGGGCTAAGAGGGAGTGACTGGCCCGGCAGCTATTTCACTCAAATTTTATAATTCAAAATTCACATGGAAAGAAGAAAATTGGATAGAACATGTATAAAGGAATTTCCTTCCAAGTGAGTTTCTTTTATATTACCAATAAGCTATTCAAAAATAGGTATTAAAATCAGGACCCCACGTTTGTTTTCATCATCAGATGCTCCTTGGTGTTCATGTCAGGTCTCACAATAATCACGTAGCATTTAGGGACAAAGATGCAGCCCAGTAAGCCAAAGCTGGAGGCCAGGATGGAGAAGATCTGCACAGCCACCATGTATTTCCCTTTGGTGCTCAGGTAGGTGGGGACAAAAGAGACCCAAACACTGCAGAAAACCAACATGCTGAAAGTGATTAACTTGGCTTCATTGAAGCTCCCTGGCAGCTTGCGGGCCAGGAAAGCCACCAAGAAGCAGATGGCAGCCAGAAAGCCCATGTAGCCAAGGGCAGCATAAAACATGGAGACTGAACCTTCATTGCATTGCAACAGTATCTGTCCTGATTGGGAATGCAGGTCCGAATCTGGGAATGGGGGAGAGATTCCCAGCCACATGGTACAGATGCCCACCTGAACCCCAGAACAGCACAAGAAAATGCAATTGGCCAAGCTCTTCCCTAGCCATTTCCTCATGCTGCTGCCTGGCTTTGTTGCCAGAAATGCCACTACCACCATGACAGTCTTGGCAAGCAAGGAAGACACGGCAACTGAGAAAACAAAACTGAAGGTGATTTGTCGAAGAAGGCAGGTCACTTTCTTGGGGCGACCAATGAATAGAAGGGAGGTCAAGAAGGAAAGCAGGAGGGCGATCAAGAGAATGTAGGTGAGGTCCCGGTTGTTGGCTTTGACGATGGGAGTTTCTCGGTATTTAATGAAGATTCCCAGAACAAAGGCAGTAGTTATGGATAAGGCAATGGCAGAGAGAGCTAGGATGAGACCCAGTATTTCTTGATAGGACAGGAAAGTTAAAACTTTGGGAACACATTGATCTCGCTTCTTATTGGAATGCTGATCATCTGGACATTTTTTGCAATGGGCTGCATCTGAAAAATTCAAGTAATGGGTGTTCAACCTTAATATGCAGATGTAGTATGATGAAAAATCCATTCTCCTCTTGTATACCAATTCCTGCTTCCCTTTACTGGGCTGGGAGGCATTGTTCCCAGTCCCTCATGTCTTAATCACTTCCTGAGTAATTACTACAATGTATTCTACATGGGACTGCCCTTGAAGAACATCTGGAAGTTGCAATGGTGGTGCAGCAGTAATAGATGCACCTTCTTATACCCATGTTACACCTCTGGGTCCCAAGCTGCACTGGCTTCCACTGTACATCTGGGTGCAATTTTATGTGCTAGTTTTCATCTATATAGCCCTTCATGGCAAGAGACTGGGTCATTTGTAGAACTGCCTCTCTCCAATTTTTCTTACCTGCCCCATTTGGTCTAACAGGAGATGCTTGCTTTGGGTCCCATCAATTATAGGGTGTCATCTAGTGTGACCGAAACTATTAGTCACAACACCTGCCCTTTGGAGCATCACACCCCCTTCAATTAGAGTGACCCAACTCTGTTGGCCTTTTGAAAAAACCCAAGATGTGTTCCTGGGCAAGGGAGTTGGTATGTTACTGGGAGCTTTTGAGATACAATTATTTCATTAATGATTAGCTTCCTCTTTGGTTGCTCTTACAGGTTTTTATTGATGTATTTTTTGTTATTTTTGTATCATGTGTTTACCTGATGTTAACCATTCTGAGTCACAACAACAAATCAATAAGTAAATATGAATAATACAACACAGCAACATTATGTAAAATAGGTGTTTGGATGTGAGGGTCTGAGAGGGATTATTGGGAGAGGTGGAAACATTATACCAAAATACCTGCTCACTGTACTTGGTTAGGAGCTACATTAGGTGGTTACAAAATGAGTATTCATGGAGGAAACATCATCAGTGGGTAAAAAAGAGGAGTTGCTATGGGCATGATGCAGAATATGGGCTGCAATGTGAAAAGAAGTAGGCCATTGTCTTTTGAATCCTACCAAAAGGACCACATTGGCCACATGTGTACCACTACCCTTGTTGATATTGACAATTGCTCTGTTCCAGCAGAAATCCACAGAAGAACAGGGTTTTTGCACACAAGATCCTAATATTGCCACATCAGAATAGTCACAGATAGTAGGGCTGAGACAGTCCTTTCTGACAATTTCAGAAGTTTCAGAAAAAGTAGTTCATGTTGGTCTAGTGATCATTCCGGTTCTTAATTATTGGAACCATATTGCCCAACAGATAATACTACTGCTTTAGCTGCCCAAGAAGATGAGAATATTTGGCTATCAGAGTCAGGCCTGAAGGGATGGATTGGTATTTGATGGGACAGTAGCAGGGAGGATTAGGGCTGTAGGCAAGACTAGGAAGTTGAAAAGAATCTTGGAAGGGGGCACTTGCTAATTTTAAATTTTTAGCGAGTTAGTTAAGTTAAATATTCTTTCTTTCCCCAACTGTTGTTGACTTTCATCAACTTGATGTTGCTATCAATCTACAGCATATTTTTATTTTCTACCCTCCATGAAGTTATGAGTAGTCCATATAAGACCATCCCATTTGATTTTCACAACACTTCTACAATGGGGATCTCCAGATTCTTGGAAGGAGAGGCTATGGAACACGTAGGAGTAACATCCATCCTCTTTTAAAGCTTCCTGTTTTCTCTGACTTACCAAACTCCTTGCACATGCATGTGGTGGTAGCCAGAGCTGCTTCCAAAGCAGGTGTGAATCTAGATTCTACATGAGATGCTCCAGGAGGGCATGTCACCCTTGAAAGCTTGGAATTTATCCCTCAAAGCTCATTGAAAAGTTACTAGCAAACTAATTTTAATATGACAATATAAGAACATTACTGAATACTTATGGAGAAATCGTATTGACACTAACAATTTCTCTTTACATTTAAGTTGAATTTAGTTTTTGTTCTGTCTCTATCTTCTTTCTGGAGTGTGCCTCCTTGCATGCTGATCCTGGCCTGTGGTTGGAAAAGCTTAGGCACCTCTGCTGTAGCTCTGTTACCCACCAATGGTATTAAGAAAAAAATATGCTAATAATTAGATATTCAACTAGGAAAGAAAACACCTTTAACAAATACTGCCCAGAAAACCAAGAGTGAGATTTTCATCTTTGCTCTAGAGCCACCTACCTTCTTGCATGGAGATTGTACCTTCCATACATGGGGAACAATCATAGCAGCAGACAGGCTCTCCCTCTCTTTTGAGCTTTCTGTATCCTGGGTGACAACTTTCAGTACATCTAGACAAAGGCACCTTCTAAACATAAAATAAACATAAAACTTAAAAATAGAGGGCATTTTGGGAGGTATGTGAATTGGGATCTCTTACATAATAACAACAAACATAATAGGAATTGAAGTAAATTATGGGCTGAAATGAGGCCCAGTATTATTAGACACTCATCTGACTAAGTGATGCAGCTCAGATTAATCCCAGTGCCTGGAGGCTGTGACACTCTCGATGGGGAGAAAGAGCTTAAACGGAACCCAGACAAGATGGAGTGGTTGTAGATTTTTTGTTCTTCCATTTCTAAGGATTGGTGACCTTGAGTTCTGGACAGGGTTGAATTTCCCCAGTCAGAACTTTTGCAAAATTTCAGCATGGACTTCTGGAATCTCAGCTCCTGCTCAAAGTGTAGGGGACAACTGTAGCCAGGTCTAGCTTTGTCCAGATTCATCTGGTATGCTAATTGTGCCCTTTCCTGAATCTGGAGTCCCTAATCACAGTCACACATGCCTTAGTCACATCATCTTTGGATTATTGAACTGAGTTCTGCATGAGGCTCCCCTTGAAGACCATTTGAAAACTTCAGCTGGTCCAGAATGCAGTGTTGTGTGCACTTATATCCGTACCTCAGTATGCCCATTGGTCACTTCGTCTAAACAAGCTACACTGGTTACTGGTGGGTTTCCAGATGTACTTGAAGGTGCTGGTTGTGATCTATAAAGCCCTTCATAGCATATGGTCCAGATACCTAGGGACCACCTCTTTCTCATTATTTCTGTCCACCCTGTAAGATCTGGCAGAATGGCCAAACTGTCAGAGCTGGACTCATCTGTCTGACTTGAGTTTCGTAGTGGGGGAGGGGGTCTGTAACCTGATAGCTAATGACCAGTATGCTTTTCTTCGCACAGATAGTAATATATTTTGAAGAGCTGACTGGGAATCTCATGGCCGGAATGGGGCAGAGGTGCTGGGTCTCCAAAGCAATGAGATATGGGCGAGAGGGAGGAGGAGAGAAAGGAAGGACAACCATTTCCCGCCAGGCAGCCATTCACAGCTTAAACCTTGGACTAGTTTATTACCCTTGTTTTCTAGTAAAAAACTACATATATCCTTATGGCTTGTACTGTGGATTTTTGAAACAAGATTGTTAGGGCTAGGATCCTCACAGAAAGCTGTGAATCACTCAAATGGCAACCTATCCAGACAATTATTCTGACCAGGAGGGTTGCCCTTCAGGGATTTTTCCAGAGGCTTGTTTAAGCCTCCAGGAAGCACTCCTAACCAAACTATTGCAAACAGAATCTGGCTCGCAGGGAGCAGAGGCTAGCTCACATGGAGCGGATGAGAGTGCAGGAGAGAGGCTTGGTGCCATTCTGAAGCAGTGTCTAGATTCCGCCGCCCATGAACTGCTCTCCGATGAACAGCAGCAGCAGCAGCAAGGGAGCACAGAAGCATGAAGGATTTTGGCAATGCTGCATTCTTTCTATGAAGCTTCGTCCTCGGCAACAGAGCAACTGGGACTCCCTCAAGCTGCAAGAGCAGTTGATGAGGTTACTCCCCATTCAACCCACTTTTTTATCTTGCAAGACAGGAAGGGCCACCAGGGCAAAAGGCTGGGGACCCAGAGGGAGAAGCAGATGCAAGAAGTTAGCACCATGGGCGAGTGGCTGCCCCGCTACTCGGACGAAGGTTTGGGAAATCGGGTTGAAAAAGCAGGAGCAGGAAGTTGCCTCCATAGATTCATGACTGTCCCAGCTGCAGGGAGATATGGAATGTTTGCTATTAAAGTTTGAACAAGGGCCAGGTGATGAACAGAACAACAGAACAGAGAGACAGAGGACAAACGGAACCCAGGGTGCCTGTTGGTTGGGCAAACACTGCACCAACCTGCTGAGCAGCCAGATCAGTTCCCCACAGAGGAGGCCAAGGTGAACTACATATCAGAACGCCTTGAGGGCGAGGCCACAGACTGGGTGGTGGAACTTGATGATGCAGAGGCCCCTCAACTGGAGTGTTTTCAAGAATTCATGTACAGCCTTAGGGAAAGATTTTAAGTCCCATTGTTGAAGTTAATGGGCAAAGTCAGAGCTCTACCAGATCAAGCAAGGGAGTAGATTGTGTCAGAGTATGCCCTAGAATTCAACAGACTGACCAGTAAAATGGATGACTGGCCAGAATCATTAATAATACAGCATTTTAAAGCTGGATTGAGACCCAACATTTTAGAGTGGTCCCTAGCTCAGGGAAGACCTCTCAAATTGCGGGAGTGGATTTGTTTTGCAGGTGAAGTAGAGGATGTGCACCTCCAACTTAACTGCCAACAGCAGACATATGGATCTGGAAGACGCTCCAGCCCTGCCAATCCCAAGCAACAATCTCGTTCCTATGGCTACAAACGGTGTTCCATCCTTGTCACTCCCTTTACTAGAAGGCGTTCAACCAGAAGTCCCTCAACTAGAAGGCGAAGTACTTCCTGACACTGGGAAGAAGAGAGAGAATGGCAGATGAATAAAGTCTTATGCTTCAGATGTGGCAAAGAGGGACACCGGGCTAACACATGCCCCCAAACCACAACTTCAGTCAAGACTAAGACAGAAAGCAGAGAAACGAAAACACCGAGTCGCAAAACAAAAGAAAAAGCCACTACTGTGACAGAGGTGAAAAGGGGCGGGGCGAACATTGACCTAGAAAGCTCTACAGACGAAGGGCTGGCGGGAAACAACGTGAGCCTGTTCTGAATTGTGCTGAGGAACAGGTGAAGGATTATGGCCAATCAAAGAGATTATGGCCACGAAGATCCATTAGTGAGTGGGAATTTCCCCGCAATGTTCATGGGGGTAAACTTAGAAACACTGGAAGATGGCAGAGTTGCAGACGTGACAGGGTTATTGGACTGTGGATGTAGTCAAAATTTAATACATCCTGCCATAGTAACGAGATTAAGGCGTAAAGTACAAAGACTGAAAGACCCTATCAAATTTACCCAGTTAGATGGGTCAGATATGAAAGAAGGCCCAGTAGAATATTACACTGAACTAATAAAGATGTGAGTGTGGACCCATGAGGAGGTGTTAAGATTCCTGGTGGCACCAATTGCCATCCAATCCATAATCCTGGGATTGGCTTCGTTAAAGAATAGGAAACAAAAGGTGGACTGGAGATTGGGTCAGATGATGTTTCACAATGGAATCTACCCTGGTAGGACCCCAAGTGAAATCAACTATGGAATAGAAATAGCAGGGGCCCTAAGAGAAGGAGGAGAGAACGATGTTCCACTACAATATCACCAACTAAATGAAGTATTTGGAGAGGCTGAATCAGATCATTTGCCACCATATAGAAAAATAGGAATGTGCCATAGAATTGATACCTGGAGCAGAATTGCCAAAAACTAAACTGTATCCCATGACCCCTAAAGAACATGAAGTACTATGTGAGTTAATTGAAAAAAACTTGGCAAGGGGATTCATTCGCCCTGCAACGTCATCAATGGCTGTACCCATGCTGTTTTGAAAGAAAAAGGATGGATCATTGAGATGGTGTACCAACTACCAGGGCTTGAATGCTGTGTGCCTCCAATCCATATCCCCTTCCGTTGATAAAGGACATGCTAGCCAATCTCTCAAAAGGGAAATTTTTTATGAAATTGGATTTGAGAGAGGCATATGTCCAGGTACACATCCATGAAGGTGATGAATAGAAGACAGCCTTTAAGTGTCAGTTAGGCTCATTTGAATAACTTGTGATGCCGTTCAGGCTTCAAGGAGCTCTGGGAGTCTTCATGCATCAAATAAACAAAGTTCTTCACAACGTGTTATACCGCAGAGTGTTAGTCTATCTAGATGATATCCTGATTTACACTGAAACAATGGAGGAACATGTAAAATTAGTGACAGAAGTACTGAAAAGGCTATTAAAAAACCAATTATCCAAGTGTGAATTCCATAAAGAACAACTGGATTACTTAGGTTACCGAGTCTCCAGTAAAGGAATTGAGATGAACCCAGCAAAGTTTTGGGATGTTGTTGCTTGGGTGCCCCACAGAACCAGGAGGCAACTTCAGAGTTTCTTGGGAGTTCGATAATTTTTACCGGTAATTTATCCCAAACTTTGCGCAAATAGCCTTAGCTCACACGGACCTGTTGAAAACAAAGGGGAGAGGAGACCCGAAACTGCTGCAAAGAGCAGGAATGGCACTAAAATGGACACCAGAGTGCCAGAATACTTTTGATCAATTAAAAACGCTGTTTACATCTGAACCAGTGTTGAAACATCCAGATCCGAGACACCCTCTAATTGTCCAAGCTGATGCTTCCGACGTTGCAATAGGAGATATTCTGCTAGAGAGAGATGGGAATGGAAGTTTATACCCATGCACTTACCTGTCTCAAAAATTTACCAAAGTGGTGCGACGTTGGCATGTCTGGGAAAAGGAAGCCTGTGCAGTAAAGGGGGCATTGGATACATGGAGATATTTACTAGAAGCAGCCTCCCACCCATTTGAAGTGTGGACTGACCACAAGAATCCAGGTTCAGTCCAGCCCTGAGAACCCCATGAAATCTAAATCCGAAAAAAAAAACGGTGGGCACAATTCTTTAGGAGATTCAATTTAACCTTGAAGTATTTAACAGCAGGAAAGAAATTTATGGCTGATGCCTTGTCAAGGCTACCTCAACATAACAGTCAATGAGAAGAAGTGGTAGATTCAATTATCTCTCTATCCAATTTCAGCATGGCACTGACCACAAGTCAAATGACTAAGACGGTCCCAAAAGTGGAATCGGATCTGCAAAGCAAATTCCAAAACACAGTGCAGCAAGACGAATGGCTGCAGGAAAATAAAAATCTCCTAACAGAGAAACAAGGACTGTGGTGGAAAGGTGAGAGGCTTTATGTCTCTGAGGTATTATGAAAGAAAATTCTAGAGAAATGCCATGATTCCAAATCTGGTGGCCATTTCGGGTTTGTAAAGACCTTGCATCCGGTAAGATAACAGTTCTGGCAGCCAGCCCTACACAAGGATGTTCAAGACTATGGGATCAGCTGTCCAACCTGTGCAATTGAAAAAGAATTGGGGGGAAGCCTAAAGGACTATTGCAAGATGTGGCAAACCCTGCGAGAACATGGAAGCAAATTGCCATGGATTTGATAGTTGACTTCTCTGAAAGTAAAAATAAAAGAGTTATTTGTGTAGTTACAGACCTCTTTTCCAAACAAACCCACTTCATTCCATGTGTGGGATTACCTACAGCTGGCCAGTTAGCCAAAATGTTCATCTGTCACATATACCATTTACATGGAGCCCCCAAAAGTGCAATCAGTGACCAGAGCGTACAGTTAAATTCAACGTTTTGAAGACAATTTCTCAAACTTATAGGGGTGGAGCAAGCACTAAGCTCCTCCCACCATCCACAGACAGATGGATAAATCTGAGAGAAGAAACCAGGTACTGGAGCAATACATGAAATGCTTTGTCAGCAACCAGCAAGACGATTTGGTAGATCTGCTGCAATTTGCAGAGGTGGCATACAATAATGTGGTCCACCAGAGCATGGGGTTCACCCCATTTAGAGCAGCGAATGAACAAAACTTTGTAGCCATTCCTGAACTGCCAAAAGAGGAAAGAAAGATTTTGGCACTAGATAAGTAGATAAACCAAAAGACAGAAACTTGGCTGATAACTGAAAAGGCACTTGCTGACGCAAAAGCAGGTTATAAAAAGTATGCTGATCGCAAGAGATCACCTCAGCAAACAATGAAAGTTGGTGAAAAAGTATATTTGTCGACAAAATATTTAAGATCTACTCAGCCTTCCAAGAAATTGGAACTCTCCCGTTAGGGTAGTTGGGCGGTCATATAAATTTAACTAATAAATAAAATAAATCAATCAATTAGCACCTTAGTATATTGGGACATTTCCGATTTCCAGGATTATAAATGAAGTGACTGTGCAACTAGAATTACCAAAGAATTTGAGGAAGATTCACCCCATTTTTCATTGTAGTTTATTAAAACCAGTCAAAGAATCCCCACATTGGCATCCAGAACCACCACCACCTGCAACTGTAATGGTGGAAGGAGAACACAATTTCGAGGTCCAAGCCATCCTAGATTCCAGACGACACCGTGGAACACTGCAGTACCTAATACAAGGGAAACATTTTCCTCTTTCTCAAACTGAATGGGTAAACAGAAAAGATGTAAAGGCTTCGTACCTGATGAAGAAATTCCACAAGAAGTATGCAGAAAAACCCAAATGAACGGTTAGTATCCTTGACCCTTGAGGGCTGGGGACCAAGGAGGGAAACTTTTTTAAGGAGGGCGGCATGTCAGAGCTGGAGTCATCTGTCTGACTTGAGTTTGGTAGTGGGGGGGGGAGGCTGTAACCTGATAGCTAATGTAGTAGAATGCAAATGACCAGTATGCTTTGCTTCACACAGATAGTAATATGTTTGCAGAGCTGACTGGGAATCCCATGGCCGGAATGGGGCAGAGGCGCCTGGTCTCCAAAGCAACGAGATATGGGTGAGAGAGAGGAGGAGTGAAAGGATGGACACTAAACCGTTTTCCGCCAGGAAGCCATTCACAGCTTGAACCTTGGACTAGTCTATTACCCTTGTTATCTAGTAAAATCGTCATATATCCTTATGGCTTTTACTGTGGATTTTTGAAACAATGTTGTTAGGGCTACGATCCTCACACTAACTCTGGTTCCCATATGTCTATGAAGGTTCTCAGTCATCCAGGTGGAATTGTCTGTAGCTTGAATCATGTCAACTGGATTTCTATTTTCTCAGTGGAAACGTTTCGCTCCTTATCCAAGGAGCTTCTTCAGTCTGAGCAAAGTTGGTAAGGGAATCCTAAATATGTTTCTAGGTAGCTGTGTGACCTTACACCTGGGGCTAGGTCATGGTTATATTGAGATGTTATTTTTAAGTCCTTTTATCATCTAAAGGAGGATCGTTAAGATCACCATGCTGCTGTTGAGCTTGTGAAATGGTCTTAATCTTCCTAGGCACAGAAGACAAAGCGGGGAGGAAGATGGGTTCCCATACCTGAGGCAATGCCATTTTATGGATGATAGGAAGCGTGCCTTCCTTGCTGTGCACCTTCCTTCTGGAAGAGCATCCTTCAGCACATGAATGTTGCCCCTATGTTCCTGTCCTCCAAACAAGCTCTGAAGTCCTGGTTCTTTCCCCAAATTCTAAGATGACAAGTGATGTCTTTTATCCACTTCTGTAATGGCCCTTCATGTAACTTTAGGGATATATTAGTAAATTCTTCTTCAAAGACCTTGAAGTCTTCCATGTTTTTCATAAGTTCTACTGGGCAACAAACAGTCTAAAAACCAAAGGTTCTGGGAATGACCTAGGACAATCAGACAGTGATAGAAGGAGGTTTATTTGCGTAACAATGATCTGAAGTAACAAAACCCATTGCTTGATCTCCTAAACATATTCATTGGAAATACTTCACTGTCCTAGCTATAGCAGGACACAATGTTACATGACTTTATTGTGCCCCCTACCTTATGTAATTACCAATCAATGAGATAGGTACCATATTTTTCATGTATTATACAAGTATGCTATTGAAGAAAATATAATTAGATATAAAATATCCTGAATAAGTAGGCCTTTAGGTGGCATTACATTCCCATTGAAGTCAAAGGGATTTATTTCTAAGCTGGCATGTATAACAGCAGATAAATACTAAGAACCAAAAAGAAACAGCATCACTTACCTGATTAAATGACATTGGCCATAGGATGGCACTCTGATGGATGGATACCTTGACTTCAGAGGATGTCTCTCTTTCTGTTCTCCCAACATTCACCCCAGCAGTTGACTTGTTGGGAAAAACTGCCCAGTGTATGATATCAGAGTCAGTGGCAAGATCTCCATTATCGTCCAAATAAACACCATCCATGGAAAGATTGTAAATCTGGGACTTTCTCAGGAAAGGATGAAGCTACAAAGACATGGAAACCACCTGTGTTTAATTACTTTAACAAGAAACTATAAGTTGATATCATTATTGAATCACGATTATGGGTTGTTTACAATGATTCTGGCTGAAAGATGGAAAATAATTTTGCAAGAATTTATTCATAAGGATCAATGTGGGTTTTTACCTAAATGTCAGTTAAAGGACAATATTAGAAATGTGTTGGACATTTTGGAATATTTGGAGCAACATAATGAAAAACAAGCCACATTGATTTCCTTAGATGCAGAGAACTCCTTTGACAATTTGACCTGGGTTTACTATTCAAAGTTTTGGAAGATATGAACTTTGGAGAGAAATTTATAAAATAGGAAGATTTTATAGACCTAACAAAGGCTCGCGAGGTACAAAAAGGAACAAATCAGGGTTGCTGACTGCCTCCTCTCTTGCCTATTTTGGTTCTTAAAATACTGATTAGAGTTCTAAGACAAGATGAGAGGATTGTGGAAGTAAAGATTTAAAAAGAACTCATAAGTTAAGGGCTTTTGCCGATGTTTAGTCTTGGTTTGAGAAGATCCTTTAAAGGATATCGAAACAATGGGAAAACTGAAAGAATTTGGTCCATTAGTATATTTTAAGATCAACAAAACAGAAGAAGATGTTAACAAAACACCTGAAAATAGACTATCAAACAGTGTTGATGAATACAATGGGTTTTAATCTTGGGAAGAAAGTAAAATATCTGAGCATCACTATGACAAATATGAATTGTATATTATTATTATTATTATTATTTATTTTATTAAATTTATATTACCGCCCATCTCCCCCAACGGGGACCCTGGGTGGTGCACAACAAAATAGAGATTAAAAATATATAAAATTACATAAATACAAAATGTAAATTCCAAGAAGAATATTAAAATAAGTCACTGGGAGGCTTCAAGGGGCCAGCCATCCCCAAGAGGAACTGTTGATGTTTCCCTCCCAGGCAAGACGGCAGAACCAGGTCTTTAAGCCTTTCTGGAAGGCTGGGAGGGAAGACATCAGCCTCAGCTCCGGGGGTAAGATATTCCAAAGGGCGGGCGCCACTGCAGAGAAGGCCCGCTTCCTGGACCCCGCTAAGTGAAACTCTTTAAACGATGGGGTCCGTAGCAAGCCCTCTCTAGCTGAACGGGTGGGACAGGTCGATGTTCTGGTGATGAGACGGTCCCTCAGGTAACCTGGTCCTATGCCATGTAGGGCTTTAAAGGTGATAACCAATGCCTTGAATTGTACCCGGAAGCAAACTGGTACCCAATGCAGCTCGCGGAACAACGGTGTCACATGGGCCGATCTTCTGGCCCCAATATTTGTCCTCGCAGCCGCATTCTGGACCAGTTGAAGCTTCCGGATACTCCTCAAGGGTAGCCCCATGTAGAGCGCATTACAATAGTCTATGTGGGAGATGACGAGGGCATGAGTGACTGTTCGGAGGGCATCTCGGTCAGGGAAAGGGCGTAACTGGTGCACAATCCGAAGTTGTGCAAAGGCCCTCCTGGCCACGACTGCCACCTGCTCTTCCAGCAGGAGTCGTGAGTCCAGGAGAACCCCCAGATTCTGCACAGGCTCTGAATGGGGTAGTGCAACCCCATCTAGAGCCAAAGATGACAACTTCCTAGGACCCGAGCGGCCATCAATCCACAGCCACTCCGTCTTACTAGGGTTCAGTCGAAGCCTGTTGTTCCCCATCCAGGTCCCCACAGCCTCCAGACACTGAGATAGGGTGGCAACTGCATCACTTACTTCACCCGGGATGGAAATATACAGCTGTGTATCATCAGCATATAGATGGTATTTCATCCCATGGTGACGGATGATCTCACCCAGTGGCTTCATATAGATGTTAAACAGGAGAGGGGAGAGTACCGAACCCTGTGGCACCCCACACAGGAGGGGCCGTGGGTCAGATCTCTCCTCCCCTATCATCACTGATTGGGAACGGCCCTGGAGGAAGGAGGCAAACCACTGCAACACCACACCGCCCACCCCCAACTCCCTGAGCCATCCCAAAAGGATACCATGGTCGATGGTATCAAAAGCCGCTGAGAGATCTAAAAGGATAAGAATGGATGCACTACCACCATCCCGTCCTTGACAGAGATCATCCATAAGCGTGACCAATGCAGTCTCCGTCCCATATCCCGGCCTGAAACCTGACTGAAAGGGGTCTAGATAATCCGTTTCATCCAGAATCCTCTGGAGTTGCGACTCCACCACTTTCTCCACCACCTTTTCTAAAAAGGGAAGGTGGGAGACTGGACGAAAATTGTCCAGAACAGTAGGGTCCAGGGATGGCTTCTTGAGGAGGGGGTGCACCAGGGCCTCCTTAAAGGCTTCTGGGAACACCCCCTCCTCCAGAGATGCATTGATCATCGCCTGGACCCAACCATAAGTCACCTCCCGAGCCGATTTTACTAGCCAGGAGGGACATGGATCTAGATAACAAGTGGTGGCCTTCACAATCCGGAGGACTCTGTCCACTTCCTCAGGTCCAACAGGATCGAACTGTTCCCAGATAACAGAGTAAGTACGTGTCTCCATCATCTCCCCAGACTGTGTATCATGCATAGAGTCCAACTTAGAATGAATCCGAGCGATTTTCTCTTGCAGATGCTCAGAAAACGCCTCCGATCGACCCTGAAAATAGGTCACTGGTTATATTATTTCAATACAACTATGTTAAGACATGGAATGAAGTTAAAAAAATATGTTAGGAGGGGAGAAACTACAATTGTCATTGCTGGGGAGAATTTCGGTGATAAAAATGAATGTCTTGCCTAGAATGATCTTTTTGTTTCAGACAATGACTGTTTTGACAACTGATGCACTACATAAACAGTGGCAAAAGAATAGATCTAAATTTGTGTGGCAGGGGGAAAAAGCACGAGTTAAATATCAGGTGTTAACAGGATGCAAAGGAAAGAGGAGGACTGAGTTTACCTGACTTGAATTAGTATTTTGCAGATTGTTGCTTGTTTTAGATGAAAGAGTGGGTGTTGCTGAGATATAGATAGCGTTTGGAGTTAGAAGACATGACCTGAGTCATGGGTGGCATGGGTGTCTGTGGTATGATAAAGTCAAAGTTAATGTGGATTGTAAAATCATTATGTTAGACATGCCATACTGAGAACATAGAATAAATACAAACCCAAATTTGTAAAAAAACCTTTGTGGCTCTCGCCACAAAAAGCGTTTTCTAGACGAGAAATAATAGGCAAATACAAATGGCTAACTATTAATGAGATACTAATATTTTGTCAATGGGAATACAAAATAAAAGCAAGAGAAGAACTGGTGACAGAAGGATATAGTTGCTAATGGTTTCCTTGTTTACAGTTATTAGAAAATTTCAAAGTACACAAAAGAGTGTATGGTTTTTAACTTTGTAAGATTGAGTTCGGAATAGAATTGAGTACAAATGATGAACATGTAATTGCTAAATTGTATAAATTTTAACTGAAACTTGAAACAAAGAAGAAGTGAAAGAAAGTGGGCTAAAATTTTGGTTATAATATACAGATAGAACAATGGGAAAATATGTGGTTGAAAGGAATTAAATGTACATTACGTTACACTCTTGTAGATAATTTTTATAAAATGATGTACTGTTGGGATATGTCACCAGAGGAATTGTTTAGAATATATAAAGGCACTTCACATTTATGTTGGAAATGTGAACAACAAGAAGAGACATTTTATCCTGCTTGGTGGACGTATAAAAAAACTAGAAAATTTTGGATTCAAATACCTACACTGATTCAGAGAATTTTAAATATTAATATTGAGACAGAGTCTTTATTTTCGGACTGAAGGACAAACAGTTGGAAAAAAGTCACGGAACTCTCTTTTTGTACATGATAACTGCAGCAAGATTATTGTATACACAAAGATGGAAAGATTCGTCACTACCCACAATGGAAGAATGGTTGGTAGATGATGGAACTTGCTGAGATGGCTAACTTGACTTCTGTGGTAAAAGAAAAGACAATATCTATGTTCATTCCTGACTGGAAACCCCTTATGGATTTTTCCGTAAAACAGGAAAAGAATGAACTTATGATTTATGGTTTTGATGATTAGACATGATAGATTATAGAAAGAAGAGAGACATGTTATAATTTTAGAGAAAGAGGCAAAGTTGTAATTGTATTTATATGCTATAAAGAAGATTGGAAGACACTTCTTTGTATCTTTTTTCATTCTTTTCTATTTTCCTTTTTCTTTTTTCCCTTTCTTGCATTTTTAGCTTTCTCTTATCTTTCTTTCTTTTTCTTTTTTCTTCACTTTATATTAGTTTCTTTTTATCTTCTTTTTAAAACTTTCAATAAAATTATTTCTTTAAAAAGGAAAAACATCTGTGTATTTTATACATTACTATCTGAGTCACAACAAAAATCTGAGTCCTAATTCAATATTTGTATGACTCCTATTGTGGATGTGGAACTAGTCTGAACAACTGGAGCTCTTCAGTTCATTTCCTCTGCTTGGAAAGATATTCAGGATTTTGGGGGGAAGTTTATCTCCCTTCTGCCCCATGGAACTCAAGTTCTTTCCACGATGAATCATGATATTACCCCACTGAGCAGAAGGTCAGCAACATAATTCTAACAAAAATCAATTATATGGCAGTGAGATTGCAAAAGATAGCTCACAACTCATTAGACCTCTGTGTTCCCATGTGAAATCCCAAGAGATTTTGTGAATCTTGAATGTTGTATTTTAAAATATTGTCCTTGAATGTATATAGTGCAGAAATAACTTGAAATTGTATGATGCCTAATAGGACTGTCATCTATCTGTCATTACATGCATTTATTCATGAAAACTAAATTTGTTCTCTGCTAGAGATGCAATGGCTTTATCAGTACTTCTAGAAATCTGATGCAGGACACAAATTAAAAGAAGGAAACACATACTAGACTCAATCAAAGAGAATATTTGTATCTCAGCTTTCTACTGTGGAGTCCTTGGTGCTCTCTGAACCTTGTTGTTTTCTTGTAGACCTTTCTTTGCCAGACTAGGCAACATCTTCAGTGCAAAAAGGGAGTGGGACTTGCTCGCTGTTTATATACCATGGCTGTCCTGCTTGTGTTGGTGGAGGTGTTATTCTCTCCTTAGTAGTTTGTTGATTGGGCTGTTGCTTGCTGCTTGGTTGATTGACTGAGTTAATAGTTCCCTGATTAGGGTACATTGTGCTATTTGACTGTTCCTGTGGTGCTAATGCTTGTGTTAATCTTTGCATATCTTGTTGTTGATTGCTGTCAATGAGGTATTCTGTCTTTTGGCTTTTCTATTCTCTCTTCTGAATGGTATGTAATTGTTGTTTACCTCTATGTGTCTGTTGATAGCATCTTTGTCTGAGTGCCAAGATTCCAGGAATTCCCTAGAATTTTTGGATTTGGCTTGGTTTAAGATGCTCACAGTTTGTTGGTGTGTGTCGCCAACATGAAAAGTTTGGAAAGCTCTAATCTATACATTTATGCTCCAGAGTATGGGAAGTAGAGAGGATGAGCTTGAGCTCTTAGCCCAGAAAGGCAAACAGGATTCAGTAAGCATAATAGAGACCAGGCAGGATGATTCTCATGATTGGAATACATCAATTAAAGGATAGAATTTGTTCACAAGGAACAGATACAATGGGAAGAGAGGAGAGTTCACTGCCATCCATTCATTTATACAGGATGGTAGTAACCAGGCATAGGGCTTTCATTACAAAAGGTGCTTTATTATTCAATTAGACTAGACAACCCGTGACCTGTTAGGTCATTGTTTCAGAGATATTTCCTTACCAGATTCCTCAATGCCTTCAACAGTGGCAGAGCTCCTAATGTACTGCCTTCACTAGAAAAGTTCTTAAAAATTCAGGGAGATATTCAGAGATGTATCTGCCTTGAAAGTAGCCTGTTGAACTGTATAGCCCAGTCAAACATTAGGAGTTCACCACAGGAAATCTTTTATGACATTTTGTATTATGTCATAAAATGTTTTGTGATAATTTTTATGTCATAAAATGTTTTATAAAATTTGCCAAATTTCTATTCCACAGGAGTCATGGGTCCAGGATTTTGGACACATTCTGTAAGTTAGCCCATTTGAGGTACCTTGGGTCAAAATTGTTGGCCTATGATGCACAGGCTGCCCAGTTAAAGGTTAGAAACAGACATGAGAGTTTTAGTAGCATATAGATGCAAAATATAGTGCCAAGATATTAAACATGATGATTTCTTATTTCTGTCCCTTTTAAATCTTCTCTGTGTTTCTGAGGAATGTGTTCCTTTCTATGTTACACTAATTTAATTTCCTATAGGTTTCAGTTTTGAGCCTTGAACTCTATGGATTGTTTTCTCCACCTGAACACTAAGTTCATTCCACCTCTCTTGTTCTCACTCCTTGATTATTTATGGCATTAATACTTTAGCCTTTTATTGTTTTATATTTTAATTCTGACACTTTATGACTTTACTATTTCTCTTCTCCCCTTGATCTTTAAGGGCAGCCCCATGTAGAGAGTGTTGCAGTAAGAATGACAGGATACTCCTCTCCCCCCCCCCCATCATCTTCTGTCCCAGGTCAGCCTATGTCATCCTTGCAGGGTACTCCAGACAGGAAGCACACCCAGATGAACTAATTCTACTTTATTGTAAGGTTACATTAACAGAATCTTGTAAGTCTGAAAGTACATTTCTCCCCCATCCCCTTTACAGCCCTATAAACTACGGAAATCCCTTCGGAGATGTTTGCCATGCCCACATTCCTTCTGTGGGCTAAGCTGCCTCTTATCCGACCATTCCCTTGGTTGTCTCCCAAGGTCTTTCCCACATACCATTACAGCCCCGGACCTCTGAGGCTTTCTGGTCAGCTGGACTAATTACAGCTTGTCTACTCCCATCTTATCTATTCATATCCACAGTTGCAAAACAATCTCTTTCTCATCTCTCCTTCAAACAACTTTTGAGCCTTGAAGTGTACATTTTCTATGGGCTTTATGTTTTCTGGTTTCCTTCTCCTTTTCTTCTTTGCCATCCTGCCATTTAGACATTCTCATGAATAGCATCCTTTCTTTAATACAACAGCTCTTCTCAGCTGCTAACTCTCAACTGACCCTATGTAATATTTCTCAGCTCCGCTTCCCCCATTCCTGAGAGGTACTAAAAGCATAATTACAAACCTTTCCAAAGAGGGGAAAAAATAGAGAACAGCTGAACAAGTCACTGTGGCTGCACAGAAAGCTTAATAAAATGAAAAAGTGTACAAAGTGAAAAAAGATTATCAGAAAAGTGTATGTGTATATATATATATATATATATATATATATATATATATATATATATATATTTCAGAATTGAAGAAATTGTGACAGAAAGGTTAATGCTTACAGGGAGCCGAGTTTGGCAAAGAATGCTAAGAACAACTAAAAGGGCATCTTGTATGTTCAAAATAAAAAGGAAAGGAAAAAGAATCAGGATACCAGCTGCTCAGTGAAGATGGCAAATACGAACTGTGTACAAAGAAAATACAAAGCTACTGAACTTCTATTTTCGTACAACAAAAAAGTATATATCCCATCAGAGCTCCTCCGGTACTAAAGGAGCTAGCTGATAAACTGCCCAAACTTTATGTGTTCCCTTTGAGAAGTCTGGAGGCTAGTGAAATGGCAGATGATTGATGGAAAGCAAATACAGTATTGCCCTATCTTCAAAAGCGGGGAGAAAGGAAGATCCAGCAAACTACAAGCCAGCCAATCTAACATCAACATCTGTTAAGATTCTAGACTATGATGTAGATCTCTTTAGGATGTAATATCTAAGCACTTGAAAGCAATACAGGAATAACCAGGAGTTAACAAAGATTAGTCAGACTAACTTATCTCATATTTTGATTGGGGAATTTCATTTATAGATTATGGAAATCCTGTAAACTTAGTATCTTCAGCAAGACATTAGGCAACTAAGGTAATATTTATTAAGTGGCTTATTTTAAAACATTTTGAATGAAGTTCATTTGAATCAATAAAAAAAAAATATCATCCATGAATGTACATAGTGCAGAAATAACTTGAAATTGTATGATGCCTAATAGGACTGTCACAGATCTGTCATTACATGCATTTATTCTTTACAACTGAATTTGTTCTCTGCTAGACATGCAATGGCTTTATCAGTACTTCTAGAAATCTGATGCAGGACAGAAATTAAAAGAAGGAAACACATACTAGACTCAATCGAAGAGAATATTTTTAGCTCTGGGTTTAACTGTGGAGTCCTTGATGCTCTCTGAACCTCACTGTTTTCTCGTAGACATTTCTTTGCCAGACTAGGCGACATCTTCAGTGCGAAAAGGGAGTGGGACTTGCTCTCCATTTATTTATTATTTATTTAATTTATTTATTATTCAAATTTATCACCGCACATCTCCACGACAGTAGACTCTGGGCGGTTTACAAACATTAAAATTAATATTAAAAAAGCTATAAAAATACAGTATAATAATAAATAGATGAGATAAAAATCCAGAGGATGGGAAGATCTTAAAAAGGAGGATATTACTGGGCAAACCACCCCCAGGAGGAACTATTGCCTCCTTTGTCCCAAGCAAGGCAGCAGAACCAGGTCTTTAAAGACTTTCTGAAGGCCAGGGGCGAAGGTGCCTGCCTCACCTCCGGCGACAAGGTATTCCACAAGGCAGGTGCCATCACAGGGAAGGAACATCTCCTGGACCCCGACAAATGAAATTCCTTCACTGATGTGGTCCGAAGCATGCCCTCTCTGCATGACCGGGTGGGGCGGGTAGATGTAATCGGGATGAGACGGTCCCTCATGTATCCTGGCCCCATGCCATGTAGGGCTTTAAAGGTGATAACCAACATCTTGAATTGGACCCGGAAGCAAACTGGTACCCAATGCAGCTCGCGCAGCAGTGGTGTTGCATGTGCTGATCTTTTCGCACCCGTAACTGCCCGCGCAGCCGCATTTTGGACCAGCTGAAGCTTCCGGATACTCTTCAAGGGTAGCCCCAAGGTTTATATACCACGTCTTGTCCTGCTTGTGTTGGTGGAGGTGTTGTTCTCTCCTTAGTAGTTTGTTGATTGGGGTGTTGCTTGCTGCTTGGTTGATTGACTGAGCTAATAGTTCCCTGATTAGGGCATATTGTTCTATTTGACTGTTCCCATGGTGCTAATGCTTGTGTCAATCTTTGCATATCTGCGTGTTGATTGCTGTCAAGGAGGTATTCTGGTCTTTTGGCTTTTCTATTCTCTAATCTGAATGGTATGTAATTGTTGTTTACCTCTATGTGTCTGTTGATGGCTGCTTAGTCTGAGTGCCAAGCTTCCAGGACTTCTCTACCATTTTTGGATTTGGCTTGGTTTAAGATGCTCACAGTTTCCCAGTTGAAAGTGCGGCTGAGTCTGTCCATGTGTTGTGAGATTAAGGAGTTTTCATCATATCTTCTGACTGCTAGTTGGTGTTCGTGGATGCGCTCTGCTAGTCTTCTGCCCATCTGTCCAACATAGAGGCTGCTACAGTCCTTACACTGTATGTTGTAGATAATGCCTGTTTTTTCTTCTTGGGCTTCTGGGTCTTTTCGGTTACTTAAGATGTTCTGAAGGGTTTTGGTTGGTTTATTTGTATGGTGATGCCATGTAGTTGTAACAGTCTATTTGTAGTTTCTGAGATGTTTCTGATGTATGGCAGTGTTATCCTTTTCATAGCTTTTGTTGGT
The DNA here is from genome assembly GCA_023362775.1 of Charina bottae. NCBI lineage: Eukaryota > Metazoa > Chordata > Lepidosauria > Squamata > Charinaidae > Charina > Charina bottae. Next base: position 29,108,928 of record JALMGJ010000002.1, on the reverse strand, counting down.
TGTGTTGTAGTGGGTTTGGTGGTCAGGCAATTTTTGATAAATTTGAGTGTTTATCCATTTTGCTAGAAGATGCTGGATGATCTGTTTCCTTTTTCTGGTTTAATGGGATGCTGAAGAGCGTTAGTGCTTGTCTTTATAATGTTCTCACACAGCTCCTCTTGTGGGAGGTTGGGTTGTAACTTTGGTAATGGAGCACGTGGTTAATGCGGGTAGATTTCTGGTAGAGTTGTGTTTCAAGAATGCCATCATTTCCTCTACTGATGAGGATGTCTAAGAAGGGTGGTGTGTTATTGTTTTCTTCTTCCTTTGTGAATTTTATTCCATTGAAGATGTTGATGGTTTCATGTGTTTCCTCTAGTTGTTCCTTTTTTATTATGACGAAGGTGTCATCTACATACTGGATCCATATTTTGGGTTACATACGTGGGAGTGCTATAATTTCTAGATGCTGCATTACAATCTCTGCTATGAGTCCTTAAAGTGGTGATCCAACTTGGATCACCACATGGGAATACCCATGGGATCCACCATGGGATCCACCCATGGTCAGAAGACTAGAAGAGCGCATCCACAAACACCAACTAGTTGTCAGAAGACATGATGAAAACTCCTTAATCTCACAACACATGGACACACTCAACCATGCTTTCAACTGGGAAACTGTGAGCATCTTAAACCAAGCCAAATGCAAAAATGCTAGAGAAGTCCTGGAAGCTTGGCACTCAGACAAAGACCCCATCAACAGACATATAGAGGTAAACAAAATTTACATACCATTCTTAAGAGACAATAGAAAACTCAAAGACCAGAACACCTCCTTGCCAGCAATCAACACCCAGATATGCAAAGATTAACACCAGGATTAGCACTGGAGGAGCATCAAACAGCACAATATACCCTAATTAAAGAACAATTACCTCAGTCAATCAATCAAGCAGCAAACAACAGCCGAAACAAGGAACTCCTAAGGAGAGAACAACACCTCCACCAACACAAGAAGGACAAGCCTTGGTACTGTATATATACAGAGTGCAAGTCCCACTCCCTTTTCACACTGAAGATGTTCCTCAGTATGGCAATGAAATCTCTGCAAGAAAACAACAGGGCTCAGACAGCACCAAGGACTCCACATACTAGTCTGGATGGTCTAGGAAAGAAAAGTGGAACAGGAGGAGGATTTTCATAGATGGCTAGACCCACAGTTTAGCCACCTGCCATAAATTGATCACATGAAAATTGAGCACTACATTTCTCCAGTCCAACTTTTCTTGGAAGTCCCCAGCGGATGAATCCCTGCACTGGAAATGCCAATATTGGGTGATGTTCTCTAGGAGGAAGCTGATGGCTGCTAGGCTACCCTTGTGTTACTTTATGTATAGTGTATGTGTCCCTCTGTTTAAAGAAAACAGCCATATCTATAGCACTTGTTTCTCTGAGTAGACAGCATCCCATATTAGCACAAGTCAGTGTCTAGAAAATTCAGTGACAGAATTTCCCTCTGTCTAAGGCTCCAATTCTGCTTTGAACCAGAAATTGGGCAACTTCTGTTCAGAGTACCTCTTTCTACCTCCTCTCCTCCCTGCCCCCAAACTGTGAAATTGAAAGAAGAAACATCAGGAAACTTTGAAGAAGTAGCTTTACCTGCCAAGACTGTACCAGTTGAGGTGCCAGACGGTCTCGAAGCTGCATCCCCCTGTGGCTGATTGGGGAGGAATAGACAGCATTTAGGACCTTGGCCACAGTTTGGATTACAAGGGAAATACTGGAGGCATCCTCAGACAGGATCCGTGCAACCATATCATGCGGTGGGATTTCCAAGTTCTTGTTTTCTGAGCATCTTTCCCAAACCTTCTTTGACAGCACAGGCTTCGAATAGGAACACTGGAATGCTGCCTTCCCAAATTGTTCAATAGCAGAGAAATATGAATTAAAATCATAATATTGTGTCCTTTCCCTCCCCCGAGTTAAGAAGGATAACAAAAGGTGCTTATGTTGGAGATCAAGCCTTTGGTAAAACAATCTCACACTTATGTCTGGCAAAGCTGTGACAATCCACACTTTTCCCCCAAATAAGGTTTTGCTCCATTCAATCACTTGTATTACTAATGCTAGCATTACTGTGCCCTGAAAGTCCAATTGACAAACAATTACTTTTACTTGAGTGTTCTGAAAATATAGAAACATGATCTTTTTTTTCTCTTTATCAGTTGATGGGAGTGTTTGTGAGAAGGCGATGCAAACACCGTTCTGGATGGCCACAAGTGCAAATGTCCTTCTGAAGTTATCTCCATTTTCATTTTCTGGAGCAGCGAGGCCGATCCACGTCCATTGGAAATGCAGGAGCAGCTTGACAATCGCTATGTAAGGAGGTTCTTGTTTTGGGGTCATCCGATACAAAAAAGGAAAATGATGCTTAAGCACAGGAATCTGACTTATAACACTGTAGTTGATCTAATAAAAATAGGGAAAAAATGGTGGTTTGTCTCCCTTTTAGTTGCAAAATTCAGATGCTTAAATCTTAGGACTTTTCCCGACGGCTGAGCTCATGTTTCCAGAATAAATACCTGCATAAAATGTGCTTCCCCATCACTTGTCCTGCCTCAGTTTTCTCTCTTCATTGATTTTCAGCTTAGAAAACCTTACTTAACCTCTGATCACCTGGTAATGCCCATGTGTGACATATGGCAGACATCCCCTACCCACACAGATTTGTGTGAGCTGATCCCCATAGTGCTGAGCGGGCACTTTTGCTGCCAAGAGCTCATGCCCATATGAACCCATATCCAATCTGATGATGATCTGAGGATCAACTCTTAATACCCAAAAGATCACGTGTTGCAGGTAATCCAGATGGTGGATAATAGAGCAAAGTAGGAAGGGAGCACTGTTTATTGATTTCTTGCGAATCTTCCACCCTCAAGATTATTTTAAGAAATTTGCGTCAACCTACTGCTCTAGCCATCTCTGAGAATTTGCCTCTTCCCTTGTGCAATCCTCACTCCACCTTAGAGAGAAAAACCAGTTGGAATATTTCCCACTGGCAGCAAAATCCACCGGCCTTTTCACCTTTTTGTGCTGCTCAGAAAAGATCACAAGCCTCATTCACAGGGCACACTGGCGATTGGCTGTGGGTGCAGCGCAAATTTATGGTGATCTACTTTGCAGAGTAAATTAATGGTTGCTCAAAACAGGTTAATATTGCTGGCTGGTTATTCCCTTAAACTCTCAGGAAGTTTCTACGCTTGAAAACCCTCTTCCCTTCCCCCATGTTCCTACACAACTTCAAATAGTGCCTATTGTTCTACTTTCTCTCTCTTTGAAGAGCTCAGTAACTCTGTCTAACCATGGTATTCCAGTTCTTCCTCTTCCTCTTGACGTGTGAAGGATTCTTCCATCATTTCCTTCAGTGCACTTCCATAAACTGTAAGTGACCAAACCACTCACTTGGAACCCATATATTCTTGAACTTCTCTTCTTGTTTTATCACACACATTTCTGAAGTAACCAATTCTGAATGCTTCCCATTGACCTTTAGGTTTCTCCTGTCTTACCCAATTCTCACTGGCATAAAACAATGTAGCAAAATCACTGTCTTATATACAGTTCTCTTCACTTCTTTCAACAAACATTCATCCTTGTAATAGGACGTATACTACTATCTTACAACCCTCATATACAGGTTGTACAATTTCTACATCCTTTTCCTGCTCTTCACTAAACATTCTACCAAGGTACACAAATTCATTTACTTGCTGTATTTGTTTCTGTGGGAAGAGGTTTTTGCTTTCCGTCCATTTAAGTGGCAGAAAGGAAAAGTCCATGAAGCAAGGGTATTGTTTCCAAAACCATGTTGGCACCAATACCAGAGTGATAAAAGTTGGATGATGGAAATAAAGCTACTTTAGGTTTTTTAATATCTACCATCTAATTCCAGCTTTACTTTGTGATATCCACCAGTGCCAGCTTCTGGACTCATCTAGAGAATGGACAAAGAGCTTCTACTTAGATTCATACCTGTGGGATTTTGTAGATGCTCAGCATGGTTGAAATATGATTAAAGAGTTCAGAACCAGTACCTTCAAGAACTGCCAATATCTTTTTTTGTCTTCCACACCTGTAGTTTGGGACATTCTCCTGCCCTATAGACAGCAAGTGCATCAGGGCCTCATAGGTCATCCTTGCATTGAAAAAGTTCTCATAGATGTTGTAGCCCAGAGTGAGGTTGGCTAACAGCCTCGGACTTTGATTGATTTCATGAACAGCAAACAAGAAGGGCAGGACATGGCAGAGGCTCATGCTCTTACTGCAAGATAAGAAAAACCAATAGCATTTCATTCTCCGTTTTCATCTTCATCTTGATTTCATAGACATGTCACAATTCCTGCAGCTTTTCCTTTAAGGCAGAGCTTTCCAAACTGTGTGTCGCGACACAAAAGTGTGTCGCCACACACAGCGTGGTGTGTCGCCACACCACCCGGAATCGGCGGCGCGCGCGTGCACAGCGGCCGCCATGCACGCGCACGCCCCCCGCGCTGCCGCACACCCCCCGCGCCGCCCCACGCCCCCCCCACGCCGCCGCCATGCGCGCGCGTGTCACCACCGCCTCCAGGTGTGTCGCCAGCGGCGGCACTTTGGAAAGCCCTGCTTTAAGGATATCATATTATAACTGATTTGGATTGGATTTCGATGCTGATGCCTATACTCTGGACAGTACATAAATCCACAGGCTGAAATCAGTGGAATAACAATGGAACAGATTTATTTATTTTTTATTTATTTATTCATTCAATTTATTCCCCACCCATCTCCCATACAAGGGACTCTGGGCGGGTTACAACAATCAAAGTTAAAAACAATACAATAAAAGTCTGAAAAATACAATATAAATAGATAAAATACAAGATGGGGGATGTAGGGAACGTAGCATAGATAGTGTTGCTACGGGGCTAGCCAACCCCAGGAGGCACTCCCGCCTCTGTTGTCCCAGGCCAGGTGGCAGAGCCAGGTCTTAAGGGCCTTCCGAAAGGTCAGGAGGGAGGGGGCCAGTCTCACCTCCGGGGGCAAGATATTCCATAGGGCGGGCGCTATCGCAGAGAAGGCACGCCTCTTGGACCCCGCTAGATGGAATTCTCTTGTTGAGGGGGTCCAAGCATGCCCTCTCTGCATGCATGGGTGGGGCGGGCCGACATTATCGGGACGAGACGGTCCCTCAGGTACCCCGGTCCTATGCCATGTAGGGCTTTAAAGGTGATCACCAACACCTTGAATTGGACCCGGAAGCAAACTAAAAAGATCTATGTAAAGAAGTGCAAGTTGATGTCTTTGATCACATGAAGGGCAAGGAAGGATAGGACCTCACCAGAAATTTACTCTTACTGCACATGAATGCAGGGAATGTTGTCAGACATTCATTGCTCAAGTTCAAAATGGCAAATTCCTATGTCATGTATTCAGGGGTCTTTTCTAATCTCGGTAAAAAAAGCATTCCCAAATGTGCAATCGTGCTCCTATGATGTGATATGCATTCTTCTTATTTAGTAGTAGACATATCTTTAGTTTAGTAGTTGTATGAATATTCTTTTAAAATATTTTGGTATTTGCTTATTGCATCCGCAGAATGCCATCCGACAGCCCTGTTCAAGATTACTCGATCTCTCTTGGGTAGGGTGGAATCGACCTCCCACCTGCAGGTCCGTGCGGAAGAATTTTCTGAGCATCTGCAGGATAAAATCGCTCGGATTCGGTCTAAGTTGGACTCCATGTGTGAAATGCAGGCTGGGGAGATGCCGGGAGAGGGGTCTTGCCCTATTATCTGGGAACGATTTGATCCTGTTGGACATGAGGAAGTGGAAAGGATCCTCCGAATTGTTAATTCCACCACATGCCATTTAGATCCCTGCCCTTCCTGGCTAGTAAAATCAGCCAGGGAGGTGACATGTGGATGGGTCCAGGCAATGATTAATACATCCTTGTCGGAGGGGGTGTTCCCAATTGCCTTCAAGGAGGCATTGGTACACCCCCTCCTCAAGAAACCGTCCCTGGACCCTACCATTCTGGACAATTTTCGTCCAGTCTCCCACCTTCCCTTTTTGGGAAAGGTGGTTGAGAAAGTGGTGGCGTTGCAACTTCAGATGACCCTGGATGAAGCGGATTATCTAGACCCTTTCCAGTCAGGTTTCAGGCCAGGATATGGGATGGAAACTGCATTGGTCGTGCTTATGGATGATCTCTGGCGGGAGCGGGATGGAGGCAGTGCATCCATCCTAGCTCTCCTTGACCTCTCAGCGGCTTTCGATACCATCGACCATGGTATCCTTTTGGGGCGGCTTAGGGAGTTGGGGGTGGGCAGCGTAGTTTTACGCTGGTTCACCTCCTTCCTCCAGGGCCGCTCCCAGTTGGTGGTGGTAGGGGAGGAGAGATCCAGCCCGCGATCGCTCCTGTGTGGGGTACAGCAGGGCTCGGTTCTCTCTCCTCTCCTATTCAACATCTACATGAAACCGCTGGGTGAGGTCATCCAACACCATGGGATGAGGTATCATCAGTATGCAGATGATACTCAATTGTATATCTCCATCCCAGGTGAAGTAAGTGATGCATTGACCAATCTGTCCCAGTGCCTGGGGGCTGTGAGGGCCTGGATGGGGAACAACAGGCTTCAATTGAACCCTGGCAAGACCGAGTGGCTGTGGATTGATGGCTTAGCGTCTTCTGGGAAATTATCATCTTTGGTTCTCGATGGGGTAGCACTGCCCCATTCAGAACCGGTGCGCAACTTGGGGGTCCTTCTAGGCTCACGACTCCTGCTCGAAGAGCAGGTGGCAGTCGTGGTTAGGAGGGCTTTTGCACAGCTTCGGCCGGTGTGCCAGTTTCGCCCGTTCCTGGATCGCGAAGCCCTCCGGACAGTCACTCATGCTCTCGTCATCTCCCATGTAGATTTCTGCAATGCGGTCTACATGGGGCTACCCTTGAAGACTATCTGGAAGCTACAGCTGGTGCAGAATGCGGCCGCGCGAGCAATTTTGGGTGCACCAAGATCTGCACATGTAACACCACTGCTCCGCGAGCTACATTGGGTGCCGGTTTGCTTCTGGGTACAATTCAAGGTGTTGGTTATCACCTTTAAAGCCCTACATGGCATGGGGCCAGAATACCTGAGGGACCGTCTTATCCCCATATTATCGACACGCCCCACCCGATCATTCAGGGAGGGTCTCCTATGAGCCCCATCAATTAAAGAGTGTCACCTGATGGGGTCTAGGAGACGGGCCTTCTCTGTAGTTGCTCCTACACTGTGGAACACCTTGGCCCTGGAGTTGACACAGATCTCCTCCCTCCCGACCTTTACGAAAGATCTGAAGATCTGGTTCTGCCGCCTGGCATGGGAAGGAGGAAGGGATAGTTGCTCATGGGGGTGGCTTGTCCCTTAATCCTAAAAAGTCCTCCCTTTATTATTCTTTCATTCATCTGGATTTTATTTTTCTAATTATTTATTATTAATTGTATGAATTGATGTTTTATATTGTATGTTCTATTTTAATTCTTTTTTGTTGTAAACTGCCCAGAGTTCCCCATTGGGGGGAGATGGGCGGTCATATAAATAAAATAAATAAATAAATAAATAAATATAATAATAATAATAATAATAATAATAATAATAATAATAATAATAATTTGCATTTCATTTGTAGGTAACTGACTTGAATGCTCACACTGATCTGAGAGGTGTCAGAATAAAATCTGAAAAAATCAGGAGAATGTTCTGTTCACTAACTCTGCTTTACAATTTGTTCTTTCATGATCAAAACGCCAAATATAGTTCGTTTTCCACAACTGATTAAGTCACAAACACAGATACACACATGGTTAAAATCCATCTATTTAGCAACTTGTAAAAATGCAGAAATTTGGTCTTTGACCTGGATAAGCACGTCATCTGAACCCAGCCATGGAGTTCTGAAGTGTCCTTGATTGAGGCCTGTGTCTTTGAGTTTCCTACACACAGAGGATGGATCCTTAGTCTCTGAATCAGAGAGTATCTTTCTCTCTTGTTAGTGAAATGAGTCTATTACAAGGTTTAGATTAAAAAGCTGGGATAGGATTGCACTGAATTCACTTCAGCAAATCACAAATACCTTTCTAGCTCAAGGCTTGTAAAATAAATATATTCAAAAGAATGAGATTTTCTTTTGAACAACTGAAATGGCTTTCTCATCAGTTCCCTTTTAGACCTTTTCTTTTGTATGTACATAGGTATGTATGTCTGCAGTTCTCTTTTTTAAATCTAATTCTTTACATTTCTCTCGTGTTTGACCAGATAGACAGGGATGGATGGGAGGAAATTACAGTGTCTTCTTTTCCACAGTATAACATATTATTGAGGCAAGTATTATGTTACTTTTGGGGGAGATGGGCGGTGATAGTAATATGAATAATAAACAAAAATAAATAATAAATAAAATGCTTTTATCAGTATAAAATTATTTAAGTAGATAAAAATGCAATATAGATTGAAGTAATGCCTTTGATATCCTACCATCACCTCTAATTTGAGATCTGTCAGGCAAAGGAACTCAGATAATTTCTACCAAAGTCATTGTTGCTTGGGTGCCGGAGCTTTTCTGTACCTTATGCTGCATATCTGACAAAATGTCCTTTTGCCATTTTTGGCATTTATGTACATTCAATTCAGCCACGCCCTCTTTCAAATCAGACAAGACTTCCTCTACCACAAATTTAAAACACTGTATGCAGACAGTGCTGGAAGCTGGAAGAAGGGAGGAAGGGAGGGAGGGAGGAAGGGAGGGAGGGAGGGAGGGAGGAAGGGAGGCTATGGTGGACAACAACCTCAAAAGTTTGCCTTCCGATAAAAAAGGATATTTGATGACACTCCAGGGTGCCATGGTAGTCATGTTGTGAACAGGCAAGATCCAGCCTGATGAACAGCCAATTTGTTTGAGTGCTGCTGAAGCCGCCTGGTACTAATGCTGGACTTTGCTTAAAAAATTATGAGGAATCTCTAAAACTTCATCATTTAAAACTGCAAGAAATACCCCAAAGGCCATTTCTGCTTGCCAATGGCCAGGAAACAGGACATGAAAATCATTCCCTACTAAAAAGAGGGCATTGGAGAGCTTAACATCATGTACACATCAATATTTACCTCAAGAATCTGTGGGTTGGTGGCATGGAAAAAACATATCGTTCAAATAGATTATTGGATGTAGATATGATTCCACTGATCTGGAAGTCTCCTGCTTTGTAGAAATTAAAATGGTCCTTTGTCTCTCTCATCACATTCAATGGACATTTTCTCATCAGAGTCCCACAGGGAAAATTTGACAACAGTAGAAGCAGAAACAACATTTCACGAATCATGATGGAGATCCTTGCTATGGTTGTCTCTCAGATAGATGCCTCATCCTTAATCTCTGGGAGGATAATTAGGAGGAAAAATCTCTTACAAAAGGGCACAGCTATAGTAAAGATGGTCCAGCCTTTTAGCAGACCTGAAAGGGCAACTTTTAATTTCAGTCTGGTATAGTCTGTGTGTAATCCAGTCCCACCCCCTGCTCTTAGAAGAGCAGGAAGTAATTACATGCCAGCTTTTCAGGTTTTGCATAATAGAAGTTACCAAATATTTGTCATGGTGGCTTCCAAAGTGACCTACAATAATATTGGTAAAATCCCTCAGGCATGGTTGAAAAAAAAAAAATCACAATGATTTTGATAACAGTAAGGGGAATTGGGAGTCACTGTTGCAACAAAGGTGTAGCTGCAGAAAATAAACTTGTGTGACTCATGGGTATTGTTCCAGCTTGGCAGTCAACAAACGAACAAGTCAGGAAAGTTTGATTTCCTTTTATTCAGGAAAGTTTTTTAAATATTAAAAGTTGTAATAATCTTAACATCTGCTGGGAGTCATACTATGATTTATTCTGGGCAGTGCTTAACTAGCCAATGGGCATATTATAATTCCTCCTCACCCTGTCCTGGTGTAGGTAAGGCCATCTTCCTAAATTCAGATCAGATACCACAGAATAGCTACATCCAGGGAAAGAGATGTCATCCAGTTGAATCATTAGGGACATCTGTTACAAAGTCACCTTCTGAGTTCTGGTAAGGAGATGACTAGAAATCTTCATGTTCACAGTTTCCTTAGGTCAATGGAAGATTCTGATGAATTTAAAAGTAGAGTGGACATATGGAAATCTACAAAGAACCAACTTTGGATGGAACCAGAAGAGGAGCTGGCACCTGGTTTTGGCAAAAGCTGGGAAGTTTGGAAATTGTTGAATAGACTGCGCACGGGTATAACAAGATCTAGAGATCCATTATATCCCTGGATTTTGCTGTTTTGCTCTGGTGTCCTGGACTGTCTATTGTATTTTCTTTGATTTATATTGACCTTGGACCTAATTTGCATAAAGGAAAAGCAAAATGTAAGAACCAATAGTTTGTTCTCCTAGAACTGCTACAAACAAATTTTCTCATGGAGATGATGTGGCTGATGATGCAGTCAGGGTCGCTGTCTGGATGGGTCCCAAATACCAATTTCCAGTGAAAATGTATCTTTTCTTTTTACACAGATGTGAACAAAGCAGAGCTATAAAGGTTTCTCCTGAACTGTTTCTCCTCCATTAGACTCAGAACACTGATGAGAACTTTTCTGTTAATTTTCACATTGAACTAACTTTTCTAAAACTGTTCCACGTTTTCAGCATTTTCTCTCTGGCTGGGTTCATTCGTTCAGTATTGATTGCTCTCCCAGTAAAGAGAAACCTGAGCAAAAAGTTGGTTCCTCACTCAGGATGACAGTGAACTTTGATAGGGATTTTGTTTTCCCCTGTGAACACAATTGAATATAGACCTCTCCTTCTGCTATCCTTTACTCTTCCACTGCAGGTGGCCTTGTCACTCACAAAGGGTCATGTACCTTGCCACTTGAATCTGGTGACTAGGACTTTTCCTCTTTTCTTCTTTCTAGCCCAGTCCCTTCCCTTGCAAAACTGGCAACACTGGAATGCAACTGGCCTCTTAACGCAAATGGATGTCCCTCCCACAGCCTTTCCTGCATCAGAAGGACCTGCTCACAGTCCCTCATGCCTTAGTCACCTTTCATTTTGACTCCCACAAAGGCACTCTACATGGGCATGACCTTGAAGACCACCCACAAGCCTCAACTGGTCCTGAGTCAGCAGCTCACCAAGTGATGGGAGCCCCAAGGTATTGCTGAATAACCTGTGAGAGCTGCACTGGTTATCAACTTCCTTCCAGGTGCAATTCAAGATGCTGGTTGCCACCCTGAAAACTTACAAGACTCAGGGCTGACTATCTCTGGCACGGCCTTCTCTCAGTGGCTTCTGCTTACTTAACCAATGAGATTGGGAAGGGTGCACTCCCTTCTGGTCACTTCTCTTAAAAAATATCAACTCTAGGAAGGACAGGAATGAGTCTTCTCAGTTGTGCCCCCATCTTCTCTTGAAGGATCTGGTTGCAAGATTCCTGTCTGAGGATCCCTATGGTATTTCCACTTCAATCCAGGCTGTGGCCAGAGTCCTCCATGCTGCCTATTCCTCCCACCTGAGTTGGAGAAGGATGCAACTTGGGGATTATCTGGTACCAGAGGTAGTACAGTGATGGCAGGTAAGATTTTCTTCTTTGGGATTCCAAGGATACCCCTCCTACAATTCCTCAGTGTTACGTTGGAGAAGGGCAGGGGTGCACATGGTGTGGGGTGTTTCCCCTGTTCTCAGTAGCTAATGTGATTTCTTACTGGATGTGGTAGACTGGGGAGAGAGAGAGAAAGAGAGGAAGGGGGAGGTTCTGTGTCTAGATCTTCTAAACTGAATGCTTGTGCTGGATTAGAATGCTGTAAGAAAACTGAATGCTACCTCAGTAGAGAGAAAGGCTCTTTTCCCATTTCCAGATTAAATAAAGATTGGAATACCATAGTCGCCTTCACACTCTCTCGTGATCATCTTACACTGACTTTATCTACTGTGCAGAGCAGGGCATCTCTCTTCACTTCTTGTCCTGCCACTACCAGAAGGGGTCACGTCTTTTGTAGTTTTAACTAATTTAAGGTCATAGTTATAGAAACATATTGAGAGATCAAAAATAAATAAATAAATAAACTGAGCATTTGCAGTAGGAAAAAAAGTTACTTTTGTTTTAAAAGAAATAAAGAAACAAAGAAACAGGAACTGAAACTTAACCCATTGCCTCTCTCTGCCGAGAGAGAGCACAAGGTCTATTTTACATACCAATAGTACATAGCTGCAGCTGAACACAAAAGAAGGGATTTACAGTATAAAGCCTTTACTTCTGTATAAAAAGACTTGGCATTACCTGAGTAGTCAAGTTTAACATATGACCACCCTGACTCAGCTCACCACTTAACTTATTTGGAGGCAGATCACCAAGAAATAGTCTGATTGGTCAGTTCAAGCCAGACCTTTTGGGACCAGTAATTAACATTCCTGAGGAGGGAGTTAAACCATGAGCCCTCCTGACTCCCAACAGAAAAAAAAAAATTCTCAGCCTGACTTTTTAAAACAGAACATTCCAGATTCTTTCAAAATCATAAAATACATAACACTCCCCTTTTTATGACTAGAAAGAATTCAGAAATAAGCCCAATTTTGCAATAATCTCCCTGTGCCTTACCCCTGCAAGTGGTTTGGTGAAGATATCAGCCAACATTAATTCAGTATCACAATATTTTAAAATAACCTCTTTCTTGGCAATAAAATCTTTAACAAGATAAAAACAAACATCAATGTGTTTTCTTCTATTTCTGGATCTTTCTGATAGAGCTAAGGGAATGCACACCTGGTTGTCTTCATAAATTGTTACAGGCTGGTTTAAAATGACTCTAATGTCTTGTAATAATTGTGTAAACCAGACTATCTCATTACACAGTTCCGCCAATACATAAAATTCAGCTTCAGCCGTGCTGGTAGCTACTATTGTTCGTTTTCTGTAATACCAGGCAATAGTTGACTTAACAAATTTAATTACACTTCAGTCCTTCAGTCCCCGCATCCAACTCTGTGTTGCTGTCCCCCTCTTTGGCAGGCTGTGGGGTGGCAGCTCTGAAACTTGCCGCTTCAGCACTGGCAGCCATTCTCAGACTCATATTTTGAAGTGGCTGCTCAATGGTCCCCTGCAGACTTGCAATCTGACCTCTCAGGGAACTCACTTCCCTTTCCACTTTCTCCATTCACCTTCCGTGCATCAGTGCAGAGGGAAGGGAGCCACTTCCTCATATTGTTACCATCCAAGCAGGGTCCTTCTCCATGCTCTATCCCACATCCAGGACCCAGGTTCACTTGGCAGCCCCCACTGCTCAGGGTAAGGGTACCTCTGCCTCCGGGGTGGGGAGAATCTCTCTCCTGGCTTTCATGCTCGGTTCATCTTGTAGGGAGATTCATCCCATCCTCACTGCGCTCTTCTCCTCTCCAGTTCCTAAGGCTTTCAGCCTCTCTTTCGCAGTTCATTTGGAGTCTCTCTCGGGTCGAGTTCCACCTTCTTCCTCTCCCCATCCGAGGGATGCATCTTCCTGCTTTGGACATTCTTCCTCACCCGGCCGGAAGCTCCCTCTATTTCCATTCCATTGCCTTCCTCTTCCTCTTCCCATTCGGGAGAGACTTCTTCAGGTTCTGGGCATTCCAGTGGCTGACCTTCTTCGGTAGACATTATGTCTCTGTGTAAGGTAGCTATTGTGAGCCTAGTCTTTCTGTGATGGTCCTGATCATTTAGTTATTAATTCAGAAACTCTTACTACAAGCCATCAAAGAATATGAAAGAGTTCTTTATTAAAGCAAGTGATCCTTTCCAATGCAAAAACTAGACTGAATAAAAGCCCACACAAATGGCAGTTACATTTTCCACCTTCGTACCAGTCCCCCCACTGGGGTATTCACTTTGTGACAGCCCCTCCCTACATTCTTTTGTTTAGATGCATGGAAATCTGTCCTCCAGGATACACCAAACTTAAAAGAGAAGGAATTCCAGTCTGCTGCTACGACTGTTCTCCATGCATTGAAGGAACAATCGCCAGGCAAGAAGGTCGGTGGCTCTAGAGCTAGGAGGGGACTTGAGGATACAGGTCAAATTCACTCTTGCTGCTCTGGGCAGTGTTTGTTACAGGTGCTGATTTCCCACTAGTTCTGGAACAAATTCCTCAGCTATTTTTCCTTATTTCCATAAAGAAACATATTTTAAAAAACAGCAAATATTTCAAAGATTTGGGACCACAATACAATTTTGTATTATGGTGTGGCCATTAAAATTAAAATAATGAAACATGGCTGAACCCTTCAGCTGTTGTATCCTTGTCTGGTTTCAATAAAGAAGAGAAATCTTGTGGCATTTGGCATCTCATTTGTTTTCAGCCTTTAAAAAGTGGTGGTAATTTCCATTTATATTGAGATCCTCAAATGTCTGTAGGCAAAAGGACTAATTCTCCCTGGAAATGTGAACTTGGCCATGATGTGGACTTCACTGGTGGGCAGTGGATGTATATCTGGAATGCATTATTTCTTCCACTCCAAAAATAAAATAGAGACTTCTCCCCATGTGTTCAACAACTTCCTTATTGTATTCTATTGAAAATTAGTTTGGTACTAACTTTTGGAGAAGCTTTGAAGACCACATTCCAGGTTTTCAGGGGAAGCCTGGAACCAAAAGTATGTAGTCCTAAGGTCAAAATTGCGGTTCTAATGCCCCAATCAGGTTTTAATTTTGATACCAAACTTTCAGTTTCGCTGAGTGTTGAAGCTTGCAGCTGGGTAAGTGTCAGGCCCAGTCCAGGAATGATGAAGAATCTATCCCAGAGCTTTCCAAACTGTGTGTGGCGACACAAAGGTGTGTCACCACACACAGTCTGGTGTGTCGCCACACAACCCGGAAGTGCTGATCATCATCATCAGCGCTTCCAGGTTTTCCCGCGGCGACACACCAGCAGCGGCGCGCAAAAACTGAAAGCGGCAGCAGTGCTTCCGGGATTTTGCGTGCTGCCGCAATGGCGGCACTTCCGGTTTTCCCGCAGCGAAACACCAACGGTGGTTGGTGTGTCACCATGGGAAAACTTTGGAAAGCCCTGATCTATCCAGTCAAACTTCAGTCCTTTATTTGCTCATACCGTATTGACAGAATATTGCCAGACTAAAACTACTCAACCTAACCTCAGGGAAAATAACCTGGGAAGGCTCCAAGGCAGGGCTTCTCTGAACCTCTTAGTCTTCCCACTTTCCATCCCTGGACTGTGTTTTCTCTTGGCTTGCCCTCCTCCTTGGAATGTGCTCCCTCCTTTCTGAGAACCAGCAGCATTGCTGAAATCCACCACAGTAACCACAGGGATCTTTGACAGTTTATAGAATAGTGCAGTGCAAACCCTTCAAAAGAGATGCCTCAGACAAACATACAATGCATCACTTGTTGAATCACTGAAAAGCCACTTCTTTTCCAGGCTCACACAGCTGATTCAAAAGCTGCTCTGGCTATCACTGCATGTGTGTACAAGACTGGGAAAAGACACTGTTACTGTGATGTTTCAAAAAGAGGATTGCATGTTGTTCCTTGGTTTTCTGCAGATCCTCTGGGAAAGGATTTGCACAGGATCTGACCCTGATCTTCTGAGGATTTCTGCTGGATCAGAATGACCCATCTGGCCAAGTTCAATTGGCCAACACGAGGCCAATGAAGAACTAATTTCCGATTTTCTTTTGCAGTAGTTATAAGTGTAAATTAACCTCTTACTCCATGGTTACAGCATTACTTTCACTTTTTTCTATAATCTATTCTTTTTTCTAACCATCAAAACCATATATCAAAAGTTCATTTTTTTCTGTTTCATGCAAAAAGTCTATAACAGCTTTCCAATGAGCTTTAAACTTAGTTTACGTCTTTTTCCCTGATAATTTTTTTTAATTTGGCCATCTCAGCAAGTTCTTTCATCTTTACCATCCATTCTTCCATTGTGGGTAATGTCAAGTCTTTCCACCTTTCTGCATATAATAATCTTTCTGTGCTTATGATGCATAAAAAAAAGTTCCATGAGATCTTTCCAACTGTTTATCTATCAGTCCCAAAAGAAACACCTCCTATTTCAATTGTATATTGATTTTTAAGATCTTCTCAAGTAGTGTAGGTAGTTGAGTCCAATTTTTTTTAGCTTTTTTACACATCCACGAAGCACCAACGTGAGGCCTATGGTAGGATTCAGAGACAATGCCCTGCTTCTCTTTCTTTTCTTTTTTAAATTTTTATTTGCAATATATAATTAAAATACAAAAAAGAAAAAAACTATAGAATAGATAGAACACAGAACTTAAGAAAAAAGAACAAACTATAAACATGTGAATAGAAAGAGAACAGAGAAAAGGCGACTTCCGACTTTTTCCGATACAAATATAGGGTTAATATACAAATCTAAACTCTTAAATTAATTAACCTATCATAACATTATTACTATTACAATAAATCATTCAATCTCTAAAACCCAAAATCAAATTCATCATTTTTTTTCGATTACAAGCAAATATTCCAAAAGTGGTTGCCAAATTGATATAAATGTAGAAATAGAATGCTCTCTTATTAAAGCTGTTAATTTAGCCATCTGAGCCAAAGCCATTAATTTAACAATCCAATCTTCAACTGTAGGTATTTGTGGATCTTTCCATCATTGTGCATATAACAATCTTGCAGCCGTGATCATATATACTGTAGTAGCAAAACTCCATGCTGTTTCTCTAACTGCTTTTTCATCAAACCTAAAAGAAAAAGTTCTGGCTTTCTTTGTATATTTATTTTAAGAATCTTCTGAATAATAATACATATTTGGTCCCAGAACTTTTAGCCTTCTCACAAGTCCACCAAAGATGACAAAATGTTCCTTTGTCCTGTGAACATTTCAAACAGACATTAGTTACACCACTATAATTTTTTGACAACTTACCAGGAGTTAGATACCAACAATACATCATCTTATAAAAATTTTCTTTCAAATTATAATTCAGCGTAAATTTCAAAGCTTTCGTCCACATATTCTCCCATTGGTCCAGCATGATATTATATCCAAAATTCTTAGCCCATTTGATCATACAGTCCTTAACATGTTCATCTTCCATATTCATCTGTAACAAGATCTTATACATCTTAGTAATAACATGATCATCATTTATGCATGAATCCGTTTCAAACTGTGTTATTTCATTGACAAATTTATAGTTCTTTTTATCTAGTTTAAAACATTCCACCAATTGTATAGAGGTGAACCAATGACATGGAAATCCATCAGAGTCTAACATTTCCCTTGTTTTAATTTTTGGTTCACCCTCTTCAAACTTTAACAGGTCTTTATGTTTTAACCAGCTTATTCCTCCCACATTTTCTCTTCTGATCATTGCTTCCTGAGGAGACAACCATAATGGTACATTTGGAGACAATCTTACCTTATATTTATTCCAGATTCTCAATAAGGCATTTCTAATAAAATGATTTTTAAAATCCTTATTAACTTTAACTTTGTCATACCATAGATAAGCATGCCACCCGGATCTTAATTCATGTCCTCCAAGTTGTAATAATTTCTTGTTCTCCAGAATAATCCATTCCTTGTTCCAAAGCAAACAACAGGAATCAAAATCCAATTTCAAATTAAGTAGACCCAGACCTCCTCGTTCTTTGGCATCTTGTAACAATTTATATTTAATTCTTGGTTTCTTGCCTTGCCAAATAAACTTGGAGATATCTCTCTGCCATTCTTTAAATGGTAAATCTGTTGATAGAATTGGTAAAGTCTGGAAAAGAAATAACATCCTAGGCAAAACATTCATCTTAATCACAGATATTCTTCCCAAAAGAGACAATTGTAATTTCCCCCATCTTATCAAATCTTTTTTACATCATTCCAAATTTTTACGTAATTATTCTGAAAGAACATACTATTTTTACTTGACAAGATTACCCCCAGATATTTTAAACTTTTTTTTCAATCTGGAATCCCGTCTTACCCATCAGCAGATCTTGATTAGGCAGGGTCATATTTTTAATTAACATTTTGGTTTTTTGCTTATTTGCTTAAGTCCCACCAATGACCCAAATCTCTCAATTCCTTCATCAGATGCTGTGCAGTTTCCAGGGGATCTTGCAGTATCAGGACCAAATCACCAGCAAAAGCTTTTAATTTAAATTCCTCTTGTTTAATTTTTAGTCCCTTTATTTGTTCATATGTCTCTGTTTAGAATTTCCAATGCTAGAATGAATAGCAAAGGAGATAGAGGACATCCTTCTCATGTTCCTTTTTGTATCTGACATGGTTCAGTTAGTTCGTCATTCAGAATAATAATTGCCATTTGTGTTACATAGATTTCGTAATTTCCAAGACTTTGAACATAAAACTCCAATTCAGGTTTTTTGTTGTTTATTCGTTCAGTCGCTTCCGACTCTTTGTGACTTCATGGACCAGCCCATGCCAGAGCTTCCTGTCGGTCATCACCATCCCCAGCTCCCCCATGGTCGAGTCCGTCACCTCCAGAATATCATCCATCCATCTTGCCCTTGGTCGGTCCCTCTTCCTTTTGCCTTCCACTTTCCCTAACATCAGCATCTTCTCCAGGGTATCCTGTCTTCTCATTATGTGGCCAAAGTACTTCAGTTTTGCTTTTAATATCATTCCCTCAAGTGAGCAGTCTGGCTTTATTTCCTGGAGTATGGACTGGTTTGATCTTCTTGCAGTCCAAGGCACTCTCCAATTCAGATTATCAAAAGCTTTTTCTGCATCTAAGAAAATAAGAGCTGCTTGGCATTCATTATGATATTGTAAATATTCCATAACATCCAAAAGCACTCTTACATTATCTTTTAACTGTCTTTTTGGTAGAAATCCACACTGATCATGATGAATAATTTCTTGTAAATATTTTTTCATTCTTACTTGCAACACAGATGCAAATATTTTATAATCATTATTCAACAATGATATTGGTCTTCTCTAGTTTACTCTAAATTATAATATGAAAGAAAATGTTTTTTTAATGATCTACAGATGGTACATCACTCCTAACACATTGTCTAAAATGAATTCTGCTATACCTAACAAATGTTGGAAATGTAAAAAAGAAGTGGGCACCTTTTTTCATTTATGGTGGACTTGCCAAAAATAAAAAAAAATTGGGACAAAATACATGAAACTATATGTGAATTATTAAAAGAGGACATTAACAAAGAGCCAGAATTTTACCTATTGGGATTTATAAAATCAGACTTACACAAGAAATATGGAAAATTATTATTTTATTTAATAACTGCTGCTAGAACCATCTACGCTAAACACTGGAAAGAAGATTTCATACCTACGATTGAAGAATGGACAATAAAAGTGATGGACTTAGCGCAGATGGCCAAATTGACGGATCAGTTAAACGATAAGAATATGGAAGAATTCAATTTATGTTGGAGTCCTTTCTACAAATTTATAGAAAAGTCTCAAAAAGTCCAATTGGGAATTTAATGTAAATAATGTAAATAAGTTAGAGATTCTATTTGTTTATAAGTGATGGAAATGATGGATAGAAAGTAGGAAGCCCCTTTTCTTTTCTTTTTTGTCTTTTCTTTTTGTCTTTTCTTTTCTTTTTTTGGGGGCATGGTGGCTCAGCGGGTAAGACGCCAGGCTTGTTGATCAGAAGATTGCAAGTTCGGAGGTTCGAATCCCTAGCCCTGCGTGCGGAGTGAGCTCCCGCACTAGCTCCAGCTCTTGCCAACCTAGCAATTCGAAAGCATGCAAATGCAAGTAGATTAATAGGTACCACTTCGGTGGGTAGGTAACAGCGTTCCACGTGTGTCATGCCGGCCACATGACCGTGGAAGTGTCTTCGGACAACGCTGGCTCTTTGGCTAACAAACGGAGATGAGCACCGGCCCCTAGAGTCAGACACGACTGCACAAATGTGTGGGGGGATCCTTTACCTTTACTTTCTTCTTTTATTATTATTTGGTAGATAGATGAACAGGTGAAGAGTAAGGTAGAGTAGATGGGGAAAGGAAGTGGAGAAGGTTAGAGGGGGAAGAGGAGATAAAGAAAGATGGAGAGGAGACAAGAAGGAAGAGTAGTCAAGTAAGAGTGGGAGGAGAAAAGAAAGGTAAAGAGAGTTATAATTGTATTTGCTTTAAAAGTGTAATGTTATGTGATGTTAAGTTATGTTGTTATGTTAAGTTATGTTGTTATGTTAAGTTATGTTGTTATGTTAAGTTATGTTGTTATGTTAAGTTATGTTTTATGTTTGATGTGATGTGATGTGATGTGATGTGATGTGATGTGATGTGATGTGATGTGATGTGATGTTATGTGATGTTATGTTATGTTATGTTATGTTATGTTATGTTAAGTTATGTTTTATGTTATGTTATGTTAAGTTAAGTTAAGTTAAGTTAAGTTAAGTTAAGTTAAGTTATGCTATGCTATGCTATGCTATGCTATGCTATGCTATGCTATGCTATGCTATGCTATGCTATGCTATGCTATGCTATGTTATCTTTTATGACATGTCATGTCATGTCATGTCATGTCATGTCATATTTTGTTTTTATGTATTATTATGTAAATAAAGAATTAAAAATAAATAAATTAATAAATTAATAAATTGTGCTGTTCAACCCCCCCCAAATAACATTGATATTAGTCTATAATTAAAAAATTTAATGTTACAACCCCTTCTAGTGTCCGAATATTGTAATTACAAAGGGAAAAAAATTCTATATTAAAAAATAAAAAGAATCTATCCAATCACAGACCTTGGATTGAAACTGGAGCTTCTTGATGACAATTTAAAACACTGGATATCCAACATCAATATTCTGAAGCAATATCCAATCACATCTTATAAAACTAACCACAACAAAACCTTCTCATACTGTCTAAAAATAGTTCCAGTCTCAAATGCAACAAAGTTACTTTTCCAAAAAAAAAGTAGAAATAAAATAAAAATCAGAGGGCAATTTTATCCCCTCAAAAAGAAAACAAGAATTTCTCAATAAAAAAAAATATACCTTTTGATATACGCCCCAACCACAGATGCTGAAGAAGCAGAAGTAGATCAGTTCTATGAGGATCTGCAGCACCTACTAGATAATACACCAAAAATAGATGTTATTTTCATTATAGGAGACTGGAATGCTAAGGTGGGTAGTCAGACGACACCTGGAATTACAGGAAAGCATGGTCTGGAGCATGGTCTCCAGCAAAGGAGATCGTTACCTTGTTGTGGTGCTGGAGCTTGAGCACCTCAATGACACCATGAGCTAAACTGTGAAGGGACACCCAAGACGGGAAGGTCGTGGCAGAGAGGTCAGACTAAATACGATCCCTGGGGAAGGTAATGGCAACCCACCCCAGTATTCTTGCCATGAAAAGTAAATGGATCAGTACAACCAAAGATATGTCGGTATACCATCGGAAGATGGGACTCCCAGGTCGGAAGATGGTCAAAATGCTACTGGGGAGGAACAGAGGATACATTCAAATAGCCCCAGATGTGATGACGCAGCTAGCTCAAAGCCGAAAGGACGGCTAGCGGCCGACGGTGCTGGTGGTGAACGACGAATCCGATGTTCTAAAGATCAACACACCATAGGAACCTGGAACGTAAGATCTATGAGCCAGGGCAAATTGGATGTGGTTATTGGTGAGATGTCAAGATTAAATATAGACATTTTAGGTGTCAGTGAACTGAAATGGACTGGGATGGGCCACTTCACATCAGATGACCACCAGATCTACGACTGTGGACAAGAGGACCACAGAAGAAATGGAGTAGCCTTCATAATTAATAATAAAGTGGCTAAAGCAGTGCTTGGATACAATCCAAAAAACAATAGAATGATCTCAATTCAAATTCAGGGTAAGCCATTTAACATCACAGTGATCCAAATATACGCCCCAACCACAGATGCTGAAGAAGCAGAAGTAGATCAGTTCCATGAGGATCTGTAGCACCTACTAGATAATACACCAAAAAGAGATGTTATTTTCATTACAGGAGACTGGAATGCTAAGGTGGGTAGTCAGACGACACCTGGAATTACAGGCAAGCATGGTCTAGGAGAGCAAAATGAAGCAGGACATAGGCTGATAGAATTTTGCCAAGACAACTCACTGTGCATAACAAACACTCTCTTCCAACAACCCAAAAGACAATTTCTGTTTTATTGACTATTCTAAAGCCTTTGACTGTGTGGATCATAACAAATTGTGGCAAGTTCTTGGTGGTATGGGGATACCAAGTCATCTTGTCTTCCTCCTGAGGAATCTGTATAACGACCAAGTAGCAACGGTAAGAACAGAGCACGGAACAACGGACTGGTTTAAGATTGGGAAAGGAGTACGGCAGGGTTGTATACTCTCACCCTACCTATTCAACCTGTACGCAGAACACATCATGTGACGTGCTGGGCTTGAGGAATCCAAGGCTGGAGTTAAAATCGCTGGAAGAAACATTAACAATCTCAGATATGCAGATGATACCACTTTGATGGCTGAAAGCGAGGAGGAGTTGAGGAGCCTTATGCCGAAGGTGAAAGAAGAAAGTGCAAAAGCTGGGTTGCAGTTAAACCTCAAAAAAACCAAGATTATGGCAACGAGCTTGATTGATGACTGGCAAATAGAGGGAGAAAAAGTGGAGGCAGTGACAGACTTTGTATTTCTAGGCGCAAAGATTACTGCAGACGCTGACTGCAGCCAGGAAATCAGAAGACGTCTACTTCTTGGGAGGAGAGCAATGGCAAATCTTGATAAAATAGTTAAGAGCAGAGACATCACACTGACAACAAAGGTCCGCATAGTTAAAGCAATGGTATTCCCTGTAGTAACCTATGGCTGCGAGAGCTGGACCATAAGGAAGGCTGAGCGAAGGAAGATCGATGCTTTTGAACTGTGGTGTTGGAGGAAAATTCTGAGAGTGCCTTGGACTGCAAGAAGATCAAACCAGTCCATACTCCAGGAAATCAAGCCAGACTGCTCACTTGAGGGAATGATATTAAAGGCAAAACTGAAGTACTTTGGCCACATAATGAGAAGACAGGATACCCTGGAGAAGAAGCTGATGCTAGGGAAAGTGGAAGGCAAAAGGAAGAGGGGCCGACCAAGGGCAAGATGGATGGATGGTATTCTGGAGGTGACGGACTCAACCATTGGGGAGCTGGGGATGGTGACGGCCGACAGAAAGCTCTGGCGTGGACTGGTCCATGAAGTCACGAAGAGTCGGAAACGACTGAACGAATAAACAACAACAATCTTCGCACATCTTATAATCCATCAAAATAAGTAAATCACAATTAAAAAAAGTCACAGAAAATAATGATAAATCCACCAAGAGAATATAGTATTTTTTGAATCAAAAAGAGCCTCTTAAAGTCCAATAGATAAAGTAAAATAGTGAGTTAAGAAGTACGGTGGTCGGAATTGTGTCCCTTTAAGGGCTTCAAAGCACAGTTTGGATGAGATTTTCCTCCCTTTTCTCAGCTGTTCCACTCACCATTGGGTCGTCGATCATCAAATCTTTGACCCACCGGCAAGCTGCAGCTTTTCAGAAGACCTGGGGAGCGATTCCAAGCTTCCCTCCTTCCCGGAGGCAGCTTCGGGGCTCAGATTCTTGCCTGAGCCTCTAGTTATACACCACGTTGTTGACTCTAGCCACGGAGGGCTAGAAGTGTTCTTCCGCCATTTTTCCCACTGGAAGTCGAATGCCCTGCTTCTCTTTCAGCTTTCAGTTCAAATTCAGCTGCATGTCCCATAGCAGCTTTTTTTCATTAAGAATTTAATTAGATTTAAGACAAAGATAAAAACTACAAAAAAAGAAAATAACTACAAAAAGAAAAAAGAGAAAACTAAAGAAGTGTGAAAATACAAGAGAATTTTTTTTAACAATTACAAGAAGAGATGACTTCTGACTTTTAACAGCAAGGATATACAACAAATTTTCCATAATCAATCCCTTACTCTATATTAAACCAAGGTTACATTATTTCTATAAATCATTCCATTGGCACATTATAAAAATCACTAAGTACTGTTGCTCCATCCCCTCATATTAAAAGAAAAAGAATATATATATATATATATATATACACACACACACACACACACACACACAGTATATATATACTGTAATTATATATATACACACACAAACCTCCTAATCAACTTCCCCCCAAATATAACATTTATTTAATTATTTCCTTCCTACTACTATTGTATACATTTCTGCCTACTATAATAAAAATCAAACTAAAAAACCTATAAATTGTCTGCCATTATAATTAACAATAAAACAATTATGAAAGTCTTAATCAAATTAAGCCTAAGACCAAGCATTTATTATTATACCTTATTAATCTAAATCCAAACCATTAAACATGAAGTCAAACAAGCCCTAGAAACAATCCAAATAAATATTCTTAAACTCTTACCCCACTTCAAAATAAACAAAAGGATTTACATATCTCCACAATACAGAGAGCTTTTTTCATAAAGAAATGAAACAGCCAAACTGCCCCCTAAAAACTCCGACTTCTCAGTTTAAAGCCTCCCATACATAATAACTCCTTCTTTTCCATAACATTCCATCAGAAAACCAATACTTGCAATTCAAACTCTCCCTTTAATTTCTTCAACTCAACTATCCAATCTTCATCTAGCATTTCAACAGAAGGCCCGATCTCGCTGTTAGAAGAAACATTTCTATCATTGTTAAGCTCTTCAGTTTCTTCCATGACATCCCCAACTAGATGACACATTTTATTTTGTATTTTTATAAAATTTGTGATCAGAGTTATGGAAAAAACAAGAGATAAGTTTGTAGTAAAAAGGTTGCTTTATTTAAAACAAAAACATAGGAACAAACCTTGAATCTTCTTCTTTAGCCAAAGCATGGCATGGTTGATTAACATAGCCATTTAGATAGCAGAGCAGAATGCAAAGAACAAAAGGACAAAAGGCATCTACATTTTAAACCTTTACCTGACCAGCCTCTGAGTGGACAGAATCCAACATGTGACCAAAAACACCTAGGCAACAGATTCCCAATATGGGCAAAGCTCTAACAGCTAATTCTGATTGGTCAAAACTCTCAGACTGGCCGGCACCTGAAAGGCAATTAGCATTCCTGAGTGGGGGTGAACATGTGCTCTCTGAGCCCAAACAGGAAAAAAGTTTTGAGGCCTGGCTTTTTAAAAACTCAGCCACATATTCTACAGACATAAAAAAATATATGCAACACTCCCCTTTTTTTATGACTAGAAAGAATATGGAAACAAACCCAGCTTGGTAATTAACTCACAGTGCCTACTGGCAACTAGAGGCTTGGTTAAGATATCAGCCAACATTAATTTAGTATCACAGTATTTCAAAACAACCTTTTTCTTGGCTAGAAAATCTTTAACAAGATGAAAACGCACATCAATGTGCTTTGTGCGGTTTCTGGAACTCTCAGATAAAACCAAATGGATACAGGCTTGATTGTCTTCATGAATTGTGACAGGCTGGCTTAAAATGACTCCAATGTCTTGCAACAATTGAGTAAACCAAATTACTTCATTGCACAGTTGTGCTAAAGCATAAAATTCAGCTTCAGCTGTGCTGATGGCTACTACAGTCTGCTTTCTGGAAAACCAAGCAATAGTGGACTTTGCAAATTGAATTACACTTCCAGAAGTAGACTTCCTATCACTAAGATCTCCAGCCCAATCTGAATCACACCAGCATTCTAACTTTTCTTCTGTGTCTGTAGCAGACAACCTTAAGCAAAAATCTTTGGTGCCTTGCAAATAACGAAACAGCCTTTTTAAACCAGACTTTGCAGCAGATGTGGGATTTTCCACAAACCTGCTCAAAATGGACACACTGTTAGAAATGTCCGGACGGCTATTGTTTGCAATGTAAAGAAGACTGCCAATGGCTGATCTGAAACTATCTCCTTCAGATGACTCACCATCCCCCTTCACCCCCTCCTCTTTTAGAAACTCGGGAAGCATGGGGGAGGAGACAGACTTGCAGTCCTGCATTTTAAAATCCTCCAGCAGCTTCTTGATTTTGCTACTCTGGCTTATGAGAAAACTGCCATCTTTTTCCCTCTGAATTTCTAATCCTAAGTAATTGTTGACTGCTCCAAGACATTTCAATGTGAAATTGTTTTTCATACAAACCTCAAAGGAATGCTTCTGTTCATCAGATGAAGTGAGCAGCAACAAATCATCAACATACAAGCACAAGTACATTACACCTTGCTTATCATTTTTTACATACACACAAGGATCAGCAATTCCCTTCTGAAACCCAAATTTTTGCAAAATATTATCCATTTTAATATTCCAACAACGCGCGGCTTGTTTCAATCCATAGATGGATTTCTGCAGCTCACACACAAGATGCTTTTCTTTTTCATAACCAGGAGGTTGTTGCATAAACAATTTTTCCTCCAAGTCACCATACAGAAAAGCAGTTTGAATATCATAGTGATAAACAGAGAGTTTCTTCATAGCAGCAACTTTTAAAAGCAACCTGATAGATTCAGCTTTTGTCACTGGAGCAAAAGTTTTGTCATAATCCACATTTTTTCTTTGAGCAAAACCTTTTGCTACCAACCTTGCTTTGTACTTCTGAATTTTGCCATCAGAATCTTTTTTCAGTTTGAACACCCACCTACAACCTAGAACCTTCTGATTGGGAGGCAAACTTACTAGTTTCCAAGTTTTATTTTCCTTTAAGGAATCCAACTCTTGCTGCATGGCTTCATGCCAACACTTAGCTATTTCAGCTGGCATTTCTTTAATTTCTTCCAGAGACTCAGGCTCTGTGTGAATGTGAAAAGCCTTCACAACATCTACTTGATAACGATCAGGAGGAACTCCCTTATTAATCCTTTCAGACCTGCGAGGTAGGACAGGACTTACACTCTGTTTCCCACCATTGTCCTCAGAAACCTCTGACTTTCCAGACAAGTCAGCTTCCTGATCATTGACTTCACTAGGTGATTCCTGCAAATCACCATCAGCAAGACTTTGCTGCTCCCCCATGGATAAATCAACTGAAGAACTAGAGTTTATTTTGTCCCAATTCTGCTCAGCAAAAGAAGCACTTTTACTAATTATCAGTTGATTATCCAGTATGAACCTGTAGCTTCTCTGACTCTGTTCATACCCTACAAAGATTGCTTTCTTTGTTCTGGAAGCCCCCTTGCGCCTCAGCTGTTTGGGAATGTGGACCCAAGCTGTGCTTCCAAACACCCTGAGGTGGCTTACTCTAGGCTTCACACCATAGAACAAACGAAAAGGCACATCCTGAATTGCACTGCTAAACAGCCTGTTCTGAACATAACACGCTGTAGTAACAGCTTCTCCCCAATACCTAAAAGGCAAACTAGCATCCTTCAGCAAACACATCATTGCTTCCTGCAGTGTTCTGCCTTTCCTCTCTGCAACAGAATTCTGTTCAGGAGTGTAAGGGTTAGCCAAAATGTGTTCTATCCCTTTTTCTAACAAAAAGCTTTTAAATTTTGAGGATAGATACTCTCCACCTCGATCTGATTGCAAAGCAGACACTGGCCTTGGGAATTTTCCATTCGCCCAAGCCACAAAAGCCTTAAATTTACCAAAGACCTCATCTTTGTGTTTCAGCAAATAAATGAATGTGTACCTGGAAAAATCATCTATGAAGGTCAAAATGTACCTTGCTCCCCCAAGACTAGGAGAAAATGGGCCTATTACATCAGAGTGAATTATCTCTAGAGGCCTAGAGGTGGACCTATCAGAAAACTTTTTCACAGGAGCCCTTGTGGTCTTATTCTCCTTGCAAACTGCACAGTCTAGATACTTATCACAAGGTTTCAATTTTAAATCAGCAGAATAACTAGGCATTTGAGAAATGTATTTAAAATTAGCATGAGCAAATCTCCTATGTAATAAATGGATGCACTGATCGTGTATGGGCTTATTTTCAAAAACAGCCTTAGCTTTAGCAATTTGCTGCTTTTCAGCATTCTGCACAATGTACAGAGAATCTTTCTGCAAACACTTTGCAACTATTTTGCCATTCTTTCTAATATCACAACCCTCTTTCTTAAAAGTTACTACATAACCTGAGGCTACTAGCTGCCCCACAGACAAGAGATTGCTTTGAAAATTAGGCACAAACAAAACATTTTTAACAGTTTCCCCCAAACATGGAAGATTGATCTCACCTTCACCCACGATCTTGGATACAGATCCATCTGCTAAGGAAACTTTTTGTTTGTTAGTTTTAGACAAAGACAGAAAGGAATCTTTATTGTGACATATATGAAAATTGGCCCCACTGTCAAGAACCCACAAATCTTTATTATCAGAGTTCTCAACAACTGTTGCATGAAGAATCTTCTTTCCAGAAGTCTCTTCTTTCTTGCGAGAAGTCTTCTTTTGAACACAGTCCTTTTGGAGATGAGCAGGGGATCCACAGGTAAAGCATCGCCTGCTGGATAATGCAGAAACTTGGAATTCAGAGCTCTTCCGCTCCCTCTGCTGGCCACGAGAAGACTTAATTGTAGAAATGGAGGCAGCTTTTTCTTGTCGCTTCTCCCACTCAGCAAGCAACCGGGTAGACACAAACGATGGATTTAAATCAGCTTCTGGGATTCCCTCCATGGAGCAAATTAAAGTGTCCCAGGACTCATTCAACGAAGAAAGCATAATGTAGGCTTTCATTAGGGGGGTAAATTCCATCCCACACTCCTGAAGTTCCACAAAATAATTCTGAAGCTTGTGGAGATGATCTGGCAAATTTCCATTCTCAGGCAAGTGAGACTTGTACAGTTTTTTTGTTAAAATAACCTTGCTGCCTGGACTAGTTTTCACATATAAATCACGCAAATAGTCCCATAAGTCTTTGGAAGTTTCTCTGCCTCTCACGAAACTTTCCATTTTCAAAGACCAGTTCAAATAATTAGAATTAGAGAGCCTTTCCAGGAGCATACCTTGAAAATTAGAAGCTGTAGCAGCAGCCATGGCTCCTTCTCTCCCCTGTTGTAGTAATCCAAAAAAACACCACGAGGCTTGCAAACACGAGGCAAAACTCCGCCTCCAATTGAAACTTCCTTTAACTGCCGGCAAGTTTCAAAAAACAAAAGAAGCCTCTCCAGATGCAAATTAAACCAGGTCAGCTTTCTTCTCTCTCATAATTCCATAAGTTTTGTCTCTGATCCAGAAGCAATTGCTGGGCCCATAACCTTTTGTATTTTTATAAAATTTGTGATCAGAGTTATGGAAAAAACAAGAGATAAGTTTGTAGTAAAAAGGTTGCTTTATTTAAAACAAAAACATAGGAACAAACCTTGAATCTTCTTCTTTAGCCAAAGCATGGCATGGTTGATTAACATAGCCATTTAGATAGCAGAGCAGAATGCAAAGAACAAAAGGATAAAAGGCATCTACATTTTAAACCTTTACCTGACCAGCCTCTGAGTGGACAGAATCCAACATGTGACCAAAAACACCTAGGCAACAGATTCCCAATATGGGCAAAGCTCTAACAGCTAATTCTGATTGGTCAAAACTCTCAGACTGGCCGGCACCTGAAAGGCAATTAGCATTCCTGAGTGGGGGTGAACATGAGCTCTCTGAGCCCAAACAGGAAAAAAGTTTTGAGGCCTGGCTTTTTAAAAACTCAGCCACATATTCTACAGACATAAAAAAATATATGCAACAATTTAGACATCATGTTTTCCACAATGTTTTCTACAATGTCCTGAATGTCTTGCATAAAAGCTTGACAGGAGTCAAACAGAATCTGTTTGAAGTCTCAACGAAAACGAGAATGTCTGAAATCCTCCATGTCTCATGCAATAAATTGTGGTGCCCCCTTGATATTTAATCAGTGAAAGTGGGAGATAATAGAAAAATTCTGAAACGCTTTTACAGAAGTGAAATTATGATAACGGGTAGCTTCCCAGGGAAAGTAGCAACGGAAAGCTGGAAGTTCAAAACAGCAGATTCAACGTGTAGGAAAATGCTAAAATCTTCAATTTTAGTAGAAAAATAATAACAGGGAGCCAATTACATACTCTCAACCTTCCTTAATATTTGGATGGAAAAAAAGCCAATACTTAAAAAGAATTTTCTTTAAAAAATTAATCCCAAAAATAATGATAAGCACCAAGAGATCCAGCTTCTCCTTGCTGTAAAAAGACTCTCTTAGGGTACATATACTTAAAAAAAAAAAAAATTGGATGATTTAGAAATGGGGTGACAGATTTTTCATGATATTACAAACACACATATTGTTCGATGCTAACTAAAGAAAAATGGCGTGTGTTTTTCAGATGCAGAAAGTTGCAGCCCATGTCCAGATGACCAGCTTTCCAATAAGGAGTGAGAACAATGTGTCCCAAAGCTTAAAAGTTTCCTATCCTATGAAGAAACATTAGGACTCATTTTGGCTTTCTTTGCCCTTGCTTTGTCCCTAATCACCAGATTTATTCTGGGAATCTTCATTAAATACCAGGAAACTCCCATCATCAAGGCCATCAACTGGGACCTCACCTACATTCTCCTGGTCTCCCTCCTGGTTTCCTTCTTGACCTCCATTGTATTCATTGGTCATCCAAAAAAAGTGACTTGCCTTCTTTGACAAACCAATTTCAGTGTTGTATTCTCAGTTGCTGTGTTTTCTTTGCTGGCCAAGACTGTCGTGGTGGTGGTGGCCTTTCTAGCCACAAAGCCAGGCAGCAGGATGAGGCAACGGCTGGGGAAGAGTCCATTGTCTTGTCCTGCTCACGGGTTCAGGTGGGCATCTGTATCATATGGCTGGAAATCTCTTCCCCATTCCCAGATTCTGATCTCCATTCCGAATCAGGACACATTGTGCTACAGTGCAATGAAGATTCAGTCACCATGTTCTACACTGAACTTGGCTACATGGGCTTTCTGGCTTCCATCTGTTTCTTGGTGGCTTCCATAGCCCGAAAGCCACCAGGGACCTTCAACGAAGCCAAGTGGATCACCTTCAGCATGTTGGTTTTCTGCAGCGTTTGGGTCTCCTTTGTCCCCACCTACCTGAGCACCAAGGGGAAATACATGGTGGCTGTGCAGATCTTCTCCATCCTGGCTTCCTTCGTGGCTTACTGTCCTGTCCTAGCACAATCACACACAATACACCAGAGAGGCAACTGTAAAACTTTACTGAGAAAGTTTTGAAGTAAACTTGTGAGGTAATCTTGTGAGGTAACGAACAGTTGGCAAATGCCCACACTATACAAAAACAAGCCCCAAAAGTCCCATGAGTTTCCCATTTGAAACAAGTTTAGTCAAGCGAGTCCAAGAGTCAAGGGTCAGGAGTCAGATCACGAGGTTTCCAATCAGAAGTCAAGACACATGAAGTCCAGTAAGCAGACAGTTGTCTCCAACAACCGGTCTGGACTTGTGGCTCCCTTTTTATAGAGGCAGAACTGGGTGGAGCTTATTTAGGAGGGTGGGGCTGCTTTCTCGCGCATAGCCTCTCCAACCTTCACTGTTCCTCTCTCCTTTCCACTATGCTTTCTCGAGCACTGGGAGGGGGCAGTAGCTCTGAGTCTTCATCCTCACTATCAGTGGTACCTGTGCCTGATGCTCGCTGACTACCCCCTCCTCCTCTGACTGCTCAGGCAGCCATTTATCTAGAGCTGTCTGCTCGCCCTCCAACTCTACGTGAGAGGCTAACTGCCCATCCTCATCATCTGACTGACCCCGAGCCCGAACCCCCCCATGGACTCTGAGCATGAGCCCCCCATGATACTATCCCTCCCCTCAGGAACCACCTCCCCCAAAATTTGCGGTTTTGGCTTCTGCAGTTATTACCAGTGAAATTGCTGCATAATCTGAGTAGCATGCACGTGACACTTGTCTTCCCATGACTATTCATCAGGGCCATACCCTTTCCAGTCAGTCAGGTACTGGAGGCATCCTTGGTGGGCATTGTGTAATGAAATTATATATTGATTATATATATTAAGTTTATATGAATATAATATATATATATATATATATATATATATATATATATATATATTCATAGTTTTGATAGAACCAGGTAGTGAGCCATGCTTGTCCTGTTCATGAACTCACTAGGGTATTCACGTCGCTGGTGAAATGAGGAGTATGTGTTATCAACAACAGATAACAGTTGGAACAGATAGTGGGTGAAAGGAGATATGGAACAAGGGAGAACGTACTGAACAAGAGATGCAAGGTCAGAACAAATGCTCAACTGGCTGTGACGTATACAGTTTTGACACTGACTGTGACATGAATTTGGATTTAACATAGTCAGCTATAAAAGAAGGATGACCTCCAAATGAGACCCTGGAGGTGCGAGACTCTCCACAGGGAGCAGGGGATGCCCTGAATGTCTGACTCCCAGCCCACTCTAACATGTCTGGACAACTGTTAGGAGGGGATGTAAGTATCAATGAGATACTATTAAGGAAGCCTGGTAAAGTGAATGTTGACAGCAACTTGGGTAGCCTAGTGAGTCATAGTTAACTTCGTTGTTTACTGATATTAAGTTAATACCTTGTCTGGCAGTTGTGGGCAGTTGAGAATAACTGTGGGCAATTGTGGATAAGAGAAGTTGATGCCTTGTCTGGCAGTTGTGGGCAATTGAGAACAATTGTGGGCAATTGTAGACAGGAAAAGTTAATGGTTAACCTAATATATTATTGTAATAAGCTTTAGAAGATCTTGTAATGTCAGAGCACGCAACGCTGGGGCAGGCTGTTCTTCTCCAAGACATCAAAGGTATACATTCTATGCAGTAAACAGACACTCAAGCAGAGATTAGATAAAATAGTCTATTTACTCTATATACATACGCAGTCCAAAATACAGTCCAGTAACATCCAACACAGATACAGATGAGATGAAGTAATGAGAAGAGAGTGAACACTAAAGCTTCACTACTTTTATACAAATATTGACCAATCACATTATAGGTCAAACAAATTATCTGCCACACCCAGCTAACCTACAGCACCTGTAATATGAGTCACATCATACCTTCTACAATGGCTGCTAATTGGATGACTTGCAGAAAATATCAACTCTCACCTATATACCTCTAGCCTCTCCTGTATAATTAATCTAGCTGTAAATTCTGGGTATTATACAAACCCCAACATCCCTCCAATTTACAATAGACATTACATTTCAATTACACAATATAGAAGACATACACATATTGGATACACACATCCTATGTCTCTCTATACATAGAGGCTTGGTCATTATATCTGCAACGTTATTCTCAGATGGACAATATTTTAATACAATCAGAGATTCCTTTACAGCATTCCTAAAATTTTGATACTTCATATCCACATCTTTGCTTCTCCCTCTGATTTTATCATTCTTTGCCATCTGTATACACGCTTCACTATCTTCATATACAATTATAGGTTCCTCAATAGTTACATTAACATCCTTTAACAACTGCCTATACCATATGAGTTCTGAACATGTTAGATAGTGCAGCGTACTCTTCCTCTGCAGTAGATACGGTGACAGAACTCTGTTTCTGAGACCTCCACTCCACCAAGGTGTCACAAAACATAATTATTAATCCTGATATTTATTTTCTATCATGTATATCATTGCCCCAATCACTATCTACATAGCATTTAAGTTCCAATGGTTTACAAGGCTTAATTAATAAACATTTATTAATAGTCCCTTTAAGATATCTAAACAAACGTTTAATACCTTTCCAATGTCTCTGGGTAGATTGTACAATGTACCTACTCAGTACATTTACCGCATTCCCGATATCGAGATGCAACCATTGTGCTAGTTATAACAAACTTCCAATTATAGACTGATACTGTTCTTGATTACATGATGTTTGATCTTCGTCTCCAGCTTCTGCCTTAAGAAAATCAGTTGTCATCAGGGTAGGAACCTCCTTGCAATGTTCCATATTGTTGTCTCTTAGCAGCTGTTCAATTTTCTTCCGCTGCTCTAGAACGTAACCCCCATCAACCTTCTGAATACCTACACCTACAGTAGGTAATTCCTAATCTCTCCCAGAACTTTTACATCAAACTGTTGCTTGAGTTGTTCAGTAAATTCATTTACCCTCCTTTGATCCTTTGCTATAAAACATAAATCATCTACAAAGACCAATAGCAACACCTGTTCATCATTACATTG
Organism: Charina bottae; assembly: GCA_023362775.1. Classification (NCBI taxonomy): domain Eukaryota; kingdom Metazoa; phylum Chordata; class Lepidosauria; order Squamata; family Charinaidae; genus Charina; species Charina bottae. Next base: position 29,074,722 of record JALMGJ010000002.1, on the reverse strand, counting down.
CTTAATATATAGACATGGGTCAGCCTTACTACACTTAAAACCCATTCTTTGCAATGCTGCATCTAAACGCAGATTCCAGCAATGTGCTGATAGCCTGAGTCCATACAAAGCCTTCTGCAATTTGTATACTCTTCCTGCCTCATTAGATTCATTACCCGGAGCTTCTGCCATATAAGTTTCTTCCCCCATCTACAATCTACTGCTCTCTGCCCTTCAGAAAGCCGGGTAGGTGAAAACGCCTTATGGAAATTAATGGCATTCATTTCCACATCCAAAGCAGCTTTCCACTTTTTCTGCTCCCGTGGTGGCAACTCCATTACCTCTGAATAGCTACGTGGTTCTTAATTAATAAAACACAATTTAACATCACCTGGTTTGTAATGCTGCGGAGGTTTGCCCTTGTTAACTCTTTCAGATCTGCACAATACAGTGGTCTCCTGTTGCATTGGCACACTAGGAGTTAATTCTTCTTCATCCTTAATTACATCTCTGGATGCTCGCCGCTCTGATAGCTCCATCTGTCCCTGACTAGGAATAAAAACTTCACTCCCTCCATGTAACTTCTGCCAATTGCTATGCTCACTGAAACTCGCTGATTGTGAAATAACAAGTCTATGGCCATCAGTAAACCTATATCCCTTGGTTCCTGGCTCATACCCCACAAAAATCATTTTCTGTGCTTTAGCCGCCCCTTCCTACGTACTTCCTTATGCACGTGAACCCAGGCTGAGCAACCAAAAACTTTTAAATGAGCTAATGATGGCTTCCTGCCATACAAAATATAATATGGTGTTTGATTCACTGACACACTCCACAACCTGTTAATTTAAATAATTAGCAGTCAGTATAGCTTCTCCCCAGTATCCTCTAAATAACCCTGAGCCAGCTCACAGTGAATCCTTTACTGTCTGTAACGCTAAACTTCTTTGTTCTGCCACTCCAGGCTCTGATGAACTATGTGAATTGGTTCTTCTGTGTGCAATGCCCCTCCTACTGAACCATTGCTGAAAACTGCCATTCATAAACTCAGTACCCTGGTCAGTCTGCAAACTACACACCTTTGTGTTGTACCTACGTTCTACAAACTGCACCCAATTCCTGAACTTATCAAATGTCTGGCTCAGCTTTCCACAGACAACAGAATCCAAAATGTGTGAAATCATCAACAATTACCAATACATATTTAGCACCACCTAATGTGGCTGGTAATGGGCCAATTAGGTCAACATGTACTAATTCAAAACATTTATGTGATTTTCTATCACTTAGTTTGCTTACAGGATACACCTTTGACTTAGACATCTTACATGCCGTGCAATCCAGATAAGCTTGGCATGGTTTCAAATCCATTCCAGTACTTGCATCAGACATCTTTTCAACCACTTTGAAACTTGGATGCCCCAACCTTCTGTGCCACAAATGTTCACATGAATCATGGTATGGTTTGTTGATCAATGCTACATCATGGGTTACATCATCTGTCTTGGGTTTCAGCTCATATAAATTCTTCTGCAATACACCCTTACCACAGATATGATTATTTTCTATAATAATACATTCACCATTAACAAACCTTACTTCATATCCATTCTTATCTAATTGAGAAACACTCAGGATATTATATCCCAGGTCTGGTACACATAACATAGTTAATTCAACATTCAAACTAGGTACAAAAACAACCCCCTGCCCAATAACAGATGCACAGTTTCCATTTGCCAGGGTAACATGATCCCATTCAGCCTGCTTAAAACCTTTAAACATCTTCCTGTCATTGGCAATATAGTCGCTTGGTCCACTGTCCAGAAGCCACATCTCCTTTAAATTCCTTCCAGTAGAATTTATAACTGACAGCTGGACACCACTCTGTTGCTTAGAAATCTTCAGCTTGACTTTTGACTTACTTCCTTTATCACTGTCCCATTGAAGATGCAACTTTGAGCCACAGCGAAAACACCGTTTCACAGTCAAAACCTTATCTGTACAGGAAAAATCCACCCCCACAGAGCCTCTCTGCATCGGCTTATCTACAGTGCTCTTGCTGTACACATCTTTTAAAGAATCCCAGCACTCTTTAGCTAACTGCTTTCCTCGTACATAATGTAATTGACTGTCTTCCAAACATAAAATTATGCTTGACAATGCTCTCTCGTTCTTTAATTTATCATCATCCTCATCCAAGCTAACTGGTAGATTACTCACGGCTCCCCAAATTCCTTCACGTCATAGAAACATTTCCATTTTATACACCCACGAAAGATAATTGGAATCATTCAGCCTTTCCAGAGGGAAACCTCCTCCGATAGTTGACTGCATCTTTGCTGTGCTCATCGCTCCTCACAGCCCCTCCTGGGCAGAGACCGATGAATAAACAGCACAGACTTATCAGAACGTCCTTCAGCTGCAAGCCAGTCCTAGGAAAACACACAGCCAGGCACAGAATGTGTAAAAGCTCCAAAATCGCCCCACATATCCACACGACTCCTGGATAGGCTTCCAACGTCCTCACAGCCATGCCAGTGACTTGTTAAAGTCCCAACTGCACACGTTCCACTGCTGGGCCCGAAACCTGTCAGAGCACACAACGCTGGGGCGGCCTGTTCTTCTCCAAGACATCAAAGGTATACGTTCTATGCAGTAAACAGACACTCAAGCAGAGATTAGATAAAATAGTCTATTTATTCGATATACATACGCAGTCCAAAATACAGTCCAGTAACGTCCAACACAGATACAGATGAGATGAAGTAACGAGAAGAGAGTGAACACTAAAGCTTCACTACTTTTATACAAATATTGACCAATCACATTATAGGTCAAACAAATTATCTGCCACACCCAGCTAACCTACAGCACCTGTAATATGAGTCACATCATACCTTCTACAATGGCTGCTAATTGGATGACTTGCAGAAAATATCAACTCTCACCTATATACCTCTAGCCTCTCCTGTATAATTAATCTATCTGTAAATTCTGGGTATTATACAAACCCCAACATGTAATTTTATCCATTTATTATTTCCTAATTGTAAATACTCGCTTTGCTTTCTGTCCGAATAACACAAGAATAAAAGAACTATTATTGAACTTTACATGGAGTAAGTTGTACTCATTAAAGTGGATTTTATGACAATGGCTGGAACCAGGAGGGGTCGATGAAAGACAGGATGTACATGAATGCAGGGTGGTAATGTCAACTGAAAGGTCACTGGGTTAATAACAGCTTCCATAGGAAAAGGTCCCAAGAAACGGTGATCCAGCTTTTTCGACAGGTGCATAGTGGGAAGATGCTTAGTGGAGAGCCAGACTAAATCATCAACAGCTAGCGAAGAGGCCACTTGACGATGTTGATCTGCAAACCATTTGTAATCCTCCTTCGTCTTTTCCAGTTGCTTGTGAAGAACCTGATGGGTCACTTGTAATTCTTGGTGGAACTGATCAGCAGCGGGAACTGAGGAATCCGGGGCGGACAAAGAAAAGAGCTGAGGATGAAAAACATAGTTAGCTAGGAAAGGAGACATTTGAATGGAAGTATGCTGTGCATTGTTGTATGCAAATTCCGCTAATGCCAAAAGGTCTGCCCAGTTGTCCTGCTGGAAATTCATGTAGCAGGGCAAATATTGTTCTAGGATAGCATTAACCCATTCAGTTCCTCCGTCTGACTCCAGGTGGATTTGGACTCCTAGGTTTTTGAGAAGGGCCCACCAGAACCAGGCAGTGAATTGCGGGCTTCGATCTGAGACTAAACTCTCAGCCAATCCATGAAGTCTGAAGATGTGGCGTATATACAGCTGTGCAGTTTCTTCAGCCATGGGCACCCCGGAGCAGGCAATGAAATGTGCCATCTTGGTTAACCTATCAACCACTACAAGGATTTTTGATGCTCCTTTTGATGCAGTGAGAAAGTCCATGGATATGGCTTCCCATGGGCGGTTTGGTGTAGGAAGTGGTAGGAAGAGACCTCAAGGTTTTCTGGTTGAGTTCTTGGCTTGTTGACAAATGGGACAGGACTTCATGTATTGACTCACATCATTTCAAATGTGTGGCTACAAAATATATCTTGAAATTAGGTGTAAAGTCTTAAAAAATTCAAAGTGGCCGGCCGCGGCACTGTTGTGACACAATTGTAGAATTTCACCCCGTAGTGACCCCGCTGGTATGTAGTAGCATCCCCGGAAGCACAATATGTCATGTGTCCAAGTCCAAGGGGTAGGTTGATCCCCAGGTAACTGCGAGAGTTCCTGTTTCCAAGCTTGAACATAAGGGTCCTGTTGTTGCTGCTCCCGAATTTGCTGGAGAAGGTCTACTAAAGTCTGAGCAGCAGCAAACCTTTCGAGAGGGATGACAGGTCAGAGTGGTGTTTGGTTTTCCAAGTGGCTGTATTCTGGTTTACGGGATGTCCTTTCTGTCTATCAAAAGCTCTCTGGCCTGCTTGTTGCCCCCACCTCCTCCCTTTACCCATGTCATCTACAAGGGAATATCCAACCATCTGGGTGGTATAGGTAAGACATGTTTGGATTCAGCATCTACCTTAGGGGACATTTCTGATTTGTACCATTTCACCTTTGCAGTGCTTCTGCTTTGCATAAATGTCCTTCTTCTGTGTTTTAAGATTAGGACCTCATGCTGATCTATATGGGGGCAAACCTGGAATTTTTGGCAGGAAGGTGAAGTTGATTAGTTTTACAAAAAGCCTCTGAAATGGACAAGAAGTCTTGGGATTTGGAAATCTGTGTGAAAGTGCTTTTCTGGGCCTTTCCTTACTTGCACCTAAGCATGTCAGAAACCAGCCTTGGCAATACCCTTTTGTGCCTTGTCCCAACCACACTGCCTACATCTCTTCTGCAGCTCTTGAGTGAGAAAGGAACAGGTGAACCAGAGGTGCACCCACTAAAATTTGTGTTTTTGGTGAGTAAGAGCTGCAGAATGTGGAGGGTCCTCGATGTGGTCGGTCAGAATGGGATATTGACCATTTCTGGCTGAAGTGGATATGCTCCCTGTGCATTGGTCACTGGTCAGCAGTGGCCATTCTGCTGTTGTCTGTCTAAAGAGTTGGACACAGCAGCTGTAGGGCATGGTCCAACAGAGATGCAAAAGAGTGGTGGCCACATCTTCATGTCCCTCTAATGTTGAAGACTATGCCCTTTTAGCAGGGGCAACTAAGCTTTGAAGGTTGATGTTACCAAAAATGGAGAAATGACTGGGAGGTAGAAACACATGGATAATGGGCAGGGCTTCAAACATCCAGTTTGGAAGGGGAAACACATCCTAAGGAACTCTTCTATTCTGATCTTGGTGTTTCCTTGGATACAGCTCAGATCGGGGTGTAGAAGAAGGGCCACACAAGGTGTCTATTGATGACAGATAGTCCTGCTGCCAGACCTGCCCATTCCTGCTGCTGTGCTATGATTGGAGGATGTACATTCCATTGACTGGTGATGCCCTGAAAATGGAAGGCAGCAAAACCAGAGAGGTTGCTTCCTTTCTCAGAAGCTGGGGATGCAGAAACACAGCAGGCTATTTGGAAGTTCACAAAAAGAAAGGCCATGGATGCAGCAAATGTCATGACAGTATATTATAGTCTGGTCTCTCTGGGTTCTGCAACTTCATACCTCAACACTTTATGAAACCAAGAGGTGGTGAAGCGAAAAGTTGAGAGTAAAGATTGGGCTACAAATTATAAGATTTGACTTTGAAAGGAGGAGAAAGAGCCAGGAGGAGAAAGAGCCAGGAGAAGATATTGGTATCAAGTCCTAAGTGAGAGGACCAATAGAGAAGAAAAAGTTGCTGCACAACCTGATTAGGAAGCTGCAGTGTACAGCTGACCTGGGTGTTCTCCGAAGACACTGGAAAGGGCATAGACTTCACATCCTCTTAAGGCAGCAGAACAGGAAGTGAGAAAAAAATTCCCTGATCTAGAAGCTAAATAGGGCCAAGGTTGGGTGAAACTTGATGGTTACTGTAACATCCTTGTGCTGATTTATTCTGCAAATAGGGAAAGAGCCTTCCTCTTCATTCCTTGTTCTCCCAGCTTCCCAAACCAGCACAACTGTTCACTTTGGAAGATCTAGCAACAGAATATCTCTCTCCTCCTTTCTCTCCAAGCCTCCACATTTGGTGAGAACAAATGCTCAAACTTGGGCAATTGCTGTGGGGAATATCCTACCCCATTTCCAACCCTGCCCAATTCTAACAAATACTAAGAATTTAAGGGGGATCATTAGCAGAAATTCAGAGAAAAGTCTTCTGTGCCATGGCTGTACCTCCAGGGGTATGAGATGGTCTCCAACCCTCATTCTTGTCTGACTCAGGTGGGAGGAACAGACAGCATGGAGGACTCTGGCCACAGCCTGGATTGAAGTGGAAATACTGTAGGCAATGTCAGACAGAATTCTTGAAACCACATGATGAGGAGGGATTTCCCAGTTCTCTGTTTCTGTGCATCTTTTCCAAACTTTCTTAGATAAAATAGGGTGTGAAGAGGAACACTTAAATGCTGTCTTCCCAAATTTCTGACTGGCAGAGAAATAGGTATTAAAACCATAATTTTGTGTCCTTTTGTTTGCCAGAGTTAAGAAAGGTAACGGCCTGAAAGTCCAACTGACAAACAATAATTTTACTTCACTGTTGCTAAAATTAGAAATGCTGTCTTTCCCCCCCAATTTATCCAACAGTGGAATGATTTCTTAGAAGGCAACACAAACCCCTTTTTTGATGGCCACAGGCACAAACGAACTCCTGAACTTTTCTCCACTTTCATTCTTCGGAGCAGTGAGGCCAATCCACGTCCTTCGGAAATGAAGGAGCACTTTGACAATCCCTAAGTGAGGTGGTTCTTGTTTTTGGACTCACCCAGTAGAAAAAAGGGAAATGATGTTTCTGCTCAGGAATGTGGCTGATGACCCCATAGTTGATCTACAATGAAAGAGAAAAAAATGAGTGATTATCTTGCTGATTCTCCACTGCAGAGATGTTCTTTCCACCTAGTCTTAAGTCTGTACCATGAAATTGCCTTCCAAATTGCCAGTCACTCTCCAGCTTAGGAATGTGAATCCAATTCAGTAGCAAAGAATGGGGAACTCTGGGAAACCAGTGTGTTTTTCAGAAACTATGCTATACACTGATGCCAGAGTGAAGAGGAAAGTATTTGCATACATTCTATTTCAAGTGTCCTTTAAGCACCACCATCTGGCCCATTTTATTTCTTAATATCCACCAGGGCCACCTTTTGGACTTTCTGGAGACTTTACAGACTGGAATTACTTCAATGTCCATTCTTACCTGTGGGATTTTGTAGATGCCCAAGATGGTTGTAACATGATGAAAGAGCTCAGAATCAGTCCCTTCAAGCACTGTCAACAGATATTTTGGTCTTCCACATCTGTACTTTGGGACATTATCCTGCTGGGTAGAAAGCAAGTCCACCACGGCCTCATATGTAATTCTTGCACTGAAGAAGTTCTCATAGATGCTGTAGCCCAGGGTGATATTATGGGCAGCCTAGGACTCTGATTGATCTCATGAATGGCAAACAAGAAAGGCAAGTTGTGGCTGAAGCTCACACTCTTGATACTAAAACAGAAGAGATATTAATATGTTCTCCTCTTCGGTTTATAAAGACAGGTGGTAGGGGCATTTATAAAAAATCAATTGGATTTCTATCTTATGACTATGCTAAGAACCATTCAGAAATCCACAGTCTGAAATCAGTGGAATAGTGATAGAATGGATCTGCCTAAAACCTGTAAACTTACCTGGTTGATCTCATGAAGGGCAAAGAAGGATGAACCAGAGCCTCACTGTCACAACATTACAATGCACAAAATTGTCTGGCACTCATTTCTCCATTGAAAAATAGCTAATTCCTCTGTCATTTATTTCTAGGGCCTTTCCAGGTGATCAATTTCTCTGGATGTTCCTATCATACCAGTGGGAGCGTCTTTCCAAGATAATTAGCTGTATTATTGTTTCTAACAGGTGACTTAGAGGAATACTCCTCTGGCAAAACTAATATATTTATATGAAGGAATAAAATGGATCAAGTATCTTATCCACTGGATGCATTGATTCGTTATGGAAAACCATCCCCAAATCTACAGTGTGTTTTCTATTTAAAACATCTCTTTTTTGTAGGATATTTCATCTATGGAGTCCTTGGTTGTCTCTGAGCCTATTTCATCTAGGATTTCTTTGATTACCAGTTGTATGAATATTTGAAAGGAACTATTCTGGCAAAATATTTTGACCTTTGTGTTTCATTTATTGTAGGGGTGGGGAACCTTTTTTCTGCCAAGGGCCATTTAGATATTTATAACCGGGGACCAGGGGGGGGGTTTGCGGGCAGGAGCCAATCACAAGCACTGTGGGGTGGTTTTTGTGGGTGGGAGCCAAATGCATGGAAGGGGTGGGGTTTCCAGGCTGGAGCCCTGTGGGCCTTAGGCGGGAGCCCCGTGGGCCTTATATGGCCCACGAACCTGACGTTGCCCACCCCTGATTTATTGTTTGCTGCCTTGAATGCCTTATTCCAGAATAATGCTCTGTGATTCTGGGCAAGTGGTAACCCTTCAACTTTGTCTTTCTTTATTACTCATTTCATAGAGAGATTCAAGTAGCTCTAATCACCCCAAGGCTCGCCAGACTGGCAGGGTGTGCTGATCGCTTTTATATTTTTCTGTTTCATATTGCTCTCCTACAGTAACATGTCAAGTTGCTACTTTTGGTGCACCAGATTGTAAAATTCATAAGGAATTATCTAAGAATTAGTTAGATGTTACATAGCCTATATTTAGACATTTGCACATCATTTTATAAAAATTACAACTACAAATTGTGTTTAATATCAGACAATTGCTCAAACAATGTAATAATGGTTTGGGCTGTGAGAAGGCATTGCTTTGCCATGAATTCTGTTGTGTTTTCCCAAGGGAGTCTCTCCAAGTTCTTTTTTTGTGTCCTGTTTTTAAACTTATTTTTATTTCCCTTGAGATTATTGGGTGAGCTAGCTAATTGTTCCGGAATTCCAAAATGAGAGTCCAAGATACTCTCATTTTCATTTAGCTCATCCCTAATAGAGAGAGAAAGGTCTAGCAGCTGTTGCTTTTCAAGCTCGGTTTGAAAATCCCATTCGAATGATTCAAGGGCTGCTGTAGTGGGAGTAGGAGAAGACTTTTATGTCTATGAAGGTTCTCAGTCATCCAGGTGGAATTGTCTGTAGCTTGAATCATGTCAACTGGATTTCTATTTTCTCAGTGGAAACGTTTCGCTCCTTATCCAAGGAGCTTCTTCAGTCTGAGTAAAGTTAGTAAGGGAATCCTTAAATATGTTTCTAGGTGGCTGTGTGACCTTACACCTGGGGCTAGGTCATGGTTATTTTGAGATGTTATTTCTAAGTCCCTTTATCATCTAAAGGAGGATCGTTAAGATCACCATGCTGCTGTTGAGCTTGCGAAATGGTCTTAATCTTCCTAGGCACAGAAGACAAAGCAGGGAGGAAAATATAAAAAGATTATGCCTGAGGCCCCCACCTCTATTCAAGGAAGGATTTTCCAAGTTGGCATAAATGGATTCCTTGACCCCTCTCTCAAACCACCTATCTTCTCTGTCTAAAATGTGAACATTAATGTCCTCAAATGAGTGTCCTTTTTCCTTTAGATGAAGATAAACTGCTGGTCCTTTGGTGTTACTTCTCCTGTGTTGGGCCATCCTCCTGTACAAAAGTTGTTTGGTTTCTCCAATGTAGAGGTCAGAGCACTCCTCACTGCACTGGATTGCATAAACTACATTGCTTTTCTTGTGTTTTGGAGTTTGATCTTTGGGGTGTACAAGCCTCTGTCTCAGTGTGTTGGTGATTTGAAATATACAGGTATGGCAAACACCACATACCTGTATATTTCAAACCCACCAACACAGGAGAAGTAACACCACAGGGGTCAAGGAATCCATTTATGCCAACTTGGAAAATCCTTCCTTGAATAGAGGTGGGGGCCTCAGGCATAATCTCTTCCCCATCTTCCTCCCTGCTTTGTCTTCTGTGCCTAGAAAGATTAAGACCATTTCACAAGCTCAACAGCAGCATGGTGATCTTAACGATCCTCCTTTAGATGATAAAGGGACTTAGAAATAACATCTCAAAATAACCATGACCTAGCCCCAGGTGTAAGGTCACACAGCCACCTAGAAACATATTTAAGGATTCCCTTACTAACTTTGCTCAGACTGAAGAAGCTCCTTGGATAAGGAGCAAAACGTTTCCACTGAGAAAATAGAAATCCAGTTGACATGATTCAAGCTACAGAGAAGACTTTTACTTACAGTTTTCTTTTGTTTGAGAAATTCTTCTAGTTTTGGTTGTTTCGGTTGTTTCACAGACTTTGAAGGAGAAGGAGAGTTTGGGCTATTTCTATAATGATTCTTCCTTTTTCCCATGTTGTTAGATCCACTCTGAAAAGGTTTTGCTGGTAGCTTTTACTCCACAGTCTTCTCTCAGTGGAGAGATATAAATAGAGTTAAAAAGGTATACTATAAAAATCAAATTTAAGAACTAGAATATCCTAAAAACTTATTGTAACTAAAATTATCAAAAAGGAAACAAAAATAGCTAAAATAAACTATATATAAAAATAGTAAAATACTTAAAAAGGCTGGAGCTTAAAATAACATGTGTTACTTGGTTGCTGGTTGGATCCTCCCCACTCAGACAAAAAAAAGATATAAAATATTTAATAAATAAGAATTTAGGCCAAGACTTTGTTTCAGCAAACACAAAGAAGATTAATGGACTTGTATTATATATTAAACCTTATCTGAAAACATGTCTGTTATTAACTGATGAACACGGTAGATATGTAGCAGTTGAAATTGAACTTCATGGAATATAAACAATTATTGTGGGACCTTATGCACCAAATGAAGACAAGAGCAAATTTTTTACACCAGTTTTGAGTTACTTTTTTTTTTTTTGAAAAACATCATTTTATTTACATTCAACATAAAACATAAAACAAAACACATAACACATAACAATGATCACATATAACACATAACAATGGTTACATTTATGTATATATATTTACATTTGATTTTACATAATCATTTTTATTATATTTAATATAATGTATACTTCTTCCTTGTTTTTTTTATCTCTAATCTTTTCCCTCCTTTATCTTTCAATCTCTTCTAACCTATTCTCTCTCTATCTTTTCCTTTCCCTTTCCTTCCCTTTTGATTCTTCCTTTAACTACTTTTCTCTTTCATCCACTCCCTTCTTCCTTTTTTAACCCTCTCTTTCTCTCTCTAATCTCTTCTCTCACTTGCCTTACTCACTCTTTCTAACCCTCCCATCTCTCTCTATCTTTTCCTTTCCTTTATCTTCCATTTTCATTCTTCCTTTTGTCCCTTCATCCATTCCTTTCTTCTTCTTCTTTTTTTTTTGGACCCTCTCATTCTCTCTAATATCTTCTCTCATACTCCCTCTTCCTCTCTCTAACCTCTTCTCTCTCTTCTCTTCTGTTCTATCTTCTTTCCCTATTTTTTATTATTATTATTATTATTATTATTATTATTATTATTATTTGTTCTCTACTTAATGTTATATTCTTTTTGAATATACTTTATGAAGGGGTCCCATGTTTCCTTGTACTTCCCCATTTCTTTTTCTCCTTTTATTAAATTTGTTAATTTGTCTGTTTGCATTAAATCCATTACTTTTATAATCCATTCTTCTTTTGTTGGAATATTTTCTTGTTTCCAGTATTGGGCGTATTTTATCCTTGCAGCTGTACTTAGATACTGAAATAAAACCTTTTGTTTTTTATTTATATTGTCTTCAATTTTGCCCAATAAATATAATTCTGGTCTCATTCTTATTTCTTTATCGAATATTTTACATACATATTTGTGTATTTTGCCCCAATATTTTTTTGCTTTTTCACATAGCCACCATACATGGTAGAAAGATCCCCTTTTGTTTTTGCATTTCCAACATAGATTAGAGTTACTCATTTTTGATTTAAATAACACCTCAGGAGACATGTACCATCTAAAAATCATTTTATACATATTTTCTCTTAGATCGTTACTTAAAGTAAATTTTATATTTTGATCCAGATTTCTTGCCAATCTTCATATGTAATTTCAATTCCTAAATTTTCCTCCCATTTTTTCATATATTTTTTTAATTTTTATGTCCTTGGTTTTCATTTCCAGTAACGTTTTATATATTTTAGAAATTAAATGTTCTTCCTCTTTTTCTAGTATATTATCCCAATTATTTTCTATTTTTGCAAATTGATAGTTTTTTTCGTCTATTTTATATTGCTCTTTCAATTGGAAATATGTAAACCAATGACATACTATATTTTCATTTTCTAGTTCTTCCCTTGTTTTAAGTTTCTGATTATTTCCTTCAAATTTTAACAAATTTTTATATCTTATATATTCTTTTTTATTTTGACTCCCTAATCTGGTACATGCCTCCTGGGTTGACACCCATAATGGAAGATTTGGTAATAGTGTTTTTTTGGCTGTTGTGGGTCTTCCGGGCTGTGTGGCCGTGTTCTGGAAGTTGTGGTTCCTAACGTTTCGCCAGCATCTGTGGCCAGCATCTTCAGAGGGCAGGAGCACAGATAGAAGCAAAATCTCTGTGCCCAGGTAGAGTGGCAATGTTCTATTTATAGAGCTAAATTATAGGAGATTAGGTGGGGTTTTTTTGTTGTGTTGAAATGTTAACGAGTGGCTGATGAGCGTGATTAGCATGTTCATTGTGAGAAGTATTCCCATGACCTGGTGGTTGGACTGAGTTCGTTGACCTTTTGCAGGCTGTGTTTTTCAGGACTGGTAGCCAGGTTTTGCTAATTTTTAAACTTTCTTCTTTTTTATTGTAACTGTGCTGGTGTTTGTGAATTTCAATGGCTTCTCTGTATAATCTGGTGTAGTGGCTTTTGGTGTTGTCCAGTATTTCTGTGTTTTCAAATAGGATTTTGTGTCCTGTTTGCTTGAGAGCATGTTCAGCTACTGAAGATTTTTCCGGTTGCTGTAGTCTGCAGTGTCTTTCATGTTCTTTTATCCTGGTGTGAATGCTTCGTTTTGTGGTTCCGATGTATACTTGTCCGCAGCTGCATGGTATGCGGTATACTCCTGCAGCGGTGCGGGGGTCCCTTTTGTCTTTAGCTGATTTTAGCATTTGTTGTATTTTTCTGGTGGGTCTGAAGACTGTTTGAAAGTTGTGTTTTTCCATCAGTTTTCCCATGCGGTCAGTGACTCCTTTGATGTAGGGCAGGAATACTTTGTTTGTGTGGGGCTGTTTTTCTTCAGTTGGATGTTGTTTTCTTGGTTTGATGGCTCTTTTTATTTCATTCTTGGAATAGCCATTCGCCTGTAGGACCCAATTCAGATGGTTAAGTTCATTGTTGAGAAATTGGGTTTCACAGTTTCGATTAGCACGATCCACCAAGGTTTTGATCATGCCTCTCTTTTGTCGTGGGTGGTGATTGGAACTTTTGTGTAGATACCGGTCTGTATGGGTGGGTTTTCTGTATACTTTGTGTCCTAGTTTGAGGTCCGGTTTGCGTATGACCAGCGTATCTAAAAATGGAAGTTTGCCGTCAGTTTCTTTTTCCATAGTGAATTGTATATTGGGGTGGATGCCGTTTAGGTGGTCCAAAAATTTATCCAGTTCTTCTTCAGTATGACTCCAAATTGCGAAGGTGTCATCCACGAACAGGAACCAGACTGTAGGTGTAATGGGTGCCGATTCCAAAGCCTGTTTTTCAAAGTGTTCCATGTAAAAGTTTGCTATGACTGGGCTCAGGGGGCTTCCCATGGCAACGCCATCCATCTGTTCATAGAACTCATTCTCCCATTGAAAGTAACTAGTTGTTAGGCAGTGTTGAAATAAAGCTGTAATGTCTTCTGGGAAGATTTACTTGATGAGTGCCAGGGTGTCCCTTACTGGCACCTTGGTAAACAGGGAGACCATGTCAAAGCTGACCAGTTTGTCCATGTGGTTGAGTTTTAGGGTGCTGATTTTGTTGAAGAAGTGTCCTGAGTCTTTGATGTGGGATGGAGTCTGTCCGATGTGGGTCTGTAAAAGGGTAGCCAAATGTTTGGATAATTCATATGTTGGGGAGCCAATGGCACTTACAATGGGTCTGAGTGGGATAGAGTCTTTGTGGATTTTGGGGAGTCCGTATAGTGTTTTTTTGTATTTGTTCCAAATTTTTAGCAAGGATTTTCTTATTATATGGTTATTAAATGCCTTATGTATTTTACTTTTATTATACCACATGTAACCATGCCAACCATACCTATTGTCGTGTCCTTCTAAATTCAGTAATTTTTCATTTTCTAGTTTTATCCAATCTTTAATCCATATTAGGCCACATGTTTCATAATATAATTTAAGGTCTGGCATTGCTAATCCCCCTCTATCTTTTGTGTCTTGTAAATATTTTAATTTTATTCTAGGTTTTTTCTTTTGCCATATAAATTTGGATATTTCTTTTTGCCATTTTATAAAAATTAGGTTTTTAATCATAATCGGGATTGTTTGGAACAAATACAAAAATCTTGGTAGTATATTCATTTTTATTGTAGCAATTCTCCCCAGTAAAGATAGCTGTAAATTTGCCCATTTTTCAAGATCTTTTTTAATTTCTTTCCATAAATTTTCATAATTATTTTTATACAAATCTAAATTGTTATCTGTTAATTGTATTCCTAAATATTTTAATTTTCTAACGTTTTGAAATCCTGTTATTTGTTCTAATTGATTTTTTTCTTCTTTTGTCATGTTTAAATTTATCATTTTGGTTTTCTGTATATTAATTTTAAATCCTGATAAATCGCCATATTCTTGTAATTTTAAAATTAAATTTTCTATTGTATTTCTTGGGTTTTGTATTGTTATTACGAGATCATCTGCGAAAGCCTTTAATTTATGATTATCCTGTTTTACCTTGATCCCTTCTATATTTTGATCTTTCCTGATTTCATCCAGTAATACTTCTAGAACCAATATGAATAATAATGGTGAAATGGGACAACCTTGTCTTGTGCCTTTTGTTATTTTACATTCCTGGGTTTCTTCTTCGTTTACCATTATTCTTGCTTTTTGAGTCTTGTATATTGCTCTTATTGCTTTTATAAATTTTTCCCCAAAATTTCTATTTTCTAGTACTTTAAACATAAATTCCCAATTAACGTTATCAAAAGCTTTCTCCGCATCTAGAAATAATAACATTATTGGTTTTTCATTATGAACGTTTGCGTATTCAATTAGATTAATCACATGTCTTATATTTTCTTTTATTTGTCTGTTTGGTAAGAAACCATTTTGATCCGGATTAATAATTTTCTGTAATATTTTTTTTAACCTTTCAGCAAGAATAATGGCAAATATTTTGTAATCGTTGTTTAGTAAGGAAATTGGCCTATAATTCTTACATTCTGTTAAATCTTGGTTTTCTTTTGGTATTAACACAATATTTGCTTCTCTCCATGATAATGGTATGTCTGCACCCTGTAATATTGAATTGAATAGAATTTTTAATGGATTAATTAGATGTTCTTGAAATTTTTTGTAATATTCGGCTATGAAACCATCATTTCCTGGTGTTTTCCCTGTTTTTAGTCTTTTGCTTGCATCTTTGATTTCTTGTGTTGTAATGTTATTATTTGTAAAATCTTTATCTTCTTCTGTTAATTTTTCTAGTTTACATTTTTCAATATATTCATCTATTTTATTTTTTGATATTTGTTGTTTTTGATATAGTCTGGTATAGTAATCAAAGAAAGCCTTTTTGATATATTCATTATATATCAATTCTTTATTCTTATCTCTAATTTTTGAAATGATTTTTTTTCTTTTTCTTTCCTTAATTTGTATGCCAGCCATTTTCCTGATTTATTTGCCTGTTCAAAATTTCTTTGTTTGATAAATTTTAGTTTTCTATTCAATTCTTCTGTTAGTTCTATTTTGATTTGAAGTTGCAATAATTTTATTTGGTTTCTTAATTCCTCTTTTTCTTTTTTCTTTCTATTGTTCTTTTGCGATTCTAATTCTTTCTCTTTTATCTGTTCCATTATTGTTTGTTTTTTTTTCTTGTTCTTTTTTTGATAATTAAGTGATATCAGTTGTCCTCTCATATATGCTTTACTTGTATCCCAAACTGTTTCTATTTTAACTCCCTTGTCAATATTCCAAGTAAAACATTCTTGTATTTTTTTTTTCTAATTCTTCTATATATTTTTTATCTTTAAGGATATTTTCATTCATTCTCCATCTATATATTTTGGCATTGATGTTTAGGGTCATTTGAATTGGGCTGTGGTCTCAGAGTGTTTTTGGTAGAATTGACATGTCTTTTATTTTATTTTCTAAGCTTTTAGATATCCAGATCATGTCTATTCTAGAAAATGAATTAAATCTATTCGAATAAAATGTGTAATCTCTTTTATTTCCTTTATTGTGCCTCCAAGCATCTACTAACATTAAATTTTTAGCCATATTAAAAAAATCTTTTGGTAGTTTTCCTTGGTTTTTGCTAATCTGGTTATCTGATTTCCTATCTATTTTAGGTTCCACAACCCCATTCAAATCTCCCATTAACACCCAATTTTTATTCGCATGTTCAGAGAGGACATCTGATAATTTTTTATAAAAAAAATTTTGATTGTTGTTTGGGGCATAAACCCCCACTATCCAAATTTTCATATTTTGGCTTTCAATTTCCACTATTAAAAATCTTCCCTCTTCATCTTTTAATATTATTTTAGGTTTAAGTGAAGGTTTTACATAGATTACTATACCATTTTTTTTCCTTTTCATTAGCTGTTGAGAATGCTAACCCTAGTTTTTTATTGTCTAAATATTTTGTATCCTTTTTTTTATGTGGGTTTCTTGAAGACAAATGATATCTAGTTCTAATTTTTTTAAAATTTGAAATGTTCTATGTCTTTTCACTGGTGAGTTAAATCCATGTTAAATTTTTAAGTTTACTCATCTTTCTTACTTCCCAATTCTTTCTCTAATCTCTTGTGAAATTCCTTTGCTTTTTATATAGAATTTAGTCTATATCTTTGTCCCTTGTACATTAAGTTAACTCCTTCAAAATTCTCCCATCTAAAATTTATTTCGTGTTTCCTTAATGTTTCTGTCAGAAATTTATATTCTTTTCTTTTTCTTAGTATTCCTCCAGGTATTTCTTTAAAGATAGTGATAGCATTACCTTCAATCTCAATTTTTTTGTTAAATGCTGATTGAATAAGCATATCTCTATATATATTTTTTAGAAAATTCTATCAATATGTCTCTAGGTTTTT
The DNA here is from genome assembly GCA_023362775.1 of Charina bottae. Taxonomy (NCBI): domain Eukaryota; kingdom Metazoa; phylum Chordata; class Lepidosauria; order Squamata; family Charinaidae; genus Charina; species Charina bottae. The sequence goes on along the minus strand of JALMGJ010000002.1, from coordinate 29,057,400 downwards.
TGTTAATCTTTGCATATTTAGAGTTAACTCTATATATTTTTTCAATTTCATCATCTATTTTCTCCTCCTCCAATTCTATCAAGTCAGCAATCATTTGAATGAGCAGTCCTTTAATATTTTCTTTTTTCTCTTCCTCCACCCCTCTTATTCTTATGTTACGTTCTTTTTCTTTCAGTTCCAGTAGTGCTAGATGTTCTTCCTCTTCTTCTCTTTTTTCTTCACAACGACAACCAAGAAGAGGATCTGATGGTGAAGGGTTGAAAGCCTTATTTGAAGACTTTACAATAAAAACCACAGAAACAATAACACAGACTGTGAAAAAAGTGTTAGAAGAAAGATTTGAAGATTTGGAAAAAAGGATAGATCAAAAAATGGATATTATAGGAAAAAAAATTAATATTGAAATACAACAAATTAAAAAACAAATGGACAGGGTCTTTAATGCCAGATTCATGGAAAGAGGCCAATATTGCTTTAATACCAAGGGAAGGACAAGATCCTTGCCTAGTTAAACATTATAGACCAATATCATTGTTGAATAACAATTATTTATTTATTTATTATTTAAATTTATATGACCACCCAACTCCCCCAATGGGAGACTCTGGGTGGTTTACAATAAAATTGAAGTTAAAATATGAATATAAAATTACAAATTAATAACATGACATAAATAAATACAAAATCCAATCTGGCAAGTATCCAGATTATAAAATATTTTCATCAATGTTGGCAGAAAGAATGAAAATTTTTTTACAAGTAATTATTCATCATGGTCAGTGTGGATTTTTACCAAAAAGACAGCTAAAAGACAATGTAAGAGTGGTTTTGGATGTTATAGAATATTTACAATATCATAATGAATGCCAAGCAGCTCTTATTTTCTCAGATGCAGAAAAAGCTTTTGATAATTTGAATTGGAGTTTTATGTTCAAGGTCTTGGAGATTATTGACTTTGGAGAGTATCTTATTCAAGCCATTAAAGTAATCTATACACCACAAGTGGCAAATATTATTGTGAATGACGCACTAACTGAACTATGCCAGATACAAAAAGGAACAAGACAAGGATGTCCTCTATCTCCTTTGCTATTCATTCTAGTATTCGAAATTCTAAATAGAGACATTAGAAATGATGAACAAATAAAGGGACTAAAAATTAAACAAGAGGAATTTAAATTAAGAGCTTTTGCTGGTGATTTGGTCCTGATACTGCAAGATTCCCTAGAAACTGCAGTGCACCCGATGAAGAAATTGAGAGAATTTGGGTCATTGCCTGGACTTAAAGTGAATAAGAAAAAACCAAAATGTTAATTAAAAATATCACCCTGCCTTATCAAGATCTGCTGATGGGTAAAATGGGATTCCAGATTGAAAAAAAAGTTTAAAATATCTGTGGGTAATCTTGTCAAGTAAAAATAGTATGTTGTTTCAGAATAATTATGTAAAAATTTGGAATGATGTAAAAAAGATTTGATAAGATGGGGGAAAATACAATTGTCTCTTTCGGGAAGAATATATGTGATTAAGATGAATGTTTTGCCAGGAACACTGGATTAAATTGAAGACTTCTATTATTTCAGCCTTTGAAAAAACTATCGGATACCAAACTAAGAGACATCAGGACTGGTTTGATGAGAACGATAGTGAGATTGAACATATTATTGACAAGAAAAGGAAAGCCTTCTGGATATGGCAAAACGATATTAACTGTGCCGTTAAGAAAATATCTAGGATTGGGATTGCCAGATCTAAAATTATATTACGAAACATGTGGATTAGTTTGGCTAAAAAACTGGATAACATTGGAAGATACAAAATTATTAAACTTAGAAGGACATGATATTCGATTTGGTTGGCATGCATACATGTGGTATAACAAAAGTAAAATAAATAAGGCATTTAGCAATCATATTATAAGAAAATCATTATTAAAATTATGGAACAAATACCAAAAGTCTTTACTACCAACTATATCACTGTGGATGTCGCCTCAGGAGGCATGTGCCAGGCAAGAAAATAGAAGTGGCAATAAATGGTTGAGATACCAAAATTTATTAAAATTTAACGAACAAAATTATGAATTGAAAACAAGAGAAGAATTAGAAAAAGAGGGTTCCATATGTCAATGGTTTACATATTTTCAAATAAAAGAACAATTTAAATTAGATAAAAAAGTGTTTAAATTTGAGAAGAGAAAAAAGAGATGGGACAATATATTATGGAACGAAAATGACCATTTGATTTCCAAATTATATAAAAAATTATTAGAAATAAAAACCAATGACATCAAAATAAAAAATTATATGATTAAATGGGAAGAAAACTTAAGACATGAAATTAGCTATGAAAATTGGCAAAATATATGGACAAAAAATATAAAATTTACATTGAGCAATAATCTAAAAGAAAATATATACAAAATGATGTTTAGGTGGTACATGTCTCCTGAGAAGATGTTTAAAATGAAGCATATCAATTCAAATTTATGTTGGAAATGTAAAACAAAAGTTGGTACAATGTATCATGTATGGTGGGCTTGTAAAAAAACAAAAAAATACTGGGACAAAATACATCTATGTATTTGTAAAATTTTGGAAACCAATATGGAAAAAAAACCAGAAATCTACTTACTTGGACTAACGGAAAAAAAGATGAACAATAGCAGCAAAAAACTATTATTATACCTAACAACGGCCGCAAGAATCATTTTTGCACAATATTGGAAACAAGAACATACTCCGACAATAGAAGAATGGATTATAAAACTAATGGAAATTACTCAAATGGACAGATTAACAAACTTAATGAAAGATGAAGAATTGGAGGACTATGAATCAACATGGAACCCTTTCCTAAAATATATACAAAACGAATACATGATTAACTTAAGTATATAAAATTATAAGTAAAAGAAAAAATAAGAGAAAAGCAATTGTATTAGAAGATTTGAATTGAATAAGATATTGAAACTTATGAAATATAAGGAAATAATTATAAAAAGGAAGTATGAAAAGGGGGAAAAAAAAAGGAAAGGGGGGAACAGAATAAGAAAAGCTATGTAAATCAATATGAAACATAAAATTCTTCGAGAAGAAAACTGGAAGTATTTTAAAAGTTTATATGTTGTCACATATTTCCTTTTTTTTTTTCCTTTCTCTCTTTTTCTCTCTCCTTCTCTTCTTTCCTTTCTTCTTCCCCCTTTTTTTTTATATATATTTTTTTTATCTTATTTCTCTTTATTTTATTTAATTTTTTGTTTGTTTGTTTCCTATCTCTTTACTGTCCTTTTTGTATGTAAAAATGTCTGAAATGTAAATATGTTGTATACATTGTAAGTATGTGTATAATTGTTTATATGTTTAATAAAATTATTCAATTTAAAAAAAAAAAAAAAAACCAGAAAATATCTACGCCAGTGCAAAGGCAAAAGTCCAAAGAAGAACTAGAGAACTTAAGAACATATGGTGGATAAAAATAGCCCAAGAGACCCAACATTTTGCAGATGCTCATGATGCACGGGGCTTTTTAATGCCATAAAGGCCATCTATGGACCAACAAACTATGGTACAAATCCCTTACGCTCAAGAGATGGTGCTAAACTTCTAAAGGACAGAGTCTATTGCACTGCGCTGGAAAGAGCATTACTACAATCTCCTTAATCATCACTCTACTGTGGCTGATGAAGTCTTCTTGCAAATCCCACAAAAACAAATAAGAGATGAGCTTGCAGTACCCCCTAGTTTGGAGGAAGTCAGTAAAGCCACTAAACAAATGAAAAATAACAAAGCTAGTGGACCTGATGGGATTCCTGCTGAAGTCTTTAAAGAAGGTGGGCCTGAACGTACACAACAACTTCATAAGCTCATCGAAAAAATCTGGATGTGGGCGGAGATTCCAGCAGACTTTAGGGATGCCATAATTATCACTCTTTAAAAAGGGTGATAGAACAGACTGTGGAAACTAACGAGGCATCTCCCTTCTAGGTACAGCAGGCAAAATCCTGGCAAAGATCATCACAAACCGTCTCCTATCTATATCAGAAGACATCCTCCCTGAAACGCAAAATGGCTTCTGCCCTTCCAGGGGAACAGTGGATATGATCTTCAATGCACGACAGCTTCAAGAAAAATGCAATGAGCAAAACCGCCCTCTGTACATGGCGTTTATTGATCTGAGTAAAGCTTTTGATATTGTAAATCGTACTGCTCTCTGGACCATCCTTCTGAAAATTGGATGCCCTGATAAATTTGTGAACATCTTGCGGTTACTCCATGACGACATGATGGCAACAATCCTGGGTAACAATGGCTCTCAAAGCGATCCATTTAAAGTGGAATCCGGCGTTAAACAGGGATATGTTATTGCTCCAACCTTGTTCGCTATCTTCATTGCTATGATTATATACCTTGTTGAAGAGAAACTTCCTACTGGTGTAGAAATTATATATCAAAAAGATGGAAATCTTTTAATCTTAGTAGGCTGAAAGCAAAAAATAAGGTAATTACAACTTCTGTTATAGAACTTCAATATGCTGATGATAACGTAGTCTGTGCACACTCCGAGGAATATCTTCAAACTATCCTAAACATCTTTGCACAAGCATATGAAAAGCTCGGCCTCTCGATTAACATTAAAAAAAACTAAAGTGCTTTACCAGCAAGTTCGAACCAATCCATCTGCAGCGCCATCAATCCAGCTTAAAGGTGTGTCACTAGAAAATGTCGACCACTTTTCTTATCTTGGCAGCCATCTATCTACAAAAGCCGACATCGACGCTGAAATTCAGCATCGCCTGAGCTCTGCGAGTGTAGCTTTCTCCTGAATGAAGCGTAGAGTGTTTGAGGATCGGGACATTCGCAGGGAGACCAAAATGCTTGTTTACAAAGCCATTGTACTACCAACCCTTCTGTACGCCTGTGAAACATGGACCCTCTACAAACACCACCTCAAACTTCTTGAAAGATTCCATGAATGCTGCCTCTGAAAAATTCTGCAAATTACTTGGGAAGATAGGCGGACTAATGTTACCGTATTAGAAGAAGCGAAAACCACCAGCATTGAAACAATGATCATCCAACATCAACTTCGCTGGACCGGCCATGTTGTTCGAATGCCTGACCATCGTCTTCCAAAGCAGCTACTTTACTCCAAACTTAAGAATGGAAAATGGAATATTGGTGGACAGCAAAAGAGATTCAAAGATACTGTCAAAGCTAATTTAAAAAAATGTAATATCAGCATTGAGAACTGGGAAGCCCTAACTCATGAGTGTTTCAATTCTAGGTCAGCCTTTATTAAAGGCGCTATGGACTTTGAAGAAGCATGAGTACAGGGCGAAAGGTAGAAAAGAGCTAAAAGGAAGGCACGTCAAGCAAACCCTCATCATGACCATCTCCCACCCGGAAACCTATGCCCTCATTGTGGGAGGTTGTGCGGATCCAGAATTGGCCTTTATAGCCACTTACGGATCCACTGTTAAAATTTTACCCTTGGAAGACAATCTTACTCGGTTACGAGTGATCGCCAATGATGAAGAGGGTGAACCAAAAATTAAAACAAAAGAAATGTTAGACTCTGATGGATTTCCATGTCATTGGTTCACCTATATACAATTGGTGGAATGTTTTAAACTAGATAAAAAGAAATATAAATTTGTCAATGATACAACAACATTGAAATAACACAGTTTGAAACGGATTCATGTATAAATGATGATCATGTTATTGCTAAGATGTATAAGATCTTATTACAGATGAATAAGGAAGATGAACATGTTAAGGATTGTATGATCAAATGGGCTAAGAATTTTGGATATAATATCATGCTGGACAAATGGGAGAATATATGGATGAAAGCTTTGAAATTTACACTGAATTATTATTTGAAAAAAAATATATAAGATGATTTATCGTTCGTATCTAAGTCCCGATAAGTTGTCAAAAATGTATAGTGGTATAACTAATGTTTGTTGGAAATGTTCACAGGACGAAGGAACCTTTTATCATCTTTGGTGGACTTGTGAGAAGGCTAAAAAGTTCTCGGACCAAATATATATTATCATTCAGAAGATTCTTAAAGTAAATATACAAAGAAAGCCAGAACTTTTTATTTTAGATTTGATGGAAAAGCACTTAGAGAAACAGCATGGAGTTTTCTTACTATATATGATCACGGCTTCAAGAATGTTATATGCACAACGTTGGAAAGATCCACATACACTTACAGTTGAAGATTTGATTGTTAAACTAATGGATTTGACACAGATGGCTAAATTAACAGCTTTAATAAGAGAGCATTCTATTTCTACATTTATATCAATTTGGCAACCACTTTTGGAATATTTGCATGTAACTGAAAAATATAATGTTTTGATTTTGGGTTTTAGAGATTGAATGATTTATTGTAATAGAAATAATGTTATGATAGGTTAATTAACTGTAAGAGATTATATTTGTATTTAACCTTATATCTGTATCAGAAATTGTCTGAAGTTGCCTTTTCTTTTTTCTCTTTCTATTCACATTTTATAATTTATTCTTTTTTCTTTAGTTCTGTTTTCTATCTATCCTATATTTTTTTCTTTTTTGTATTTTAATTAAAAATTAATTTAAAAAATTATAAAAAAAACTATCTCAACAAATCCCTAAAGTCTTCTTGGCAAGGTTTTTCAGAAGTGGCTTGCCATTGACTCATTCCTATGGCTGAGAGGGAGTGACTGGCCCAGCAGCTATTTCACTCAAATTTTATAATTCAAAACTCACATGGAAAGAAGAAAATTGGATAGAATATATATAAAGGAATTTCCTTCCAAGTGAGTTTCTTTTATATTACCAATAAACTATTCAAAACTAGGTATTAAAATCAGGACCCCACATTTGTTTTCATCATCAGATGCTCCTTGGTGTTCATGTCAGGTCTCACAATAATGATGTAGCATTTAGGGACAAAGATGCAGCCCAGTAAGCCAAAGCTGGAGGCCAGGATGGAGAAGATCTGCACAGCCACCATGTATTTCCCCTTGGTGCTCAGGTAGGTGGGGACAAAGGAGACCCAAACGCTGCAGAAAACCAACATGCTGAAAGTGATTAACTTGGCTTCATTGAAGCTCCCTGGCAACTTGCGGGCCAGGAAAGCCACCAAGAAGCAGATGGCAGCAAGAAAGCCCATGTAGCCAAGGGCAGCATAAAACATGGAGACTGAACCTTCATTGCATTGCAACAGTATCTGTCCTGATTGGGAATGCATGTCAGAATCTGGGAATGGGGGAGAGATTCCCAGCCATATGATACAGATGCCCACCTGAACCCCAGAACAGCACAAGACAAAGCAATTGGCCAGGCTCTTCCCCAGCCATTTCCTCATCCTGCTGCCTGGCTTTGTGGCCAGAAACGCCACCACCACCATGACAGTTTTGGCAAGCAAAGAAGACACAGCAACTGAGAAAACAACACTGAAGGTGACTTGTCGAAGAAGGCAGGTCACTTTCTTGGGGTGACCAATGAATAGAAGGGAGGTCAAGAAGGAAAGCAGGAGGGCGATCAAGAGAATGTAGGTGAGATCGCGGTTGTTGGCTTTGACGATGGGAGTTTCTCGGTATTTAATGAAGATTCCCAGAACAAAGGCAGTAGTTATGCATAAGGCAATTGCGAAGAGAGCCAGGATGAGACCCATTATTTCTTGATAGGACAGGAAAGTTAAAACTTTGGGGACACATTGATCTCGCTTCTTATTGGAATGCTGATCATCTGGACATTTTTTGCAATGGGCTGCATCTGAAAAATACAAATACAAATAATAGGTGTTCAACAAGCATCTATCTGAATATGCAGATGTAGTATGATGAAAAATCCATTCTCCTCCTGTATACCAGTTCCCACTTCCCTTTCCTGGGCTGGGAGGTATTGTTCCCAGTCCCTCATGTCTTAATCACTTCGTGAGTAATTACTGCAATGTATTCTACATAGGACTGCCCTTGAAGAACATCTGGAAGTTGCAATGTTGGTGCAGCTGTAATAGATGCACCTTCTTCTACCCATGTTACACCTCTGGGTCCCAAGCTGCACTGGCTTCCACTGTACACCTGGGTGCAATTTTATGTGCTAGTTGTCATTTATATAGCCCTTCATGGCGAGAGGCTGGGTTATTTGTAGAACTGCCTCGCTCCAAATTTTCTTACCTGCCCCTTTGGGTCTAACAGGAGAGGCGGGCTTTGGTTCCCATCAATTAAAGGGTGTCATCTAGTGGGACCTAAATGATTAGTCACAACACCTGCCCTTTGGAGCGTCACACCCCCTTCAATTAGAGTGACCCAACTGAAAAAGCCCAAGATGTGTTCCTGGGCAAGGGAGTTGGTATGTTATGGGGAGCTTGTGAGATACTATTATTTCATGAATGATTAGCTTTCTCTTTGGTTGCTCTTACAGGTTTTTATTGATGTATTTTTTGTTATTTTTGTATTATGTGTTTATCTGATGTTAACCATTCTGAGTCACAACAGCAAATCAATAAATAAATATGAATAATACAACACAGCAACATTATGTAAAATAGGTGTTTGGATGTGAGGGACTGAGAATGAATATTGGGAGAGGTGGAAACATTATACCAAAATACCTGCTTGCTGTACTTGGTTAGGACCTAAATTAGGTGGTTACAAAATGGATATTCACAGAGGAAACATCATCAGTGGGTAAAAAAGAGGAGTTACTATGGGCATGACACTGAATATGGGCTGAAATGTGAAAAGAAGTAGGCCATTGTCTTTTGAATCCTACCAAAAGCACCACATTGGCCATGCTGTGCACCACTATCCTTGTTGAGACGGGCAAATACTCTGTTCCAGCAGAAATCCTCAGAAGATCAGGGTTTTTGTACACAATATCCTAATATTGCCACATCAGAGTGGTTTCACTCTGATAGAAGGGTTGAGAGAGTCCTTGCTGACAATTTCGAAAGTTGCAGAGAAAGTCGTTCATGTTGGTCTAGTGATGGTTACGGTTCTTACTTAGTGGAACTATTTTGTGGGAGCCAAACATATAATACTAGTGCCCAAGAAGTTGAGAATATTTGGCTATCAGAGTCAGGCCTGAAGGGATGGGATGGGATTGGATGGGACACTAGCAGGGAGGATTAGGGCTGTAGGCTAGACTAGGAAGTTGAAAAGCATCTTGGAAGGAGGCACTGGATAATTTTAACTTTTTAGTGAGTTAGTTAAGTTAAATATTCTTTCTTTCCCCAACTGTTGTTGACTTTCATCAACTTGCTGTTGCTATCAAGCTAAAGCATATTTTTATTTTCTACTGCCCCTCTGTAAAGCTATGAGTAGTGCATATGAGACCATCCCATTTGATTTTCACAACACTTCTAAAACGGGGATCTCCAGATTCTTGGAAGGAGAGGCTATGGAACAGGTAGGAGTAACATCCATCCTCTTTTACAGCTGCCTGTTTTCTCTGACTTACCAAACTCCTTGCACATGCATGTGGTGGTAGCCAGAGCTGCTTCCAAAGCAGGTGTGAATCTAGATTCTACATGAGATGCTCCAGGAGGGCATGCCACCCTTGAAAGCTTGGAATTTAGTCCTCAAAGCTCATTCAAATACTTAGGGAGAAATGATACTGACACTAACAATTTTTCTTTACAATTAAGTTGAATTTAGTTTTTGTTCTGGCCCTATCTTCTTTCTGCAGTGAGGCTCCTTGCATGCTGAGCCTGGCTTGTGGTTGGAAAAGCTTAGGCACCTCTGCTGTAGCTCTGTTACCCACCAATTGTATTAAGAAAATAATATGGTAATAATTAGATATTCAACTAGGAAAGAAAACACCTTTAACAAATACTGCCCAGAAAACCAAGAGTGAGATTTGCATCTTTGCTCTAGAGCCACCTACCTTCTTGCATGGAGATTGTACCTTCCATACATGGGGAACAATCATAGCAGCAGACAGGCATTCCCTCTATTTTGAGCTTGCTGTATCCTGGGTGACAACTTTCAGTACATGTAGACAAAGGTACCTTCTAAACATAAAATAAACATAAAACTTAAAAATAAAGGGCATTTAGGGAGATATGTGAATTGGGATCTCTTACATAATAGGAATTGAAGTAAATTATGGGCTGAAATGATGCCCAGTATCATTGGACACTCAGCTGTGTACCTGGGCTGACTAAGTGATGCTGTTCAGATTAATCCCAGTGCCTATAGGTTGTGACACTCTGGATGGAGAGGAAAAGCTTAAACAGAACCAAGAAAAGATTTAGTGGCTGTAGATTTTTTGTTCTTCCATTGCTAAGGATTTGTGACCTTGAGTTTTGGACAGGGTTTATTTTCCCCAGTCAGAACTTTTGCACAATTTGAGCAGGGACTGCTGGAATCTCAGCTCCTGCTCAAAGAGTAGGGGACAACTGTAGCCAGGTCTAGCTTTGTCCAGATTCATCTGGTGTGCTAATTGTGCCCTTTCCTGAATCTGGAGTCCCTTCTGACAGTCACACATGCCTTAGTCACATCATCTTTGGATTATTGAACTGAGTTCTGCATGAGGCTCCCCTTCAAGACCATTTGAAAACTTCAGCTGGTCCAGAATGAAGTGTTGTGTGCACTTATATCCATACCTCAGTATGCCCATTGGTCACTTCTACTAAATAAGCTACACTGGTTACTGGTGGGTTTCCAGATGTACTTGAAGGTGCTGGTGGTGATCTATAAAGCCCTTCATAGCATATGGTCTAGATACCTAGGGACCACCTCTTTCTCAGTATTTCTGTCAACCCTGTAAGATCTGGCAGAACGGCCTAACTGTCAGAGCTGGACTCATCTGTCTGACTTGAGTTTTGTAGTGGGGGGGGGGGGGAGGCTGTAACTTAGGGACCACCTCTTTCTCATTATTTCTGCCCACCCTGTAAGATCTGGCAGAATGGCCAAACTGTCAGAGCTGGACTCATCTGTCTGACTTGAGTTTCATAGTGGGGGAGGGAGGCTGTAACCTGATAGCTAATGTAGTAGAAAGCAAATGACCAGTATGCTTTTCTTTGCACAGATAGTAATATATTTTGAAGAGCTGTCTGGGAATCCCATGGCCGGAATGGGGCAGAGGTGCTGGGTCTCCAAAGCAATGAGATATGGGCGAGAGAGAGGAGGAGAGAAAGGAAGGACAACAAACCATTTCCCGCCAGGCAGCCATTCACAGCTTAAACCTTGGACTAGTCTATTACCCTTGTTTTCTAGTAAAAATCTTCATATATCCTTATGGCTTATACTGTGGATTTTTGAAACAAGGTTGTTAGGGCTAGGATCCTCACAGAAAGCTGTGAATCACTCAAATGGCAACCTATCCAGAAGATTATTCTGACCAGGATGGTTGCCCTTCAGGGATTTTACCAGAGGCTTGTTTAAGAATCCAGGAAGGACTCCTAACCAAAATATTGCAAACAGAATCTGGCTCGCAGGGAGCAGAGGCTAGCTCACATGGAGCTATTGAGAGCACGGGAGAGAGGCTTGGTGCCATTCTGAAGCAGCGTCTAGATGCCGACGCCCATGAACTGCTCTCCGATGAACAGCAGCAGCAGCAAGGGAGCACAGAAGCACGAAGGATTTTGACAATGCTGCATTCTTTCTATGAAGCTTCGTCCTTGGCAACAGAGCAACTGGGACTTCCTCAAGCTACAAGAGCAGATGGTGAGGTTACTCCCTATTCAACCCACTTTTCAAACTTGCAAGACAGGGATGACCACCAGGGCAAAAGGCTGGAGACCTGGGGGGAGAAGCAGATGCAAGAAGTTAGCGCCAGGGGCGAGTGGCTGCCCCTCTACTGGGACGAAGGGCCGGGAAATCGGGTCGAAAAGCTGGAGCAGGAAGTTGCCTCCATAGATTCATGACTGTCCCAGCTGCAGGGAGATTTTATTTATTTATGTTTCGACTTATATCACCGCACCATCTCCCCCAAGGGGACTCTGGAGATATGGAATGCTTGCTATTAAAGTTTGAACAAGGGCCAAGTGATGAAATGGGAGTGAGTGCAGTAGCAGAGGGACTGAATTGAGATTGGTCTCCAAGAGAACAGAGAGACAGAGGACAAACGGAACCCAGGAGGCCTGTTGGTTGGGCAACCACTGCACCAACCTCCCGAGCAGGCAGTCCAAGGAGAATGATCTTAGAAAGGAAGAGGGAAGAGGGGTTTGGAGGCCAGAAATTGAATATAAAATACAATGGTGACCCCAAATGCCTAGCTCATTTTCTGAATCGCATGAGGGCTTTAATGAGAGAGTTTGAAGATCAGTTCCCCACAGAGGAGGCCAAGATGAACTACATGTCACAACACCTTGAGGGCAAGGCCGCAGACTGGGTGGTGGAACTAGATGATGCAGAGGCCCCTCAAATGAAGTGTTTTCAAGAATTCATCTACAGCCTTAGGGAAAGATTTTAAGACCCATTGTTGAAGTTAAGGGCAAAGTCAGACCTCTACCAGATCAAGCAAAGGAGTAGATTGTGTCAGAGTATGCCCTGGAATTCAAAAGACGGACCAGTAAGCTGGATGATTGGCCAGAATCTTTAATAATACAGCATTTTAAAACTGGATTGAGACCCAACATTCTAGAGTGGTCCTCTACATTGCAGGAGTGGATTTGTTTAGCAGGTGAAGTAGAGGATGGGCACCTCGAACTTTAGTGCCAACAGTGGACATATGGATCCCGAAGACGCTCCAGCCCTGCCAGTCCCAAGCAACAATCTCGTTCCTATGGCTACAAATGGTGTTCCACCCTTGTCAGTCCCTTTACTAGAAGGCGCTCAACCAGAAGTCCCTCAACCTGAAGGCGAAGTACTTTCAGACACTGGGAAGAAGAGAGAACGGCGGAGGAATAAAGTCTTATGCTTCAGATGCAGCAAAGAGGGACACCGAGCTACCACATGCCCCCAAACCACAACTTCAGTCAAGACTAATACAGAAAGCAGAGAAACCAAAACACCAAGTCACAAAACAAAAGAGAGAGCCAGTACTGTGATGGAGGTGAAAAGGGGTGGGGTGAACATCGACCTAGAAATCTCTACAGATGAAGAGCTGGTGGGAAATGATGTGAGCCTCTTCTGAGTGGTGCCGAGGAACAGGTGAAGGATTATGGGCACGAAGATCCATTAGTGAGTGGGAATTGCCCCGCAATGTTCAAGGGGGTACACTTAGAAACACTGGAAGATGGCAGAGTTGCAGACCTGACAGGGTTATTGGACTGTGGATGTAGTCAAAATTTAATACATCCTGCCATAGTAACCAGATTAAGACTTAAAGTACAAAGACTGAAAGACGCTATCACATTTACCCAGTTAGATGGGTCAGATATGAAAGAAGGCCCAGTAGAATATTACACTGAACCGATAAAGATGCAAGTGTGGACCCATGAAGAGGTGTTAAAATTCCTGGTGGTACGAATTGCCATCCAATCCATAATCCTGGGATTGGATTGGTTAAAGAATAGGAACCCAAAGCTGGACTCGAGATCAGGTCAGATGATTTTTAGCGATGGAATCTACCCTGGTAGTACTCTGAGTGAAATCAACTATGGAATAGAAATAGCAGGGGCCCTAAGAGAAGGAGGAGAGAACCATGTTCTGCTACAATATGTGCTGGCTAGCCTCGGGTGTCAGGTTTCACAGAGGCTGGCAGCAAGATATCAGGCAGGAAACAAATGTCCGTTCACCAAACGTGAGTTGCAAGTCAGCAGAGCCAGTAAATCAAGTTCAGGGATAGTCCAGTGGATAGTCGAGAAGCCAGAAGCAGAGGTCAGGATTGGAGCAATCAGATAAACGAGAGTCTGGAGCCAAAGTCAAGGGTTGTAGCAAACAGGTCAGTGATAGTCCAAGGCAAGATCAGGAGTCCAGGGAATCAAGGCAAGATGGAGGAAGTGGTCGCATCAAGAATGCTAGTTGCTTCCACAGCTTTGCTCACGGCCACTTTGCTGATTTATCTTGAGGCAGCCAGCTGTCGGCTGGCTCCTGGCTGCACTCACTGTCTCTCCTCCATTGCTCTCTAACAACCAAACGGGCACTCCTGCGCCTCTCCTTTAAGGCAGCCCTTAATCTCTGTTGCCTTTGCTGCTTAAGTGATTCAGGTGAGCTAGGGGTCTGAGTGGGAGCAGCTGGCTGCTGGCTGGAGGGTGGGGACAAACCACCATCCAGGGTTTGCTCCTGCTCAGCCTCTGGAGCATGAGATGCTGCCACATCTCCACTCCCCTCTGGTACCGGGTCTGATTCTGGAGCCAGGTTTGGATCTGTGGCTACCTCTTCCTCGGCCTCATGGGGGTTCAATAGGGGCAGCTCGTCTGCTGACTCCCCACTGGAGTCCTGAGGCAGAGGGTGGCCCAGTACACAATATCATCAACTAAATGAAGTATTTTGAGAGGCTGAATCAGATCAATTGCCAACATAGAAAAATAGGAATGTGCCATAGAATTGTTACCTAGGGCAGAATATCCAAAAACTAAACTGTATCCCATGACCCCTAAAGAACATGAAGTACTCCGTGAGTTCATTGACAACAACTTGGCAAGGGGATTCATTTGCCCTGCAACGTCATCAATGGCTGCACCAATGCAGTTTAGAAAAAAAAAGGATGGATCATTGAGATTGTGTACTGACTACCGGGGCTTGAATGCTGTGTGCACCTCCAATACATATCCCCTTCTGTTGATAAAGAACATTCTAGCCAATCTCTCAAAATGGAAATTTTTATGAAATTGGATTTGAGAGAGGCATACGTCCAGGTACACATCCATGAAGGTGATGGATGGAAGACAGCCTTCAACTGTCAGTTAGGCTCATTTGAATAACTTGTGATGCCGTTCAGGCTTCAAGGAGCTCTGGGAGTATTCATGCATCGAATAAAGAAAATTCTTCATGACCTGTTATACCATGGACTGTTAGTCTATCTAGATGATATCCTGATTTACACTGAAACAATGGAGGAACATGTAAAATTAGTGACAGAAGTACTGAAAGGCTATTAAAAAACCAATTACACGCTAAACTATCCGAATGTGAATTCAATAAAGAACAACTGGATTACCTAGGTTACCGAGTCTCCATTAAAGTAATTGAGATGGACCCAGTAACGTTTCGGGATGGTGTTGCTTGGGAGCCCCCCAGAACCAGAAGGCAACTTCAGAGTTTTTTGGGATTCACTAATTTTTACCGGTATTTTATCCCAAAGTTTGCGCAAGTAGCCTTACCTCACATGGACCTTTTGAAAAGAAAGGAAAGAGGAGACCCGAAACTGCTACAAAGAGCAAGAACGGCACTAAAATGGACACCGGAGTGCCAGAACTCTTTTGATCAATTAAAAAAGCGGTGAATTTATATGGAGCCCCCGAAAGGGTAATTAGTGACCGGAGCGTACAGTTCACTTCAAAGGTTTGAAGACAATTTCTCAAACTTATAGGGGTGGAGCAAGCACTAAGCTCCTCCCACCATCAACAGGCAGATGGATCATCTGAGAGAAGGAACCAGATACTGGAGGAATACCTGAGATGCTTTGTCAGTAACCAGGAAGACAATTGGGTCGATCTGCTGCCATTTGCAGAGGAGGCATACAATAATGTGGTCCACCAGAGCATGGGTTTCACCCCATATAAAGCAGTGAATGGACAAGACTTTGTAGCCATACCTGAACTGCCAAAAGAGGAAACAAAGATTTTGGCACTAGACGAGTGGATAAACCAAAAGACAGATACTTGGCTCATAATTGAAAAGGCACTTGCAGACGCAAAAGCAGATTATAAAAAATATGCTGATCGCAAGAGAGCAACTCAACAACCAATGAAGGTTGGTGAAAAAGTATATTTGTCCACCAAATATTTAAGATCTACTCAGCCTTCCAAGAAATTAGCACCTAGGTATATTGGGCCATTTCTGATTTCCAGGATTATAAATGAAGTGACTGTGCAACTAGAATAACCAAAGAATTTGAGGAAGATTCACCCTATTTTTCATTGTAGTTTATTAAAACCAGTCAAAGAATCCCCACGTTGGCATCTAGAACCACCACCACCTGCAACTGTAATGGTGGAAGGAGAAGACCATTTCGAGGTCCAAGCCATACTAGATTACAGATGACACCATGGAACACTGCAGTACCTAATACAAGGGAAACATTTTCCTTCCTCTCAAACTGAATGGGTAAACAGAAAAGATGTAAAGGCTTCGTACCTGATGAAGAAATTCCACAAGAAGTATGCAGAAAAACCCAAATGAACGGTTAGTATCCTTGACCCTTGAGGGCTAGGGACCGAGGAGGGAAACTTTTTTAAGGAGGTCAGCATGTCAGAGCTGGAGTCATCCATCTGACTTGAGTTTGGTAGTGGGGGGGACTGTAACCTGATAGCTAATGTAGTAGAATGCAAATGACCAGTACGCTTTGCTTCACACAGATAGTAATATGTTTGCAGAGCTGCCTGGGAATCCCATGGCCGGAATGGGGCAGAGGCGCCTGGTCTCCAAAGCAATGAGATATGGGTGAGAGAGAGGAGGAGTAAAAGAATGGACACCAAACCTTTTCCTGCCAGGCAGCCATTCACAGCTTGAACCTTGGACTAGTCTATTACCCTTGTTATCTAGTAAAATCGTCATATATCCTTATGGCTTTTACTGTGGATTTTTGAAACAATGTTTTTAGGGCTACGATCTTCACACTAACTCTGGTTCCCATACCTGAGGCAATGCCATTTCATGGGTGATAGGAAGCGTGCCTTCCTTGCTGTGCACCTGCCTTCTGGAAGAGCATCCTTCAGCAGATGCAAGTTGCCCCAATGTTCCTGTCCTCCAAACAAGCTCTGAAGATCAGGTTCTTTCCCCAAATTCTAAGATGAGAAGTGATGTCTTGTATCCATTTCTGTAATGGCCCTACATGTAACTTAAGGGATATATTAGTAAATTCTTCATCAAAGACCTTGAAGTATTCCATGTTTTTCATAAGTTCTATTGGGGAACAGAGACTTCTAAAAACTAAATGTTCTGGGAATGATCTAGGACAAGCAGACAGTGATAGAAGGAGGTTTACTTTGGGAAACAATGATCTGAAGAAACAAAACCCATCACTGGATCTCCTAAATTGTTTCATTGGAAAAACTTCCCTGTCCTAGCTGTAGCAGGACACAACGTTACATGACTTTATTGTGCCCCCTGCCTTATGTAATTACCAATCAATGAGATCATATTTTTCATGTATTATGCAAGTATGCTATTGAAGAAAATATAATTAGGTATAACACAATTAGGTGTTGTGAACCGCCCAGAGTCCCTCCTTGAGGGGGAGATGGGCAGTTATTGAAATTTAATAAATAAATAAATAAATAAATAAATAAATAAATAACATATCCTGAATAAATGGGCCTTTAGGTGGCATTACATTCCCATTGAACTCAAAGGGAATTATTTCTAAGCTGGCATGTGTAACAGCAGATCAATAGTAAGAGCCAAAAAGAAACAGCATCACTTACCTGATTAAATGACATTGGCCATAGGATTGCACTCTGATTGATGGATACCTTCACTTCAGAGGATGTCTCTCTTTCCGTTCTCCCAACATTCACCCCAGCAGTTGACTTGTTGGGAAAAATTGCCCAGTGTATGATATCAGAGTCAATGGCAAGATCTCCATTATCGTCCAAATAAATACCATCCATGGAAAGATTGTAAATCTGGAAATTCCTAAGGAATGGATGAAGCTACAAAGACATGGAAACCACCTGTTTTTAATCACTTTACCAAGAAACTATAATTTGATATCATTATTGAATCACGACTATGGGTTGTTTACAATGATTCTGGCTGAAAGATGGAAAATAATTTTGCAAGAATTTATTCATAAGGATCAATGTGGGTTTTACCTAAAAGTCAGTTAAAGGACAATATTAGAAACGTGTTGGACATTTTGGAATATTTGCAGCAACATAATGAAAAACAAGCCACATTGATTTTCTTAGATGCAGAGAAGGCCTTTGACTGCAGAGAAGGCCTTTGACAATTTGAACTGGTCTTTCTTATTCAAAGTTTTGGAAGATATGAACTTCGGAGAGAAATTTATAAAATAGGAAGATTTTATAGACCTTACAAAGGCTCGCGAGGTACAAAAAGTAACAAATCAGGGTTGCCGACTGTCTCCTCTCTTGCCTATTTTGGTTCTTGAAATACTGAGTAGAGTTCTAAGACAAGATGAGAGGATTGTGGAAGTAAAGATTTAAAAAGAACTCATAAGTTAAGGGCTTTTGCCGATGTGTTAGTCTTGGTTTGAGAAGATCCTTTAAAGGGAATCGAAACAATGGGAAAACTGAAAGAATTTGGTGCATTAGCATATTTTAAGATTAACAAACAGAAGACGAAGATATTAACAAAATACCTGAAAATAGAAGATTAAATTGAGTTGATGAATACAATGGGTTTTAATGTTGAGAAGAAAGTAAAATATCTGAGTATTACTATGACAAATATGAATTGTGTATTATTTCAATATATATTTCAATATATCTATGTTAAGACATGGAATTAAGTTAAAAAACATGTTAAGAGGGGAGAAACTACAATTGTCATTGCTGGGGAGAATTTCAGTGATAAAAATGAATGTCTTTCCTAGAATGATCTTTTTGTTTCAGACAATGCCTGTTTTTACAACTGATGAACTATGTAAACAGTGGCAAAAGAATATATCTAAATTTGTGTGGCAGGGGTAAAAAGCGTGAGTTAAATATCAGGTGTTAACAGGATGCAAAGGAAAGAGGAGGATTGACTTTATCTGATTTGAATTTGTATTTTGCAGATAGTTGTTTGTTTTAGATGAAAGAGTGGGTGTTGCTGAGATATAGAAAGCTTTTGGAGTTAGAAGACATGACCTGAGTGATGGGTGGCATGGGTAGAATTGAGTACTAATGATGAAACTTGAAACAAAGAACAAGTGAAAGAATGTATGATAAAGTGGGCTAAAAGTTTGGTTATAATACGGTTGAAAGGATTAAATGTACATTACGTTACACTGTTGCAGAGAATTTTTATAAAATGATGTACTGTTGGAATATGTCACCAGAGGAATTATTTAGAATGTATAAAGGCACTTCAAATTTATGTTGGAAATGTGAACAACAAGAAGAGACATTTTATCATGCTTGGTGGACGTATTAAAAAACTAGAAAATTTTGGATTCAAATACCTACACTGATTCAGAGAATTTTAAAGGTTAATATTGAGACAGAGTCTTTATTTAGGGACTGAAGGACAAACAGTTGGAAAAAATTCATGGAACTCTCTTTTTGCACATAATAACTGCAGAAAGATTATTATATATATACACAAAGATGGAAAGATTTGTCAGTACCCACAATGGAAGAATGGTTGGTAGATGATGGAACTTGCTGAGATGGCTAACTTGACTTCTTTGATAAGAGAAAAGACAATATTGATGTTCATTCCTGACTGGAAACCCCTTATGGACTTTCTGTGTAAAACAGGAAAAGAATGAACTTATGATTTATGGTTTTGATGATTAGACAGGATAGATTATAGAGAGAAAAGTGTCATGTTATAAATTTAGAGAAAGAGACAAATTTGTAATTGTATTTATAATGAGTATAAAGAAGATTGGAAGCCACTTCTTTATAT
Organism: Charina bottae; assembly: GCA_023362775.1. NCBI lineage: Eukaryota > Metazoa > Chordata > Lepidosauria > Squamata > Charinaidae > Charina > Charina bottae. Next base: position 29,037,767 of record JALMGJ010000002.1, on the reverse strand, counting down.
CTTTTTTCCTTCTTTTCTATTTTTCTTTTACTTTTTTCCCTTTCTTCCATTTTTAGCTTTCTCTTAGCTTTCTTTCTTTTTTTTTTCTTCTTCACTTTATATTAGTTTGTTTTTATCTTCTCTTTAAAACTTTCAATAAAATTATTATTTTAAAAAGGAAAACCATCTGTGTATTTTATACATTACCATCTGAGTCCTAATTCAATATTTTTATGACCGTTATTGTGGATGTGGAACTAGTCTGAAAAACTGGAGCTCTTCAGTTAATTTTCTTTGCTTGGAAAGATATTCAGGATTTTGGGGGGAAGTTTATCTCCTTTCCTTCCCATTTAAATTCAGATCTTTCCTGGATGAATCATGATATTACCCCACTGAGCAGAAGGTCAGCAACATAATTCTAACAAAAATCAATTATATGGGAGTGAGAATATAAAAGATAACTGAAAATTCATTAGATCTCTGTGTTCCCATGTGAAATCCCAAGATATTTTGTTAATCTTGAATGTTGTATTTTAAAATATCCTCTACAAAAACCCTCTACAAACGCCACCTCAAACTTCTTGAAAGATTCCATCAACTCTGCCTCCGAAAAATTCTGCAAATTACTTGGGAAGATAGGCAGACTAATGTTAGTGTATTAGAAGAAGCGAAAACCACCAGCATTGAAACAATGATCATCCAACATCAACTTCGCTGGACCGGTCATGTTGTTCGAATGCCTGACCATCGTCTTCCAAAGCAGCTACTTTACTCCCAACTTAAGAATGGAAAACGGAATATTGGTGGACAGCAAAAGAGATTCAAAGATACTCTCAAAGCTAATTTAAAAAAATGTAATATCAGTATTGAGAACTGGGAAGCCCTAACTCATGAGCGTTTCAATTGGAGGTCATCCTTTATTAATGGCGCTATGGACTTTGAAGAAGCACGAGTACAGGGAGAAAAAGAGAAAAGAGCTAAAAGGAAGGCACGTCAGGCAAAACCTCATGATGACCGTCTCCCACCTGGAAACCTATGCCCTCATTGTGGGAGGTTGTGCGGATCCAGAATTGGCCTTTATAGCCACTTACGGATCCACCGTTAAAATTTTACCTTTGGAAGACAATCTTACTCAGCTACGAGTGATCGCCAATGATGATGAATGATTTTAAAATATCATCCATGAATGTATATAGTGCAGAAATAACTTGAAATTGTATGATGCCTAATAGGACTGTCACAGGTCTGTCATTAAATGCATTTATTCTTTACAACTGAATTTTCTCCCTGCTAGACATGCAATGGCATTATCAGTACTTCTAGAAATCTAATGCAGGACAGAAATTAAAAGAAGGTAACACATACTAGTCTCAATCAAAGAGAATATTTGTAGCTCAGGGTTGACCTGTGGAGTCCTTGGTGCTCTCTGAGCCTTGTTGTTTTCTTGCAGACTTTTCATTGCCAGGCTAGGCAACATCTTCAGTGCGAAAAGGGAGTGAGACTTGCTCTCTGTTTATATACTGCTTGTGTTGGTGGAGGTGTTGTTCTTTCCTTATTAGTTTGTTGATTGGGCTGTTGTTTGCTGCTTGGCTGATTGACTGAGTTAATAGTTCCCTGATTTGGGTATATTGTGCTATTTGACTGTTCCTGTGGTGCTAATGCTTCTGTCAATCTTTGCATATCTGGGTGTTGATTGCTGTCAAGGAGGTATTCTGGTCTTTTGGCTTTTCTATTCTCTCTTCTGAATGGTATGTAATTGTTGTTTACCTCTATGTGTCTGTTGATGGCTGCTTTGCCTGACTGCCAAGCTTCCAGGACTTCTCTAGCGTTTTTGGATTTGGCTTGGTTTAAGATGCTTTAAGTTTCCTTTAGATGATAAAAGGACTTAAAATAACATCTCAATATAACCATGAACTAGCCCCAGGTGTAAGGTCACACAGCTACCTAGAAACATATTTAGGATTCCCTTACTAACTTTGCTCAGACTGAAGAAGCTCCTTGGATAAGGAGCGAAATGTTTCCACTGAGAAAATAGAAATCCAGTTGACATGATTCAAGCTACAGAGTTTCCCAGTTGAAAGTGTGGCTGAGTCTTTCCATGTGTTTTGAGATTAAGGAGTTTTCATCATGTCTTCTGCCCATCTGTCCTACATAGTGGCTGCTACAGTCCTTACACTGTAAGTTGTAGAAAACTCCTGTTTTTTCATCTTGGGCTAATGGGTCTTTTGGGTACTTAAGATGTTCTGAAGGGTTTTGGTTGGTTTATTTGTACGGTGATGCCATGTGGTTGTAACAGTCTATTGGTAGTTTCTGAGATATTTCTGATGTATGGCAGTGTTATCCTTTACATAGATTTTGTTGGTTGTCTTGTAGTGGGTTGGGTGGTCAGGCACTTTTTGGTAAAGTTGAGTGGTTATCCATTTTGCTGGAAGATGCTGGATGATCTGTTTCCTTTTTCTGGTTTTATGGGATGCTGCAGAGCACTAGTGCTTGTCTTTATAATTTTATCACACAGCACCTCTTGTGGGAGGTTGGGTTGTTACTTTGGTAATGGAGCACGTGGTTAATGCGGGTAGATTTCTGGTAGAGTTGTGTTTCTAGAATGCCATCATTTCCTCTACTGATGAGGATGTCCAAGAAGGGTAGTGTGTTATTTTTTTCTTCTTCCCTTGTGAATTTTATTCCATTGAAGATGTTGTTGACGGTTTCATGTGTTTCCTCCAGTTGTTCCTTTTTTATTATGATGAAGGTGTCATCTACATACTGGATCCATATTTTGGGTTGTATACGTGGGAGTGCTATCATTTCTACATGCTGCATTACAATCTCTGCTGAGTCCTGAAAGATTGAACTTGGATCACCACATGGGAACACCCATGGGATCCACCATGGGATCCACCCATGGGCAGAAGACTAGAAGAGCACATCCATGAACACCAACTAGTTGTCAGAAGACATGATGAAAACACATTAATCTCATAACACATGGGCGCACTCAATCATGCTTTCAACTGGGAAACTTTGAGCATCCTAAACTAAGCCAAATGCAAAAATGCTATAGAAGTCCTAGAAGCTTGGCACTCAGACAAAAATGCCATCAACAGAAACATAGAGTTAAAAAACATTTACATACCATTCTTAAGAGAAAATATAAAACCCAAAAGAACAGAACACCTCCTTGTCAGCAATCAATACCCAGATATGAAAAGATTAACCTCCACCAACACAAGCAGGACAAGCCATGGTATATATACAGAGAGAAAGTCCCACTCCCTTTTCACACTGAAAAAGTTGCCCAGTCTGGCAATGAAATGTCTGCAAGAAAACAACAAGGCTCAGAGAGCACCAAGGACTCCACATACTAGTCTGGATGCTCTAGAAATGAAAAGTGGAACAGGAGGAGGATTTTCATAGATGGCTAGACCCACAGTTTAACCACCTGTCAGAAATTGATCACATGAAAATTGGGCACTACATTTTTCCAGTCCAACTTTTCTTGGAAGTCCCCAACGGATGAATCCCTGCACTGGAAATGCCAATATTGGGTGATATTCTCTAGGAGGAAGCTGATGGCTGCTAGGCTACCCTGGTGTTACTTTATATATAGTGTATGTGTCTCTGTGTTTAAAGAAAACAGCCATCTCTATAGCATTTGTTTCTCTGAGTAGACAGCATCCCAAATTAGCACAAATGGATGACTAGAAAATTCAGTGAAAGAATTTCCCTCTGTCTAAGGCTCCACTTCTGTTCTGAACCAGAAATTGGGCAACTTCTGTTCAGAGTACCACTTTCTACCTCCTCTCGTCCCTGCCCCCAAACTGTGGAATTGAAAGAAGAAGCATCAGGAAACTTTGAAGGACTAGTGTTACCTGCCAAGACTGTACCAGTTGAGGTGCCCGATGGTCTCGAAGCTGCATCCGCCTCTGGCTGATTTGGGAGGAATAGACAGCATTTAGGACCTTGGCCACAATTTGGATTACAATGGAAATACTGGAGGCATCCTCAGACAGGATCCGTGCAACCATATCACGGGGTGGGATTTCCAAATTCTTATTTTCTGAGCATCTTTCCCAAACTTTCTTTGACAGCACAGGCTTCGAATAGGAACACTGGAATGCTGCCTTCCCAAATTGTTCAATAGCAGAGAAATATGAATTAAAATCATAATATTGTGTCCTTTCCCTCCCCCGAGTTAAGAAGGATAATAAAAGGTGCTTATGTTGGAGATCAAGCATTTGGTAAAACAATCTCACACTTATGTCTGGCAAAGCTGTGACAATCCACACTTTTCCCCCAAATATGCTTTTGCTCCATTCAATCCCTTGTATTACAAACGTTAGCATTACTGTGCCCTGAAAGTCCAATTGACAAACAATTACTTTTACTTGAGTGTTGTGAAAATATATAAATGTGATCTTTTTGTTCTGTTTATCAGTTGATGGGAGACTTTGTGAGAAGGCGATGCAAACACCTTTCTGGATGGCCACAAGTGCAAATGTCCTTCTGAAGTTTTCTCCATTTTCATTTTCTGGAGCAGCGAGGCCGATCCACGTCCATTTGAAATGCAGGAGCAGTTTGACAATCGCTATGTAAGGAGGTTCTTGTTTTGGGGTCATCCGATACAAAAAAGGAAAATAATTCTTAAGCACAGGAATCTGACTGATAACACTGTAGTTGATCTAGTAAAAAGAGGGGAAAATGTTGGTTTGTCTCCATTTTAGTTGTAAAACTCAGATGCTTAAATCTTAGGACTTTTCCCGACGGCTGAGCTCATGTTTTCAGAATAAATACCTGCATGAAATGTGCTTCCCCATCACTTCTCCTGCCTCGGTTTTCTCTCTTAATTGATTTTCAGCTAAGAAAACCTTATCTAACATCTGATCACCTGGTAATGCCCATGTGTGACATTTGGCAGATATCCCCTACCCACAAAGATTAGTATGAGCTGATCCCCATGGTACTGAGTTGGCACTTTTGATGCCGAGATCTCTTGCCCATATGAACCCCTATCCAATCTGATGGAGATATGAGGATCAATTCATAATACCAAAAAGATCACGTTTTGCAGCTAATCCAGATGGTGGATAATAGAGCAAAGTAGGAAGGGAGCACTGTTTAATGGCTGTTGTGGGTCTTCCGGGCTGTGTGGCCGTGTTCTGGAAGTTGTGCTTCCTAACGTTTCGCCCTCATCTGTGGCCAGCATCTTCAGAGGGCAGGAGCACAGATAGAAGCAAAATCTCTGTGCCCTGGTAGAGTGGCAATGTTCTATTTATAGAGCTAAATTATAGGAGATTAGGTGGGGTTTTTTGTTGTTTTGTTGTCCCGTTTGCTTGAGAGACACAAAATCCTATATGAAAACACAGGAATACTGGACAACACCAAAAGCCACTACACCAGATTATACAGAGAAGCATTGAAATTCACAAACACCAGCACAGTTACAATAAAAAAGAAGAAAGTTTAAAAATTAGCAAAACCTGGCTACCAGTCCTGAAAAACACAGCTGGCAAAAGGTCAACGAACTCAGTCCAACCACCAGGACATGGGAATACTTCTCACAATGAACATGCTAATCACGCTCATCAGCCACTCATTAACATTTCAACACAACAAAAAACCCCACCTAATCTCCTATAATTTAGCTCTATAAATAGAACATTGCCACTCTACCTGGGCACAGAGATTTTGCTTCTATCTGTGCTCCTGCCCTCTGAAGATGCTGGCCACAGATGCTGGCGAAACGTTAGGAACCACAACTTCCAGAACACGGCCACACAGCCCGGAAGACCCACAACAGCCATTGAACTCCGGCCGTGAAAGCCTTCGACAATACATTGGAGCACTGTTTCTTGATTTCTTGGGAATCTCCCCCCCCCTCCACATTACTTTAAGAAATTTGGCTAAACCTACTGCCCTAGCCATCTCTCAGAATTTGCCTCCTCCCCTATTCCTCCATCACCCCACCTTAAAGAGAGCAACTGGTTGGTACATTTCCCACTTGCAGCAAAATCCACCAGCCTCTTCACCTTTATGTGCTGCTCAGGAAAGGGCACCATCCTCATTCACAGGGCACAATGGAGATCGGCTGTGGGTGCAGAACAAATTTATGCTGACCTACTTTGAAGAGCAAATTAATGGTCCCTCAAAACAGGTTAATGTTGCTGGCTGATTATTCCCTTAAGCTCTCAGGAAGTTTCTACTCTTGAAAACCCTCTTTCCTTCCCCCATGTTCCTACAAAACTTCAAATAGTGCCTTTTGTTCTCCTTTCTCTCTGTTTGAAGTGCTCAGTAACTCTGACTAACCATGGTATCCTAGTTTTTTCTCTTCCTCTTGACTTGTGAAGGATTCTTCCATCATTTCCTTCAGTGCACTTCCATAAACTGTAAGTGACCAAACCACTCACTTGGAATCCAATTCACTCCCTTTGCACCCATATATTCTTGAACTTCTCTTCTTGTTTTATCACAAACATTTCTGAAGTAATGAAGTCTGAATGCTTCCCATTGACCTTTAGGTTTCTCCTGTCTTACCCAATTCTCACTGGCATAAAACAATGTAGCAAAATCACTATCTTATATACAGTTCTCTTCACTTCTTTCAACAAACATTCATCCTTGTAATAGGACGTATACTACTATCTTACAACCTTCATATACAGGTTGTACAATTTCTACATCCATTTCCTGCTCTTCACTAAACATTCTACCAAGGTACACAAATTCATTTACTTCCTGTAGTTGTTTCTGTGGGAAGAGGTTTTTGCTTGGCATCCATTTTAGTGGCAGAAAGGAAAAGTCCATGAAGCCAGGGTATTGTTTCCAAAACAATGTTGGCAGCAATACCAGAGTGATCAAAGTTGGATGACGGAAATAAAGCTACTTTATGTTTTTTAATATCAACCATCTAATTCGAGCTTTACTTTGTGATATCCGCCAGTGCCGGCTTCTGGACTCATCTAGAGAATGGACAAAGAGCTTCTACTTACATTCATACCTGTGGGATTTTGTAGATGCTCAGCATGGTTGAAATATGATTAAAGAGTTCAGAACCAGTACCTTCAAGAACTGCCAATATTTTTTTTTGTCTTCCACACCTGTAGTTTGGGACATTCTCCTCCCCTACAGAGAGCAAGTGCATCAGGGCCTCATAGGTCATTCTCGCATTGAAAAAGTTCTCATAGATGTTGTAGCCCAGAGTGAGGTTGGCTAACAGCCTTGGACTTTGATTGATTTCATGAACAGCAAACAAGAAGGGCAGGACATGGCAGAGGCTCATGCTCTTACTGCAAGATAAGAAAAATCAATAGCATTTCATTCTCCGTTTTCATCTTCATCTTGATTTCATAGACATGTCACAATTCCTGCAGATTTTCCTTTAAGGATATCATATTATAACTGATTTGGATTGGATTTCGAGGCTGATGCTTATTCTCTGGACAGTACAGAAATCCATAGGCTGAAATCAGTGGAATAACTTTGGAACAGATCAATATAAAGAAGTGCAATTTGATGTCCTTGATCACATGAAGGGCAAGGAAGGATAGGACCTCACCAGAAACTTACTCTTACTGCACTGCAATGCAGGGAATTTTGTCAGACATTCATTTCTCAAGTTCAAAATGGCAAATTCCTATATTATATATTCAGGGGTCTTTTCTAAGTAACAGATTTCTCTTGGACATTCCAACTAGAAGGACCTCCCATTGATACCATTGAGAGTTCCCCTCCCTCCTCAAAAAAATGAGTAGCAAAAAGAAAAGCTTGATAAATCAGTTTCAATTTATATGAAATGAAAGGAAAGTGGACAAGGTTCTGAGTTATTGCTTACATTTTACAAAATTAACCTGGGTAAAAAAAGCATTCCCAAATGTGCAAACATGCTCCTATGATGTGATATGCATTCTTCCTATTTAGTAATAGAAGTTTCTTTAGTTTAGTTGTTGTATGAATATTCTTTCAAAATATTTTTGTATTTCCATTTCATTTGTAGTTAACCACCGTGAATGCTCACATTGATCTGAGCGGTGTCAAAATAAAATCTGAAAAAATCAGGAGAATGTTCTGTTCACTAACTCTGCCTTACAATTTGTTGTTTCATGATCAAAATCCCAAATATAGTTCTCTTTCCACAACTGATTATGTCATACATTCAGATATGCACATGGTTCAAATCCATCTACCTTAGCAAGTTGTAAAAATGCAGCAATTCGGTTTTTGTCCTGGATATGCACGTGATCTGAACCCAGCCATGGAGTTCTGAAGTGTCCTTGATTGAGGCCTGTATCTTTGAGTTTCCTAGACACCGAGGATGGATCCTTACCTCAGTCTCTGAATCAGAGAGTATATTTCTCTCTTGTTAGTGAAATGAGTCTATTAAAAGATTTAGATGAAAAAGCTGGGATAGGTTTGCACTGAATTCACTTCAGCAAATCACAAATACCTTTCTAGCTCAAGGCTTGTAAAATAAATCCATTTACAAGAATGAGATTTTCTTTTGAACGGCTGAAATGGCTTTCTCATCAGTTCCCTTTTAGACCTTTTCTTATGTATGTACGTAGGTATGTATGTCTGCAGTATTATTTTTTAAATCTAATTCTTTACATTTCTCTCCTGTTTGACCAGATAGACAGGGATGGATGGTAGGAAATTACAGCCTCTTCTTTTCCACAGTATAATATATTATTGAGTCAAGTTTTATGTTACTTTTGGGGGAGATAGGCAGTGATAGAAATATGAATAATAAATAAAAATAAATAATAAATAAAGTGCTTTTATCAGTATAAAATTATTTAAGTAGATAAAAATGCAATATAGATTGAAGTAATGCCTTTGATACCCTAACATCAACTTTAATTTGAGTTCATTGATGAGATCTGTCAGGCAAAGGAACTCAGATAATTTCTACCAAAATCATTGTCGCTTGGGTGCCAAAGCTTTTCTGAACTTTAGGCTGCATACCTGACAAAATGTCCTTTTTCCATTTTTGGCATTTATATACATTCAATTCAGCCACGCCCCCTTTCAAATCAGACAACACTTCCTCTACCACAATTTTAAAACACTGTATGCGGACAGACACTTCCTTTGGTGCTGGAAGCTGGCAGAAGGAAGGAAGGAAGGAAGGAAGGAAGGAAGGAAGGAAGGAAGGAAGGAAGGAAGGAAGGGAGGGAGGCAGGCAGGCAGGCTATGGTGGAGAACAACCTCAAAAGTTTGCCTTCCGATAAAAAAGGATATTTGATGACACTCCATGGTGCCATGGTAGTCATGTTGTGAACAGGCAAGATCCAGCCTGATGAACAGCCAATTTGTGTGAGTGCTGCTGAAGCCGCCTGGTACTAATGCTGGACTTTGCTTAAAAAATTATAAGAAATCTCTAAAACTTCATCATTTAAAACTGCAAGAATACACTCCCGAGGCCATTCCTGCTTGCCATTGTCCAGGAAACAGGACATGAAAATCATTCCCTATGAAAAAGAGGGCATTGGAGAGCTTAACATCATGTACACATCAATATTTACCTAAAGAATCTGTGGGTTGGAGGCGTGAAGAAAACATATGGTTCAAATAGATGATTGGATGTAGAAATGATTCCACTGATCTGGAAGTCTCCTGCTTTGTAGAAATTAAAATGGTCCTTTCTCTCTCTCATCACATTAAATGGACATTTTCTCATCAGAGTCCCACAGGGAAAATGGGACAACAGTAGAAGCAGAAACAACATTTCACGAATCATGATGGAGATGCTTGCTATGGTTGTCTCTCAGTGAGATGCCTCATCCTTAATCTCTGGGTGGATAATTAGGAGGAAAAATCTTTTACAAAAGGGCACAGCTATAGTAAATATGGTCCAGCCTGGTAGCAGATCTGAAAGGGCAACTTTTAATTTCAGTCTGGTATAGTCTGTGTGTAATCCAGTCCCACCCTCTGCTCTTAGCAGAGCAGGAAGTAGATACAGGCAGGTTTTCAGGTTTTGCATTAGAGAAGTTACCAAATATTTGTCATGGTGGTTTCCAAAGTGATCTACAATAATAGTGGTGAAATCCCATAGGCTTGGTTGAAAGAAGAATAAATCACAATGATATTGATAATAATAAGTGGAATTGGGAGTCTCTGTTGCAACAAAGGTGTGCAGCTGCAGAAATAAATTGTGTGACTCATGGGTATGGTTCCAGCTTGGCAGTCAACAAACGAACAAGTCAGGAAAGTTTTATTTCCTTTTATTCAGGAAAGTTTTTTAAATATTAAAAATTGTAAGAAACTTAATATCTGCTGGGAGTCATATTATGATTTATTCTGGACAGTGCTTAACTAGCCTATGGGCATATTGTAATTCCTCCTCACCCTGTCCTGGTGTGGGTAAGGCCATCTTCCTAAATTCAGATCAGATACCACAGAATAGCTACATCCAGGGAAAGAGATGTCATCCAGATGAATCATTAAGGACGTTTTTTACAAAGTCACCTTCTGAGTTCTGAAAAGGAGATGACTAGAAATCTTCATGTTCATAGTTTCCTTAGGTCGATGGAAGATTCCGATGAATTTAAAAGTAGAGTGGACATATGGAAATCTACAAAGAACCAACTTTGGATGGAACCAGCAGAGGAGCTGGCACCTGGTTTTGGCAAATGTTGGGAAGTTTGGAAATTTTTGAATAGACTGCGCACGGGTATAACAAGATCTAGAGATACTCTGAATAAATGGGGTTATCCAGTGACCTCTGCCCTTTGTGATTGTGGAGACTTGCAGACAACAACACATATGTACACTTGCCTTTTGTGCCCTGATCAATTCACACGTGAGGACCTCATGATAGCACGACAGAATGCAGTTAATGTTGCCAGGTTCTGGGCAAGATCTGTCTAATATTTATATGTTTTAACTTTTATATTTCATATTTTAAATGCTGTTTTACAGTATTTTTTTAACTGTGATGCTTCTGACATGAATAAATAAATGTTCATAGTAAGGAGATAGGATAGTATATCCCTGGATTTTGCTGTTTTGCTGTGGTGTCTTGGACTGTATATTGTATTTTCTTTGATTTATATTGACCTTAGACCTAATTTGCATAAAAGAAAAGCAAAATGTAAGAACCAACAGTTTGTTCTCCTAGAACTGCTACAAACACATTTTCTCATGGAGATGATGTGGCTGATGATGCAGTCAGGGTCTCTGTCTGGATGGGTCCCAAATATCAATTTCCAGTGAAAATGTATCTTTTCTTTTTATACAGATGTGAACAAAGCAGAGGTATAAAGGTTTCTCCTGAACTGTTTCTCCTCCATTAGAATCAGAACACTGATGAGAACTTTTCTGTTAGCTTTCACATTGAACTAATTTTTCTAAAACTGTTTCAAGTTTTCAGCACTTTCTCTCTGGCTGGGTTCATTCGTTCAGTTTTGACTGCTCTCCCAGTGAAGAGAAACCTGAGAAAAAAGTTGGTTCCTCACTCAGGATGACAGTGAACTTTGACAGGGATTTTGTTTTCCCCTTTGAACACAATTGAATATAGACCTCTCCTTCTGCTATCCTTTACTCTTCCACTGCAGGTGGCCTTGTCACTCACAAAGGGTAGTGTATCTTGCCACTTGAATCTGGTGACTAGGACTTTTGCTCTTTTCTTCTTTCTAGCCCTGTCCCTTCCCTTGCCAACACTGCCAGCACTGGACTGCAACTGGCCCCTTAACCCAAATGGATGTCCCTCCCACAGCCTTTCCTGCATCAGAAGGACCTGTTCACAGTCCCTCATGCCTTGGTCACCTTTCATTTTGACTCCCACAAACACACTCTACATGGGCATTCCCTTGATGACCACCCACAAGACTCAACTGGTCCAGAGGCCAGCAGTTAACTTAGTGATGGGAGCCCCAAGGTTTTGCCCAATAACCTGTGAGAGTTGCACTAGTAATCAACTTCCTTCCAGATGCAATTCAAAATGCTGTTTGCCACCTTGGCAAGACTCGGGTCTGACTATCTCTGGCACGGCCTTCTCTCAGTGGCTTCTGCTTACTTAACCAATAAGAATGGGAAGGGTGCACTCCCTTTTTGTCCCTTCCCTTAAAAAATTACAACTCTAGGAAGGACAAGAACGAGCCTTCTTATTTGTGCCCCCCTCTTCGCTTGAAGAACAGTCCTTCCAAATTCAAATCAACTTCCATCAAAACTTTTTTCACAAAGACAAGAAATCCTATCATACTGGAGAGCATACTTCATGGACCAGCCCATGCCAGAGCTTCCTGTCGGCCATCAACATCCCCAGCTCCCCCATGGTTGAGTCCGTCACCTCCAGAATATTATCCATCCATCTTGCCCTTGGTCGACCCCTCTTCCTTTTGCCTTCCACTTTCCCTAGCATTAGTTGAGTCATTAGACCTCCCTATTTCTCTACTGCTAACCTCTCTATCTCCCTATTTCTCCAGCACTAATCTCTATATGCCCAGGTTGGGGGGTCCATTCTCCTTCCCAACCAAGTTCATTCTGTATTTTATCTCTCTGGAGTTCCTCCACTCTTCTGCTCCATCAAAGCCTCTGCTTTTCCTGCAATGGCCCAAAGGTGGGTCTCCTTCATCCTTCCCTGTTCCCTGCTGGGCTTCCCTCCTACAGAGCCTTTTCCTTGCTCCCATTCCAAGAGGAGGTGGTGGAAGAGAGAAGGAACACTCCTTGTGCACCCCAGTTGCCAGCCACTGCCACCTTTATTTCCTCTCTGCTCTGCAAGGCTTTGACCTCATTGAAGCACTTCAGGCTTCAGCCAGGCTCCCATTCCGAGCTCTGTGGCTCAGCTTTTTACAGCCCAGAAAATGACCCAACAACGAGCAGGTCTTTGTGTCTTTTCTCCTAAGTACCAGGACCAGTCTTTCTGCTTGTCACAACATCTCCACTCTAGAGCTTCCATATAATCCTTGTCTGTTCACCCTCCACATTTAGCTGCTGGTTCAGTTGTATCAGAAGCCCTTCCATTTGAAGGCTGGGGGAGAGCTGAAACGGAATTCTTACAATCCGGTAAGAAATTCAAATTTGGGTTTGCTCCCCAGAAAGGAACATCTTCAGACACTAGGAAACAGGGTATGATTTCCTGCTGTCTGAGTCCCATAGATGGATCGATGGATGACTGGCTGGCTGGCTTGCTGGCTGGATATATGCAAATAGGGTTTTTTAAAAAACCTGAAGGCTAAGAAATTAACAAAATATCCCTGTGATACTTTTTAGACAGTAGGATACAGGGTATGATTTCCTGCTGTCTGTCGTATATATATAGACACATAGAATATTTTTCAAAAGACTAAAGTATAGTAAATTAAAAAAAATCTCATGCAGTTTCTCAGGGAAAAACTTGTATCTAATGAGATTTAGTTTTCTCTTGAACTTTCAGCCTTATGTGATTTTGATCTTTGTTAAAATTATGATGCCGAGATATGGCTTATTAGGACCATACAGTGATTCCTTCAAGAAAGTGGAAGACATATCTGAAAAAGATCTGGTAGTCCCTGGAGAAGGAGGGAGAGGAGTTTCCCATCAAATCCCGAATCATTCTCTTTCAGTCAGAAGTGCTGAGCTGAAGAGGTTGAATTCTTCAGAGTACTTCCAATCCAGAAGAATAGCCATAAAGAAATTGAATAAAGGCTCAAAGGGAAATGTGGAAGCTATACATGTGGTTTTCTATGCCTTTGCAGCTTCATCTGCTCCTGAGAAACTTCCAGCTTCACAATCTTTCCAGGGATGGGCGTCATTTGGATGAAAATGGAGTTCCTGTTGCTGACTTTGATATCATGCACTGGACAGTGTTTCCCAACAAGTCTGAAGGTGGGGTGAAATTTGGGAGTGTAGAAAGTGAATCGTTTTCTGAAGTCAAGGTCTCCATCAATCAGAGTGCCATCCTATGGCCAACCTCATTTAACAAGGTAGCTGATGCTGCTTGGGTTTGCAAACTTTTCTGCTCAGATAGAATTCTCATTGAGGACAATAGAGATAATCTCCAAAGAAGGGAATCTAAAGCCCAATAGATATCATGGTTCTTCAGATGTTTTCCAATAGTTTAATACAAACTAGAACCTGCTACACCACCAATTGTGTAGGGTCCTTTACAATAAAAGAAAAGCAAGAGTGTTAGGGTTAGGGGAAAATACAAGATATAGCATTCCCAAACATGCACTAAGGAGAAAAACCTTTTGCAACGGAACCACTTTCCTTTGGAATAGAAGAATAAGACAAGAAGAATGTTGACAATAGATATTGGTAGAGAAAGAGAATCTCTTTTCATTTGCCGCTTCTGCACAGAGTCCTTTTCCATAATGGTCAATGTTAGATGGCACCTCCAACAATTACAAAGGAAGGAATAGGGTGTTGTTGTTGTTCCATGATCCAGTGAATGTTGGCAATCAGTAACTGCTTTGCCACTACTCCTTGGCTGTTTGCTCAATGTGCTCCTAGGCTTCCTGAAACCAGTTCATTGAAATAAACCTCTCTAATTCCTATATTCCCCTTCATGGATCACTGCCTTGTCGTGGCGAAGGGGCTTGCGTAACTCAATGAAGTCAGGTCAAGAAGAACAGGTCATGATGGAGAGTTATTACAAAACGTGGTCCACTGGAGGAGGGAATGGCAAACCACTCCAGTATCCTTGCCAAGAAAACCCATGGACAGTATCAAAAGGCTAAAAGATATGACGCCGGAAGATGAGCCCCTCAGGTCGGAAGGTGTCCAAAATGCTACTGGGGAAGAGCGGAGGGCAATTCCGAGTAGCTCCAGAAAGTGTGAAACGGCTGGGCCAAAGCCGAAAGGACGCTCAGTTGTGGATGTGTCTGGAAGTGGAAGGAAAGTCCGATGCTGTAAAGAACAATATTGCATAGGAACCTGGAATGTAAGATCTATGAATCAAGGTAAGCTGGATGTGGTCAAACATGAGATGACAAGATTGAACATCGACATCTTGGGAATCAGCGAACTAAAATGGACAGGAATGGGCGAATTTAATTCAGGAGACCATTATATATACTACTGTGGGCAAGAATCCCTTAGAAGAAATGGAGTAGCTCTCATAGTCAATAAAAGAGTGGGAAAGGCAGTACTGGGGTACAACCTCAAAAACGACAGAATGCTTTCAGTTCGAATACAAGGCAAACCATTCAACATCACAGTGATCCAAGTCTATGCCCCAACCACTGATGCCAAAGAAGCTGAAGTTGACCGGTTCTATGAAGATCTACAACACCTTCTAGAACTAACACCAAAAAAAGATGTCCTTTTCATCATAGGGGACTGGAATGCTAAGGTAGGAAGTCAAAAAATAACCGGAATAACGGGCAAGTTCGGCCTCGGAGTACAAAATGAAGCAGGGCAAAGGCTAATAGAGTTTTGTCAAGAGAACACGCTGGTCATAGCAAACACTCTTTTCCAACAACACAAGAGACGACTCTACACATGGACATCACCAGATGGTCAATACTGAAATCAGATTGATTATATACTTTGCAGCCAAAGATGGAGAAGCTCTATACAATCAGCAAAAACAAGACCTGGAGCTGACTGTGGCTCAGATCATGAGCTTCTTATCGCAAAATTTAGGCTTAAATTGAAGAACGTAGAGAAAACCACTAGACAAATCAGGTATGACCTAAATCATATCCCTTATGAATATACAGTGGAGGTGAGGAATAGATTTAAAGGATTAGATCTGGTAAACAGAGTGCCTGAAGAACTATGGATGGAGGTTCGTAACATTGTACAGGAGGCAGCAACTAAAACCATCCCAAAGAAAAAGAAATGCAAGAAAGCAAAGTGGCTGACTGATGAGGCTTTACAAATAGCTGAGGAAAGAAGGGAAGCAAAAGGCAAGGGAGAAAGGGAAAGATACAAACAACTGAATGCAGAATTCCAGAGAATAGCAAGGAGAGATAAGAAGGCCTTCTTAAATGAACAATGCAAAGAAATCGAGGAAAACAATAGAATGGGGAAGACTAGAGATCTCTTCAAGAAAATCGGAGATATCAAGGGAACGTTTTGTGCAAAGATGGGCATGATAAAGGACAAAAAAGGCAGGGACCTAACAGAAGCAGAAGAGATTAAGAAGAGGTGGCAAGAATACACAGAAGAACTATACAAGAAAGATCTTAATATCCCTGATAAATATGATGGTGTGGTCACTGACCTTGAGCCGGACATCCTAGAGAGTGAAGTCAAGTGGGCCTTAGGAAGCATTACTAACAACAAAGCTAGCGGAGAAGACAGTATCCCAGCTGAGCTATTTAAAATCCTAAAAGAGGATGCTGTTAAAGTGCTGCACTCAATATGCCAACAAATTTGGAAAACTCAACAGTGGCCACAGGATTGGAAAAGGTCAGTTTACATTCCAATCCCAAAGAAAGGCAATGCCAAAGAAT
Organism: Charina bottae; assembly: GCA_023362775.1. Lineage (NCBI taxonomy): Eukaryota > Metazoa > Chordata > Lepidosauria > Squamata > Charinaidae > Charina > Charina bottae. The sequence goes on along the minus strand of JALMGJ010000002.1, from coordinate 29,021,412 downwards.
GTTCAAACTACCGTACAATTGCGCTCATTTCACATGCCAGCAAGGTTATGCTCAAAATCCTACAAGCTAGGCTTCAGCAGCATGTGAACCGAGAACTACCAGAAGTGCAAGCTGGGTTTCGAAGAGGCAGAGGAACTAGAGATCAGATTGCCAACATTCGCTGGATCATGGAAAAAGCAAGAGAGTTCCAGAAAAACATCTACTTCTGCTTCATTGACTACGCTAAAGCCTTTGATTGTGTGGATCACAACAAACTGTGGCAAATTCTTAAAGAGATGGGAGTACCAGACCACCTTACCTGTCTCCTGAGAAACCTGTATGCGGGTCAAGAAGCAACAGTTAGAACCGGACATGGAACAACCGACTGGTTCAAAATTGGGAAAGGAGTACGACAAGGCTGTATATTATCACCGTGCTTATTTAACTTATATGCAGAGTACATCATGAGAAATGTCGGGCTGGATGAATCACAAGCCGGAGTTAAGATTGCCGGGAAAAATATCAACAACCTCAGATATGCAGACGATACCACCCTAATGGCAGAAAGTGAAGAGGAACTAAAGAGCCTCTTGATGAGGGTGAAAGAGGAGAGTGCAAAAGCTGGCTTGAAACTCAACATTAAAAAAACCCAGATCATGGCATCTGGTCCCATCACTTCCTGGCAAATAGAAGGGGAAGAAATGGAAGCAGTGACAGATTTTATTTTCTTGGGCTCCAAGATCACCACAGACGGTGACTGCAGCCATGAAATTAAAAGACGCTTGCTCCTTGGGAGGAAAGCTATGGCAAACCTAGACAGCATATTAAAAAGCAGAGACATCACCTTGCCGACAAAGGTCCGTATAGTTAAAGCTATGGTTTTTCCAGTAGCAATGTATGGCTGTGAGAGTTGGACCATAAGGAAGGCTGAGCGCCGAAGAATTGATGCTTTTGAACTGTGGTGCTGGAGAAGACTCTTGAGAGTCCCTTGGACTGCAAGGAGGTCAAACCAGTCAATCCTAAAGGAAATCAACCCTGACTGCTCATTGGAAGGACAGATGCTGAAGCTGAAGCTCAAATACTTTGGCCACCTAATGCGAAGAGAGGACTCACTGGAAAAGACCCTGATGCTGGGAAAGACTGAGGGCAAAAGGAGAAGGGGACGGCAGAGGATGAGATGGTTAGATAGCATCACCGATGTAATGAACATGAATTTGAGTAAACTCCGAGAGACAGTGGAGGACAGGAAGGCCTGGCGTACTATGGTCCATGAGGTCACGAAGAGTCGGACACGACTAAACGACTGAACAAATTCCTATATTGCCCTGGCTGATCTTTATTTTCATGTTTAGACAGTGCCTTCTTCTAGATGTACAGAAAGTTGTTTCCCAGGATACGCCAAGCTCATGAGAGAGGGAGCACCAGTTTGCTGCTATGACTGTTCTCTATGCATGGAAGGAACAATCTCTGTGCAAGAAGGTAGGTGGCTTCTGAGAAAAGAGAGAAATGGAGGATGCAATCAAAATTTGCCTTTGCTTTTATGGGCAACATTTCTCTGGGCAGACATATTGAATTATTCCTTGGACATGAGTGCATCATCATAATATGGATCTCCCGGGAGTTGCAATTGAGTTCCAGCATGTGTTATTTTCCAGCCAGAGATCAGACTTGGTATGCTGAGAGCTAAACTCCATAATGAAGATGGAGTGAAGACAAAATCTTTATTTGACTTAAATTGGACGTGAATGATTCACATTCAATAATTTTCTTCCCCTTGCTTGAACAAACATGTGAGGGAACTGAATATAAGAACCCAAACAGCATCCTTTGTCACTATCAAAAAGGCAAGGCAACAAGGCAGCAATTACGTCCCAACAGCAATTAAGTTATTTAAAGCCTAAGTTCTAGATTTGGGCCCACCTTATGCCTCTTGTTGGATTCAAAAGACAATGGCGCACTACTCTTTCAACTTTTAGGTCACATTCAGCTCCATGTTCCTGATCACTTCCTCACTATTACTCATGGTCCATTTATATTTCAGGAAAATGTTTTCTCACCCTCCAACATAGGCCTTAACAAACTACAGTGGGAAAGTATTTCCAATCTCTTCTCCACCTCTCCCAATATCCTCTCTCACCTCATCACTTTTAAAAAGATGTTTTATGTACTATAGTAGTAATTGATTAAAGTTGCATTTTTCATGATCCTGCAGCTGCCAAAATTGAGAGATGCTATCAACTCTTTTTCAGATGCAGCCCATTGCAGCAAGTGTCCAGATGACCAGCATTCTAATATGAAGCGAAATCAGTGTGTCCCCAAAGTTATAACCTTTTTGTCATATCAAGAAACATTGGGTCTCATCCTGGCTCTCTTTGCATTTACTTTGTCTCTAACCACTGCTTTTGTTCTGGGAATCTTTGTTAAATACAGAGAAACTCCCATCGTCAAAGCAAACAACCGGGACCTCACCTACATTCTCCTGGTCTCCCTCCTTCTTTCTTTCTTGACCTCCCTTCTCTTCATTGGTCATCCAAAGAAAGTCACCTGTTTTCTTCGACAAACCACTTTCAGTGTTGTTTCTCTGTTGCCATGTCTTCCTTGCTAGCCAAGACCATCATGGTGGTAGTGGCGTTTCTGGCTACAAAGCCAGGGAGCACGATGAGGAAATGGCTGGGGAAGAGTATGGCCAACTCCATTGTCTTATCCTCCTCTGGTATTCAAGTGGGCTAAGAATCTCTCCCCCATTCCCAGATTCTGACCTACATTCAAAACCAGGACACATCCTGCTGCAATGTAATGAAGGCTCAGTCACCATGTTCTACACTGCCCTTGGCTACATGGGATTTCTGGCCGCTATCTGCTTCTTTGTGCCTTTCCTAGCCCAGAAGCTACCTGGGAGCTTCAATGAAGCCAAGTGGATCACCTTCAGCATGGTGGTTTTCTGCAGTGTTTGGGTCTCCTTCGTCCCCACCTACCTGAGCACCAAAGGAAAATTCATGGTGGCTGTGCAGATCTTCTCCATCCTGGCCTCCAGCCTGGGCTTACTGGGATGCATCTTTATCCCCAAATGCTACATCATTATCCTGAGACCAGACATGAATACAAAGGAGCATCTAATGATGAAAAACAATGAAGGCTCATGACTTTAGAACTTCTTTTTGTAAAGCTTACTGGTACATAAAATAACATGCCTTGGAAGTAATCTAATTTTTTGTGTTCTAAACAATCTTTGTCTATCCATGTGAGTTGTCAATTATAATGGCTAACTATAGCCAGGCTGAGGGGGATGTCAGTTTGATAGCTATAGACCCCCCTCACCCCGCTTTAGTATCCCCTCTTTCCGAGTGGGGATGGCAAGGGTTATCTCAACCCCATAGTTAGTGTGTCTGGATGCTAGTAGAGCCTGGAGTAGCCCTGGGGTTCCCCAAGGCCGCAGGACAACATGGTGAACGGCGAGCGGCAAGTCTGGTGTAGACATGGAGTATCCCTGGATGGGGCCCTGGGGTTCCCTGAGGCTGTGGAACAACATTGTTAGCAGCGAGCCTGGAGCCTGGAACCTGGAGCGGCCCTGGGGTTCCCCGAGACTGCATAACAACGTAGCAAGATAGATGTTGAGGCACATTTTGTCCCCCAGGTTCAGTACATCAGTATGGTGAGAGCTGTGGGGGAGGCGGCAATCTGCAAGGGTGCGGCACAGTGGCTAGGGCTCCTTGAAGCCACGGAATATCAATGATGCAGTTACCTGGTGTCACCAGGAACCAAAGTGGGTTTGGGGGGCATTTTGACCTCCAGGCACAGCATGCTGGGGCGGCAAGTGGTCAGCAGTGGCTTAGCATCCCCAGAAGACCTCAGGGAAGATGTTGGAGGGGCGTTTTACCCCATAGTCTGTATGCTGGGTGGAGGAAGACCCGGAGCATCTGGTTGTAAGAGATATGACACAGAAGGCGACCAGCAGCTGTGGCAGACCTGGACGTTCAGTGCGGTGGCTAGGTGCCATGAGGGACCCCGGTGGGTGCCAGGTGGACCCCTCGGACTCCACGGATGCAAGCAAACATTTGGGCAGACCAGGGAACCCCTATAAGGAAAAGGTGGGGATCCCTCCCATGTGGCGAGTAAGTGCTCCCTCCCACAGATGAGAGATGCAGAGGGAGCTAGAGAGTGAATGAGGTATGAGTGGATTCCTCCCTCCTTGATTGAGGGTGAAGGGGGAGGAGAAGAGAGTGGGTGCCCCCTGCCAGCTAGTGAGGCTGGTGAAGGGGGCACAGTAGATGTGGGGTTGGGGTGATGGCTGGGTCCCTGCAGCACTGAGTGCGAGAGCTGGAGTGCCGTGGGCTCGCCACCACCCCATGGTTGTCTGATGTATGTGTATTGATGTATGATGGAGGGAACCCCAACTAGAGTACCTGGAGGGGAAGGATTGGAGGGAAATGGAAATTCCAGGGGGGTTAGAGTGGGTTACCCTATTCAGGTGGTGATGGGTCAGGGGTGTTATTGCAGGGGCCAGAGGGTGGGCCATTATCAGGGAAGCCACCCCCAGTGTTTGGTACTGGTGGCATGTTCTGGCCCTCTGTGCTCAGACCCGGGTCCTGGACAGCAGAACCATTGAGGCCCTGGCTTTCGGCTGCTGCTTTGGAATGCCAGGTTGGTTAATAACAAGACCCCTCTCATTCATGAGTTGATCATCGAGGAGGAGGCAGACTTGGTGTACATTACTGTGACCTTGCTGGGCCCTGAAGGTGGGTACCCCTTTCAGAAATGTGCCTGGATGGGTTTATGGTATGGCACCAGCCGAGACATCAGGGCAGGGGAGTGGGTGGATGTTGTCATCCGGGAGTCTCTAGTGGCCTTCAAGGGCACTGCTCCAGAAGTGGCCGGTTGTGAGACCCTGTTTTTCAAGTTGGGTTCCTGAGATCAGTTGGGAGTGCTGCTACTGTACCAGCCTCCCTGCTGCATAGCAACCTCCCTGCCTGAGCTGCTGGAGGCCATCTTGAGGTTGGCAGTGGAGTTTCCCAGACTTATGGTTCTGGGGGAACTCAGCCTGCCATCCCTGGACTCAGCACTGGATCTTGCCAGACTAAAGGTAAACTATAAGCCCTATGGGTTCAGTGTTGGCTCTAAGGCGGGGTTACCTTGAGCCTCTTTCCTTTATCACCAATGGAATCCGGACTGTGCAATCTTTAATCTGCCTGGAATGCACCACCTCCCTCTTGGGAAGGACCAGCCACTCTGAACTCCACCACATCACCCCCCCCTTCAGGAACACATTCCATTCCATCTCATCACCCCTCATCCCCCTCTTCAAAGTCAGTCTCTCCCTCCAAGTTCTCAGGGAAACTGGGGAGCGGGGGCAGGGATGAACGTGAAGAGGCAAATTCCTCCTCCATGTCCGAGGATAACTGGCCAGGTGGCTCTTCCTGCAAAACAGCTAGACAGTTTTAAAAATTCTCCCCCCTCTCCCTTGGTACTTGCAGGCCCGAAGTTGATGGCCAAGGCTCTTCTGCCTTTGTGACTCCCTGCCCATGGGCCCCTTGCAGGGAGAAAAGTAGCAAACACACGAACTCCTCTGCTTGCTCTGACGGCTGGGGAACGCTGGGGAATTTGCGAGGCTTCGGCTTGCTAGGGAATCTCTGATGTAAGTGGGACACCAATCTGAGGGCGTGGAGGTCTCTTGCATTCTCACATGAGCGCTCAGCCACTGAGTACCCCTTCCAATGGATCAAATACTGAATACCCCTTCCCCGCCATCTCCAGTCCAAAATCTCCTCAACTTCGAACTCTTTTTCCCCATCTACAATCTTCCTCTTCTTCCCCATCTACAATCACCAGTGATTCCTCCCTGTCCTGCTGTGAATGACACACCTTCCTCAATTCAGATCAGATATTCCAGAACAGCTATATCCAGGGGAACTCAAGCAATCTTTATGTTTACAATTTCCATGAAATCTAGGCCTATTCCTTCAACTTCTCTGTGCAATATAGCCAGCCTTCATATATTGGAGCATACAGTGCCCAAGAATCCATGCAGATTCTTATTTGATTCCAGGCAAAGTGATCACATCAACAGCAGAAAAGAGCTAAGAGTTTACTGAATGTTCAGGAAACAATGCTATAGGATCAGTCCCCTCAACTCCTGTCCTCTAGTGTACACTAGGAGTATGTTCTCCCAGCAGAATAAGCCAATGAATGAAGGTCATCCCACCTGCAAGCAAGATGTGCAAAAAGCCTACCTCCAGGAGTGAGACAATCCTTATTACTCTCTCCTCATTTACTCACCCTATGTGCTGAATATATGTTAAGGGAGGCTGGATTGGAAGAAGATGATCATGGTTTAAAACTGGACGAAGAAACATCAAGCTGTGCTATGCTGATTGCACTATAATTGCTGAAAATGCAAAAGTTCTGAAAGCTCTAGTAATGAGAGTCAAGGAGCATAGAGTAAAAATGGGACTACGATTAAATATATAAGACCAAACATAAAACAGCAGGTATGGCAACCAGTTTTAGAACTGACAGTGAAGATACTAAAGAGCTAAATAACTTTTGCTTTTTACTGTATTTATTAATTTTTTTTTCAAAACAAAGAAGTACTGAAAATTACTTGTTAAAATGAGTGGGCATATAAATGTGTTTAGTTACTAAATAACTAAATAAAGGCAGAATAAGCCTCAATGTGACAGATTCTTTTCAGGAACTGTGAAGACAACACAGACAAAGCGGGAAGTTATGTCTTCCTTGGTTCTATGGGAGGATATATTTTTCAAAAATATATTTTTTTTCCAAAGAAGAAGATAGCCTGGTTTTTTTTTTTTTTTTTTTGCTAAATCTTCTCTCTCCAAATGTCCATTTCTAAATTTTATTTACAATGCAATATGGTAGAGTACACTGGAGACTTGAAAAGGTCAAGGTAAAATTCATTCAAGCAGTATGACTTAACCTTCTACTTTGAAGAAGCTGCTTTTCCTATGCATCATCAGTGAGTTTACTATGGGTTTCCTATAGGTTTATTCTAAGAGGTGTCTATGAGGTTACTATATGTCTCATCCTTCTGGGCCTTGGGGGTTATCTACGTATTCCTAAGTACATTATTCTATCTATCTTTTGCTAACCCTTAATCTATCATTCCTGTATAATTCTTTTTGTGTGTCCTGTCCCTCTTTTTCTTTTATAGGAACACTTGAATTGCCCTATCCTGTATTAGTACTCATGCTATCCATGTCCTTGGCTCTACATGGTGTGTGTTTGTGTGTGTGAAACATGGCAAAAGGCAAGATGGTGCTTGCACGCATGTATTTATCATAGGAATTTGTAAGGATGGAGAATCCAGCAGCAATGGTTAATTGCGGCTGGATGCTCCAACCTTACACAATATAAAGGAAGGAAGGAAACAGGGATAAAAGGAAGATGGGGGAGGGGGAAACACAAGCCTCCAAGAAAGCAGCAGCATCAGGAAAACATGAGAAGCCACTGACAAAAGAACTACCAATGCGGCAACCACGAGGCCGGAAGAGAGCAATCAATATGAAGTAAAGAATGAAACCAACAAAGAAAAGAACTGAGAGGGAGGGGTGGGACAAAGTAAGAACCAAATGGTTAAAGGAGAAGTATCGGGGGGCGGGGGGGAAGAAACCCACTTGTGACTTTCTGTGAGGTTCACGATCTTTATGATCCAAAACCATAAATCTACAACACAGGCCATGAGGGATATGTGCAATTCATTTATTGAATCAGCATCGTGCTCCGTTAAAGTCACAAGTGGGTTTCTTCCCCCCCCCAGACCTCTCCTTTAACCATTTGGTTTTTACTTTGTCCCGCCCCTCCCTCTCAGTTCTTTTCTTTGTTGGTTTCATTCTTTACTTCATATTGATTGCTCTCTTCCAGCCTCGTGGTCGCCGCATTGGTTGTTCTTTTGTCAGTGGATTCTCGTGTTTTCCTGATCCGGCGATGCTGCTGCTTTCTTGGAGGCTTGTGTTTGAATAGAAACTAGTAAATGAGAAAAAGGGTGCCTAATACTCTTACTTAATTCATTATCTTTTAGACAAAAATAACAAATGGATAATAAAACAATTCCAGCCAATTTGGCATTGCATCCAGTTATTTCTCCCCATCAAAGTTCTGTTCTTTCATATTTACATTCGTGCTACTTTTTTATTAACCTGTTCAATCGTGTCTGATTCTCAGAAACTCTCTGGAAAAATCCCTCCAGTTTTCTTGGAAAGGTTTTTCAGAAGTGGCTTGCCATTGCCTCATTCCTAGAGCTGAGAGGAAGTAACTGGCCCAGCAGCTTTTTCACTCAAATTTTATAATTCAAAACTCACATGGAAAGAAGAAAATTGGATAGAACATGTATAAAGGAATTCCCTCCCAAGTGATATTCTTTTATATTACCAATAAATATCCAAAAATAGGTATTAAAATCAGGACCCCACATTTGTTTTCATCATCAAATGCTCCTTGGTGTTCATGTCAGGTCTCACGATAATGATGTAGCATTTAGGGACAAAGATGCAGCTCAGTAAGCCAAAGCTGGAGGCCAGGATGGAGAAGATCTGCACAGCCACCATGTATTTCCCCTTGGTGCTCAGGTAGGTGGGGACAAAGGAGACCCAAACACTGCAGAAAACGAACATGCTGAAAGTGATTAACTTGGCTTCATTGAAGCTCCCTGGGAGCTTGCGGGCCAGGAAAGCCACCAAGAAGCAGATGGCAGCCAGAAAGCCGATGTAGCCAAGGGAAGCATAAAACATGGAGACTGAACCTTCATTGCATTGCAATAGTATCTGTCCTAATTGGGAATGCATGTCAGAATCTGGGAATGGGGGAGAGATACCCAGCCACAAGGTACAGATTCCCACCTGAATCCCAGAACAGCACAAGACAATGGAATTGGCCAGTGTCTTCCCCAGCCATTTCCTCATCCTGCTGCCTGGCTTTGTGGCCAGAAAGGCCACCACCACCATGACAGTCTTGGCAAGCAAGGAAGACACGGCAACTGAGAAAACAACACTGAAGGTGATTTGTCGAAGAAGGCAGGTAACTTTCTTGGGGCGACCAATGAATAGAAGGGAGGTCAAGAAGGAAAGCAGGAGGGTGATCAAGAGAATGTAGGTGAGGTCCCGGTTGTTGGCTTTGACAATGGGAGTTTCTTGGTATTTAATGAAGATTCCTAGAACAAAGGCAGTAGTTATGGATAAGGCAATGGCAGAGAGAGCGAGGATGAGACCCAGTATTTCGTGATAGGACAGGAAAGTTAAAACTTTGGGGACACATTGATCTCGCTTCTTATTGGAATGCTGATCATCTGGGCAGTTTTTGCAATGGGCTGCATCTGAAAAATACAAGTAATAGGTGTTCAACAAGCATCTATCTGAATATGCAGATGAAGTATGATGAAAAATCCATTCTCCTCTTGTATACTAATTCCCCCTTCCCCTTCCTGGGCTGGGAGGCATTGTTCCCAGTCCCTTATGTCTTAATCACTTCCTGAGTAATTACTACAATGTGTTCTACATGGAACTGCCCTTGAAGAACATCTGGAAGTTGCAATGGTGGTTCAGCAGTAATCGATGCACCTTCTTATACCTATGGGTCTAACGGGAGAGGCATGCTTTGGGTCCCATTAATTAAAGGATGTCATATAATGGGACCCAAATGATGAGTCACAACACCTTTCCTTTTTGAGCATCAAACTCCCTTCAATTAGATTGACCCAACTGTTTTGGCCTTTTGAAAAAAACCTAGATGTATTCCTGGGCACGGAAGTTGGTATGTTACTGGGAGCTTGTGAGATACTATTATTTAATGAATGATTAGCTTTCTCTTTGGTTGCTCTTACAGGTTTTTATTGATGTATTGTTTGCTATTTTTGTATTATGTTTTTATCTGATCTTAACCATTCTGAGTCACAACAGCAAATCAATCAATAAATGTGAATAATACAACACAGCAATATTATGCAAAATAGGTTTTTGGATGTGAGGGACTGAGAGGAAATATTGGGAAAGGTGGAAAACTTATACCAAAATACCTGCTTATTGTACTTGGTTAGGACCTAAATTAGGTAGTTACAAAATGGATATTCATGGAGGAAACATCAACAGTGGGTAAAAAAGAGAAGTTGCTATGGGCATGAGGCTGAATATGGGCTGCAATGTGAAAAGAAGTAGGCCATTGTCTTTTGAATCCTACCAAAATTACCACATTGGCCACATTGTGTACCACTATCCTTGCTCAGATGGGCAATTGCTCTGTTCCAGCAGAAATCCTCAGAAGATCATGGTTTTTCCAAACAAGATCCTAATACTGCCAAATCAGAGTGGTCACAGATAGAAGGGCTGAGACAGTCCTTGCTGACAATTTCAAAAGTTGCAGAGAAAGTAGTTCATGTTGGTCTAGTGATGGTTCCGGTTCTTACTTATTGGAACCATTTTGTTGGAGCCAAACAGATAATATGGGATGGGATGGGATTGGTTGGGACACTAGCAGGAAGGATTAGGGCTGTAGGCTAGACTAGGAAGTTGAAAAGAATATTGGAAGGAGGCACTGGCTAATTTAATCTTTTTAGTGAGTTAGTTAAGTTAAATCTTCTTTCTTTCCCCAACTGTTGTTGACTTTCATCAACTTGCTGTTCTTATCAATCTACAGCAGATTTTTATTTTCTACTGCCCCTCTGTAAAGCTATGAGTAGTCCATATGAGACCATCCCATTTGAATTTCACAACACTTCTACAATGAGGTTCTCCAGATCCTTGGAAGGAGAAGCTATGGAACACCTAGGAGTAGCATCCAAACTCTTTTACAGCTGCCTGTATTCTGAGACATGGCCAACTGCTTGCACATGCATGTGGTGGTAGCCAGAGCTGCTTCCAAAGCCGGTGTGAATCTTGATTCTACATCAGATGCTCCAGGAGGTCATGCCACCCTTGAAAGCTTGGAATTTAGCCCTCAAAGCTCATTAAAAAGTTACTAGCAAACTAATTTTAATATGACAATATAAGAACATTACTGAATACTTATGGAGAAATCGTATTGACACTAACAATTTCTCTTTACATTTAAGTTGAATTTAGTTTTTGTTCTGTCTCTATCTTCTTTCTGGAGTGTGCCTCCTTGCATGCTGATCCTGGCCTGTGGTTGCAAAAGCTTAGGCACCTCTGCTGTAGCTCTGTTACCCACCAATGGTATTAAGAAAAAAATATGCTAATAATTAGATATTCAACTAGGAAAGAAAACAGCTTTAACAAATACTGCTCAGAAAACCAAGTTAGATTGCCATCTTTGCTCTAGACTAGAGCCACCTACCTTCTTGCATGGAGATTGTACCTTCCATACATGGGGAACAATCATAGCAGCAGACAGGCGCTCCCTCTCTTTTGAGCTTGCTGTATCCTGGGTGACAACTTTCAGTACATCTAGACAAAGGCACCTTCTAAACATAAAATAAACATAAAACTTAAAAATAGAGGGCATTTTGGGAGGTATGTGAATTGGGATCTCTTACATAATAACAACAAACATAATAGGAATTGAAGTAAATTATGGGCTGAAATGAGGCCCAGTATTATTAGACACTCATCTGACTAAGTGATGCAGCTCAGATTAATCCCAGTGCCTGGAGGCTGTGACACTCTCGATGGGGAGAAAGAGCTTAAACGGAACCCAGACAAGATGGAGTGGTTGTAGATTTTTTGTTCTTCCATTTCTAAGGATTGGTGACCTTGAGTTCTGGACAGGGTTGAATTTCCCCAGTCAGAACTTTTGCACAATTTGAGCATGGACTTCTGGAATCTCAGCTCCTGCTCAAAGAGTAGGGGACAACTGTAGCCAGGTCTAGCTTTGTCCAGATTCATCTGGTATGCTAATTGTGCCCTTTCCTGAATCTGGAGTCCCTAATCACAGTCACACATGCCTTAGTCACATCATCTTTGGATTATTGAACTGAGTTCTGCATGAGGCTCCCCTTGAAGACCATTTGAAAACTTCAGCTGGTCCAGAATGCAGTGTTGTGTGCACTTATATCCGTACCTCAGTATGCCCATTGGTCACTTCGTCTAAACAAGCTACACTGGTTACTGGTGGGTTTCCAGATGTACTTGAATGTGCTGGTTGTGATCTATAAAGCCCTTCATAGCATATGGTCTAGATACCTAGGGACCACCTCTTTCTCATTATTTCTGTCCACCCTGTAAGATCTGGCAGAATGGCCTAACTGTCATAGCTGGTGTCATCTGTGTGACCTGAGTTTGGTAGTTGGGGGGGGGGAGGCTGTAACCTGATAGCTAATGTAGTAGAATGCAAATGACCAGTATGCTTTTCTTCGCACAGATAGTAATATGTTTCGAAGAGCTGACTGGGAATCCCATGGTCGGAATGGGGCAGGGATGCTGGGTCTCCAAAGCAACGAGATATGGGCGAGAGAGAGGAGGAGCGAAAGGAAGGACACTGAAACATTTCCTGCCAGGCAGCCATTCAAAGCTTAAACCTTGGACTAGTCTATTACCCTTGTTTTCTAGTAAAAATCTTCATCTATCCTTATGGCTTGTACTGTGAATTTTTGAAACAAGGTTGTTAGGGCTAAGATCCTCACAGAAAGCTGTGAATCACTCAAATGGCAACCTATCCAGAAGATTATTCTGACCAGGAGGGTTGCCCTCCAGGGATTTTATGAGAGGTTTGTTTAAGGCTCCAGGAAGGTCACCTAACCAAACTATTGCAAACAGAAGCTGGCTCGCAGGGAGCAGAGGCTTGCTCACATGGAACGGATGAGCATGCAGGAGAGAGGCTTGGTGTCATTCCGAAGTAGCATCTAGATGCCTCCGCCCATGAACTGCTCTCTGATGAACAGCAGCAGCAGGAACGGAGCACAGAAGCACAAATGATTTTAACAATGCTGCATTCTTTCTATGAAGCTTCGTCCTCGGCAACAGAGCAACTGGGACTTCCTCAAGCTGCAAGAGCAGTTGGTGAGGTTACTCCCTGTTCAACCCGCTTTTTCAACTTGCAAGACAGTAAGGGCCACCCGGGCAAAAGGCTGGAGACCTGGGAGGAGAAGCAGATGTAAGACGTGAGCTCCAGGGGTGAGTGGCTGCCCTGCTACTGGGACAAAGGGCCCAGAAATCAGGTTGAAAAGCTGGAGCAGGAGGTGGGCTCAATAGATTCCTGACTGTCCCAGCTGCAGGGAGATATGGAATGCTTGCTATTAAAGTTTGAACAAGGGCCAAGTGATGAAGTATGTGTGAGTGCAGTAGCAGAAGGACGGAAATGGGATTGGTCTCCAAGAGAACAGAGAGGCAGAGGAAAAAAGAACCCAGGAGGCCTGTTCGTTGGGCAACCACTGCTCCAGCCTCCCGAGCTGCCAGTCTGAGAAGAAGAAAGGAAGCGGGAAGAGGGGTTTGGAGGCCAGAAATTGTGTATAAAATTCAATTGCAACCCCAAATGCCTAGCTGATTTTCTGCATCGCGTGTCGGCTTTTATGAGTGAGTTTGAACATTAGTTCCCTACAGAGGAGGCCAAGGTGAACTATGAATCAGAACGCCTTGAGGGCGAGGCCGCAGACTGGGTGGTGGAACTAGATGGTGCAGAGGCCCCTCAAATGGAGTGTTTTCAAGAATTCATGTATAGCCTTAGGGAAAGATTTTAAGACCCATTGTTGAAGTTAATGGCAAAGTCAGACCTCTACCAGATCAAGCAAGTGAGAAGATTGGTGTCAGAGTATGCCCTAGAATTCAAAAGACCGGCCAGTAAGCTGGATGACTGGCCAGAATGTTTAATAATAAAGCATTTTAAAACTGGATTGAGACCCAACATTCTAGAGTGGTCCCTAGCTCGGGAAAGACCACACACATTGCAGGAGTGGATTTGTTCAGCAGGTGAAGTAGAGAATGTGCGCCTAGAACTTAAGCACCAACAGCGGACATATGGATCTGAAAGACGCCCCAGCAATTCCAGTCCCAAGCGACAATCTCGTTCCTATGGCTACAAATGGTGTTCCACCCTTGTCAGTCCCTTTACTAGAAGGCGCTCAACCAGAAGTCCCCCGACTAGAAGGTGAAGTAGTTCCAGACACTGGGAAGAAGAGAGAGAATGGCGGAGGAATAAAGTATTATGCTTCAGATGTGGCAAAGAGGGTTACTGGGCTACCACGTGGCCCTAAACCACAACTTCAGTCAAGACTAAGACAGAAAGCAGAGCAATGAAAACAGAGTTGCAAAACAAAAGAGAGAGCCACTACTGTGACGGTGGTGAAAAGGGGCAGGGCAAACATTGACCTAGAAAGCTCTACAGATGAAGAGCTGGCGGAAAACAATGTGAGCCTGTTCTGAGTTTTCCGAAGAACAGGTGAAGGATTATGGGCAAGAAGATCCATTAGTGAGTGGGAATTGCCCCGCAATATTCGTGGGGGTACACATAAAACCACTGGAAGATGGCACAGTTGCAGACCTGACAGGGGTATTGGACTCCGGATGTAGTCTAAATTTAATACATCCTGCCATAGAAACCAGATTAAGACTTAAAGTACAAAGACTGAAAGACCCTATCATATTTTCCCAGTTAGGTGGGTCAGATATGAAAGAAGGTCTAGTAGAATATAACACTGAACCAATAAAGATGCGAGTGGGGACCCATGAAGAGGTGTTAAGATTCCTGGTGGCACCAATTGCCAGCCAATCCATAATCCTGGGATTGGCTTGGTTAAAGAATAGGAACCCAAAGGTGGACTGGAGATCGGGTCAGATGATCTTTAGCTATGGAATCTACCCTGGTAGGACCCTGAGTGAAATCAACTATGGAATAGAAATAGCAGGGGCCCTAAGAGAAGGAGGAGAGAACGATGTTCCGCTACAATATCATAAACTAAATGAAGTATTTGGAGAGGCTGAATCAGATCAATTGCCACCACAAAGAAAAATAGGACTGTGCCATAGAATTGATACCAGAGGCAGAATTGCCAAAAACTAAACTGTATCCCATGACCCCTAAAGAACATGAAGTACTACGTGAGTTCATTGACAAAAACTTGGCAAGGCGATTCATTCGCCCTGCAATGTTGTCAATGGCTGCACCCATGCTGTTTAGAAAAAAAAAAGGATGGATCATTGAGATTGTGTACCGACTACCGGGGCTTGAATGCTGTGTGCACCTCCAATACATATTCCCCTCCATTGATAAAGGACAAGCTAGCCAATATCTCAAAAGGGAATTTTTTATGAAATTGGATTTGATAGAGGCATACTTCTAGGTACGCATCCATGAAGGTGATGAATGGAAGACAGGGGAGAGGAGACCCGAAACTGCTCCAAATAGCAGGAACGGCAATAAAATGGACACCGGAGTGCCAGAACATTTTTGATCAATGAAAAACACTGTTTACATCTGAAACAGTGTTGAAACATCCACATCCAACACACACCCTAATCGTCCGTGCTGATGCCTCCAACGTTAGAATAGGAGATATTCTGTTACAGAGTGAAGAGAATGGAAGTTTACATGTATGTGCTTACCTGTCTCGAAAATTCACCAAAGCAGTGTGAAGTTGGCATTTCTTTGAAAAGGAAGCCTATGCAGTAAAAGGGGCATTAGATATATGGAGATATTTACTAGAAGGAGCATCCCACCAATTTGAAGTGTGGACTGACCACAAGAACGTGGAATCCCTGAGAACCCCAAGAAATCAAAATCCCAAACAAATCAAGTGGGTGCAATTCTTTAGCAGATTCAATTTCACCTTGAAGTATTTACCAGCAGGAAAGAACTTTATGGCTGATGCCTTGTCAGGGCTACCTCATCATAACAGTCAATGAGAAGAAGTGGTAGATTCAATTATCTCTCCATCCAATTTCAGCATGGCAGTGACCACCATAAGTCAAATGACTAAGACAGTCCCCAAAGCGGAATTGGATCTGCAAAGTGAATTACTAAGCACAGTTCTGCAAGACAAATGGCTGAAAGAAAATAAAACTTTCCTAAAAAAGAAACAAGGACTGTGGTGGAAAGGTGAGAGGCTTTACGTCCATGAGGTATTACGAAAGAAAATTCTAGAGAGATGCCATGATTCCAAATCTGCTGGCCATTTTGGGTAAGATGACAGTTCTGGTAGCCAGCCATACACAAGGATGTTCAGGACTATGTGATCAGCTGTCCAACCTGTGCAATTTCAAAAAGATTTGGGAGGAACCTAAAGGACTATTTCAAGATGTGGAAACCCTGCAAGACCATGGAAGCAAATTGCCATGGATTTTATAGTTGACTTCTCTGAAAGTAAAAAGAAAACAGTTATCTGGGTAGTTTCAGACCTCTTTTCCAAACAAGCCTATTTCATTCCATGTGCGGGGTTACCTACAGCTGGCCAGTTGTCCAAAATGTTTATCTGTCACATATACCATTTACATGGAGCCCCTGAAAGAGTCATCAGTGACCGGAGCGTACAGTTCACTTCAAAGTTTAGAAGACATTTCTCAAATTTATAGGGGTGGAGCAAGCACTAAGCTCCTCCCACCATCCACAGGCAGACGGATCTTCTGAGAGAAGGAAACAGGTACTGAAGCAATACCTGAGATGCTTTGTCAGCTACCAGCAAGACGATTGGGTAGATCTGCTACCATTTGCAGAGGTGGCATACAATAATGCGGTCCATGAGAGAATGGGGTTCACCCCGTTTAAAGCAGAGAATGGACAAGAGTTTGTAGCGATACCTGAACTGCCAAAAGAGGAAACAAAGATTTCGGCACTTGACGTGTGGATAAACCAAAAGCTCAGAGCTTCCTGTTGGCCGTCACCATCACCAGCTCCCCCATGGTTGAGTCCGTCACCTCCAGAATATCATCCATCCATCTTGCCCTTGGTCGGCCCCTCTTCCTTTTGCCTTCCACTTTCCCTAGAATCAGCTTCTTTTTCAGGGTATCCTGTCTTCGCATTATGTGGCCCAAGTACTTCAGTTTTGCCTTTAATATCATTCCCTCAAGTGAGCAGTCTGGCTTGATTTCCTGGAGTATGGACTGGTTTGATCTTCTTGCAGTCCAAGGCACTCTCAGAATTTTCCTCCAACACCACAGTTCAAAAGCATCTATCTTCCTTCGCTCAGCCTTCCTTATGGTTCAGCTCTCACAGCCATAGGTTACTACAGGGAATACCATTGCTTTAGCTATGCGGACCTTTGTTGTCAGTGTGATGTCACTGCTCTTAACTATTTTATCAAGATTTGCCATTGCTCTCCTCCCAAGAAGTAGACGTCTTCTGATTTCCTGGCTGCAGTCAGCATCTGCAGTAATCTTTGCGCCTAGAAATACAAAGTCTATCACTGCCTCCACTTTTTCTCCCTCTATTTGCCAATGATCAATCAAGCTGGTTGCCATAAACTTGGTTTTTTGAGGTTTAACTGCAACCCAGCTTTTGCACTTTCTTCTTTCACCTTCGTTAGAAGGCTCCTCAGCTCCTTCTCGCTTTCAGCGATCAAAGTGGTATCATCTGCATATCTGAGATTCTTAATGTTTCTTCCAGCAATTTTAACTCCAGCCTTGGATTCATCTAGCCCAGCACGTCGCATGATGTGTTCTGCGTACAGGTTGAATAGGTAGGGTGAGAGTATATAACCCTGCTGTACACCTTTCCCAATCTTAAACCAGTCCGTTGTTCTGTGGTCTGTTCTTACCGTTGCTACTTGGTCATTATACAGATTCCTCAGGAGGCAGACATGATGATTTGGTATCCCCATACCACTAAGAACTTGCCACAATTTGTCATGATCCATACAGTCAAAGGCTTTAGAATAGTCAATAAAACAGAAATAGATGCTTTTCTGAAACTCCCTGGCTTTCTCCATTATCCAGCGGATATTGGCAATTTGGTCTCTACTTCCTCTGCCTGAACCCAGCTTGTACATCTGGCAATTCTTGCTCCATGAATTGCTGGAGTCTACCTTGCAAGAACAGGAATGAGGACTGGAGTCGAATTAAATCCCAGATCAGCCAGATAATGACCACTGAAGACTGAACCTGACCATCTTTCCCAATTGCTCTAAATTTGATCAACCTAATTGAGGCGAGTAGGATCCCCCAAGGTGAATGTACTACTCCCCTGATAGTGTGAGAGACATGGAAGGGAGTAGGGTGTGAATGAGAACATAAGGAAGTACTCACCCCCTTGAGTGAGAGACAAGGGGTGAGGAAGATTTCTGGATGAGGTGCCCCTCCTATCAACCAGTGAGAGTGGTCGAGGGGGGAGCACAGTGAATGTTATTGAGTGGATGTATGTAAGTGGAGTTGGGGCTCCAACAGTGCCGAGAGCGTAAGCTGGTGCACTGGAAGAGCCCCTCCACGTTGTGATTGAGAGTGTATGATGCTGTGTGGATTGATGGAGGGATCCTTATTTTTATCCAGAGATCTCAGGAGTTCAGGAGTGGAGGCTATTGAACTTGGAGAGTCTGGGGAAAATAGGGCGGGGCAGGTGATTGAGGTTGTGATGGGCCAAGGATGTTATGGCAGGAACCGGAGGGCAGGTCATCTTAGAGGAAGGCGTCCCCGATGTTTACTATCTGTGATGTCTTCCGGCCCTCTGTGTTCAAACCCAGAGCCTGGACAGCATACTCGTGGTGGCCCTGACTTCTGGCTGCTGCTCTGAAATGCCAGGTCAGTTAACAACAAAGCCCCCCTCATAAGCGATTTAATCATGGAAGAGGGGGCATACCTGTCATGCATTACCGAAACCTGGCTGGGCAATGAAGGGGGAGTTCCTCTTTCAGAGATGTGCCCACCCGGGTTTCTAGTATGGCACCAGCTGAGACTTTGGGGCCAGGGAGGTGGGGTGGCTGTTGTCATCTGAGAATCCCTGGTAGCCGTTAGGAGCCTTGCTCCACAAGTTTCTGGATATGAGACCACGTTCTTTAAGTTGGGTTCCTGTGAACAGTTGGGAGTGTTGCTGCTGTACCAGCCTCCCTGCTGCGTAGCATCCTCCCTGCTGGAGCTGCTGGAGGCCATCTCGGGGTTGGCGGTAGAGTTCCAAAGACTCATGGTTCTGGGGGACTTCAATCGGCCATCCCTGGGACGGGCCTCGGAAGCAGCCCGGGAGTTCATGGTCACCATGGCGACCATGGGCCTGTTCCAGATTATTCAGAGCCCGACTCAAGATAGTGGCCTCAAACCAGATTTAGTTTTCTTGTTGGAACAATGGCAACGTGATCTGAGGGGAGAATTACAGTCTCATCTTTGTCATGGCCAGATCATGCCCTGGTGACTTTGAGATTCTCTCATGCCACCCCAATCCGCAGGGAGGTGGGACCTATTCAGTTGGTCTGCCCCCAGCGACTGATGGACCCAGAAGGGTTTCAGAGGGAGCTGGGGGTTATACCCAAGGATTTGCTGAATGGTCCAGTGGAGGCCCTGGCTGCTACCTGGAATAGAGAGGTGGCTGGGGCCTTGGACAAGATCGCACCTATGCGGCCTGTCTTATCCCAGCCAACCCAATACTCCCCATGGTTCACGGGAGAGTTAAGGGTTCTGAAGAGGATTAAGAGACGCCTAGAGCACCGCTGGAGGAAGACAAAGACCAAATCCGACTGAACACAGGCTAGAGCTGCTGTTAAGGCCTACCTTGTGGCGGTAAGAGTGGCAAAAAGCCAATATTTCTCGGCTCTTATTGTATCTGCGCCTTAAAGAGGCGACCCTCTTTAAGATTACCTGATCCCTTTTAGGGAAAGGGGAGTCAGAAGTTTACCTACAGGGTCGAGCCAAGGAATTTTCTAACCATCTTCAGGATAAAATCGCTCGGATCCGCTCTAAGTTGGACTCTCAGCATGAGGAAGAGTCTGGGGAGACACCCAGGGAATGTACTTACCTTATTATCTGGGAGCAGTTTGACCCTGTTGGTCCTGAGGAAGTGGACAGACTCCTCCAGGCTGTGAATGCCACCACCTGCCAATTAGATCCTTGTCCCTCCTGGCTGGTGAAATCAGCCCGGGAGGTGACTTGTGTTTGAGTCCAAGCGACGGTAAATACATCCTTGAGAGAGGGGGCATTTCTGGCAGCTTTTAAAGAAGCGCTGGTGCACCCCCTCCTCAAGAAGCCATCACTGGACCCCACTATACTGGATAATTTTCATCCAGTCTCCCACCTCCCCTTTTTGGGGAAGGTGGTTGAGAGGTTGGTGGCGTTGCAGCTCCAGAGGATTCTGGAGGAAACGGATTATCTGGACCCCTTTCACTCAGGTTTCAGGCTGGGTTATGGGATGAAAACTGCATTGGTCGCACTTATGGAATGATCTTTGGCGGGAGCGAGATGGAGGCAGTGCATCCATTCTCGCTCTTCTTGACCTCTCAGCGGCGTTCAATACCGTCGACCACGATATGCCTCTTGGATTTTATATATTTAATTTATTAATAATAGTGATTACATATTGTATTTTATAACTATTTATAAGATAATTTTAATTTTTATGTGTGTAAACCGCCCAGAGTCCCCTTTGGGTAATAGAAGTTAAAGTATGTATGTATGTATGTATGTATGTATGTATGTATGTATGTATAAATAAATAAATAAATAAATATCCTTCTGGGACGGCTCAGGGAGTTTCGGGTGGGCTGCGTGGTTTTGCGCTGGTTCACCTCCTTCCTCCAGGGCTGGTCCCAGTCGGTGTTAATAGGGAGCAAGAGATCCAACTCACAGGGTTATAAATGAAGTGACTGTGTAACTAGGATTATGAAAGAATTTGAGGAAGATTCACCCCATTTTTCATTATTGTTCATGAAACGAGTCAAAGAATCCCCATGTTGGCATCCAGAATCACCGCCACCTGCAACTGTAATGGTGGAAGGAGAACACCATTTCGAGGTCCAAGCCATACTAGATTCCAGATGACACCATGGAACACTGCAGTACCTAATACAAGGGAAACATTTTCCTCCTTCTCAAACTCAAAAAGGTGTAAAGGCTTCTTACCTGATGAAGAAATTCCACAAGAAGTATGCAGAAAAACCCAAATGAACGGTTAGTATCCTTGACCCTTGAGGGCTGGGGACCAAGGAGGGAAACTGTTTTAAGGAGGGCAGCATGGCAGAGCTGGAGTCAGCTGTCTGACTTGAGTTTGTTTGGGGGGGTGGAGTTTGTAACCTGATAGCTTATGTAGTATAATGAAATGACCAGTATGATTTGCTTCACACAGATCGTAATATATGTTTGCAGAGCTGCCTGGGAATCCCATGGCTGGAATGGGGCAGAGGTGCCAGGTCTCCAAAGCAACAAGATATGGGTGAGAGAGAGGAGGATAAATGGAAGGACACCAAACCATTTCCCGACAGGTATCCATTCACTGCTTGAACCTTGGACTAGTCTATTACCCTTGTTATCTAGTAAAATCTTCATATATCCTTATGGCTTGTACTGTGGATTTTTGAAACAATGTTGTTAGAGCTACGACACTCAAACTAACTCTGGTTCCCATACCTGAGGCAATGCCATTTGATGGGTAAAAGGAAGCTTGCCTTCCTTGCTGTGCACCTGCCTTCTGGAAGAGCATCCTTCAACAGATGCATGTTGCCCCAATGTTCCTGTCCTCCAAACAAGCTCTGAAGATCAGGTTCTTTCCCCAAATTCTAAGATGAGAAGTGATGTCTTGTATCCATTTCTGTAATGGCCCTACAGGTAACTTTAGGGATATATTAGTAAATTCTTCTTCAAAGACCTTGAAGTCTTCCATATTTTTCACAAGTTCTACTGGGCAACAGAGAGTTCTAAAAACCAAAGGTTCTGGGAATGATCTAGGACAAGCAGACAGTGATTGAAGGAGGCTTACTTTGGGTAACAATGATCTGAAGAAACAAAACCCATCGCTGGATCTCCTAAACAGGTTCTTTGGAAATAGTTTCCTGTCCTAGATATATCAGGAAACAATGTTACATGACTTTATTGTGTCCCCTGCCTTATATAATTACCAATCAATGGGATAGGTATCATATTTTTCATGTATTATGCAAGTATGCTATTGAAAAAATATAATTAGATGTAAAATATCCTGAATAAATGGGCCTTTAGGTGGCATTACATTCCCATTGAAGTCAAAGGGATTTATTTCTAAGCTGGCATGTATAACGGCAGAGAAATACTAAGAACCAAAAAGAAACAGCATCACTTACCTGATTAAATGACATTGGACATAGGATGGCACTCTGATGGATGGATACCTTGACTTCAGAGGATGTCTCTCTTTCTGTTGTCCCAACATTCACCCCAGCAGTTGACTTGTTGGGAAAAACTGCCCAGTGTATGATATCAGAGTCAATAGCAAGATCTCCGTTATCATCCAAATAAACACCATCCATGGAAAGATTGTAAATCTGGAAATTCCTAAGGAATGGATGAAGCTACAAAGACATAGAAACAACCTGTGTTTAATTACTTTACCAAGAAACTATAAGTTGATATCATTATTGAATCACGACTATGGGTTGTTTACAATGATTCTGGCTGAAAGATGGAAAATAATTTTGCAAGAATTTATTCATAAGGATCAATGTGTGTTTTTACCTAAAAGTCAGTTAAAGGACAATATTAGAAATGTGTTGGACATTTTGGAATATTTGGAGCAACATAACGAAAAACAAGCCACATTGATTTTCTGAGATGCAGATAAAGCCTTTGACAATTTGAACTGAGCTTTCTTGTTCAAAGTTTCGGAAGATTTAACAGGATGCAAAGGAAAGAGGAGGATTGAGTTTACCTGATTTGAATTTGTATTCTGCAGATGTCAGGGTTCATCGCCATGAATCCTCTCATTAGTAATAGAGAGGTAGTTAGTGTGTGAATTGCAGGGAGGGGGGAATAGACATGGACATAGACTTCTACTGGAGACTGGAGAATGCAGCGTCAAGGTCAACCACCTGCCGGAGATGGAGGCTGGGAACGGAGAGGGAAAGTTTTGCTTTGTAGAGAAACCCAATTTGATAATCTCATATGAGAAATCTGACATAAATATGGACGTTTCCATCGTTTGCCATATGATGAAAGGACCTGTGTATGTGGGGACCCAGCCATAGAAGATATTGCCCATATTTTGTTTGACTGTAAACTATATGATTCACTTAGGATTAAATTCCTGTCTCCTTTGTTGTAAAGAACAGCAAACTGGGATTCTAAACACAGATTATCTTATTTTCTTTCGGGCTCAAATACTTTTATTGTGAATAGGACTGCCAAGTTTGTAGACAAGGCAGTTCAGCTGAGAGCCCGTTATATTGAACAGATTGGAGTGTCATGTAGGGGTGATGAACTCATTTGAATTTTGACTTGATATACACGTATTGTATTTATCATTATTTTAGGTTATTTAATTATCACATTTCCTTTATCAAAATGGAACATTTTGGTGTATTGTTATCAATTTTATCAGTTAAATTGTACTCTTGTTATCTCGTTTTATCTTTGATATTTATTTATTTATTTATTTTTCAAATTTATTCCCCGCCCATCTCCCATGCAAGGGACTCTAGGCGGGTTACAATAAATAAAAAATTTAAAAACTACACAAAATATCTAAAAACACAAGCATAACATAATAAAATAAAATCAAAGATGGATTTGGACCCACAGAATAGATCTTGGAGCTACGGGGCCAGCCAACCCCTGGAGGCACTACCACCTCCATCGTCCCAGGCCAGGTGGCAGAGCCAGGTCTTAAGGGCCTTCCGAAAGGCCAGGACGGAGGAGACCAGTCTCACCTCCGGGGGCAGGATATTCCACAAGGCGGGCGCTATCGCAGAGAAGGCACGCCTCCTGGACCCCGCTAGATGGAATTCTCTTGTTGAGGGGGTCCGAAGCATGCCCTCTATGCATGCACGGGTGGGGCGGGCCGACATTATCGGGATGAGATGGTCCCTCAGGTACCCTGGTCCTATGCCATGTAGGGCTTTAAAGGTAATCACCAAAACCTTGAATTGGACCCGGAAGCAAACTGGCACCCAATGCAGCTCATGCAGCATGGGTGTCACATGTGCCGATCTTCTGGCACTCATAACTGCTCGCGCCGCTGCATTCTGCATCAGCTGAAGCTTCCGGATACTCTTCAAGGGTAGCCCCATGTAGAGCGCATTAAAATAGTCTATACGGGAGATGACAAGGGCATGAGTGACTGTTTGGAGGGCCTCCCGATCCAGGAAAGGGCGTAACTGGCACACAACTTGCAGCTGTGCAAAGGCCCTCCTGGCCATGACTGCCACCTGCTCTTCGAGCAGGAGTCGCGAGTACAGGAGGACCCCCAGATTCCACCCTGGATCCGAGTGGGGTAGTGCAACCCCCCCCAGAACCAAAGATGACAACTTCCCGGATCCAGGGGGGCCATCAATCCACAGCCACTCCATCTTACCAGGGTTCAGTTGAAGCCTGTTGTTCCCCATCCAGACCCCCACAGCCTCCAGGCACTGAGATAAGGCATTGACCGCATCACTTACTTCACCCGGGACGGAGATTTATACCTGGGTATCATCAGCATATTGGTGATACCTCATCCCGTGGTGACGGATGATCTCGCCCAGTGGCTTCATGTAGATGTTGAATAGGAGAGGAGAGAGAACCGACCCCTGCGGCACCCCACAAGTCAGGGGTCGCGGGTCAGCTCTCTCCTCCCCTATTAACACCGACTGGGAACGGCCCTGGAGAAAGGAGGCGAACCAGCGCAAAACCACGCCGCCCTCCCCCAACTCCTCGAGCCGCCCCAAAATATACCGTGGTCGACGGTATCGAAAGCCGCTGAGAGATCTAAGAGAGCAAGGATGGACGCACTCCCTCCATCCCGCTCTCACCAGAGATCATCCATAAGCGCGACCAATGCGGTCTCCGTCCCATATCCCAGCCTGAAACCTGACTGGAACGGGTCCAGAAAATCCGTTTCCTCCAGAATCCTCTGGAGTTGCAACACCACCACCTTCTCAATCACCTTTCCTAAAAAGGGAAGGTGGGAGACTGGGCGAAAATTGCCCAGGATGGTAGGGTCCAGGGAAGGTTTCTTGAGGAGGGGGTGCACCAGCGCCTCCTTAAAGTCAGCCAGGAACACCCCCTCACTCAAGGACGAATTAATCATTGCCTGGACCCAGCCACATGTCACCTCACTAGCTGATTTCACCAGACAGGAGGGACATGGGTCAAGCTTTACAATCCGGAGGATCCTGTCTACTTCATCAGGCGCAACAGGATCAAACTGTTCCCAGATAACGTGGTAAGTACGAGCCTCTGGCATCTCCCCAGATCTTGTCTCACGCTTGGAGTCCAACTTGGAATGAATCTGAGCGATTTTGTCCTGCAGATGCTCAGAAAACTCTTCCGAAGGGATATAGTGATTGAATTTTCAAAAAAAAGACAAGGAATACAATAATACAAACATCATACAACAAAAAAATAGAAATAGAAGGGAAGGATATCACTATTTATAAAGAAATACCAGCAAAAATCTTAAGGAAGAGAAAAGAATATAGATTTCTAACAGACCTTTTGGGAAAAAACAATATAAATTATAGGTGGGAAATACCAGAGGGTTTAAGTTTGACATTTAAAAGCCAAAGATTTAAATTAAATTCAATACCAAAAGCAAAGGATTTTTCAAAAAGATTTGAAAAAGAGATAGCCAACCCAAGGGATCAGAGACCAAGGGAAAAAGAGACACTTCAGGTTCCAAAAGAAAAAGGAACAGCTAACTCCAAAGAATTTGTTTCATTGCTAGTAAATGAATGAACTAAAGGCCATTACTTGGAATATCAATGGGGCCAATTGTCCTGTTAAAAGAAAACGACTGTTTACTAAGTAAACTAAAACTTGATGTTGCATGTCTCCAGGAAACCCATATCAAAAAAATAGATACAAAATACCTAATTAATAAAAAACTAGGAACAGAATTTATTACAGCAAATGAGAAAAAAAAATGGAATAGTAATATATGTAAAACCCTATTTAAAACCCAAATTAATACAAAAAGACGAAAATGGGAGATATATTATTATTGAAATTGAAATTCATAATTCTAAAATATTAATAATCGGAATATATGCTCCCAATAAAAATCAAAAAAATTTCTATAAAGAATTACTAAATAATTTTGCAGAATATACACAAAATAATTGGCTAGTAATGGGGGATTTAAATGGAGTAGTTACGCCAAAATTAGATAGGAAATCACACTGTTAAATTAAAAATTGCCAAGGCAAATTAGCTAGGGAATTCGATGGCTGTTGTGGGTCTTCCGGGCTGTGTGGCCGTGTTCTGGAAGTTGTGGTTCCTAACGTTTCACCAGCATCTGTGGCGAACCACAACTTCCAGAACACGGCCACACAGCCCGGAAGACCCACAACAGCCATCGAACTCCGGCCGTGAAAGCCTTCGACAATACCTAGGGAATTCTTTGATTTGAGAAAAAAATTATCTTTAATCGATGCCTGGAGAAGCCAAAATGCAAACGCTAGAGAATTTACTTTCTATTCAAACAGATATAAATCATTCTCAAGAATTGACATGATTTGGACATCAAAAAATTTGGAAAATAAAATTAAAGATAGTACAATTTTACCGAAGACTTTATCAGATCATAACCCTGTGCAAATAACTTTGGAGATAAACTCAAAAAATTATAGATGGAGACTAAATGAAAATATTCTGAAAAATAAGAAAAATTTAGATGATTTAAAAAAGAAAGTACAAGAATTTTTCCTTTGGAACATGGACACAGAGGTTAAATTAGGAACAGTTTGGGATGCAAGCAAAGCCTTCATCAGAGGATACTTTATATCGCTGAATAATTTTCAAAAGAAAAATAGTAGCAAAAAATTACAAATAATTTTAAACCAAATAAAAGAAAAAGAAAAAGAATTACAAAACAATAATAAAAAAGAAGAAATTTTAAATCAGATTAAATTATTACAACTACAAGTGAAGATACTAATGACAGAAGAGATTGATAGAAAATTAAAATATACTAGACAGAGAAACTTTGAACATGCGAATAAGCCAGGTAAATGGTTGGCATATAAATTAAGAAAAGAAAGAGAAAAAAAATAATTTTAAAAATTAGAGAAAACGATATGGATTTAACTCAAAATGAGAAAATTAAAAATGCCTTCCATACCTATTACACAAAATTGTACAAAAAACAAAAAACACCGTTGGATAAAATTGAACAATATGTTCAGGAATGTGATTTAGAAAAATTAACAAACGAACAGAAAGATATCACAAATAATTTGATTACATCACAAGAAATAACAGAAGCAATTACAAGACTGAAAATAGGTAAGACCCCAGGACTGGACGGGTTATTTGCGGGATACTATAAATATTTTAAAGATCAATTAATAGAACCACTTAAAAAATTATTTAATTCAATTCTTGAGGGCAACGAAATACCACAATCATGGACAGAAGCCAAAATTACTTTAATTCCCAAAGAAAACCAAGATTTAACAAAATGTCAAAACTACAGACCAATTTCCTTATTAAATAACGATTACAAATTATTCACTAGCATTTTGGCTGAAAAATTAAAAAAAATTCTACAAAATTTGATAAATCATGATCAGAATGGATTCTTACCAAATAGACAAATTAATGAAAATTTACGTACAATAATAAATTTGATAGAATATGCAAATGTTCATAATGAAAAATCTATAATGTTATTATTCCTAGATGCAGAGAAAGCATTTGATAACGTAAATTGGGATTTTATAATTAAAACATTAGAATACAGAAATTTTGGGGATATATTTATAAAAGAAATTCAGGCAATTTACAAATTACAGAGAGCCAAAATTATAGTGAATGAAGAAGAAACACAAGAAATTAATATAGAAAAAGGTACACATCAAGGCTGTCCATTATCTCCGTTAATATTTATATTAGTTTTGGAATGTCTACTGCAAATAATTAGAAAAGATGATAATATTGAAGGTGTCAAAATTAAAAAAGAAATATATAAATTAAAAGCCTTTGCAGATGACCTGGTGATAATATTACAAAACCCACTAGATTCAATAGAAAATTTAAACAAAAAGTTGCAAGAATTTGGAGATGTAGCAGGCTTTAAAATAAATAACCAAAAAACCAAAATGATAAATTTGAATATGACAAAAGAAGAGCGAAAAAAATTGGAACAAAAATCAGGATTCCAAAACGTTAAACAAATTAAATATCTAGGAATACAGATAACTACTAAAAATATAGATTTATTTAAAAATAATTATGCTAAAATATGGAAAGAAATCAAAAATGATTTAGAAAAATGGGAATCTTTACAACTGTCGCTATTGGGTAGAATAGCGACAATAAAGATGAATGTATTACCTAGAATTTTGTATCTGTTCCAAACGATCCCTATAACAATAACAGACCAGACTTTCATAAAATGGCAAAAAGAAATAACAAAATTTATATGGCAAGGAAAAAAGCCCAGAATAAAATTAAAATACTTACAAGATATTAAAGAAAGAAGAGGATTGGGATTACCAAATTTAAAATTATATTATGAAACTTGTTTGATCTGGCTGAAAGAATGGATAATATTGGAAAATACAAATATACTAAATTTAGAAGGACATGATAATAGATTTGGATGGCACGGATATATGTGGTACAATAAAAGTAAAGTTAACAAAGCATTTAATAATCACATAATTAGGAAATCATTATTAAGAGTATGGAACAGATACAAAAACTCTCTACTACCTTCACTTCCACTGTGGACATCATCTCAGGAGGCATATGCCAGAAAAGAAAGCTCAAATGATAAAAAATGGTTAAGATACAAAGCTCTGCTAAAATTTAGGGGAAATAATTATGAATTTAAAACAAGAGAAGAATTAGAAAAAGAGGGGTACAAATGTCAGTGGTTCTTATATTTACAATTAAAAGAACAATTCAAACTGGATCAAAAAACATTCAAATTTCTTAAATCAACAGAAAATTGGGATAATATATTATGGAAAGAAAATGACCACTTAATTTCAAAATTATATAAAAAATTAATAGATTTAAAAACTAATGACATAATAACAAAAAATTATATGATAAAATGGGAAGAGAATTTGAATAGAGAGATCAGTTATGAAGATTGGCAAACCATTTGTATTAAAAACACTAAATTTACTCTAAGTAATAATTTAAAAGAAAACAATTACAAGATGATTTTCAGATGGTATATGACTCCTGAGAAATTATATAAAATGAAATGTTTAGGATCAAACATTTGTTGGAAGTGCAAAATAAAAGTTGGATCTTATTATCATTTATGGTGGTCCTGCAAAAAAACTAAAAAATTTTGGGGAAAAATTCATAAATGTATTTGTAAAATTATTGGAATAAATATGGAAAAGAAACCAGAATTCTACTTATTGGGACTTATGAACACAAATTGGACTAAAGACTGTAAGAATTTACTACTACATTTGATCGCTGCTGCAAGGATAACCCTAGCGAAACATTGGAAAGAAGAACAGACTCCACAAATAGAAGAATGGATTTTCAAAACAATGGAATTAGCACAAATGGACAGATTAACGAACTTAGTAAAAGATAAAGAAATTGGAAATTATGAATCAACATGGAAACCCTTTTTAAATTTCATACAAAAGGATTACAATATAAAATTATTTTTGTAAGATAGATAAAAACAATGACAAAAGAAAAAGTTGAAAATGAAATTAATAAATGAGATAAACTACAAATATAAAAACAAAATATTAAAAAGGAAGAAAAAATATAAAGAAAATAGTATTATTGAACAAAAGTTATAAAAGTTTCTTCTTAAAAGAAATAGGAAGTCACTTTATTTTGTATGTAACTTTGAATGTTCTTATAGTTTTGTATTTTCTGTTTTGTGTAAGTATGTCATGTATGTGTTGTAAATCTTTGTAAATGTAACTATCGATGTGATGTGTAAATATTTTAAATAATAAAATTTACTATTAAAAAAAAGAAAGAAAGAAAACTCTTCCGAACGGCCCTGTAAATGGGTCTCCCCCTGCTCCCAACCCAAAAGTGATCTTGTAATCTTGAAAAGGGCAGTCGGGCAGCATTCTGCGGACGCAATAAGAGCGGAGAAATATTCACGTTTCGCCGCTCTTACCGCCACAAGGTAGGCCTCGACTGTGGCTCTAGATTGTGTTTGGTCAGATTCAGTCTTCGTCTTTCTCCAGTGGTGCTCTAGACGTCTCTTAACCCTCTTCAGAGCCCTTAACTCTTCCGTGAACCACAGAGAGCAGCGGGCCGAGCAGGGCCGGAGAGGTCGCATAGGCGTAATCTTGTCCAGGGCTCCGGCCGCCGCCTTATTCCAGGCCGCGGCCAGGACCTCCACTGGATCATGAAGCAAGTCCTCGGGAATAACCCCCAGCTCCTTCTGAAACCTCACTGGGTCCATCAGTCACCGGGGGTGGACCAATCGAATGGGTCCTGCCTCCCTGCGGAGTGGGGCAGCACAAGAGAGTCTCAGGGTCACCAGGGCGTGGTCTGACCATGACAATGGGGAAAGATGTAACTTTCCCCTCAGATCACATTGCCACTGCTCAGACAAGAAAACTAAGTCCGGGGTGAGACCACTGTCACAAGTCGGGTCACAAATAATCTGAGACAGGCCCATAGCTGCCATGGTAGCCATGAACTCCCGGGCCGCCTCCGAGGACCATCACAGAGACGGCAGATTGAAGTCCCCCAGAACCATAAGTCTGGGGAACTCCACCGCCAACCCCGAGACAGCCTCGAGCAGCTCAGGCAGGGAGGTTGCTACGCAGCAGGGAGGCTGGTACAGCAGCAACACTCCCAACTGTTCTCGTGAACCCAACTTGAAAAACAGGGTCTCACACCCGGTCACTTGTGGAGCAGCGCCCCTGAAGGCCACAAGGGACTCTCGGATGACATCTGCCACCCCTCCTCCCCTGCCCCGGTGTCTCGGCTGATGCCACACCTGAAACCTGGCTGGGCACATCTCCAAGAGGGCTACTCCCCCCTCTGGGCCCAGCCAGGTCTCAGTAATACACGCCAGGTCAGCCCCCTCCTCTATGATTAGATCACCTATAAGGGGGGCCTTGTTGTTCACCGACCTGGCGTTCAGCAGCAGCAGTCGGAGACCGGAGCCCACGAGGATCTGCTTACCAGGGCCTGGGTATGAACACGGGGGGACGGAACGCGCCACCGGTAGCAAACACTGGGGGCGCCTTCCCCGATGATGGCCTGCCCTCCGGTTCCCGTCATACCGTCCCCTGCCCGTCACCACCTGAATCAAATAGCCCACCATACAGCCCCCAGACATTCCCGGCTCTGGCCTAGTAGCCTCCACTCCCAGGCCTCCAGAATTCTTGGGCTTAATCAAGGGTCCCTTATCCCATTCATCCATCATCCAGTCCCACACAATGTCGGGCAGTGACAAGACCCCCCAGTGCACCAGCTCTCGCTCTCGGCACTGTTAGGGTCCAGCACCACCCCCACTCACACTCTGTACCTCACCCTCAACTTCTCTCACTGGTCAGGGAGAGGTACCAACACCCACCAACAGTCACTCCTACCCCACCTGGCTCTCACCCAGGGGGTACTCTTACATACCCATACAATCTTGGCTCCCCCTCCTCGTCTCTCACCCGGGGGGGTCCACATTCATACCAAGGGACCCCTACGAACCCTCTGCCACCTTAGCTTAAATGGGACGACATCCAGAATTTTATGGGGGTTAGTCCGTGTTCTTCGTACACCCTGCTCTCCTGGGGTATCTGTCCAGCCTCTGCGCCTTCCAGGGCCGCAGGGTTCTCCACCAACTCCAGTCCGCTCCAACATCGGAAACCTCCGAACCCCCTCTAGAAGTCGGCCCAGGAAAAAAGTCCAGGAGTCCACTGTCACAACCGGGCTCCCCTGTGTTCTGTGACGGCTCTGCTAGGCCCCCACCAACTCCACCGGCCTAGCTCAAACTCTGATGGTCTCCAGCCTCCAGCAATCAAGAACAGAGAGGCCTCCGGCAGCCTCCAGCAGCCCTCGATAGTCTACGGTTCCGCAGGCTCCGCCGGCCCCAGCTCAAAGACCAACAGCCAAAAACCTCCAGCCTCCAGCTGCCATTCGGCAGCCTCCCACAGTCTCCAACCTTCGGTGGGCACCAGGCACCAGGTCCTTGCCAGCTCCACCGGCCCAGCTCGAACCCCACAGTCTCTGCGGCCTCTGGCTTCCAACGGACCTCGGCAACCTACGGCGTCTCCTGCTGCTTACTGGGCTCGTTTCTTCGTGCCGTTTCACGGAGGCTCCGACTGGACACAAGGGCTCGCCCCAACACTCCCCCCAGAGAAAGCCACTCACCCACTGGTAACACCACCTCACTAGACCCCCAAAGGTGAATTTTCGGGGGGGTTTCACAGGGTTTCTGTGGCTTTCTCCCGGAGCGGTAATCGGCCGCGATGACTTGCGGCCGCCATCTTGGGGGAAAAAAATATATGATAGATATATATTTAGATATATTTAGATATGGTTGTAAGACTAATCAATAAAATTGTTGTTATTCTTTATAACTGAGTTTGTCCTCTGCTAGACATGCAATGGCATTATCAGTACTACTAGAAATCTGATGCAGGACAACAACCGCCCAGAGTTACCCATGGGGGGAGATGGGCGGTTATAGAAATCAAATAATAAATAAATAAATAAATAAATAAATAAATAAACAAACAAACAAACAAACAAACTAAAAGAAGAAAACACATAGTAGTCTCAATCGAAGAGAATATTTGTAGCTCAGGGTTAAAGTGGGGAGTCCTTGGTGCTCTCTGAGCCTTGTTGTTTTCTTGCAGACATTTCTTTGCCAGACTAAGCAACATCTTCAGTGCAAAAAGGGAATGGGACTTGCTCTCTATTTATATACCATGGCTTGTCCGGCTTGTGTTGGTGGAGGCGTTGTTCTCTCCTCAGTAGTTTGTTGATTGGTTGTTGCTTGCTACTTGGTTGATTGACTGAGTTAATAGTTCCCTGATTAGGGTATATTGTGCTATTTTTCTGTTCCTGTAGCACTCATACTTGTCTTAATCTATGCATATCTGGGTGTTGATTGCTGTCAAGGAGGAGTTCTGGTCTTTTGCTTTTTCTATTGTCTCTTATGAATGGTATGTAAATGTTGTTTACCTCTATGAGTCTGTTGATGGCTGCTTTGTCTGAGTGACAATCTTCCAGGAATTCTCTAGTGTTTTTGGATCATGTCTTCTGACTGCTCGTTGGTGTTCGTAGCTGCACTCTTCCAGTCTTCTGCCCAACTGTCCTACATAGTGGCTGCTACAGTCCTTACACTGTATGTTGTAGATAAGTCCTGTTTTTTCTTCTTGGGCTACTGGGTCTTTTGGGTTACTTAAGATGTTCTGAAGGGTTTTGGTTGGTTTATTTTTATGGTGATGCCATGTGGCTGTAACAGTCTATTGGTAGTTTCTGAGATGTTTCTGAGGTATGGCAGTGTTATCCTTTTCATAGTTTTTGTTGGTTGTGTTGTAGTGGGTTGGGTGGTCAGGCACTTTTTGATAAAGTTGAGTGGTTATTCATTTTGCTGGAAGATGCTGAATCATCTGTTTCCTTTTTCTGGTTTTCTGGGATGCTGCAGAGCATTAGTGCTTGTCTTTACAATGTTCTCAAACATCTCCTCTTGTGGGAGGTTGGGTTGTTACTTGGTAATGGAGCACGTGGTTAATGCAGGTACATTTCTGGTAGACTTGTGTTTCTAGAATGCCATCATTTCCTCTACTGATGAGGATGTCCAAGAAAGGTAGTGTGTTATTGTTTTCTTCTTCCCTTGTGAATTTTATTCCATTGAAGATGTTGTTGATGGTGTCATGTGTTTCCTCCAGTTGTTCCTTTTTTATTATGATGAAGGTGTCATCTACATACCGGATCCATATTTTGGGTTATATACATGGGAGTGCAATCATTTCTAGATCCTGCATTACAATCTCTGCTATGAGTCCTGAAAGTGGTAATCCAACTTGGTTCACCACATGGGAACACCCATGGGATCCACCATGGGATCCACCCATGGGCAGAAGACTAGAAGAGCGCATCCACGAACACCAATAAGTTGTCAGAAGACTTGAAGAAAACTCATTAATCTCACAACACATGGACAAACTCAATCATGATTTCAATTGGGAAACTTTGAGCATCTTAAACCAAGCCAAATGCAAAAATACTTGAGAAGTCCTGGAAGCTGAAACCCTATTTAAAACCAAAACTTTTACTAGCAGATACTAAAGGAAGATTTATTGTCATTGAAATTGAGATACAAAACTTAAAATTAGTATTAGTTGGACTGTATGCCCCAAATGATAAACAAAAAACCTTTTTTAAAACACTACTCAATTACTTAATGGACATACCCAACAAAAATTGGCTCATAATGGGAGATTATAACGGAGTTGCAAGACCCATGCTCGACAGAAAATCATATAAACAAATTAAACCAAATCACGGAAAATTACCACATGAATTTATTGAACTTGTAAACAATTCAGAACTGATGGATGCATGGAGTACTTAAAATGGGTAACGCAAAAGAATTTACCTTTTTTTCAGACAGATAAAAATCGTATTCTACAATTGGTATGATTTGGCTTTCTAAAAACTTAATAAATAAAATTAAAGATATGAAAATACTGGCTAAAACGTTCTCAGATCATAACGCTGTCCAATTAGAATTAAAAATTACACCAAAAGTATATAGATGGAGATTTAATGAAACAATATAAAGAAATAAAGAATATTTAGAAGACAGCAAAAATAAATTAAAGGAATTTTTTGAGTTAAATATCAGTGAGGTAAATATCGGTCCAGCAAAGGAGATCGTTACCTTGTCGTGGTGCTGGAGCTTGAGCACCTCAATGAAACCATGAGCTAAACCGTGAAAGGACACCCAAGACGGGAAGGTCGTGGCAGAGAGGTCCAACTAAATATGATCCCTGGGGAAGGTAATGGCAACCCACCCCAGTATTCTTGCCGTGAAAACTAAATGATCAGTACAACCAGAGATATGTCGGTATACCATCGGAAGATGGGACTCCCAGGTCGGAAGATGGTCAAAATGCTACTGGGGAGGAACAGAGGATACGTTCAACTAGCCCCAGATGTGATGACGCAGCTAGCTCAAAGCCGAAAGGACGGCTAGCAGCCGACGGTGCTGGTGGTGAACGACGAATCCGATGTTCTAAAGATCAACACACCATAGGAACCTGGAATGTAAGATCTATGAGCCAGGGCAAATTGGATGTGGTTATTGGTGAGATGTCAAGATTAAATATAGACATTTTAGGTGTCAGTGAACTGAAATGGACTGGAATGGGCCACTTCACATCAGATGACCACCAGATCTACTACTGTGGACAAGAGGACCACAGAAGAAATGGAGTAGCCTTCATAATTAATAATAAAGTGGCTAAAGCAGTGCTTGGATAAAAGGTAAGGTAAAGGTAAAGGTTCCCCCCGCACATCTGTGCAGTCGTGTCCGACTCTAGGGGCCGGTGCTCATCTCCGTTTGTTAGCCGAAGAGCCAGCGTTGTCCGAAGACACTTCCACGGTCATGTGGACGGCATGACGAATGCGGAACGCTGTTACCTACCCACCGAAGTGGTACCTATTCATCTACTTGCATTTGCATGCTTTCGAATTGCTAGGTTGGCAAGAGCTGGAGCTAGTGCGGGAGCTCACTCCGCACACAGGGCTAGGGATTCGAACCTCCGAACTTGCGATCTTCTGATCGACAAGCCTGGCGTCTTACCCGCTGAGCCACCATGCCCCCTTAGTGCTTAGATACAATTCAAAAAAAAATGATAGAATGATCTCAATTCGAATTCAGGGTAAGCCATTTAACATCACAGTGATCCAAATATACGCCCCAACCACAGATGCTGAAGAAGCAGAAGTAGATCAGTTCTATGAGGATCTGCAGCACCTCCTGGATAATACACCAAAAAGAGATGTTATTTTCATTACAGGAGACTGGAATGCTAAGGTGGGTAGTCAAATGACACCTGGAATTACAGGCAAGCATGGTCTGGGAGAACAAAATGAAGCAGGACATAGGCTGATAGAATTTTGCCAAGAAAACTCACTGTGGCATAACAAGCACTCTCTTCCAACAACCTAAAAGACGACTTTATACATGGACTTCACCAGATGGTCGACACCGAAATCAGATTGACTACATCCTTTGCAGCCAAAGGTGGCGGACATCTAAACAGTCGGTAAAAACAAGACCTGGAGCTGACTGTAGTTCAGATCATGAACTTCTTATTGCAAAATTAAGAATCAGACTAAAGAAAATAGGGAAGACCCACAGATCAGTTAGATATGAGCTCACTAATATTCCTAAGGAATATGCAGTGGAGGTGAAGAATAGATTTAAGGGACTAGATTTAGTAGATAGGGTCCCAGAAGAACTATGGACAGAAGTTCGCAACATTGTTCAGGAGGCGGCAACAAAAAATGTCCCAAAGAAAAAGTAAACCAAGAAGCCAAGATGGCTGTCTGCTGACACACTGGAAGTAGCCCAAGAAAGAAGGAAAGCAAAAGGCAACAGTGATAGGGGGAGATATGCCCAGTTAAATGCAAAATTCCAGAGGTTAGCCAGAAGAGATAAGGAATTATTTTTAAACAAGCAATGTGCGGATTGGAAAAAATCAACTTATATCCCCATACCAAAAAAGGGAAACACTAAAGAATGTTCAAACTATCGAACAGTGGCACTTATTTCACATGCCAGTAAGGTAATGCTCAAGATCTTGCAGGGTAGACTCCAGCAATTCATGGAGCGAGAATTGCCAGATGTACAAGCTGGGTTTAGAAAAGGTAGAGGAACTAGAGACCAAATTGCCAATATCCGCTGGATAATGGAGAAAGCCAGGGAATTTCAAAAAAACATCTATTTCTGTTTTATTGACTATTCTAAAGCCTTTGACTGTGTGGATCATAACAAATTGTGGCAAGTTCTTGGTAGTATGGGGATACCATGTCATCTTGTCTGCCTCCTGAGGAATCTGTATAACGACCAAGTAGCAACAGTAAGAACAGAGCACGGAACAACGGACTGGTTTAAGATTGGGAAAGGAGTACGGCAGGGTTGTATACTCTCACCCTACCTATTCAACCTGTACGCAGAACACATCATGCGACATGCTGGGCTTGAGGAATCCAAGGCTGGAGTTAAAGTCGCTGGAAGAAACATTAACAATCTCAGATATGCAGATGATACCACTTTGATGGCTGAAAGCGAGGAGGAGTTGAGGAGCCTTATGACGAAGGTGAAAGAAGAAAGTGCAAAAGCTGGGTTGCAGTTAAACCTCAAAAAAACCAAGATTATGGCAACGAGCTTGATTGATGACTGGCAAATAAAGGGAGAAAAAGTGGAGGCAGTGACAGACTTTGTATTTCTAGGCGCAAAGATTACTGCAGACGCTGACTGCAGTCAGGAAATCAGAAGACGTCTACTTCTTGGGAGGAGAGCAATGGCAAATCTTGATAAAATAGTTAAGAGCAGAGACATCACACTGACAACAAAGGTCCGCATAGTTAAAGCAATGGTATTCCCTGTAGTAACCTATGGCTGCGAGAGCTGGACCATAAGGAAGGCTGAGCGAAGGAAGATAGATGCTTTTGAACTGTGGTGTTGGAGGAAAATTCTGAGAGTGCCTTGGACTGCAAGAAGATCAAACCAGTCCATACTCCAGGAAATCAAGCCAGACTGCTCACTTGAGGGAATGATATTAAAGGCAAAACTGAAGTACTTTGGCCACATAATGAGAAGACAGGATACCCTGGAGAAGAAGCTGATGCTAGGGAAAGTGGAAGGCAAAAGGAAGAGGGGCCGACCAAGGGCAAGATGGATGGATGGTATTCTGGAGGTGACGGACTCAACCATTGGGGAGCTGGGGATGGTGACGGCCGACAGAGGGCTCTGGCGTGGACTGGTCCATGAAGTCACGAAGAGTCGGAAACGACTGAACGAATAAACAACAAAAATGTGCGGAAGTGGAAGAAGACAATAGAATAGGAAGAATTTTCTCTTCCAGAAAATTGGAAACATCAGAGGTAAATTCCAGGCAAAAATGGGTATGATCAAAAACAAAGATGGTAAGGACCTAACAGAAGCAGAAGAGATCAAGAAAAGGTGGCAAGAATATACGGAAGATCTGTATAGGAAGGATAATAATATCAGGGATAGATTTGATGGTGTGGTCAGTGAGTTAGAGCCAGACATCCTGAAGAGTGAGGTTGAATGGGCCTTAAGAAGCATTGCTAATAACAAGGCAGCAGGAGACAACAGTATCCCAGCTGAACTTTTTAAAATCTTGCAAGATGATGCTGTCTAGGTGATGCATGCCATATGCCAGCAAATTTGGAAAACACAAGAATGGCCATCAGATTGGAAAAAAATCAACTTTTATCCCCATACCAAAAAAGGGAAGCACTAAAAAATGTTCAAACTATCGAACAGTGGCACTTATTTCACATGCCAGTAAGGTAATGCTCAAGATCTTGTAAAGTAGACTCCAGCAATTCATGGAGCGAGAATTGCCAGATGTACAAGCTGGGTTTAGAAAAGGCAGAGGAACTAGAGACCAAATTGCCAATATGCGCTGGATAATGGAGAAAGCCAGGGAGTTTCAGAAAAACATCTATTTCTGTTTTATTGACTATTCTAAAGCCTTTGACTGTGTGGATCATAACAAATTGTGGCAAGTTCTTGGTGGTATGGGGATACCAAGTCATCTTGTCTGCCTCCTGAGGAATCTGTATAACGACCAAGTAGCGACGGTAAGAACAGAGCATGGAACAACGGACTGGTTTAAGATTGGGAAAGGAGTACGGCAGGGTTTTATACTCTCACCCTACCTATTCAACCTGTACGCAGAACACATCAAGCAATGTGCTGGACTTGATGAATCCAAGGCTGGAGTTAAAATCGCTGGAAGAAACATTAACAATCTCAGATATGCAGATGATACCACTTTGATGGCTGAAAGCGAGGAGGAGCTGAGGAGCCTTATGATGAAGGTGAAAGAAGAAAGTGCAAAAGCTGGGTTGCAGTTAAACCTCAAAAAAACCAAGATTATGGCAACCAGCTTGATTGATAACTGGCAAATAGATGGAGAAAAAGTGGAGGCAGTGACAGACAGGAGAGTTCTGAGAGTGCCTAGGAATGCAAGAAGATCAAACCAGTCGATACTCCAGGAAATAAAGCCAGACTGCACACTTGAGGGAATGATATTAAAGGCAAAACTGACGTACTTTGGCCACATAATGCGAAGACAGGATACCCTGAAGAAGAAGCTGATGCTAGGGAAAGTGGAAGGCAAAAGGAAGAAGGGCCGACCAAGGGCAAGATGGATGGATGATATTCTGGAGGTGACGGACTCAATCATGGGGGAGCTGGGGATGGTGACGGCCGACAGGAAGCTCTGGCGTGGGCTGCTCCATGAAGTCACAAAGAGTCGGAAGCAACTGAACGAATAAACAACAACAAATATCGCTACAATTTGGGATGCAAGTAAAGCTTATATTAGGGGCCATTTTGTGTCTTTAAGTAAACATCTTAGAAAATTAAAACAACAAAAATTTCTTAAAGTTTGTGACCAAATTAAAAAAAAAGAAATTGAACTCCAAAATAATCCCAATGATAAAAATATTAGAAATCAAATGAATGTTTTACAAAAGCAATTAGAACTCCAAACAATGGATGAAATAGAAAAGAATTTGAGATACGTAAAACAAAGGCATTTTTAACATGCTAATTAAGCAGGAAAATGGCTTGCGTTCAAATTAAGAAAAGAGGCGAAAAAAAAGATAATTAACAAAATAAAGAAAATGGAGAAGAACTAACCGATAACCAAGGTATTAGAAAAGCGTTTTATGATTTTTATAACAAATTATATCAAAAAACAACAAATATCACTTGATAGATGTGAAACTTATTTACAAGAAAGTAAATTGGAAAAAATTTCTAAAACGCAAAGAGATAATTTGAACGAACCCATCACAAAGCAAGAAATAGTAGAAGCTATAAAAAAACAAAAATCAGGCAAAAAAACAGGGCCGGATGGTTCTACGGCATTATATTACAAAAACTTTCAAGAGCATCATCATCATTGGCGATCACTCGTAGCCGAGTAAGATTGTCTTCCAAAGGTAAAATTTTAACGGTGGATCTGTAAGTGGCTATAAAGGCCGATTCTGGATCCGCACAACCTCCCACAATGAGGGCATAGGTTTCCGGGTGGGAGACGGTCATGATGAGGGTTTGCCTGATGTGCCTTCCTTTTAGCTCTTTTCTCCTTTTCGCCCTGTACTCGTGCTTCTTCAAAGTCCATAGCGCCTTTAATAAAGGCTGACCTCCAATTGAAATGCTCATGAGTTAGGGCTTCCCAGTTCTCAATGCTGATATTACATTTTTTTAAATTAGCTTTGAGAGTATCTTTGAATCTCTTTTGCTGTCCACCAATATTCCGTTTTCCATTCTTAAGTTGGGAGTAAAGTAGCTGCTTTGGAAGATGATGGTCAGGCATTCGAACAACATGACCGGTCCAGCGAAGTTGATGTTGGATGATCATTGTTTCAATACTGGTGGTTTTCACTTCTTCTAATACGCTAACATTAGTCCGCCTATCTTCCCAAGTAATTTGCAGAATTTTTCGGAGGCAGCGTTGATGGAATCTTTCAAGAAGTTGGAGGTGGCGTTTGTAGAGGGTCCATGTTTCACAGGCGTACAGAAGGGTTGGTAGTACAATGGCTTTGTAAACAAGCATTTTGGTCTCCCTGCGAATGTCCCGATCCTCAAACACTCTACGCTTCATTCGGGAGAAAGCTACACTCGCAGAGCTCAGGAGATGCTGAATTTCAGCGTCAATGTCGGCTTTTGTAGATAGATGGCTGCCGAGATAGGAAAAGTGGTCGACATTTTCTAGTGACACACCTTTAATCTGGATTGATGGCGCTGCAGAGGGATTGGTTCGAACCTGCTGGTAAAGCACTTTGGTTTTTTTAATGTTAATCGAGAGGCCGAGCTTTTCATATGCTTTTGCAAAGATGTTTAGGATAGTTTGAAGATCTTCCTCGGAGTGTGCACAGACTACATTATCATCAGCATATTGAAGTTCTATAACAGAAGTTGCAATTACCTTATTTTTTGCTTTCAGCCTACTAAGATTAAAAAGCTTTCCATCTGTTCGATATATAATTTCTACACCAGTAGGAAGTTTCTCTTCAACAAGGTGTATAATCATAGCGATGAAGATAGCGAATAAGGTTGGAGCAATAACACATCCCTGTTTAATGCCGGATTCCACTTTAAATGGATCGCTTTGAGAGCCATTGTTATTCAGGATTGTTGCCATCATGTCGTCATGCAGTAACCGCAAGATGTTCACAAATTTATCAGGGCATCCGATTTTCAGAAGGATGGTCCAGAGAGCAGTACAATTTACAGTATCAAAAGCTTTACTCAGATCAATAAACGCCATGTACAGAGGGCGGTTTTGCTCCTTGCATTTTTCTTGAAGCTGTCATGCAGTGAAGATCATATCCACTGTTCCCCTGGAAGGGCAGAAGCCATTTTGCATTTCAGGGAGGATGTCTTCTGATACAGATAGGAGACGGTTTGCGATGATCTTTGCCAGGATTTTGCCTGCTGTGGCTAGAAGGGAGATGCCTCGATAGTTTCCACAGTCAGTTCCACAGTCCTTTTTAAAGAGAATGATAATTATGGCATCCCTAAAGTCTGCTGGAATCTCCTCCCTCATCCAGATTTTTTCGATGAGCTTATGAAGTTGTTGTGTAAGTTCAGGACCGCCTTCTTTAAAGACTTCAGCAGGAATCCCATCAGGTCCACTAGCTTTGTTATTTTTCATTTGTTTAGTGGCTTTACTGACTTCCTCCAAAGTAGGGGGTACTGCAAGCTCATTTCTTATTTGTTTTTGCGGGATTTGCAAGAAGACTTCATCGGCCACGGTAGAGTGACGATTAAGGAGATTGTAGTAATGCCCTTTCCAGCGCTGTGCAATAGACTCTTTGTCCTTTAGAAGTTTAGCACCATCTACTGAGCGTAAGGGATTTGTACCATGGTTTGTTGGTCCATAGATGGCCTTTATGGCATTAAAAAAGCCCCGTGCATCATGAGCATCTGCAAAATGTTGGGTTTCTTGGGCATTTTTTATCCACCATATGTTCTTAAGTTCTCTAGTTCTTCTTTGGACTTCTGCCTTTGCACTGGCATAGATTTTTTTCTTAACGGCACAGTTAATATCTTTTTGCCATATCTGGAAGGCTTTCCTTTTATTGTCAATAATATGTTCAATCTCACTATCGTTCTCATCAAACCAGTCCTGTTGTCTCTTAGTCTGGTATCCGATAGTTTGTTCACAGGTTGAAATAATAGAAGTCTTCAATTTAGTCCAGTGTTCCTCAACATTTTCAGGAAGTTAAATTTAGTATAAATTAAATAAATAAATAAATAAATAAATAAATAAATAAATAAATAAAGTTCCATAGGCAGATGTTCCTTGAGAGTTGATTGAAAGCAAGCTCGTTTAATAGCATCTTGAAGGGCCAGTATATTCATTTTACGC
Source organism: Charina bottae (assembly GCA_023362775.1). Classification (NCBI taxonomy): domain Eukaryota; kingdom Metazoa; phylum Chordata; class Lepidosauria; order Squamata; family Charinaidae; genus Charina; species Charina bottae. Next base: position 28,978,859 of record JALMGJ010000002.1, on the reverse strand, counting down.
CTTGGTTTTCTTCCTTGGAGCCTACGATGAGGGACAATCTTTATGGCCATCGTGGATCGACTTGATCGATGGTCTGTCCAGCAGTCATCGACGCTCATCATGGTTCTGGTGAGAAGTACATCACGGCGATCTCTAGCACAGACAATTACATAATCTAAAAGATACCAGTGCTTCGACCGTGGGTGCTTCCATGATGTTTTAAATTTAGTTTTCTGGCGAAAGAGTGTGTTAGTTATGACAAGGTTATGCTCTGCACATTTAGTCAGAAGTAAGATTCCATTCATGTTGCTGTTGTCAACTCCTTCTTTCCCAATGATGCCTGGCCACAAATCAAAATCACGCCCAACTCTTGCATTGAAATCGCCCAGGAGGATAATTTTATCTTCCTTTGGTATCTCTGATAAGATGGTGTCCAGCTGGGTATAAAATTTTTCCTTGATATCCTCATCTGCATCTAGTGTTGGTGCGTAAGCACTTAGGATAGTTGCCTGTTGGTTTTTGGCGAGTTTTATTCGCAGAGTTGAGAGTTGTTCGTTAATCCCAGTGGGAACTTCTGACAAGAGCTTCACGAGGTCGTTTTTGATAGCAAAGCCTACCCCATGTATTCGTCATTCTTTTTCAGGCAGTCCTTTCCAAAAGAAGGTATAACCTCCTTTTTCTTCCTTCAACTGTCCTTCTCCTGCTCTTCGAGTTTCTTGGAGTGCTGCTGTATCAATATTAAAACGTCTCAGCTCCCTTTCAATAATGGCAGTCCTACGTTCAGGTCGTTCACTATCCATATTGTCTTGCAGTGTCCGTATTTTCCATGTTCCAAAATTCATGTGTTTTTTACGAACGCTAGATGGTGACCCCACTGGTCGCGGTAATCCAGTCAGGGAGAAAATGAGGCAGACTATGTTTAGGGCACCTTTTCTAGCCCCCTCCCCATATGGGGTGAGCAGAGTGGATCCTAAATAGGGCTGCTCAGTCGTGGATAAAGCTTCCGAACTACTCAACATCCTCGATCCTTGAGTCAGGGCGACTGAATCCGTATCCACTGCCCATGTGCTGGTCCATGACTAGGAGCTTCCAGATTTCACAGTCCTGCCCCCGTTGCCATTCGTCAGTCGCCATGGGACTTTTGGTTGTTTTGGTTTCGGTGTGGTTGGAAGACGCCTGTGTGTGAATTTGTTTTATGTGTGGAGATCGGTGCACAACGATCAGCACACAACCTTCACAGAAAAAGGCTCTAATCCAATGGCATGGATACCATGACGATTAGTGACCTTTTGTCTTCTGCAGCCTTCATCCACCTTCGCAGCTGTTGTAACAATACACCTTGTTATCTTCCGCCTGTTCTGCCGTTGAGGACTTTCTTGGATTGTTCTTTGTCTGGTTCCTCCCCCTGGACCTTACCGCCATGGGTGACCCTACCAGGAGTACATGACTCCCGACGGCTTCGCTCACAGGGTTCATTGGGAACACACAAGCCCACTCACCACAACAATGTGATGATCCAGAGAGTGAGAATATACTTTTAAACTCAATAGTGGCAGGAAATATAATACCAAATTCCTGGACAGAAGCCAATATTATTTTAATTCCTAAGGAAAACCAAGATTTGACATTATGTAAAAACTACAGACCAATCTCTCTACTAAATACGGACTATAAAATATTTACCACTATTTTGGCTAATAGATTAAAAAGAGTTTTACAAGATACAATAAAATTGGATCAAAGTGGTTTTTTTACCAAAAAGATACATAAAAGGTAATATAAGATCTATCTTAAATATAATTGAATATGCAAAAAATCATAATGAAAAACAAATTATGGTATTTTTAGATGCTGAGAAAGCATTTGATAATTTAAATTGGGAATTTGTGATTAAAACGCTTTAAATATGGACTATGGAAATTTTTTTATTAATGCTATCCAAGCAATATACACAAATCAGAAAGCCAAGATAGTGGTAAATGATGATATAACTCAAAATTGTAGTATAGGTAAGGGTACTAGACAGGGATGCCCAATATCTCCACTTTTGTTCATTTTGGTTTTGGAAGTTCTTCTAGAAAATATTAGAAAGGATAGTCAAATTGAAGGAGTAAAAATAAAACAAGAAAGGTACAAATTAAGCTGTGCTCCTGCCCTCTGAAGATGCTGGCCACTGATGCTGGCGAAACGTTAGGAACCACAACTTCCAGAACACGGCCACACAGCCCAGAAGACCCACAACAGCCATTACAAATTAAGGGCGTTTGCAGACGATGTGTCATTACTCTGCAAAATCCGGACAATTCAATAGGACATTTACAAAAAAAGATAGAAGATTATGGAGAGCTGGCTGGATTTAAAATAAATAATCAAAAAACAAAGATGATAAATTTAAATATGACTGCAAATAATATACACACTATGGAATTGGCTACGGGGTTTAAAAATGTAAAAAAAATAAGATATTTAGGAGTAGAAATTACATCAAAAAATTCAGACCTATTTAAAAATAACTATACAAAAATATGGAATGAAATAAGTCAAGATTTACAAAATTGGGCAAAACTCCAAATATCTCTCCTTGGGAGAATTTCCACAATCAAGATGAACATCCTTCCAAGAATTTTATTTTTATTTCAAACAGTACCAATAATTATTACAGAGAAAACATTTCATAATTGGCAAAAAGATCTATCTAAATTTATCTGGCAAGGGAAAAAACCTAGAATTAAATACAAATTTTTACAAGATATTAAAGAAAATGGAGGTTTTGGACTGCCAAATTTAAAATTATATTATGAATCATGCGTTCTTATTTGGATGAGAGATTGGATAAAATTAGAAAATAGAAAATTACTAAATTTAGAGGGTTATGATCTTAGATTTGGGTGGCATGGGTATCTTTGGTACAATAAAACAAAAGCAAATTTGGCATTTAAACATCATCCAATTAGGAAATCCATTTTAAAAACTTGGGATAAATATAAAAATATGATACTACCAAATTTACCATTATGGATCTCCCCACATGAGTCATTCGCACTGCAAGGCATTATAACTACGAGTAAATGGTTAAAATACAAGGATTTATTATTATTTGATGGCTTAAATTATAAACTTATAATAAGAGAAGATTTAGAAAAAGATGGCCACAATTGCAATTGGTATAGATATCTACAAATAAAAGAGCAATTTAAGATTGACTCCAAAAAATTTAAATTTAAAAGTCATTCATTAAATTGGGACAATGTATTGTGGAGAGAGGAGGAACATCTGATTGCAAAAATTTATAAAATTTTAATACAAAATAAAATGTCCAATCTACCTATAAAAATGGTATAATCAAATGGGAACAAAATGTGGGTCATAGCATTCAAATTGAAAATTGGGAGAAAATATGGTTAAAAGATTTAAATTTTACTCTTAATTATAATATGAAATAAAACTTTTTTTAAAATGATGTACAGATGGTACCTCACCCCATATACGTTGTCAAAAATGAATTCTGCTATACCAAATAATTGTTGGAAATGTAAAAAAGAAACTGGTACCTTTTTTCATTTATGGTGGACTTGCCGAAAATCTAAGATTTATTGGGACAAAATACATGAAATTATAAGTGAAATTATACAAGAAGATATCACCAAAGAACCAGAATTTTATCTACTGGGTTTTATAAGACCAGACTTGCATAAGAAATATGGAAAATTATTATTTTACTAAATAACTGCTGCCAGAATCATCTTTTTCTTTTTATAATGTATTGTTATGTAAAATAAAATTTGTTTTAATTTAAAAAAAAGAAGACTTGAAGAAAACTCATTAATCTCACAACACATGGACAAACTCAACCATGATTTCAATTGGGAAACTTTGAGCATTTTGTTGTTGTTTATTTGTTCAGTCGTTTCCGACTCTTCGTGACTTCATGGACCAGTCCACGCCAGAGCTTTCTGTCGGCCATCACCATCCCCAGCTCCCCAATGGTTGAGTCCGTCACCTCCAGAATACCATCCATCCATCTTGCCCTTGGTCGGCCCCTCTTCCTTTTGCCTTCCACTTTTCCTAGCATCAGCATCTTCTCCAGGGTATCCTGTCTTCTCATTATGTGGCCCAAGTACTTCAGTTTTGCCTTTAATATCATTCCTTCAAGTGAGCAGTCTGGCTTTATTTCCTGGAGGATGGACTGGTTTGATCTTCTTGCAGTCCAAGGCACTCTCAGAATTTTCCTCCAACACCACAGTTCAAAAGCATCTATCTTCCTTCGCTCAGCCTTCCTTATGGTCCAGCTCTCGCAGCCATAGGTTACTACAGGGAATACCATTGCTTTAACTATGCGGACCTTTGTTGTCAGTGTGATGTCTCTGCTCTTAACTATTTTATCAAGATTTGCCATTGCTCTCCTCCCAAGAAGTAGACGTCTTCTGATTTCCTGGCTGCAGTCAGCGTCTGCAGTAATCTTTGCGCCTAGAAATACAAAGTCTGTTACTGCCTCCACTTTTTCTCCCTCTATTTGCCAGTCATCAATCAAGCTCGTTGCCATAATCTTGGTTTTTTTGAGGTTTAACTGCAACCCAGCTTTTGCACTTTTTTCTTTCACCTTCGTCATAAGGCTCCTCAACTCCTCCTCGCTTTCAGCCATCAAAGTGGTATCATCTGCATATCTGAGATTGTTAATGTTTCTTCCAGTGATTTTAACTCCAGCCTTGGATTCCTCAAGCCCAGCATGTCGCATGATGTGTTCTGCGTACAGGTTGAATAGGTAGGGTGAGAGTATACAACCCTGCCGTACTCCTTTCCCAATCTTAAACCAGTCCGTTGTTCCGTGCTCTGTTCTTACCGTTGCTACTTGGTCGTTATACAGATTCCTCAGGAGGCAGACAAGATGACGTGGTATCCCCATACCACCAAGAACTTGCCACAATTTGTTATGATCCACACAGTCAAAGGCTTTAGAATAGTCAATAAAACAGAAATAGATGTTTTTCTGAAATTCCCTGGCTTTCTCCATTATCCAGCGGATATTGGCAATTTGGTCTCTAGTTCCTCTGCCTTTTCTAAACCCAGCTTGTACATCTGGCAATTCTCGCTCCATGAATTGCTGGAGTCTACCTTGCAAGATCTTGAGCATTACCTTACTGGCATGTGAAATAAGTGCCACTGTCCGATAGTTTGAACATTCTTTAGTGCTTCCCTTTTTTGGTATGGGGATATAAGTTGATTTTTTCCAATCTGATGGCCATTCTTGTGTTTTCCAAATTTGCTGGCATATGGCATGCATCAGCTTGACAGCATCATCTTGCAAGATTTTTAACAGTTCAGCAGGGATACCATCGTCTCCTGCTGCCTTGTTATTAGCAATGCTTCTTAAGGCCCATTCAACCTCACTCTTCAGGATGTCTGGCTCTAACTCACTGACCACACCGTCAAAGCTATCTCCAATATTATTATCCTTCCTATACAGATCTTCCGTATATTCTTGCCACCTTTTCTTGATCTCTTCTGCTTCTGTTAGGTCCTTACCATACTTGTTTTGTTTTTTTTAAGAGACAATAGAAAACCCAAAAGACCAGAACACCTCCTTGCCAGCAATCAACACCTATATATCCAAAGATTAACACCAGGATTAGCACCGGAGGAGAATCAAACAGCACAATATACCCTAATCAAAGAATAATTACCTCAGTAAATCAACCAAGCAGCAAAATACAGCCCGAACAAGGAATTCCTAAGGAGAGAACAACACCTCCACCAACACAAGCAGGACAAGCCATGGTATATATACAGAGAGAAAGTCCCACTCCCTTTTCACACTGAAGATGTTACCCAGTCTGGAAATGAAATGTCTGCAAGAAAACAAGAAGGCTCAGAGAGCACCAAGGACTGCACATACTAGTATGGATGCTCTAGGAAAGAAAAGTGGAACAGGAGGAGGATATTCATAGATTGCTAAACCCACAGTTTAGCCAAATGCCAGAAATTCATCACATGAAAATTGGGCACTACATTTCTCCAGTCCAACTTTTCTTGGAAGTCCCCAGTGGATGAATCCCTGCACTGGAAATGCCAATATTGGGTGATGTTCTCTAGGAAGAAGCTGATGGCTGCTTGGCTACCCCGGTGTTACTGCATATATAGTGTATGTGTCTCTGTGTTAAAAGAAAACACCCATCTCTATAGCATTTGTTTCTCTGAGTAGACAGCATCCCAAATTAGCAGAAATGGGTGACTAGAAAATTCAGTGACAGAATTTCCCTCTGTCTAAGGCTCCACTTCTGCTCTGAACCAGAAATTGGGCAACATCTGTTCAGAGTACCTCTTTCTACCTCCTCTCCTCCCTGCCCCCAAACTGTGAAATTGAAAGAAGAAGCATCAGGAAAATTTGAAGAAGTAGCTTTACCTGCCAAGACTGTACCAGTTGAGGTGCCAGACGGTCTCGAAGCTGCATCCCCCTCTGGCTGATTTGGGAGGAATAGACAGCATTTAGGACCTTGGCCACAGTTTGGATTACAAGGGAAATACTGGAGGCATCCTCGGACAGGATCCTTTCAACCATATCATGCGGTGGCATTTCCAAGTTTTCATTTTCGGAGCATCTTTCCCAAACTTTCTTTGACAGCACAGGGTTCGAATAGGAACACTGGAATGCTGCCTTCCCAAATTGTTCAATAGCAGAGAAATATGAATTAAAATCATAATATTGTGTCCTTTCCCTCCCCCGAGTTAAGAAGGATAACAAAAGGTGCTTATGTTGGAGATCAAACCTTTGGTAAAACAATCTCACACTTATGTCTGGCAAAGCTGTGACAATCCACACTTTCCCCCCAATTTGGTTTTTGCTCCCTTCAATCCCAAGTATTCCTAATGCTAGAATTACTGTGCCCTGAAAGTCCAGTTGACAAACAATTACTTTTACTTGAGTGTTTTGAAAATATAGAAACCTGATGTTTTTGTTCTGTTTATCAGTTGATGGGAGTCTTTGTGAGAAGGCGATGCAAACACCTTTCTGGATGGCCACAAGTGCAAATGTCTTTCTGAAGTTTTCTCCATTTTCATTTTCTGGAGCAGTGAGGCCGATCCAAGTCCATTGGAAATGCAGGAGCAGCTTCACAATCGCTATGTAAGGAGGTTCTTGTTTTGGGGTCATCCGATACAAAAAAGGGAAATGATGCTTAAGCACAGGAATCTGACTTATAACACTGTAGTTGATCTAATAAAAATAGAAAAAAAATTGTTTGTCTCCCTTTTAGTTGTAAAATTCAGATGCTTAAAACTTAGGGCTTTTCCCCACGGCTGAGCTAGTATCCAGAATTAATAGCTGCATGAAATGTGCTTCCCCATCACTTCTACTGCCTCAGTTTTCTCTCTTCATTGATTTTCAGCTAAGAAAATCTTACCTAACCTCTGATCACCTGGTAATGCCCATGTGTGACATCTGGCAGACATCCACTACCCACACAGATTAGTATGAGCTGATCCCCCTAGTACTCAGCTGGCACTTTTGCTGCCAAGAGCTCATGCCCATATGAACCCCTATCCAATCTGATAATGATCTGAGGATCAACTCTTAATACCCAAAAGATCATGTATTGCAGGTAATCCAGATGGTGGATAATAGAGCAAGTAGGAAGGGAGCAATGTTTCTTGATTTCTTGGAAATCTCCCCCCCACCAGATTAGTTTAAGAAATTTGGTGAAACCTACAGCCCTAGCCATCTCTCAGAATTTTCCTCCTCCCCTATTCAATCCTCACTCCACCTTAGAGAGAACAACTGGTTGCAATATTTCCCACTTGCATCAAAATCCACCGGTCACTTCACCTTTATGTGCTGCTCAAGAAAGAGTGCCAGCCTCATTCACAAGGCACACTGGAGATTGGCTGTGGGTGCAGAGCAAATTTATGGTGACCTACTATGCATAGCAAATTAATGTTCCTCAAAACTGGTTAATGCTGCTGACTGGTTATTCCCTAAAGCTCTCAGGAACATTCTACTCATGAAAACCCTTTGTCCTTCCCTCATGTTTCTACAAAACTTCAAATAGTGCTTTTTGTTCTCCTTTCTCTCTGTTTGAAGAGCTCAGTAACTCTGTCTAACCATGGTATGATAGTTCTTCCGGTTCCTCTTGATGTGAGAAGGATTGTTCCATCATTTCCTTCAGTGCACTTCCATAAATTGTAAGTGACCAAACCACTCACTTGGAATCCAATCCACTCCCTTCGCACCCATATGTTCTTGAACTTCTCTTCTTGTTTTATCACAAACATTTCTGAAGTACCGAAATCTGAATGCTTCCCATTGACCTTTAGGTTTCTCCTGTCTTACCCAATTCTCACTGGCATAAAACAATGTAGCAAAATCACTATCTTATATACAGTTCTCTTCACTTCTTTCAACAAACATTCATCCTTGTAATAGGACGTATACTACTATCTTACAACCCTCATATACAGGTTGTACAATTTCTACATCCATTTCCTGCTGTTTACTAAACATTCTACCAAGGTACACAAATTCATTTACTTGCTGTAGTTGTTTCTGTGGGAAGAGGTTCTTGCTTGGCATCAATTTTAGAGGCAGAAAGGAAAAGTCCATGAAGCAAGGGTATTGTTTCCAAAACAATGTTGGCAGCAATACCAGAGTGATCAAAGTTGGATGATGGAAATAAAGCTATTTTATGTTTTTTAATATCTACCATCTAATTCCAGCTTTACTTTGCGATATCCGCGAGTGCCAGCTTCTGGACTCATCTAGAGAATGGACAAAGAGCTTCTACTTAGATTCATACCTGTGGGATTTTGTAGATGCTCAGCATGGTTGAAATATGATTAAAGAGTTCGGAACCAGTACCTTCAAGAACTGCCAATATTTTTTTTTGTCTTCCACACCTGTAGTTTGGGACATTCTCCTGCCCCATAGACAGCAAGTGCATCAGGGCCTCATAGGTCATTCTCGCATTGAAAAAGTTCTCATAGATGTTGTAGCCCAAAGTGAGGTTGGCCAACAGCCTCGGATTCTGATTGATTTCATGAACAGCAAACAAGAAGGGCAGGACATGGCAGAGGCTCAGGCTCTTACTGCAAGAAAAGAAAAACCAATAGCATTTCATCCTCAGTTTTCGTCTTCATCTTGATTTCATAGACATGTCACAATTCCTGCAACTTTTCCTTTAAGGATATCATATTATAACTGATTTGGATAGGATTTTGAGGCTGATGCCCATACTCTGGACACTACAGAAATCCACAGGCTGAAATCAGTGGAATAACAATAGAACAGATCAGTGTAAAGAAGTGCAAGTTGATGTCTTTGATCACATGAAGGGCAAGGAAGGACAGGACCTCACCAGAAACTTACTCTTACTGCATTGCAATGCAGGGAATGTTGTCAGTCATTCATTGATAAAGTTCAAAATGGTAAATTCCTATATCATGTATTCAGGGGTCTTTTCTAGGTGACCGATTTCTCTTGGACATTCCAACTAGAAGGACCTCCCATTGATACCACTGAGAGTTCCCCTCCCTCCTCAAAAAAATAAGTAGCAAAAAGAAAAGCTTGATAAATCAGATTCAATTTATATGAAAGGAAAGGATAGTGGACAAGGTTCTGAGTTATTGCTTACATTTTACAAAATTAAGCTGGGTTAAAAAAAAGCATTCCCAAATATGCAAACATGCTCATATGATGTTATATGCATTCTTCTTATTTAGTAGTAGACGTATCTTTAGTTTTGTAGTTGTATGAATATTCTTTAAAGATATTTTTGTATTTGCATTTCATTTGTAGCCTTGAATGCTCACATTGATCTGAGTGGTGTCAGAATAAAATCCGAAACAGGAGAATGTTTTGTTCACTAACTCTTACAATTTGTTCTTTCATGATTAAAACCCCAAACATACTTCTCTTTCCACAACTGAATAAGTCATAAACACAGATACACAATTAATATATTGTTATATATATTAATTATTAAATAGCAATTCGGTCTTTGTCCTGGATAAGCATGTCATCTGAACCCAGCCGTGGAGTTCTGAAGTGTCCTTGATTGAAGCCTGTGTCCTTGAGTTTCCTAGACACAGAGGATGGATCCTTACCTCAGTCTCTGAATCAGAGAATATCTTTCTCTCTTGTTAGTGAAATGAGTCTATTACAAGGGTTAGATGAAAAAGCTGGGATAGGATTGCACTGACTTCACTTCAGCAAATCACAAATACAAGCTCAAGGCTTGTAAAATAAATCCATCCACAAGAATGAGATTTTCTTTTGAACAGCTGAAATGGCTTTATCATGAGTTCCCTTTTAGACCTTTTCTTATGTATGTACGTATATATGTACTGTATGTGTGTAGTTCTCTTTTTTAAATGCAATTCTTTACATTCCTCTCCTGTTTGACCAGATAGACAGGGATGGACGGGAGGAAATTACAGTCTCTTTTTTTCCACAGCATAACATATTATTTAGTCAAGTGCTTTTATCAATATAAAATTCTTTATAGATAAAAAAGTAGATAAAAATGCAATATAGATTGAATATATTGATACCACTGAGAGTTCCCCTCCCTCCTCAAAAAAATAAGTAGCAATCTACTTTTGGTACAAAAAAATAAGTAGCAACCCTACCATCACCTCTAATTTGAGTTCATTGATGAGATCTGTCAGGGAAAGAAACTCAGATAATTTCTACCAAAGTCTTTGTCACTTGGCTGCTGAAGCTTTTCTGAACTTCATGCTACAAACCTGACAAAATGTCCTTATGCCATTATTGGCATATATGTACATTCAATTCAGCCACACCTTTTTTCAAATCAGACAACATTTCCTCTATCACAATCTTAAAGTATTGTATGCAGACCGACACTCCCTTTGGTGCTGGAAGCTGGCAGAAAAGAAGGAAGGAAGGAAGGAAGGAAGGAAGGAAGGAAGGAAGGGAGGGAGGGAGGGAGGGAGGGAGGGAGGGAGGGAGGGAGGGAGGGAGGGAGGGAGGGGATGGTGGAGAACAACCTCAAAAGTTTTCCTTCCGATAGGAAAGGATATTTGCTGACACTCCAGGGTGCCATGGTAGTCATGTTGTGAACAGGCAACATCCAGACCGATTTGTGAGAGTGCTGCTGAAGCTGCCTGCTGCTGATGCTGGCCTTTGCTGAAAAAATTATGAGGAATCACTAAAACCTCATAATTTAAAACAGCAAGAAATGCCCCAAAGGCCATTCCTGCTTGACAATGGCCAGGAAACAGGACATGAAAATCATTCTTAAGGCCCATTCAACCTCACTCTTCAGGATGTCTGGCTCTAACTCACTGATCACACATTCAAAGCTATCCCCGATATTATTATCCTTCCTGTACAGATCTTCCATATATTCTTGCCACCTTTTCTTGATCTCTTCTCCTTCTGTTAGGTCCTTGCCATCTTTGTTTTTGATCATACCCATTTTTGCCTGGAATTTACCTCCAATGTTTTTAATTTTCTGGAAGAGGTCTCTTCTCCTTCCTATTCTACTATCTTGCTCCACTTCCACACATTGCTGGTTTAAAAATAATTCCTTATCTCTTCTGGCTAACCTCTGGAATTTTGCATTTAATTGGGCATATCTCCCCATATCACTGTTGCCTTTTGCTTTCCTTCTTTCGTGGGGTATTTCCAGTCTCTCAGCAGACAGCCATCTTGCCTTCTTGGTTTCCTTTTTCTTTGGGTTGTTTTTTTGTTACCGCCTCTTGAACAATGTTGTGAACTTCTGTCCATTGTTCCTCCGGGACCCTATCTACTAAATCTAGTCCCTTAAATCTATTCTTCACTTCCACTGCATATTCATTAGGGATGTTAGTGAGCTCATATCTAATGGATCTGTGGGTCTTCCCTATCTTTTTTAGTCTGATTCTAAATTGTGCAATAAGAAGTATGTGATCTGAACTATAGTCGGCTCCAGTTCTTGTTTTTACCGATTGTATAGATGTCTGCCACCTTTTGCTACAAAGGATGTAGTCAATATCATTTCGGTGTCGACCATCTGGTGAAGTCTATGTATAAAGTCGTCTTTTAGGTTGCTGGAAGAGAGTGTTTGTTATGCACAGTGAATTGTCTTTGCAAAATTCTATTAGCCCATGTCCTGCTTCATTTTGTTTTCCTAGACCATACTTGCCTGTCATTCCAGATGTTGTCTGACTACGCACCTTAGCATTCCAGTCTCCTGTAATGAAAATAACATCTCTTTTTGGCATATTATCCAGTAGGTGCTGCAGATCCTCAAAGAACTAATCTACTTCTGCTTCTTCAGCATCTGTGGTTGGGGCGTATATTTGGATCACTGTGATGTTAAATGGCTTACCCTGAATTCGAACTGAGATCATTCTATCGTTTTTTTGGATTTTATCCAAGCACTGCTTTAGCTACTTTAGTATTAATTATGAAGGCTACTCCATTTCTTCTGTGGTCCTCTTGTCCACAGTAGTAGATCTGGTGGTCATCTGATGTGAAGTGGCCAATTCCAGTCCATTTCAGTTCACTGATACATAAAATGTCTATATTTAATCTTGACATCTCACCAATAACTACATCCAATTTGACCTGGCTCATAGATCTTACATTTCTGGTTCCTATGGTGTGTTGATCTTTAGAACATCTGATTCGTCGTTCACCACCAGGACCGTCGGCTGCTAGCCGTCTTTTTGGCTTTGAGCTAGCTGTGTCATCACATCTCGGGCTGGTTGAACTTATCCTCTGTTCCATCCAAAGAATTATGGAATGTAAATATTTGACATGGAATATCAATGGAGTTAATGCCCCACAGAAAAGAAGATTTTTCATTTCTTGAAAAAATTGAAATTGGACATAATTTGATTACAAGAGACTCATATTTGTAAAAAAGATACTAAATATTTGATTCAAAAACAATTTTCAGAAGAATTTATTTCGGCTGGAAATAAAAAAACGAAAGGGGTAGTTTTGTATATACAACCAAAGTTAAATACAAAATTGATATTAACTGATGATGAAGGACGTTATGTTGCAGTTGAAATTAACGTACAAGGAACTAAAACATTAGTTGTTGGACTTTATGCACCAAATATGGACAAAGGAGTATTTTATATTGTCAGAGGGAGCGTGCGGAGATGGAGCGGCCTGCCTCTCTCCTAGGCACCAGTGATCCACGTACTATGCAGTAAATAGACTCCAAACAGAAGTTATATCAAATATCCTATTTACTTTGTATACATACGTATTTACAGATCACTTCCACAAGTAACAAATGATACACCATCAACGATACAGCTTTCACGAGGTAAAATGGGAATAATGGGAACTGAGAATGTCCCTGTCTATATAGTGAACCTGAGCAATCACATTATAGGTCACTCTCGTTATTCACCACAACCAACCTAACTCTAAGCACCTGTTAAATGAGTCACACATGACACATCATTCCTACAACAATGGCTGCTAATTGGGTGACTGTGCAGAATATTTCACCTTTTACCTAGAAATTGTTGTATATATTTTTTATGTCTGTAGAATATGTGGCTGAGTTTTTAAAAAATGCTGGGCCTCAAAACTTTTTTCCTGTTTGGGCTCAGAGAGCACATGTTCACCCCCCACTCAGGAATGTTCATTTGCCTTCAGGTGCCGGCCAGTCTGAGAGTTCTGACCAATCAGAATTAGCTGTTAGAGCTTTGCCCATATTGGGAATCTGTTGCCTAGGTGTTTTGGTCACATGCTGGATTCTGTCCACTCAGATGCTGGTCAGGTAAAGGTTTAAAAATGTAAATGTCTTTTGTTCTCCTCACTCTGCTCTGCTAACTGCTCTGCTATCTAAATGTAAATATGTTAATCAACCATGCCATTCTTTGGCTGAAGAAGATTCAAGGTTTTTTCCTATGTTTTTGTTTTTAAATAAAACAACGTTTTGCTACAAACTTATCTCTTGTTTTTTCCATAACTCTGATCACAAGTTTTATAAAAATTACAAAAGGTTATGGGCCCAGCAATTGCTTCTGGATCAGAGACAAAACTTATGGAAATAAAAAGAGAAGAGCTGAACTGATTCAGTTTGCATTTAAGGAGAGGCTTCTTTTGTTTTTTGAAACTTGCCGGCAGTTACAGGAAGTTTCCATCGGAGGCGGAGTTTTGCCTCGTGTTTGCAAGCCTCGTGGTGTTTTTTGGATTACTACAACAGGGGAGAGAAGAGCCATGGCTGCTGCTGCTGGAGCTTCAAATTTTCAAGGTATGCCCCTGGAGAAGCTTTCTAATACTAATTATTTGAACTGGTCTTTGAAAATGGAAAGTTTCTTGAGGAGAGAAAATTTATGGTCTGCAATTTCTAAACAAATTCCTCAGAATCCAGATCAAGTCTGGTTGAGGAAAGATGAGAAATGCAAAGCCTCCATTATTTTGGCTGTTCAGAATGATCAGCTTATTCACGTGAGAGGCAGAGAAACTTCCAAAGACTTATGGGACTATTTGCGTGATTTATATGTGAAAACTAGTCCAGGCAGCAAGGTTATTTTAACAAAAAAACTGTACAAGGCTCACTTGCCTGAGAATGGAAATTTGCCAGATCATCTCCACAAGCTTCAGAATTATTTTGTGGAACTTCAGGAACGTGGGATGGAATTTACCCCCCTTATGAAAGCCTACATTATGCTTTCTTCGTTGAATGAGTCCTGGGACACTTTAATTTGCTCCATGGAGGGAATCCCAGAAGCTGATCTATCTCCATCATTCATGACTACCCGGCTGCTTGCTGAGTGGGAAAAAAGACAAGAAAAAGCTGCCTCCATTTCTACAATAAAGTCTTCTCATGGCCAGCAGAGGGAGCGGAAGAGCTCTGAATTCCAAGCTTCTGCATTATCCAGCAGGCGATGCTTTACCTGTGGATCCTCTTCTCATCTCCAAAAGGACTGTGTCAAATTTAAAAAGAAGACTTCTAAGAAAGAAGAAACTTCTAGAAAGAAGATTCTTCATGCAACAGTTGTTGAGAACTCTGATAATAAAGATTTGTGGGTTCTTGACAGTGGGGCCAATTCTCATATATGTCACAATAAAGATTCCTTTCTGTCTTTGTCTAAAACTAACAAACAAAAAGTTTCCTTAGCAGATGGATCTGTATCCAAGATCGTGGGTGAAGATGAGATCAATCTTCCATGTTTGGGGGAAACTGTTCAAAATGTTTTGTTTGTGCCTAATTTTCAAAGCAATCTCTTGTCTGTGGGGCAGCTAGTAGCCTCAGGTTATGTAGTAACTTTTAAGAAAGAGGGTTGTGAAATTAGGAAGGCTGGCAGAGTAGTTGCAAAGTGTTTGCAGAAAGATTCTCTGTACATTGTACAAAATGCTGAAAAACAAACTGCTAAGGCTGTTTTTGAAAATAAGCCCATATACGATCAGTGCATCCATTTATTACATAGGAGATTTGCTCATGCTAATTTTAAGTACATTTCTCAAATGCCTAGTTATTCTGCTGATTTAAAATTGAAACCTTGTGATAAGTATCTGGATTGTGCAGTTTGCAAGGAGAATAAAACCACAAGGGCTCCTGTGAAGAAGTTTTCTGATAGGTCCACTTCTAGGCCTCTAGAGATCATTCATTCTGATGTTATAGGCCCCTTTTCTCCTAGTCTTGGGGGAGCAAGGTACATTTTGACATTCATAGATGATTTTTCCAGGTACACATTCATTTATTTGCTGAAACACAAAGATGAGGTCTTTGATAAATTTAAGGCTTTTGTGGCTTGGGCGAATGGAAAATTCCCAAGGCCAGTGTCTGCTTTGCAATCAGATCGAGGTGGAGAGTATCTATCCTCAAAATTTAAAAACTTTTTGTTAGAAAAAGGGATAGAACACATTTTAGCTAACCCTTACACTCCAGAACAGAATTCTGTTGCAGAGAGAAAAGGCAGAACACTGCAGGAAGCAATGATGTGTTTGCTGAAGGATGCTAGTTTGCCTTTTAGGTATTGGGGAGAAGCTGTTACTACAGCGTGTTATGTGCAGAACAGGCTGTTTAGCAGTGCAATTCAGGATGTGCCTTTTCATTTGTTCTATGGTGTCAAGCCTAAAGTAAGCCACCTCAGAGTGTTTGGAAGCACAGCTTGTGTCCACATTCCCAAACAGCTGAGGCGCAAGGGGGCTTCCAGAACAAAGAAAGCAATCTTTGTTGGGTATGAACAAAGTCAGAGAAGCTACAGGTTCATACTGGATAATCAACTGATAATTAATAAAAGTGCTTCTTTTGCTGAGCAGAATTGGGATAAAATAAACTCTAGTTCTTCAGTTGATTTATCCATGAGAGAGCAGCAAAGTCTTGCTGATGGTGATTTGCAGGAATCACCTAGTGAAGTCAATGATCAGGAAGCTGACTTGTCTGGAAAGTCAAAGGTTTCTGAGGACAATGGTGGGAATCAGAGTGTAAATCCTGTCCTACCTCGCAGGTCTGAAAGGATTAATAAGGGAGTTCCTCCTGATCATTATCAAGTAGATGTTGTGAAGGCTTTTCACATTCACACAGAGCCTGAGTCTCTGGAAGAAATTAAAGAAATGCCAGCTGAAATAGCTAAGTGTTGGCATGAAGCCATGCAGCAAAAGTTGGATTCCTTAAAGGAAAACAAAACTTGGAAACTAGTAAATTTGCCTCCTAATCAGAAGGTTTTAGGTTGTAGGTGGGTGTTCAAACTGAAAAAAGATTCTGATGGCAAAATTCAGAAGTACAAAGCAAGGTTGTTAGCAAAAGGTTTTGCTCAAAGAAAAAATGTGGACTATGACAAAACTTTTGCTCCAGTGACAAAAGCTGAATCTATCAGGTTGCTTTTAAAGGTTGCTGCCATGAAGAAACTGTCTGTTTATCACTATGATATTCAAACTGCTTTTCTGTATGGTGACTTGGAGGAAAAATTGTTTATGCAACAACCTCCTGGTTATGAAAAAGAAAATCATCTTGTGTGTGAATTGCAGAAATCCATCTATGGATTGAAGCAGGCCGCGCGTTGTTGGAATATTAAAATGGATAATATTTTGCAAAAATTTGGGTTTCAGAAGGGAATTGCTGATCCTTGTGTGTATGTAAAAAATGATAAGCAAGGTGTAATGTACTTGTGCTTGTATGTGGATGATTTGTTGCTGCTCACTTCATCTGATGAACAGAAGCATTCCTTTGAGGTTTGTATGAAAAACAATTTCATATTGAAATGTCTTGGAGCAGTTAACAATTACTTAGGATTAGAAATTCAGAGGGAAAAAGATGGCAGTTTTCTCATAAGTCAGAGTAGTAAAATTAAGAAACTGCTGGAGGATTTTAAAATGCAGGACTGCAAGTCTGTCTCCTCCCCCATGCTTCCCGAGTTATTAAAAGAGGAGGGGGAGAAAGGGGATGGTGAGTTATCTGAAGGAGATAGTTTCAGATCAGCCATTGGCAGTCTTCTTTACATTGCAAACAACAGCCGTCCGGACATTTCTAACAGTGTGTCCATTTTGAGCAGGTTTGTGGAAAATCCCACATCTGCTGCAAAGTCTGGGTTAAAAAGGCTGTTTCTTTATTTGCAAGGCACCAAAGATTTTTGCTTAAGGTTGTCTGCTACAGACACAGAAGAAAAGTTAGAATGCTGGTGTGATTCAGATTGGGCTGGAGATCTCAGTGATAGGAAGTCTACTTCTGGAAGTGTAATTCAATTTGCAAATTCCACTATTGCTTGGTTTTCCAGAAAGCAGACTGTAGTAGCCATTAGCACAGCTGAAGCCGAATTTTATGCTTTAGTACAACTGTGCAATGAAGTAATTTGGTTTACTCAATTGTTGCAAGATATTGGAGTCATTTTAAGCCAGCCTGTAACAATTCATGAAGACAATCAAGCTTGTATCCATTTGGCTTTATCTGAAAGTTCCAGAAATCGCACAAAGCACATTGATGTGCGTTTTCATCTTGTTAAAGATTTTCTAGCCAAGAAAAAGGTTATTTTGAAATACTGTGATACTAAATTAATGTTGGCTGATATCTTAACCAAGCCTCTAGTTGCCAGTAGGCACAATGAGTTAATTACCAAGCTGGGTTTGTTTCCATATTCTTTCTAGTCATAAAAAAAGGGGAGTGTTGTATATATTTTTTATGTCTGTAGAATATGTGGCTGAGTTTTTAAAAAAGGCAGGCCTCAAAACTTTTTTCCTGTTTGGGCTCAGAGAGCACATGTTCACCCCCCACTCAGGAATGTTCATTTGCCTTCAGGTGCCGGCCAGTCTGAGAGTTCTGACCAATCAGAATTAGCTGTTAGAGCTTTGCCCATATTGGGAATCTGTTGCCTAGGTGTTTTGGTCACATGCTGGATTCTGTCCACTCAGATGCTGGTCAGGTAAAGGTTTAAAAATGTAAATGTCTTTTGTTCTCCTCACTCTGCTCTGCTAACTGCTCTGCTATCTAAATGTAAATATGTTAATCAACCATGCCATTCTTTGGCTGAAGAAGATTCAAGGTTTTTTCCTATGTTTTTGTTTTTAAATAAAACAACGTTTTGCTACAAACTTATCTCTTGTTATTTCCATAACTCTGATCACAAATTTTATAAAAATTACAAAAGAAATCAAGCCTCTCTGTATAATTTATATCTAGAAGTAAATTCCTGGGTTTATCAAACCCCAACACCCCTTCAATTTACAATAGATATTACATTCAATTGTACAGAGAAGAAGACATACACATTTGAGATATACACATCCTATGTCTCTCTATGCTTAGAGGCTTTGTCATCACATCTGCTACATTACACTCAGATGGACAATACTGCAAATCAATACAATACAATACACTTCCAATTATTGACTGATCACATGAAGTTTGTTCATCGTCTCCAATCTCTGTCATGACAAAATCTGTTGTCATCGGGGTTGAAACTTCTTTACACTGTTCCATATTGTTCTCTCTTAGCAGTGCTTCAAACTTCTTCCGCTGCTCTAGAACATAACCCCCATCAACCTTCTGAATACCCATTCCTAGTTAATTCTTAATTTCTCCCAGATCTTTGACATCAAAGTGCTGTTTCAGATTTTCAGTAAATTCAATTACCCTGCTTTGATCTTTCGCTATAAGACACAAATCGTCTACAAAAAATCAAAAGCAAAATCTGTTCATCGTTTCCACATTGCTTTACATACAGACATGGGTCAGCTATACTACACTTGAATCCCATTCTTTGTAATTCCTTATCTAACCTAAGATTCCAGCAACGTGCCGACTGCTTGAGTCCATACAATGCTTTCTGCAACTTGTATACCCTTCCTGCAATCTTTGATTCATAACCTGGGGCTTCAATCATATAGATCTCTTCATTCAAATCAGCATGCAAATATGCTGTTGTGATATCATAATGTTGTACTACACAATCCCCAGCTGCTGCCATTGCTAAGGCAAACCTAAATGTCTCCCCTCTTAGCGTTGGTGCAAAAACCTCGTCAAAAGTCTGATTCTTTATCTGGGAAAATCCTTGTGCTACCAACCTAGCCTTATACTGAATATCACCATTCACTAAGGTTTTCTTCTTATACACCCATCTACAGCCTACTGCTCTATGTCCCTCAGGCAACCTAGTAGATTTAAAAACCTTATGAGAATTAATGGCTTTCATTTCCACATCCATAGCAGCTTTCCATTTACTCTGCTCGTGTTGTGGCAACCTCAATACGTCCTTGTAATTACAAGGTTCATAATCAATAAAACACACTTTTACATCACCTGGTGTATAACGTTGATGTGGTATGCCCTTGTTAACTCTCTCAGATCTGCGCAACACTGTAGCATCCTGCATCATTGGCACACTAGGAGTTAATTCCTCTTCCTTCTTAATCACATCAGTGGCCTCTATCCGCTCTGAAAACTCAAAACGTCCCTGACTAGGAAGATAAACCTCACTGCTCCCATGTAATCTCTGCCAATTGCTATGCTCACAAAAACTTGCTGATCTAGAAATAACAACTTTCCTGCCATCAGTGAACCTATATCCTTTGGTCCCTGGCTCATACCCCACAAACGTCAGCTTCTGTGCTTTTGCCTGTCCCTTCCTACGTACTTCCTTATGCACGTGAACATAGGCAGTGCACCCAAACACCTTCAAATGAGCTAATGGTGGCTTCTTGCCATATAACATATAATATGGAGTTTGGTTTACAGATACACTCCATAACCTGTTAATTAAATAATTAGCAGTTAATATTGCCTCTCCCCAGTATCCACGTGATAACCCTGAGTCAGCAATGAGTGAATCCTTTACTGTCTGCAATGCCAAATTCCTACGTTCAGCCACGCCATTCTCAGCTGAACTATGTGGGTTAGTTCTCCTATGCACAATGCCCCTTCTACGGAGCCATTGCTGAAAACACCCACTCAGAAACTCTGTACCCCGGTCAGTTTGTAAACTACATACCTTTGTGCTATATCTACGTTCCACAAACTGCACCCAGTTTCTAAACTTTTCAAATGTTTGACTTTTAGCTTTCAATAGGTAACAGAACCCAAATCTAGTGTAATCATCTACGATGACTAAAACATATTTAGCACCCCCTATTGAAACTGGTAATGGACCAATTAAGTCAGCGTGAACTAATTCAAAACGTTTATGTGACTTCCTATCACTGAATTTGCTCACAGGAAACACCTTTGACTTTGCAACCTTACAAGCTGTGCAATCCAAATACACTTGGCACTTTTTCAATTCCATTCCAGAACTTGCTTCTGACATCTTTTCAATCACTTTGAAACTCGGATGCCCAAGCCTTCTGTGCCACAGGTGCGCACATGAATCATGTGTTGGCTTATTAATCGTAGCTACACCATGATGGTTGCTGCTTGTCCTGGTTTGTACAATTTCATATAAATTGTTCTGCAAAATACCTTTGCCACAAACACTGTTATCTTTCATAATAATACATTCATTATCACCAAACTGTACAGTATAACCCTGTTTATCCAATTGTGACACACTAATTATATTGTACTCCAGTTCAGGTACACACAACATTGATAATTCAATATTTAACCCTGGTACATATACAAATCCTTTACCAGTCACAGATGCAATACTTCCATTAGCTAGAGTAACTTGATCTTTATCAGCCTGCTTAAAACTCTTAAACATCTGTCTGTTACTCCCTATATGCTGACAAGCCCCACTGTCAATTAAAAATGGTCCCTTTAAATTTTGTTCTACACTTGAACTAATTAAAGACAGCTGTGCAGCTTCTCCCGGCTTGGAAATTTTCAGCTTGGCCTTTGGCTTCCGTTTCTTATCACAATCCCGCATTAAATGCCTTTGTGACCCATAGCAGAAACATTTTCTCTTCACAAATAATACATTGTTTGGTTATCAGAACATTCCTTAACACAAACACTGTTTTGCTTAGACCTAATTACATTAGAACACTGCTGCCTTCTTTGCTCTTCTTCTAAAAGCCTGCTAGATAAGTATCTTATAGTTAAATCTTCCTCAGATAACGAACCAAAGCTAATTGCCAAAGTATCCCACGTTTCATTTAGAGAACTGAGAATTATATACACTTTGTTAGCTTCTGTAAATTGCATATCTCTCTGAGCCAATTCCTGGAACAACCCTGTCATATAATGCAGGTGATCCTTAATATTATCAGATACCCCTAATCTAGCGTGATAAAGTTTTCTTGTTAGTAAAACTTTACATAACGGTGAGCTTCTTAGATAAACATTCTTTAAAGCTTCCCAACACTTATAGGCTAACTGACAGTCTCTAACATAACACAATTGGCTATCTTCCAGACATAAAATTATGCTTGCCAATGCTCTATTGTCCTTTAGAGCAACTTCTTCATGTTCCAGGTCTGGTTCAGGGCAAAGTACACTCCTCCAAAGCCCTTCATGCCGAAGATACATTTCCATTTTATATGACCATGACGAATAATTACTGCCATTCAGTCTTTCCAGAGGAAAACCTCCCCCGACTGCCGGCAACATCTTCGCTGTGCTCATCTGTCTTCAGCCCCTTCTGGGCAGACACCGATGATTAAAGACACAGACCTAATCAGAATGTCCTCCAGCTGCAAAACAAGTGTAGGGGAGAGAAAAAAACACACACACACAGGGACGGAACCTGTTAAAGCTCCAAATCACTCCAAATAGCCACACAACTCCTGGATAGGCTTCCTAAGCTCCCAGCTCACAGACTGCACACGATCCACCGAACCACAGCCAGTGCAAAGCCTTCCGTCGTCTATGGCGTCTCTGCCGCCTCTGGGCCCGTAACCCTGTCAGAGGGAGCGCGCGGAGATGGAGCGGCCTGCCTCTCTCCTAGGCACCAGTGATCCACATACTATGCAGTAAATAGACTCCAAACAGAAGTTATATCAAATATCCTATTTACTTTATATACATACGTATTTACAGATCACTTCCACAAGTAACAAATGATACACCATCAACGACACAGCTTTCACAAGGTAAAATGGGAATAATGGGAACTGAGAATGTCCCTGTATATATAGTGAACCAGAGCAATCACATTATAGGTCACTCTCGTTATTCACCACACCCAACCTAACTCTAAGCACCTGTTGAATGAGTCACACATGACACATCATTCCTACAACAATGGCTGCTAATTGGGTGACTGTGCAGAATATTTCACCTTTTACCTAGAAATCAAGCCTCTCTGTATAATTTATATCTAGAAGTAAATTCCTGGGTTTATCAAACCCCAACATATAAAAATTTAATGGACAAACTTTTGACCAAACTTATGAAAATTGGTGTTTTATGGGTGATTGGAATGGAGTAATCCACCCTAAGATGGATAGACAATCACAAAAAGAAGTGAAGAGTACACAGGGAAAATTGCCAAAAACATTTTTTGACTTAAAAGAGATGTTGGACTTACAAGATATACAGTATGGAGACATATGAATGGGACTTCTAGAGAATACATGTATTATTCAGAAAGATTTAAATCACATTCCAGAATAGATATGATTTTGATATCTAAAAGTCTAATGATGGACATTAGTAAAGTTTAAATATTACCCAAGATCCTTTCAGATCATAATCCAGTAATGTTGACTGTTAAAGGAAAAAGGAATGTATTTAGATGGAGATTAAATGAGTCAATATTTCGGAAAAATGATATAGTCGAGGCATGCAAAAAAAAAGTTGAGGGAATATTTTCAACTGAATTTGAACAAAGGTACCAATATTCAGATTGTATGGGATGCCAGTAAAGCATATATGAGGGTTTACTTTATTCAATATAATGCTCAAATGAGGAGAAAGAAACAAGAGAGAATTCAACTGATTTTAGATGAAAAAAAAAGTAAAGAGATATGTTTAAGAGATAAGCCAATGGACAATACTTTGCTTACTTAAATAAAATTTTTACAAAAACAGATATCGATGATATTGACACAAGAGATAGAGACTCAAATGAAATTTACAAAGCAAAAATATTTTGAACATGCTAATAAACCAGGTAGATGGTTGGCTTATAAATTACGGAAACAAAGACAAAAAAATTTAATTTCCAAAATACAACATGAAGGAAAAGTTATGGTGAATAATATAGATATACAAGAAGCTTTTTATGATTATTATTCAAAATTATATAAAAAACAAGAAGTTAATTTGATGTACATTGATGAATATCTGAGTAAACAGAAATTAACTGTTCTTGATGACCAACAAAGATTAATGCTAAATAATCCTATAACAACAGAGGACATGGTAAAGGCTTTCAAGAAAATTAGTAGTGGAAAAGCACCAGGACCGGATGGCCTGTAAGCAGCTTATTATAAATTTTTTGAAGATGAATTATGTTCACCTTTACAGAAGACTATGAATTCAATTTTGGAAACAGGAACAATGCCAGAGACTTGGAAAGAAGCACATATAACATTGATAGCTAAAGAACAACAAGATTTGACTTTAACTAAAAATTATAGACCAATATCTTTATTGAATAATGACTATAAGATTTTTACAACTATATTGGCAGAAAGAATGAAAAACATTCTTAAAAACTTTATCCATCAAGATCATGCAGGATTTCTGCCTAAGAGACAGATCCGTGACAATGTTCGAAATACAGTATATTAGATATATTGGAATATTTGGAACAACACTATGAAAAGCAAGCTGCCTTGATATGTATAGATGCTGAAAAAGCCTTTGATAATTTAAATTGGCCTTTTATGTTTAAAGTATTAGAAAATATGAATTTTGGTGGAAACTTTATTAAATGGATTAGATCAATATATACTCCCCAATTTGCAAAAATAATTGTCAACGGACAATTTAGTAAACCATGTGAAATCCAAAAAGGTACAAGACAAGGTTGTCCATTATCTCCACTTTTGTTTACATTGGTATTAGAGGTCTTAATGAGAGATGTTAGATAAGATGAAAGTATCCATGGTATTAAGGTTAAAAAAGAAATTTATAAATTAAAAGCCTTTGCTGCCGATTTAGTCTTTACTTTGGAGAATCCACTAAATGGAATTGAATTATTGTTTCAGAAATTGAAAGACTTTGGATTGTTAGCAGGGTTTAATCTATAGAAAATGAAAGTTTTGACTAAAAACATGGATTATCACCAACAAGAGAAATTGAAAGAGATAACGGGATATTCAATGGAAGAAAAAGTAAAATATTTGGGAGCATATTTAACAACTAAAAATGATAAGTTGTTTAAGAATAATTATATCCCGCTTTGGACAGATATTAAAAAAGACTTGGACCAATGGGAAAAATTACAACTATCATTATTAGGTAGAATTTCAGTAATTAAAATGAACATTTTGCCAAGAATTTTATATCTTTTTCAAACATTACCTATATTGGCATCAGAAGAACCTTTCAAACAATGGCAGCGTGATATTTCTAAGTTTATTTGGCAAGGGAAAAAACCAAGAATAAAATATAAAGTCTTACAAGATTCAAAGGAAAGAGGCGGACTGGGTCTACCGGATTTGAAATTATATTATGCTGCTTGCTGTTTGGTATGGATTAAAGAGTGGATAGTTTTGAAAAATGAAAAACTATTGAATTTGGAGGGTCATGAATTAAGATACGGATGGCATGGATTTTTGTGGTATGACAAAGTGAAAGTTAATGTGGAGTTTAAAAACCATTATATTAGAAGATCTTTGTTAAGAATTTGGAATAAATATAAATTAACTTTATGTTATAAAAGACCTTTATGGATTTCCACACAAGAAGCATTCCATAGAACAGAAGTAAGAGTTAAAGATAAATGGCTGGCTTATAAAGACTTTTTTAAAAAAGAACAAGGACAATATAAAACTAAATCAAAAGAAGAACTGGCTTCAGAAGGATATACTTTTCAATGGCTTTCATATATGCAACTTGTAGAAAAATTTAAATCAGACAAAAAAGAACTTGGATTTGAACAAACTAAATCAGAATTTGAGATACAATTATGTGAGACAGATGATCATTTAATTGCTAAAATGTATAAATTATTGTTAAAAGGTGAAATGGTAGAGGAACAAGTTAAAGATTGCATGATCAAATGGGCAAAAAAAATTGGTCATAATATTCAAATGCAACAATGGGAAGATATGTGGACTAAAGGACTAAAATTTACTTTGTGTTATAATTTGAAGGAAAACTTCTACAAGATGATATACAGATGGTATATGACCCCAAAAAGCTAGCTAAAATGTATGGGAATGTTTCCAACTTGTGTTGGAAATGTAAAAAAAAAAGAGGGGTCATTTTACCATATGCGGTGGACATGTGAGATTGCAAAGAAGTTTTGGACTCAAACACATTCATTGATGCAAAATATTCTACAAATACGAGTTCCATTTAAACCAGAACTATTTTTATTGGGAATATCAGAAGAACAAATAGGAAAACAATTTATAAGAATTACGCAATATATGACTACAGCAGCAAGACTCATATATGCACAAAATTGGAAAAATCAGACTATACCTACGATACAGGACTGGATGTTAAAAGTAATGGATATGGCAGAAAATGATAAACTGACATTGTATTGTCGAAGGCTTTCACGGCCGGAGTTCAATGGCTGTTGTGGGTCTTCCGGGCTGTGTGGCCGTGTTCTGGAAGTTGTGGTTCCTAACGTTTCGCCAGCATCTGTGGCCAGCATCTTCAGAGGGCAGGAGCACAGATAGAAGCAAAATCTGCGCTATGCTGATGACACTATAATTGCTGAAAATGCAAAAGTTCTGAAAGCTCTAGTAATGACAGTCAAGGAGCATAGAGGAAAAATGGGAATACGATTAAATATATAAGACCAAACATAAAACATCAGGGATGGCAACCAGTTTTAGAACTGACAGTGAAGATACTGAAGTGCTAAATAGCTTTTGCTTTTTACAGTTTTTATTTACAAAATTTCAAAACCATAAAGGTATAGAGACTTACTGGTTAAAATGAGTGGGCATATAAATGTGTTAAGTTACTAAATAACTAAAAAAAGGCAGAATAAGCCTCAATGTGACAGATTCTTTTCAGGAACTGTGAAGACCACACAGTTAAAGAGGGATGGGAGGATTTATTTTTCAAATGTAAGATTTTTTCCAAAGAAGTTTTTGTTTTGTTTTATTTTGTTTTATTTTGGTAAATCTTCTCTCTCCAAATGTCTATTTCTAAATATTATTTACAATGCAATACGGTACAGTACAGTGGAGGCTTGAAAAAGTCAAGGTAAAACTCATTCAAGTAGTATGACTGAACCTTCTACTTTGAAGAAGCTGCTGTTCCTATGCATCATCAGTGAGTTTTCTATGGGTTTCCTATAAGTTTATTCTTAGACGTGTCTATGAGGTTACTATGTGTCTCATCCATTCTGGGCCTCAGGGGGTTATCTACATATTCCTAAATACATTATTCTATCTATCTTTTGCTAACCCTTAATCAATCTTTCCTCTATAATTCTTTGTGTGTGTGTCCTCTCCCCCTTTTTCTTTTATAGGAACACTTGAACTGCCCTATCCTGTATTAGTCTTCATGCTAGCCATGTCCTTGGCTCTACATGGTGTGTGTTTGTGTGTGTGAAAGATGGCAAAACGGCAAGATGGTGGTTGAACACATGTACTAATCATAGGAAATCAAGAAGAACCATACTTGATTTTGATTCAACTTTTACTTTATTTCCACAATTAAATATATTTATATTTCTATATATGAGAAACGTGGTACCTCCATGTGAACTGCAAACGAATAGAAACTACTAAAAGAGAAAAAGGGTGCCAAATACTCTTACTTCACTCATTATCTTTTAGACAAAAATAAAAAATGACAAATAAATAAATTCCAGCCTATTTGGCATTGCATCCAGTTTTCCCCCCATCAAAGTTCTGTTATGTCATATTTACATTGGTGCTACTTTTTTAAAAACATATTCAATCATGTCTGATTCTCAGAAACTGTCTGGACAAATCCCTCCAGTTTTCTGGGCAAGGCTTTTCAGAAGTGGCTTGCCATTGCCTCATTCCTAGGGCTGAGAGGGAGTGACTGGCCCAGCAGCTAATTCACTCAAATTTTATAATTCAAAACTTACATGGAAAGAAGAAAATTGGATAGAATATGTATAAAGGAATTTCCTTCCAAGTGAGTTTCCTTTATATTACCAATAAACTATCCAAAAATAGATATTAAAATCAGGACCCCACGTTTGTTTTCATCATCAAATGCTCCTTGGTGTTCATGTCAGGTCTCACGATAATGACGTAGCATTTAGGGACAAAGATGCAGCCCAGTAAGCCAAAGCTGGAGGCCAGGATGGAGAAGATCTGCACAGCCACCATGTATTTCCCCTTGGTGCTCAGGTAGGTGGGGACAAAGGAGACCCAAACACTGCAGAAAACCAACATGCTGAAAGTGATTAACTTGGCTTCATTGAAGCTCCCTGGGAGCTTGCGGGCCAGGAAAGCCACCAAGAAGCAGATGGCAGCCAGAAAGCCGATGTAGCCAAGGGCAGCATAAAACATGGAGACTGAACCTTCATTGCATTGCAACACGATCTGTCCTGATTGGGAATGCAGGTCGGAATCTGGGAATGGAGGAGAGATTCCCAGCCACATGGTACAGATGCCCACCTGAACTCCAGAACAGCACAAGACAATGGATTTGGCCAGGCTCTTCCCCAGCCACTTCCTCATCCTGCTGCCAGGCTTTGTGGCCAGAAACGCCACCACCACCATGACAGTCTTGGCAAGCAAGGAAGACACGGCAACTGAGAAAACAACACTGAAGGTGGTTTGTCGAAGAAGGCAGGTCACTTTCTTGGGGTGACCAATGAATAGAAGGGAGGTCAAGAAGGAAAGCAGGAGGGCGATCAAGAGAATGTAGGTGAGGTCCCGGTTGTTGGCTTTGACAATGGGAGTTTCTCGGTATTTAATGAAGATTCCCAGAACAAAGGCAGTAGTTATGGATAAGGCAATGGCAGAGAGAGCAAGGATGAGACCCAGTATTTCTTGATAGGACAGAAAAGTTAAAACTTTGGGGACACATTGATCTCGCTTTCTATTGGAATGCTGATCATCTGGGCATTTTTTGCAATGGGCTGCATCTGAAAAATATAAGTAATAGGTGTTCAACAAGCATCTATTTGAATATGCAGATGTAGTATGATGAAAAATCCATTCTCCTCTTGTATACCAATTCCCACTTCCCCTTCTTGGGCTGGGAGGCATGTCTTAATCACTTCCTGAGTAATTACTACAATGTGTTCTACATGGGACTGCCCTTGAAGAACATCTAGAAGTTGCAATGGTGGACTCCAAGCCTGGCTGGCAGCTCGACAAGTCAGAGTTTCTCAGAGCTCTGAGCTCTGAGACCTGGCTAACTTTCTATCTTGTTTGCAGGGGTCCACGGACCACTGAAGTTTCCCCCTGGAGAAGGGGGAACCAGAAGATTGCTCACAGAGCCATTGGAATTGCTCACTCCTGTTTTTCTTTGTTGTTTCCACCGCGGAGAAGAACGGGGGTTGCAATGAAATGGCCGAAAGAGGATTCTAGCTCTGCAGAGAACAGTAAGTCTCTTGGGAGACACAAGAGTGACAGCCAGCTTTTAGATCACCTTATATTAGTTTTCTTTTTAGATTAGTACATTTTTATTATTCTAAAATTTATCTTTGGACTTCGTTCGTTCAAGGTGTTGGCTAATTTTGTGTTTTCTTTGCTATAATTAATTTTGGTGGAAGTTTGATAGATTTTATTTTGGCAACATAGTGAACAAGTTTTGTATTTTTCTGCCTTTCTTTTGTATCAGAGAAATTGGGACTTAAGAGACTTTGTTGGTATTTCTCACTCGACAAACTTACTGACTTTTGAGAAATTGTTTGTTTGGGTTAAGCGGCTTGCAGCCTGAAGAATAAAGAAGAATAAAGAATAAAGTGTGGAGAGTGTGTGCCTCTCTATCTTTTTTTTTTCTCCTTTTCTATTTTTTTTTAGAAAGGAGAGGGGTGGGGCCAAGATGGCGATGAGGCAGCATTTGCTGGAAAGAGCTCCTCTAAAGTTTACTTTTTAGTAGTTTATTTTTATACTTTATTTTAAAATTTTTATATATTTAACTATTTTTAACTATTTTTAACCACTTTTATCATCATTTTATGACAGACAGGCAACTTTTTAGCTTTAATTTATCAACATTTTAAATTAGCTCTCAGGAATGGGGAAAAGGAAAAAGAGGCAGCGTGCGCACTCCGCAGCACAGAAGCCACTGAAGCAGCAGAAAATGGATAATTATACAACAAGTAAAGAGACTGCTGTAGTAAGTAACTTAACCTTGGACTCCTTATCAGGTAGAGCTAACTTACAGAGCTCAGTGGAATGGGATAGTCAACAGCTCTTAGAACTTTCCTCCTGCCTTACAGAAAATGTCTCCCCCTCCCAGACTACAGCAGCTTGCTCGGCAGCTGCTATGCTTATGCAGGAGGGAGTTGTTATGGACTTAAAAAGGGAGAATGCAAGAGACTTTATATCTAGACAGTGCTTGCTTACCGCACAGACAGTGGTTTCAATCTTCGAACTTCTAACATCAATTAAGGATCAGGTTGACTCCCTGAAGGAGTCCGTTGTAAAATTCATTAAGAACTATCCAAATAAAACAGAACGAAACAGGAAGATATCTACTACTACTCCCACCAACAGTCATCAAGGGGTTAATACAGAAAATAAAGCTGGCTCTACTCCCAAAACCGAAAGGAGAGGAAAGAATAGCTCTAAAGAAAATAGCTCTCAACCAGGAAAAAGGCAGAGAGGAGATCCATGTAGTTATTACTTACAAACCAAACAGATTACCTTGCAGATTTATGATAATAAAATGAATAGAGGGAGATGGGGTGATAGGAGAGCTGTTATGCTCTCGTTGAGTCTGCTGCTACGATGCGAACGCTCTCTGATAGACTTAGTGCATGCTGAATGGCTGCCATCCAGAAGAGACTATATCCGAGTTTTGTTAATATTTAAGCAGCCTATAGTTCCCAGCATGCTTTTTAAAATGAAGCCTTTCCTGAGTACTTTTTCAATATTTCCAATACGTGTTTTTAGCTCAGAGAAAGTGAGTCCTCTCCTTGATCAGTCTTTGAAAGGGGGTAATATTGCTTTAAGTTCTGATGGCAGTAGCAAACATACAGATAATCATGAAGTTGCTACAACAGCAATGACCCTGAGTGAGGAAATGCCAGAAGAAACGCTGATTGACTTATTTGGGGAGTTACCACAATCAGAGCAATCAGATGTTATACAAAGACTGGATGAATTAAGAGAGACATTGAAAACAACACAATCTATGGCAAAGCCATTAATAAATATGGCATTACTAAGTACTCAGGCCTGTGAAAATATATCTGTTCAACAAAATACTACTACTTCAACAGAAAAGAAATGTCTAGAAACACAGGCTGATTGTGAGGAAATGGCATTGCTCAATCCAGTCCCAGATAATTTGCAGAAAGTTAAAGTATCTTGTGTGTTAAAATCGGATGCTGGTGGTGGAATAGAACTGAGTCCTAAGGATTCTATTTCCAACCAAATGTTGTCTCAAATGAGTCCCGCATACGCTAGATCTACAGCATTTGAAGGAGAAGTTCAAAATGGGTTATGGAAAGAACTAAAGGCTGGAACATCCTTACCTGTTAGTGAGGACTTTGTTTGTTTGGATGCTGATTCTACTTTGACTCTTCAACCTGTTAAAGTATTTCATCATAATTGTCTTGCTCCCCAATCTCTGTTGGCGCTTCCCCATCAACAAGACAATGACGAAGGCAGACAACTTGTAAATCAATGTGTCTTCTTCGATACAGAAGGCATTCTAGACAACATCACCCCTGCCGATTGACTAAAAGCCTCATGTACTCTAACCCAAAATTTCAAGTCTCCAATGGGGCCGCCTGCCAACATCAATTGCAAGGTTTTTCTCCACCTACTGACTTGGAACATTGCCGGTTGGAAAAATCGAGTATCTGATGGAGACTTGTTGGAATTTCTCTCTGGCTTTGATTTTATAGCTCTTCAAGAAACTTGGCTGTCCAAAGAGGAAGAAAGGATCCACATTCCAGGATTTAATTCCTGGTCAGTCCCGGCAGTGAAACACAAGACTAAAGGAAGGGCATCGGGAGGATTGTCGATACTTGCCAAGGCTGAGTTGGGTTGGCAAGGCCAGGAACTGGTGTTTGGTTTTGATTCTCCTTTCTATTTGGTGGTTAAATTTTCGTATGAAGCAGTTGTAGTAGTACTAGTGAACACTTATCTGCCACCATATTCATCTCCATACTTTTCTCCCAACATTTGGGTAAATTTAGAAAATTTACTGTTGAAGATAAACCTTAATTACCCCAATGCTATTGTAATTTTAGCGGGAGATTTTAATGCCAGAGTGGGGGCTTCTTTATTTGATTTTGTACGACTGGGTGTTATTCCTGAGGACTACCTTATTAACAACCCACCCTGGCATTCTAGAGATTCCAAAAGGAACATGGCGGGTTCTCAGTTGGTCTCACTAATTTATAAATGTAACCTTCATATTTTAGGAGGCAAAGAATCTGATTTTATATATCCGTTTACATTTCA
Organism: Charina bottae; assembly: GCA_023362775.1. Lineage (NCBI taxonomy): Eukaryota > Metazoa > Chordata > Lepidosauria > Squamata > Charinaidae > Charina > Charina bottae. The sequence continues at coordinate 28,946,833 of JALMGJ010000002.1, read as the reverse complement.
TACAGGAAACTCTAGTAGTGTCCTAGATTATATTTGTGTTTCTCGAAATAAGTCTGGGTTATTTTCAGATATTCAAGCCCATGTGAGAGAAGACAGCGATCATCAGCCGATTACAGTTTATTTTGCAGCCAGATCAGATATTAGATCATTTATGACTTATGATAAGAGGTTACTAGCCAATATTGAAATTAGGCAAAACAGAAGACTTAGGTGGCACAAGGTAGATACAAAGGCAATAACAACCTATCTAAACTCAGAGCAGGTTCAGTCTTGGAGAAATTCTATTTCAACTCCTTTTCAATGCCCAGACAAGATCTTGACACAATATGCTCTTTTGTCTAGCTCGTTGAGGAAATTTTTGATAGATAAAGTTCCTGCTAGAAATCATTCTCAAAACAGTATGAACTGGTTTGATTCTGATTGTCTACATACTAGGAAACATTTAAGGGCAGCAATGCGTATGGCCCAGAGTTATCCTAGTATAAAAAATCAATCCAAAATGCTACAAATCAGGCGGGAATATAAGAAACTTATTGTGTCCAAAAAAGCTCTTTATACAGCTAAAATATGGGCAGACTTGGAATTATCAGCAAAAGGAACTAATTCAATATTTTTTTGGAATTCCGTCTCGGGTTTATTGAAGGAACGCAATTTTCAACTTGACATTCCTATACCTGCCTCAGTCTGGGAGGATTTCTATACAAGTTTATTTACTGAGTCAAACCAAAGACCCTTGCAGGAAAGTATAATTGATCCTACTTATTTTGAAAACCTCCCTCTTTGGCCCTCAGTGTCAGTGGCAGAAGTCAAATCTATCATCCATTCCTTGAAACCCAACAAGGCTCCAGGAGAGGACTTTTTACCACCAGAACTTTTTAAAACCCATACTGACTGGTGGGCCCCATTACTTGCAGGTTTGTTTTCTTATATAAACAACACAGGATTCATTCCAGTAGGATGGGAAGTAGCAATTGTTGTCCCTATATTTAAAAAAGGAAATAGGACTGAGCCACAAAATTATAGACCAATCAGTCTTATAGGAATTGCTGCAAAAATGTATGCCAAACACCTCTTGGGCAAAATAGAGGACTGGGTAATTAGGACAAACCTCCTTGTAGAGGAACAAACTGGTTTTAGACCAGATCGCTCCACAATAGATAATTGTTTCACATTACATCATCTTATTTCAAAACAATTGGCAAATGGTAAAAAAGTGTTCGCTGCTTTTATAGATTTTACCGCAGCTTTTGATTCCATAGATAGAAACATTTTATGGAAGAAATTAATTAATTTAAATATGGAGCCCAGACTTTTATTCCTGGTAAAGGCCCTCTATTCAAATACTTATTTAAAAGTAAGAACTGGTGTAAATGGCTCTTTAACCAAAAGTATTCCTACTCATAGAGGTGTCCGGCAGGGTTGTATCTTAGCTCCAATGCTCTTCAATCTTTATATTAATGATATTCCAGGGTTTATGCGTACCGTAGATACTCACATGTTAAAAATTCATGGCATATTTGTGAATGTCCTATTATATGCAGATGATATGATTTTGATGGCACATTCACAAGTTGGCCTGAGAAGACTCCTGAAAAAGTTGAATGTCTATTGTGTTCATAACTCTTTAACTATAAATAAGTCTAAATCTAAAGTGATGGTTTTTGGTAAAAGAAAAAGGATGAAATATAAATGGCAAATAAATGGGGAGCCTATAGAACAAGTGAATTCTTTCACTTACCTAGGAGTGGTTTTTACTGATACTGGAGCCTGGGACAATCATTTCAGAAGGACCGCAGGGAGGGCTGAGGTCTGTGCCAAAAGGCTATCTAAACTGTATAATTATAAATATCCCGGCACTTTGACCCCTATTCTGAAAGTATTTAGAGCAAAAATTGTCCCAATGTTGACTTATGGTGCGGAAGTGTGGGGTCTTACAAATTCTGCTGCACTTGAATATGCTCAAACCCGCTTTTTAAGAAGTATACTGGGAGTTGATAAAAATACGTCAGCACCCGCAATTAGAGCAGAAACAGGTATCCACTCTATACATAGCCAGACAGTATCAAAGGTCTTTTCTTACTGGCAGAAGGTCCATTCAATGGACCATGATAGGCTTCCCAAATTATGCCTACTTGAACAAATGAGTTTGGATTTTACCACATCCTGGTTAAAACATCTCACTAAAGTTATTACACAATATGGATTTTCCATTCAACAGGTACTCATAACTGCACCGCAGGCAAAAGATATTTTTAAACAGCGAGCCCTGGATATCAGTGCCCAATTGGACATGGAGACATTGGCAAAAAATGGTTCATTAAAATGGTTAGCCAAGAATAAAACTATTTTTAAATTTGAAAAATACCTGTCGATGAGTCTAACACAAAATCTGAGAAGGGCCTATTCCAGGGCTAGGTTTGAATTGTTGGACTCTATGGTTAAATATGGACGTTTTCATCATTTGCCATATGATGAGAGGACTTGTGTATGTGGGGACCCAGCCATAGAAGATATTGCCCATGTTTTGTTCGACTGCAAATTATATGATTCACTTAGGATTAAATTCCTGTCTCCTTTGTTAGAAAGAACAGCACACTGGGATTCTAATCACAGATTATCTTATTTTCTTTCGGGCTCAAATACTTTTATTGTGAATAGGACTGCCAAGTTTGTAGACAAGGCAGTTCACCAGAGAGCCCATTATATGGAAAAGATTGGAGTGCCATGTAGGGGTGATGAACTCATTTGAATTCTGATTAGATATACATGTATTGTATTTATTATTATTTCAGGTTATTCAATTATCTTATTTCCTATTTTGGTGTATTTTTATCAATTTTATCAGTTAAATTGAATTGTATTGTATTCTTGTTATCTTATTTTATCTTTGATATGGTCGTAAGACTAATCAATAAAGTTGTTGCTTGTTGCTTGCTTTTAGAAAGGACTATTTTTCATTTGGAATATACTTTCATCTTTCCCTTTACAAACTGTTTGAAATACTGCTCTGTGGAATTTTTTCATCTCTTACTTTAAAAGCTTTTCTTACTTAAAGAAATAGACATTATTGATAAATAATAGAACAGCTGTTCCTTGCTCCCTGAGAAATTTTTTTTGTTTTGTCTACGGCAGTTGATAACGCTTTGAACAATAAATAATGGCCTCTCTCACAGTACTTCAGGATTTTAAGGAAGAAACCAGCAAAAATTTTTTTTTGCAAATTAAGAAATCCATAGAACGTATATTAATAATTTTGGTGGCTCAGGAACAGAAGGTACAAGGGACAGATTTAGAAACAGAGGAAAGATCTTTCGAACCAGTAGAGAAACAGGGAAAGAGGACTTTGAATGTATTGGTACAGAAGAAGATTATGATATCTTACAGGAAGTGGTCTATTAAATGTTTGGGCATAAATACATTGTGGCAGCTGAGACAGGAAGATTTTAATATGCAAATTGATAGATATGGCAAAATAAACATTTTGATATCCCACATGAGTTACAGAAATAAACAAGTTGCATATTGTGATATTGGCATAACCTAAACAGGAGATTTATTGATATTGATTTGGAATGCAAGGTGAATGAAAATGTGGATTTGGTATTGTACACAGAGTAAGCACAGATATGAGAAATATACAGATGCATAAAAACATGATATTTTAAGTGTAAGATACAAGATTATAAATAAATATGTTGATATTATATATTACTCTTTCTGGAGACACATTTATGAGAAGACAATGAGATGATGAGATGGAATTAGAATGTAGGTTATTACAAGAATATGTTGTATGTATTAGGTTATATGTTATGTTAGGTTTTGTATTTTTGCTATATTATGTATTATGTTATGTAATATGTTAGATTATGTATTAATGGAATATATAGTCATAACATGAACAGAATATACTGTATTTTATTAGACGTAGATAAGGCCTTTATTTGCTATACTAATTGGACTTTATTGAAGATATAAATATAGATGTAAAAATGGAAAGAGCAAATGGAAAACATTTAATTGATGCAACAACGAACATTTGATTACTATTCTAAGGAGTAGAAACCAGAGATGGATTGTTGGAAGATATCAAGAAAGGCGAAACCTAATGAAGAACAGAAGATTGGATTATAGAAATCAAAGGGTATATGACAAGGAAAAGTTTCTGTGTATTGTATTAAGGACTAACATTTAAAGTTAATTGTTGTACTTAAAGTTCAAGGATAAATTGGAGGACATCTATTTTCTATATTTTTTCTTGTTTGTTATTTTTTGACTTCACTTTTTCTTTTCCCTTTTCTTACTTTGTATTTCTATTTCTTTTCTTTTGTATTAGCTTTTAATGTGTATTTTAAAATTAATAAAACTTATAAAAAAAAAAAATAGAAGTTGCAATGGTGGTGCAGCAGTAATAGGGTCCAAAGCAGCACTGACTTCCACTGTACTTCTGGGTGCAATTTCATGTGTTAATTGTTGTCTATATATCCCTTCATGGCAAGAGTCTGGGTTATTTGTAAGACTTCCTGTCTCCAATTTTTCTTACCTGCCCCAATGGGTCTAACAGGAGAGGCATGCTTTGGGTCCCATCTATTAAAGGGTGTCATCTAGTGGGACCAAATGATGAGTCACAACACCTGCCCTTTACAGCATCTCACCGCCTTCAATTAGATTGACCCAATTCTTATGGCCTTTTGAAAAAACCCTAGATGTATTCCTGGGCACGGGAGTTGGTATGTTACTAGGATCTTGTGAGATACTATTTTTTCTTGAATATTTAGCTTTCTCTTTGGTTGTTCTTACAGGTTTTTATTGATTTATTGTTTGTTATTTTTGTATGATGTTTTTATCTGATGTTAACCATTCTGAGTCACAACAGCAAATCAATAAATAAATATGAATAATACAACACAGCAACATTATGTAAAATAGGTTTTTGGATGTGAGGGACTGAGAGGGAATATTGGGAAAGGTGGAAACCTTATACCAAAATACTGTACCTGCTCGCTGTACTTGGTTAGGACCTAAATAAGGTGGTTACAAAATGGATATTCATGGAGGAAACATCATCAGTTGGTAAAAAAGAGGAGTTGCTATGGCCATGAGGCTGAATATGGGCTGCAATGTGAAAAGAAGTAGGCCATTGTCTTTTGAATCCTACCAAAAGCACCACATTGGCCACACTGTGTACAACTATCCTTGCTCAGATTGGCAATTGCTCTGTTCCAGCAGAAATCATCAGAAGATCAGGGTTTTTGCACACAAGATCCCAATATTGCCACATCAGAGTGGTCACAGATAGAAGGGCTGAGACAGTCCTTCCTGACAATTTCAAAAGTTGCAGAGAAAGTAGGTCATGTTGGTCTCGTAATGATTCTGGTTCTAAATTATTAGAACCATTTTGTGGGAGGCAAACAAATAATACTAGTGCTTTAGCTGCCCTTGAAGGTGAGAATATTTGTCAGAGTCAGTCCTGATGGGATGGGATTGGATTGGATGGGACACTAGCAGGGAGGATTAGGGCTGTAGGCTAGACTAGGAAGTTGAAAAGAATCTTGGAAGGAGGCAGTGGCTAATTTTATCTTTTTAGTGAGTTAGTTAAGTTAAATATTCTTTCTTTCCCCAACTGTTGTTGACTTTTATCAACTTGCTGTTCTTATCAAGCTACAGCATATTTTTATTTTCTACTGCCCCTCCGTAAAGCTATGATTAGTCCATATGAGACCATCCCATTTGAATTTCACAACACTTCTACAATGAGGTTCTCCAGATCCTTGGAAGGAGAAGCTATGGAACACCTAGGAGTAGCATCCAAACTCTTTTACAGCTGCCTGTATTCTGAGACATGGCCAACTGCTTGCACATGCATGTGGTGGTAGCCAAAGCTGCTTCCAAAGCCGGTGTGAATCTCAATTCTACATCAGATGCTCCAGGAGGTCATGCCACCCTTGAAAGCTTGGAATTTAGCCCTCAAAGCTCATTGAAAAGTTACTAGCAAACTAATTTTAATATGACAATATAAGAACATTACTGAATACTTAGGGAGAAATCGTATTGACACTAACAATTTCTCTTTACATTTAAGTTGAATTTAGTTTTTGTTCTGTCTCTATCTTCTTTCTGGAGTGTGCCTCCTTGCATGCTGATCCTGGCCTGTGGTTGCAAAAGCTTTGGCACCTCTGCTGTAGCTCTGTTACCCACCAATGGTATTAAGAAAAAAATATGGTAATAATTAGATATTCAGTTAGGAAAGAAAACACCTTTAACAAATACTGCCCAGAAAACCAAGAGTGAGATTGGCATCTTTGCTCTAGAGCCACCTACCTTCTTGCATGGATATTGTACCTTCCATACATGGGGAACAATCATAGCAGCAGACAGGCGCTCCCTCTCTTTTGAGCTTGCTGTATCCTGGGTGACAACTTTCAGTACATCTAGACAAAGGCACCTTCTAAACATAAAATAAACATAAAACTTAAAAATAGAGGGCATTTTGGGAGATATGTGAATTGGGATCTCTTACATAATAGGAATTGAAGTAAATTATGGGCTGAAATGATGCCCAGTATCATTGGACACTCAGCTGACTAAGTGATGCTGCTCAGATTAATCCCATTGCCTGGATGCTGTGAAACTCTGGATGGAGAGGAACAGTTTAAACGGAACCCAGATAAGATGGAGTGGTTGTAGATGTTTTGTTCTTCTGTATGGGGTTGAATTTCCCCAGTCAAAACTTTTGCACAATTTGAGCAGGGACTGCTCGAATCACAGCTCCTGCTCAAAGAGTAGGGGACAACTGTAGCCAGATCTACCTTTCTCCAGATTCATCTGGTGTGCTAAATGTGCCCTTTCCTGGATCTGGAGTCCCTTCTCACAGTCACACATGCCTTAGTCACCTCATCTTTGGATTATTGAACTGAGTTCTTCATGAGGCTCCCCTTGAAGACCATTTGAAAACTTCAGCTGGTCCAGAATGCAGTGTTGTGTGCACTTATATCCGTACCTCAGTATGCCCATTGGTCACTTCTGCTAAATAAGCTACACTGGTTACTGGTGGGTTTCCAGATGTACTTGAAAGTGCTGGTTGTGATCAATAAAGCCCTTCATAGCATATGGTCTAGATACCTAGGGACCACCTCTTTCTCATTATTTCTGTTCACCCTATAAGATCTGGTAGAACGGCGTTTCAGAGCTGGAGTCATGTTTCTGACTTGAGTTTGGTAGTGTGTGTGGGGGGGGCGGGAGGCTGTAACCTGATAGCTAATGTAGTAGAATAAAAATGACCAGTATGCTTTTCTTCACACACAGATAGTAATATGTTTTGAAGAGCTGCCTGGGAATCCGATGGCAGGGATTGGGCAGAGGTGCTGGGTCTCCAAAGCAACAAGATATGGGCGAACTAGAGGAGGAGTGAAAGGAAGGACACTGAACCATTTCCTGCCAGGCAGCCATTCACAGCTTAAATCTTGGACTAATCTATTACCCTTGTTTTCTAGTAAAAATATTCATATATCCTTATGACTTGTACTGTGGATTTTTAAAACAAGGTTGTTAGGGCTAAGATCCTCACAGAAAGCTGTGAATTACTCAAATGGCAACCTATCCAGATGATTATTCTGACCAGGAGGGTTACCCTTCAGGGATTTGACCAGAGGTATGTTTAAGCCTCCAGGAAGGACTCTTAACCAAACTATTGCAAACAGAATCTGGCTGGCAGGGAGCAGAGGCTAGCTCACACGGAGCTGTTGAGAGCACGGGAGAGAGGCTTGGTGCCATTCCAAAGCAGCGTCTAGATGCCACCGCCCATGAACTGCTCTCCGATGAACAGCAGCAGCAGCAAGGGAGCACAGAAGAATGAGGGATTTTAACAATGCTGCATTCTTTCTCTGAAGCTTCATCCTCGGCAACACAACAACTGGGACTTCCTCAAGCTGCAAGAGCAGATGGTGAGGTTACTCTCTACTCAACCCGCTTTGTTAAATTGCAAGACAGAAAGGGCCACCAGGGCAAAAGGCTGGGCACCTAGGGGGAGAAGCAGACGCAAGAAGTGAGAACCAGAGGCGAGTGGCTGCCCTGCTACTGGGATGAAGGGCCCGGAAATCGGGTCGAAATGCTAGAGCAGGAGGTGGGCTCAATAGATTCATGACTGTCTCAGCTGCAGGGAGAGATGGAATGCTTGCTATTAAAGTTTGAACAAGGGCCAAGTGATGAAGTGGGAGTGAGTGCAGCAGCAGAGGCAAAGAAATGGAATTGGTCTTCAAGAAAACAGAGAGGCAGAGGACAAAAGAACCCAGGAGGCCTGTTGGTTGGGCAACCACTGCACCAACCTCCCGAGCAGCCAGTCCGAGGAGAATGAGCTTAGAAAGGAAGAGGGAAGAGGGGTTTGGAGGACAGAAATTGAACATACAATTCAATGGCAACCCCAAATGCCTAGCTGATTTTCTGAATTGCATGTGCGCTTCAATGAGAGAGTTTGAAGATTAGTTCCCCACAGAGGAGGCCAAGGTGAACTATGTGTCAGAACACCTTGAGCGCGAGGCCACAGACTGGGTGGTGGAACTAGATAATGCAGAGGCCCCTCAAATGGACTGTTTTCAAGAATTCATGTACAGCTTTAGCTAAAGATTTTAAGACCAATTTTTAAGTTAAGGGCAAAGTCAGACCTCTACCAGATCAAGCAAGGGAGTAGATTGGTGTCAGAGTATGCCCTAGAATTCAAAAGACTGGCCAGTAAGCTGGATGACTGGCCAGAATCTTTAATAATACAGCATTTTAAAACTGGATTGCGACCCAACATTCTAGAGTGGTCCCTAGCTCGGTGAAGACCACACACATTGCGGGAGTGGATTTGTTTAGCAGGTGAAGTAGAGAATGTGCGCCTAAAACTTAAGCACCAACAGCGGACATGTGGATCCGGAAGATGCTCCAGCCCTGCCAGTCCCAAGCGACAATGTCGTTCTTATTGCTACAAACGGTGTTCCAGCCTTGTCAGTACCCTGACTAGAAGGCGCTCAACCAGAAGTCCCCCAACTAGAAGGCGAACTAGTTCCAGACACTGGGAAGAAGAGAGAGAATGGCAGAGGAATAAAGTCTTATGCTTCAGATGCGGCAAAGAGGGTTACCGGGCTACCACGTGACCCCAAACCACATCTTCAGTCAAGGCTAAGACAGAAAGCAGAGAAATGAAAACACTGAGTTGCAAAACAAAAGAGAGAGCCACTACTGTGACGGGGGTGAAAAGGGGTGGGGCGAATATCGACCTAGAAAGCTCTATAGATGAAGAGCTGGTGGGAAAAAACATGAGCCTGTTCTGAGTTGTGCCGAAGAACAGGTAAAGGATTATGGGCAAGAAGATCCATTAGTGAGTGGGAATTGCCCCGCAATGTTCGTGGGGGTACACATAGAACCACTGGAAGATGGCACAGTTGCAGACCTGACAGGGGTATTGGACTCCGGATGTAGTCAAAATTTAATACATCCTGCCATAGTAACCAGATTAAGACTTAAAGTACAAATACTGAAAGACCCTATCATATTTTCCCAGTTAGATGGGTCAGATATGAAAGAAGGTCCAGTAGAATATAACACTGAACCAATAAAGATGTGAGTGTGGACCCATGAATAGGTGTTAAGATTCCTGGTGGCACCAATTGCCAGCCAATCCATAATCCTGGGATTGGCTTGGTTAAAGAATAGGAACCCAAAGGTGGGCTGCACATCGGGTCAGATGATCTTTAGCTATGGAATCTTCCCTGGTAGGACCCCGAGTGAAATCAACTATGGAATAGAAATAGCAGGGGCCCTAAGAAAAGGAGGAGAGAATGATGGTGCGCTACAATATCATCAACTAAATGAAGTATTTTGGGGAGCTGGGGATGGTGACGGCCGACAGAAAGCTCTGGCGTGGACTGGTCCATGAAGTCACGAAGAGTCGGAAATGACTGAACGAATAAACAACAACAAAAATGAAGTATTTAGAAAGGCTGAATCAGATCAATTGCCGCCACATAGAAAAATAGGAATGTGCCATAGAATTGATACCTGGGGCAGAATTGCCAAAACCTAAACTGTATCCCATGACCCCTAAAGAACATGAAGTACTACGTGAGTTCATTGACAAAAACTTGGCAAGGGGATTCATTCGCCCTGCAATGTCGTCAATGGCTTCACACATGCTGTTTAGAAAAAAAAATGATGGATCATTAAGATGGTGTACCGACTACTGGGGCCTGAATGCTGTGTGCACCTCCAATACATATCCCCTTCCGTTGATAAAGGACATGCTAGCCAATCTCTCAAAAGGGAATTTTTTAATGAAATTGGATTTGAGAGAGGCATACGTCCGGGTACACATCCATGAAGGTGATGAATGGAAGACAGACTTTAACTGTCAGTTAGGCTCATCTGAATAACTTGTGATGCCGTTCAGGCTTCAAGGAGCTCTGGGAGTCTTCATGCATCGAATAAACAAAATTCTTCACAACCGAATTTCAAAACCCGAAATTACTAGAAAGAGCAGGAATGGCACTAAAATGGACACCGGAGTGCCAGAATGCTTTTAATCAATTAAAAACGCTGTTTACATCTAAACCAGTGTTGAAACATCCAAATCCAACACACCCTCTAATCGTCCAAGCTGATGCTTCCGATGTTGGAATAGGAGTTATTCCGCTAGAGAGAGATGAGAACAGAAGTTTACACCCATGCACTTACCTATCTCGAAAATTCACGAAAGCGGTGCAACGTTGGCACGTCTGGGAAAAGGAAGCCTATGCAGTAAATGGAGCATTGGATACATGGAGATATTTACTAGAAAGAGCCTCCCACCCATTTGAAGTCTGGACTGAACACAAGAATCAAGGTTCAGTCCAGCCCTAAGAACCCCATGATATCTAAATCACAAACAAATCAGGTGGGCGCAATTCTTTAGTGGATTCAATTTCACCTTGAAGTATTTACCAGCAGGAAAGAACTTTATGGCATATGCCTTGTGAAGGCTACCTCAACATAACAGTCAACGAGAAGAATTCAATTATCTCTCCATCCAATTTCAGCATTGCACTGACCACCAGAAGTCAAATTACTAAGACGGTCCGAAAAGTGGAATTGGATCTGGAAAGCGAATTCCTAAACACAGTGCAGCAAGACGAATGGCTGCAGGAAAATAAAACTCTCCTAACACAGAAACAAGGACTGTGGTGGAAAGGTAAGAGGCTTTATGTCCCTGAGGTATTATGAAAGAAAATTCTAGAGAGATGCCATGATTCCAAATCTGCTGGCCATTTCGGGTTTGTAAAGACCTTGCATCTGGTAAGATGACAGTTCTGGTAGCCAGCCCTACACAAGGATGTTCAAGACTATGTGATCAGCTGTCCAACCTGTGCAATTGCAAGAAGAATTGGGGGGAAGCCTAAAGGACTGTTTCAAGATGTGGCAAACCCTGGGAGAACATGGAAGCAAATTGCCATGGATTTTATAGTTGACTTCTCTGAAAGTAAAAAGAAAAGAGTTATTGGGGTAGTTACAGACCTCTTCTCCAAACAAACCCATTTCATTCCATGTGTGGGGTTACCTACAGCTGGCCAGTTAGCCAAAATGTTCATCTGTCATATATAACATTTACATGGAGCCCCCCAAAGGGTCATCAGTGACCGGAGCATACAGTTCACTTCAAAGGTTTGAAGACAATTTCTCAAACTTATAGGGGTGGAGCAAGCACTAAGCTCCTCCCACCATCCACAGACAGATGGATCATCAGAGAGAAGGAACAAGGTACTTGAGCAATACCTGAGATGTTTTGTAAGCAACCAGCAAGAGGATTGGGTAGATCTGCTGACATTTGCAGAGGTGGCATACAATATTGCGGTCCACCAGAGCATGGGGTTCATCCCATTTAAAGCAGCGAATGGACAAGACTTTGTAGCCATACCTGGACTGCCAAAAGAGGAACCGAAGATTTTGGCACTAGATGAGTGGATAAACCAAAAGACAGATACTTGGCTGATAATTGCCTCTTTCTCAGACTGAATGGGTAAACAGAAAAGATGTAAAGGCTTCATACCTGATGAAGAAATTCCACAAGAAGTATGCAGAAAAACCGAAATGAACGGTTAGTATCCTTGACCCTTGAGGGCTGGGGACCGAGGAGGAAACTTTTTAAGGAGGGTGGCATGTCAGAGCTGGAGTCATCTGTCTGACTTGAGTTTGGTAGTGGGAGGGGGGAGGCTGTAATCTGATAGCTAATGTAGTAGAATGCAAATGACCAGTATGCTTTGCTTCACACAAATAGTAATATGTTTACAGAGCTGCCTGGGAATCCCTTGGCCAAAATGGGGCAGATGTGCCTGGTCTCCAAAGAAATGAGATATGGGTGAGAGAGAGGAGGAGCGAAAGGATGGACACTAAACCGTTTCCCGCCAGGAAGCCATTCACAGTTTGAACCTTGGACTAGTCTATTACCCTTGTCATCTAGTAAAATCTTCATATATCCTTATGACTTTTACTGTTGTTTTTGAAACCATGTTGTTAGGGCTATGATGCTCAAACTAACTCCAGTTCCCATACCTGAGGCAATTCCATTTGATGGGTGATAGGAAGCGTGCCTTCCTTGCTGTGCACCTGCTTTCTGGAAGACCATCCTTCAGCAGATGCATGTTGCCCCTATGTTACTGTCCTACAAACAAGCTCTGAAGTCCTGGTTCTTTCCCCAAATTCTAAGATGAGAAGTGATGTCTTGTATCCATTTCTGTAATGGCCCTACATGTAACTTTAGGGATATATTAGTAAATTCTTCTTCAAAGACCTTGAAGTCTTCCATGTTTTTCATAAGTTCTACTGGGCAACAGACAGTTCTAAAAACCAAAGGTTCTGGGAATGATCTAGGACAAGCAGACAGTGATAGAAGGAGGTTTACTTTGCGTAACAATGATCCAAAGAAACAAAACCCATTGCTGGATCTCCTTAACAGATTCATTGGAAATACTTCACTGTCCTAGCTATAGCAGGACACAATGTTCCATGACTTTATTTTACCTAACTTATGTAATTACCAATCAATGAGATATGTATCATATTTTTCATGTATTATGCAAGTATGCTATTGAAGAAAATATAATTAGGTATAACATATCCTGAATAAATGGGCCTTTAGGTGGCATTACATTCCCATTGAACTCAAAGGGATTTATTTCTAAGCTGTCACGTATAACAGCAGATAAATACTAAGAACCAAAAAGAAACAGCATCACCTACCTGATTAAATGACATTGGCCATAGGATGGCACTCTGATTGATGGATACCTTGACTTCAGAGGATGTCTCTCTTTCTGTTCTCCCAACATTCACCCCAGCAGTTGACTTGTTGGGAAAAACTGCCCAGTGTATGATATCAGAGTCAATGGCAAGATCTCCATTATCGTCCAAATAAACACCATCCATGGAAAGATTGTAAATCTGGAAATTCCTAAGGAATGGATGAAGCTACAAAGACATGGAAACCACCTGTGTTGAATTACTTTACCAAGATACTATAAGTTGATATCATTATTGAATCATGACTATGGGTTGTTTACAATGATTCTGGCTGAAAGATGGAAAATAATTTTGCAAGAATTTATTCATAAGGATCAATGTGCGTTTTTACCTAAGAGTCAGTTAAAGGACAATATTAGAAATGTGTTGGACATTTTGGAATATTTGGAGCAACATAATGAAAAATAAGCCACATTGATTTTCTTAGATGCAGAGAAGGCCTTTGACAATTTGAACTGGGTTTATTATTCAAAGTTTTGGAAGATATGAACTTCGGAGAGAAATTTATAAAATAGGAAGATTTTATAGACCTAACAAAGGCTAGCGAGGTACAAAAAGGAACAAATGAGGGTTGCCAACTGTCTCCTCTTCTGTCTTTATAAGACAAGATGAGTTATAAGTATAAGAGTTATAAGACAAGATGAGAGGATTGTGAAAGTAAAGTTTTAAATAGAAACTTATAAGTTAAGGGCTTTTGCAGATGTGTTAGTCTTGGTTTGAGAAGACCCATTAAAGGTAATTGAAACAATGGGAAAACTGAAAGAATTTGGTGCATTATTATATTTTAAGATCAACAAAACAGAAGACGAAGATGTTAACAAAACACCTGAAAATAGACGATCAAACAGTGTTGATGAATACAATGGGATTTAATGTTGAGAAGAAAGTAAAATATCTGAGCATCACTATGACAAATATGAATTGTATATTATTTCAATATAACTATGTTAAGACATGGAATTAAGTTAAAAAAGCATGTTAAGAGGAGAGAAACTACAATTGTCTTTTCTGGGGAGAATTTCGGTGATAAAAATGAATGTCTTGCCTAGAATGATCTTTTTGTTTCAGACAATGCCTGTTTTGACAACTGATGCACTATATAAACAGTGGCAAAACAATATATCTAAATTTGTGTGGCAGGGGTAAAAACCATGAGTTAAATATCAGGTGTTAACAGGATACAAAGGAAAGAGGAGGATTGAGTTTACCTGATTTTAATTTGTATTTTGCAGATTGTTGTTTGTTTTAGATGAAAGAGTGGGTGTTGCTGAGATATAGAAAGCTTTTGGAGTTAGAAGACGAGACCTGAGTCATGGGTGGCATGGGTATCTGTGGTATGATAAAGTCAAAGTTAATGTGGATTGTAAAATCATTATGTTACACATGCTATACTGAGAACATAGAATAGATATAAACCCAAATTTTTAAAAACACCTTTGTGGCTCTTGCCACAAAAAGCGTTTTATAGATGAGAAATAATAGGCAAACACGAATGACTAACTGTTAATGAGATACTAGAATTTTGTCAAGGGTAATACAAAATAAAAGCAAGTGAAGAACTGGTGACAGAAGGGTATAGTTGCTAATGGTTTCCTTGTTTACAGTTATTAGAAAATTTTAAAGTAGACAAAAGAGTGTATGGTTTTGAACCTATTAAGACTGAGTACGAAATAGAATTGAGTACAAATGATGAACATGAAATTGCTAAATTGTATAAACTTTAATTGAAACTTAAAACAAAGAAAAAGTGAAAAAATGTATGATAAAGTGGGCTAAAATTTTGGTTATAATATACAGATAGAACAATGGGAAAATATGTGGTTGAAAGGATTAAATGTACATTACGTTATACTCTTGCAGATAATTTTTATAAAATGATGTACTGTTGGGATATGTCGCCAGAGGAATTGTTTAGAATGTATAAAGGCACTTCAAATTTATGTTGGAAATGTGAACAACATGAAGAGACATTTTATGATGCTTGGTGGACGTATAAAAAAACTAGAAAATTTTGGATTCAAATATCTACACTGATTCAGAGAATTTTAAAGATTAATATTGAGACAGAGTCTTTATTTTGGGACTGAAGGAAAAACAGTTGGAAAAAAGTCATGGAACTTTGTTTTTGTACGTGATAACTGCAGCAAGATTATTGTCTACACAAAGATGGAAATATTCGTCACTACCCACAATGGAAAAATGGTTGGTAGATGATGGAATTTGCTGAGATGGCTAACTTGACTTCTTTGATAAGAGAGAAGACAATATCTATGTTCATTCCTGACTGGAAACCCCTTATGGACATTTTGCGTAAAACAGGAAAAGAATGAATTTAAGATTTATGGTTTTGATGATTAGACAGGATAGATTATAGAAAGAAAAGAGTCATGTTATAACTTTAGAGAAAGGGACAAATTTGTAATTGTATTTATAATGTGTATAAATAAGATTGGAAGCCACTTCTTTATATCTTTTTTCATTCTTTTCTATTTTTCTTTTTCTTCTTTCCCTTTCTTGCATTTTTAGCTTTCTCTAAGCTTTCTTTCTTTTTCTTTTTTCTTCTTCACTTTATATTAGTTTCTTTTTATCTTCTTAAAACTTTCAATAATTTTTTTTCTTTAAAAAGGAAAACCATCTGTCTATTTTATACAACTTCCAGAAATTGATCACATGAAAATTGGGCACTACATTTCTCCAGTCCAACTTTTCTTGGAAGTCCCCAGCGGATGAATCCCTGCGCTGGTAATGCCAATATTGGGTGATGTTCTCTAGGAGGAAGCTGATGGCTGCTAGGCTACCCTGGTGTTACTTTATATATAGTGTATGTGTCTCTGTGTTTAAAGAAAACAGTCATCCCTATAGCACTTGTTTCTCTGAGTAGACAGCATCCCATATTAGCACAAATCGGTGTCCAGAAAATTCAGTGACAGCATTTCCCTCTGTCTTAGGCTCCACTTCTGCTCTGAACCAGAAATTGGGCAACATCTGTTCAGAGTACCTCTTTCTACCTCCTCTCGTCCCTGCCCCCAAACTGTGGAATTGAAAGAAGAACCATCAGGAAACTTTGAAGAAGTAGCGTTACCTGCCAAGACTGTACCAGTTGAGGTGCCCGATGGTCTCGAAGCCGCATCCCCCTCTGGCTGATTTGGGAGGAATAGACAGCATTTAGGACCTTGGCCACAGTTTGGATTACAATGGAAATACTGGAGGCATCCTCAGACAGGATCCTTGCAACCATATCATGCGGTGGCATTTCCAAGTTCTCGTTTTCTGAGCATCTTTCCCAAACCTTCTTTGACAGCACAGGGTTCGAATAGGAACACTGGAATGCTGCCTTCCCAAATTGTTCAATAGCAGAGAAATATGAATTAAAATCATAATATTGTGTCCTTTCCCTCCCCCGAGTTAAGAAGGATAACAAAAGGTGCTTATGTTGGAGATCAAGCCTTTGGTAAAACAATCTCACACTTATGTCTGGCAAACCTGTGACAATCCACACTTTTCCCCCAAATAAGGTTTTGCTCCCTTCAACCCCTTGTATTACTAACGCTAGCATTACTGTGCCCTGAAAGTCCAATTGACAAACAATTACTTTTATTTGAGAATTGTGAAAATATATAAACGTGATCTTTTTGTTCTGTTTATCAGTTGATGGGAGTGTTTGTGAGAAGGCGATGCAAACACCTTTCTGGATGGCCACAAGTGCAAATGTCTTTCTGAAGTTTTCTCCATTTTCATTTTCTGGAGCAGCGAGGCCGATCCACGTCCACTGGAAATGCAGGAGCAGCTTGACAATCGCTATGTAAGGAGGTTCTTGTTTTGGGGTCATCCGATACAAAAAAGGGAAATGATGCTTAAGCACAGGAATCTGACTTATAACACTGTAGTTGATCTAATAAAAATATGAAAAAAAGGTTGGTTTGTCTCCTTTTAGTTGTAAAATTCAGATGGTTAAATCTTATGACTTTTCCCTACGGCTGAGCTCATTTCCAGAATAAATACCGGCATGAAATGTGCTTCCCCATCACTTCTCTTGCCTCAGTTTTCTCTCTTCATTGATTTTCAGCTAAGGAAACCTTACCTAACCTCTGATCACCTGGTAATGCCCATGTCTGACATCTGGCAGACATCCACTACCCACACAGATTACTATGAGCTGATCCCCATAGTGCTGAGCGGGCACTTTTGTTGCCAAGAGCTCATGCCCATATGAACCCATATCCAATCTGATGATGATCTGAGGTATATAGATTAATACCCAAAAGATCATGTGTTGCAGGTTATCCAGATGGTGGATAATAGACCAAAGGAGGAAGGGAGCACTGTTTCTTGATTTCTTGGGAATATCCCCCTCCCCTCCAGAGTACGTTAAGAAATTTGGCGAAAACTACTGCCCTAGCCGTCTCTCAGAATTTGCCTCCTCCACTGTGCAATCCTCACTCCACCTTAGAGAGAACAACTGGTTGCAATATTTCCCACTTGCATCAAAATCAACCAGTCACTTCACCTTTATGTGCTGCTCAAGAAAGAGCACCAGCCTCATTCACAAGGCATACTGGAGATTGGCTGTGGGTGCAGAGCAATTTTATGGTGATCTACTTTGCAGAACAAATTAAGGGTTCCTGAGAACAGTTTAATGTTGCTGCCTGGTTATTCCCCAAAGCTCTCAGGAACTTTCTACTCTTGAAAACCCTCTCTCCTTCCCCCATCTTTCTACACAACTTCAAATAGTGCCTTTTGTTCTCCCTTCTCTCTGTTTGAAGAGCTCACTAACTCTGTCTAACCATGGTATCCTAGTTATTCCGGTTCCTCTTGATGTGAGAAGGATTGTTCCATCATTTCCTTCAGTGGACTTCCATAAATTGTAAGTGACCAAACCACTCACTTGGAATCCAATCCACTCCCTTCGCAACCATATATTCTTGAACTTCTCTTCTTGTTTTATCAAACACATTTCTGAAGCACTGAAATCTGAATGCTTCCCATTGACCTTTAGGTTTCTCCTGTCTTACCCAATTCCCACTGGCAAAAAATAATGTAGCAAAATCACTGTCTTTCAACAAAAAATCATCCTTGTAGTAGGACGTATACTACTATCTTACAACCCTCATATACAGGTTGTACAATTTCTACATCCATTTCCTGCTCTTCACTAAACATTCTACCAAGGTACACAAACTCATTTACTTGTGTAGTTGTTTCTGTGGGAAGAGGTTTTTGCTTGGCATCCATTTTAGTGGCAGAAAGGAAAAGTCCATGAAGCCAGGGTATTGTTTCCAAAACAATGTTGGCAGCAATACCAGAGTGATCAAAGTTGTATGAAGGAAATAAAGCTACTTTATGTTTTTTTAATATCAACCATCTAATTCCAGCTTTACTTTGTGTTATCCACCAGTGCCAGCTTCTGGACTCATCTAGAGAATGGACAAAGAGCTTCTACTTACATTCCTACCTGTGGGATTTTGTAGATGCTCAGCATGGTTGAAATATGATTAAAGAGTTCAGAACCAGTACCTTCAAGAACTGCCAATATTTTTTTTTGTCTTCCACACCTGTAGTTTGGGACATTCTCCTGCCCTATAGACAGCAAGTGCATCAGGGCCTCATAGGTCATCCTTGCATTGAAAAAGTTCTCATAGATGTTGTAGCCCAGAGTGAGGTTGGCTAACAGCCTTGGACTTTGATTGATTTCATGAACAGCAAACAAGAAGGGCAGGACATGGCAGAGGCTCATGCTCTTACTGCAAGATAAGAAAAATCAATAGCATTTCATTCTCCGTTTTCATCTTCATCTTGATTTCATAGACATGTCACAATTCCTGCAGCTCTTCCTTTAAGGAAATCATATTATAACTGACTTGGATAGGATTTTGAGGCTGATGCCTATACTCTGGACAGTACAGAATTCCACACGCTGAAATCAGTGGAAAGAATAGAACAGATCAGTGTAAAGAAGTGCAAGTTGATGTCTTTGATCACATGAAGGGCAAGGAAGGATAGTACCTCACCAGAAACTTACTGTTATTGAATAGCAATGCAGGGAATGTTGTCAGACATTCATTGCTCAAGTTCAAAATGGAAAATTCCTATATCATGTATTCAGGGGTCTTTTCTAGGTGACAGATTTCTCTTGGACATTCCAACTAGAAGGAACTCCCATTGATACCATTAAGAGTTCCCCTCCCTCCTCAAAGAAATAGGTAGCAAAAAGAAAAGCTTGATAAATCACGTTCAATTTATATGAAAGGAAATGAAAGTGGACACGTTTCTGAGTAATTGCTTACATTTTACAAAATTAACCTGGGTAAATAAAGCATTCCCAAATGTGCAAACATGCTCCTATGATGTGATATACATTCTTTTTATTTAGTAATAGAAGTTTCTTTAGTTTAGTAGTTGTATGAATATTCTTGCAAAATATTTTTGTATTTGCATTTCATTTGTAGTTAACCACCTTGAATGCTCACATTGATCTGAGCGGTGTCAGAATAAAATCCGAAAAAATCAGGAGAATGTTCTGTTTACTAAATCTGTCTTACAGTTTGTTGTTTCACGATCAAAACCCCAAATATAGTTCTCTTTCCACAACTGATTAAGTCACAAACACAGATATGCATATGGTTCAAATCCATCTACCTTAGCAAGTTGTAAAAATGCAGCAATTCGGTTTTTGTCCTGGATAAGCACGTCATCTAAACCCAGCCATGGAGTTCTGAAGTGTCCTTGATTGATGCCTGTGTCTTTGAGTTTCCTACACACAGAGGATGGATCCTTACCTCTGTCTCTGAATCAGAGAGTATCTTTCTCTCTTGTTAGTGAAATGAGTCTATTACAAGGTTGAGATGAAAAAGCTGGGATAGGATTGCACTGAATTCACTTCAGCAAATCTCAAATACCTTTCTAGCTCAAGGCTTGTAAAATAAACCGATTCACAAGAATGAGATTTTCTTTTGAACAACTGAAATGGCTTTCTCATCAGTTCCCGTTTAGACCTTTTCTTATGTATGTACGTAGGTATGTATGTGTGCAGTATTCTTTTTTAAATCTAATTCTTTACATTTCTCTCGTGTTTGACCGGATAGACAGGGATAGATGGGAGAAAATTACAGTCGCTTCTTTTACAAAGTATAACGTATTATTAAGTCAAGTATTATGTTACTTTTGGGGGAGATGGGCGGTGATAGAAATATGAATGATAAACAAAAATAAATAATAAATAAAGTGCATTTATCAGTATTAAATTATTTAAGTAGATAAAAATGCAATATAGATTGAAGTAATGCCTTTGATACCCTACCATCAACTTTAATTTGAGTTCATTGATGAGATCTGTCAGGCAAAGGAACTCAGATAATTTCTACCAAAGTCATTGTTGCTTGGGTGCCAAAGCTTTTCTGAACTTTAGGCTGCATACCTGACAAAATATCCTTTTTCCATTTTTGGCATTTATGTACATTCAATTCAGCCACTCCCTCTTTCAAATCAGACAAGATTTCCTCTATCACAATTTTAAAACACTGTATGCAGACTGACACTTCCTTTGGAGCTGGAAGCTGGCAGAAGGAAGGAAGGAAGGAAGGAAGGAAGGAAGGAAGGAAGGAAGGGAGGGAGGGAGGGAGGGAGGGAGGGAGGGAGGGGATGGTGGAGAACAACCTCATAAGTTTGCCTTTTAATAAAAAAGGACATTTGCTGACACTCCAGGGTGCCATGGTAATCATCTTGTGAACAGGCAAGATCCAGCCTGATGAACAGCCAATTAGTGGGAGTGCTGCTGCAGCTGGTGCTGATGAAAATTGTTGCTGAAAAAATATGAGGAATCTCTAAAACTTCATCATTTTAAACTGCAAGAAATACCGCAAGGCCCATCCCTGCTTGCCAATGGCCAGGAAACAGGACATGAAAATCGTTCCCTACTAAAAAGAGAGCATTGGAGAGCATAACATCATGTACACATAAATATTTACCTAAAGAATCTGTGGGTTGGAGGCATGAAGAAAACATATGGTTGAAATAGATGATTGGATGTAGAAATGATTCCACTGATCTGGAAGTCTCCTGATTTGTGGAAATTAAAATGGTCCTTTCTCTCTCTCATCACATTCAATGGACATTTTCTCATCAGAGTCCCACAGGGAAAATGGGACAACAGTAGAAGCAGAAACAGCAGTTCACGAATCATGATGGAGATCCTTGCTATGGATATCTCTTAAATAGACGCCTCATCCTTAATCTCTGGGTGGATAATTAGGAGGAAATATCTCTTACAAAATGGCAGAACTATACTGAAGATTGTCCAGCCTGGTAGCAGATCTGAAAGGGCAACTTTTAATTTCAGTCTGGTATAGTCTGTGTGTAATCCAGTCCCATCCTCTGCTCTTAGCAGAGCAGGAAATAGTTACGGGCCAACTTTTCAGGTTTTGCATTAGGGAAGTTACCAAATATTTGTCATGGTGGCTTCCAAAGTGACCTGCAATAATAATGGTAAAATCCCTTAGGCTTGGTTGAAAAAATAATAAATCACCATGATTTTGATAACAGTAAGGGGAATTGGGAGTCACCATTGCAACAAAGGTGTGTAGCTGCAGAAAAAAAACTTGTGTGACTCATGGGTATGGTTCCAGCTTGGCAGTCAACAAACGAACAAGTCAGGAAAGTTTGATTTCCTTTTATTCAGGAAAGTTTTTAAAATATTAAAAGTTGTAATAATCTTAATATCTGCTGGGAGTCATATTATGATTTATTCTGGACAGTGCTTAACTAGCCAATGGACATATTATAATTCCTCCTCACCCTGTCCTGGTGTGGGTAAGACCATCTTCCTAAATTCAGATCAGATATCCCAGAATATCTACATCCAGGGAATTAGATGTCATCCAGATGAATCATTAGGGACATTTTTTACAAAGTCACCTTCTGAGTTCTGAAAAGGAGATGACTAGAAATCTTCATGTTCATAGTTTCCTTAGGTCGATGGAAGATTCTGATGAATTTAAAAGTAGAGTGGACATATGGAAATCTACAAAGAACCAACTTTGGATGGAACCAGCAGAGGAGCTGGCACCTGGTTTTGGCAAAAGCTGGGAAGTTTGGAAATTGTTAAATAGACTGCACACGGGTATAACAAGATCTAGAGATACTCTGAATAAATGGGGTTATCCGGTGACCTCTGCCGTTTGTGATTGTGGAGTCTTGCAGACAACAACATATATGTACACTTGCCCTTTGTGCCCTGATCAATTCACACATGAGGACCTCATGACAGCACGACAGAATGCAATTAATGTTGCCAGTTTCTGGGCAAGATCTGTCTAATATTTATATATTCTAACTTTTATATTTCATATTTTAAATGCTATGTTTTACAGTTATTTTTTAACTGTGATGCTTCTGACATGAATAAATAACTGTTCATAGTAAGGAGATAGGATAGTATATCCCTGGATTTTGCTGTTTTGCTCTGGTGTCTTGGACTGTCTATTGTATTTTCTTTGATTTATATTGACCTTGGACCTAATTTGCATAAAAGAAAACCAAAATGTAAGAACGAATATTTTGTTTTCCTAGAACTGCTACAAACAAATTTTCTCATGGAGATGATGTGGCTGAAGATGCAGTCAGGGTTTCAGTCAGCAAGCATCACATCGACACCATTTTGCCCTACATTGTGATGGTGAGCAGATCCCTGCAAAGCCTCTTCAGTCCGATTATGTTCACAGTCTTTTTGTGATGGTTCAAGCAACAGGCAAAGACATGAAGGACAGGCCAGTGTTAATTAGCTGGGAAGAGTTTAGCCAAGGCTATTCTTTGTACTACTTTGACTTGAGACTTTGGTCAGGGGTTCTTTGAGCACTATTCTTTGATCAGGAATGGTAACCTCAGAGCAGAAATTAGATTTGCACCACCCCTCCCCAATACCGTCAACATGATTCTCTAAGCAATCGTTGAAAACCTTATTGAAATATGTGACACAAGGAAGGTGCTTTTTGATTATATGTGACAATGGACACTCTGCAGCTCCTCTGTTTGTTCTCTGGAAATATTGGCTTTCTAGCGGTCTATCCTTGTGTCCTGCTACTCA
Organism: Charina bottae; assembly: GCA_023362775.1. Taxonomy (NCBI): domain Eukaryota; kingdom Metazoa; phylum Chordata; class Lepidosauria; order Squamata; family Charinaidae; genus Charina; species Charina bottae. Next base: position 28,923,447 of record JALMGJ010000002.1, on the reverse strand, counting down.
AGAGACAAATCTCCAAAGGACCATTTGGATTAATTGTAAATACCCATTCTCAGACTCTGCCTGGTGAACAGTGGCTAGCCCTCTAATTCCCATCCCTTGGATATGGTGAATTTTTTTATTCTTATGGAAGACCTCGAGATAGCTCCAACTTTCCTGGATCCATAGTGAAGTTTTTAGAGTGGCATGCTGAAAGGTACACATTTCACCAATGTCAACTGCAACTCCCCTGTGCAGTGACCTGCAGACAGCACTGTGTGCTTTTTCTACTGAACCGGTCTAAAGGCTTATGAAAATATTTTAAAGCTGTACTCTGAGGACAATATTAAAATTGACAAAATGGTAAATCAGTTTGTAAAGAACATAAAGTTTGGGAGGGGGCTTGGAGCATGTACTCATTATCAGTGTATGCAGGTGTGCTGGCCTTACAAAGACAAAGGCATAAACTTTTTTGCTTGTTTCACAGTGTTTTTTATTCATTTTACAAACTGAGCCAGTCACCAAACCTGAGCCTACTTCTAGGATTTAACATCCAAGGTCTAGAGGGGGTCCCAGTAAACAGAGGCTTACAAGTCCCAAAAGGGATCCATAACAGAGTAGGGGCTAGTAAAAGTTTTATCGTTAAGAGCCACAGACCGTCAGGTTTCACACAAGTGTGAAGTCCTGACATGGGTTGTTTATAGGGTTGTATATAGATACATGTCAGTGACAGTGGAATCTGAGAGGCAGGGGGAGGATGGGTAACATTCCAGCAGAGGTGGTTGAAGATTGCTTACAGAAGAAACTTGCACCAAGGTCGTTCTGTCGGTGCCATCTGGGAACGTCTGGGAGTTGAATGCAGGTTGGGAGGGGGTGAAAGATTGAGTGGGAAAGTAAAGTGTAATAACATCATCAGTAGGAGGGGTTGGCATGGAGGGGGAGAAGGAGTTTATTTAACAGTTTGAGTGGGAAATCTTCATTCTGGTCTTTAACCATGTTTTGTGTTACTAATTCCTAATAAAGATTTATTCTATATCCTTAATGGCTTGTATTAAGAAATTCTGAATTTGGGCTTTAGAAAGGGTATCATCACATAGACTCTTTCAGCTTTTATAACTGGTCTTTAACAGATGTAGACCCCAACATGGATGTTGGAACATTCACCTCAGCTATAGCATTCATAAATTCATCCCAGCCTTTAGGTTACCCCTTCTCAGTAAGTACCCGGTGTTGCGAGGTGCCTTTCACCAAGTCTGAAATATTAGTACCAGGAATAGGTATACCTTTGTATAAAAACATACCATGATTATCCCAGGTTGAAATGTCCTGATGCTGTTTTGTCATCCTCACACAAATCTGCTCTCTGAAGAATGGTGCATGTCACCATCCAGCCGGTTAGTTGTCGTAGTCCCCACAGTAGGCACCCTGCCCTGTAGTTGCTCCATCTGATGATCGGACACCAGATACATTTTCTCGGCATTTCTTGTTGCTTTTCAGTCATTTAGTCGTGTCTGACTCTTCGTGACCTCATGCACCATAGCACGCCAGGCTGTCCTGTCCTCCTCTGTCTCCTGGAGTTTACTCAAATTCATGTTCATTACATCGGTGATGCTATCTGACCATCTCATCCTCTGCCGTCCATAGTCCATGGTTTATCCTGCTAACAGGCTAGTCAGCAGCGGAATATCTGCCTCTAGTAATGGCCCGATAAATCCTCCTGGCTGACAAATGATCTGCTTCTTCTTTTTGAATGAGACCTTTCTATCACTCAACTTTTTAATGACACCTTTCTTTCTTTTCGAAGTCCGGAATTGTGAAGGTTTCAGAGGAAGGTTTTCTTTTAATATGTTCAGAGTGATTTCTGCTATTGCCCTCACCAGATCACAATTGGCACTGCATAAGATGGCCTTTCTCTGTCTTGGTCAGAAAAAAAATTCTGCTCACCCTCTCTGACATCCTGAATGAACTAGTGCTAAGATAACCAAGCTAATGCTTTTTACACTTCTTTTTCATTGTGTAAACAACAGGTCAATCAGGTGGGAAGAGGCGTGTTCTCAACCTGTAGGTTTCTGGAGTAGTGGCTGCCAAATCTACCAAAAGTTACCTTTGGGGTTTGCAAGTGGCATGTTGGAATACTTCTAAAAAATACTGTGTGTTAGTAGGGTACATCTGCCTGGCAAGTGTGACAATTTGCATCTGATTTACTGTATCTCAATTGTGAGAGGCCAGACATGGCGTGTGTGGCCAGTCACCGTGGAAAGGAGCATGACAGCGCCACCCTCTGGCACAGACAGTTTGGACACAGAGATTCAAATGCAATTCTTCAAATGAAGAAAAATGGATTGGCAAGCAATTTGGAAATCTAGGACTGTGGTAAGACTGATGCAAGGTGCAAAAGCTGCATACAGGGAAAGGCCACAAGGCCTGCAGTTCCAAAACAAAGCACCAGGTGCTCCAAACAGCTCCTGGAGCTAATTCACACTGACCTGTGTGGGCCAATTGAAGCATCTGTTGGGGGTAACAGATATTTACTTGGATATCTTGGGGGGGGGGTGTAGCAAGGACAGCTACCTACCTACCTACAAAATAGACTACCAACAAAAGAGGATGGAACCAAATTAGATTCCAAAGCAAAGGAAGGAATCTTATTGGGGTACCCACTGGGAAGCAAGGGATATAGAACTTTAGATCCTAAGACTGGCTCAATCCATACTTGCAGAGTGGTGCATTTTGATGAAACAGAGCCAAATCAAAATCCTCTAACAAATAGCACTGCAGAAGGGTGAGGAGATGAAGACTTGTTGGAGGTACCTTACCCAGTGTTTCCAGATGCAGTGAGCAGGCAAACTCACTGGTGTGGCACTACCACGTTCAGATTCAGTCCGAAACTTGGGGGTCCTCCTGGACTCACGACTCCTGCTCGAAGAGCAGGTGGCAGTTGTGGCCAGGAGAGCCTTTGCACAGCTTCAGGTTGTGCGCCAGTTGTGCCCCTACCTGGATCGAGATGCCCTCCGAACAGTCACTCATGCCCTTGTCATCTCTCATATAGATTATTGCAATGCGCTCTATATGGGGCTACCCTTGAAGAGTATCCGGAAGCTTCAGCTGGTCCAGAATGCGGCCGCACGAGCAGTTAGGTGTGCTATAAGATCACCACATGTAACACCGGTGCTCCGCGAGCTGCATTGGGTACCAGTTTGCTTCCAGGTTCAATTAAAGGTGTTGGTTATCACCTTTAAAGCCCTACATGGCATGAGGCCAGGGTACCTGAGGGACTGTCTCATCCCAGTCACATCTACCTGGTCATGCAGGGATGGCATGCTTCGGACCCCATCAAGAAAAGAATTTCATCTAGAGGGGTCCCGGGGGCATGCCTTTTCTGCGATAGCACCTGCCCTATGGAATATCTTGCCCCCAGAGGTGAGGCGGGCACCCTCGCTCCTGGACTTCTGCAGGTCTTTAAAGACCTGGTTCTGCTGCCTTGCTTTGGACAAAGGAAGTAATAGTTCCTCCTGGGGGTGGTTGGCTTAGTGGTGTCCTCCTTTTAAGATATTACCATCAATTGGATTTTTACTATTTATTATTGGATGTAATTTAAGATTTATAGGTTTTTAATTTTAATATTTTATTGTAAACCGCCCAGAGTCTACTTTGTAGAGATGGGCAGTGATAAATTTGACAAAAAAATAAATAAATAAATAAATAAATAAACAAACAAACAAACAAACAAACACAGAGAGAGGAGATCAAGACACCGCCTGAGTCAGATGATGAGGAACCAAGAGGAGCAGAAGGGGCAGAGATGCAGTACAATCCGGACCCGAGTCCTGTTCCAGACCTGAGATGGCTTCACTCTCCCCCTCTGAAAATATTGCACTCTGTCATTTTCATCACCTGCCCTCTAAATCGATTACAAGCCTCCCTCAATATCTCCACATCTTGTCTGCAGTAGTAATCCAGGGACTTTTTTTTAGTTTAAACACAGTATCTGTATTAGCTCATCGCAACCCAAGAAGGGAGTTCTGGCAAAGCGACTGTCCTACATTGCAGGGTTGCCATTGCGGAAGGAGCCTTCATCCTGGAAGGAGGTGCAACAGCTACCTCCAGCTAAAGCAAATAAGTGGAGGAAAGCAGCACAAGAAGAGTTTGAGGCTATGCAACACGGCGAAGATTATGACCAAACTTTTGCACCTGTTGTGACCCACAAAACAATTTGACCCCTTTTAAGTCTAGCAGGCAGTAGAAACATGCAAGTGGAGCATACAGACATCAAGACACCGTTCTTGCATGGTAAAATTCAGGAGGAGTTGTCCATGCAACAACCTGAAGGGTTCACTGATCCAAATAATAGGCATTTAGTGTGTAAGCTTCAGAAGGGGATCTATGAACTGAAACAAGCAGCAAGGGCCTGGAATGTGAAATTAAACCAGCTGCTAATAAAGCAAGGTTTCACTCAAGGCAAAGCTGATACCTGCCTTTACAAACAACATAAGAATGGCAGAGACATGTTCATTCTGACATTTGTGAATGATTTGATTCTCTGTTATGAGGATCAAAGGGACATTAATGAAATTGTATCCAATTTGAACATGGAAGAAGAGGTGAAACATCTTGGGAAGGCATGCTAATACTTGGGGATACAAATTGACAGAGAAGAGGATGGAAGTTTTCTCCTTAGAGGCAAAATTTCCTACAGCTATTGGAGAGCCTGAGACTGGAAGATGCAAAGACAGTTCCAACTCCAATGGAAACACTTTCACAAAGTCAAGGACACTAGTGAACTGTTGCCTCAGAACAATGGCTATAAAGAGAGGCCATTGGGAAGCTTTTATATCTCTCTACCACAAGAAGGCCAGATATTTCAACTGTAGTGGTGATCCTCTGAAGAAAGACCAGTGCACCCACCCAAAAGGGACTGGACAGGCATTAAGTGGGTGGCAAGATACCTGAAGGGGACTCTAGACCTGAAGCTTAAGCTGCCAGCAACTGATTCTCCTGAACTAGTGGGGTACACCAATGCAGATTGGGCACAGAATGTAACTGATCGCAAATCCACTAGTGGGAATGTGTTTTTCTTTGGGCCAGGGGCTGTGAGCTGGGCTAGCCGCAATTAGGCTATTTTGGCACGCTCAACTACTGAAGCAGAGTATATCTCAGCAGCTGAGACATGCGCAGAGGTGCAGTGGCTCAAGTATTTACTTGAGGATCTGGGGGTTAGTGATCCTGCTCCAATAAGAGTCTTTGAGGACAACCAAAGTTGTATAAGACTCTCTCTATCAAAGAAGGTCAGAGGACAGATCAAGCACATGGATGTTACCACGTGATTAGACAGGCACAGGAGACAGGACTAATACCTTCGGAGTATTGTCCCTCAGAGACCATGATCGCAGACATCCTGACAAAACCACTCGCAAAGGGTGTCCATCAAGGCCTATGAAGTGAGTTAAATCTTGTGTAGGCATGATGCATGACTTGATTTGAGAAGGAGTGTTGGAGGTCCCAGCAAATCAGCATGCCTCATTAGCATGTGGATGAGTTTGCTCTAGGATGCAAATTCTCTATGTGTTTCTAGAGGAAGTGGTTTGTTGTCCCTCCCACATTCCTTTGTCTTCTTCCTCCTTCTACCATCGGGAAGGGAGCATGTGGCTGCTTGCTCCTTCCATCCTAGGTGCCATGGCTGGGCCTAGAGAAAGGAGGCTTCCACTTTCTGCATGCAGCCTTTAGCAGCAATGAGGGCTAAGTGTCAATTCAGTTTAGGGAAAATAAAGGAAAACAAGGAACATCATTTTTTTTTCTTCAACGGATGTAACTGGGCCAAATAAATGAGTAAGACTTCTTTTTGCTTACTTTTGAACCTACTCTGTCTAAGTGTGTACTTCTTTATGCTTGGGTGTGCTAAGTGTGTAAGATCAATAACCTATATTTCTCTAACATGTTCATTAATGCTATTTAAGATAATATTCTTTTTCTGTGCACACACTTTTGCTGTATTAAGCTCTTCTCCATTCAGTGGTCCTAGCTGTCCACTAATGGCTTCACTCTCCCCCTCTGAAAATATTGCACTCTGTCATTTTCATCACCTGCCCTCTAAATCGATTACAAGCCTCCCTCAATATCTCCACATCTTGTCTGCAGTAGTAATCCAGGGACTTTTTTTTAGTTTAAACACAGTATCTGTATTAGCAGCATGCCATTTCAGGAATTCATCTCTCTCACCAGGCATCTCAGTTTCAGGGCTGTAATACTTGGCATCTGGGAGCTGTCCCACATAATCTTGATTGTCCATTGTATTGAATAAATGGGGGAAGTATCCCTTGCTGTCCTGATATCCCATAGCTTTGGGTAGTTTGCTTAATTTAAGGGTCAAAAAGGAGAGACTATCAAAAAATCAAATTTTAAAATACCATAGGGTAATACATAACAGTTTCCCACCCTGAGATAAAATTTCAACATGGACCTTTTCATGGATCAGTTGTCTCAGGATTAGGTACCCATCATCACCTTTGGACATTTTACAATAGCTTTTGTATCTCATTATGAATAACATTGTGATGATTTTGATCCATTTGCTAATAAATCAAAACTCCTTACACAAGTCGCTTAGGAATATGAAGGAATTTTTATTACAGCCAGTGATCCTTTGTACATTAAAGATTCGAGTAAAGAAGCTTCCCACAGCCTACAGTTTAAATCATTGAGTTTCCCCTCCCCCACCGGAGGAACTCTAGTTTCAACCCCCCTTCCTATTGCCCTTTCCTGAGTTCAAATACACAGTCAGTACAATAACATCTTTGATCAATCCTGGGTGCTAAACTGCTCAGTGCAGCCCCTTGATTAGCATAGTCTGCACTTTTGTGAATACACGGATGTTCTGCTGTCAGTGCTTAGAATGTCTGGCCATTTTCATGTTGGAATGTCCCCCGATGGTTCTGTGGTCTCATTGCTAACTGGCAGGGCATTCCTCTTGGCGCCATGTCATGGTGACACTTTGACATACCGACCCCCAAAAACCTTTCCCCACATCCAGAGGTTGCTTAAAGAGACATACAATACATCTATTACCTTAACTTTGATTTTGCTGGGAATTTAACATGAAATCTCTTCACTAATTTAGGTGCTTTTACATGACTGCTGTCCACCCACTCATTCTGAGATTTGGGGAAGTGTTTCCACTGGATCAAATATTGTAAACTGCCTTTGTGCAGCTTTCAGTCTAGTACCTCCTGCACTTCAAAGTGTTGTTCGCCGTTTTTCATTAGTCGGGTTGGCATTTGTTGTTCTGGGTGCCAGTGTTCTGAGTTTTTACTGGCTTAAATAGACAGCAATGAAACACAGGATGGAATTTCCTCAAGTTTTTTGGTAATTGTAACTGCACTATCATGTCATTGATCACTTTGGTAATAGGGAAGGGTCCCACGTACTTTGGACCCAACTTTTTTGAGGGTTGTGAAGACTTTAGAAACTGTAGATAAATGCACTTTCTCCCCCACTTTCAGTGGCCATTCTGGTGCTCTTTTGTAGTCAGCATATTTCTTGTAAGTTTCCTTAGCTTAATGCACTCTCTATTCCTTGCCACCCCTCAGCTGTGTGTTTTATCCACTCATTCAATGAGACACTTTCGGACATATCTGTGGGTAATTCTGGGAATACTACAAATTCCTGCCTGTTCACCACTTGAAAAGGGGAGAATCCTGTACTTTGGTGTATTGAGTTGTTATAAGCCACTTCAGCAAATGGAAGTAGATCTACCCAGTCGTCCTGCTGGTAGCTGACGTAACACCTGAAGTATTGCTCTAACACTTGGTTCATATATTCACACCCTCCATCTGTTTCCAGATGGTGGGAGGAGCTTAGCTCTTGGCCCACACCAATCATCTTTAGGAACGACCTCCAAAACTTAGAGGTGAACTGTATGTCTCAGTCGCTTATTGTTCATTCAGGAGTCCCATGTATTCTATAAATGTGTTGTACAAACATCTTAGCTAGTTGCCCTGCTGTGGGTATGCTGTTACATGGGATGAAGTGAGCTTGCTTTGAAAATAAATTGATTACTACCCAAATCCCAGTTTTCCTATGGCTCTCCGGAAAATCTACTATGAAATCCATGGCTATCTGTTTCCAAGGTTGTGTGGGGCTTGCTACATTTTGCAGCAATACTCTGGGGTTGCCCCCCACCCTTTTTGCCATGACACAGGTTGGGCACTGGCCACATGTTCCTCTACATCTTTACGTAGGCTTAGCCACCAGAACTGTTGCCTTAATAGGTTTATTTTATTTATTTATTTATTTATTTATTTATTTATTTATTTATTTATTTATTTAATTTATATAACCACCCATCTCCCCCAACGGGGAACTCTGGGCGGTTTACAATAAATAGGTTTAAAGTTTTTAGGAATCCAAAATTCCCAGCTGACTTTGCATCATGGCATCTCTCTAGCATTTTCTTTCTCAGGGGTTCTGGGATATACAATCTATCCCCACTCCACCAAAACTCCTGTCTCTCTGTCAGTTTGTCTTTGTTAGCTTGCAACAACAAGTCAGCCCTTAATGCTGAACACAGTTTGGTTTGCATGCCCCCTTCTACTATTAGAAAGGACTTGGGTTTCTGGGTACTAATGACTGCTGCCATCCCTGCCTGTCGAGTAGGGATATCACATATATTACCTCCTCTCTTTGGCTGTTGTGTTGGGGTAATTGGGATAACGCATCAGCTAGGAATTTCTTTCCCTCAGGTAAATACTTGAGAGTGAAATTGAATCTGGTAAAGAACTGTGCCCACCTAACTTGCTTAGGGTTTAATTTCCTCGGGGTGCACAATGCTTCTAAATTTTTATGATCTGTCGAGAAGGGATGAGCTGCTCCTTCTCGTAAATGTCTCCAATTTACTAGAGCCCAGCGCAATGCAAATGCTTCCTTCTCCCACATGTGCCAGTTGCGTTCCGTGTCAATTTGCGGGAGAGATAGGCACAAGGTATTAGCTTTCCCCTTTCATCTTTTTGTAATATAATCCCCCCACATCCATGTCTGATGCATCGACCTGTACAACCAGAGGCTTCATGGGGTCAGGGTGTTTTAATACTGGCTCTGAGGTGAACAATGATGTTAAGTGCTCAAAAGCCATTTGGCATTCCGCCATCCACAGTATGGCTGCCCTGGGTCTTTTTGCTACCTTCGGGTTTCCCCTCCCTTTAGTTGTTGTTGTTGTTCAATCGTTTAGTTGTGTCCGACTCTTCGTGACCTCATGGACCATAGCACACCAGGCCTTCCTGTCCTCCACTGTCTCCCGGAGTTTACTCAAATTGATGTTCATTACATCGGTGATGCTATCTAACCATCTCATCCTCTGCCGTCCCCTTCTCCTTTTGCCTTCAGTCTTTCCCAGCATCAGGGTCTTTTCCAGTGAGTCCTCTCTTTGCATTAGGTGGCCAAAGTATTTGAGCTTCAGCTTCAGCATCTGTCCTTCCAATGAGCAGTCAGGGTTGATTTCCTTTAGGATTGACTGATTTGACCTCCTTGCAGTCCAAGGGACTCTTAAGAGTCTTCTCCAGCACCACAGCTCGAAAGCATCAATTCTTCAGCGCTCAGCCTTCCTTATGGTCCAACTCTCACAGCCATACATTACTACTGGAAAAACCATAGCTTTAACTATACGGACCTTTGTCGGCAAGGTGATGTCTCTGCTTTTTAATATGCTGTCTAGGTTTGCCATAGCTTTCCTCCCAAGGAGCAAGCGTCTTTTAATTTCATGGCTGCAGTCACTGTCTGCGGTGATCTTGGAGCCCAAGAAAATAAAATCTGTCATTCCTTCCATTTCTTCCCCTTCTATTTGCCAGGAAGTGATGGGACCAGATTCCATGATCTGAGTTTTTTTAATGTTGAGTTTCAAGCCAGCTTTTGCACTCTCCTCTTTCACCCTCATCAGTGAGGGATAGGGCCAACTGTGCAAAATTGGGGATAAACTGCCGATAGAAATTTGCGAACCCAAATAACTTTGCAACTGCCTTCTAGTTCAGGGTGGTTCCCAAGCCAGCACGTCTCATACTTTCCCTGGGTAAATTTTAATCCCCTTGCTTGATACTTGGTATCCAAGGTAATCTAGTTGCTCTCTATGAAATTCACACTTTGACAGTTTGGCATACAATTGATTTTGCAACAGCCGTTTCAGCACCTCCCTCACCAAATATACATGTTCTTCTATTGTTTCATTGTAAATTAGGATATCATCCAAACAGACCGATACCCCCGGTATAGAAAATCTTGTACCACTTCGTTTATCAAATGCATTAAGACTCCAGGCCCCCCCCCCTTAATCCAAAGGGCAAAACAATATACTCAAAATGATCCTAATTGGCAATTGAACACTGTCTTCCACTTATCCCCCTCCCAAATTTGCACTCAAAAGTACACTTCCCTCAAGTCCAACTTAGTAAAATTCTTCCCCTTTGATAGATGGGCTAACATGTCCTTCATCAGTGGTAAAGGGTACTTGTTAGATGTACATATGGCATTCAGTCCCTGATAATCAGTGCATAATCTAAGTGATCTGTCCTTCTTAGCCCTGAGTAGAACGGGTGCGGCCATAGATGAGGTGGTGGGTCAGAGAAATCTTCATTCTAAGTTTTTATCAATGAACTCCCGCAGCACCTCCAGTTCTTTGGGGGTCATGGAGTATAGCATAGCTTTAGGTAATTTGGCTCCTGGTTCTAATTCTATAGTGCAGTCGGATTTCCTATGTGGGGGAAGCTGGTTAGTCTCTACTTCCCTGAACACTTATTTTAAATCTCTATTGTACAGGAATGAGGTCACCCTCCCCCTCTGTTGCTTCTCCACACATTTTGAATGCTGCACCTATTAATTCTGGTTCCACTTTCCACTCATTAGGGGGAAGCCTTCATAAGTTCTGTCCTTGAAAGTTAACTTCCCGGACACCCAATCCACTTGGGGATTTTGGGCTTGCAGCCAGGCCAGCCCCAGGAGCACAGGCTAGTCAGCAGTTAGGGCCACTATAAACCTTAAAGTGGCTCCCTATTCGCATCCAAACCACTTCGATGCAAAACTCCACTGGGCCTCTCTTCATCTCTGTCCCATCGAGTTGAATGAAACCGATGGGCTCCTTCAGCCTTTTTACTCTCAGTCTCAGTCCTGTCACTAGGGTGGGATGCATGAGGCATCAGGTACACCCCGAGTCCAGTAGGCCTGCTATATTCATATTGCCCCCACCCTCCAATGTCTCTATTTGTAGCTTCACAAGCATTGCTGGGCAAGATACACTCACCATTAAGCCTTTGCACTCATGTGGCTTAGCCTGTCCTTCAGCACTGCTCAGAACAGGCTGCTGTCATTTCCCGCTGGTGGGAGGTTGTCTTTGGTCGAATCCCCCCATCTGATGGGTTTTGCGGGTGCTCCACTTCATCACAGCGGCTGTGGCTTCCTTGGTCTTCACCAAGGTTTTCGCACTGCTTTCCCCCACCTTGCTCCTCATCAAGGCTGCAGATTGTGGGCAGCTGGCTATGTGATGACCCTCTTTGCCACATTTAAAGCATAGCTCCTGTTTGCCCTGCTGCTCCCTTTCCTCTCCCTATGACTTACAAGTTTCTTGCTTCTCCAGTGGAGGGGCTGGTGGCGCTGGTCATCTCCCCATCGCTTGGGCTTCTTGCTGTCTCTTGACACTAGTTCTCATATCCTTTTCTTTGTCGGCTAGACAAATCCATCCTCTTAGAGTCTTAGGGTCTCTCCTTGCTAAGGACCACTCAAGAATCTCCGGGTGTAGCCCCTCTTGGAAATATTCAATTTGCAGTGATTCTAGCCAGTCTGTCAGCTACCCAGCCAGACTCTTAAACTCCATAGCATATTCTGAGACTGACCTGCTTCCTTGCCTAATATATTGCAGGCTTGTTTTGGCCCTTAGTTTTGAGAGAGGATCTTCGAATTGATCCCTCAGAGCACTCATAAAACTTTCAAAGTTCATTAACTGGGGATTCTGAGTCATGCATTTCCACCAGCCATTCTGCTGCTTCGCCTTCCAAATGGGTGGAAATGTATTGGACCTTGGATCTTTCACTGAGAAAAGCCGCTTCACATTCTTCCATGAACTCCCTCACATGGGTCAGAAAGCAGGCCAGGCTTTTATGGTCCCCCACAAAATTCACCCACAACCCTCTTACCCCAAAAGGTCCCTCTGCATCCAGGTTTTACTTACAGTTCTGGTTGAGGGGCGGTTGCGAGAGGGGGGAGCTGCCGTTAGCTTGCCTGTTCCATATTCTCCCTCCAATTCAAATTCATAATCTTCTCCCGAGGATGACTAGGCTCTCATTGCTGGGCTAGTCATCTGCTTCAGACTCAGTTGCTGCAGGAGTTGTTCAACCACTCATATAAATCATACAAATATAAATAATAAATAAATTAAATTAAATTCCTATATGCTCCCACCATGTAACTCATCTCATCTCATCTCATCTCACTTCATCTCATCTCATCTCATCTCATCTCATCTCATCTCATCTCATCTCATCTCATCTCATCTCATCTCATCTCATCTCATCTCATCATCTCATCTCATCCTCATCTCATCTCATCTCATCTCATCTCATCTCATCTCATCTCATCTCATCTCATCATCTCATCTCATCTCATCTCATCTCATCTCATCTCATCTCATCTCATCTCATCTCATCTCATCTCATCTCATCTCATCTCAATCTCCTCTATCTGATGCTCCAAACCTGAACATCTGGAGCAGGAGTCCTTCCTGCGTGTAGTCACCCACTGGTATGAATCCACCTCTGCGCCTCCCCCTACATCCCAGGACCAGGCAGCCTTGGTTCCTTTTGCTGCCCCAGACCGAGACACACTCTGGAGAGTAGTGGAGGTCTTTGGCATGGCTCTTTGCTCTTTTGGTTGGTTTTTGTCCCCTCATTTTGTTGAGGTTGCTGGGGATCCGAGGTTCCTCTCTTCTTCCTCTCCCCTGGTTTGCAAGACAGCTTCTAGTGCTGAACACTCTTGGCCGCTCTGGCCAGAGTTTTCCTTGCCTTCGTCTTCCGTTCCTTCCTCTACCGGCATTGGAGGGGTTCCTCCATGTTCTGGATATGTCGTCTAAACTTGGAGTTTTCGGGTAAGGCCACCATTGTGTATTCGAATCTTTCTGTGACGATCTCGATCCATTAGCTAATAAATCAAAACTCCTTACACAAGCTGCTTAGGAATATGAATATTTTTTATTACAGCCAGTGATCCATCATACGTTAAAGATGTGAATAAAGAAGCTTCCTGCAGCCTACAGTTTAAATCATTGGGTTCCCCCCCCCGGGGGAACTCTCATTTCTACCCCCCTTCCCTTTGCCCTTTGATTTCTAATTTTTTGTGAGTTCGAATACACTGTCAGTACAATAGCATCTTTGATCTGTCCTGGGTGCCGAACTGCTCAGCGCAGTCCCTTAATTAGCATAGTCTGCACTTTTGCGAATACACGGATGTTCTGCCTGCAGTGCTTAGCACGTCTGGCCATATTCACATTGGAATATCCCCCCATGGTTCTATGGTCTCGGTGCTGACTGGCAGGGTGTTCCTTTTGGCACCATGTCAGCGTGACACCCTGACAAACATCTATAGCATGGGTGAATGAGCAAGTACAGTCTACGTTTCCAAAGCGGTAGCACTGGTAATATTCCATTGTGTCATAATTGTGGATTGGCCTCTGCCATGTTTGTATCCTCTCCAGGTACAAGCCTTCCAGACTGTGTGTATTTATTGAGTTTATCCCTGCTGCTCACTGAGATTCTGACACAGACCATTCTGTACTGGTAGCACTATCTGGGGAGTCTGTAGGAAATCCTCCATCATGCATTTTTTTTATTTTGAAGGCCAGATCAGGTTAAAGAAACAATCAAAGAAACAAAGAAACAAACAAGGATTTCAGCAACATTCCTAATAAAGCAATACCACCCCTTAGGTTCTAAAATTGGTTTGCAGTTGGATAAAATACTAGATATTTTACCTTCTAACTGCATTTGTGCTGTGTGGATTGTGGAAGGCTGAGAGTCCATAATATGCTAAACCCCTGGTGAATCTGGGGCCCTTGCAAAATCTGGAAACATCTATTCATTCACCCATTCTGAAGAAAATTATGTTTATTTTCTGTTGGGGAGAAGAAAATTTGTGTTTATTTTCTGTTGGGAAGAAGAAGGAAACCCCCGCTTACATTTTACTGTTTGCTGATTGGCTCTCAGAAACATTCATAATAATGCAACAATATTTATTTATTTATTTATAATTCAAATTTATCACTGCCCATCTCCCCCAACGGGGGACAGTCAACAATTACAAACATGTAAACATAAGTTACAGTCTAAACCAGTATAATAAATAATAGATAAAAATCCAAGGGATGGTAAAATCTCATATATCAATGGCTGATTGTTTTGTTTATTCGTTCAGTCGCTTCCGACTTTGTGACTTCATGGACCAGCCCACGTCAGAGCTTCCTGTCGGCCGTCACCATCCCCAGCTTTCCCACGGTTGAGTCCGTCACCTCCAGAATATCATCCATCCATTCTTGCCCTTGGTCAGCCCCTCTTCCTTTTGCCTTCCACTTTCCCTAGCATCAGCTTCTTCTCCAGGGTATCCTGTCTTCTCATTATGTGGCCAAAGTACTTCAGTTTTGCCTTTAATATCATTCCCTCAAGTGAGCAGTCTGGCTTTATTTCCTGGAGTATGGACTGGTTTGATCTTCTTGCAGTCCAAGGCACTCTCAGAATATTCCTCCAACAACACAGTTCAAAAGCATCTATCTTCTATCCGGCTGATAGAGTCAGGAAAAGAATTAGGGACATTTATTTATTTATTATTCGAATTTATCACCAACCATCTCCACAACAGTAGACTCTGGGTGGTTTACAAACATTAAAATTAATATTAAAAAAGCTATAAAAATACAGTATAATAATAAATAGATGAGATAAAAATCCAGAGGATGGGAAGATCTTAAAAAGGAGGATATTACTGGGCTAACCAACCCCAGGAGGAACTATTGCCTCCTTTGTCCCTAGCAAGGCAGCAGAACCAGGTCTTTAAAGACTTTTTGAAGGCCAAGAGCGAAGGTCCCTGCCTCATCTCCGGGGGCAAGGTATTCCACAAGGCATGTGCCATCACAGAGAAGGCACATCTCCTGGACCCCGACAAATAAAATTCCTTCACTGATCAGGTCCAAAGCATGCCCTCTCTGCATGACCAGGTGTGGTGGGTAGATGTAATCGGGATGAGATGGTCCCTCAGGTATTCTGGCCCCATGCCATGTAGGGCTTTAAAGGTGATAACCAACACCTTGAATTGGACCCGGAAGCAAACTGGTACCCAATGCAGCTCGTGCAGCAGTGGCGTTACATGAGCTGATCTTATCGCACCCGTAACTGCCCGCGCGGCCACATTCTGGACCAGCTGAAGCTTCTGGATACTCTTCAAGGGTAGCCCCATGTAGAGCGCATTACAATAATCTATATGGGAGATGACAAGGGCATGAGTGACTGTTCGGAGGGCCTCCCGATCCAGAAAGGGGCATAACTGATGCACAACCCGAAGTTGTGCAAAGGCCCTCCTGGCCACGACTGCCACCTGCTCTTCGAGCAGGAGTCGTGAGTCCAAGAGGACCCCCAAGTTCTGCACTGAATCTGAATGGGGCAGTGCCACCCCATCCAGACTCAAAGATGACAACTTCCTAGAAACCGAGAGGCCATCAATCCACAGCCACTCCGTCTTACCAGGGTTCAGCTGAAGCCTGTTGTTCCCCATCCAGGCCCTTAGAGCCCCCAGGCACAGAGACAGGGTGTTGACTGCATCACTTACTTCACCTGGGATGGAGATATGCAACTGAGTATCATCAGCAAATTGATGATACCTCATCCTGTGGTGACAGATGATCTCCCCCAGCAGCTTCATGTAGATGTTAAATAGGAAAGGAGAGAGAACCGAACCCTGAGGCATCCCACACAAGTGGGGTCGAGGGTCAGATCTCTCCTCTCCTATTATCACCGATTGGGAATGGCCCTGGAGGAATGAGGTGAACCAGCGCAAGTCTAGGCTGCCCACCCCCAGCTCCCTGAGCCACCCCAGAAGGATATTGTGGTCAACGGTATCGAAAGCCGCTGAGAGGTCCAAGAGAGCGAGAATGGATGCACTCCCTCCATCTCGCTCCCGCCAGAGATCACCCATAAGTGTGACCAATGCAGTCTCTGTTCCATATCCCAGCCTGAAACCTGACTGAAAAGGGTCTAGATAATCTGTTTCATCCAGCATCCTCTGGAGTTCAAGCGCCACCACTTTCTCAACCACCTTTCCCAAAATGGGAAGGTGGGAGACAGGACAAAAGTTGTTTAAATCAGTGGGGTCCAGCAATGGCTTCTTGAGGAGGGGGTGCACCAGCGCCTCCTTAAAGACCGCTGGGAACATCCCCTCCCCCAAGGATGCATTAATCATCACCTGGGCCCAACCACATGTGACCTCCCAGGCTGACTTAACCAGCCAGGAGGGACACAGGTCTAGGTGGCATGTGGTGGCGTTTACAATTCGGAGGATCCTGTCCACTTCATCAGGTCCAACAGGATCAAACTGTTCCCAGACAACAGGGCAAGTACCTTCCTCTGGCATCTCCCCAGATTGTGCCTGACGCTTAGATTTTAACTTAGAATGAATCTGAGCGATTTTGTCCTGCAGATGCTCGGCAAACTCTTCCGACCAGCCCTGTAAATGGGTCACCAAATCCACCCGACCCAGAAGAGATCTAGTAATCTTAAACAGGGCCGTCGGGTGGCATTCTGCGGACGCAATAAGAGCGGAGCAATATTCATGTTTCTCCGCTCTTATTGCCACAAGGTAGGCCCTAATAGCGGCTCTAGATTGTGTCCGGTCAGATTCTGTCTTCACCTTCCTCCAGCGGTGCTCCAGACGTCTCTTAGCCCTCTTCAAAACCCTCAACTCTTCCATGAACCACGGGGAGTGACGGGTCGATCGGGGCATGAGAGGTTGCATAGGCGTGATCCTGTCCAAGGCCCTAGCCGCCTCCTTATTCCAGGCTGCGGCCAGGGCCTCCACTGGACCATGCAGCAGATCTTCAGGTATAACCCCCAGCTCCCTCTGAAACCTCATTGGGTCCATAAGTCACCAGGGGTGGACCAATCGAATAGGTCCACCCTCCTTGCGGAGTGGGGCAGCACAAGAGAGCTCTAGGTCACCAGGGCGTGGTCTGACCATGACAATGGGGATAGATCTAACTCTCCCCTCAGATCACATTGCCACTGCTCAGACAAGAAAACTAATTCCGGCGTGAGACTACTGTCCCGAGTTGGGCACCGAATAATCTGAGACAGGCCCATGGCCGCCATGGTAGCCATGAACTCCCGAGCCGCATCCGAGGTCCGTCCCAGGGACAGCAGATTGAAGTCCCCCAGAACCATAAGTCTAGGGAACTCCACCGCCAACCCCGAGACAGCCTCGAGCAGCTCAGGCAGGGAGGTTGCTACGCAGCAGGGGGCTGGTACAGTAGCTATTGGGTGATGGTTAACTAATTCGGGGTTGCAGGCATGAAGTAATCCAAACAACGTGTTGTAAGGCTAACAATATCTTTATTGATAGCATAAGGCAATAATGGATGTATAGTGCATTATTGCAAAAAGGTAAAATCAAAGCATAAGCAGAGTTCCATCACCAGAAGTGAGGAAAGAAAAACATCATGGTCTGTGCAAAGACCAGGCATGGTTACAGTTCAGATACAAGTACATGTAGATAGCAGTCTACATAAAGAGCAAAAAGCATATATAAAGAAGGTAAGTGAGAACATAAGTATGAAGGAATACCCATGGTTCATAGCTCACATCTGATTGGTTCAAATGGGCATCTCTTTCAGCATAGCATTTTGGTAGCAATTGTACTTACTATAAAGCGTCACATGATGGCAGTGTTGTGTATTGGCCTTCCCTCGAGCTACAATTCTCTTGGGAACAATCGTGATAAGAGCTGTTTTGTTTTGGCTATATGGACGGACATCTGCTGATTATGAGTAGAATGTTTTGAGAACCAAACTTTCAATGCAGGGTCACTTGTAAATTGTTTTCTTTTGTAACTTGTACTTTTCCACTCTCTGGCCAGATTTTAGTGGAGAAAATGCCATGCATTTAATTCTGCATAGAATACTTTAACCAAATAACTTTAACACCCCTTCTGCATGGATTTTTGAAACGCTGTGGGGGAAAACTCATTTCACAGGCACACAGAGACACAAATGATTTTATTTCAGACACATTTGCTCTAGCCCCAATCTGGTTACCATGGTTGCATGCTTTGTAAGAGAAAGTGCTTTCGTGAAGATGTCTGCAATGTTCAGCTCAGACGGACAATACTCTAATTGTATAAATTTTTCCTGAATTGCATGTCTTACATTTTGGTATTTCACATGGATGTATTTGGTGTGATTATTGACATTTTCCGAAGCAGCTAGAGACAGACAGGCCTGGGAATCTTCATACATTGTTATTGGTGAGATTATATCTACAGATAAATCTGTAAACAATTGTTTTAACCAATACATTTCATTGATTGCCTCACTGAGGGCCACAAATTCGGCTTCACAGGTGGAAACGGCAATTGTATATTGTTTTCTTGCTCTCCAGGCAATGGGTGTATTTGCAAACAAACAAACAAAACCACTCACAGACTTTCTGTCTCCCTCTTCTGCAAAAGAGCTGTCAGCATAAATCACAGGCATTTCAGCCTTAGTGGCTGATATTTTAAGGCAAAAATCAGCTGTGCCTTTAAGGTAGCGTAGGACTCTCTTTAACCCTTTCCAATCTCGCATGGATGGTTTGGCAACCTTACGACTAAGCACTCCAACTGAGTAAGCTAAGTCAGGGCGTGTCCATTGTGTTAAGTGTAGCAAACTTCCTACAGCTGAGTGATATAATTGAAATTGAGGACAAATTTCCTCACATGCATCACCCTTTAGGAAATCAAGAGTCATTGGTGTTTTGGTTGGTTTTGCATTTGACATTTCAAGTTGACTCAACAATTGGTCAATTTTTCTCTTCTGACTCAGATAGAACTCACCACTCTGAGCTCTAGTGACTTCAACACCTAGATAGTATTTCAGCTCACCTAGGTCTTTCAATTGAAAGTACTGTCTCAATTGTGTTGCAAACTCTTGTACAAGGTGCAAAGAACCAGTTGCTAGGCAAAAATCGTCAACATACGTTAGCAACACTGTGTAATCACTTCCAGAACCTCTTACATACACACAAGGATCAGCAACAGACTTCTTAAACTTTAGCTCTAACAAAGCCTTATCTAAACATTGATGCCAACAACGTCCGGCTTGCTTCAATCTGTACAGCGCCTTGCGCAGTCTGTACACCTTCTGAGAATTGTCACAAGCATAGCCAGGAGCCTGCTTCATGTACACAGTTTCAGGGAGCTCTGCATTCAAATATGCTGTGTCAACATCAAAATGATGGACAACAAGTCCACGCTGTGCAGCCAGAGAAAGTACCATACGTAAAGACTCTGGTCTAGCTGTGGGTGCATATGTGAGATCATAGTTCAAAAACCTCTCCTGTGCAAATCCCTGAGCAACAAGCCTGGCTTTGTACTGCACTGTATTATCAGGAAGAAGCTTCTTTCTGAAAACCCATCTGGAACCAACAGCTTTCTGGGATGGGGGCAAATCAGTGACCTCAAACACCTTTTGACTCACTAATGCCTCAAACTCCTTATCCATCGCTGTGTTCCACTTCTCCTGCTCTTCAACAGGCAGAAGCAACATCTCCTGGAAAGACAGGTTCACAGGTAATCTGACACACTCTCACCTGCTGAATCACAAATCTGTCAGGCTTCACACCCTTTGTGGAGCGTGCAGACCTACGAGGAATTACCACTGCCTCTTCCTCATCACTGTCCTCTGCCTTTTCACTACCTGATTCCCCCTTTAGATCCTGAACCTGCTCAGGTGAAATTTCCTCTTCCTTCACCTGAGGGGATCCTCTGACCACACTAGGAGACTGGGAACCAGAAGGCAGCTGAACTGGTTGTTGTCCAGCCACAGAAGCATGGACAGTTGGCTGTACACTAGATTGCAACAATACCTCTGAACTAGCATTCAACCTATCCCAACCAGTTGTTGTTGTTGTTGTTCAGTCGTTCAGTCGTGTCCGACTATTCGTGACCTCATGGACCATAGCACGCCAGGCCTTCCTGTCCTCCACTGTCTCTCGGAGTTTACTCAAATTCATGTTCATTACATCAGTGATGCTATCTAACCATCTCATCCTCTGCCGTCCCCTTCTCCTTTTGCCCTCAGTCTTTCCCAGCATCAGGGTCTTTTCCAGTGAGTCCTCTCTTCTCATTAGGTGGCCAAAGTATTTGAGCTTCAGCTTCAGCATCTGTCCTTCCAATGAGCAGTCAGGGTTGATTTCCTTTAGGATTGACTGGTTTGACCTCCTTGCAGTCCAAGGGACTCTCAAGAGTCTTCTCCAGCACCACAGCTCGAAAGCATCAATTCTTCGGCGCTCAGCCTTCCTTATGGTCCAACTCTCACAGCCATACATTGCTACTGGAAAAACCATAGCTTTAACTATACGGACCTTTGTCGGCAAGGTGATGTCTCTGCTTTTTAATATGCTGTCTAGGTTTGCCATAGCTTTCCTTCCAAGGAGCAAGCGTCTTTTAATTTCATGGCTGCAGTCACCGTCTGCGGTGATCTTGGAGCCCAAGAAAATGAAATCTGTCACTGCTTCCATTTCTTCCCCTTCTATTTGCCAGGAAGTGATGGGACCAGATGCCATGATCTAGGTTTTTTTAATGTTGAGTTTCAAGCCAGCTTTTGCACTCTCCTCTTTCACCCTCATCAAGAGGCTCTTTAGTTCCTCTTCACTTTCTGCCATTAGGGTGGTATCGTCTGCATATCTGAGGTTGTTGATATTTTTCCCGGCAATCTTAACTCCAGCTTGTGATTCATCCAGCCCGGCATTTCTCATGATGTACTCTGCATATAAGTTAAATAAGCAGGGTGATAATATACAGCCTTGTCGTACTCCTTTCCCAATTTTGAACCAGTCGGTTGTTCCATGTCCGGTTCTAACTGTTGCTTCTTGACCCACATACAGGTTTCTCAGGAGACAGGTAAGGTGGTCTGGTACTCCCATCTCTTTAAGAATTTGCCACAGTTTGTTGTGATCCACACAATCAAAGGCTTTAGCGTAGTCAATGAAGCAGAAGTAGATGTTTTTCTAGAACTCTCTTGCTTTTTCCATGATCCAGCGAATGTTGGCAATCTGATCTCTAGTTCCTCTGCCTCTGCCTTGAGCACCAGTAGGGTGCTCAAAATTAGCACTTCTGGAGACTACCACACGACCATAGCCTGCAGAAAAACGGTAACCCTTAGATCTAGATGAATAACCAACAAACCTTAAGCGTTGTGCTTTTGGCTGGTTCTTCCTTCGCTGAGACTTAGGAATATGCACATATGCAAATGTTCCAAAAACACGCAGATGCTTCAGCAAAGGGCACTTGCCAAACAGAAGGAAGTAAGGAACTTCATTCACAGCTGAATTCCACACCCTGTTAGTCAGATACACTGCAGTCATGGTAGCCTCACTCCAAAAACGGGCTGGCACCTGGGCATCTAACATCAGGCTATTTCTAATGGTATTAACAACACCAATCTTCCTTTCAGCTATTCCATTCTCAGCAGGAACACCAACATTGGCAAGTCTATGGGAGATTCCTTTTCTACGAAGCCAATTCTGAAACTCATGGCCTAGAAACTCTCCTCCACAATCCGATTGAAATTGACCTACTTGATAGCCATAGTTTCTCTCCACCATTGCAACAAACTCTTTAAAGCGAGCAAAAGCCTCCACTTTAGATTTGAGCAAATAACAAAACGTATAGCGAGTGTGGTCATCCACCAAAAGGAAGATGAAACGCGCCCCCCCCTTCACTAGGAACATTGGGGTCGGCTAAGTCTCCATGAACCAACTGAAAAGGCCTAGTTGACACCCGGTCACTTTTTCTAGCAACAGGAGCAGCCTTAATTTTCGATTGTTTGCACACAGTACATTCAAGAAAGTCATCACACTTTTTGGATCCTAACTCAGGATACACCTTGGCCAGTTGGGACAAACTTCCCCACCCGGGATGTCCCAGAACTCTGTGATAATAGTTAATGCATTTGTTATGTGGGGGAACATTGGAAATACAATTTCCTGACACAATCCCCTGCTTAGGAAGCATTTCATACAATTGATTCACTAACCTCCCCCTAGCACATTCTATCCCATCTTTTTCAATAGAACATCCAGTACCCTTGAACACAACAGTATAACCAGACTTTACCAGGGCTGGAACGCTAAGGAGGGAAAAGTCAAGTGTAGGAACACACAACACATTTTGCACATTTATCCCCAAACAAGGAATGTATACTTCACCCTGAAAGGACACATCAGCCATAGATCCATCAGCCAGAGCAACCTGTTGGATTTTAGGCTTGCTTTTTGATAACAACAACTGTTCATTGTTGACAATGATTTGGCTACAGGCTGAGTCCAAAAGCCAAGTCTCTGGGGAACGTCTACTCACAGCCGTGAGCAAAGCAGACACCTGAGTACGTTGTCTAGGCGCTTGTTTCCCCTTCTTTCGCACGAACCTCTTTCCGCTGGCTCCACCGGTTGGGCGAGGTGGCTGGGGACAGTCTCTCATGAAGTGTTGGGTCGAGTTGCACCGGAAGCATCTCCTCACAGCACACACAGCCTCTGTTCCAACTGGAAAATGCTGTGCTGAAGCCTCAGGAACAGCAACAGATGACTTACTCTGCATCTTCTCCAAATCACGAGCTTGCTGGATTTCTTGCAGCCGATTTGTAAGATAATCCACAGTTAGATCTTGGGGCCTCAACATCTGAGTTGCCTCGATGAGCATGTCAAAGCTCTTGTCCAAGCTTGACAGGATGATACAAGCTCTCTGGGTATCAGGGATCACAACATCCCGGTCCTCAAGTTCAAGAAACAAAGTCTTGATTTTATGGAGGTGGGTCATCACGTTTCCACCGGGCTGCAGCTTCAAGTTGTAAAGCTGACGTGATAGACCAACAATGGCAGCAGAGGTTTGCTTGGAATAAAGGGCTTTAAGAGCTTCCCAACAGGCATGTGCAGTCTCCAAATTACTGATATGCAGTAGCTGTGATGATTCCAGTCCCAGAATCAAGTTGCCATAAGCACGATCCAAGCACAACTGCACTTCATCAGTAATAACACCAGTTGGAGGTGCATCTCTCACATACTTCCACAAACCTTCTTTTAGGAAGAAAGACTTGATCTTCACACACCAGGTCCGATAGTTTGTGCCATTCAAACGCTCAAAGGGCAGACTGGTTAGCCCTGCAGCAGCCATGCTGACCACTCAAAGAAAACACGTTTACTTCAAAATGCAGCCTTAAAAACAAACCCCGTTGTTACAGCTAGATCCAACGCAGCAAAGAAAACGCAAAATTCTCTCTGGGCCCATAACCTATTGGGTGATGGTTAACTAATTCGGGGTTGCAGGCATGAAGTAATCCAAACAACGTGTTGTAAGGCTAACAATATCTTTATTGATAGCATAAGGCAATAATGGATGTATAGTGCATTATTGCAAAAAGGTAAAATCAAAGCATAAGCAGAGTTCCATCACCAGAAGTGAGGAAAGAAAAACATCATGGTCTGTGCAAAGACCAGGCATGGTTACAGTTCAGATACAAGTACATGTAGATAGCAGTCTACATAAAGAGAAAAAGCATATATAAAGAACATAAGTGAGAACATAAGTATGAAGGAATACCCATGGTTCATAGCTCACATCTGATTGGTTCAAATGGGCATCTCTTTCAGCATAGCATTTTGGTAGCAATTGTACTTACTATAAAGCATCACACGATGGCAGTGTTGTGTATTGGCCTTCCCTCGAGCTACAATTCTCTTGGGAACAATCGTGATAAGAGCTGTTTTGTTTTGGCTATATGGACGGACATCTGCTGATTATGAGTAGAATGTTTTGAGAACCAAACTTTCAATGCAGGGTCACTTGTAAATTGTTTTCTTTTGTAACTTGTACTTTTCCACTCTCTGGCCAGATTTTAGTGGAGAAAATGCCATGCGTTTAATTCTGCATAGAATACTTTAACCAAATAACTTTAACAGTAGCAACACTCCCAACTGTTCTTGGGAGCCCAACTTGAAAAACAGGCTCTCACAATTTAGACTGTATGAAGAAGTGGAAAGCTTTGGAAAGGGAGGCAGAGGAGTGTGAACCAAGAACTAAGAACTAAGAACCAAGAACTAAGAACTAAGAACCAAGAACTAAGAGCTGCTGAATTAGCAAAGAGGACAGCCATCTATGGCATGAAAGCCCAACCTCACCACCTAGACATTCCTTGGGATAGGACATTTTCATTTGGCCATGCATACCCATCTTAATTGCTTTAATATCTACATGTACATATTATTTATGTCCTGATTTCGAGTGAACAAAGATGCTGAGACTTGTAAATGCTCTAGTTCGGCTAGTTGAGCACTGTCCAGAATAAATCATAATATGACTCCCAGCAGATGTTAAGATTAATACAACTTTTTATTTTAAAGATCGTGGGCTGCCTTCTTGGATTTTCTACTTAATTTATAATAATAATTAATTGTATATTGTATTTTTATGTGTTTTTACAATAGAATTTTAACCTCTATGTGTGTAAACCGCCCAGAGTCCCCTTGTGGGAGATGGCGCGGTGATAGAAATCGAAATATAAATAAATAAATAAAAACTTTTAATATTTTAAAAACATTCCTGAGTAAAAGGCAATCAAACTTTCCTGACTTGTTCCCTTGTTGACAGACATGCGGGAAC
The DNA here is from genome assembly GCA_023362775.1 of Charina bottae. Lineage (NCBI taxonomy): Eukaryota > Metazoa > Chordata > Lepidosauria > Squamata > Charinaidae > Charina > Charina bottae. Next base: position 28,898,559 of record JALMGJ010000002.1, on the reverse strand, counting down.
CATACACATGAGTCACACAAAAACATTTTTCTGCAGCTGCACACCTTTGTTGCCACAGTGACTCTCAATTCCACTTATTATTATCAAAATCATTGTGATTTATTCTTTTTTTCAACCAAGCCTATGGGATTTCACCACTATTATTGTAGGTCACTTTGGAAACCACCATGACAAATATTTGGTAACTCCTATTATGCAAAAACTGAAAAGCTCGCCCGTAACTACTTCCTGCTCTGCTAAGTGGAAAGTGTGGGACTGGAGTACACACAGACTATACCAGACTGAAATTAAAAGTTGCCCTTTCAGATCTGCTACCAGGCTGGACCATCTTCACTATAGTTGTGCCCTTTTGTAAGAGATTTTTCCTCCTAACAGTCCACCTCAGAGATTAAGGATGAGGCATCTCTCTGAGAGACAACGATAGCAAGGATCTCCATCATGATTCGTGAAATGCTGTTTCTGCTTCTAGTGTTGTCCTATTTTCCCTGTGGGACTCTGATGAGAAAATGTCCATTGAATGTGATGAGAGAGAGAAGGGACTATTTTAATTTCTACAAAGCAGGAGACTTCCAGATCAGTGGAATCATATCTGCATCCAATAATCTATTTCAACCATATGTTTTCTACATGCCTCCAACCCATAGATTCAAGAGGTAAATATTGACGTGTACATGATGATAAGATCTCCAATGCCATCTTTTTACTAGGAAATGATTTTCATGTCCTGTTTCCTGGCCATTGGCAAGCAAAAATGGGCTTTGGGGCATTTCTTGCAGTTTAAACTGATGAATGTTTAGAGATTCCTCATAATTTGTTCATCAAAGGCCACCATCAGTACCAGGCAGCTTCAGCAGCACTCACACAAATTGGCTCTTCATCAGGTTGGATCTTGCCTGTTCACAACATGACTATCATAGCACCCTGGAGTGACAGCAAATATACTCTTTTATTGGAAGGCAAACTTTTGAGGTTGTTCTCCACCATCTCCTTCCTATATATACTTTTTAAAAATATAAAGTCAAGGAGGGCAGGCAGCTCAGCAGGCACCAAAGGAAGTGTCTGTCTGCATATAGTGTTTTAAGATTGTGATAGAGGAAACGTCTGATTTGAAAGAGGTCATAGCTGAATTTAATCTACATAAATGGCAAAAATGGAAAAAGGACATTTTGTCAGGTATGCAGCTGAAAGTTCAGAAAAGCTTCGGCACCCAAATGACAATGACTTCAGTAGAATTTATCTGAGATCCTTTGCCTGACAGGTATAATCAATGAACTCAAATTAGAGGTGATGGTAGGGTATCAAGGGCATTACTTAAAACTGTATTGCATTTTTATCTACTTAAAGAATTTTATAGTGAGAAAAGCACTTGACTCAATAATATGTTATATTGTAGAAAAGAAGAGACTGTAATTTCCTCCCATCCATCCCTGTCTATCTGGTCAAACAGGACAGAAAAATAAAGAATTTAAAAAAGGGAATACATACATACAAACAGTACATACATACATTAGAAAAGGTCTAAAAGGGAACTGATGAGAAAGCCATTTCAGCTGTTCAAAAGAAAAGCCCATTCTTGTGAAAATCATTTTGCAAAAACATTCATGCAACTACTAAACTAAAGAAACTTCTATTACTAAATAAGAAGAATGCATGTAAAATCATAGGAGCATGTTTGCATATTTAGGAATGCTTATTTTACCCGGGTTATTTTGTAAAATGTAAGCAATAACTCAGAACCTTTTCCACTTTCCTTTCCTTTCATATAAATGTGTTCCTTTGACTGTAAGAATCTCTTAAAATGTTATCCCCCACCCCAAGTCATACAGTGTGAGGATCACTTTGAACCTGATTTATCAAGGTTTTCTTTTTGCTACTTATTTTTTTTTTTGAGGAAGGAGGGGAACTCTCAATGGTATCAGTAGGAATGTCCAAGAGAAATCTTTCACCTAGAAAAGACCCCTGAATACATGATATAGGAATTTGCCATTTTGAACTTGAGCAATGAATGACTGACAACATTCCCTGCATTGCTGTGCAATAAGAGTAATTTTCTGGTGATGTCCTGTCCTTTCTTGCCCTTCATGTGATCAAAGACATCAACTTGCATTTCTTTACACTGGTCTATTGTGATTCCACTGATTTCAGCATGCGGAATTCTGTACTGTCCAGAGTATAGGCATAAGCCTCAAAATACAATCCAAATCAGTTATAATATTATGTCCTTAAAGGTAGAGCTGCAGGAATTATGATATGTCTTTATGAAATGAAGATGAAAACTGAAGATGAAATGCAATTTATTTTTCTTATCTTGCAGTAGGAGCATGAGCTTCTGCCATGTCCTGCCCTTCTTGTTTGCTGTTCATGAAATCAATCAGAGTCCATGGCTGCTAGCCAACCTCACTCTGGGCTATAACATCTATGAGAACTTTTTCAATGCGAGAATGACCTATGAGGCCCTGATGGACTTGCTGTCTACAGGGCAGGAGAACGTCCCAAACTACAGGTGTGGAAGACAAAAAAAGATATTGGCAGTTCTTGAAGGTACTGGTTCTGAACTCTTTAATCATATTTCAACCATGCTGAGCATCTACAAAATCCCACAGGTATGAATCTAAGTAGAAGGTCTTTGTCCATTTTCTAGATGAGTCCAGAAGCTGGCACTGGTGGTTATCACAAAGTAAAGCTGGAATTAGATGGTAGATATTAAAAAACCTAAAGTAGCTTTATTTCCTTCATCTGACTTTGATCACTCTGGTATTGGTGCCAACATGGTTTTGGAAACAATACCCTGGTTTCATGGACTTTTCCTTTCTACCACTAAAATGGATGCCAAGCAAGAACCTCCTCCCACAGAAACAACTACAGCAAGTAAACAAATTTGTGTACCTTGGTAGAATGTTTAGTAAACAGCAGGAAATGGATGGAGAAATTTTACAAACTGCCCATATGATGGTTGTAAGATAGTAGTATATGTTCTATTCCAAGGATGAATGTTCGCTGAAAGAAGTGAAGAGAACTGTATATAAGAGAGTGATTTTGCTACATTGCTTTATGCCAGTGAGAATTGGGTAAGTCAGGAGAAACCTAAAACTCAATGTGATGCATTCAGAATTGGGTTCTTAAGGAATGTGTGTGAGAAAACAAGAAAAGAGGTTCAAGAATATATGGGTGCAAAGGGAGTGAGGATTGGATTTCACATAGAGTTTATGGATGTGGACTGAAGGAAATGATGGAAGAATCCTTCACAGGTCAAGAGGAAGAGGAACAACTGGAAAATCATGGTTAGACAGAGTTGATGAGCTCTTCAAATAAAGAGAAGAGAGAACAAAAGGCACTGTTTGAACTTGTTTAGGAACATAGGGGAAGGAAAGAGGATTTTCAAGAGTAGAAATTTCCTGAGAGATAAGGGCATAACAAGCCAGTCACTTTAACTGTTTTCAGGCACCATAAATTTGCTCTGCAAAGTAGGTCACCATAAATTTGCTCTTCACCCACAGCCAATCTCCAGTGTGCCCTGTGAATGAGCCTGGTGCTCTTTCCTGTTTGTAAAATCAACTATTCTTCTTCTCCCATGACCTTGGAGGGAATATAGGTAACTATCAATGATTGAGAAGACAAAAAAGTGAGACACAGCACAGATCAAGGCTATGTTTAAAGTAATTATCTGAAGTGGGGAGGTGGCCTTAGGTTTAAGGACTGATTTTTGTCTCTAAAAGCAGGACAATAATCCAACTTTTCTATTTCATTGTAGATCAATTATGGGGTCATCAGCCACATTCCTGAGCATAAACAAAATTTTCCCTTTTTCTACCGGGTCAGTCCAAGACAAGAGCCTCCTCACTTGGCGATTGTCAAACTGCTCCTGCATTTCCGATGGACGTGGATCGGCCTCATTGCTCCAGACAATGAAAGTGGAGAAAAGTTCAGAAGAACCTTTGTGCCAGTAGCCATCAAGAAAGGGGTTTGTGTTGTCTTCTCTGAAAGCCTCCCAGCACTAGATAAAGATAAAAAAAAGGACATCCTTCTATATTTTAGAAACAGTAAAGTAAAAATTATTGTTTGTCAGTTGGACTTTCAGGCCGCATTAATGTTAGGAATGCTAATACTAAAAATGCAAAAAGCAAAAAAAGAGTTTGGGGAGAAAGTATGGATTGTAACTACTTTGTCAGACAGTTCTGTGAGATTTTTTTATCGAATGAATGATCTCCAGCATAAACAACTTTTCTTATCTTTCTTAACTCTGGCAAACAAAAGGACACAAAATTATGATTTTAATACTTATTTATCTGCCAGTGAGGAATTTGGGGAGACAGCATTTAAGTGTTCTTCTTCACACCCTATTGTATCTAAGAAAGTTTGGAAAAGATGCACAGAAACAGAGAACTGGGAAATCCCTCCCCATGATATGGTTGCAAGATTTCTGTCTGAGGATGCCTACAGTATTTCCCGTACACTCCAGGCTGTGGCCAGAGTCCTGAATGCTGTCTATATCTCCCACATGAATCAGAGGAGAATCAGGATTCGAGACCATCTCATAACCCAGGTCATACAGCCATGGCACGTAAGACTTTTCTCTGAAATTCTGCTAATGATCCGCCTTAAATTACTTAATATTTGTTAGAAATAGGCAGGATAGGAAATTTGGTGGGATATTGCCCACAGGAATTGCTGAAGTTTGAGTGTCTGTTCTGACCAAATGTGGAGGCTTGGAGAGAAAGAAGGAGAGAGAGATCCTGTTGCTAGATCTTCAAAAGTGAACAGTTGTGCTGGTTTGGGAAGCTGGGAGAACAAGGAATGGAGAGGAAGGCTCTTTCCCCATTGGCAGAATAAATTAGCACCAGGATGTTACAGGAACCATCAAGCTTCTTGACCATCCAACATTGGCCTGATTTAGCTTCTAGACCAGGGAATTTTTTCTCACTTCCTGTCCTGCCGCCTTCAGAGAATGTGAAGTCTATGCTCTTTCCAGTATCTTCAGGGAACACCCAGGTCAATTGACTTGCTTTAGACTGCAGCTTTCTAATCATTGTCCAGCAACATTTTCTTCTCTATTGGTCCTCTCACTTAGGACTTGATACTAAGATCTTTTCCTTGCTCTTTCTTCTCCTTTCAAAGTCAAGCATTATAATTTGTAGCACAATCCTTTCTCCCAACCCCTCCCATCACCATCTGCTGGTTTCATAAAATGATGAGGTATCAAGTTGCAGAACCCAGAAAGACCAAAACATAATTTACTGTCATGGCATTTTCTGCCTCCATTGCGTTTAATTTTGTGAACTTCCAAATGACCTGTTGTGTTTCTGCATCCCCAGCTTCTGAGAAAGGAAGCAACCTCTCTGGTTTTGCTGCCTTCTATTTTCACAGCATCACCAGTCAATGGAATGTACATCCTCCAATCATAGCACAGCAGCGGGAATGGGGCAGGTCTGGCAGAAGGACTATCAGTTTTCTCTAGACTCCTTATGTGGCCCTTCTTCTACACGCAGTTCTTAGTTGTATCCAAACAAACACCAAAATCAAAATATAAGAGTTCCTTAGATGTGTCTCCCTTTCCAAACTGGATGTTTGAAGGCTTGTGTACAAAATCTAAAGTTGGTCCAAGAATCAAGAGCCAGGTCAGGCAGTCCACATCTGCAGCTCTCACTCACCAAAAACACAACTTTTATGGGGTGTAGCTGAGGTTGATCTGGGGCTTTCTTACTCAAGAGCTGCAGATGAGATGAAGGCAATGTAGTGGGGACAAGGCACAAAAAAGGTATTGCCAAGGCTGGTTTCTGACATGCTTGGGTGCAAGTAAGGAAAGGCCCAGAGGAGAACTTTTACACACATTTCCAAATCCCAAGACTTCTTGTCCATTTCAAGGGCTTTGTGTAATACTAGTCCTGATGGCTCAACAGTTAAGATTCCAGGCTTGTCGATTGGAAGGTCGCAAGTTATGAGGATCGAGACCCAAGCCCCGCATGACGGAGTGAGCTCCCACACTCGCCCCAGCTCTTGCCAACCTAGCAATTTGAAAGCATCCAAATGCAAGTAGATAAATAGGTACCACTTAGGTGGAATGGTAACAGTGTTCCGTGCGTGTTATGCTGGCCACATGACCGCAGATAGATGCTGAATCCAAACATGTCTTTTACATGTCAGAACTCTTACACACATATTCCAAATCCCAAGACTTCTTGCCCATTTTCAGGGGCTTTCTGTAATACTAGTCAACTTCAGCTTCCTGCCAATGTACCAGGTTTGCCTCCCATATTCAGTTCCATGAGATCCTAATCTTAAAACATAGAAGAAGGACATTTAGAGAAAGCTGAAGCACTGCAAAAGTTAAATGGTACAAATCAGAAATGTCCCCCAAGGTAGATGCTGAATCCAAATATGTCTTTCCTATACCACCCAGATGGTTGGATGTTTCCTTCTAGATGACATGGTTAAGGCAGGAGGTGGGGGGGCAATAAATGCACAGTGGAGGGGAGGCAAGAAGATTTCACCCAAAGATGCCCCAAAGAGGTAGAAGAATTCAGCACTAGGCTGCTCCAGATTGTCCAAGATTGAAGTGAAGTTGAGGTTACAGACAAGCAAATTTGGGAGATTGGTGTTTTTTCTGAACACAAGGAGAGTTTGGACCAGTAGTAGGGAAAGAGCCATAGTGAGATTGCCATCTTACCCATCATCTGATTGCTGGAGTCAAAATATGTTTGTGACTTGAGAGTAGCAATTTCATAAAACAGAGCAGGCCAAAGATCTTTTCATAGACAGAAAGGGCATTGAGAGTATATCCCTAACTAGATTTCTTCCAAATATTGGAGATAGAGGAACTCAGCTGAAGCGGCCCACTTTTCAATAAGGGTTCAAATGAGAATGTACAAGATACAATGGTGATTATCCATGTCTTTATAGCTTCATCCTTTTCTAAGAAACTTCCAGTTTTACAATCTTACTGAGGATGATATTTATTTGGATGAGAATGGAGATCCTGTTGCTGACTTTGATATCATGGACTGGGCAGTATTTCCCAACAAGTCTGCTGCTGGGGTGAAAATTGGAAAGATAGAAAGGGTGGCCTCTTCAGAAGTCAAATTCTCCATCAACCAGAGTGCCATCATATGGCCGACGTCATTTAACCAGGTAGCTGAGGATGTTTGTGTGTGGGTTTTGTTATTTTTCTGCTCCTATATATCCATCTCAGTTTGCAGATTATCAGCTATAGTATAGTGCTATATAGTACTTGCATGTCTGAATGTGTTTCCCCGCTCCTTCTCTTCTATCTTTGTGAGAACTAGGGAGGGTCTTGCCTGAGACATTTGCATATGTTACAGCCCTGCCATGGACTGATTCCACTTTTATATGACCATTAGGTAGTGGCTCTTCCACCTCTCCCTCAAGACCATTCACACAGCCTTCTACAGCTTTGGACAGCATTGCCCATAATTTATTATTTCTGGCCATTCAAACTCAAGCTGATAAGCATGTTGCTTTATTCTTTTAAATAATTTTTATTAAAATAAAATTTTACATAAGATTAAAAAATATGGAAACATAAAAGGAAAAGTAGAAAAAAGGAATATGAAAGAATAAAAGAAAAAGTGAAAAATAACAAGAGAAAGAAAGAGAAAAATAAGAAGCAACTTCCGATCTTATTTGCAGCAGTTACAAACATAGTTATTACCATGTCTACCCTCCCAAATTACTTATTATGGTTCCCTTCTTCCCATAAACAAAACCTTTTTTATCAATAAATACCCAAATCCCCAATTCATTTTTATCAATTTTAATTTAATTTAATTTAATTTAAAAGTCCATAAAGGGTTTCCAGTCTTTTATAAAAGTAATTATTGTTCCCTTCTTAATCAAACAAATTAATTTAGCTATTTCTGCAAGTTGTTCCATCATCACCATCCATTCCTCCATTATGGGTATTTCTGTATTCTTCCATCTTTGTGCATATAATAGCCTTGCTGCAGTTATCATATATAAAACCAATCATCCATAAGCATTTTCTAGTTGATTGTCAATAAGTCCTAGTAAGAAAAAGTCTGGTTTCATCTGAATATTAATTTTTAAAACTCTCTGCCTCACCATATGTATTAGTGTCCACTATCTTTTTGTTTTTTCACAAGTCTAATATCCTTCATATTTTTCACATTTCCAACTATAATTAGAAGTACCTTTATACTTCTTAGACAATTTCTCTGGTGTCATATACCAACAGTACATCATTTTATAAAAGTTCTCTTTTAAATTGTAAAACAATGTGAATTTCAAAGCTTTTAACCACATTCTCTGCCACAGATCCATTTGAATATTATCACCAAAGTTCTTTGCCCATTTTACCATATGTTGCTCTTTTTGCATTTCAAATCTCAGCAAAAGTTTATACATTTTAGCAATCACATGCTCATCATTTGTACATAATTCATTTTCAAATTCTGTTTTCCCATATTCTGCTCCTGCTACTTTTTATCTATATTAATTATTTCCGTTAATTGTGCATATCAAAACCTTTGGGACCGTGGAGGCTCAAGTGGTTAAGATGCTCGTTAAGACACTGAGTCAGAGGCCATTAAGGCTGACAGCTCGGCAGTTCCAATCCCAAGAGCATGAGCTGCGTGCAACTTGTCCCAGCTCCTGCCAACCTAGCAGTTCAAAAGCATGCAAATGCAAGTAGATAAATAGGTACCACTTTGGTGGGAAAAATCACAGGGACATGAAAGGAGCCTCCTTGGGTGTCCCACGGGCAATGGTGATGTCACCGGCAATTCCTTTCACTACAAAAGCGCCTTGGTGCTTCTGACACACACACACACACACAAAAATCAAAACCTTTGAAATTATATTCCTCTACTGTCAATTTTTCTCTCAATATCCTCTTAAGCTCTCTGTTTTCCTGTACTAGCAAAACTTTATACGTTAAACATGTTTTTTGCCCGCTGTTTCTTTTCTGTAAAATGCTTCTTGGGCTGAGGCCAACAAAAGTATTTTCGGGCATAGCCTGGGTTTATATCTATTCCATATTCATAATAGGGCATTCCTGATATAATGATTATTAAAATCTACGTTTACCATAAATAACCATGCCATACAAACTCAGACCATGTCATTCTAACTCTAAAATACTGTTTCTTTTTTATTATTATTATTAAACTTTATTAGATTTTCAGGATAAAAAGATAAAAGGTAACAAAGTAATAATTAAGATAGAAAGCAAAATACAAAAATAGAGTGGAAAGAAAGAGAAAGAACGAAATCAAAAGTGCAGAGAAAGAAAAAGAAAGAAAAGAAAATACAGAAAAAGAATTACTCCCAAATTTCTTTGCAACAGATGTAAGTATACATTTACATTAAGCTCTTACTCTAAGTTTACAACACAGCTTTCATTATTCCTATAATTATAATTCCCCTGATTGGGGGAAGATGAGCGGTCATATAAATTTAACTTTCATTATTCCTATAATTATAATTCCCCCAATTGGGGGAGATGGGCGATCATATAAATTTAAATAAATAAATAATATTCCTAAATTGTACTATTTCTAATTATCAAATCCATATATCATGATTTCATTTTTTTCTGTTTCATGCAAAAAGTCCAAAAGGGGTTTCCAGGTAGCATTAAAACTATTCAATTTTTTCTCTAATCAAATGCTGACAGTTTCACCATCACAGCCAAATCCATCAACTTCATCATTCATTCTTCCATTGTAGGTAATGTCAGATCTTTCCACCTTTGTGCATATAAGATCTTTGCTGCTGTTATCATATATAAAAAGTTCCATGGGTTCTTTCCAACTCTTTGACCACCAGTCGCAAAAGAGAAATCTCTGGTTTAGATTGTATGTTAATCTTTAAGATCTTCTGAATTAAAATATGTATTTGATTCCAGAATTTTTAGCATTTTTGCATGTCCAGCAAAGGTGATAGAAAGTCCCCTCTTATTCAAAAAAAAACCCTGCCCCATTGTTATTTCTGCCTGTGGAGCCCACAAGCACAGCTGTTCAGTCCACCATGTCCTCCATCAGAAGTCTTCTTAGAAAGCGCCAACGATCCCTGGAAGATAAACCAAATTCAATGGTGGAGTTTTTTCTTTATGCAAGTGTGAGATTTGTTTGGATTCAGTCCAAGGCACTGGTTGAACAATTACTGTATGGTGCATATTGATGGTTCATACCTTTGCACAGTGTGTAAAACACATTTGTCATGTTCAAAATACCATGATTACAACAAAGCATGGTTTAGCCCAGTTCATCAAACCACATTGTAACTCGCTTCCATTCAGATATTTAATCCCCCTAATTCATATATTTCATATATTTCTCTTCGATTGGTATCATATATTTCCCCCCATTTTCTTTATGTTTAGAAGGCACCTTTGTCTAGGTGTACTAAAAGTTGTCTCCCAGGATACACCAAGCTCACAAGAGAGGAAGATCCAGTTTGCTGCTATGACTGTTCTCCATGTATGGAAGGAACAATCTCCACACAAGAAGGTAAGTGGCTCTAGAGCAAAGAAGAAGCACCATCCAAGTACAAACCAAGCCTGAACATGATTAACTCGCAAGCCCAATGAAGTGTGTAAAATGCTTCCATCTGCTGAGGAAGCTACCATTCTACTAACCCTGCAATCAATTTTACTTGCAAAATGCCCCATAAGCCAGACCACTCTCTTGGAGAGATGTATGGGTGTCCCTGAGAGTGGTAATCTCCCTTCTGTTGGGATTAGTGACACAAGTCTTATAACAGAAGGGAGATTTCAATAGAAGAGAATATGTGTAGATCAGGGTTTAACAGAGGAGACCTTGGTGCTCTCTGAGCTTGGCTGTTTGCTTGCAGACATTTCATTACATGACTAGGTAACATCATCAGTGCTCCCGCTGCTGATGCTGAAGATCATACTGATGATGTTACCTAGTTGGGTGATGACACATCTACAAGTGAACAACCAAGCTCAGAAAGCACCAAGGACTCTACGGAAAGGGGATTTATTTACAGGACATGTATTAGAGGAATAAGCAAAACCCAGCACCAATAGACTGACAGATCATGTGCTTTATGACCAGCAAAACGGGTCATAAACACATGATCTGTCTATCTGTGCCTGGGAAGAAAAGCAGAAAAAGTGTGCTGAGATTAGCAGTCTTTTAGATCAAGAGCTATCAGTGTGACAAAGAAGGAATCCAGAGTAAATCCTTAATGCTCTGCTGACCCCTTTGTGGTCATTTGGTCAGGAGATGCTGAAGAGTCATTGCCAACCAATTCTTTAGTTAGACAACAATTATTTATGTTTTTCAGATGCGGCCCATTGTGAAAAGTGTCCCAATGATCAGCATTCCAATGAGAAGCGAGATCAATGTGTCCCCAAAGTTATAAGCTTCCTCTCCTATCAAGAAAACGTGGGTCTCATCCTGGCTCTCTTTGCTGTTTTTTTGTCTCTAATCACTGGATTTGTCCTAGGAATCTTCATTAAATACCAAGAAACTCCCATAGTCAAAGCCAACAACCGGGACCTCACCTATATTCTCCTGGTCTCCCTTCTCCTATCCTTCTTGACCTCCTTTCTATTCATTGGAAGGCCCAAAAAAGTGACCTGCCTTCTTCAACAAACAGCCTTCAGTGTTGTTTTCTCAGTTGCTGTCTCTTCCTTACTGGCCAAGACCATCATGGTAGTGGTGGCATTTCTGGCCACAAAGCCAGGCAGCAAGATGAGGAAATGGCTGGGAAAGAGTCTGGCCAACTCCATTGTCTTGTTCTGCTCCGGTGTTCAGGTTGGCATCTGTATCTTATGGCTGGGAATCTCTCCCGCATTTCCAGATTCCAATCTGCATTCCCAACCAGGACAGATTGTGCTGCAATGCAATGAAGGCTCAGTCACTATGTTCTATACTGCCCTTGGCTACATGGGTTTTCTGGCCGCCACCTGCTTTTTGATGGCTTTTCTAGCCCGCAAACTTCCAGGGTCCTTCAATGAAGCTAAGTGGATCACCTTCAGCATGTTGGTTTTCTGCAGTGTTTGGGTCTCCTTTGTCCCCACCTACCTGAGCACCAAAGGGAAATACATGGTGGCTGTGCAGATCTTCTCCATCCTGGCCTCCAGCCTGGGCTTACTGGGCTGCATCTTTATCCCCAAATGCTACATCGTTATCCTAAGGCCTGAGATGAACACAAAGGAGCATCTGATGATGAAAACTGATGATGGCTCTTAGTTTTGGAATCTATTTTTTTTATAATTTAGTGGTAATTTAAAATAATATCACTTAGAATTAAAGTGCTTTATATGTGTCCTTAAGTCTTCTGTCCTTGAATGTGACTTTGAACTTTAGTGATAGAGAAATGAGATAAGTTAAATTCCATAATTGTGTTATTTTTATCACGATCCATATTCAAGCAGAATCATAACATTACTGGCATTAATAAATGAAATGAACAAGCATTTTTAATGATAAAATTGTCTCTCATTTTTTAAAAATGAGTAAGAAGAGGCAGAATAAGTATAACAACTTGAAGACCAGCAACAGTCAATAGAAGCAGGTTCATCTCTCACTGTTTCAAAAATGAGAAATTTATTTACAATAGAACAGAATCCTAGTCCTTTTGTATTCATGGCTTTCAACTACAGCTTGAATTTTCTCACGTGGATAGATTGCACAAGAGGCCAAGATAATTGTAAATGGAATTTATCACCAAAAATATATTTTTAATAGTTTTTATTACAATATTTTGCATATTTAATAAGAAAAACATTCAAAGAAAAAAAAGTATTTTAATGAAAGCAACAAGACAAAATTGTCCCCTCTCTCCTTCCTTATTCCCTTTGTCATTTGAGCCATTGGTAAGGAGGTATAGCAAGGGAAGCAAATTTTGTGAATCCAATTGCCAAATCAAGAACAGAAGCTAAAATTACATGTGAATGATATTGTATTCACAATTACTCATCCAAAATATTCTTTTTAATCAGTAACATAATAAATTCAGCAACATGGTTCTATATCAGGATATCCGATTAACAAGAACAACATATAGAGGATTACATGGAATTTATCTGAAGAGGAAAAGCAACATTTGCAGTAAAGAATGGGCTTTAATATTACTGTAAAACTGATTCAGTACCTGGAGATTTCCTTTTAAAAAAATAGTAAAGATTTATTCAAGAATAATCATTCATAGTTTTGGGAAAATACAATGGCAGAAATCTTAAGATGGAAAAAGTTAAATTTGTCCTGGATAGGAAGAAGAACAACAGGAATATGAATATTTTACCTGGTTGTTGTTGTTCAGTCGTTTAGTCGTGTCCGACTCTTCGTGACCTCATGGACCATAGCACGCCAGGCCTTCCTGTCCTCCACTGTCACCCGGAGTTTACTCAAATTCATGTTCATTACATCGGTGATGCTATCAACTTTCTATTTCCAATGATTCCAGTAAGGATTGAAGATAAAACACTTAATGAGCATGCAAGGACAAATCACTAACCTCATTTGGTCAAACCAAAGTCTAAAGAATAAATTTAGGATTTTGCAAGGCATAAAAGAAAGAGGTCGATCAGTTGTGTTAAATCTCACCTACATTCTCCTGGTTTCCCTTCTCCTTTCTTTCTTGACCTCCTTTCTATTAATTGGATGCCCCAAGAAAGTGGCCTGCCTTAGTGGCTAGTATAGCTACATCCTGACGTTCTCAAGGATGTGCTGACATCCATACGGTTAGCACACCTACACACCTACACCTACACACACAAATGCACATGAACATCCCCCTGAACCTAGAAAAGGGAAAGCCAGGCCAGAGGGTGTGTGGTGAGTGGGAGAAGGAGACAGGAGGAAGAGATGGCCACCCGACTTGGAAGCCCGGAGTGATGTTTGAGCAAGTGCAAAGTCAAGCAAGAGGGCTGTTGAGTAACTATGGTCACAAGCCATAGTTAGCCACCCATCTTGGCTTGATCCCTCTCTGGATCTTGGCTTGAGAGCTCATCTTGCCTGCTCAGTAGCAACATTGCTTAACAGCAGAGCTTGGAGCTCAGCCCAGAGCTAGGCAACCATTTTGTTTTGCCCACATGCTGAGGCAGCACAGAATCCTCAACAAGGACAAGAACCTTCAGAGAGAGGCCTGGCCTGTAGGCCCCTTTACACCCTTCAAGGCTTTGGCATCTGTACAGACTGAGCCCCAAAGTCGTCTTCAGGTGGCTAAGCCAACTCACAACAGGGAACTGCCTGTGATTAGGCAACGTCTCTGCTCAAATACAGTGTTGTGACAAGTTTTCAGCTAAGCTGTGCTGTGTCCCGGCATCCCAAAAAGAACCTCTCACATAGCAATGGTTAAGAAAATATGTATTCGCCATGAAGGCCTGAGAATGAAACTCAAGGCTGCCCTGTCTTACACCATCTTTAGTATAAGAGAAGCAAAGGAGAGACACTGTATGGCTTGCATATCTTCTGGTGTCTGTTTCCCCATCTGGCCTGCCTCGAAGGTCTGACAGGAATCTTGAAGGCCCGAGAGTAGGAAGGAATCTTACTGTTCCCACCAGTTAGGGACAATCTATTCTCTTTACCAAGAAACCCCATGGATACATATTGAAGATAGAGCGCCAGATTATGGGTCCTCAGGATGGGTCAAAATCAACATGTCCTGAGGAAGAGCTGAAGACTATTTGAGGTACGAATGGGATTTATGTTGTGGCTAGATAAAGCCTTTCAGGGCAGATATCCAAGTTAAAGCACCTCCTAGACAGATGGTTTCCCATCCTGTGTGTAAACACACCCAAAGAACAGAAGGAAACTACGTCTATGAAGGTTCTCAGTCATCCAGGTGGAATTGTCTGTAGCTTGAATCATGTCAACTGGATTTCTAGAAGATAGGTGGTTTGAGAGAGGGGTCAAGAAATCCATTTATGCCAACTTGGAAAATCCTTCCTTGAATAGAGCTGGGGGCCTCAGGCACATTCTTTCCCCTATTTTCCTTCCTGCTTTTTCTTCTGTGCCTAGGAAGATTAAGACCATTTTGCAAGCTCAACAGCAGCATGGTAATCTTAACGATCCTCCTTTAGATGATAAAGGGACTTAGAAATAACATCTCAAAATAACCATGACCTAGCCCCAGGTGCAAGGTCACACAGCCACCTAGAAACATATTTAAGGATTCTCTTACTAACTTTGCTCAGACTGAAGAAGCTCCTTGGATAAGGAGCGAAACATTTCCACTGAGAAAATAGAAATCCAGTTAACATGATTCTAGCTACAGAGAAGGAAACTACCTTTTTAGAATCCTTGATTTTACTCAGAAGCTTCTCATACCTGTCAACTCAATTTATTATTAAAAAGGACAAGAGAAAAACATAATTATTGCCAGTGTATGTTTCTGCTGTTGTTAGGGAAAGACAGGGAAAGCTTTTTAGTCTTCTGAGAAACAGGGGTTTTTGCCTTGCCATGTCCTCCATAGCAGCCATTTTGTGATGGCCATGAGAAGCTTACAAACCTCCAAATTTACCACTGAGCCAAAACAATACAAAATTTTACTCTGTCATATATGAACATCTGTGGGAAATGAACTAATTTTTATGGTGACCATAGACATGAATCTTGCTGGTCTTTATAAGAGGGGCCACTGGTGGTTGGTCGGGAAGAAATCTCACACCCTGGTGGAGTATCTGACCTGAATGTAGGAAGGGGTCACAACTCTACCAGGACAAGGAGGGAAGGGATTCTTATGTTCTCACTGACTATTGAAAAACGTCAGTTGTCTTAATGTATTGCAAACTCCAGCATCTACAAAATAAGTTTGGAGAGTGAACTTTTTGTAGCTTGAAACTAGACAAGACTAGCATGTGTGAACATGGGGGAGGAATGAGGATGGCTGGAGCGTCCTGATGCTTACTTAATTTGCAAATGGGGAAAATTGCTTTGTCAGTATAGAGGTATCACCCTAATCAAGGAACTATTAACTCAGTCAATCAACCAAGCAGGAAACAATAACCGAATCAAGGTACTACCAAGGAGAGTACAACACCCCCACCAACACAGGCAGGACAAGCCATGGTATATAAACAGAGCAAGTCCCACTCCCTTTTCGCACTGAAGATGTTGCCTAGCCTGGCAATGAAACGTCTGCAAGAAAACAACAAGGCTCGAAGAGCACCAAGGACTCCACAATCCATTGTATTCTCTATATTATTTCTTCTCCATCTCTCTCTCTCTCTCTCCCTCTCTCTCCTTCCTTCCTTCCTTCCTTCCTTCCTTCCTCCCTCCCTCCCTCCCTCCCTCCCTCCCTCCCTCCCTCTCGCTCTCATTTTCTTCCTTCCTTCCTTCCTTCCTTCCTTCCTTCCTTCCTTCCTTCCTTCCTTCCTTCCTTCCTTCCTTCCTTTCTTCTTTCTTTCTTTCTTTCTTTCTTTCTTTCTTTCTTTCTTTCTTTCTTTCTTTCTTTCTTTCTTTCTTTCTTTCTTTTCTTCCATCTTCTGGTCTGGGCAGATTGGGCACAGTCCTTAACCATTAGCTTGCCCCTTTATTTAGTGAGCCTCTTTGGGTCCCAGATGATTTTACAGCCAAACTGTACCGCCTTGTGCTTTGTGTGGCTGGGCACTAGCTTCCTGATTAATTTAGGTTTAAAATAAAAGCCTTTGGAATTTCTAGCTGCCCAAGATGGGGCACAGAAGTCACTAGATAACTTTGACTGTCAGTGATAAGGAGGTGATTATAATTAAGGACTGATAAGACAGTGTAGATTGGGAAAGTTATAACAAACAAATACAAGAGCAGCAACAACAACAAAGTTGGTGCACTACATTTGGTAAGTTGGAGATTAGTCTATTGTGTCAACTCAACCTAAATGTCTCTGAAACAGGATGACAAGGACATTTTTGAATATAGGCCAATGTCATAAGAGACATAGCTAATTGTACAACAAAATTTATTCTTCATTATGATATTAGTGTTCCTCCTACTTTTCTACTCAATTTGAGCACTCAAGGCAACTAACAATAAATTACTTGCAAATACCTAAATAATTTGCCAGAATATTTCCTTTCAAATATCCATACAACTAGCAATCCAAGAAATCCTAGATGAAATATTGAAAAAAAGAGACTTATTGTTTCTACATTTGGGAACGGTTTTCCACACTGAATTTTAAATCAATGCATCCAGTTTCTAATATACTTGATCCATTGGGATCCTTATTGGAAAAGTCTAAGTGTGCTGAATAATTTCCCCCTTAAATCATCAGGTAGAGAAAAGGTAGTTGGCATCAGGCCTAGGGCTCCACAGAGGATGATTTTGAGCCTAAGGGGAAGAATTTGTTCCTCCTCTTTCTCTTGGAGAGGAGGTACCTCTGGGGTCAATGGGAGACCCAGAGAAGACTATCACCTGGACAGGACTTAATGCAGGAATGTGCCAGATTTAAATGAGCAGGAAATGTCTGATGTTATTTCCTACATTGCGATGTAGTGAGAGTAATCGCCTGTCCTTCTATGTCCACAGGAGAGCAACCCGCTTAGTTTGCACTTTTTTAGGGTGATCCATTCCATCACCATTCCACATACAGTATTTCAGACTGTGGATTTCTTAACTGCCCATAGTCATAAAATGGAAATCCAATTGACAATTATAAATGCCCTTAATGGAAGATTTACAAGAAATATCACACAACTACTTTATGAAGTGACACACATACCCCAACTGAAGGTGAAGACCTATTCATATCTCTTATCTTGCAGACAGTTTGTGAGCTACTGTCACATCCTGCCCTTCTTCTTTGCCATTCATGAGATCAACCAAAATCCAAAGATGTTACCCAACATCACCCTGGGCTACAACATCTATGAGAACTTCTTCAGTGCAAGAATAACATATGATGTCACAATGGACTTGCTATCCATGGGACAGGAGAATGTCCCAAACTACAGTTGTGGAAGAAAAAAATGTATATTGACAGTACTAGAAGGGACGGATTCTGAGCATCTAAAAAATCCCACAGGTATGAATGGAAGTTGAAGCTAACTCCTCTTTGCAAATACTCTAGAGCAGGGCTTTCCAAAGTGCCACCGCTGGCGACACACCCGGCGGCGGCGGTGACACGCGCGCGCACGGCGGCGGCGCGGGGGGGCGTGCGGCAGTGCGCGCGCGCATGGTGGCAACGCGGGAGGGGCGTGCGGCGGCGCGGGGGCGTGCGGTGGCGCGCGCGTGCATGGCGGCTGCCATGCACGCGTGCGCCGCCGCTTCCGGTTGGTGTGGTGACACACCACGCTGTGTGTGGCGACACACTTTTCTGTCGCGACACACAGTTTGGAAAGCTCTGCTCTAGAGAGTCCAAAAGATGACACTGCTGGATCTAATGAAAGAAATGGACTTGGATGATAGAGCTTAAAGTTCACGTCAAATAGAATACAATCCATACACTGCATCATTGCTAAATGCAAATACTTCTTCATTCTGACAACAATTTACAGCATGGTTTTGAAATACTGTATATTTTGGTTTCACATAGATCTCCTTTTTGCTACTGAACTGGATTCACACTTAGCGCCTTTATGCACATATGAGCTGAAGTGCTCTCAGCCTGTCCTCCAAATGAAATTGGCATCCCCTTTGCCAGTCCCTCTACTGTCTTCTCTTCCAGTCACTGATGTCACCTGAGTTCCCTACAAGATAATGGGTGACAAAACAGTCTTCCACCTTCTTCTAACCACATGTAAAGGAAAGAAAAAGTAAAGGAATCAAAGGAAAAAGGGATGGTGGGAATAGGACTTCAAGAGAGTCTTTCCCCAGTTGTACCTAAAGACTGTACAAACATCCCCAGGTGACATATTTTTCTGCTTAGTTCCCTTCAGATTGCATCTCACCCACTACACAAGTACAATATAGTGGACTGGTGTTATAATGGGATTTTGCCCTTTGTTGAAACCCTGGCCAAGTGAAGCCTCAAGTTTGCCTAACACTTTTACTTTTCCTACCATCTTGGAAGAAAATCATTAACAGGGTAAGACTAGGAATAGAGAAAGTGAGACAGGAAAGGAGTAGCTCATTTCATGGTTGACACTTAAGGATAGGTAGAAGGAACTACTCTGCAATGGGGAAAGAGCCTTAGATTTAAGCACTCATTTTTTTCTCCCCCAAAAGCGAGACAATCACAGTCTTTTCTGTTTGCATGTTAGATCAACTATGGGGTCATCAGCCACATTCCTGACCAAAAACATTATTTTCCTTTTTTCTATCGGATGAGTCCAAAACAAGAGCCTCCTCACTTGGCGATTGTCAAACTGCTCCTGCATTTCTGATGGACATGGAACGGCCTCGCTGCTCCGGACAATGAAAGTGGAGAAACGTTCAGAAGTTCTTTTGCACTTGTGGCCATCAAGAAATGAGTTTGTGCTTCCTGTGTCCAAAAGACACTGAATACCTGTTGATATCAGGTGGCAGTCAGGTTCTTTTATGCTGCTGTTGGGGAAAGATTCTTCCCTGACTGTGACGAAAAGAAAAAGCAACATTGGGAGTGGCAGGAAGCGTCCTGTTGGGCTAGAGAGGGTTTGGGCCCAAGGTTGACCTGTACTTTGCTTGACAGTCAGCAGAGCAACAGTTAGAGATAAGAATGACATGCAAGCATAAATTGGGAAGAGAAGAATCAGGCTCCAAGGCCATTCATCTGGAGACTGCAAAGGCTGGCTGTGTTAAGTCATGGAAGGAAAGTCAGGTGGGCAGGGGAAGGAGGAGTGCTTGAGAGTTTGCAGGTTTTAGAATGTATTTGTGCACAAAAATTGCTTAGTCTGCTTAGATCACGGGAGAGAGAGTGTTCCACAAGGTTGAGGCAGCCATGGGAAAGGACACTTCTAGGTCCTGTTAGATGGCAGCATTTTAGGGAAGGGATCTGCAACATGCCTACCATATCTGATCTAGTGGGATAGGAAGATACTATCAGAGAGAGGCAGTCCCACAAATAACCTGATCCCCTACCATGTAGGGCTTTAAAGGCGATAACCAGAACCTTGAGTTGCACCTTGATTGTGATGCTATAAAGTTTGAAAACCCCTGCAATAGGACATCTTCCCAGGGCTTCCCCAGGCCTGTAGCTGCTTTGTGGCTAATGTGAAACTTAAGGTTCAGGGAGTCTCTGTTGGGAAAAGACAGAGACTTGGAGATTGTGATGGACTTCAGTAAGAGTGCTGGTTCTCAGGAGGGAGGGAGCACATTCCAAGGAGGCAAGCAAGATAAGAGAAAACAAAGTCTGGAACTGGAGATTGGGAAGACTAAGATGTTCAGCGTAGCCATGCTCTGGAGCCTCCCAGGTTATTTCCCCTTAGGTTAGGTAGAGTAGCTTTAGTCTGGCAGGATTCTGTCAATACGGTGTGAGCAAATAAAGAATTGAAGTTTGGCTGGACTGATTCCTTGTTGTTCTTGGGCTGGGCCTGACATCAATCTGGGACCTTCCACCATTTTAAACCATACTCTTTGTATTCATGTGCAACAATACAATCTTGTCCATTTCTCTTTCTAGGTCTAGTTCTCCCTTTTCTTCCAATTCCAACAGAGCAATATTTTCCAGTTCTCTTTTTAACTCCAAATCTCTCATCCCTATCTTCTTCTTTAAATGATCCACTTTCCTTTGGGTATTTAACAACATTATCATTTTTTTTCAATTGCTGATTCACTTTAATGTCCACATCTTCTGAGAAATATCTATGTTTCAAATATTTTGTGACTTTATGAAAAAGCTCACCGAAAATCAGTTTAATTTCTTCCATGACCCTCCACAATAGTCTATAGCACTCCCTAGTGACCCAGAAAAATAGACTCCGTTCAAGAAATGAAAGTTGTTTTGAGAATGAAAGGAAGGAATTGTCCAACCACTATTATTTACGCAATTAGACTAATTAGTATAGTAGGAAGTAATAACAATAAAAGCTTTCCCATGGGAGCAAAAATAAAAAGCAGATTTCAGCTATACATACACAGATTCGTCAAAAAAGGGAGATCTTCAATAATCAATCAAGACTAATTTGCTACAAAAAAAGGAAGTAAAAACAACAATCTCCACTTCTGTTTTTAAAATATATATTAAAAGCAAATTTCCAGATTACTCATTTAAAAATCCTAAAAAATAATGAAAATCTCCAAGAGGTTCAGCTTCTCTTTGCAGTAGAAAACCTCTCTTAAATAACAAAAAGGCACAAAAATAAAGTGTCTTTGAAATGGGGTGGTCAGATCTAAAGTCCGTTGTTCAGCTTCAAAGCAGTTTCAAACACAATGACAGCCCTGCCTCCCATCTGTTCCACTCATTGATCGCTGGAACTCTGCTCCATGACCCCCTGCAAGGAACTGCTGTCCAGAGGACAAATGGGATGATTTCAAGGATTCTTCTTAAATCGACATAATACTTCGTGCTGCAGGAATCCTACCTGTGCCTAAAAAACCCCTGCGCTGATGGCTCCACTTCAAAAGGAGCTGGTCAATCTGCCATTTTCCCAACAGAAGTCCAGCATGTTGAACTTTCCTTACTCTAATCCTTTGACCTTTCTTTCATAAGTATCCCTGCCTTGGTGTTGTAACCATCCAAGATGGGAATGAATGTGATCTCCACCTATCGTTGTCAATATTCTCTTTGTCTGGCATATAAACTCTAAATCCATCACCTCTAAAAGCATTTGTTACATAATATTGCTGTGATTAATTTGAGTTTATACTGATGGAACAGCTGCAGACTCTTATTAATATAGAGTAGATGCTACTTAAGCAAGAATTCCCTCTTTTTTTCAGATGCAGCCGATTGTGAAAAATGTCCAGATGACCAGCATTCCAATGAGAAGCAAGATCAATGTTTCCCAAAAGTTATAATCTTTTTGTCATATCAAGAAGCCAAGTGGATCACCTTCAGCATGTTGGTTTTCTGCAGTGTTTGGGTAGGCTGACCATATTTCCTTGAGACAAAAATGGGACATTGGGTGGCAAAACAGGACAGGGTCTTATGCCGCCATGCCAGCCTCCGAACCCCGGCTCCCAGACCATGCGATTGGCTCCTGTCAGCAAACCTCGCCCCCGGTCCATGTGATTGGCTCCTACCTGCAAACCCTGCCCCCCGGTCTGCACGACCTTTAATGACATAAAAATTCGACTCCACGCTTGGCTGCCAGCTCAACCGGTCAGATTTCTCAGAGAGCTGAGAACTGACTGAATTTTCCTTGCTTGCAGTGGATTGCAGAAGTTGTGGAACACTGAAGTTTTTTCCCCTGAAGAAGGGGAAACCAGAAGATTGCTCGTGGGGCCATTGGAATTGCCTACCCTTGTTTTTTCTGTAGTTTCCACCACGGGAAAAGCAGGGTAAGTGCAAGGGAAATGGCTGAGAGATATCTGGCTCTCGCATGGAAAATAAGTCTCTTTGAAGAGACACAAGAGCGCACAGCCGCTTTTAGATCACTTTAGGAATTTTTTTTTAGATTAGAATATTTTTGGAATCTAAGATCTATCTTTTGGACTTTGTTTAAAATGTTGGCTAATTTTGTGCTTTCTTTGCTATAACTGATTCTGGTGGAAGTTTGATGGATTCTACATTTGCAACATAATGAAACGTCTGTATTTTTTTTTTACCTTTCTTTTGTATTAGAGGGATTTAAGAGACTTTGTTTGTAATTCTTCGCTTGATAAACTAATTGACAATCTATTTTTTGAGAAACTGTTTGTTTGGATTAAGCAGCCTGCAACTTGAAGAACAAAAACGCAGGGGAACGTTTGTAAATTCCTTTTCTCTTTTTCTCTCTATATTCCTATAGAGTGGATTTTGTTTCACTTGGAATGTATTTTTTATTTCTCCTTTTATAAACTGTTTGAAATATAGCTCCCTCCTGTATTTTGGATTATTGGAATATTTTTTTTTAATTTTATTTGATAGACTTTGCTGGTAATATTCCATGAACAGACCAACTATTGTTTTGACTAGAAAAATCTGAAGGTCATAGAAGTGGGATGGTTTTCGCAGCTGCAATTCAACTTCTTTCAGGGATTAGAAGGTCACTGGAATTATTATTGATATCTTTGCAAGACCAAGAGAAAGAAAAACAAAAAATAGAATCTGAAACAGGAAAGAAAAACATTTTTGAAATAGAAGAGAAACAGGAGGAGGGAATTTTAAATATATTAGTCCAGAAAAATATTCGGAAGGCTGTATATTATAATTCTGGTATAAAAATCTTATGGTTGTGGAGACAGGGAGAAAATTTGAGTATGCAATTAGTTAGATACTGTGAAATATGTGGAAAGGGAGAGAAAATTGCTCTGATACTCTGAGACATAGAAAAAAGCAGGCTGTATATTGTAAACTTGACTTTGCATATTATGAATTTGGCATAATCTAAACACAAGATTCAGTATCATGACTGGGATTCAAGGTTAATGAAAACATGGATTTGGATTGTATATTTGCGAACTTGCCATTGACTATAAGTGATATTTTAAATGTAAAACATAAGGCTAAACACAATATAAGCTGACATTATAGATTATTGTTTAAGATAATGATATGACGAGATGGTGTATATTGCGAATTTGCCATTGAGTGTTGCGATTTTGGCATAACCTAAACAGAAGATAATAGAAACTGTATGGATATATAAAGATTAATGAAAACATGGGCTTGGATTGTATATGAGAAACTGTATGGATATGTAAAAAAAGTGATATTCTAAATGTAAGTTATAAGGCTATATATAAACATAAATTGATATTATAGATTATTGTTTTTTTTGGATGATGAGATGTAATTAGAATGATGGTTATTACAGGATGACATCATGTATGAATATGTATGTATGAATATTATAAAAATTGGTACATTAGGTATTAGGTTAAGTGATATGATAGGTTATGTATTTAGTTTAAATGGATACTATCACAAGAAGTGGAAATTATAGATGGAAATATGTTAGGTTATGTACTAGTGGAATATATAAACATAATATGAATAGAATATATTGTAGTTTATTAGAAGTAAATAAGGCTTTTATTTGTTATACTAATTGGACTTTATGGAAGAGATAAAAATGCATTAATGAACATTTAACATTTAATTACTACTTCAAGGAGTGGAAGCCAAAGATGGATTATTGGGGGATAGCAAGAAAGGTGAAACCCATATGAAGATCAGAAGATTGGATTATAGAAATCAAAAGGCACATGACAAAGAAAAGTTCCTGTGTATTGTATGAAAGACTGACATTTAAAATTAATTATTGTATTTTAAGTTCAAAGATAGATTGGAGGGCATCTATTTTCTATACTTTCTTTGTTTATTATTTCTTGACTTCACTTTTTCTTTATCTTTTTCTTTATTTTGTATTTCTATTTCTATTTCTCTTTTTTATTCTAACTTTTAATATGTATTGTAAAACTAATAAAATTATTATAAAAAAAAATCATGGTATCTTAAGCTTGTTCAGTGTCGGTGGGCTGCTGTAAGTTGACTTAGGTGTAGCGTAGTGAGCGCCGGGTGATCATGTCCCTGTAGACATGGATGGAGAGGATGGGTCCAGTGGGGCTGAACTTCTCATAGAGCATGGCCTCGGTGACATTGGGGTACAGTTCACCCACGTAGAGCATGGCCATCGGGTAGCTGGGGGATGCTGGGGTTCATGCTGGCAGGGGGACAGGGAAGGGGAAGAGGTGGCTGGGTAGATTTGGGAGCGCCGAGGAGGCCGCAATGGGCTGGTGGGTTCTAAACTCAACAGCTCGGTGGCAGCGGTTGTGCTTGAGTGCTCGGGGCTTCTGGCGGGAGGAGGAGCAGATGGACCTGCTGCTGGTGGTGGCTCTTCTTGCTGCTGCTGTGTGGATTTGCTTCACCGGGTTATTTTATACTAAACCAGCCAGTTACAGGTGGGGGCGGGTGGTAAGGCCAGGGATTTTTAATTTTTTTTTCTGATTTTAATATTTCTTTTTTATTTTTAAAGGTTTTTTTTTCTTCTAGTAGTAAATGGTGCGGCAGAGCTGGTGTGTCCGAGGAAGGCCAGAGCACCGTCATCATCCGGGGGACAAGGGGCGGGGATGGAGGGGATGGAGGCCCACCACTGCCCCATCCCCCTTGGACTTGGCCAAGGGAGGGAGGAGATTCACTGCTGCTGCTGCCACTGCAGAGCAGAAGAAGCAGGAGCTGGCCACGCTGGGGGGCTTCAGCCACACCACTCCTCCCCTTGCCGCCCATGGGTGGCAAGGTGCAGCTGAAGCCCCCCAACGTGGCCAGCTCCTGCCGAGGACAGAGGCCCACCACTGCCCTGGCCCCCTCAGGCTTGGCCGAGGGAGGGAGCCATTGCTGCAACCACCACCACTGCCGATGAGCAGGAGAAGCAGGAGGCGGGCGGCAGCGCAGCGCGATGAGCTTGTGACACCTCCTGGGAGATTGGTGGCAGTGGCGGGGAGAGGGACTGTTCCAGGTGGAGGTGGTCATGGAGGGGCTGCTGCCGGGTGGGGGAAGCAGCTCCTCGGGCCCCTCACAGGAAAAGGCAGTGCCATGGCTTCACTGGGCCCTCCCCTCCCTCCTCCGCCACGGCGCCTGACTAACTCTCCTCCACCAGGCATGCTTCAGGCTACAGCCCAGCAGGCGCACGCCTCCCAGCCCTGCAGACCCTGCAGCGGCTGGCGCAGTGTCTCTGACCCACCTCTCATGCAGCACCGTCGAGCCCCTCACGGAACGCCACCCCACCGCCTGGCTTTGCTGCCATCCCGCCTACCTGGCACAGACATTGGCGAGGCCAGACCTGGAGCATCTTGCGGGCAGGATTCTGTGGCAGGATCTTGGCCCTTTAAGGTTGGAATCTCGTGCGGTTTGCAGCTGGGATCCAATTGGCCGAGCCGTGCGCTGATTGGTAAAGGGGCTTCTTGTTCCAGGCTGCCTCCAATCGACAGCTCTGGTTCGGACCATGCCAGCTTCTTCCGGAGGTCGGCTCGTCTTCCTCTGACTGAGTCCGAATCTGGCATGGCAGCGGGGGCTGACACATTCCTGTCAGGCTTACTCCTGACTCAGATTTTTCAAAAATGGGACAAAATCAAGATTTTGACTATAACGACGGGATGCTCCAGAAATGGTGAAATAACGGGACAGTCCCATTCAAAACGGGACGTATGGTCAGCCTATGTTTGGGTCTCTTTTGTACCCACCTACCTGAGCACCAAGGGGAAATACATGGTGGCTGTGCAGATCTTCTCCGTCCTGGCCTCCAGCCTGGGCTTACTGGGCTGCATCTTTGTCCCCAAATACTACATTAATATCCTGAGACCTGACATGAACATGAAGGAGCATCTAACGATTAAAATTATTGTGGGCTCCTGATTTTAATCCCTGTTTATTATCTAGTTTATTGTAAATATAAAACAAGATAGCATGGAAGTCAACTCTTTTTATGTGTTCTATGGAAACTTTCTTTCTTCCTCTTTCTCAGCTTTGAATTCTGCCGACCGATGAAGGGTAAACTCAACTTAGGCCAATCCCTGCCTCCTTCAGAAAGCTTACTGAACCTGTCTCTAGCTGCTTTTACTGAACAGGCCTCAGGGCCTTTTCCCTAGCTGGGATCCAGGTCACAAAACCATGTGGCTCAACAGGGAAGTCGGCACTCTAAGTGATGACTCTGGCTGACAATTTGTCTGCTAATATGCGATAAGGCAGAGGGAACTATGGGATGCCAAGGGAGGGTGCTGTGTCTGTGCAACATCATTACCTGAACACACTTGTGGCATTACTATATAATTTGCTTCCCATTCCTTGCTAAATGGGCAGAACCTGATATTGTCCCCCTGCCCAGATACAATAAACTTGGCTCAAAGCAGAGTGTGTGGTCTCCAGTCACTAAAAAGGGGAATAGGCTCCCAATTTTCCCCTTCACAAAATAAAGCAGCAAAAAATCATCTTGTTTTAAATAATTGCATTCTTTATTTTTTTTTCACAATCTGCAGTCAAAAAGAATCATTAGAATAATGAATGACATAAATAAATTTTCTGAATGATATAAATACATTTTCTGAATGATATAAATAAATTTTCTGAAACCAGAGAAGTTTTTTTCATCTAATTTTTAGATGAGATGAAAGACTGTTGCTAATGTTGAGGAATGTTGCAGCTGTAGTTTGTGATTGTCAATTGAGCTTTTTTTCCTTGAGAGAGAAATCTATTTTTAAATTAATGCTACTGTGCTCTTTCTGAATTTTATTTTATCACTTTCCAATATATATTCCCTTGGTCTGTTCAAACTGACTGTGGGAAATCTATTGAAAGTAGATAAAATATCTATTGACTAGCAAAAAGGAAAAAAAGCTTAGTGAAGGAGCATATTGATTGATTGATTGATTGATTGAGTGAGTGAGTGAGTGAGTGATCTGATTTGTACTCAAATCAAGATGTAAGTGTGATAAGGGCATGAGTTACTTTCTGCAGTTCTCACACATTCCAGGATAAGGGTTGCAGTGGAACTGTATCACGTCTTTTATCTTTCTGTTTCAAATGTAATTGCCGAACATATAGTCTGTAGAAATCTTGCACTCAGGGCTTTCTCCCTTTGCTGGTAAGGAACCTAGTGATAATTGGAAGCACATTTCAATTAAGTATACTTTGTTGCATCTATCTCCAAAGGCTTTGGTTTCTAATTTAAGGGAGCAGATTACTCACAACAACTGAAACACAGGAAAGCATCCACTGTTGGATGTATTTCCAAGTAGAGGGCCCCCAGTGAAAAGGAATGCTTATGAGCCCTAGTCCTCCTTATCTCATGAAAGGCGCAGGATATCCACAGGTTCTGTGCAGATGTTTGTGCTGGGTAAGCTGAAATTTGGCAGAGAAAGAGTTCCTGCCAGGATTCCACTGCCAAGCCAAATATGGCTTTAAACCTCAAAACCAAAATTTTAACTTACATTCAGAAGCTACTAGGGAGCCAATGCAGGGGCCCATTCACCCACCAACAGCTGGGCCATTGCATTGTCTTCTAGGAAACTGCTACGTACAACACATTGAACAAGTCCAGGCAAGTGTGATAAGGGCAGGAGTTACTGTGGCAAGTTCCTCTCACTCCAGATAAGGCTGCAAGCACAGTGCTAGCCAGACCTGGGCAAAGGTAGAAGGAAAGAGAAGAGGATGACCAGAAGCAAGGTGCTTGTTTATTCATTCAGTTGTTTCTGACTCTTTGTCACTTTATGGACCAGGCCACGCCAGAGCATTATTTCCTGTAGTATGGACTGGGTTGATCTTCTTGCAGTCTAAGGCACTCAGAATTTTCCTCCAACACCACAGTTCAAAAACATCTTCCTTCGCTCAGCCTTCCTTATGGTCCAGCTCTCGCAGCCATAGGTTACTACGGGGAATACCATTGCTTTAACTATGCGGGCCTTTGTTGTCAGTGTGATGTCTCTGCTCTTAACATTTTCATCGAGATATGTCATTGCTCTCCTCCCAAGAAGTAGACGTCTTCTGATTTCCTGGCTGCAGTCAGCGTCTGCAGTAATCTTTGCGCCTAGAAATACAAAGTCTGTCACTGCCTCCACTTTTTCTCCCTCTATTTGCCAGTCATCAATCAAGCTCGTTGCCATAATCTTGGTTTTCTTCAGGCCCATTCAACCTCACTCTTCAGGATGTTTGGCTCTAACTCACTGACCACACCGTCAAAGCTATCCCCGATATTATTATCTTTCCTATACAGATCTTCCATATATTCTCGCCACCTTTCCTTGATCTCTTCTGCTTCTGTTAGGTCCTTGCCATCTTTGTTTTTGATCATACCCATTTTTGCCTGGAATTTACCTCCGATGTTACTAATTTTCTGGAAGAGGTCTCTTGTCCTTCTAGAAGAAAGGTGGATGGACTCAATTAGAGTGGCAATGTGGGTGTCATTGAGATACATGAAGGCCCAGGTTATGGATAGATCATCCTGCAGAAGGCCTAGCTATCATGTCACTGAAGTTGATACCCACATCACAGCCTAGATCAATCAATCCATAGGATATACTCTCTATATAGGCCCAAAGAGAGCAGTGTTCACAAAACTTTTCATTCAAAAAAATGATCTTATAATAAAATCCAATGGCAAACCTGAACACCTTGGCTGCCTTCACAAAACTTAAACACTATATGTGCAACTTTCTCAGGCCATATTTAAGTGCAAGTATTGCTAGCATTACAGTTTTGTTGATATGATCTCTAATACAATAATTCATCTTTCAGTTCCATTTGTTTTCTTCAAGCATTGGAAAAGTTCTTTATTTCATTCCTCTTGAGGAATATGAACTACAGTATATCTTTACTAAGGGCATAGATCAGAGCTTTCCAAACTTTTCATGTTGGTGACACACTTTTTAGACATGCATAATTTCGCAACACACTCTTACAGCAGGGCACAAGGCAGGCACTAGGACCTGTGCAGAATCACAACAGGTTTGGAGGTAGCAAGGCACAAGGCAGGCACTAGGACCTGCGCAGAATCCTGGCAGGGCAGGTTTCGAGGCAGCAAGGCACAAGGCAGGCACTAGGAACTGCATGGAATCTTGTCAGGGTTCAGAGGCAGCAGCAGCCGCGACAGACCCAGACACTGCAGCCGACACGCTAATGTGTCCCAACACACAGTTTGGAAAGCTCTGGCATAGATTCTTAATGCAAAATAGTTTGCTGCAGTTCTAGGAAACCAAAATAATGAGTTTTGAAAATAATGACATTTTTCTTCTGTCTTCTGCAAATTAAGACCAAGGTGAAATTGTCAAGGACCAGGCCTCATTGGTTGCCCAGGCAAAGAGACTTTCCATCATATGCCATAGGTGAAGAGCAGATGCATGAAGTGTAAAAGGGGACAAAACAGTAAAGAATGTAGTAAATGTTGGAGATCATTTGGCACTCACCACAAATCCCAATCCTTTTATAAACTTTTGAGGTTCAGGCTACTGGCCCACACCTTTGGAGTCCATCCTGCTGGCCTACATCTTTGGAATCAAAGATTGATTCATGTTTGTCCTTAAACCAGCTGACCAATTTCAGGATTGGACCAGACAGGAGATGGAACTAATTTAATCCTTAATTTACAATCCATCAAATGGTTTTGGAGGAGGTCTCTAGATGTAATGGGTAGAGGTCTCAGGTGCACGCTTAGCAGAAGTACTCAGACCTGTCCATCTCATGGCATTGCCCATGGACTCACCTTCTCAGATTTTGTTTACCCCTTCACCTTCAGCCATTGTTGGTACAGTACTAATCTAGCAGTATGTCTTGGTCCCCTACTAGGTAACTTATGCAGGTGAGAGCAAAGATCATTACATCATAAACAAGTCAGTAACAGGCCATTGTTCAAATTAATACACTACAGGAAAAGCAATACAAATTAAAAAAAAAATCCCCCCCAAAGAGTCACAGCACCATCTAGGGATTTTCTATGAGATCTTATCTCTCTAACTACGAAGACTGAGATTCTTCCCGCTTACAAAGGCAGAAGAAGACTTTTAAGAGGTGCCTCTGATGGGTTATTCGATATATCATTATCTGGAGGTAACCATTCTGGACTATCTTACCTTCATTGAGGAAGATGGCCTCATCTGCACCAGACAGAATAAGAAGGAATTAGAATGTCCCCAAGGGCTAGTTAAAAGTTTTCAACTGTTTTAGCACATTACAATCTTCAGAATCTGAAGAAAAAGTTTTTAGACTAAAAAGCAACGAACTTCCCTGAACTGTTCCCTTCCTGACTCTTGAACTCACACTATGCCCCTGAGTCATGCAAAACTGAATTCTCCAACTGCACACCTCTGTTGCAACAGTCATTCCCAATCCCCCCTCTAATTATTACAATCATCGTTATTTCTTCTATTTTGAACAAAGTTTATGGGATTTCCCCTACCACCTCCATTAGTTTTCAAACATTGTGACAAAAAATGGAATATACAAAAGTGGAAATCTGACCTGTCACTACCTCCTGCTCTGCTGAGAGCAGAAAATGGGGCAGGATTGGGCAGGGACTGTGCCGATCTGAAATTGCAGGTTCCTCTTCCATATCTGGGGCCAAGCTGAACCATCTTCACTGCAGTTCTGCTCTTTTGTGAGCTCGGAGATCCAACTCTCTGCCAGAGAGAGAACTACAGGATCTCCATCAATAAAGGTCAATCAATAGATGAAAAATGCTGCTGCTGCAAATGCAGCTTGTTCTGCTTCTCTCCCACATTCCCTGTGCCACCATGTTGATGAAATGTCCACTGAAGGTGATGATAGAAGAAAAGAAGGACTTTAAGTTCTACAAGCCTGGAGACTACCTGATTAGTGGAATAACATCGGTAATATTTTCTGCATTTTACCCGTATGCTTTCTCCAAGCCTCCAACCCACAGATTTAAAAGGTATTTGTTGGCATGTACAGAATTCTGCTGATTGATTTTACCTGCTCCAAGGTCTTTTTTTAAGGAATGACTTCCTTTTTCTAATTCCTAACCTTGAGAAAAACAAGCCATTATTGATTCTCCCAATTTGCTTTAGGGAAAAGGCTCCTGGGCACATGATTATTTTTAAAAGCTGAGCATGCAAAATTCCTTTTAAAAGGTCAGCAACAACACTGGGCAGCCTCGTCAGGACCCTCCTAAGATGCCTATTCCATATGTGGGGTTATGCTTGTCCTCCCATTGATTCCCTTGGTCCTATGGAGAGTCAGCAAATACCCTCTGAGCAGGAGGCGACCCCTTGAGCCTCCTCCCCACCATCTCCTCTCCTTCCCTACATTGCACTCTCTCCTTCCTTCCTCCCTTTCCCACCTTTCTTTCCAACCAATGCCTTTCACCTATTTTGTAAGCTTCTGTGGCTTCCATTTTACTTCTGGTTTTAATAAAAGAAGTACCTTTTGAAAACCAAAATCAAGCTGGTGACACCTTAAGTGATAATATAATGGTTGAGCTACAGAGGATCACATTAAAGATTTCTGAATATAGGGCAATGACTCCGAAGCCATAAATGTTCTGCAACAAACAATCTCTGGGTCTAATGATGGCTTGTTGAGTTGGGGACCATCTCCAGGCAGGTAATGCCACCTGCTCAAGAGTGCATTTACCAGTACTTGAATCCAGCCATTAGTCAACTCCTGGGTGGTATAATAGGAAGAATTAATATAATATTATGACAACATGTACGTACACTTGGTAACACTCCCCTTTCAGCCTTCTGGAGTGCTGTGAATACCTGGCTCTTCCCCCAAGCATTGGGCTAGGATGGGGGGTTGACCTGTGAGTAGGTTTGCTTTTTATGGATGGTTGTGAGCTGCCTAGTCATTTTTTGAGTCATTGTATGGAATAGGTGGCCACAGAAGTCCTTTCAATAAAGAAGTAAATAAAATAAATAAATGTTTGGTTTTGCAAATGTTTATTGTAAACAAATTGAAGCAGTTACAGTACTAAGAACCTACTTCACTTTCTTTTACTAGTTTTCTCCAATATCCTTTATTAGTTTTCCTAACTATGTTAGTGATGCAATAAAAGTTATTTTCCTCAAATATCCCCGAAGTCATAATTTGGAGACAATTATAGTTAGGATCAACTCTCGTGTTTTTGGTAGGATCACTTTGATCCTGATATACAAAGCTTACTCTATCTCTTTGGTGTTTGTTTTGGGAAGAATCTCCCACTGGGGTCAATTGG
This sequence comes from Charina bottae, assembly GCA_023362775.1. Classification (NCBI taxonomy): domain Eukaryota; kingdom Metazoa; phylum Chordata; class Lepidosauria; order Squamata; family Charinaidae; genus Charina; species Charina bottae. The sequence goes on along the minus strand of JALMGJ010000002.1, from coordinate 28,865,972 downwards.
ACTGTCCTTCTAAAACAAATGTCTAAAGAAATCTGTCATCTGTCACCTGGAAAGGCCCTATAAATAAAAGATCCAAGAGTTTTCTATTTTTTTAATTGAACAATGAGTGTCTGCTAAAACTTTCTGCATTGCAATAATAAATATAAATCTATAGTAAATATGACATGCTTTTATGAACTGAAGAAGAAAATCCAAACTGAAGATGAGGACGTTTTGATATCTGTTATGTTGCAGTATGCCGATGAACTTCTACCACATCCTGCCCTTTTTGTTTGCTGTTCATGAGGTCAACCAGAATCCAAGACTCTTTCCCAACATCACCCTGGGCTACAACATCTATGAGAACTTTTTCAATGCAAGAATGACCTATGAGGCCATGATGGACTTGCTGTCTACAGGGCAGGAGAATGTCCCAAACTACAGATGTGGAAGACAAAGGAACCTGCTTGCAGTTCTTGAGGAGACCGATCCTGAACTCTTTGATCATATTTCTACTGTCTTGGGCATCTACAAAATTCCACAGGTATGAAACTAAAATGAACTTAATTCCAAGTTGTAAATTCTTCAGATTACTCAGAGATCAGCACTCATATATATCTCCAAATAAACCTGAAGGCAGAGAGTAGATATTAAAACACCTGAAATAATTTTCTTTCCATAAAGTACATATATCTTTCTTTTGTCTCCCTCCCACAAGACGGTTTTGAAACAATGCCTAGGTTTTGTGACTTCTCCTTTTCTGCCACTGAAGAGCCTTTCTTCAAAGAAGCAAAACAGCATGTAGATGAAATGGGTCCCATGGGAGAATGTTTATTCAATTTGGGGAAAGGGTGGAGAAATGTTAAGGGTCACAAATGCTTGGAGAAAGGAATCAGGTAGGATGTGGCCTGTTGCAAGAATGGGTGTTTGTTGGAGAACCCACAATAGCTGTGTATAACTGTGTGCTTCTGCCCACTTTGGAAAATGATAGTGTGTGTTGAGTTTGTCACAAGTAATCTTAAAAGGAGTTGGAGGCAGTGGCAATCAAGTCTTTTGAAAATGGGTATGAGAAATCAAGATGAAAGAGAGACAGGAATGTACTAGTGCTGAATGTGTGAGTTTTAAATTGAAGAGTTAGTGACCAGTACAAAAGAGGTGGGTTGGGCCACAGAATCAAAGAATGAAAAATTTAAAAGGGGCTGTAGAGATCTTCTAGCCCAAACTCTGCCCAGAGCAGGAATCCTCAGACCACTCCAGAGAAATGGCTGTCCAAATTTTACTAGAAAACCTCTGTGATGGAGCGCCAGGAGGCTTGCTAGTTCATCACTTGATAACTCTCATAGTCAGGAAAATTTTCATTTTTTAAGTTTGGGTCTAAGGATCAAATTGCAAAAGAAAGATACGAAGGATAAGGGAAATGGGTCAAGGAGGAGCATCAAACAGCACGGAGAGCTTGAGGGCACATCCAGACAGCAGCTTTTTTTTTTAATAAAGTTTATTGAGATTTCAAAATAGAATTTAAATGCAAAGTACAGAAAAGCTTGAATAAAGAACTAAAAGAAAAAAGAAAATCTATAAAGTGCAGGAATAGCAAGAAAAGATAAACAGAAAGTGACTTTCAATCTTCTCCAACACAGATATAAATATGTATATAATGACTTAATCTCTTACTCTAAATTAAACCTTATCAGACATTATTTCTATAAAAAAGTACTACTTCAATCATCAAAACCTAAAATCGAAACCTCATTTTTTTCAGTTACAAGCAAATAGTCCAAAAGCAGTTTCAAAGTAGAAAGAAATCCAGTCACAGAATTTTCCCTTATCAATGCTCTCAGTTTTGCCATCTGTGCCAATTCCATTAATTTCACTATCCATTCCTCCGTTGTGGGAATTTGTACGTCTTTCCACCTTTGTGCATCCAAAGCAAACAACAAACATCAAAATATACTTTCAAATCAGGTAAACTTAAGCCCCCTCATTCTTTGGCATCTTGTAAAGACCCTGATGCTGGGAAAGACTGAGGGCAAAAGGAGAAGGGGACGGCAGAGGATGAGATGGTTAGATAGCATCACCGATGTAATAAACATGAATTTGAGTAAACTCCGAGAGACAGTGGAGGACAGGAAGGCCTGGCGTGCTATGGTCCATGAGGTCACGAAGAGTCGGACACGACTGAACGACTGAACAACAAAACAACAAAAAACAATTTATACTTAATTCTTGGTTTTTTCCCTTGCCCGATGAACTTAGAAATATCCTTCTACCAATGTTTAAATGGTACTTCCATTGTCAAAACTGGTATTGTCTGAAACAGAAACAACATCCTGGGCAACACATTCATCTTAATTGCAGAAATCCAACCCATAAGTGATCATTGTAATTTATCGCACCTTAACAGATCTTTCTTAATATCATTCCAAACTTTAACAAAATTATTCTGGAACAACATACAATTCATATTTGATAATACAACTCCCAAATACCTAACTTTTATTTCATTGTTGATACCAGTCTTACTCATCAACATTTCTTGATTTGGTACAGTCATATTTTTAACCAGCATCTTTGTTTTTTGTTTATTTATTTTAAAATCAGCTAATGATCCAAAATCTTTCAGTTTCTTCATCAAGTACTCAATATCATTCAAGGTTTCTTGTAGAATCCAAACTAAGTCATCAGCAAAAGCCCTCAATTTATAAAGTTCTTTTTTTATCTTCAAACCCTTTAAATTTAAATGTTGTCTAATATCTCTATTTAACACTTCCAAAACTGAAATAAAAAGTGAAGAGGACAGGGGACATCACTGTCTTTTCCCTTTCTGTATCTCACATGATTTAGTTAAGTCACCATTAACAATAATACGAGCCTTTTGTGGTGTATATATCCACTTAATTCCTTGAATAAAGTTTTCTCCAAAGTCCATATCTTCCAAAACTTTAAGCATAAAAGACAATTTTAAATTATCAAAAGATTTCTCTGCATCTAAAAAAATCAACGCAGCTTGCTTTTCATTATGATGTTGTAAGTATTCTATAATATCCAATACTATTCTCACATTGTCTCTTAATTGTCTTTTGGATAAAAACCCACATTGATCATCATGTATAAAATCCTGGAAAATCTTCTTTAATCTGTAAGCAAATATTGAAGTAAATATTTTATAATCATTATTCAAGAGTTAAATTGGTCTGTAATCCTTAGTTAAAGTAAGATCCTGTCCTTCCTTTGGTAACAGTGCAATATTGGCCTCTTTCCATGAATCTGGCATTGCAGAGCCCTGCAATATAGAATTCAACAGCCTTTGAAGAGGTTAAAGAAGTTGGTCCTCAAAACATCTATAATATTCATTTTATTTTTATTTATATTTCAAATTTAGTCACCTCCCATCTCACGAAGAGCAACTCTGGGTTGTTTACAATAAAACAAGAATCAATAATCATTAAAATACAATAATACAATATTCTCAAACAAATATATAATCCAAGCCATAGTTCATCAGTATCTGGGATGGCACATGAGACAAATGACCTACTGGGATCTTTATATAAAAACAACATCATCTCCAGTCACAATCCAAAATCTACATATAATATGGTCCTTTACTTGAATAAAACAGTTCAGTTGAGATTTGCATTTTGTTGTTGTTCAGTCGTTTAGTCGTGTCCGAGTCTTCGTGACCCCATGGACCATAGCACGCCAGGCCTTCCTGTCCTCCGCTGTCTCTCGGAGTTTACTCAAATTCATGTTCATTACATCGGTGATGCTATCTAACCGTAAGCCTAATTGGGGTAAACTGTAGGGGTGTTTCAGAAATATGATTTGCATTTGTATTCCTTTCCTTATCTACTTTGTTTTTTATTCTATTTTTATATATGGTCTTATTAATGTTCTATGTTTTATATTTTTTATTTTGATATGGCCTAATGGCTAATCAATAATAATAAATCTATCTATCCATCCATCCATCCATCCATCCATCCATCCATCCATCCATCCATCTATAATTCAACGTGGATTTCAAACCTTTGTTCCAAATGTTCTCCCATTGATCAAGCATAATGTTATATCCAAAATTCTTTGCCCATTTAATCATACTATCTTTAACATATTCATCTTCCAAATTCATTTGCAATAACATTTTATACATCATAGTAATAACATGCTCATCATTAATACGTAAGTCCACTTCAAACTGAGTTTTTTCATTCACAAAATTATAAATCTTTTTATCCACATTAAATTGTTCTGAAATTGTACAAAAGTAAACCAATGACTAATATGACCTTCCAATTCTAATTGATCCCTTCTTTTAAGTTCGGGTTCCTCTTCCACAAAAGTCAGCAGCTCTGTGTATCTCAACCAAGTCGGTTTCCCAATCCATTCTCTTCTAAAAAAAAGCTTCTTGAGGTGATAACCACAAAGGTATATTAGGAGACAATCTTATTTTGTATTTATTCCAAACCCTAAATATGCCACGCCTAACAAAATGATTTTGGAAATCCTTATTACTTTAAATCTATCATTCCACAGATAGGCATGCCACCCAAAGCTCAAGTCATGTCCCTCCAGTTCAAAGAATTTCACATTCTTCAAAGTCACCCATTCCTTCCTCCAAAGCAAACAACAAGCATCAAAATATAACTTCAAATATGGTAATCCTAACCCCCCTCATTCTTTAGCATCTTGTAACAATTTATACTTGATTCTTGGTTTCTTCCCTTGCCATATAAAATTACATATATCTTTTGTTGTTGTTGTTCAGTCGTTTAGTTGAATCTGACTCTTCCTGACCTCATGGACCATAGCACGCCAGGCCTTCCTGTCCTCCACTGTCTCCCGGAGTTTGCTCAAATTCATGTTCATTACATTGGTGATGCTATCTAACCATCTCATCCTCTGCCGTCCCCTTCTCCTTTTGCCTTCAGTCTTTCCCAACATCAGAGTCTTTTCCAGTGAGTCCTCTCTTCGCATTAGGTGGCCAAAGTATTTGAGCTTCAGCTTCAGTATCTGTCCTTCCAATGAGCAGTTAGGGTTGATTTCCTTTAGGATTGACTGATTTGACCTCCTTGCAGTCCAAGGGACTCTTAAGAGTCTTCTCCAGCACCAAAGTTCGAAAGCATAAATTCAATGCCCTGCTGTGGCTAGTGAGAGAGGCCACACGGGGGATCAGTGAGAGTGTGTGAGGTGTGTGGGGTTGTTGGGGCTTACCAGCACTGAGAGAGTGAGCTGGTTCGCTGGGAGCCATGCCATTACCCAGGAGAGACTGAGGGTGAGAGGATGGATGTATGCATCAGGGGACCCTTCCCAAATCCAGGATTTCGAGGGGTCCAGGAGTGGAGGCGTCTAGCCCAGGAATCTCTGGGTGCTGCGGGGCGAGGAATTTGATCGAAGTGGTGACGGGTAAGGGATGCTATGATGGGAACTGGAGAGCAGGCCATCATTGGGGAAGGTGCCCTTGGTGTTTATTAATGGTGGTGCATTCTGGCCCTCCAAGTTCAAACCCAGGCACTGGTAAGCAGATCTTTGAAGGCCCCCCTCATATGCGACTTGCTCACAGAGGAGGGGGCAGACCTGGCATGTATCACGGAGACCTGGCTGGGCCCAGATGGGGGGGGGTAGCACTTTCAGAAATGTGCCCAGCTGGGTTTTGAGTGTGGCATCAGCCGAGACACCGGGGCAGGGGAGGAGGGGTGGCAGTTGTCATCCAAGAGTCTCTTGTGGCCTCCAGGGGCACTGCTCTGCAAGTGGCTGGTTGCGAGACCCTGTTTTTCAAGTTGGGTTCCCAAGCACAGTTGAGAGTGTTGCTTCTGTACCACCCTCCCTGCTGTGTAGCAACCTCCCTGCCCGAGCTGCTCGAGGCCATCTTGGGGTGGTCAATGGAGTTCCCCAGGCTTATGGTTTTGGGGAACTTCAATCTGCCATCCCTGGGATGGACCTCGGAGGCAGCTCGGGAGTTCATGGGCCTGTCTCAGATTATTCGGGACCCCACTTGGGACAGTGGTCTCACACCAGACTTAGTTTTCTTGTCTGAGCAGTGGCAATGTGACCTGAGGGGAGAGTTAGATCTGTCCCCATTGTCATGGTCAGACCATGCCATGGTGACACTGAGGCTGCCTTGTGCTGCCCCACTCTACAAGGAGGCTGGACCCATTCGATTAGTCCAACCCTGGCGACTGATGGACCCAATGAGGTTTCAGATGGAGCTGGGGGTTATACCCGAAGATATGCTGCACAGTCCAGCGGAGGTCCTGGCCGCAGCCTGGAATAAAGCGGCCGGGGCCTGGGACAGGATCGCGCCTATGTGACCTCTCTTGCCCCATTCAACCCACCACTCCCTGTGGTTCACGGAGGAGTTGAGGGTTTTGAAGAGGGTTAAGAGATGTCTGGAGCACAGCTGGAGAAAGACGAAGACTGAAACTGACCGGACACAATCTAGAGCCGCTATTACGGCCTACCTTGTGGTGGTAAGAGCGGCAAAACCTGAATATTTCTCTGCTCTTATTTCATCTGCAGAATGCCGCCCAATGACCCTGTTTAAGATTGCTAGATCTCTTTTGGGTCATTAAGACTCGGTGACCCATTTACAGGGTTGTTTGGAGGAGTTTGCTGAGCATCTGCAGGACAAAATTCTCAGATTCATTCCAAGTTTAACTCTAAGCACAGCATGAAGCACAATCTGGGGAGTTGTCAGAGGTACGTACTTACCTGGTTATCTGGGAACAGTTTGATCTTGTTGGGCCTGATGAAGTAGACAGGATTCTCTGGATTGTAAACGCCACCATATGCCATCTAGACCCGTGTCCCTCCTGGCTGGTAAAGTCAGCCCAGGATGTCACATGTGGTTGGGACCAGGGGATGATTAATACATCCTTGGGAGAGGGGGTGTTCCCGGTGGTCTTTAAGGAGGCGCTGGTGACACTCCCTCCTCAGGAAACCTTCCCTGGACCCCACTGTTTTGAATAACTTTTGTCCTGTCTCCCACCTTCCCTTTTTGGGAAAGGTGGTTGAGAAGGTGGTGGTGTTGCAACTCCAGAGGATTCTGGATGGAATGGATTATCTAGACCCCTTTCAGTCAGGTTTCAGACCAGGAGATGGGATGGAGACTGCACTGGTCGCACTTATGGATGATCTCTGGCAGGAGCGGGATGCAGCAGTGCATCAATCCTGGCTCTCTTGGACCTCTCAGCAGCTTTTGATACCGTCGACCATGGTATCCTTTTGTGGCGGCTCAGAGAGCTGGGGGTGGACAGCGTAGTTTTCCACTTGTTCACCTTCTTCCTGCAGAACCGCTCCCAATCAGTGGTAATAGGAGAGGTGAGATCCGACCCTCGACCCCTCTTGTGTGGGGTGCCACAGGGTTGGGTAATCTCTCCTCTCCTATTTAACATCTACATGAAGCCTCTGGGCAAGATCATCCATCACCATGGGATGAGGTATTGTTACACAACGCTGCTCCCAGGTTCGGCTTATGGTCAATCACTAACACACTCACAGACTGTTGAGGCACGTGGATCTGTCTGTCCCCTTGCTTTCCAACTGGGTTTTCCAGATAGATGCGGGTTGAGCAGACAAGACACACAGCCCTGGTCAACAGCTTATGGTCAATCACTCACACACTCACAGACTGTTGAGGCACGTGGATCTGTCTGCCCCCCTTGCTTTCTACCTGGGTTTTCCAGATAGGTGCGGCTTGAGCAGACAAGATACACAGCCCTGGTCAACAGCCGGGGAAATAATTAGGATTACACACACAAATAACTTCCAACCGAACACTGAGGCACAACAGGTTCTTTCTAATACACGGAGACCCAGTGAATTTAAAGTAACAGCAAAACTTTACTGGTTGCAAGGTACATTTGCTCTTTCTCTCTCTCTCTCTCTCTCTCTCTCTCTCTCTCTCTCTCTCTCTCACACACACACACACACACACACACACACACACACACTTACCTACGTCCTTCCAACTAGGCTGCCAGGCACTAGCTAAAGGGACAGAAGCCACCAAGTCTGGATCCAAGAACGACTCAAGGAGTGGGCGGGCTTTGAGACCCCTTTTACCCCCAAAAGTTTTTGCCTTGTTGATTCACAAGACTGGCAGCTACTTTTGCCTTGTTAATTTACAAGCCTAGTAGCTGTTGATGGATTTGGGGTGGGAGTTTCCATGTGCTCAGGCCCATCTTCCTCTGTCTGGTTCAGGTGACATTTTTCCTTTTGTTTCCTTAACGACTTGCTTCCTTCTTATCTACCTCCCAAAAGGGATCCCATAGACAAGATTCCTGGCTTTGTCCTCTCTGCATACATGCCTGCTTCATCTTTAGGTTCTGGCAGCTTCAGCCTAGTCTCACAGTATCACCAATATGCTGATGATACTCAGTTGTATATCTCCGTCCCGGGTGAAGTAAGCGATGTGCTTGACACCCTGTCTCAGTGCCTGGGGGCTCTACGGGCCTGGATGGGGAACAACAGGCTTCAACTGAACCCTGGTAAGATGGAGTGGCTGTGGATTGATGGCCCACCTGTATCCAGGAAGTTGTCATCTTTAACAATGGATGGGGTTGCACTGCCCTGTTCAGATTCAGTGCGGAACTTGGGGGTCCTCCTGGAGTCACGACTCCTGCTCAAAGAGCTGATGGCAGTTGTGGCCAGGAGGGCCTTTCCACACCTTCGGGTTGTGTGCCAGTTGCACCCCTTCCTGGATCGAGAGGCCCTCCGAACAGTCACTCATGCCCTTGTCATCTCCCATATAGATTATTGTAATGCACTCTACATGGGGCTACCCTTGAAGAGTATCCAGAAGCTTCAGCTGGTCCAGAATGTGGCCGCGCGGGCAGTTACAGGTGCTATAAGATCAGCTCATGTAACACCACTGCTCCGCGAGCTGCATTGGTTACCAGTTTGCTTCCAGGTCCAATTCAAGGTGTTGGTTACCACCTTTAAAGCCCTACATGGCATGGGGCCAGGGTACCCGAGGGACCGTCTCATCCCGACCACACCTACCCACCCCACCTGGTCATGCAGAAAGGGCATGCTTCGGACCCCATCAATAAAAGAATTTCATCTAGCGGGGTCCATTTGTAATTTGTAAGAATTATGCAAGATATGATTACAGCAGCACGACCTGTATATGCCCAAAATTGGAAAAACCAGATTTTACCTATGATACAAGATTGGATGTTAAAACTGATGGATATGGCAGAAAATGACAAATTGACATGCTTATTAAAAGAAAACTCAAACTGTTACTTTCTTAAAGAATGGAAACCATTAATGGACTATTTGCAACATGCAGGTGGGGCGAAGCTTATCTGGGGTTTTGAAGACTAAAATATATATAAATTGATATATTAGACAGAAAAATTGTTTTTGTATGTTATATATAGAGCTAGCATGTAAGATTTTTTTTTAAAATTAGAGATAAATCGGAAGTTGACAAATTCCTATGCTTTATCTTTTTCTTTTTTTCTTTTCTTTTCTATACACTTTTACTTCTTTCCTTGATTTGTATTTGTATTTCTTTTTCATTTTCACCTTTTAACTATGTATATTAAAAACTTTAATAAAAATTGAAAAATAAATAAATAAAAGAATTTCATCTAGCGGAGTCCAGGAGGCATGGCTTCTCTGCGATAGTACCCGCCCTGTGGAATATCTTGCCCCCAGAGGTGAGGCGGGTGCCCTCGCTCCTGTCCTTTCAGAGGTCTTTAAAGACCTGGTTCTGCCGCCTTGCTTGGTACGAAGGAGGTAATAGTTCCTCCTGGGGGGTGGTTAGCTCCATAATATCCTCCTTTTTAAGATCTCACCATCCTATGGATTTTATTTCATATTTATTATTATATTTTATTTTAAAGTGTATAGGTTTTAATTTTATATTACTTTTGTAAACCGCCCAGAGTCTACTGCTGTATAGATTGGCGGTGATAAATTTGAATAATAATAATAAATAAATAAATATAAACAACATCCTTGGAAAAACATTCATCTTAATCACCGAAATCTGTCCCAAAAATAATAATTGTAATTTATCCCATCTTGATTAATCATTTTTATTCCAATCCAGACTTTGACATAATTATTCTGAAAAAACATACAATTCATATTTGACAAACATCTAACCTTATTTTCAATTTTGATACCAGTCTTACTCATCAACAATTCTTGGTTTTGCATAGTCATATTCTTAACCAACATCCTTGTTTTTTGTTTATTTATTTTAAAACCAGCTAGTAACCCAAAGTCCTTCACTTTCTTCATCAAATATTCAATGTCATTCAAAGGATCTTGTAAAATCAAAACTAAATCATCAGCAAAAGGCCTCAATTTATAAACTTTTTTTATCTTCAAACCCTTTGTCTTCTCCTCTTGTCTAATGTCTCCCTTTAACACTGGAGACAGGGGACATCCCTGTCTTGTTCCTTTCTGAATGTCACATGGTTTAGTTAAGTCACCATTAACAATGATATGTGCCTTTTGAGGTATATAAATAGACTTAATTCCTTGGATAAAATTTTCTCAAAAATCCATATTTTCCAAAACTTTAAACATAAAAGACCAATTCAGATTACCAAAGGCTTTCTCTGCATCTATAAAAATGAGGGCCACTTGCCTCACATTGTGATGTTGTAAATATTCTATACTATCCAATACTATTCTCACATTGTCTCTTAATTGTCTTTTGGGTAAAAACCCACATTGGTCATCATGTATAAATTCCTGTAAAATCTTCTTCAATCTATCAGCCAATATTTAAGCAAATATTTTATAATCATTGCTCAGCAAAGAAATTGGTCTATAATTCTTAGTTAAAGTAGGATCTTTTCCTTCCTTTGATAAAAGTGAAATATTGGTTTCTTTCCAAGAATCTGGCATTGCAGAGCCCTGCAAAATAGAATTCATCAAACTTTGAAAGGGTTGGAGAAGTTGATCTTCAAAACATCTGTAATATAAACTTGGCAAACGATCAATACCTGGTGCTTTCCCTGTTGTATATATTTTTTATGTCTGTAGAATATGTGGCTGAGTTTTTAAAAAGCCAGGCCTCAAAACTTTTTTCCTGTTTGGGCTCAGAGAGCACATGTTCACCCCCCACTCAGGAATGCTAATTGCCCCCCAGGTGCCGGCCAGTCTGAGAGTTTTGACCAACCAGAATTAGTTGTTTGAGCTTTGCCCATATTGGGAATCTGTTGCCTAGGTGTTTTAGTCACATGGTGGATCCTGTCCACTCAGAGGCTGGTCAGGTAAAGGTTTAAAATGTAAATGCCTTTTGTCCTTTTGTTCTCTCTCTGCATTCTGCTCTGCTATCTAAATGGCTATGTTAATCAACCATGCCATGCTTTGGCTAAAGAAGAAGATTCTAGGTTTGTTCTTATGTTTTTGTTTTAAATAAAGCAACGTTTTTACTACAAACTTATCTCTTGGTTTTTCCATAACTCTGATCACAAATTTTATAAAAATACAAAAGGTTATGGGCCCAGCAATTGCTTCTGGATCAGAGACAAAACTTATGGAAATAAAAAGAGAAGAAAGCTGAACTGATTCAATCTACATCTGGAGAGGCTTCTTTGTTTTTTTTGAAACTTGCCGGCAGTTACAGGAAGTTTCCATTGGAGGCGGAGTTTTGCCTCGTGTTTGCAAGCCTCGTGGTGTTTTTTGGATTTCTACAACAGGGGAGAGAAGGAGCCATGGCTGCTGCTGCTACAGCTTCAAATTTTCAAGGTATGCTCCTGGAAAGACTTTCTAATTCTAATTATTTGAACTGGTCTTTGAAAATGGAAAGTTTCTTGAGGAGAGAAAATTTATGGTCTGCAATTTCTGAACAAATTCCTCAGAATCCAGATCAAGCCTGGTTGAGGAAAGATGAGAAATGCAAAGCCTCCATTATTTTGGCTGTTCAGAATGATCAGCTTATTCACGTGAGAGGCAGAGAAACTTCCAAAGACTTATGGGACTATTTGCGTGATTTATATGTGAAAACTAGTCCAGGCAGCAAGGTTATTTTAACAAAAAAACTGTACAAGGCTCACTTGCCTGAGAATGGAAATTTGCCTGATCATCTCCACAAGCTTCAGAATTATTTTGTGGAACTTCAAGAACGTGGGATGGAATTTACCCCCCTGATGAAAGCCTACATTATGCTTTCTTCATTGAATGAGTCCTGGGACACTTTAATTTGCTCCATGGAGGGAATCCCAGAAGCTGATCTAAATCCATCGTTTGTGTCTACCCGGTTGCTTGCTGAGTGGGAGAAGCGACAAGAAAAAGCTGCCTCCATTTCTACAATAAAGTCTTCTCGTGGCCAGCAGAGGGAGCGGAAGAGCTCTGAATTTCAAGCTTCTGCATTATTCATCAGGCGATGCTTTACCTGTGGATCCCCTGCTCATCTCCAAAAGGACTGTGTTCAAAAGAAGACTTCTCGCAAGAAAGAAGAGACTTCTGGAAAGAAGATTCTTCATGCAACAGTTGTTGAGAACTCTGATAATAAAGATTTGTGGGTTCTTGACAGTGGGGCCAATTCTCACATATGTCACAATAAAGATTCCTTTCTGTCTTTGTCTAAAACTAACAAACAAAAAGTTTCCTTAGCAGATGGATCTGTATCCAAGATCGTGGGTGAAGGTGAGATCAATCTTCCATGTTTGGGGGAAACTGTTAAAAATGTTTTGTTTGTGCCTAATTTTCAAAGCAATCTCTTGTCTGTGGGGCAGCTAGTAGCCTCAGGTTATGTTATAACTTTTAAGAAAGAGGGTTGTGATATTAGAAAGAATGGCAAAATAGTTGCAAAGTGTTTGCAGAAAGATTCTCTGTACATTGTACAAAATGCTGAAAAGCAGCAAATTGCTAAAGCTAAGGCTGTTTTTGAAAATAAGCCCTTGCACGACCAGTGCATCCATTTATTACATAGGAGATTTGCTCATGCTAATTTTAAATACATTTCTCAAATGCCTAGTTATTCTGCTGATTTAAAATTGAAGCCTTGTGATAAGTATCTAGACTGTGCAGTTTGCAAGGAGAATAAGACCACTAGAGCTCCTGTGAAAAAGTTTTCTGATAGGTCCACCTCTAGGCCTCTAGAGATCATTCATTCTGATGTAATAGGCCCATTTTCTCCTAGTCTTGGGGGAGCAAGGTACATTTTGACCTTCATAGATGATTTTTCCAGGTACACATTCATTTATTTGCTGAAACACAAAGATGAGGTCTTTGATAAATTTAAGGCTTTTGTGGCTTGGGCGAATGGAAAATTCCCAAGGCCAGTGTCTGCTTTGCAATCAGATCGAGGTGGAGAGTATTTATCCTCAAAGTTTAAAAGCTTTTTGTTAGAAAAAGGGATAGAACACATTTTGGCTAACCCTTACACTCCTGAACAGAATTCTGTTGCAGAGAGAAAAGGCAGAACACTGCAGGAAGCAATGATGTGTTTGCTGAAGGATGCTGGTTTGCCTTTTAGGTATTGGGGAGAAGCTGTTACTACAGCGTGTTATGTGCAGAACAGGCTGTTTAGCAGTGCAATTCAGGATGTCCCTTTTCATTTGTTCTATGGTGTGAAGCCTAAAGTAAGCCACCTCAGGGTGTTTGGAAGCACAGCTTGGGTCCACATTCCCAAACAGCTGAGGCGCAAGGGGGCTTCCAGAACAAAGAAAGCAATCTTTGTAGGGTATGAACAGAGTCAGAGAAGCTATAGGTTCATACTGGATAATCAACTGATAATTAGTAAGAGTGCTTCTTTTGCTGAGCAGAATTGGGACAAAATAAACTCTAGTTCTTCAGTTGATTTATCCATGGGGGAGCAGCAAAGTCTTGCTGATGGTGATTTGCAGGAATCACCCAGTGAAGTCAATGATCAGGAAGCTGACTTGTCTGGAAAGTCAGAGGTTTCTGAGGGCAATGGTGGGAAACAGAGTGTTAGTCCTGTCCTACCTCGCAGGTCTGAAAGGATTAATAAGGGAGTTCCTCCTGATCGTTATCAAGTAGATGTTGTGAAGGCTTTTCACATTCACACAGAGCCTGAGTCTCTGGAAGAAATTAAAGAAATGCCAGCTGAAATAGCTAAGTGTTGGCATGAAGCCATGCAACAAGAGTTGGATTCCTTAAAGGAAAATAAAACTTGGAAACTAGTAAGTTTGCCTCCCAATCAGAAGGTTTTAGGTTGTAGGTGGGTGTTCAAACTGAAAAAAGATTCTGATGGCAAAATTCAGAAGTACAAAGCAAGGTTGGTAGCAAAAGGTTTTGCTCAAAGAAAAAATGTGGATTATGACAAAACTTTTGCTCCAGTGACAAAAGCTGAATCTATCAGGTTGCTTTTAAAGGTTGCTGCCATGAAGAAACTGTCTGTTTATCACTATGATATTCAAACTGCTTTTCTGTATGGTGACTTGGAGGAAAAATTGTTTATGCAACAACCTCCTGGTTATGAAAAAGAAAATCATCTTGTGTGTGAGTTGCAGAAATCCATCTATGGATTGAAACAAGCCGCGCGTTGTTGGAATATTAAAATGGATAATATTTTGCAAAAATTTGGATTTCAGAAGGGAATTGCTGATCCTTGTGTGTATGTAAACATGATAAGCAAGGTGTAATGTACTTGTGCTTGTATGTGGATGATTTGTTGCTGCTCACTTCATCTGATGAACAGAAGCATTCCTTTGAGGTTTGTATGAAAAACAATTTCACATTGAAATGTCTTGGAGCAGTCAACAATTACTTAGGATTAGAAATTCAGAGGGAAAAAGATGGTAGTTTTCTCATAAGCCAGAGCAGCAAAATTAAGAAGCTGCTGGAGGATTTTAAAATGCAGGACTGCAAGTCTGTCTCCTCCCCCATGCTTCCCGAGTTTCTAAAAGAGGAGGGGGTGAAGGGGGATGGTGAGTCATCTGAAGGAGATAGTTTCAGATCAGCCATTGGCAGTCTTCTTTACATTGCAAACAATAGCCGTCCGGACATTGCTAACAGTGTGTCCATTTTGAGCAGGTTTGTGGAAAATCCCACATCTGCTGCAAAGTCTGGTTTAAAAAGGCTGTTTCGTTATTTGCAAGGCACCAAAGATTTTTGCTTAAGGTTGTCTGCTACAGACACAGAAGAAAAGTTAGAATGCTGGTGTGATTCAGATTGGGCTGGAGATCTCAGTGATAGAAAGTCTACTTCTGGAAGTGTAATTCAATTTGCAAAGTCCACTATTGCTTGGTTTTCCAGAAAGCAGACTGTAGTAGCCATCAGCACAGCTGAAGCTGAATTTTATGCTTTAGCACAACTGTGCAATGAAGTACTTTGGTTTACTCAATTGTTGGAAGACATTGGAGTCATTTTAAGCCAGCCTGTCACAATTCATGAAGACAATCAAGCCTGTATTCATTTGGCTTTATCTGAAAGTTCCAGAAATCGCACAAAGCACATTGATGTGCGTTTTCATCTTGTTAAAGATTTTCTAGCCAAGAAAAAGGTTATTTTGAAATACTGTGATACTAAATTAATGTTGGCTGATATCTTAACCAAGCCTCTAGTTGCCAGTAGGCACTGTGAGTTAATTATCAAGCTGGGTTTGTTTCCATATTCTTTCTAGTCATAAAAAAAGGGGAGTGTTGTATATATTTTTTATGTCTGTAGAATATGTGGCTGAGTTTTTAAAAAGCCAGGCCTCAAAACTTTTTTCCTGTTTGGGCTCAGAGAGCACATGTTCACCCCCCACTCAGGAATGCTAATTGCCCCCCAGGTGCCGGCCAGTCTGAGAGTTTTGACCAACCAGAATTAGTTGTTTGAGCTTTGCCCATATTGGGAATCTGTTGCCTAGGTGTTTTAGTCACATGGTGGATCCTGTCCACTCAGAGGCTGGTCAGGTAAAGGTTTAAAATGTAAATGCCTTTTGTCCTTTTGTTCTCTCTCTGCATTCTGCTCTGCTATCTAAATGGCTATGTTAATCAACCATGCCATGCTTTGGCTAAAGAAGAAGATTCTAGGTTTGTTCTTATGTTTTTGTTTTAAATAAAGCAACGTTTTTACTACAAACTTATCTCTTGGTTTTTCCATAACTCTGATCACAAATTTTATAAAAATACAAAATTCCCCAATTTAGTCTTTTTTATAACTTCAACTATTTCAAAAGTTGTTATACTGTTATTCATTATTAATCTCTGTGACTATGAGACTTTTGGTAATTTTTCTTTTTCCAAATATTCATCCATTTTCTCCAGAGAGACTTCCTGTTTTTTATACAAATTAGAATAAAAATCATAAAATGACTTTTGAATTCTCTCATTATCTATTAAAACAGTCTCGCCTTCTTTAAAACTTTAATACCATTTTCTTTTCTCTCTCTTTCCCTAATTTATAAGCTAACCATCTCCCTGGTTTATTTGCAAATTCAAAATATCTCTGTTTAACATAATTCAGTTTAGTCTCTATTTCTCTCACAGTCAATACAGATATTTGTTGATACAAAAGTTTTAGTTGGTATAAAATATTAGTATCCATTGGTTTTTTCCTGCAACTCGGTCTCTTTTTTTTCAAATTTGGTCCAGAATGGTCTGCATTTTTCCTTGGGATTTCTTTTTTAAATCACGGTTATATTGGATATAGTAGCATCTCGTAACAGCCTTGCTGATGCCTCCAAAGGGAGGCGGGACCCATTCAATTGGTTCGACTGATGGACCCAGTGAGGTTTCAGAAGGAGCTGGGGGTTATTCCCGAGGACTTGCTTCACAGTCCAGTGGAGGTCCTGGCCGCAGCCTGGAATAAGGCAGCAGCCGGAGCCCTGGACAAGATTGCACCTATGCGACCTCTCCGGCCCTGCTCGACCCACTGCTCTCCATGGTTCATGGAAGAGTTAAGGGCTTTGAAGAGGGTAAAGAGACGTCTAGAGCGCCACTGGAGAAAGACGAAGACTGAATCTGACCGAACACAAGCTAGAGCCGCAGTTAAGGCCTACCTTGTGGCGGTAAGAGCGGCGAAACGTGAATATTTCTCCGCTCTTATTGCGTCTGCAGAATGCCGTCCGACGGCCCTTTTTAAGATTACAAGATCACTTTTGGGTCGGGAGCAGGGGGAGACCCATTTACAGGGCCGTTCGGAAGAGTTTTCTGAGCATCTGCAGGACAAAATTGCTCAGATTCATTCCAAGTTGGACTCCAAGCATGAGACAAGATCTGGGGAGATGCCAGGGGCTCGTACTTACCACGCTATCTGGGAACAGCTTGATCCTGTTGCGCCTGATGAAGTAGACAGGATCCTCCGGATTGTAAACGCCACCACATGCCAGCTTGACCCATGTCCCTCCTGGCTGGTGAAATCAGCTAGTGAGGTGACATGTGGCTGGGTCCAGGCGATGATTAATTCGTCCTTGAGTGAGGGGGTGTTCCCGGATGCCTTTAAGGAGGCGCTGGTGCACCCCCTCCTCAAGAAACCTTCCCTGGACCCTACAGTCCTGGGCAATTTTCACCCAGTCTCCCACCTTCCCTTTTTAGGAAAGGTGGTTGAGAAGGTGGTGGCGTTGCAACTCCAGAGGATTCTGGAGGAAACGGATTATCTGGACCCCTTCCAGTCAGGTTTCAGGCAGGGATATGGGATGGAGACCGCATTGGTAGCGCTTATGGATGATCTCTGGCGAGAGCGGGATGGAGGGAGTGCGTCCATCCTGGCTCTCTTAGATCTCTCAGCGGCTTTCGGTACCGTCGACCACGGTATACTTTTGGGGCGGCTCGAGGAGTTGGGGGCGGGTGGCGTGGTTTTGCACTGGTTCACCTCCTTTCTCCAGGGCCGTTCCCAGTCGGTGTTGATAGGGGAGGAGAGAGCTGACCCGCGACCCCTGACTTGTGGGGTTCCGCAGGGGTCGGTTCTCTCTCCACTCCTATTTAACATCTACATGAAGCCACTGGGCAAGATCATCCGTCACCACGGGATGAGGTATCACCAATATGCTGATGATACCCAGGTATAAATCTCCGTCCCGGGTGAAGTAAGTGATGCGGTTAATGCCTTATCTCAGTGCCTGGAGGCTGTGGGGGTCTGGATGGGTGACAACAGGCTTCAACTGAACCCTGGTAAGACGGAGTGGCTGTGGATTGATGGCCCCCCTGGATCCAGGAAGTTGTCATCTTTGGTTCTGGGGGCGGGGGGTTGCACTACCCCACTCGGATCCAGTGCGGAATCTGGGGGTCCTCCTGGACTCGCGACTCCTGCTCGAATAGCAGGTGGCAGTCGTGGCCAGGAGGGCCTTTGCACAGCTGCAAGTTGTGCGCCAGTTACGCCCTTTCCTGGATCGGGAGGCCCTCCGAACAGTCACTCACGCCCTTGTCATCTCCCGTATAGACTATTGTAATGCGCTCTACATGGGGCTACCCTTGAAGAGTATCCGGAAGCTTCAGCTGGTGCAGAATGCAGTGGCGCGAGCAGTTATGAGTGCCAGAAGATCGGCACATGTAACACCTCTGCTACGCGAGCTGCATTGGGTGCCAGTTTGCTTCCGGGTCCAATTCAAGGTGTTGGTGGTTACCTTTAAAGCCCTACATGGCATAGTACCAGGGTAACTGAGGGACCGTCTCGTCCCAATAACGTCGACCCGCCCCACCCGTGCATGCAGAGAGGGCATGCTTCGGACCCCCTCAACAAGAGAATTCCATCTAGCGGGGTCCAGGAGGCGTGCCTTCTCTGCGATAGCGCCCGCCTTGTGGAATATTCTGCCCCCGGAGGTGAGACTGGCCCCCTCCCTCCTGGCCTTTCGGAAGGCCCTTAAGACCTGGCTCTGCCACCTGTCCTGGGACGACGGAGGTGGTAGTGCCTCCTGGGGTTGGCTGGCCCCATAGCTCCACTATCTATTCTGTGGGTCCAAGTCCATCCTGGATTTTATTTTATTATGTTTTGCTTGTGTTTTTAGATATTTTGTATAGTTTTTTAATTTTTATTTATTGTAACCCGCCCAGAGTCCTTTGCATGGGAGATGGGCAGGGAATAAATTTGAAAAATAAATAAAATAAATAAATAAACAGTCTTTAAGTCAACTCCTTTTATCCAAGTTGATATCAAAAAATTAATCACATTTTCTCTTTAAAATGTTGTTTCATTCAATCTCCATCTAAATGCCATAGGGTTTGTCTTGTTTATTAAACTGACTGGGTTATGATCGAGAAAGTTTTAGGTAAAATATACACTTTACAAATCTTATTAGCCATGTTCTTTGAAATCCATATCATGTCAATTCTTGAGAAAGATTTATGTCTTTCAGAGTAGAAAGTATACTCTCTCGCCAGTCCATATTTTTTTTGTCTCCAGAAGTCCACCAAAGCCAAATTGTCTATTAAATCAAAAAGGACGTTGGTAATTTTACTTGTTTAAGTTACATTTCTTTGCCTGATGTTCTATTAATTGCTTGAGTAACTACGCCATTCCAATCTCCAATAAGCACCAACTTTGATATGAAAAAGGTGACAGTTGATCCATAAGATGTTTAAAAAATGGACCTTTATCCTCATTTGATACATATACTCCAAAAATGATAGATTTGAATCCTTCAGTTCTATTTCAAGAGGCACATATCTGCCACTTCATCAGAAAGCAGAAGCCGTGATTTCAGTTGCAGTTTGACATAGAATAAAAGTCCATTTTTGTTGTTGTTGTTCAGTCGTTTAGTCGTGTCCGACTCTTCGTGACCTCATTGACCATAGCACGCCAGGCCTTCCTGTCCTCCACTGTCTCTCGGAGTTTACTCAAATTCATGTTCATTACATCGGTGATGCTATCTAACCATCTCATCCTCTGCCCTCCCCTTCTCCTTTTGCCTTCAGTCTTTCCCAGCATCAGGGTCTTTTCCAGGGAGTCCAACTCTCACAGCCATACATTACTACTGGAAAAACAATAGCTTTAACTATACGGACCTTTGTCGGCAAGGTGATGTCTCTGCTTTTTAATATGCTGTCTAGGTTTGCCATAGCTTTCCTTCCAAGGAGCAAGCGTCTTTTAATTTCATGGCTGCAGTCACCGTCTGCGGTGATCTTGGAGCCCAAGAAAATAAAATCTGTCACTGCTTCCATTTCTTCCCCTTCTATTTGCCAGGAAGAGATGGGATCAGATGCCATGATCTGGTTTTTTTTAATGTTGAGTTTCAAGCCAGCTTTTGCACTCTCCTCTTTCACCCTCATCAAGAGGCTTTTTAGTTCCTCTTCACTTTCTGCCATTAGGGTGGTATCGTCTGCATATCTGAGGTTGTTGATATTTCTCCCGGCAATCTTAACTCCGGCTTGTGATTCATCCAGCCCGGCCTTTCTCATGATGTACTCTGCATATAAGTTAAATAAGCAGGGTGATAATATACAGCCTTGTTGTACTCCTTTCCCAATTTTGAACCAGTCGGTTGTTCCATGTCCGGTTCTAACTGTTGCTTCTTGACCCACATACAGGTTTCTCAGGAGACAGGTAAGGTGGTCTGGTACTCCCATCTCTTTAAGACTTCGCCACAGTTTGTTGTGATCCACACAATCAAAGGCTTTAGCGTAGTCAATGAAGCAGAAGTAGATGTTTTTCTGGACTCTCTTGCTTTTTCCGTGATCCAGCGAATGTTGGCAATCTGATCTCTAGTTCCTCTGCCTCTTCGAAACCCAGCTTGCACTTCTGGTAGTTCTCGGTTCACATACTGCTGAAGCCTAGCTTGTAGGATTTTGAGCATAACCTTGCTAGCATGTGAAATGAGCGCAATTGCACAGTAGTTTGAACATTCTTTGGCATTGCCTTTCTTTGGAATTGGAACGTAAGCTGACCTTTTCCAATCCTGTGGCCACTGTTGAGTTTTCCAAATTTGTTGGCATATTGAGTGCAGCACTTTAACAGTGCTTTAATATATAATTGTATATATAATTGTAATATATAATTCATAATTATAATTTAATACATAATTTAATATATAATTGTAACCCACGCCAATTAACAAAACTCAACCTCCACATCCACTTCCATCTTCACTTCCATATCTTCTCTCATCTCCAACTCTCCCTTCTTTTCCACCTCTAACTCCTCTTCCACCTCTAGAACCTTCTACAATTCTACCTCCTTCCACCTCCTTCTCTGCCATCTCCATCTCCATCTCGGGCTCATAGAAAAACAAACAAACACACACACACGGACACACACACACACATATATATATACACAAAAGAAAAAACAAACAACAAAAAATGTGACTTCCTACTTTCCCAACCAGAAATATTTTACAAATATTTTACAAATATTTTACATGTTATAAACTAATCATTATATCTATCATATTCATCGACATATCTATCATATTCTTTTATTATTTCTATTATTTACTTTAATCCTAATATTATTGTTATTATTGTATTATTTCTATTATTTTCTATTATTTACATTAAGTTTCCAGGTGAATCTTTTGTGTCTGTTCTATAAATTTATAAAAAGGTCTCCAACAAAAATCAAAGTCTTCCACATTTTTATCATTTAATTGATCCGTCAATCTAGCCATTTGTGCTAAATCCATCACTTTTATAATCCATTCTTCTGTTGTAGGTATATAATCTTTCCAATGTCTGGGATAAATAGTTCTTGTGGCGGTGATTAAATATAATAACGGTTTTCCATATTTCTTATGTAGATCTTTTCCAATATATCCTAATAAATAAAATTCCAGTTCCTTGTTGATGTCTTCTTGTATTATTTTACATATAATTTTGTGTATTGTATCCCAGAAACCTTTTGTTTTTTTTTATAGAAGTTTTATCAAATTTTAAATATACAAAGTTAAAAGTTAAGAATGAAACAGAAATAGAAATACAAATTAAAAAGGAAAGAAAAGAAAAGTGCAGTAAAGTAAGAAAAAGAAAGAAAAAACAAACATAGAAATTAGATAACTTACGATCCGTCTATGGTCATAAGAATAAAATAGATATCTTGTTCTTACATACTGGCTATTCATATAAGATTCATATATTTTTCTTGTCTATTATATACTATTCATATATAGTCTAGTCATCAAAACCCCATGCAAGCTTTACTCCTCCTGCTTTTTGCAAATAGTCCATCAAAGGTTTCCACTCTTTAAGAAAATAATAATTTGAATTTTCTTTTAGTAAACAAGTCAGTTTGTCATTTTCTGCCATTTCTAATAGTTTCAACATCCATTCCTGTATTGTTGGTACACTTTGATTTTTCCAAGAAACCTTTTGTTTTTTGACAAGCACCACAAATGAAAAAAGGTACCAATTTCTCTTTTACATTTCCAGCATCGATTTGACATAGTATTTTTCATTTTGGACAATGTATTTGGCGTGATGTACTATCTATACATCATTTTAAAGAAATTTTCCTTCATATTATAATTAAGAGTGAATTTTAAACCCTTTAACCACATTTTCTCCCAGGTTTCAATTTGAATATCATGCCCCAAATTTTCTTCCCATTTAATTATACAATTTTTTTTTGGTAAGTTGGACATTTTATTTTGTATTAAATTTTTATAAATTTTTGCTATGAGATGCTCACATTCCATCCATAATACATTGTCCCAATTTACCAAATGTTTTATAAACTTAATGTTTTTAGAATCTATCTTAAATTGTTCTTTTATTTTGTAAAAACGTAAACCAATTACAAATATACCCTTCCTTTTCTAAGTCTTCTCTTGTCTTAAGTTCATAGTTTGTGCCTTCAAATGTTAATATGTCTTTGTATTTTAACCATTTGTATGGGCCCACGTTTTCTTGACGGGCAAAGGCCTCTTAGGATGAGGTCCAGAATGGTAAATTTGGTATTAAGGAATTTTTATATTTTTCCCATGTTTTTAAAATAGATTTTCTAATTCGGTGATTATTAAATGCTGAATCTACTTTACTTTTATTATACCAGAGGTATCCATGCCACCCAAATCTAAGGTCATGGCCTTCTAAATTTAATAATTTACTATTTTCCAATTTAATCCAATCCCTCAGTCAAACAAGCACACATATTTCATAATATAATTTGATCAGGTAGTCCAAAACCTCCATTTTCTTTAGTGTCCTGTAAAAAATTAAACCTAATTCTAGGTTTTTTCCCCTGCCAAATAAATTTAGATAAATCTCTTTGCCAATTATGGAAGGTTTTTTTTGTAATATTAATTGGTAATGTTAGAAGCTGTGCAAAAGCCCTCCTAGCCACGACTGCCACCTGCTCTTTGAGCAGGAGTCATTAGTCTAGAAGGACCCCCAAGTTCCGCACCGGTTCCGAATGGGGCAGTGCTACCCCATTGAGAACCAAAGATGATAAGTTCCCAGAAGACACTAAGCCATCAATCCACAGCCACTCGGTCTTGCCAGGGTTCAACTGAAGCCTGTTGTTCCCCATCGAGGCCCTCACAGCCCCCAGGCACTGGGACAGGGTGGTCACTGCATCACTTACTTCACCTGGGATGGAGATATATAGTTGAGTATCATCAGCATACTGATGATACCTCATCCCATGGTGTCGGATGACCTTGCCCAGTGATTTCATGTAGATGTTGAATAGGAGAGGAGAGAGAACCGAACCCTGCGGCACCCCACACAGGAGAGTTCGCGGTCTGGATCTCTACTCCCCTACCACCACTGACTGGGAATGGCCCCAGAGGAAGGAGGTGAACCAGCGTAAAACTACGCCGCCTACCCCCAACTCCCTAAGCCGCCCCAAAAGGATACCATGGTCGATGGTATCGAAAGCCGCTGAGAGATCCAAGAGAGCCAGGATGGATGCACTACCTCCATCCTGCTCCCTCCAGAGATCATCCATAAGCGCGATCAATGCAGTCTCCGTCCCATATCCTGGCCTGAAACCTGACTGGAAAGGGTCTAGATAATCCGCTTCATCCAGATAATAGGGCAAGACCACTCTCCCGGCATCTCCCCAGACTGCATTTCATGCATGGAGTCCAACTTAGACCGAATCTGAGAGATTTTATCCTGCAGATGCTCAGAAAATTCTTCCGCACGGCCCTGCAGGTGGGTGGTCAACTCCATCCTACCCAAGAGAGATCGCGTAATCTTCAACAGGGCCGTCGGACGGCATTCTGCGGATGTAATAAGAGCAGAGAAATATTCATATTTTGCCGCTCTTACCGCCACAAGGTAGGCCTTAATAGTGGCTCTAGATTTTGTTTCGTCAGATTCTGCCTTTGTCTTTCTCCAGCGGCGCTCTAGAAGTCTCTTCAACCTCTTCAAGAACCTCAACTCCTCCCTATACCATGGGGAGTGACAGGTCAAATGGGGCTGGAGAGGTCGCATTGGTACGGTCCTGTCCAAGGCTCCGGCTGCCTCCCTATTCCAGGTTGCGGCCAGTGCCTCTGCTGGACCATGCAGGAGATCATGGGGTATTACCCCCAGCTCCCTCTGAAACCCCATAGGGTCCATAAGTCGCCGGGGGCGGACCAATTGAATAGGTCCTGCCTCCCTGCAGAGTGGGGCGGCATAAGAGAATCTTAGAGATATCAGGACATGATCTGACCATGACAACGGGGATAGTTCTAACTTTCCCCTCAGGTCACTTTGCCATTGCTCCAAATCCGGAGTGAGTCCACTGTCTCGAGTCGGGTCCCGAATAATCTGAGACAGGCCCATGGCTGCCATGGTAGCCATGAACTCCCCAGCCGCTTCTGAGGCACGCCCCAGGGACGGCAAGTTAAAATCCCCCAGGACCATCAGCCTGGGGAACTCCACTGCCAACCCCGAGACGGCCTCCAGCAGCTCAGGCAGGGAGGTTGCTATGCAGGGAGGCTGGTACAGTAGCAACACTCCCAACTGTTCTCGGGCACCCAACTTGAAAAACAGGGTCTCACATCTGGACACTTGTGGAGCAAGGCCCCCGAAAGCCACCAAAGACTCTCTGATGATGACTGCCACCCCTCCTCCCCTACCCCAGTATAGTTCTCATATATGCTGTAGCTGTAAGGCACTCCATCCGATATCTGTAATCTCCCTACTCTAGAGTAACTCACAGATGCATGAGTTCTTAGAAGTAGGATAGTTTATTACAGGATACAGAAGCTAGCACGAACAAAGACTGGAATGGCGATTCTGGGAACAAGCAGCATATTTAAACCTTTCCCTCCCCCAGGGTCCTTTGCTGCTGACACGTGTGGTCAGGTCTACCTGGTTGCTCCGGCAACCGCCTCCCAGATGTGTATTCCCGTGCGTCGGGTGGATGTCAGCTTCGCACCACTTCCAGTCTTCTGAGGAGCCCTTTGTCTGCCTGCCCTTTTGGCAGAGATCGGATGATCTCTGACATGCTCCCGCCCCAAAACTCACCCCCCCCCGGTTCAGTGGGGTTTGTCTGGGAATTCTTTATGGAACTTCTTGACTAATTTAGGGGAGCGTGTGTGTTTGGCGCTGACCCATTCCTTGTCTCCAATTGGTAGGTGTTGCCACTTCACTAGGTACTGTAGCTGCCCCTTGTGTCGTCTGGAGTCCAGAATTCTATCAATCTCGAAATGTGGTTCGCCCTCCACCAACAATGGGGGGGGGGGGTTCCTCTGGTTCAGGGTGCCAGTGTTGTGAACTGTGGTGTTGTTTCAACAAACTGATGTGGAACACAGGATGCACTTTTCTTAGCGCTTTTGGCAATTGTAATTTTGCCGCTACTGGGTTGATGACCTCAATGATTGGGAATGGACCTATGAATTTTGGTGCCAATTTCCGTGATGGTTGTGTTGTCCGCAGATTTTTTGTTGACAAATACACCTTGTCTCCTACTCTTAATTCCCATTCTTCCCCCCTCTTACGGTCCGCATATTTTTTGTAACTAGCTTTGGCTTCCTTCAATGTTTGCACCATGTCTGGCCAATTGCTGCTTAGTTTCTCTATCCATTCATCCGCTTTTAGGGGTTGTGGCAATTCCGTGTTGTGTGACATGGCCAGTTCGGGGATAGTTACAAAGTCCTGCCCTGTGGCGACTTTGAATGGTGAAAACCCCGTGCTTTGATGTACCGCGTTATTGTAAGCAACCTCTGCGAACGGCAACAGTTCCGCCCAATCATTCTGTTGGTAGTTATCTAAGGTATTGCTCCAATGTAGCGTTCAGGCGTTTGCTCGCACCATCTGTGCAAGGATGGAACGCACTGCTGAGCCCCTGTGCCGCTCCAATTAAAGTCAAAAAAGCCCGCCAAAATTTGGAAGTAAAAGTGCTGCCACGATCGCTGATTATGCGTTCCGGCGTTCCGTGGGCTCTATAGATGTGTTGTATGAACAGTCTAGCTAGTTTTTGAGCATTCGGTATTCCTTTGCATGCAATGAAGTGTGCCTGCTTGGAGAATAGATCAGTGACTACCCAAATTGCCATGTTCTTTTTGCTCACCGGCAAATCTACTATGAAGTCCATGGCAATTTGCTTCCATGGCTGTGAGGGGTTTGCTACTTCCTGCAGCTTCCCTGTAGGTTTCCCAATTTTCCTTTTGGCCATTGCGCACACTGGGCATGAGCGCACATAGTCTTTAACATCAGTGCGCAAGGATGGCCACCAAAATTTGTGTCGGATTAAGTGTAGCGTTTTTACGAAGCCAAAATGCCCTGCCGTTTTGTGATCATGATGCATGGTTAAGACCTTTTGCCTTAAGGGCTCAGGGACATAGGCTTTGTTGTCCTTCCACCCCACTCCATCCTTCTCCACTAGGTTCTGTTTGTTCTCCCCCCACCAGGTGTCCGTTACTGTTGCCGCCTGCAGCTCGGCTGTCCACGGGTAGCTTTCAGCCGCATGCTTCGCGGTGCTGCGGGTGATTGCCATGTTGCCCTCCCCCCTCCTGTCTGTTATTGCTGAGCTCTGTGCCTCCACTGGCTGGGAGGGGATGAGGGATTCGATGACCTCTTCCATTTTGCTCTCATGTTGCGGCAAGCGTGATAACGCGTCTGCCAAATAGTTTTTTCCCCCAGGAAAATACTTCAACGTGAAGTTGAATCTGCTAAAAAATTCTGCCCACCTGAGGTGCTTAGGGTTCAACTTCCTGGGTGATTTGAGAGCTTCCAAATTTTTATGGTCCGTCCACACTTGGAACGGCTCTGCTGTGCCTTCTAAGAGATGT
The DNA here is from genome assembly GCA_023362775.1 of Charina bottae. NCBI lineage: Eukaryota > Metazoa > Chordata > Lepidosauria > Squamata > Charinaidae > Charina > Charina bottae. Next base: position 28,838,980 of record JALMGJ010000002.1, on the reverse strand, counting down.
CGCCATGTGCTTAGGGCATGTTTGACAGCGAAAGCCTCTTTTTCCCAAATATGCCATCTTTTCTCCGTCAGGTTAAACTTTCGGGAAATGTACGCGCATGGCCTTAATTTCCCCGTGTCATCCTCCTGCAAGAGTATGGCCCCCACTGCACTAATAGATGCATCTGTGTGTATCACAAATGGTTTGTCAGCTTCTGGGTGCTTGAGTATGGGTTCTCTTGTGAACATTTCTTTTAGGCTATCAAAAGCTGCCTGGCATTCCTGTGTCCATACGAGTTTCGTGCTCAGTGATGGGGCTTTCGCGTTTGCTCCCTTGCCTTTTGTCTTTAATAGGTCAGTCAGGGGCAGTGCGATTTGCGTGAAATTCTGAATAAATTGCCTATAGAACCCCGCAAAACCGAGGAACGCTTGCAGCTGTCTGCGAGTGCGGGGGGGCTGCCAGCCCAAGACCGCTTTGACTTTCTCAGGATCCATCTCGATGCCCTCATGCGAAATGCGATACCCCAAGAAGTCTAGTTGTTCCCTGTGAAATTCACATTTCTCAAGTTTTACATAAAGCTTAGCCTCGAGTAATTTCTCAAGCACCCTCTTAACCAACTCCATGTGTTCCTCCAGATTTTCAGAAAAAATCAGTATGTCATCCAAATATACAATTACCCCTTTGTACAGAAATTCATACAATACTTCGTTTATGAACCTCATGAAGATTCCCGGTCCCCCCGCAATCCCAAACAGGAGCACCCTGTATTGGAAGGAACCCAATGGGCAATTGAATGCAGTTTTCCATTCGTCCCCCTCCCTTATGCGAACACGATAGTAAGCTTCCCTAACATCTAGTTTTGTGAAAATTTTCCCCTTAGATAGCTGAGCTAACATGTCTTTCAGCAACGGGAGAGGGTACTGTCTCGTAACCGAAATTGCATTAAGACCCCTGTAGTCAGTGCAAAGCCGGAGGGACCCGTCTTTTTTCTTCCTGAACAATACTGGGGCTGCAAGGGGGGAGTTGGCTGGCTCAATTAACCCCCGTGCCAAATTTTTATCTATGAATTTGCGCAATTCTTGCAGTTCTTTTTGCGTCATGGCATACATCTTGGGCTTGGGAAACGGTGCCCCTGGGATGAGGTCAATGGTTGCGTCTGACTGCCTATGGGGGGGTTCTTGCTCACATTCCTTCTTATCGAATATCTCTGCTACCGGGAGGTATTTCTCCAGAATTGTGCTTGTGAGTGTGCCACCCCCTTGGTCCTGCTCCCCCTCCTCAATTTCCATCCCCGTTGCCCCCAGCTCAATGCCGCTAGGTGTGCTCTCATTGTCCATCTCGTGATAAGTCCCATCCGTAAAGTCCAAATCTCCTGAGACCCAATCCACCTTGGGGTTTCTTGCCCTCAACCATTTCAGTCCTAACACAATGGGTCGTGTTGCAATGGGAGCCACTAGGAACCGCAAAGTCTCTACATGAGTCCCCAAAGTCATTTGCAGTCCTTCAGTGTAGATCTCCACTGGCCCCCCCTTCAGTTCCGACCCGTCCAATTGGCAAAATGTGATGGGCGTTTTGAGCTTAAACAGGTCCAGTCCCATCTTTTCAGCTACGTTTGGGTGCATTAAGTTTCTAGAGCAACCTGAGTCTAGCATTGCAACCCCCACATACTTTTTCCTCCCACCCAAAGTCCTCAACTGTACCTTTAGGTGCATTGTTGGGGTGTTGCGACTACTTCCTTTTCGCCCCTTTGTGGAGGTCTGTCCTGTGGCGCTTATCAGAACAGACCTGGCTCGTTTCCCGCCGTCTGGATTTCAAAGTCAGAGTAATCGCTGTCTTCTTCTAGGCCCGGATTCTGCCATGGGTTCACGGTTGTCGCAGCCGCTCCTTTTCCCTTGATGTGTGTTGTTTTGAGGGTACATCTGTCAGCTGCCTTTTTCGCCGGAGGTTTTTCCTTAACGCTTGTTTTCCCCTGAGGGCAAGCGCTAATTCGGTGTCCCTCCTTCCCGCAGCGGAAGCACAGTCCCTCTCTTGCCCGACGGTCCTTCTCCTCTTCCCAATTCCGCTGTTTCACGTTCGAGTGAGGCTGGTTAATGAAAGTCCCCTCGTTCCTCTGCCTGGATTGTACGTTTCTGATACTTTGTAACTGTAGTCTGTTACTCTCAATTTTCCCAGCTAATTGGATCCACCCCTCTAAAGTTTCAGGGTCATCTCTATCTAAAGCCTTTTCCAGTAAGTCCTGTTTTAGGCCATATTGAAAGTGTTCTATCTTTATCGATTCTGGCCAGTCCGGCAGATAGGATAATAATCTTTTAAAGTCCATAGCATATTCAGCTACTGTCCTAGTTCCCTGCCTTAAGTTCCGGAGTCGGGCCCTAGCTGAGACTTTGGTCAGCGTATCTTCAAACCGTTTCCGGAGGGCATACATGAACTCTTGGAAGTCCCTTAGTTCCCTAGCCCTCCTGTCATGAAGTGTTACCAGCCAGTCCCCTGCCTCACCTTCCAGAAAACTGGAGACGTATCTAATTTTGCTCTCTTCCGTTCGGAAGGTGTATTCGAATTCGCTCATGAACCCTTGTACGTGAGTCAAGAAGCATGCTAAATTCTTGGGGTTGCCGTTGAATTTCGTTTTTAGTTCACCCATTCCAAATGGTGTATGTGCCCCCCCTGGGGTCACGAACTGGTTGTATGACGGGGTCCTGAGTGCTCTGTTGTAGGGGTAAAATTCATCCTCTTCACTTTCAATGTCTCCCTCTCCCTCGGGTGGCCCCAGGTTCAGTTCCCGCCCTTTGGGTTTATCTACATTGTCCATTAATTTCTCAAAGGCAGCGCCCAATGAGTCCATTTTATTCATCAACATTCCTATATTTAACTGCACATTGGACATCTGTTCCTCCAACCTTACGATGCGCTGGGTTGGGGTGACCTTCTTCTGGTTTCCTTTTGCCCCTTTCTCTGCTAGCCCTTTGCCTACAGCTACGGACCATCCCTCTAGCTCTGGTTCGGTGCTGCTTTTCTGAATAGGGGCATTGGTTACCTCGATATGCTTTTCTTTGCTCTGCGCTTTTCTGCTCTCCATCCTCTGGTTGCCTGCGGAGCTGGGTCCCACTTCTTCTTCGTAGGTTCCTGCCACCTCTGCCGGTTCCATTGCTTGCCGGTATCCTCTGCCCACTTGCAGCTTGGGGGCGCTGGTCGCTGCCGCCGCTTTTCCGCCACGTGGTCTCCGCCTCGTCTGCCGCCACGTGGGATCCACTGCCCGCTTGCCCACCGCTGAGCTCGCCGCCTCTCCGCTGCTTGTGCCCGCCGGCCTCTGCTGCCGTCGTCGGGTTCCGCTGCCGCTCAGCTGCCTGGGAAAGCCAGGGAAGCCGGACTCCGCCTCTGCCGCCGCTCCCACCGCTCAGCCGAGGGACCGCCGCCTCTCGCTGTCTGGCACGCTGCCGCTGCTCCTCTGCTGGGAAATCCGGTTCCTGCTTCTGCCACTGCTCCCGCCGCTCAGCTGAGGGATCGCCGCCTCTCAGCTGTTTGGTGTGCTGCTGCTGCTCCGCCGCTGGGGAAATCTGGTTCCTGCTTCTGCCGCTGCTCCCGCCGCTCAGCTGAGGGATCGCCGCCTCTCAGCTGTTTGGCGCGCTGCTGCTGCTCCGCCGCTGGGGAAATCTGTTTCCTGCTTCTGCCGCCGCTCCCGCCGCTCAGCTGAGGGATCGCCGCCTCTCAGCTGTTTGGCGTGCTGCTGCTGCTCCGCCGGGGAAATCCGGTTCCTGCCTCTGCTGCCGCTCCCGCCGCTCAGCTGAGGGATCGCCGCCTCTCAGCTGTTTGGCACGAGCTGCTTGGGCCGCCGGTGTCCGCCGCTGCACTCCTGCTTCTTCGCTGCTGCCAGGGATCCCCGCCTCTCAGCTGTTTGCGCTGCCGGGGAAGCCGGTTCCTCGCTCGTCTCACCTGGTCTCCTTCTGAAAATTTTTTCCCCAGGTCTCTGCCCAGTGGGTGTAGAAGCCGGTCTCGACCGTGAGCTGTTGGTTTCGCTCCCGGGAAAACCGGTTGGTTTTTTCATTCCAGTCTTTATGTAAGGCACTCCATCCGATATCTGTAATCTCCCTACTCTAGAGTAACTCACAGACGCATGAGTTCTTAGAAGTAGGATAGTTTATTACAGGATACAGAAGCTAGCACGAACAAAGACTGGAATGGCGATTCTGGGAACAAGCAGCATATTTAAACCTTTCCCTCCCCCAGGGTCCTTTGCTGCTGACACGTGTGGTCAGGTCTACCTGGTTGCTCCGGCAACCGCCTCCCAGATGTGTATTCCCGTGCGTCGGGTGGATGTCAGCTTCGCACCACTTCCAGTCTTCTGAGGAGCCCTTTGTCTGCCTGCCCTTTTGGCAGAGATCGGATGATCTCTGACAGTAGCCCAGGGTGATATTGTGGGCAGCCTAGGACTCTGATTGATCTCATGAATGGCAAACAAGAAAGGCAAGATGTGGCTGAAGCTCACACTCTTGATACTAAAACAGAAGATATATCAATATATTTTCCTCTTCAGGTGGTAGGGGCATTTATAACATATCAATTGGATTTCTGTCTTATGACTATGCTAAGAACCATTCAGAAATCCACAGTCTGAAATCAGTGGAATAGTGATAGAATGGATCTGCCTAAAACCTGTAAAGTTATCTGGTTGATCTCATGAAGGGCAAAGAAGGGTGAAACAGAGCCTCACTGTCACAACATTGCAATGCACAAAATTGTCTTGCACTCATTTCTCCATTGAAAAATAGCTAATTCCTCTGTCATTTATTTCTAGGGCCTTTCAAGGTGATCAATTTCTCTGGATGTTCCTATCAGAAAAGTCCCACTGATAGGATATTGTAGGATATTTCATCTATGGAGTCCTTCGTTGTCTCTGAGCTTATTTCCTCTAGGATTTCTTTGATTACCAGTTGTATGAATATTTGAAAGGAACTGTTCTGGCAAAATATTTTGACCTTTGTGTTTCATTGAATGCCAAATAGGTTCTTTTAGGTGAAATATGTTGGATATGTAAAGAATGTATATTTTATAGTAATTATGGATTTTTATTAGTATTTTAATGTTTGACTGAAATTGTGAGTTAAAGAATGTATATTTTATAAGAATGTATATTTTATAAGAATGGGTATTTTATAGTAATTATGGTTTTTTATTATTATCATTAGTATTTTATTGCTTGAGTGAAATTGTGAGCCAACTGCAATGAAATTTCATTGCCCCCTGGACTATGTCTCCTCTTATCTCTTCCACCTTCCTGGAATCTACTCTCTCCTTCCTGAGAACCAGCGGAACTGCTGAAATCCACCATAATAGGGTCTTTTCTCCCCTTCTCCAAGCATCTTTCCCCATCTCCTTTAGATCTCAGTTAGATCTCTACAAACTCTTCCTCTGGTGCCCCAGAAAGGTGCACTTCACCAGTTTTCATTGACTCAGCTGCTAATTGTTGCTCTGGTATTTTTTGCACAAAGCCTTGTGACTTCTTGGCTTTACCTCTTGTTCATGAGTAATCTTTTGGCCCACCCAGCTAGTTTCAACCTCCCTCCCTTCTTCCCCTCCCTCCCTCTTCCCACTGTGACATCCAAAGTTCAGGTCTTCAATATGGTCCTGAGCCAGCTCTCCCCACTACTCCCCAATCAGTTTCATTCCCTCCATTCTATCCCTCCTCCCTGTGACTTCCCTTTGGTGCTGAGTCTAGTTAAAGGATAAGCTGCGGTTTTGAAGACCTTCCTTATCTCTTCTCAAAATCTGTAGTTACTACCCATCTTAGATTCCATGGCTTGCCTCCTCCTGCATCCTGCAAGTAACAACTTTCACCTTTCTTGCTTTGCTTGCAACTTTCCTGAAACCTTGGGATGTTGTCAGGAGACAGGTGAAGAACCACATTGAGACGTTATTCTAACAATAGTTTCTTTATTGCTCTCTGGGTGGTTATAACATATAACAGAATCTTGCCAGACTAAAGGTACACTATAAGCCCTGTGGGTAAATATTCAGCATTGGCTCTAAGGCGGGGTTACCTTGAGCCTCTTTCCTTTAGCACCAATGGAATCCGGACTGTGCAATCTTTTATCTGCCTGGAAGCAACCCCTCCCTCTTGGGAAGGACCAGCCGCTCTGAACTCCACCACATCATCCCCCGTTCAGGAACACATTCCATTCCATTCCATCACATCACCCCTCATCCCCCTCTTCAAAGTCAGTCTCTCCCTCTGAGTTCTCAGGGGAACTGCGGAGTGGGGGCAGGGATGAAAGGGAAGAGGCAAATTCCTCCTCCATGTCCCACGAGACCTCCCGGCCAGGTGGCTCTTCCTGCAAAACTAGACAGTTGGAAAAATTCTCCCCCCTCCCCCTTGGTATTTGGAGGCCCAAAGGTGATGGCCGAGGCTCTTCTGCCTTGGCAACTCCCTGCCCCTGGGCCCCTTGCAGTTGGAAAGGTAGGGAACTCACAAGCTCCTCTGCTTGCTCTGACGGCTGGGGAACACCGGGGAATTTGCAAGGCTTCAGCTTGCTAGGGAATCTCTGATGAAAGTGGGACACCAATCTGAGGGTGTGGAGGTCTCTCGCATTCTCACCTGAGCGCTCAGGCACTGAGTACCCCTTCCAATGGATCAAATACTGAATCCCCCTTCCCTGCCGTCTCCAGTCCAAAATCTCCACAACTTTGTACTCTTCTTCCCCATCTACAATCACCAGTGATTCCTCCAACTCCTGGTGTGAATGACGCACCTTCCTCAAAGGTTAGGATTCTTAACACAACAACAGATGTATTAATAAAACTGAATATTAAGATGTCTTAATAAACATCTTAAGATGTCTTAATAAAACTGAATATTACCGAACTAGCCAGAGGAAACAGTGTAATTCCTCCCTGTCCTGGTGTGAATGACGCACCTTCCTCAATTCAGATCAGATACTCCAGAATAGCTATATCCAGGGGAAGTCAAGCAATCTTTATGTTTACAATTTCCGTGAAATCTAGGCCTATTCCTTCAACTTCTCTGTGCAATATAGCCAGCCTTCATATATTGGAGGATAAAGTGCACAAGAATCCATGCAGATTCTTACTGAATTCCAGGCACTGTGATCACTTTGCCAGCAGAAAATAGCTAAACATTTACTGAGTGTTCAGGAAACAAAGCTATAGGATCAGTCCCCTCAACTCCTGCCTTCTAGTGTACACTAGGAGTATGTTCTCCCAGCAGAATAAGCCAATGAATGAAGGTCATCCCACCTGCAAGCAAGATGTGCAAAAAGCCTACCTCCAGGAGTGAGACAATCCTTATTACTCTCTCCTCATTTACTCACCCTATGTGCTGAATATATGTTGAGGGAGGCTGGATTGGAAGAAGATGATCATTGTTTTAAAACTGGAGGAAGAAACATCAAGGTATGCTATGCTGATGACACTATAATTGCTGAAAATGCAAACATTCTGAAAGCTCTAGTAATGAGAGTCAAGGAGCATAGAGGAAAAATGGGACCGATTAAATATATAAGATCAAACATAGAACAGCAGGTATGGCAACCAGTTTTGGAAATGACAGTGAAGATACTGAAGAGCTAAATAACTTTTGCTTTTTACTGTATTTATTATTTTTTTCTCAAAACAATAAAATTATAGAAAATTACTGGTTAAAATGAGTGGGCATATAAATGTGTTAAGTTACTAAATAACTAAATGAAGGCAGAATAAGCCTCAATGTGAGAGATTCTTTTCAGGAACTGTGAAGACCACACAGACAAGGAAGGAAGAAATGTCTTCCTTGGTTCTATGGGAGGATTTATTTTCCAAAAATAAGGTTGTAAATATGTAAAGAGGATAGCAAGGTTTTTTTTGTTGTTTTTTTTTGGTAAATCTTCTCTCTCGAAATGTTTATTTCTAAATTTTATTTACAATGCAATACGGTAGAGTACACTGGAGGCTTTGAAAAAGTCAAAGTAAAATTCATTCAAGCAGTATGACAGAACCTTCTACCTTGAAGAAGCTGCTGTTCCTATGCATCATCAATGAGTTTTCTATGGGTTTCCTATAAGTTTATTCTTAGAGGTGTCTATGAGGATACTATGTGTCTCATCGATTCTGGGCCTCAGGGGGTTATCTACATATTCCCAAATACATTATTCTATCTATCTTTTCCTAACCCTTAATCTATCATTCCTGTCTGTAGCTTGAATCATGTCAACTGGATTTCTATTTTCTTAATGGAAACGTTTCGCTCCTTATCCAAGGGGCTTCTTCAGTCCCTTGGATAAGGAGCGAAACGTTTCCATTAAGAAAATAGAAATCCAGTTGACATGATTCAAGCTACAGACAATTCCACCTGGATGACTGAGAACCTTCATAGACATATCATTCCTGTATAATTCTTTTTGTGTGCTTCCTCTCCCGCTTTTTCTTTTATAGGAACACTTGAATTGCCCTCTCCTGTATTAGCCCTAATGCTAACCCTGTTCTTGGCTCTTCATGGTGTGTGTTTGTGTGTGTGAAAGATGGCAAAAAGGCAAGAGGTTGCTTGCACGCATGTACTAATCATAGGAAATCAAGAAGAACCATACTTGATTTTGCTTCTCCCTTTACTTATTTTCCACAATTAAATATATTTATATTCCTATATAAGGGAAGCGTGGTAGCTCCATGTGAACTGCAAATAAATAGAACCTAGTAAATGAGAAAAAGTGTGCCTAATACACTTCATTCATTATCTTTTAGATAAAAATAACAAATGGCAAATAAAACAATTCCAGCAAATTTGGCATTGCATCCAGTTTTTTCACCCCATCAAAATTCTGTTATTTCATATTTACATTGGTGTTACATTTTTTTTAACCTGTTCAATTGTGTCTGATTCTCAGAAACTGTCTGGACAAATCTCTGCAGTTTTCTTGGCAAGGTTATTCAGAAGTGGCTTGCTATTGCCTCATTCCTAAGGCTGAGAGGGAGTGACTGGCTCAGCAGCATTTCACTCAAACTTTATACTTCAGAACTCACATGGAAAGAAGAAAATTGGATAGAACATGTATAAAGGAATTTCCTCCCAAGTGATATTATTTTATATTACCAATAAACTATTCAAAAATAGGTATTAAAATCAGGACCCCATGTTTGTTTTCATCATTAGATGCTCCTTGGTGTTCATGTCAGGTCTCAGGATAATGACGTAGCATTTAGGAACAAAAATACAGCCCAGTAAGCCTAGGCTGGAGGCCAGGATGGAGAAGATCTGCACAGCCACCATGTATTTCCCTTTGGTGCTCAGGTAGGTGGGGACAAAGGAGACCCAAACGCTGCAGAAAACCAACATGCTGAAAGTGATTAACTTGGCTTCATTGAAGCTCCCTGGGAGCTTGCGGGCCAGGAAAGCCACCAAGAAGCAGATGGCAGCCAGAAAGCCGATGTAGCCAAGGGCAGCATAAAACATGGAGACTGAACCTTCATTGCATTGCAACAATATCTGTCCTGATTGGGAATGCAGGTCGGAATCTGGGAATGGGGGAGAGATTCCCAGCCACATGGTACAGATGCCCACCTGAACTGCAGAGCAGGACAAGACAATGGAATTGGCCAGGCTTTTCCCCAGCCATTTCCTCATTTTACTGACTGGCTTTGTGGCCAGAAATGCCACCACCACCATGACAGTCTTGGCAAGCAAGGAGGACACGGCAACTGAGAAAACAACACTGAAGGTGATTTGTCGAAGAAGGCAGGTAACTTTCTTGGGGCGACCAATGAATAGAAGGGAGGTCAAGAAGGAAAGCAGGAGGGCAATCAGGAGAATGTAGGTGAGGTCCCGGTTGTTGGCTTTGACGATGGGCATTTCTCGGTATTTAATGAAGATTCCCAGAACAAAGGCAGTAGTTATGGATAAGGCAATGGCAAAGAGAACCAGGATAAGTCCCAGTATTTCTTTATAGGACAGGAAAGTTATAACTTTAGGGACACATTGATCTCGCTTCTTATTGGAATGCTGATCATCTGGGCAGTTTTTGCAATGGGCTGCATCTGAAAAATCCAAGTAAGCATCTATCTGTGTTCAAGAAGCATCTATCTGAAAATGCAGATGTAGTGTGATGAAAAATCTATTCTCATCTTGTATACCAATTCCCCCTTCCCCTCCCTGGGCTGGGAGGCATTGTTCCTGGTCCCTCATGACTTAATCACTTCCTGATTAGATTACTACAGTGCCTTTTACATGGGACTACCCTAGAAGAACATCTGGAAGTAGCAATGGTGGTGCAGCAGTAAAAGATGCACCTTGTTATACCCATGTTACACCTCTGGGTCCCAAGCTGCACTGGCTTCCACTGTACTTCTGGGTGCAATTTTAGGTGCTCGTTGTCTCCTATATAGCCCTTCATGGCAGGAGCCTGGGTTATTTGTAGCGCTGGCTCTCTCCATTTTTTCTCACCTGGCCTATTGTTTCTAACAGGACAGGCATGCTTTGTGTCCCATCAATTAAAGGGTGTCATCTAGTGGGACCCAAATGATTAGTCACAACACCTGCAATTTGGAGCAACACACCCCCTGCAATTAGATTGACCCAAATCTGTTGGCCTTTTGAAAAAACCCTAGATGTGTTCCTGGACAAGGGAGTTGGTATGTTACTTGGAGCTTGTGAGATACTATTATTTCATTATTGATTATCTTTCTCTTTGGTTGCTTTTAAAAGGTTTTTACTGATGTATTCCCCTTCATGGATCACTGCCTTGTCGTGGTGAAGGGGCTTGCGTAACTCAATGAAGTCAGGTCAAGAAGAACAGGTCATGATGGAGAGTTTTGACAAAACGTGGTCCACTGGAGGAGGGAATGGCAAACCACTCCAGTATTCTTGCCAAGAAAACCCATGGACAGTATCAAAAGGCTAAAAGATATGACGCCAGAAGATGAGCCCCTCAGGTCGGAAGGTGTCCAAAATGCTACTGGGGAAGAGCGGAGGGCAATTCCGAGTAGCTCCAGAAAGAGTGAAGCGGCTGGGCCAAAGCCGAAAGGACACTCAGCTGTGGATGTGTCTGGAAGTGGAAGGAAAGTCCGATGCTGTAAAGAACAATATTGCATAGGAACCTGGAATGTAAGATCTAGGAATCAAGGTAAGCTGGATGTGGTCAAACATGAGATGACAAGATTGAACATCGACATCTTGGGAATCAGTGAACTAAAATGGACAGGAATGGGCGAATTTAATTCAGGAGACCATTATATATACTACTGTGGGCAAGAATCCCTTAGAAGAAATGGAGTAGCTCTCATAGTCAGTAAAAGAGTGGGAAAGGCAGTACTGGGGTACAAACTGAAAAACGACAGAATGCTTTCAGTTCGAATCCAAGGCAAACCATTCAATATCACAGTGATCCAAGTCTATGCCCCAACCACTGATGCCGAAGAAGCTGAAGCTGACAGGTTCTATGAAGACCTACAACACCTTCTAGAACTAACACCAAAAAAGAGGTCGTTTTCATCATAGGGGACTAGAACGCTAAAGTAGGAAGACAAGAAATAACCGGAATAACAGGAGAGTTCGGCCTTGGAGTACAAAATGAAGTAGGGCAAAGGCTAATAGAGTTTTGTCAAGAGAACAGGCTGGTCATAGCAAACACTCTTTTCCAACAACACAAGAGACGACTCTACACATGGACATCACCAGATGGTCAATACCGAAATCAGATTGATTATATACTTTGCAGCCAAAGATGGAGAAGCTCTATACAATCAGCAAAAACAAGACCTGGAGCTGACTGTGGCTCAGATCATGAGCTTCTTATCGCAAAATTTAGGCTTAAATTGAAGAACGTAGGGAAAACCACTACACCACTCAGGTATGACCTAAATCATATCCCTTATACAGTGGAGGTGAGGAATAGATTTAAAGGATTAGATCTGGTAGACAGAGTGCCTGAAGAACTATGGATGGAGGTCCGTAACATTGTACAGGAGGCAGCAACTAAAACCATCCCAAAGAAAAAGAAATGCAAGAAAGCAAAGTGGCTGACTGATGAGGCTTTACAAATAGCTAAGGAAAGAAGGGAAGCAAAAGGCAAGGGAGAAAGGGAAAGATATAAACAACTGAATGCAGATTTCCAGAGAATAGCAAGGAGAGATAAGAAGGCCTTCTTAAATGAACAGTACAAAGAAATCGAGGAAAACAATAGAATGTGGAAGACTAGACATCTCTTCAAGAAAATCGGAGATATCAAGGGAACATTTTGTGCAAAGATGGGCATGATAAAGGACAAAAAAGGCAGGGACCTAACAGAAGCAGAAGAGATTAAGAAGAGGTGGCAAGAATACAGAGAAGAACTATACAAGAAAGATCTTAATATCCCTGATAAATACGATGGTGTGGTCACTGACCTTCAGCCGGACATCCTAGAGAGTGAAGTCAAGTGGGCCTTAGGAAGCATTACTAACAACAAAGCTAGCGGAGAAGACAGTATCCCAGCTGAGCTATTTAAAATCCTAAAAGAGGATGCTGTTAAAGGGCTGCACTCAATATGCCAACAAATTTGGAAAACTCAACAGTGGCCACAGGATTGGAAAAGGTCAGCTTACGTTCCAATTCCAAAGAAAGGCAATGCCAAAGAATGTTCAAACTACCGTACAACTGCGCTCATTTCACATGCTAGCAAGGTTATGCTCAAAATCCTACAAGCTAGGCTTCAGCAGTATGTGAACCGAGAACTACCAGAAGTGCAAGCTGGGTTTCGAAGAGGCAGGGGAACTAGAGATCAGATTGCCAACATTTGCTGGATCATGCAAAAAGCAAGAGAGTTCCAGAAAAACATCTACTTCTGCTTCATTGACTACGCTAAAGCCTTTGATTGTGTGGACCACAACAAACTGTGGCAAATTCTTAAAGAGATGGGAGTACCAGACCACCTTACCTGTCTCCTGAGAAACCTGTATGCGGGTCAAGAAGCAACAGTTTGAACCAGACAGGGAACAACTGACTGGTTCAAAATTGGGAAAGGAGTACGACAAGGGTATATTATCACCGTGCTTATTTAACTTATATGCAGAATACATCATGAGAAATGCCGGGCTGGATGAATCACAAGCCGGAGTTAAGATTGCCAGGAGAAATATCAACAACCTCAGATATGCAGACGATACCACCCTAATGGCAGAAAGTGAAGAGGAACTAAAGAGCCTCTTGATGAGGGTGAAAGAGGAGAGTGCAAAAGCTGGCTTGAAACTCAACATTAAAAAAAACCCAGATCATGGCATCTGGTCCCATCTCTTCCTGGCAAATAGAAGGGGAAGAAATGGAAGCAGTGACAGATTTTATTTTCTTGGGCTCCAAGATCACCGCAGGCGGTGACTGCAGCCATGAAATTAAAAGACTCTTGCTCCTTGGGAGGAAAGCTATGGCAAACCTAGACAGCATATTAAAAAGCAGAGACATCACCTTGCCGACAAAGGTCCGTATAGTTAAAGCTATGGTTTTCCCAGTAGTAATGTATGGCTGTGAGAGTTGGACCATAAGGAAGGCTGAGCGCCAAAGAATTGATGCTTTTGAAATGTTGTGGTGGAGAAGACTCTTGAGAGTCCCTTGGACTGCAAGGAGGTCAAATCAGTCAATCCTAAAGGAAATCAACCCTGACTGCTCATTGGAAGGACAGATACTGAAGCTGAAGCTAAAATCCTTTGGCCACCTAATGCAAAGAGAGGACTCACTGGAAAAGACCCTGATACTGGGAAAGACTGAAGGCAAAAGGAGAAGGGGACAGCAGAGGATGAGATGGTTAGATAGCATCACCGATGTAATGAACATGAATTTGAGTAAACTCCGGGTGACAGTGGAGGACAGGAAGGCCTGGCGTGCTATGGTCCATGAGGTCACGAAGAGTCGGACACGACTAAACGACTGAACAACAACAACAACAACAACTGATGTATTGTTGGTTATTTTTCTTTATGTTTTATATTTATCATGTTAACCATTCTCAGTCACAACAGCAAGATGGCAGCCATATCAATAAATATATATGAATAATACAACGCAGCAACAAGAGGTAAAATAGGTTTTTTAATCGTCAGAAATCCTCAGAAGATCAGGGTTTTTGCACACAAAATCCCAATATTGCCACATCAGAGTGGTCACAGATAGAAGGGCTGAGAGATTCCTTGCTGACATTTTCAAAAGTGGCAGACAATGTAGTTCATGTTGGTCTAGTGATAGTTCAGGTTCTGGCTTAGTGGAACCATTTTGTGGGAGCCACACAGATAATACTAGTGCTTTAGCTGCCCTTGAAGGTGAGAATATTTGTCTATCAGAGTCAGGCCTGAAGGGATGGGATGGGATTGGATTGGATGGGACACTAGCAGGGAGGATTAGGGCTGTAGGCTAGATTAGAAAGTTGAAAAGCATCTTCGAAGGAGGCACTGGTTAATTTTATGTTTTAAAGTTGAATTTAGTTTTTGTTCTGGCTCTACCTTCCTTCCGGAGTGAGGCTCCTTGCATGCTGAGCCTGGCCTGTGGTTGGAAAAACTTAGGTAGCTCTGCTGTAGCTCTGTTATCCACCAATGGTATTTAGAAAAATATATGCTAATAATTAGATATACAGCTAGGAAAGAAAACACCTTTAACAAAACTGCCCAGAAAACCAAGAGTGAAATTTGCATCTTTGCTCTAGAGCCACGTACCTTCTTGCATGGATATTGTACCTTCCATACATGGGGAACAATCATAGCAGCAGACAGGCACTCCCTCTCTTTTGAGCTTGCTGTATCCTGGGTGACAACTTTCAGTACATCTAGACAAAGGAACCTTCTAAACATAAAACAAACATAAAACATAAAAATATATTTGGGAGAGTTGTGAAGTAGAATCTCTTAATATGAATATGTTATGGGAAGAAATGAAACCCAGTATGATTAGAAACTCAGCTGTGTACTTTGGCTGACTAAATGATGTTGCTAAGATTAATCCCAGTGCCTGGAGTCTGTGACACGCTGGATGGAGAGGAACAGCTTAAACGGAACCCTGACAAGATGGAGCGGCTGTAGGTTTTTTGTTCTTCCAGTATTAGGGATTTGTGATCTTGAGTTCTGGATGGGGTTGCATTTCCCCAGTCAGAACTGGTACACAATTTGAGCGGGGACTGCTGGAATCTCAGCTGCTCAAAGAGTAGGGACAACTTTGGCCAGGACTAGTTTGTCCAGATTCATCTGGTGTGCTAATTGTGCCCTTTCCTGGATCTAGAGACCCTTCTCACAGTCACACATGCCTTAGTCACCTCATGTTTGGATTACTGAACTGAGTTCTGCATGAGGCTCCCCTTGAAGATCATTTGAAAACTTCAGATGGTCCAGAATGCAGTGGTGTGGGCACTTATAGGCATACCTCAGTATGCCCATTGGTAACTTCTGCTAAACAAGCTACACTGGTTACTGGTGGGTTTCCAGATGTAATTGAAGGTGCTTGCAACAGGGTTCGGGTCTCTCTCCTCTCCTATTTAACACCTACATGAAGCCACTGGGTGAGATAATCTGTCACCACGGGATGAGGTATCACCAATATGCTGATGATACTCAGTTTTATATCTCCGTTCCGGGTGAAGTAAGTGATGCGGTCGAGACCCTGTCTTAGTGCCTGGGGGCTGTAGGGGCCTGGATGGGGAACAACAGGCTTCAACTGAACCCTGTTAAGACAGAGTGGCTGTGGATTGATGGCATCTCGGCTTCCAGGAAGTTGTCATCTTTAACTCTTGATGGGATGGCACTGCCCCATTCAGATTCAGTTAGGAATTTGGTGGTCCTCCTGGACTCACGACTCCTGCTCGAAGAGCAGATGGCAGTCATGGCCAGGAGGGCCTTTGCACAGCTTCAGATTGTGTGCCAGTTGCGCCCCTACCTGGATCGAGATGCCCTCCGAATAGTCACTAATGCCCTTGTCATCTCTCATATAGATTATTGCAATGCGCTCTACATGGGGCTACCCTTGAAGAGTATCCAGAAGCTTCAGCTGGTCCAGAATGCGGCCGCATGAGCAGTTACGTGTGCTATAAGATCAGCACATGTAACACCACTGCTCCGCGAGCTGCATTAGGTACAAGTTTGCTTCCGGGTCCAATTCAAGGTGTTGGTTATCACCTTGAAAGCCCTACATGGCATGAGGCCAGGGTACCTGAAGAACCGTCTCATCCCAACCACATCTACCCGCCTTACCCTACATGCAGAGAGGGCATGCTTCGGACCCCATCAATAAAAGAATTTCATCTAGTGTGGTCCAGGAGGTGTGCCTTCTCTGCAATAGCACATGCCTTGTGGAATATCTTGCCCCCGGAGTTGAGTTGGGCGCCATCGCTCCTGGCCTTTCGGAGGTCTTTAAAGACCTGGTTCTGCCACCTTGCTTGGGGCAAAGGAGGTAATAGTTCCTCCTGGTGGTGGTTAGCCCCATAATATCCTTTATTTTAAGACCTCACCATTCTCTGGATTTTTTTCTATTTATTATTATATCGTATTTTAAAGTGTATAGGTTTTTAATTTTAATATTATAGTTGTAAACTGCCCAGAGTCTACTGCTGTAGAGATGGGCGGTGATAAATTTGAATAATAATAATAATAATAATAATAATAATAATAATAATAACAACAACAACAACAACAACAACCTATCCTGAATAAATGGGCCTTCAGGTGGCATTACATTCCCATTGAACTCAAAGGGAGTTATTTCTAAGCTGGCATGTATAACGGCAGATAAATAGTAAGAACGAAAAAGAAACAGCATCATTTACCTGATTAAATGACATTGGCCATAGGATGGCACTCTGATTGATGGATACCTTGACTTCAGAGGATGTCTCTCTTTCTGTTCTCCCAACAATCACTCCAGCAGTAGACTTGTTTGGAAAAACTGCCCAGTGAATGATATCAGAGTCAATGGCAAGATCTCCATTCTCATCCAAATAAACACCATTGATGGAAAGATTGTAAATCTGGAACTTGCTCAGGAAAGGATGAAGCTACAAAGACATGGAAACCACCTGTGTTTAATGACTTTAACAAGAAACTATAAGCTGATATCATTATTGAATAATGACTATGGGTTGTTTACAATTATTCTGGGTGAAAGACAGAAAATAATTTTGGAAGAATTTATTCATAAGGATCAATGTGGGTTTTTACCTAAAAGAGAGTTAAAGGACAAAGTGAGAAATGTGTTGGACATTTTGGAATATTTTGAGCAACATAATGAAATTATGTTCATCGACATAATGAAAAAGAACCCACATTTATTTTCTTAGAGGCAGAGAATGCCTTTGACAATTTGAACTGGGCTTTCTTATTCAAAGTTTGGGAAAATATGAACTTCAGAGAGAAGGAAAAGTGGAACAGGAGAAAAGTTTTCATAGATAGCTAGAACCAAGTTTAGCCACCTGTCAGAAAATGATAACCTGAAAATTTAGCACTACAGTTCTCTACTCCAACTTTTCTTGGAAGTCCCCAGCGGATGAATCCCTGCACTGGAAACCCTAATATTGGGTGATGTTCTCAAGGAGGAAGCTGATGGCTTCCAGGCTACCTTGGTGTTACTGTATATATATAGTGTTTGTGCATTTAAAGAAAACAGCCATCTCTATAGCACTTGTTTCTCTGAGTAGACAGCATCCCAAATTAGCACAAATGGGTGTCTTGAAAATTCAGTGAAAGAATTTCCCTCTGTCTAAGGCTCCACTTCTGCTCAGAAGCAGAAATTGGGCAACTTCTGTTCAGAGTACCTCTTTTTACCTCCTCTCCTTCCTGCCCCCAAACTATGAAATTAAAAGAAGAACCATGAGGGAAACATTGAACAAATAGCTTTACCTGCCAAGACTGTACCAGTTGAGGTGCCAGATGGTCTCGAAGCCGCATCCCACTCTGGCTGATTTGGGAGGAATAGACAGCATTTAGGACCTTGGCCACAGTTTGGATTACAATGGAAATACTGGAGGCATCCTCAGACAGGATCCTCGCAACCATATCATGGGGTGGGATTTCCAAGTTCTCGTTTTCTGAGCATCTTTCCCAAACTTTCTTTGACAGCACAGGATTTGGATAGGAACACTGGAATGCTGCCTTCCCAAATTGTTCAATAGCAGAGAAATATGAATTAAAATCATAATATTGTGTCCTTTCCCTACCCTGAGTTAAGAAGGATAACAAAAGGTGCTTATGTTGGAGATCAAGAATTTGGTAAAACAATCTCACACTTATGTCTGGCAAAGCAGTGACAATCCACACTTTCCCCTCAGATAAGTTTTTGCTCTGTTCAATCCCTTTTATTCCTAATGCTAGCATTACTGTGCCCTGAAAGTCCAGTTGACAAACAATTACTTTTACTTGAGTGTTTTGAAAATATAGAAACCTGATGTTTTTGTTCTGTTTATCAGTTGATGGGTGGCTTTGTGAGAAGGCGATGCAAACACCTTTCTGGATGGCCACAAGTGCAAATGTCCTTCTGAAGTTTTCTCCATTTTCATTGTCTGGAGCTGTGAGGCCGATCCACGTCCACTGGAAATGCAGGAGCAGCTTGACAATCGCTAAGTAAGGAGGTTCTTGCTTTGGGGTCATCCGATACAAAAAAGGGAAATGATGCTTAAGCACAGGAATCTGACTTATAACACTGTAGTTGATCTAATAAAAATAGGGAAAAAAGGGTGGTTTGTCCCCCTTTTAGTTTTAAAATTCAGATGCTTAAATCTTAGGACTTTTCCCCACGGCTGAGCTCATTTCCAGAATAAATACCGGCATGAAATGTGCTTCCCCATCACTTCTCTTGCCTCAGTTTTCTCTCTTCATTGATTTTCAGCTAAGTAAACCTTACCTAACCTCTAATCACCTGGTAATGCCCATGTGTGACATATGGCAGACATCCCCTACCCACACAGATTAGTATGAGCTGATCCCCATGGTGCTGAGTGGGCACTTTTGCTGCCAAGAGCTCATGCCCATATGAATCCCTATCCAATCTGATGATGATCTGAGGATCAACTCATAATACGCAAAAGATGATGTGTAGCAGGAAATCCAGATGGTGGATAATAGAGCAATGTAGGAAAGGAGCACTGTTTCTTGATTTCTTGGGAATCTCCCCCACTCCAGATTATTTTCTGATATTTGGCTAAATCTACTGCCCTAGCCATCTCTCAGAATTTGCCTCCTCCCCTATGCCTCCCTCTCCCCACCTTAAAGAGAGCACCTGGTTTTTACATTTCCCACTTGCAGCAAAATCCACCAGCTTCTTCACCTTTATGTGCTGCTCAGGAAAGAGCACCATCCTCATTCACAGGGCACACTGGAGATTGGCTGTGAGTGCAGAGCAAATTTATGATGAACTACTTTGCAGAGCAAATTAATCATTACTCAAAACAGGTTAATGTTGCTGGCTCGTTATTCCCTTAAACTCTCAGGAACTTTCTACTCTTGAAAATCCTCTTTACTTCCCCCATGTTCCTACAAAACTTCAAATAGTGCCTATTGTTCTCCTTTCTCTGTTTGAACAGCTCAGTAACTCTGTCTAACCATGGTATCCCAGTTCTTTCTCTTCTTCTTGACATGTGAAGGATTCTTCCATCATTTCCTTCAGTGTACTTCTATAAACTGTAAGTGACCAAACCACTAACTTGAAATCCAATCCAGTCCCTTTGCACCCATATATTCTTAAACTTCTCTTCTTGCTTTATAACACACACTTCGGAAGTACCGAAATCTGAATGCATCCCATTGACCTTTAGGTTTCTCCTGTCTTACCCAATTCTCACTGGCATAAAACAATATAGCAAAATCACTCTCTTATATACAGTTCTCTTCACTTCTTTCAACAAACATTCATCTTTGTAATAGGACGTATACTACTATCTTACAACCCTCATACACAGGTTGTAAAATTTCTCCATCCTTTTCCTGCTCTTTACTAAACATTCTACCAAGGTACACAAATTCATTTACTTGCTGTAGTTGTTTCTGTGAGAAGAGATTCTTGCTTGACATCCATTTTAGTGGCAGAAAGGAAAAGTCCGTGAAGCCAGGGTATTGTTTCCAAAACCATGTTGGCACAAATACCAGAGTGATAAATGTTGGATGACGGAAATAAAGCTACTTTAGGTTTTTTAATATCTACCATCTAATTCTGGCTTTACTTTGTGATATCCACCAGTTCCAGCTTCTGGACTCATCTAGAGATTGGACAAAGAGCTTCTACTTACATTCATACCTGTGGGATTTTGTAGATGCTCAGCATGGTTGAAATATGATTAAAGAGTTCAGAACCAGTACCTTCAAGAACTGCCAATATTTTTTTTTGTCTTCCACACCTGTAGTTTGGGACATTCTCCTGCCCTGTAGACAGCAAGTGCATTAGGGCCTCATAGGTCATTCTCGCATTGAAAAAGTTCTCATAGATGTTGTAGCCCAGAGTGAGGTTGGCTAACAGCCTCGGACTCTGATTGATTTCATGAACAGCAAACAAGAAGGGCAGGACATGGCAGAGGCTCATGCTCTTACTGCAAGATAAGAAAAATCAATAACATTTCATCCTCAGTTTTCATCTTCATCTTGATTTCATAGAAATGTCACAATTCCTGCAGCTCTTCCTTTAAGGATATCATATTTATTTTTATAGTAGCTTTTAAATGTATAGTCTTTTTAACTTTTTATATATTCTGATTGTAAACCGCCCAGAGTCTACCATGGTAGAGATGGGCAGGGATAAATTCAAATAATAAATAAATATTATAACTGATTTGGATTGGATTTCGAGGCTGATGCCTATACTCTGGGCAGTACAGAAATCCACAGGCTGAAATCAGTGGAATAACAATAGAACAGATCAATGTAAAGAAGTGCATGTTGATGTCTTTGATCACATGAAGGGCAAGGAAGGATAGGACCTCACCAGAAACTTACTCTTACTGAATAGCAATGCAGGGAATGTTGTCAGACATTCATTGCTCAAGTTCAAAATGGCAAATTCCTACATCATATATTCAGGGGTCTTTTCTAGGTGACAGATTTCTCTTGGACATTCCAACTAGAAGGATTGGTAACCATTAATACCATTGAGAGTTCCCCTCCCTCCTCAAAGAAATAGGTAGCAAAAAGAAAAGCTTGATAAATCAGGTTCAATTTATATGAAAGGAAAGGAAAGTGGACAAGGTTCTGAGTTATTGCTTACATTTTACGAAATTAACCTGGGTTAAAAAAAGCATTCCCAAATGTGCAAACATGCTCCTATGATGTGTTATGAATTCTTCTTATTTAGTAATAGAAGTTTCTTTAGTTTAGTAGTTGTATAAATATTCTTGCAAAATATTTCTGTATTTGCATTTCATTTGTAGGTAATTGCCTTGAATGCTCACATTGATCTGAGCGGTGTCAGAATAAAATCCGAAAAAATCAGGAAAATGTTCTGTTCACTAACTCTGTATTACAATTTGTTGTTTCACGATCAAAACCCCAAATATAGTTCTCTTTTCACAACTGATTAAGTCATACACACAGATATGCACATGGTTAAAATCCATCTACCTTAGCAAGTTGTAAAAATGCAGCAATTCGGTTTTTGTCCTGGATAAGCACATCATCTGAACCCAGCCATGGAGTTCTGATGTGTCCTTGATTGAGGCCTGTTTTTTTCAGTTTGCTAGACACAGAGGATGGATTCTTACCTCAGTCTCTGAATCAGAGAGTATCTTTCTCTCTTGTTAGTGAAATGAGTCTATTACAAGGGTTAGATGAAAAAGCTGGGAAAGGATTACACTGAATTCACTTCAGCAAATCACAAATACCTTTCTAGCTCAAGGCTTGTAAAATAAATCCATTCACAAGAATGAGATTTTCTTTTGAACAACTGAAATGGCTTTCTCACCGGTTCCCTTTTAGACCTTCTCTAATGTATGTACGTATGCATGCATGCATGCATGCATGCATGTATGTATGTATGTATGTGTGCAGTTCTCTTTTTTAAATGTAATTCTTTACATTCCTCTCCAGTTTGACCAAATAGACAGGGATGGATGGGAGGAAATTACAGTGTCTTCTTTTCCACAGTATAACATATTATTGAGTCAAGTGCTTTTATCAGTATAAAATTCTAAATAGATAAAAAAAGTAGATGAAAATGCAATATAGATTGAAGTAATGCCTTTGATCTCCAGCAAAGGAGATCGTTACCTTGTTGTGGTGCTGGAGCTTGAGCACCTCAATGAAACCATGAGCTAAACCGTGAAGGGACACCCAAGATGGGAAGGTCGTGGCAGAGAGGTCAGACTAAATACGATCCCTGGGGAAGGTAATGGCAACCCACCCCAGTATTCTTGCCGTGAAAATTTAATGCATCAGTACAACCAGAGATATGTCAGTATATCATCGGAAGATGGGACTCCAAGGTTGGAAGAGGGTCAAAATGATACTGGGGAGGAACAGAGGATAAGTTCAAATAGCCCCAGATGTGATGACGCAGCCAGCTCAAAGCGTAAAGGATGGCTAGCAGCTGACGGTGCTGGTGGTGAACGACGAATCCGATATTCTAAAGATCAACACACCATAAGAACCTGGAATGTAAGATCTATGAGCCAGGGCAAATTGGATGTGGTTATTGGTGAGATTTCAAGATTAAACATAGACATTTTAGGTGTCAGTGAACTAAAATGGACTGGAATGGGCCACTTCACATCAGATGACCACCAGATCTACTACTGTGGACAAGAGGACCACAGAAGAAATGGAGTAGCCTTCATAATTAATAATAAAGTGGCTAAAGCAGTGCTTCAATACAATCCAAAAAACGATAGAATGATCTCAATTCGAATTCAGGATAAGCCATTTAAGATCACAGTGATCCAAATATACGCCTCAACCACAGATGCTGAAGAAGCAGAAGTAGATCAGTTCTATGAGGATCTGCAGCACCTACTGGATAATACACCAAAAAGAGATGTTATTTTCATTACAGGAGACTGGAATGCTAAGGTGGGTAGTCAAACGACACCTGGAATTACAGGCAAGCATGGTCTGGGAGAACAAAATGAAGCAGGACATAGGCTGATAGAATTTTGCCAAGACAACTCACTCTGCATAACAAACACTCTCTTCCAACAACCTAAAAGACGACTTTATACATGGACTTCACCAGATGGTCGACACTGAAATCAGATTGACTACATCCTTTGCAGCCAAAGGTGGTGGAAATCTGTACAGTCGGTAAAAACAAGACCTGGAGCTGACTGTAGTTCAGATCACGTACTTCTTATTGCTTAATTTACAATCAGACTAAAGAGAATAGGGAAGACCCACAGATCAGTTAGATATGAGCTCACTAATATTCCTAAGGAATATGAAGTGGAGGTGAAGAATTGATTTAAGGGACTAGATTTAGTAGATAGGGTCCCGGAAGAACTATGGACAGAAGTTCGAAACATTGTTCAGGAGGCGGCAACAAAAAACGTCCCAAAGAAAAAGAAAAACAAGAAGGCAAGATGGCTGTATGCTGAGACAGTGGAAGTAGCCCAAGAAAGAAGGAAAGCAAAAGGCAAGAGTGATAGGGGGAGATATGCCCAATTAAATGCAAAATTCCAGAGGTTAGCCAGAAGAGATAAGGAATTATTTTTAAACAAGCAATGTGCGGAAGTGGAAGAAGACAATAGAATAGGAAGGACAAGAGACCTCTTCGAGAAAATTAGAAACATCGGAGGTAAATTCCAGGCAAAAATGGGTATGATCAAAACCAAAGATGGTAAGGACCTAACAGAAGCAGAAGAGATCAAGAAAAGGTGGCAAGAATATACGGAAGATCAGTATAGGAAGGATAATAATATTGGAGATAGCTTTGACGGTGTGGTCAATGAGTTAGAGCCAGACATCCTGAAGAGTGAGGTTGAATGGGCCTTAAGAAGCATTGCTAATAACAAGGCAGCAGGAGACGATGGTATCCCAGCTGAACTGTTTAAAATCTTGCAAGATGATGCTGTCACGGTGATGCATGAAAACACAAGAATGGCCATCAGATTGGAAAAAATCAACTTATATCCCCATACCAAAAAAGGGAAACACTAAAGAATGTTCAAAGTATCGAACAGTGGCACTTATTTCACATGCCAGTAAGGTAATGCTCAAGGTCTTGCAAGGTAGACTCCAGCAATTCATGGAGCGAGAATTGCCAGATGTACAAGCTGGTTTTAAAAAAGGCAGATGAACTAGAGACCAAATTGCCAATATGCGCTGGATAATGGAGAAAGCCAGGGAATTTCAGAAAAACATCTATTTCTCTTTTATTGACTATTCTAAAGCCTTTGACTGTGTGGATCATAACAAATTGTGGCAAGTTCTTGGTGGTATGGGGATACCAAGTCATCTTGTCTGCCTCCTGAGGAATCTGTATAATAACCAAGTAGCAACGGTAAGAACAGAGCACGGAACAATGGACTGGATTAAGATTGGGAAAGGAGTATGGCAGGGTTGTATACTCTCACCCTACCTATTCAACCTGTACGCAGAACACATCATGCTACGTGCTGGGCTTGATGAATCCAAGGCTGGAGTTAAAATCGCTGAAATAAACATTAACAATCTCAGATATGCAGATGATACCACTTTGATGGCTGAAAGCGAGGAGGAGTTGAGGAGCCTTATGACGAAGGTGAAAGAAGAAAGTGCAAAAGCTGGGTTGCAGTTAAACCTCAAAAAAACCAAGATGATGGCAACGAGCTTGATTTATGACTGGCAAATAGAGGGAGAAAAAGTGGAGGCAGTGACAGACTTTGTATTTCTAGGCGCAGAGATTACTGCAGACACTGACTGCAGCCAGGAAATCAGAAGACGTCTACTGCTTGGGAGGAGAGCAATGGCAAATCTTGATAAAATAGTTAAGAGCAGAGACATCACACTGAGAACAAGGGTCCACATAGTTAAAGCAATGGTATTCCCTTTAGTAACCTATGGCTGCGAGAGCTGGACCATAAGGAAGGCTGAGCGAAGGAAGATAGGTGCTTTTGAACTTTGGTGTTGGAGGAAAATTCTGAGAGTGCCTTGGACTGCAAGAAGATCAAACCAGTCCATACTCCAGGAAATAAAGCCAGACTGCTCAGTTGAGGGAATGATATTAAAGGCAAAACTGAAGTACTTTGGCCACATAATGAGAAGAAATGATACCCTGGAGAAGAAGCTGATGCTAGGGAATGTGGAAAGTAAAAGGAAGAGGGGCCGACCAAGGGCAAGATGGATGGATGGTATTCTGGAGGTGACGGACTCAACCATGGGGGAGCTGGGGATGGTGACGGCCGACAGGAAGCTCTGGCATGGGCTGGTCCATGAGGTCACGAGTAGACGGAGACGACAGAACGAATAAACAACAACAATGCCCTTGATACCCTACCATCACCTCTAATTTGAGTTCATTGATGAGATCTGTCAGGTAAAGTAACTGATAATTTCTACCAAAGTCATTGTCACTTGGGTGCCGAAGCTTTTCTGAACTTTATGCTCCATACCTGACAAAATGTCCTTTAGCCATTTTTGGCATTAAAAAAAAAAGTTAAAGTTTCCCCCCGCAGATTTGTGCATTTATGTACATTCAATTCAGCCAGAAGCTGGCAGAAGGAAGGAAGGAAGGAAGGAAGGAAGGAAGGAAGGAAGGAAGGAAGGAAGGAAGGAAGGAAGGAAGGAAGGAAGGAAGGAAGGAATGGAGGGAGGAAAGGAGGAAGGGAGGGAGGGAGGGAGGGAGGGAGGGAGGGGATGGGGGAGAACAACCTCAAAATTTTGCCTTCCGATAAAAACGGATATTTGCTAACACTCCAGGGTGCCATGGAAGTCATGTTGTGAACAGGCAAGATGCAGCCTGATGAACAACCAATTTGTGAGAGTCTGTGGCTTGCATCATGTCAACTGGATTTCTATTTTCTCAGTAGAAACATTTCACTCCTTATCCAAGGAGCTTCTTCAGTCTGAGTAAAGTTAGTAAAGGAATCCTTAAATATGTTTCTAGGGTGGCTGTGTGACCTTGCACCTGGGGCTAGGTCATGGTTATTTTGAGATGTTTATTTCTAAGTCCCTTTATCATCTAAAGGAGGATCGTTAAGATTACCCTGCTGCTGTTGAGCTTGCGAAATGGTCTTAATCTTCCTAGGCACAGAAGACAAAGCAGGAAGGAAGATAGGGGAAAGGTTATGCCTGAGGCCCCCACCTCTATTCAAGGAAGGATTTTCCAAGTTGGCATAAATGGATTCCTTGACCCCTCTCTCAAACCACCTATCTTCTCTGTCTAAAATGTGAACATTAATGTCCTCAAATGAGTGTCCTTTTTCCTTTAGATGAAGATAAACTGCTGACTCTGGTCCTGTGATGTTACTTCTCCTGTGTTGGGCCATCCTCCTGTACAAAGGTTGTTTGGTTTCTCCAATGTAGAGTTCAGAGCACTCCTCACTGCACTGGATTGCATACACTACATTGCTTTCCTTGTGTTTTGGAGTTTGTGTTTTGAAGTTTCAAACTTCAAAGGATGGCATTCAAGAAGGCGCAGAAAACTGAACAGTTTTGGAGAGAGCTCTAAGTATATAGGGAGCTTCTTCAGTCTGAAGAAATCCAGTTGACATCATCCAAGCCACAGACTGTTCCACCTGGATGAATGAGAACCTTCATCGACAATTTGTGAGAGTGTTGCTGAAGCTGCCTGGTGCTGATGCTGGCCTTTGCTGAAAAAATTATGACGAATCTCTAAAACTTCATCATTTAAAACTGAAAGAAATACCCAAAAGGGCATTTCTGCTTGCCAATGGCCAGGAAACAGGACATGAAAATCATTCCCTACTAAAAAGAGGGCATTGGAGAGCTTAACATCATGTACACATCAATATTTACCTCAAGAATCTGTGGGTTGGAGGCATGAAGAAAACATATGGTTGAAATAGATTATTGGATGTAGAAATGATTCCATTGATCTGGAAGTCTCCTGCTTTGTAGAAATTAAAATGGTCCTTCTTCTCTCTTATCACATTCAATGGACATTTTCTCATCAGAGTCCCACAGGGAAAATGGGACAATAGTAGAAGCAGAAACAGCATTTCACGAATCATGATGGAGTTGCTTGCTATGGTTGTCTCTCAGAGAGATGCCTCATCCTTATTCTCTGGATGGAATAAGGGTGGATGATTAGGAGGAATAATCTCTTACAAAAGGGCACAGCTATAGTAAAGATGGTCCAGCCTGGTAGCAGATCTGAAAGGGCAACTTTTAATTTCAGTCTGGTATAGTCTGTGTGTACTCCAGTCCCACTGTCTGCTCTTAGCAGAGCAGAAAGTAGATACAGGCCAGCTTTTCAGGTTTTGCCTTAGAGAAGTTACAAAATATTTGTCATGATGGTTTCCAAAGTGACATACAATAATAGTGGTAAAATCCCATAGGCTTGGTTTAAAAAAGAATAAATCACAATGATATTGATAATAATAAGGGCAATTGGGAGTCACTGTTGCAACAAAGGTGTGCAGCTGCAGGAAAAAAAAAGTGTGACTCATGGTTCCAGCTTGGCAGTCAACAAACGAACAAGTCAGGAATGTTTGATTGCCTTTTATTCAGGAAAGTTTTTAAAATATTAAAAGTTGTAATAATCTTAATATCTGCTGGGAGTCATATTATGATTTATTCTGGACAGTGCTTAACTAGCCAATGGGCATATTATAATTCCTCCTCCCGCTGTCCTGGTGTGGATAAGGCCATCTTCCTAAATTCAGATCAGATACCCCAGCATATCTACATCCAGGGAATGAGATGTCATCCATATGAATCATGAGGGAAATTTGTTACAAAGTCACTTTCTGAGTTCTGAAAAGGAGATGACTAGAAATCTTCATGTTCACAGTTTCCTTATTTTCCTAAGGTTGATGGAAGATTCTGATGAATTTAAAAGTAGAGTAGATCTATGGAATGGTACAAAGGATCAACATTGGATGGAAACAGCAGAGGAGCTGGCACCTGGTTTTGCAAAATCTGGAAAGTTTAGAAATCGTTGAATAGACTGTGCACGGGTATAACAATATCTAGAGATACTCTGAATAAATGGGGTTATCCGGTGACCTCTTCCCTTTGTGATTGTGGAGACTTGCAGACAACAACACATATGTACACTTGCCCTTTGTGCCCTGATCAATTCACACGTGTGGACCTCATGATAGCATGACAGAATGCAATTAATGTTGCAAGTTTCTGGGCAAGATCTGTCTAATAATTATATATTTTAACTTTTATATTTCATATTTTGAATGCTATGTTTTACAGTATGATTTTAACTGTGATGCTTTTGATACGAATAAATAAATGTTCATAGTAAGGAGATAGTATAGTATATCCCTGGATTTTGCTGTTTTGCTGTGGTGTCTTGGACTGTCTATTCTATTTTCTTTGATTTATACTGACCTTGGACCTAAAATTGCATAAAAGAAAAGCAAAATGTAAGAACCAATAGTTTTTTCTCCTAGACCTGCTACAAACAAATTTTCTCATTGCGATGATGTGGCTGATGATGCAGTCAGGGTCTCTGTCTGGATGGGTCCCAAACATCAATTTCCAGTGAAAATGTATCTTTTCTTTTTACACAGATGAGAACAAAGCAGAGGTATAAAGTTTTCTCCTGAACTGTTTCTCCTCCATTAGACTCAGAACACTGATGAGAACTTATCTGTTAATTTTCACATTGAACTAAGTTTTCTAAAACTGTTCCAAGTTTTCAGCACTTTCTCTCTGGCTGGGTTCGTTCGTTCAGTTTTGACTGCTCTCCCAGTGAAGAGGAACCTAAGCAAAAAGTTTGTTCCTCACTCAGGATGACAGTGAACTTTGAGAGGGATTTTGTTTTCCCCTGTGAACACAATTGAATGCAGACCACTCCTTCTGCTATCCTTTACTCTTCCACTGCAGGTGGCCTTGTCACTCACAAAGGGTAGTGTATCTTGCCACTTGAATCTGGTGACTAGGACTTTTCCTCATTTCTTCTTTCTAGCCCTGGCCCTTCCCTTGCCAACACTGCCAGCACTGGACTGCAACTGGCCCCTTAACCCAAATGGATGTCCCTCCCACAGCCTTTCCTGCATCAAAAGGACCAGCTCAGTCCCTCATGCCTTAGTCCCCTTTCATTTTGACTCCCACAAATGCACTCTACATGAGCATAACCTTGAAGACCACCCACAAGCCTCAACTTGTCCAGAGTCAGCAGCTCACCAAGTGATGGGAGCCCCAAGATATTGCCCAATGGTCTGTGAGAGCTGCACTGGTTATCAACTTCCTTCCAGGTGCAATTCAAGATGCTAGTTGCCACCCTGAAAGCTTACAAGACTCAGGGCTGACTATCTCTGGCACGGCCTTCTCTCAGTGGCTTCTGCTTGCTTAACCAATAAGATTGGGAAGGGTGCACTCCCTTCTGGTCCCTTCTCTTAAAAAATATCAACGCTAGGAAGGACAGGAATGAGTCTTCTCAGTTGTGGCCCCATCTTCTCTTGAAGAGCAGTCCTTCCATGATCAGAGCAACTTTTGAAGATGATGATTTGTTTCCGTCAAATGTAATCAATTTAGCAGTGGTAGATGATCTCAAGGCCTCAGCCGGTAACAACAATAGTACATTTCATTGTTGAAACTGAAGGACAGTTAGAAGGAACTTCTCTGCAATTTGGGAAAGAGCCTTAGATTTAAGCACTCATTTTTCTCTCCCCCAATAGCAGGACAATCTCTTTATTTTCTGTGACATGTTTGATCAGCTTTGGGGTCATCAGCCACATTCCAGAACAAAAACATCATTTTCCTTTTTTTAACCAGGTGAGTCCAAAACAAGAGCCTCCTCAATTGGCGATTGTTAAACTGCTCCTCCATTTCCGATAGATGTGGATTGGCCTCACTACTCCGGACAATGAAAGTGGAGAAAACTTCAGAAGTTCTTTCGTGCTTGTAGCCATCAAGAAAGGAGTTTGTGTTGCCTTCTCAGAAAGCATCCCTGTGATATCTCAAATGATGACAAAGCCCTTCTTTTTATATTTTCCAAACAAGTTATTCTTTTTCAACTGGACTTTCACGCTTTGTCAGCTCTCAGGAATAATAGCAGCAACTGAAAAGGATAAAATTGGTTTTAGGGAGAAAATATGGATTACCACAGCTTTGCCAGACATAAGTGTGACAGTGTTTTACCAAATGTTTGATCTCCAGCATAAACACCTTTTTTATCCTTCTTAACTCAGGTAAAGGAAAGGACACAATATTCTGGTTTTGATTCATATTTCTCTACTATCAAAGACCTTGGGAACACAGCAATTCAGGGTTCCTTTTCAAGCCCTGTGTTATCTAAGAAAGTTTGGGGAAGATGGACAGAAAAAGCGAAGTGGGAAATCCCACCCCAGGATCTGGTTGCAAGATTCCTGTCTGAGGATTCATACAGTATTTCCACTTCAATCCAGGCTGTGGCAATCATCCATAGTCCTCCATGCTGCCTATTCCTCCCACCTGAGTTGGAGAAGGATGCAACTTGGGGATTATCTGGTACCAGAGGTAGTACAGCCATGGCAGGTAAGATTTTCTCCTTTGGGATTCCAAGGATATCCCCTCCTACAGTTCTTCAGTGTTACGTTGGAGAAGGGCAGGGCTGCACATGGTGTGGGGTGTTTCCCCCGTTCCCAGTTGCTAATGTGATTTCTTACTGGATGTGGTAGACTGGGGAGAGAGAGAAAGTTGCAGGTTTGGGATGCTGTCAGAAAACTGAATCCTACCTCAGTAGAGAGAAAGGCTCTTTTCCCATTTCCAGATTAAATAAAGATTGGAATACCATAGTCGCCTTCACATTCTCTCTTGATCATCTAACATTGACTTTATCTACTGTGCAAAGCAGGGCATCTCTCTTCACTTCTTGTCCTGCTACTACAAGAAGGGGTCACATCTTTTGTAGTTTAGTTAAAACTACATTTTAGTAGTAGTTTTAGATATGTGGAACATCCCACATCTGTTGCAAAATCTGGATTAAAAACACTTTTCTGGTATTTATAGGGTACCAAAAAATATTGTTTAAGAATTTCTGCTACAGAAAGAGGAAAAAATAGAATGCTGGTGTGATTCAGATTGGGCAGGGGATCTCAGTGATAGAAAGTTTACTTCTGGAAGTCTAATTAAATTTGCTAAGTCAACTCTTGCATGGTATTCCAGAAAATAAACAATTTAAGATCAGAGTTATAGAAACATATTGAGAGATTAAAAAAAAATAAAAAATAAACTAAGCATTTGCAGTAGGAAAAAAGTTACTTGTATTTTAAAACAAAGAAACAGGAACTGAAACTGAAACTGAAACATAACCCATTGCCTCTCTCAGCAGAGACAGAGAGAGCACATGGTCTATTTTACATACCAATAGTACATTGCTGCAGCTGAACACAAAAGAAGGGATTTACAATATAAAGCCTTTACTTTTGTACAAAAAAACTTGGCATTACCAGAGAGGTCAAAGTTTAACATGTGACCACCCTGACTCAGCTCACCACTTAACTTATTTGGAAACAGATCACCAATATCTACTCTGATTGATCAGTTCGAGCCAGACCTTTTGGCATTAGTGATTAACATTCCTGAGGAGGGAGTTAAACCATGAGCCCTCCTGACTCGAACAGAAAAAAAACTTCTCAGCATGACTTTTTAAAACAGAACATTCCAGATTCTTTCAAAATCATAAAATACATAACACTCCCCTTTTTATGACTAGAAAGAATTCAGAAATAAGCCCAATTTTTGAAATAATCTCTCTGTGCCTTACCCCTTCCAGTGGTTTGGTGAAGATATCAGCCAACATTAATTTAGTATCACAGTATTTTAAAATAACCTCTTTTTTGGCAATAAAATATTTAACAAGATAAAAATGAACATCAATGTGTTTTGTTCTATTTCTGGATCCTTCTGATAGAGCTAAGTGAATGCATTCCTGGTTGTCTTCATAAATCGTTATAGGCTGGTTTAAAATGACTCTAATGTCTTGCAATAATTGTATAAACCAGACTATCTCATTACACAGTTGTGCCAATGCATAAAATTCAGCTTCAGTCATGCTGATAGCTACTATTGTTTGTTTTCTGGAATACCATGCAAGAGTTGACTTAGCAAATATTTCTGAATTCTACCACCTGCATCTTTTTTCAAGTTAAATACCCATCTACAATCCAAACACCACTGATTAGGAGGTAGACTCACCAATTTCCAGGATTTATTTTCCTTTAAGGAATCTAATTCCTGCTGCATGGCCTCATGCCACCACTTAGCTATTTCAGGTGGCATCTCATTTATTTGCTCTACAGATTCAGATTCTGTGTGAATGTGAAGTGCTTTCACTACATCTACCTGATAATGTTCAGGTGGAAACTGTTAGGGAGATAACTGGCGGAGAAGGAAGGGGCTCCCTCCAGGGGGAGAAATGCATGCGTAGTACTGAATCGCTTTTCTTTCCTCCCAAGAGGCTAAAGAAGGCCCCGCCCTGATTTCTTGAACCCTTTCTCTGAGCATTACCAGTTCATTTTAGTTTAGCTGGATTCTGTCTAGGAGAGTAGGACAATAAACATTAGAGCTTCAACTCAAGTCTCAGCGTGTTTTCCTTCACTCAAAGTCAGGACAGAAACCCCTTATTAATTCTTTCAGACCTGTGAGGTAGGACAGGACTTACATTCTGATTTCCACCATTTTCCTCAGAAATCTCTTGTCTTTTCAGACAGTTCAGCTTCTTGATCATTGACTTCACTAGGTGATTATTGCAGATCACAATCAGCAAAACTTTGCTGTTCCCTTATGGATAAATCAACTGAAGAACTGGAGTTTATTTTATCCCAATTCTGCTCAGCAAAAGAAGCACTTTTACTAATTATCAGTTGATTACCCAGTATGAACCCGAAGCTCCTGTGACTGTTCAGACCCAACAAAGATAGCTTTCTTTGTTCTGGAAGCCCCCTTGTGCCTCAGCTGCTTAGGAATGTGCACCCAAGCTGTACTCCCAAAAATTCTAAAATGACTTATTTTAGGTTTTACACCATAGAACAAATGAAATGGCGCATCCTGAATTGCACTGTTAAACAGCCTGTTTTGAGCATAACAAGCTGTATTAACAGCTTCTCTCCAAAACTTAAAAGGTAATCTAGCATCTTTAAGCAAACACATCATAGCTTCCTGCAAAGTTCTGTTTTTTTCTCTCTGCAACCGCATTTTTTTCTGGCGAATAAGGATTTGATAAAATGTGCTCTATCCCTTTTTCTGACAAAAAGCTTTTAAATTTTGTGGATAAATACTCTCCACCTTGATCTGATTGGAAAGCAGACACAGGCTTTGGGAATTTTCCATTCGCCCAAGTTACAAAACTTTTAAATTTTTCAAATGCCTCATCTTTGTGTTTCAAGAAATAAATGAATGTGTACCTTGAAAACTCATCAATTAAGGTCAAAATATACCTTGCTCCTCCAAGACTGGGAAAGAAGGGACCTATTACATCAGAATGATTTATTTCTAGAGGTCTAGAAGTGGTTCTATCAGCAATTTTCTTTACAGGACTGCTGCAAGTCTCATTTTCCTTGCAAATACTACAATCTAAATATTTATCACAAGATTTTAATTTTAAATCAGCAGAAAAACTAGGCATTTGTGATATGTACTTAAAATTAGCATGAGCAAACCTTCTATGCATTAAATGAATACACTGGTCATGTATGGGAGTATTTTCAAAGACAGCCTTTGCTGTTTGATTCTCAGCTTTCTGTACTATATAGAGAGAATCTTTCTGCATACATGTGGCAACCAATTTACCATTCTTCCTAATTTCACAGCCATCTTTCTTAAAAGTTACAACATACCCAGATGCTACTAACTGACCCACAGACAAAATATTACTTTGAAAATTAGGCACAAATAAAACATTTTTAACAGTTTCCCCCAAACATGGAAGATACGAATCACCTTGACCGATGATCTTAGACATAAACCAATCAGATAAGGAAACACTTTGTTTGTTAATTTTAGACAAAGACACAAAACAATATTTATTATTACAGATATGGCTATTTGCTCCATTATCTAATATCCAAATATCTTTATTATCACAGTTTTAAACAACCTGTGCAATATGAGAAGATTGCAGAGCCTTCTTTGTTGGGGTTTGTATAATACCCAGAATTTACAGATAGATTAATTATACAGGAAAGGCTAGAGTTATCTAGGTGAGAGTTGATATATTCTGCATGTCATCCAATTAGCAGCCATTGTAGAAGGTATGATGTGACTCATATTACAGGTGCTATAGTTTAGTTGGGTGTGGCAGATAATTTGTTTGACCTATAATTTGATTGGTCAGTTTATGTATATTAGCAGAGGAGATCTAGTGTTCACTCTCTTTTTGTTGCTTCATCTCATCTGTATCTGTGTTGGACGTTACTGGACTGTATTTTGGACTGCGTATGTATATAGAGTGAATAGACTATTTTATCTAATCTCTGCTTGAGTGTCTATTTACTGCATAAAACGTATACCTTTGATGTCTTGGAGAAGCATTGGCCGCCCCAGCATTGCGTGCTCTGACATTATTTCTTGTTGTTTGTTACTTCTGTAAAATCATCTTACCTTTAAGTAACTGGTCACAGTCCTTGCAAAGGTGCCCAGGAGAACCACATTGAAAACAATGCTTGCTTGAAAATGCAGCAGCTTGAAATTCAAGGCTTTTCTGTTCTCTTGGCTTGTCACATTGAGGCTTTATTGATGAATTAGACACAGCCTTTTCTTGCCTTTTTTCCATTAAGCAAGAAGACGAGCAGACACTAGTGATGGAGTTAAATCAGCTTCAGAGATTCCTTCCATAGTGCAGATTAGAGTGTCCCAGGAATTCAACTCAGTGGCAGAAATCACAACAGGGTAATTAACATCACATGATTCCAGTCATCACATATACAGCTGGAATAGTGGACTGGGCTCAAACTGACCTGGAAGCCTTGCATAGGAAGGCCAGAAAAAGAATGACAATGAATAATGCCCTTCATCCACACAGCAATGTTGACAGACTCTATTTACCAAGGAGCATAGGTGGGTGTGGAATGTTGCAAGTACACCAGACAGTTGAAGAAGAAAAAGGGACATTGGGAGAATCTCTGAAGGACAGTGAAGAAGATGCACTGAAGCTAGTACACCATGAAAGCTTACTGAATACTGAAGAGACCGAAGTGGCCTATAAGAAAAACCAAATGAAGAACAGAAAAGAAACTTGGCAAGGCAAAGTATTACATAGACAGTACATAAAAAAAAACTAGCAAGCAAAGGAGATAACAACAAGACCTCGCAATGGCTAAGAGCAGGAAAGTTGAACAAAGAGACAGACAGGCTAATTCTAGCTGCACAAGACCAAGCTTTAAGAACAAACGCATATAAAGGCAGAACTGAGAAGACAGCAACACACAGGAAATGCCGTCTCTACAAAGAAAATGAAGAAAAAGTGGACCGCATAGTGAGCTGCAGCAAGAATATCACACAGACTGATTACAAACAACAGCATGGCAATGGGAATGTTGGAGATCGAGACTCAAATGAACATTTGATTACTATTCCAAGGAGTAGAAACCAGAGATGGATTGTTGGAAGATATCAAGAAAGGCAAAACCTATATGAAGAACAGAAGATTGGATTATAGAAATCATAGGGTATATGACAAAGAAAAGTTCCTGTGTATTGTATGAAGGACTAACATTTAAAGTTAATTGTTGTACTTAAAGTTCAAGGATAATTTGGAGGACATCTATTTCCTATATTTTCTTTGTTTGTTATTTTTTGACTTCACTTTTTCTTTTCTTTTTTCTTACTTTGTATTTCTATTTCTTTCTTTGTATTAACTTTTAATATGTATTTTAAAATTCAATAAAACTTATGAAAAAAAAGGAATGTTGGAGATCGAGGGAATGCTTGGAGAGAGCCCCCAAGAATTGGGGGCATTTCAGATGCTGTATCGGCTTTTTTATCTGTGCCGGAGCCTCCTGGAAGACGGTGGACACGGCTCCCTGACAGGCGAGGCTTTTCGGGCAGAGGCTTCTCGGGCTTGCCAGGTGGAGCTGCAGAGCGACGGAGCATGACGATGCCCTTTGGTGCAGTAGTGGACGTTGTGCCAGAGCGAATGGAGCCTCTTGGTGTGGAGATGGTGGACGTGGCTCCTTGGTGGGCGTGGTTTTTTGGGCGGAGGCTTCCCGGGCTTGCCAAGTGGAGCTGTGGAGCAGCGGAGCGATGCAATTCCCTGTGGCATGGTGGTGGATCCCCCATGGATCTTGATGGACTCCTTTTGGGGTTCTGGACGGCGGGCCAGGTGTGGAGCAGGGGACTTGGCATTCCGGATTCTGGTTCCTGCGGCGAGCCCTGGTGGTCCTCAGCGGATTGTAGTGGTGTGGCGGTGCTGGATGGTGTGGAGTGGGGGCCTGGTGGTTCCAGCTTCCCTTGCCTCTTTGGATCTTCCCGCCGTGTGGTGTGGACTTTGGCGAGAGATTTTGGCAACCCGACGGACCCTGGTGGTACTGCTGAGCCAGGTGTACCTGGGGAGTGGGTTGGTGTGTGGTGGGCTTTGCGTGCAAAGTTTGGCCCACATGAGACTCTGTAGTACCCCCCAACAACCTCAAAAGAACTTTTGGGGCTTCTGGAAGATTCTACGGGCCCTGGAAAAAGCTTGACCAGCTCCTAGTAGGATCACCGGAGGTTGATGGACCCCGTGGTATGAGTTCCAGCACTGCAGAGTAACTGATTTGATAGGACAGATTTTTTACAACTTTTACCACCTTCTGCTAATTTTTACCAACTTAGAGGACTGGTAGACATTTAACAACATTGAGGACTTGGAGAACAGCTCATTCCTATCCTATTAGGCAGCAGTGGTTTGGGGTCCCTTGGTTGTGTATGGTATTGCCCCCCATATGTGAGAGACATGGGGAGGGGGTTTAGGAGTGTTTGATTGTGTGCTAGAGTATCCTCCCCTGAGTGAGTGACAGGGGAGGGTAGTAGTGGTTGTGGTGCTCCTCTTCCACTAGTGAGAGAGGTTGGGGGGTTCACAGTAAGGGTGGGGATGGTGGTTGGTTCCCCAATAGTGCTGAGAGCAAGAGCTGGTGCGCTGCAAGGGGACCGACCGCCACCCAGGATTGAGTGATTTGAGAGGATGGATGTATGGGGTAAGGGACCCATGTTTAAACCCAGGTTTTCCGGGAGTTCGGGAGTGGAGGCTACTAGCCAAGGAAACTCTGGGGGCTGCAGGGCGGGCTATTTGACCAAAGTGGTTATGGGTAGGGGATGTTATTATGGAAACCAGAGGGCAGTCCATCTTCGGGGAAGACGCCCCCAGTGTTTGTTACCGGTAGTGTGTTCCGGCCCTTTGAGTTCAAATCCTGGCCCTGGATGACAGATCCTCGAGAGCCCTGGTCTCCGGCTGTTGCTCCTTAATGCCAGGTCAGTGAATAACAAGCCCCCCCTTATAAATGACCTCATTGTAGAGGAGGGGGCAGACCTGGCTTGCATCACCGAGAAAAGGCTGCGCCCAGAGGGGGGAGTAGCCCTTTCGGAAATGTGCCCAGCCGGGTTTCAGGTGTGGCACCAGCCGAGACACTGGGGCAGGGGAGGTGGGGTGGTGGTTGTCATCCGATAGTCATTAATGGCCTACAGGGGTGCTGCTCCACAAGTGGCCAGTTGTGGGACCTTGTTTTTCAAGTTGGGATCTCGAGGACAGTTGGGGGTGTTGCTTCTGTACCAACCTCCCTGCTGCATAGCAACCTCCTTGCCCGAGCAGCTGGAGGCCATCTCGGGGTTGGCGGTTGAGTTCCCCAGACTTATGGATCTTGGGGACTTCAACTTGCTGTCCCTTGGATATGCCTCAGAGGCGCCTCGGGAGTTCATGGCTACCATGGCAGCCATGGGCCTGTCTCAGCTAATTCGGGACCCGACTCGAGACAGTGGTCTCACCCTGGACTTGGTTTTCTTATCTGAGCAGTGGCAATGTGATCTGAGGGGAGAGCTAGATCTGTCCCCATTGTCATGGTCAGACCATGCCCCAGTGACCTTGAGATTCTCTTGTGCCACCCCACTGATGGGGTATATGCTGGCTTAAAGGGGAAAAACCGAGGCTTGAGAATAAACAGACAAGAATGCAGCTTGTTAGGGCTAACAGTGTTTACTGT
Source organism: Charina bottae (assembly GCA_023362775.1). Classification (NCBI taxonomy): domain Eukaryota; kingdom Metazoa; phylum Chordata; class Lepidosauria; order Squamata; family Charinaidae; genus Charina; species Charina bottae. The sequence goes on along the minus strand of JALMGJ010000002.1, from coordinate 28,800,839 downwards.
TTAGCATAGGGCAATAATGCAGATACAATCACATTATCGCAAAAATGAAAAAGATGAATATACAGGATACATCATTGTAAAAGGAAAAAACAAAACAAACTTATAAGCAGAGTTCCGTGTATTGATCCCAGGGCCAGAGTTCCTGCCATGGCCTATACCCAAAGCCAGGCATAGCTCACTCTGCCCAGTCCAAGGGAAGTGAACATGTGAAGAACTACATGGCTAAGAGACACTAGAAATCAAGAAGACATAGAACACCATTTTGCATGGTTGTATATTCAGTTCTTCTAGCTTTCTGATTGGCTGGAAGTTAGCTGTGACACACACTAGGCCTCAAAGCATATAGCAGTGCTGCATCTACGCACTAAGTTTCCCCCCTTCCTTGCTCAGGGGGCCTTGAGCAAGGCTTCCCACGGAAGGATATCAGGAGACCTTGTTCCCATGCAATCTAGTCAAAACAATACACACGTGACTGTTGTTATCTTGCACCTGCACTTCACGTCACCATGAGAATGCTGTGCTTTGTAAAAGATGCAATTTGCCAAAACACTTTTGCATTGAAAAGAAATCCAATTTACCAATATCATATAGTATAATAAATCTGACACCCCTCCACATTGGATTTGGACACAATGCAAACAATGATGGAAGTTGTTCAAAGCTTTAAAATACATTTGTACAGAAACAGGAAAAACAAAGGTTAATACATGTAATAATCACACTATTCAAGTTACAGTTTTTTAGTTTTTACAACCAATAGTCATCAATACTAGAAAATGGTTTAAAAACACTTGTTACACATATGTATAATGCACAATATACACTTCATGCAATGTTTTATTCAGATACATACAAATACATCATAATACAAATTATGCAGGAACAGAAACAGTACAGAGAAACAGAAAAACATTTTTTTTAAGAAAAACCGGACTTTTTCACCCCTTTGCAAGCTCACATCGAGGGCTAAATCATTTTGCAAGCTTGGTACCCTACCTGGGCAAAACTAATTCAGGGCATGTCCACTGCATTACTGCAGAGTGATATACTGTATAACAAATTAAGGATAAGCTTCCGTTACACAAATGACACTCTGTAGGAAACCAAGAACCATCTCTGTTCTGGGCTCTTGTAACTTCAACACCAAGATAAATGTTTGAATTTGTGCTGACCTTCCTCAGCTGGCAATTCTATTTCAGCTGACTGATAAATTCTTATTCAAGGTGGAAAACTTCAGTTTCTAAGCAGAAACAACTACATAGGTATGAAGTCTACACTTTCTTATGTACACATAGAAAACAGCACGTTCTACACATCCCAGTTAGCATCTGCACCATGCTATCAATGACTGGCCTGCTTTAAAATCCATAAAGCTCCCTGTTAAGTCAATGAATTGTTTGGGAACTGCCACACGTGTAGAGCCAAAACGCTTGCCTTACACACACTGTTTTCAGGGAGATCTACATTCAAATATGCTGTGCCAACATCACAATATGTAAATGGACACCTGTTTCCACGCTATGCAACCAGAAAATGCACCACACGTCAATATTCTGGCCTAGCTGTGGGTGCATACACTAGATCCACAGTTCACAAACTTCTTCTTGTGAACAAATCCCTGGGCAACACTGGCTTTACACTGCAGAGTATTATCAGAAAGAAATGTCTTTCTGAACACTCATCTGGAACCTACAGCTTACTAAAACAAAGGATAGGTTGGTTACTTTTAATACTTCACCAAAACTCTGACTATCCACAGCTGTGTTCCAATGTTCTTCTTGCCTCTCAAAGGCAGGAGCAACACATCTAGCAAAGACTGGGTTTTCTCAGGCAACTTGACACACTGTCACCTGCTAAATCACAAATCTGTTAGGCTTCACACACCCTGGAATAAGAGGACCCATGAGGAATGACCACTGTGCTTCCTCCATCACCGTCTTCTTTCCTAATACCTGACTCCCCCTCCAGGCCCTGCAACTGCTCAGGTGAAATTTCCACTCCTTCACCTGAGGGGCCCTTTTCACACTCAGAGACTGGGGAACAGAAGAAACCTGAACTGGTTTTTGCCCATCTACTGAACCATGGACAGTAGGTTTACACTAGCAAAGCAGCAACACTTCTGCAACCTTAGCATACAACCTTTCCCAACCAGTAGGCTGCTTAAAAATAAAGCACTTCTGGAGATTTGGATTTGACCATGGCTTAATGAAACAACGATAAGCCTTGGATTTTAATCAACAACCAACAACCAACAACCTGAAGCACTCTGCTTCCTTGGTTCTTCCTTCTCTGTGACCTGGGGTTGTGAACACACGCAAATGTTTCACAGACATGCAGGCACTTCAGTGAGGGGCGCTTGCCATACCAAAGAAAAATAACTTCTTTTTACAGTTGAATTCTACTACCTGTTAGTTAGAAACCACACACTGCAATCAAGGCAGCCTCTCCCCAGACATGGGATGGCACTTGAGCAACTAACAGCAGGCTATTTTTATGGTATTCATAACACCAACACTCAGCTAGAATTCCAACATTGGCAAGTCTTTGGGAGAATATTTTCCTGCAAAGCCAATTCTGGAACACATGGCTCAGGAACACTCCACTACAATCTGACTGAAACTGACCTTATTTTCATCCTACCATTGCTACATACACTTCAAAGCGAGCACAGACCTTCGCTTTAGACTTCAACAAGTAGCAACAACACAAGCAGGTATGATCATCAACCAGAAGGAACATGAAACTCGCACCCCACCATTACTTGGGACATGGGGGCTAACTAGATCTCTATGAACCAACTGAAATGGTCTAGTTAACACTCTGTCACTTTGCCTAGTAACAGACACAGTCCTGATTTTAGATTGTTTACACACAACACAATCAAGAAACCTTTGCACATTTCCTGGGTTCTAACTCAGAATGCATTTGGCTATCTGAGACACACTCTCCCATCCCAGGATACCCCAGTACTTTGTGAAAACTTTATGGATGCATTTATGATGTGGGGAACATTAAACACACAATGTCCTGTCCACACAATCTCCACAGCATCTCACACACTTGATGTTACAGGTTTGTCTCTAACACACTCAGTCTCAACACAAGCAGTTTCATATCGCAATGAAACATTCAGCACCTAGTACACTCAGACTTGACCAGGGCTGGAACACTGAGGAGAGAAAAACAACAAGTGTACACATACACATTCTTACACAGAAATATCAGCCAAAATTACTTGCTGAACTCAAGGCTGACATTTGTAACAATAACCGTCCATGTTTACAAACTTTACAGCGAGCCGAATTCAAAAACAGAGTCTCTGTAGAGAAATGCTTACACAACAGCAGCCCAGCAGAGTAGAAAACTCGGATTCGTTGTTCAGCTGACTCCTGGCATCTGGCGTCCCCTCCCTTCGTAAATCAGGCTTCTTGCATCCGCTGGACATCGGGGCAGGGAACAGCCTTGTAGAATCACAGCAAACCACGGCAAAAGTAAATTCCATACCAGGTTTAACTTCAGCTGGAACACTCTGTTAGGAATTCCCAGGGACAGCAGCAGCAGGCGGCTCCTGGAAGTGGCTTGTACAAAATCACGCACGCTTTTTCACAGTGCCAGAAAAACAAGCCTTCTCGTTCATGCCTTTTTGCAGCAAACAAAGTCTAGAACTCACCAAGGCAGGTCATCACAGTCTCACCGGTTGCAGCTTCAAACTATAAAGCTGTCTTAATAGACCACCAAGGGCAACAGAGTTCCACTGTGTAATAAAGGCTCCAACAGCCGCTCAGCACCCATTACACAGTCCGTGGGTTGCTGATATTCCGTTCAGAGGATTTGAGTCCCAAAAGCAAAAATGCCATAAGCACAGTCCAAACATGCTTGCACTTCTTCAGAGAAATCCTCTGAATCCTCCAGGGATCTCTGGAAGTGGATTTGCCACTTACTGCCACAAATCTTCTTCTTGCAAAAAGAATGATTCCATCTCCACACACTGAAGGCTCAAATGGCAGACTGACCAGACACTGTTCAGCCATTGCTGACCACTCAAAGACAACATGTTTACTCTGAAACCAGCCTCTAAAAACAAACTCCCTTTTACAGCCAGGTCCAACGCAGCAAAGAAAACGCAAATTTCTCTCTGGGCCCGTAACCTGATGGGGTATATGCTGGCTTAAAGGGGAAAAACCGAGGCTTGAGAATAAACAGACAAGAATGCAGCTTGTTAGGGCTAACAGTGTTTACTGTTTAGCATAGGGCAATAATGCAGATACAATCACATTATCGCAAAAATGAAAAAGATGAATATACAGGATACATCATTGTAAAAGGAAAAAACAAAACAAACTTGTAAGCAGAGTTCCGTGTATTGATCCCAGGGCCAGAGTTCCTGCCATGGCCTATACCCAAAGCCAGGCATAGCTCACTCTGCCCAGTCCATGGGAAGTGAACACGTGAAGAACTACATGGCTAAGAGACACTAGAAATCAAGAAGACATAGAACACCATTTTGCATGGTTGTATATTCAGTTCTTCTAGCTTTCTGATTGGCTGGAAGTTAGCTGTGACACACACTAGGCCTCAAAGCATATAGCAGTGCTGCATCTACGCACTGAGTTCCCCCCGTTCCTTGCTCAGGGGGCCTTGAGCAAGGCTTCCCATGGAAGGATATCAGGAGACCTTGTTCCCATGCAATCTAGTCAAAACAATACACACGTGACCGTTGTTATCTTGCACCTGCACTTCACGTCACCATGAGAATGCTGTGCTTTGTAAAAGATGCAATTTGCCAAAACACTTTTGCATTGAAAAGAAATCCAATTTACCAATATCATATAGTATAAGAAATCTGACACCCACTCCACAGGGAAGCAGGACCTATTTGATTGGTCTGCCCCCAGTGACTTATAGACCCAATGAGGTTTCAGAGGGAGCTGGGGGTGATACCCAAGGATCTGCTGCACGGTCCAGTGGAGGCCCTAACCATAGCCTGGAATAGGGAGGCGGCCGAGGCCTTGGACAGAATCGTCCCTGTGTGACCTCCCTTGCCAAGTTCAACCTGTCACTCCCCATGGTTTACGGAGGAGTTGAGGGTGTTGAAGAGGGTGAAGAGACATCTGGAGCGCCGCTGGAGAAAAACGAAGACTGAATCTGACCGAACACAATCTAGAGCCACTATTAAGGCCTACCTTGTGGTGGTAATAGCGGCGAAACGTGAATATTTCTCCACTCTTATTGGGTCTGCAGAATGCCATCCAACGGCCCTGTTTAAGATTACCAAATCTCTTTTGGGTCAAGTTCAATCAGTGACCCATTTACAGGGCTGTTCGGAAGAGTTTTCAGGACATCTGCAGGATAAAATCACTCGGATGTTGGACTCTAAGCGTGAGGCACAGTCTGGGGAGATGCCAGGGGAGCGTACTTGCCCTGTTATCTGGGAACGGTTTGATCCTGTTGGACCTGAGGAAGTGGACAGGATCCACCAAAGTGTAAACGCCACCACATGCCATTTAGATCCGTGCCCTTCCTGGCTGGTAAAATTGGCCCGGGAAGTGACGTGTGGCTGGGTCAAGGGGATGATTAATACATCTCTGGGGGAGGGGGTGTTCCCGGCGGCCTTTAAGGAGGCACTGGTGCACCCCCTCCACAAGAAGTCATCCCTGGACCCTACCGTACTGGATTGCAACTGAAGAGGATCCTTGAGGAAGCGAATTAGCTAGACCCCTTTCAGTCAGGTTTCAGGCCGGGATATGGGATGGAGATTGCATTGGTTGTGCTTATGGATGATCTCTGGCGAGGGCGGGATGGATCCATCCTTGCTCTATTAGATCTCTCGGCAGCTTTTGATACCATCGACTAAGGTATCCTTCTGGGGCGGCTCAGGGAGTTTGGGGTGGGTGGCGTAGTTTCATGCTAGTCCACCTCCTTCCTCCAGGGCCATTCCCAATTGGTGGTAATAGGAGAGAAGAGATCCGACCTTCAACACCTCTTATGTGGGGTGCTGCAGGGTTCAGTGCTCTCCCTTCTCCTGTTTAACATCTATATGAAGCCGTTGGGTGAGATCATCCGTCACCACGGGTTGAGGTATCATCAATATGCGGATGATACTCAATTGTATATTATCATCCCGGGTAAAGTAAGTGATGCGGTCGATGCCCTGTCTGAGTCCCTGTGGGCTGTGGAGGTCTGGATGGGGAACAACAGGGTTCAGCTGAACCCTGGTAAGACGGAGTGGCTGTGGATTGATGGCCTCTCGGATTCCAGGAAGTTTTCATCTTTGGTCCTGGATTGGGTAGCACTGCCCAATTCGGAGCTGGTGCGGAACTTGGGGGTCCTCCTGGACTCACGTCTCGAAGAGCATGTGGCAGCCGTGGCCACGAGGGCTTTGCACAACTTTGGGTTGTGCACCAGTTGTGCCCATTCCTGGATCGAGATGCCCTCCGAACAGTCACTCATGCCCTATTCATCCCCATATAGACTATTGCAATGCGCTCTACATGGGGCTACTCTTAAAAAGGATCTGGAAGCTTCAGCTGGTCCAGAATGTGGCCACATGGACAGTTATGGGTGCTGTAAGATCGGCCCATGTAACACCGCTGCTGCGCGAGCTGCATTGGGTACCTGTGTGCTTCCGGGTCCAATTCAAGGTATTGGTTATCACCTTTAAAGCCCTACATGGCATGGGACCAGGTTACCTGAGGGACCGTCTCATCCCTTGAACATGGACCCATCCCACTCGGTCATGCAGAGAGGGCATGCTACAGATCCCATCGGCAAAATCATCTAGCGGGATCCAGGAGGCATGCCTTCTCTGCAGTAGTGCCCACCCTTTCGAATACCTTTCCCCTGGAGCTGTGGCCAGTTTCTTCGCTCCCAAACTTCCAGAAAGATTTTAAGACCTTGTTCTGCTGCCTTGCTTGGGATGGGAATGCCAATAGTTCCTCTTGGGACTGGCTGGTGCCATGAAACCCGCCTTATTATTAACATCTTTCTATTTGGATTTTATATGTAAATTATTGTTGTTGTAATTTTATATTTTTAACTTGTTGTTGTGAACTGCCCAGAGTTCCCTGGTATAGAGGAGATGAGCGGTGATACAAATTTAAATAATAAACAAATAAATAATGTAGAAACAATGGTGCATTGGAATATCTGCAAGATATATTGCCTGCAAGCAAGATCTGTTGGGACCACAAAATAGACAAAATAATAGAAAATAAACAAGTCAAAATGATCTGAGACTTAAATTTATTTATTTATTTATTTATTTATTTATTTATTTATTTATTTATTTATATTTCGAATTTAGTCACCATCCATCTCACTCAAAGATCGACTCTTCAGCATTCAAACAGGCAAGCATCTGCCACACAATACCCCAGACTTAACAAGTGTTGATAAGGAAGACAAAAAAGTCTGGATAGTGGACATTGTGAGCTTCGTGTGGCACAGAGTGGTAGGCAGCAGTACTGCAACTGAAACTCTCCCCACAACCTGAGTTCGATCCCAGCGGAAGCTGTTTTCTCAGGTAGCCAGCTCAGGTTGACTCAGCCTTCCTTCCGAGATCGGTAAAATGAGTACCCAGCTTTCTGGGGGAAAGGTAATCATGACTGGGGAAGGCAATGGCAAACCAGCCCGCTCTATAGTCTGCCAAGAAAATGTCAGCGAAAGAGGCATCCCGACAAAGGGTCAGTAATGAGTCGGTGCTTGCACAGCGGACCTTTCACTTTCATGCACTGATTCCTTTGTTATTCCTTTCCCTCCTGGGAATCCTTCCTTAGAAACTTTATTTTCCACCAAAACTGGATTAAGGTTTTCCCTCACTTTCCAATGACAGCTAATGGTCTTTCTGCCAACTCCCTTTTCAACAAATCTCTCCCCTTATTCTCTTCTTTGGAACAAAAGAGTATTTTAAACCTTTAGTGGCAGTCAGCTCCTTCATTTATTTAAAAAAAAAAACGCAACACCACTTTCTAAAAGCCATTTTAGACTTTTTATATGGACATTGAAATATCTGGAAACAGCAGAATAGAAGAGAAAGAACTGGAGAAAATCACAAAATATAAAGACCTGCAAATAGATGTAGAAAGACTGTGGCAAAAGAAAGCAAAGATAGTACCAATAGTAACATGCACCTTGGGTGTAATTCCAAAAATCTGGAGCATCACTTTTACCCTACTGGCATTGACAAAATTACCATCAGTAAATTGCAAAAGGCTGCTTTACTTGGAACAGCTTATATACTGAGATGATAACTTTAATGTAGGACCCAATAGATGGACAAAAATGCCAAATCCAGTCTAAACATCTGGCTGACTGTACGACCAACAATAATAACAGTAAGCAATAACAATATAGTAAACATAATGATAAAAGATGTCTGAAAACTACTAATCTAGTTAGAACTCTCCCCAGAACCATACGGTTTTCTACGCCCTTCTGTATGCCATCCACAAGACTATATAAATACATTTTTTCAGTAGCACGCATAGGACACTAATGGTGTCATAGCTACCTCACAGATATATAGGGCACAAGAAGCAGTGTTGTGTCCTACTCTAGGGCATAGCCAGGATTTACCATGATTCAGTTTAGGAAAGCCTCTGGAATTTTGCCTTCTCACTTCTTCTTCACATGGAGGAAGACTCTGTACCATGTGATGCTTTTCCTGGACAAGTCCCCAAATATGTGGCTTTCAGAAGTTTTTGTTGCTCAGCAGGACTTTAAAAAATCTCAGTGGATGACTGCAAGGACTTCAGTGATACAGTTCCTAGTATCCACCTCAATAAACATGTAGCATACTTAGATACCATACTCTAGGTTGCAGTTACCACTATGTAGGACAGACAGAATAATAAGTGGGGGAAATATATGGCTGAAGAAACCTGACCAAAGATAGAGCAATCTATTACGTTACAGTGTAGGAAGATTTGATGCTCTCTGTTTTCTTTCTTACGTGAACACAGACATTATATTGTGGATCAGGACTTGATACAGTGTGATTCGACAGTCAGATTTATTTTCTCTTCAACCATCCATGATTAAAAGAAATCATGCTTTACCCCAGGATGAGTACCAAGCCCATAACACATTTCAATTCATATAAATCCTGCCCCCATTCACAGGTTTATCTTGCTTAGAGTCAATCAGTCTCCTCTTCAAAGTTGGACTTTGAAGAAGCCAGAGAGAAAGAGGAGTGATGCTCTTGAACTTTGGTGTTGGAGAAGACTCCTGAGAATACATGGTCAGCCAAGAAACCAAACCAATGGATCATTGAACAAATCAACCCAGTGTTCTCACTCGAGGCACAAATGACCAAGCTCAAATTATCCTACTTTCGACAGATTATACAAAAACCTAGCTCTGTGGAGAAGGCTGTAATGCTGGGAAAGATGGAAGGAAAGACAAGAGGATGATGACCAGCAGCAAGGTGGATGGACCCAATTACAGCAGTGATGGGTGCACGATAGGTCTGCCAGAGTTGATGGGAGTTGGGTGGCATAAAAATTTAAGAATGAATGAATGAATGAATGAATGAATGAATGAATGAATGAGAAAGAAAGAAAGAAAGAAAGAAAGAAAGAAAGAAAGAAAGAAAGAAAGAAAGAAAGAAAGAAAGAAAGAAAGAATTGAGGGCCCAGGTTCAAGTCTTTCTGGCAAAAATCCCTCTATGTGATCACTAAGAGTTAGCATCAACTTGATAGCACATAGTCCATCAAAGCAGAACCAGCTGTATATGTGGTTTTCATTGATTTTAGGTTCACCTTTGATTCAATATCAAGAGCCAGGTTATGGGAATAATTTATAAATTCTACAATAGACAGAAGGCTCTTACTCTTGCTATATAAGCTTTATGAAAACTCCTATTTAAAGATCTAACCCACGCCACAAATTCATTTGACAAAAACAATTACTGGTGAGGGGAGTTAGGTCAGGTGGTATCTTGGCGCCACTACTATTGAATTACTGTCCCAGTTCTGGCTTCTTCCACCCAAATTAGATCCTATGCTACCTGACTGTGCCCATGTGGCACATGGACTATAGAATCCCTGCCCACATCTTATTCTGCTGTGGGTTTTATAGACATTCTAAGGTCTCTTTATCTGTCCTAACCTAGTAAAATGCCCAGGGCATGCCGATTCCTTCCACATGCAAGCTCTTCTCTCTCACCAGTCAGACTCCATTTCTTCAGATGTTGCCAAGTTTTGCTGGACCAGCTTTGAAATTAGGTGGGTACCCACATCTTTGACTGTTGTCACTTACTGACCGAAGCCATGTGTGGAGCTATCTCCTCCCTTGATAGTTACTTGAGCTGCCCCCAAGGATAGATTACTCCCCGAGTTAGATGCTATCTTGGCATTTTCCACAGCAGGAAGTTGAACAGAAGTCTTTAATTCCACTGCCTGAATCATGCCAATCCGTGCTCCATCTGCACCTTGAAAAGTTACTGTTTCCACTTCTAGGTCTTTATCCCAGTTTTCTACTTCTAGCAAGCCTTGCACCATCTTAACTTGACCTGGCCTTAAACTAATCCCAGAAGTTTTTACAGGTAACTTAGGGCAATTCTTTTTAAAATGCCCAAACTCTTGGCAATTAAAACATTTTACACCAATAGTTGACTGTTTATGAATAGCTGGAGTAGAGTGGGCAGCAGGGCTTTTAGAACAAAATGGAGTCTTCGCAGCAGGCATAGCTAATGGACGGTTCCCCGGCCACAGCTCCTTCTGCTCTCCTCCCCTTGTACTTTGCCCACCACAACGCTGAAAACTTCCTGGCAAAGTTCCAACCATCCCCGGCACAGTTCTCCGGCTGTCTGCCACTTTAACTTGTCTGGCCACTATTTCATCTGCCACATGAGCAAGTTTCAAAGCAGTCTCTGGCTTTCTTTCACATACCCAATTCATCACTTCTGAAATCAGATAAGTCATGAGATGGTCTTTCATAATTAACTCTTTTAAACCAGCAAAATCTGTTACCTCTGACATAGAAAGCCAAATGTCAAAAGAGTGTTCTAACCTCACCTGCAACTGTGTAAAACTCTCTTGATGTTTAAGCTGAGCATACCTATATATTATTCTTGCTGCATCTGCTGTTATAGATAGGCGTTCCTTAACAAAATCCTTGAATGCTTTATAGTTATTTGCAGATTCAGCTGGAGGTTCTGCAAGAATTAGTCCAAACTCTGTAGACACCACCTGTGTTCTCAGGATCTGACAATACAAGCACTCAGAGACCTCCTGATCCTTACAGATTCTTTCAAAAAAGTTCAAAAAGACCAACGGATCAGACCCATCTGTATACTTAGGGAAAATTCTGCAGTCATACCTGTCCAAGGGTTTACTTTGCTCTCTCGCCTTTTCTCTCTCAAACTGTAATTGCATGGTTTTTAAATGTAATTCCATCATACACATAAGTTCTTTGCCAGAAATTACAGAGTCAATGCCTTGAACTCCTCCTTCAAAAGGCTGCTGTAACTGCTCTCTGCTCCTCGACACAGCTGGTTGTCCTCTAGAGTCTGAAAGCATGACAGCAGGTATTTCCTCCTTCTTTTAACTTGACTGCGAGGTTCAAGCCGACCATAAATCTCTCTGATTATGTACGCTGCCAGCCTCCGCCTCTGCTAGCTGAGACAAATTACACCTCTGATGAACAACAGACTGAGGGCAAGATTTTGTTTGCTCTCCCTGTCCAACCAGTTGTAAATCCCAATCAGTTAAATTCCTTAAAGGGGATTCTTGTCTCTGAGGGTCCCACTGGACATCATGTATGGTAACCAAGGTGTCATCTTCTGGCAACTTTAAGTACTTCTTTCGCTGTTGGAAATGGCCAGAATACCCCTCAATTGCTCCAAATACTTTGCTCTCCCGCTTTTCTTTTAGCAGCATAGATGGAGACTGAAACGGCACGCTACTCATTTCACCTCTCTCCTCCATAACTCCTACAGTCTCTTTGCCTGTCATTTCTAAACAGGCCTATGCTAGTTCTGCTTGCAAATGTCAGAACAGCCCTAACTGACCAAAAGAAGAAACCACTGCAATACCATGCATAAAATGCCTTGCCTTCTTGAAGTCAATACACAGGGAATTGGATTCACACCATCATATATCCCACTGCTGTGCCAACCATGTCATATATTTCTGGGGAGGGGGGGAAGAGGGGGGGAACTTCCCTCTTCCCTTTTCCCTTTCTTTTACCTCCCAGCTCACCGGCCTCCCAGCTGGGCACCTCCCCCCTTTTTCCTTTTCTTATCCAGATGTTCCTAACTTGGGTGCGAACCCAATTTTTTCTTAACTTGGGCACCAACCCAAGGGTGAACTTCGCTGCCACCACCCTAGTAGCATGCTCTCACAGCCCTAGGGAAAGCTGGGGGGCTCTGGGCCGAACCTCAGAATTTCCAAGGATGACTCTCCATCCAAGCCCCAAAACCTTGAAACTTAATCACCAATAACCCCCTCTGGTAGTAATAAGCCAAGTGACTAGGCAGGCTCGGTAGAATCCAATTCCACATGTATTTGATTACCAACACCAGCATGTAAGATATATTTTTATTAAATAAATATGATTAAGACTTACATTGTTGTTGTTGTTTATTCGTTCAGTCGCTTCCGACTCTTCATGACTTCATGGACCAGCCCACGCCAGAGCTTCCTGTCGGCCGTCACCATCCCCAGCTCCCCCATGGTTGAGTCTGTCACCTCCATAATATCATCCATCCATCTTGCCCTTGGTGGGCCCCTCTTCCTTTTGCCTTCCACTTTCCCTAGCATCAGCTTCTTCTCCAGGGTATCCTGTCTTCTCATTATGTGGCCCAAGTACTTCAGTTTTGCCTTTAATATCATTCCCTCAAGTGAGCAGTCTGGCTTGATTTCCTGGAGTATGGACTGGTTTGATCTTCTTGCAGTCCAAGGCACTTTCAGAATTTTCCTCCAACACCACAGTTCAAAAGCATCTATCTTTCTTCGCTCAGCCTTCCTTATGGTCCAGCTCTCACATAAGACTTACATGCTAAGGCAAAACTCTTTTTAAGACATAGTATGCAAGATAACAGTTAAAATAATAAAACTATCTTCCTAAAACTTACTGTACTTCCTTAGCCCTTTTGAATCTGGATACGTTGTTGTTTATCCATTATCCCAGGTGTAGTGAGATAAAACTGCATATTAGTTAGGTTGCTGGAGGATACTAACCCTTTTGATGATAAGAGGTATTCTGTTGCTGCTGAAAACCTTTGAAGCTCTCTCTCTCTTGCTCTCTCCTTTCCTTATTTTATTAGGAAAACTTCCCATTCCCTTACCAATCAGAAGCTCAGACCAGCCGAAGCTTCGAGGGCATTGCCTAATGAGCTACCTAAATTCCCCCCCTCCCAACTGATATTACAGCTGTAAGGGGTGATCATTAGAGTGTCCTGGCTGGCCTGGATATTGGTGACACACTTTTTAGACATGCATCATTTCGCGACACACTCTTACAGCAGGGCATCATTTCACGACACACTCTTACAGCTGGGCACAAGGCAGGCACTAGGGCCTGTGTGGAATCACAGCAGGTTTGGAGGCAGCAAGGCACAAGGCAGGCACTAAGACCTGTGTGGAATCCTGGCAGGGCTCGGAGGCAGCAGCAGCCACGACACACTGAGACACTGCAGCCGACACACTATCGTGTCCCGACACACAGTTTGGAAAGCTCTGCTTTACTTGATACTCAATATCCTAGGTAATACAACTGCTTCTTATGGAATTCACATTTTGACAATTTTGCATAAAACTGGTTCTTTAATAAACGTATCAACAGTCCTCCCACTAAGCTTACATGTTCCTCCATCATTTCAGAATAAATCAAAATATCATCAAGGTAAACCAATACCCCCTTATACAGAAAATCATGCAACACTTCATTTATTATATGCATGAAGACCCCAGGGGCCCCCTTTAACCCAAAAGCCATTACTTGACATACAAAAGTCCCCAATTGGCAATTAAACACTGTCTTCCATTCATCTCCTTCCCAGATTCACACCCGGATATATGCCTCCCTTAAGTTCAACTTGGTAAAAATCTTCCCCTTCAATAGGTAGGTCAGCATGTCCTTTATCAGCAGCAAAGGGTACTTGTTAGAAGTACAAATGGCATTAAGCTCCCGATAGTCTGTACACAACGCAGAGACCCATCCTTGTTGGTTTTGAACAGAACCGGTGTGGCCATCGATGAGGTGGCAGGGCAAATAAAACCCTGCTCCAAGTTCTTGTCAATAAACTCCCGCAATGCCTCCAATTCTTTAGGAGTCATAGAATACAACTTAGTCTTGGGCAACTCTGCCCCTGGCTCCATCAATATAGCACAGTATGATTTTCTGTGCGTGGGAGTAGGTTTAACTCCAACTCACTGAACACCTCTTTTTTAAACCCCTGTACTGTATAGGAATGAGAACATCATCCGCTGCTGTCTCTCCTCCCACCAGCTCAGTCATTGCACCTATCAGTTCAGGTTCAGTTCTCGGTTCTTTTGGAGTTAAGCCCATATAGATCCCATCAGCAAAAGTTAATTGCCCTGTGGCCCAGTTCACTTGGGGATTGCGAGCCCATAGCCAAGCTAACCCCAATACTATGGGTTGGTTAGAAATTGGAGCCACCACAAACCTCAGAGTCTCTTCATGACTCCCTATTCACATTTGTACTTCTTCTGTATAATACTCTACTGCCCCCCCCCCCATTTCTGATCCATCCAGTTGGGTGAAAATGATTGGGTCCCTTAGCTTCCTCATGTTCAGTCTCAATCCAGTTACTATAGTCAGATGCATGAGACATGTGGTGCAACCGGAAACTAGCATCCCTACCAGGTCCATGCTACACCGGCCTCCCAGCATCTCTAATTGTAATCCCATGAACATTGCTGGAAGAGTTCTACTCACCATCAGATCCATGTGCCCATCTGTTACAGCCTGTTCTTCGGTACCGCTTAGAATAGGCTCTCATCATTTCCCAATGGCCAAGCTTCCTCCTCAGCAGAATTGTTCCCCCCGAAAGAGAGGAGGTACACTCCTTCCTCTGTGGCTGTGGCTGCTACTCCTTTGCTCTTTAGTCCCACGGTCTTAGCGCTGCTGCTTGCTTCTTACTGTTTTCGCTGACTGCGGACAATGAGCAATGCAGTGGTCCTCTCAACCACACATGAAGCACAACTCATCCATAAAACACCTTACATGGGTCAGGAAACAAGCTAGGTTCTTGGCTTCCCCACTCGAATTTACCTTCAAGTCTCTTCCTCTGAATGGCTCATTCTATCCTAGGACTCCCTCTGGTGGCCCCACTGGTCCCCAGCCATAAGGGGGGTGAGCGGCCTCAGTTGCCCTGCATCCTTAAGTCCCCGCATCCATCTCTGTGTCACTGTCCCCCTCTTCGGCAGGCTGTAGGGTGGCAGCTCTGAAACTTGCCGCTTCAGCGCCATTCTCAGACTCATATTTTGAAGTGACTGCTCAATGGTTCTCTGCAGACTTGCAATCTGACCGCTCAGGGAACTCACTTCCCTTTCCACATTCTCCATTTGCCTTCTGTGCGTCAGTACAGAGGGAAGGGGGCCACTTCCTCGTATCGTTACCCATCAAGCAGGGTCCTTCTCCATGCTCTATCCCACATCCAGGGCCAAGGTTCGCTTGGCAGCCCCCACTGCTCAGGATAAGGGTACCTCTGCTTCCGGGGTTTGGGAGTTTCTGTCCTGGCTTTCACACTCGGTTCATCTCATTGGGAAATTCCTCCCATCCTCACTCCGCTCTTCTCCTGTCCAGTTCCTAAGGCTTTCAGCCTCTCTTTTGCAGTTCATTTGGAGGCTCTCTTGGGTTGAGTTCCACCTTCCCTCTCCCCATCCAAGGGATGCATCTTCCTGCTTTGGGCATTCTTCCGCCACCCGTCTGGAAGCTCCCTCCTTTTCCACTCCATCGTCTTCCTCTTCCCATTCAGGAGACACTTCTTCCAGTTCTGGGCATTCCAGCTGCTGACCTTCTTTGGTAGACGACATGATGTCTCCATGTAAGGTAACTATTGTGAGCCTAGTCCTTCTGTGATGGTCCTGATCATTTAGTTATTAATTCAGAGACTCTTACTACAAGCCATCAAAGGATATGAAAGAGTTATTTATTAAAGCAAGTGATCCTTTCCAATGCAAAGACTAGACTGAGAAAAAGCCCACACAAATGGCAATTACATTTTCTACCTTTGTACCAGTCCCCCCACTGGGGTATTCAATTCGTGACAGCCATTCCTTACATTCTCACAGTTTCCATACCTTCCAGTTACAAATCCTTCACCAAAAAGCTGATAGTGCCATTCAAACTGGCCTTGGTGTCTCGTCGTTCGACTGAACAACCCTAATCAACATTCCTAATGAACCTGCAGACATACCAGACTACCACTACAACCCCATACAACACTGGCAGGATGCTCCATCTTGACAGCAAGTCAACCACAAATGAATGATGAAAGACTCTATTGCTGTATATATATGTCAAAGGGATTTACAGTATGTATGCTTCCCCCTAAACCTAAGTAGCAGTTTTTAGTTCAAAATTTGGTAGGCTCATATGTCGATGAAGGTTCTCAGTCATCCAGGTGGAATTGTCTGTAGCTTGAATCATGTGAACTGGATCCAGTTGACATGATTCAAGCTACAGGCAGGAGGGGCAAAGCTTATATGGGGATTTGAAGACTACAATATATATAAATTGATATATTAGACAAGAAGTGTTTTTCAATGTTATATATAGATCTAGCATGTAAGATAAACTCTTTAAATTACTAAGACCAGAGATAAATCGGAAGTTGACTAATTTCTGTTTCATCTTTCTCTCTTTTTTCTTTGCTTTACTACACTTTTTCTCTTTTTTCTTTGATTTGTATTTCTATTTCTTTTTCTTTTTCAACTTTTATCTATGTATATTTAAAACTCAATAAAATATATGAAAAAAAAGAGATAAAGGACAGAGTGAACTTGGTTGGAAAGGAGAATAGCCCCCCTCAACCTGGGAATATAGAGATTAGTTCCATTCTCATCTCTCTCTAGCAGAATATCTCTGCTAGATCTGTGGCTTGAATCATGTCAACTGGATTTCTATTTTCTCAGTGGAAATGTTTCGCTCCTTATCCAAGAAGCTTCTTCAGTCTGAGCAAAGTTTGTAAGGGAATCCTTAAATATGTTTCTAGGGTGGCTGAAGGTGCACCTGGGGCTAACTAATGGTTATTTGAGATGTTTATTTCTAAGTCCCTTTATCATCCAAAGGAGGATCGTTAAGATTACCTTGCTGTAAGGAAGGAACACCACTTCGACCCATAGTCAGCAGCATTAATTCGGTAACATACAACATTGCCAGACACCTCTCTACCATACTAGCACCTCTGGTTGGACACTCTGAACACCACATCCATAATTCGGAAGAATTTGTTTCCAAAGCAAAGAACCTGAAACTGGATACAGATGAAACTATGGTCTCCTTCGATGTGTCCTCCCTTTTCACCAGCATCCCCACCACTCATGCTCTATCCGCTGTCAGGAAGAGACTAGAAGAGGACAGCACCCTTGAAAGGAGAAACCATCTCAACCCAAAACAGATCTGCCATCTTCTGGACCTGTGTCTCAACACCACTTATTTCACATACAGAGGTGACTTTTACAGACAAAAACACGGCTGTGCCATGGGTTCTCATGTGTCACCCATTGTGGCCAATTTATACATGGAAGAAGTGGAGAAGAAAGCACTCAACACATTCCAGGGAACAGCACCCACCCACTGGTTCAGGTATGTGGATGACACCTGGGTTAAAATCAAGGCCCAGGAAGTACAGGCCTTCATGGACCATATAAATACCATAGATGCCAACATTAGGTTCACCAGAGAAGACACCAAGGACAACAGACTGGCATTCCTAGACTGTGAAGTCCTCATTGGGACTGGTGGCAAGCTAGAAGTAGGGATCTACAGGAAACCCACAGACACAGATCAATATCTGATGTTTGACTCCCACCATCCACTACAGCACAAACTAGGAGTCATCAGGACATTGTCACACAGAGCAGAAACCATCCCCACCTCCATGGATTCCAAAAAGAATGAAAATCAGCACCTGAGAACAGCTCTGAAGGCCTGTGGATATCCAAATTGGGCCTTCACTAAATCTAAATCTACCAGACCTAAAACAGCAAAAGAAAGGGCTGAGACTCAGAGTAAACGGAAGAACCTGGTCATTCCTTACATGGCTGGCGTGTCTGAAAAGAAAAAAGGATATTTGGGAAACACCACATACCTGTATATTTCAAAACCACCAACACACTGAGACAGAGGCTTGTACACCCCAAAGATCAAACTCCAAAACACAAGAAAAGCAATGTAGTGTATGCAATCCAGTGCAGTGAGGAGTGCTCTGAGCTCTACATTGGAGAAACCAAACAACCTTTGTACAGGAGGATGGCCCAACACAGGAGGAGTAACACCACAGGACCAGAGTCAGCAGTTTACCTTCATCTAAAGGAAAAAGGACACTCATTTGAGGACATTAATGTTAACATTTTAGACAGGGAAGATAAGTGGTTTGAAAGAGGGGTCAAGGAATCCATTTATGCCAACTTGGAAAATCCTTCTTTGAATAGAGGTGGGGGCCTCAGGCACAATCTTTCCCCTATTTTCCTTCCTGCTTTGTCTTCTGTGCCTAGGAAGTTTAAGACCATTTCGCAATCTCAACAACAGCAAGGTAATCTTAACGATCCTCCTTTGGATGACTTAGAAATAAACATCTCAAATAACCATGACCTAGCCCCAGGTGCAAGGTCACACAGCCACCCTGGAAACATATTTAAGGATTCCCTTACAAACTTTGTTCAGACTGAAGAAGCTTCTTGGATAAGGAGCGAAACGTTTCCACTGGGAAAATAGAAATCCAGTTGACATGATTCAAGCTACAGGTTTTTGTTGGACCAGTCCACGCCAGAGCTTTTTGTCGGCCGTCACCATCCCCAGCTCCCCAATGGTTGAGTCCGTCACCTCCAGAATACCATCCATCCATCTTGCCCTTGGTCGGCCCCTCTTCCTTTTGCCTTCCACTTTCCCTAGCATCAGCTTCTTCTCCAGGGTATCCTGTCTTCTCATTATGTGGCCAAGTACTTCAGTTTTGCCTTTAATATTATTCCCTCAAGTGAGCAGTCTGGCTTGATTTCCTGGAGTATGGACTGGTTTGATCTTCTTGCAGTCCAAGGCACTCTCAGAATTTTCCTCCAACACCACAGTTCAAAAGCATCGATCTTCCTTTGCTCAGCCTTCCTTATGGTCCAGCTCTCGCAGCCATAGGTTACTACAGGGAATACCATTGCTTTAACTATGCGGACCTTTGTTGTCAGTGTGATGTCTCTGCTCTTAACTATTTTATCAAGATTTGCCATTGCTCTCCTCCCAAGAAGTAGACGTCTTCTGATTTCCTGGCTGCAGTCAGCGTCTGCAGTAATCTTTGCGCCTAGAAATACAAAGTCTGTCACTGCCTCCACACTTTCTCCCTCTATTTGCCAGTGATCAATCAAGCTGGGTGCCATAATCTTGGTTTTTTTGAGGTTTAGCTGCAACCCAGCTTTTGCACTTTCTTCTTTCACCTTCGTCATAAGGCTCCTCAACTCCTCCTCGCTTTCAGCCATCAAAGTGGTATCATCTGCATATCTGAGATTGTTAATGTTTATTTCAGCGATTTTAAATCCAGCCTTGGATTCATCAAGCCCAGCATGTCGCATGATGTGTTCTGCGTACAGGTTGAATAGGTAGGGTGAGAGTATACAACCCTGCCGTACTCCTTTCCCAATTTTAAACCAGTCCGTTGTTCCGTGCTCTGTTCTAACCATTGCTACTTGGTCATTATACAGATTCCTCAGGAGGCAGACAAGATGACTTGGTATCCCCATACCACCAAGAACTTGCCACAATTTGTTATGATCCACACAGTCAAAGGCTTTAGAATAGTCAATAAAACAGAAATAGATGTTTTTCTGAAATTCCCTGGCTTTCTCCATTATCCAGCGGATATTGGCAATTTGGTCTCTAGTTCCTCTGCCTTTTCTAAACCCAGCTTGTACATCTGGCAATTCTCGCTCCATGAATTGCTGGAGTCTACCTTGCAAGATCTTGAGCATTACCTTACTGGCATGTGAAATAAGTGCCACTGTTCGATAATTTGAACATTCTTTAGTGCTTCCCTTTTTTGGTATGGGGATATAAGTTGATTTTTTCCAATCCGATGGCCATTCTTGTGTTTTCCAAATTTGCTGGCATATGGCATGCATCACCTTGACAGCATCATCTTGCAAGATTTTAAACAGTTCAGCTGGGATACCGTCGTCTCCTGCTGCCTTGTTATTAGCAATGCTTCTTAAGGCCCATTCAACCTCACTTTTCAGGATGTCTGGCTCTAACTCACTGACCACACCGTCAAAGCTATCTCCAATATTATTATCCTTCCTATACAGATCTTCCGTATATTCTTTCCACCTTTTCTTGATCTCTTCTGCTTCTGTTAGGTCCTTACCATCTTTGTTTTTGATCATACCCATTTTTGCCTGGAATTTACCTCCGATGTTTCTAATTTTCTGGAAGAGGTCTCTTGTCCTTCCTATTCTATTGTCTTCTTCCACTTCCGCACATTGCTTGTTTAAAAATAATGCCTTATCTCTTCTGGCTAACCTCTGGAATTTTGCATTTAATTGGGCATATCTCCCCCTATCACTGTTGCCTTTTGCTTTCCTTCTTTCTTGGGCTACTTCCAGTGTTTCAGCAGACAGCCATCTTGCCTTCTTGGTTTTCTTTTTCTTTGGGACGTTTTTTGTTGCCTCCTCCTGAACAATGTTGTGAACTTCTGTCCATAGTTCTTCTGGGACCCTATCTACTAAATCTAGTCCCTTAAATCTATTCTTCACCTCCACTGCATATTCCTTAGGAATATTAGTGAGCTCATATCTAACTGATCTGTGGGTCTTCCCTATTCTCTTTAGTCTGATTCTAAATTTTGCAATAAGAAGTTCGTGATCTGAACTACAGTCAGCTCCAGGTCTTGTTTTTACCGACTGTATAGATGTCCGCCACCTTTGGCTGCAAAGGATGTAGTCAATCTGATTTTGGTGTTGACCATCTGGTGAAGTCCATGTATAAAGTCGTCTTTTAGGTTGTTGGAAGAGAGTGTTTCTTATGTACAGTGAGTTGTCTTGGCAAAATTCTATCAGCCTATGTCCTGCTTCATTTTGTTCTCCCAGACCATGCTTGCCTGTAATTCCAGGTGTCGTCTGACTACCCACCTTAGCATTCCAGTCTCTTGTAATGAAAATAACATCTCTTTTTGGTGTATTATCTAGTAGGTGCTGCAGATCCTCATAGAACTGATCTACTTCTGCTTCTTCAGCATCTGTGGTTGGGGCGTATATTTGGATCACTGTGATGTTAAATGGCTTACCCTGAATTCGAATTGAGATCATTCTATCGTTTTTTGGATTGTATCCAAGCACTGCTTTAGCCACTTCATTATTAATTATGAAGGCTAGTCCATTTCTTCTGTGGTCCTCTTGTCCACAGTAGTAGATCTTGTGGTCATCTGATGTGAAGTGGCCCATCCCAGTCCATTTCAGTTCACTGACACCTAAAATGTCTATATTTAATCTTGACATCTCACCAATAACCACATCCAATTTGCCCTGGCTCATAGATCTTACATTCCAGGTTCCTATGGTGTGTTGATCTTTAGAACATCGGATTCGTCGTTCACCACCAGCACCGTCGGCCGCTAGCCGTCCTTTCGGCTTTGAGCTAGCTGCGTCATCACATCTGGGGCTAGTTGAACGTATCCTCTGTTCCTCCCCAGTAGCATTTTGACCATCTTCTGACCTGGGAGTCCCATATTCCGATGGTATACCGACATATCTTTGGTTGTACTGATCCATTTAGTTTTCATGGCAAGAATACTGGGGTGGGTTGCCATTACCTTCCCCAGGGATCGTATTTAGTCTGACCTCTCTGCCACGACCTTCCCGTCTTGGGTGTCCCTTCACGGTTTATCTCATGGTTTCATTGAGGTGCTCAAGCTCCAGCACCACAACAAGGTAACGATCTCCTTTGCTGGAGAAGCTACAGGTAGGCTCATAGTTTTAGTTTTAAATTATTTATTTATTTAAGTATTTAATTAATTAATTTTCTATCCCACCTTTTTTATTTTTATAAATAACTCAAGGCAGCGAGCATACCTAATACTCCTTCCTCCTCCTATTTTCCCCACAGCAACAACCCTGTGAGGTGAGTTGGGCTGAGAAAGCGTGACTGGCCCAAGGTCACCCAGCCAGCTTTCTAGTCCTAAGGCGGGACTAGAACTCACTGTCTCCTGATTTCTAGATTCATAGAATTTTATTAGATTTATTTATTTATTTATTTATTTATTTATTTCTTATTTAATTTTGTATCACCTCCCATCTCCTCCAACCAGGGAACTCTGGGCAGTTGAATAATATTTATTCAAATTGTGGATGTCAACTCAGGTGTTCTCCTGTGTGTTTTTCTCTTTTATTTCCTCTTTATTTGACTGCTTCTCTTTTATGCTGGTTATTGACTCCCCCCAAAATGGAATTGAATGGAATTTTTCTGTGGATGCTCTTTATGTTTAGAAGGCACTTTTGTTTAGATGCATGGAAATCTGTCCTCCAGGATACACCAAACTTAAAAGAGAAGGAGTTCCAGTCTGCTGCTACGACTGTTCTCCATGCATGGAAGGAACAATCTCCAGGCAAGAAGGTCGGTGGCTCTAGATCAAGGAGGGGACTTGAGGATACTGGTTGAATTCACTCTTGCTCTTCTGGGCAGTGTTTGTTACAGGTGCTGATTTCCTGCTAGTTCTGGAATTCCTCAGCTATTTTTCCTTATTTCTACAAAAAAACATATTTTTTAAAAAAACAGCAAACATTTCAAAGATTTGGGACTACCATACAATTTTGCATGATCGTGTAGCCACTAAAAATTTAATAATGAAACGTGGCTGAACCCTTCAGCTGTTGTATCCTTGTCTGGTTTCAAGAAAGAAGATAAATCTTGTGGCATTTGGCATCTCATTTGTCTTCAGCCTTTAAAAAGTGGTGGCAATTTCCATTTATATTGAGATCCTCAAATGTCTGTAGGCAAAAGGACTACTGTGAACTTGGCCATGATGTGGACTTCACTGGTGGGCAGTGGAACTACAGTATATCTGGAATGCATTATTTCTTCAACTCCAAAAATAAAATAGAGACTTCTCCGCATGTGTTCAACAACTTCCTTATTGTATTCTATTGAAAATTAGTTTGGTAGTAACTTTTGGAGAAGCTTTGAAGACCACATTCCATGTTTTCAGGGGAAGCCTGGAACCAAAAGTATCTAGTCCTAAGGTCAAAATTGAGGTTCTAATTTTGATACCAAACTTTCTGTTTCGCTGAGTGTTGAAGCTTGCAGCTGGGTAAGTGTCAGGCCCAGTCCAGGAATGATGAAGAATCTATCCAGTCAAACTTCAGTTCTTTATTTGCTCACACCGTATGGACAGAAACTTGCATACTAAAGCTACTCTACCTAACCTCAGGGGAAATAACCTGGGAAGGCTCCAAGGCAGGGCTTCTCTGAACCTCTTAGTCTTCCCACTTTCCATCCCTGGACTGTGTTTTCTCTTGGCTTGCCCTCCTCCTTGGAATGTGCTCCCTCCTTTCTGAGAACCAGCAGCATTGCTGAAATCCACCACAGTAACCACAGGGATCTTTGACAGTTTATAGTATAGTGCAGTGCAAACCCTTCAAAAGAGATGCCTCAGACAAACATACAATGCATCACTTGTTGAATCACTGAAAAGCCACTTCTTTTCCAGGCTCACACAGCTGATTCAAAAGCTGCTCTGGCTATCACTGCATGTGTGTACAAGACTGGGAAAAGACACTGTTACTGCGATGTTTGAAAAAGAGGATTGCATGTTGTTCCTTGGTTTTCTGCAGATCCTCTTGGAAAGGATGTGCACAGGATCTGAACCTGATCTTCTGAGGATTTCTGCTGGATCAGAATGACCCATCTGGCCAAGTTCAATTGGGCAATATGAGGCCCATGAAGAACTCACTTCCAATTTTCTTTTGCGGTAGTTATAAGTGTAAATTAACTTCTTACTCCATAGTTACAGCGTGACTTTCACTTTTTTCTATATTCTTTTTTCTAACCATCAAAACCATATATCAAAAGTTCATTTTTTTCTGTTTCATCCAAAAAGTCTATAAGGGGTTTCCAATGAGCGTTAAACTTAGTTTATGTCTTTTTCTCAGCAAGTTCCGTCATCTTTACCATCCATTCCTCCATTGTGGGTAACGTCTTTCCACCTTTGTGCATATAATAATCTTGCTGTGCTTATCATGCATAAAAAAAAGTTCCATGACATCTTTCTAACTGTTTATCTATCAGTCCCAAAAGAAACACCTCTTGTTTCAATTGTATATTGATTTTTAAAATCTTCTGAATTAGTGTAGGTAGTTGAGTCCAAATTTTTTTAGGTTTTTTACATGTCCACCAAACACCAACATGAGGCCCATGGTGGGATTCAGAGACAATGCCCTGCTTCTCTTTCAGCTTTCAGTAAAAATTCAGCTGCATGTCCCATAGCAGCTCTTTTTTTTAAATAAGAATTTTATTAGATTTAAGACAAAGATAAAAACTACAAAAAAGCAAAAAACTACAAAAGGAAAAAAGAGAAAACTAAAAAAGTGTGAAAACACAAGAGCTTTTTTTTTGTTTACAATTACAAGAAGAGATGACTTACGACTTTTAACAGCAAGGATATACAACAAATTTTCCATAATCAATCCCATACTTATATTAAACCAAGAACACATTATTTCTATAAATCATTCAATTGGCACATTATAAAAATCACTAAATACAGTTGCTCCATCCCCTTATATTAAAAAAAAAAGAATATACACACACACACACACACACAAACACACATCTCATATTGGCACATTATAAAAATCACTAAATACAGTTGCTCCATCCCCTTGTATATAAAAAAAATTATATATATATATATATATATATATATATATATATACACACACACACACACACACTGTATACACACACACACACACACACACAGAAACACACATCTCATATTGGCACATTATAAAAATCACTAAGTACAGTTGCTCCATCCCCTTATATTAAAAAAAAGAATATATATATATATACACTGTATATATACACAGAGAGAGAGAGAGAGAGAGGGTGTATGTGTATATATATGTATGTATGTATGTATGTATGTGTGTATATATATATATATATATATATATATATATATATATATATAAGCGGGTAAGACGCCAGGCTTGTTGATCAGAAGATCGCAAGTTCGGAGGTTCGAATCCCTAGCCCTGCGTGCGGAGTGAGCTCCCGCATTAGCTCCAGCTCTTGCCAACCTAGCAATTCGAAAGCATGCAAATGCAAGTAGATGAATAGGTACCAGTTCGGTGGGTAGTTAACATCGTTCCGCGCGCGTCATGCAGCCACATGACCATGGAAGTGTCTTCGGACAACGCTGACCCTTCGGCTAACAAACGGAGATGAGCACCGGCCCCTAGAGTCGGACACAACTGCACAAATGTGCGGGGGGAACCTTTACCTTTATGTATATGTATATGTATATGTATATGTATATGTATATGTACAGTATATGTACATGTACATGTACATGTACATGTATATCCATGTCCATATCCATGTCCATATCCATATCCATATCCATATCCATATCCATATCCATATCCTAATCAACTTCCCACCCAAATATAACATTTATTTAGTTATTTCCTTCCTACTACTATTGTATAAATTTCTGTCTACTATAATAAAAATCAAACTAAAAAACATATAAATTGTCTGCCATTATAAATATTAATACAACAATTATGAAAGTTTTTATCATATTAAGCCTAAGGCCAAGCATTTATTATTATACCTTATTAATCTTAATACAAATCGTTAAAGATGAATGAAGTCAAACAACCCCTAGAAACAATCCAAATAAATATTTTTAAACCCTTACCCCACTTCAAAATAATCCAAAGCATTTACATATCCCCACACTACACAGAGAGTTTTTTTCATAAAGAAATCAAACAGCCCAACTTCCCCCCTTAAAAGCTCTGACTTCTCAGGAGAAAGCCTCCCATAAAAAAAAAAAATCCTTCTTTTCCATAACATTCCATCAGAAAATCAATCTCACTCATGACTTGCAATTCGAACTGTCCCTTTAATTTCTTCAACTCCACTCTCCAATCTTCATCTAGAATTTCAATTTCAAGTCCCAATCTTGCTGTTACAAGAAACGTTTCTATCATTGTTAAGCTCTTAAATTTCTTCCATGACATCCACAACCAGATGACACATTTTAGACATCATGTTTTCCACAATGTTTTCTACAAAGTCCTGAATGCCCTG
This sequence comes from Charina bottae, assembly GCA_023362775.1. Lineage (NCBI taxonomy): Eukaryota > Metazoa > Chordata > Lepidosauria > Squamata > Charinaidae > Charina > Charina bottae. The sequence continues at coordinate 28,774,352 of JALMGJ010000002.1, read as the reverse complement.
CATAAAAACTTGACAGGAATCAAAAAGAATCTGTTTGAAGTCTCAACGAATATCCGAGAACATCTGATTGAAATCCTCCATGTCTCACGTAGTAAATTATGGCACCCCCTAGTGACTTAACCAGTGAAAGTGGGAGATAATAGAAAATTCCAAAATGTGTTTACACAAGTGAAAGTATGATAACAGGCAGCTCCCCAGGAAAAGTAGCAACAGGAAGCTGAAACTTCAAAACAGCAGATTCAACATGCAGGAAAATGCTAAAAACCTTCAAATTTAGTAGAAAAATAATAACAGGGAGATGATTATGTACTCTAAACCTTCCTCAATATTTGGATAAAAAACAAGCCAAAACTTAAAAATATTTTTTTAAAAAAAAATTAATCCGAAATATAACGATAAGCACCAAGATATCCAGCTTCTCCTTGCTGGAAAAAGCCTCTCTTAGGGTACATATAATTAAAAAATATATAAATTGGATGATTTAGAAATGGGGTGGCAGGTCTTAATGTCCCTTTAAGGCTACAGCACGGCTTGGAAAATTATGATGTCCCAGCCTCCTGGCAGCTCTTACCAGTCAGGCGCAAACACTGTTTACGATCTTCTGGCTGCAAGCTGCTGTCCTGGAGGAAAAATATATAAATTCCGAGCATCATCCTTTCACTGTAAAATGCTCTTGGGTTTTTTCTTGCCCAAAAAACCTGCTGGGTTGTCAGTTCTGTCTGCGGAACCCACAATCACAGCTGTTCACTCTGCCATATCCTCACCGGAAATCATCATTGCAGCTCTTAACTATTGCCTATTGATCTTTTGTCATGCATGAATTATCTCTTATCTTTTTTGTAGCCATCTTAGTCTTAGCCAAATACTGCAGAATGTGGGCCCTAACTTTTCTCTATTTTTCCACCACACCAAATCTCACTTGATTGATGATTATGTGCCACCAAGTTGGTTTTGACTCCTAGTGACCACATACATAGATTTTCTCCGAAACTCACATTTCATTACCTCCAAACACATAATCCCAATAATTGATTTAAATTGGATTTTTCATGATATTACAGCCACACATATTGTTAGATACTAGCTAAATAAAAATGGCTTGTGTTTTTCAGATGCAGACAGTTGCAGCCCATGTCCAGATGACCAGCATACCAATAAGAAGTGAGATCAATGTGTCCCAAAAGTTATAAGTTTCCTACTCTATGAAGAAACATTGGGACTAATTTTGGCTTTCTTTGCCCTTGCTTTGTCCCTTACCACCAGCTTTATTCTGGGAATCTTCATTAAATACCAGGAAGCTCCCATCATCAAGGCCATCAACCGAGACCTCACCTACCTTCTCCTGGTCTCCTTCCTGGTTTCCTTCTTGACCTCCTTTCTATTCATTGGTCATCCCAAGAAAGTCACCTATTTTCTTCGACAAACCACTTTCAGTGTTGTATTCTCAGTTGCTGTGTCTTCCTTGCTGGCCAAGACTGTCATGGTGGTTTTGGCCTTTCTGGCCACAAAGCCAGGCAGCAGGATCAGGAAAACATTGGGGAAGAATCTGGCCAACTCTATTGTCTTGTGCTGCTCAGGGGTTCAGGTGGGCATCTGTATCATATGGCTGGAAATCTCTCCCCCATTCCCAGATTCTGATCTCCATTCCGAATCAGGACATATTATGCTACAGTGCAATGAAAGTTCAGTCACCATGTTCTACACTGCACTTGGCTACATGGGCTTTCTAGCTGCCATCTGTTTCTTGGTGGCTTTCATAGCCCGAAAGCTGCTGGGGACCTACAACGAAGCCAAGTGGATCACCTTCAGCATGTTTGTTTTCTGCAGCGTTTGGGTCTCCTTTGTCCCCACCTACCTGAGCACCAAAGGAAAATTCATGGTGGCTGTGCAGATCTTCTCCATCCTGGCTTCCAGCCTGGGCTTTCTGGGCTGCATCTTTATCCTCAAATGCTACATCATTCTTCTGAGACCTGAAATGAACACCAAGGAGTGTCTAATGATGAAAAACAATTATGGCTCATGATTTTAGATCTTATTTCTCTACAGCTTACTGGTGTTATAAAATAACATGCCTTGTTCGTAATCTCATTTACAGGTGTTCTGAACAATCGTTCTCCATCCATGTGAGTTCTCAATTACAATGGCTAACTATGGGTAGTCCCTGGTAAATGACCACTCATTCAGTGGCTGTTCAAAGTTATAATGGTGCTGAACTTGTTCTACTTATGACTGGTCCTCAAAGTTACTGCATCCCAGCACCCAAATGGTCACAGGATCAATATATGGGTGCTTAGCAACTGGCTCACACTTACAACAGTTGTAGCATCCTGTGTGTCAGATCACCATTTGCAACCTTCCCTGTCTGCTTTCAACAAGCAAAATCAACGGGGAAGTTGCAAGTTGCTCCCAGCACTATTTCTCCCAAGGATCTCTGCTATGGAGTATGAGATCCCAGGGATCTCGTAATCCATGGTGTGTGCTCAGGCTGCAGCAGCCCTTCTCCTCCCAAACTCCGCTTGTGCCTTGCTACAGCATCCTCCTCCCAGGCAGCATGCACTCACGTGGCACTACACCACTCCCTCCCTTGCCCGCACACATCTGCTGCAACAACCCTTCCCCCATATCACTCCATAGTACTCACCTACCCGCCTGCCTGCTTGCATGGTGCCAGGACTTGTAACTTCCTGCCAGCTTCCCCATTGACTTTGCTTGTTTATAGCTGGCAGAAAGTCTCAAGTCATGTTCACCTAAGGTCCTTGTTTAACGACCCATGATCCTCACTTATAGCAATGAGGACTGCTAGAATTGCTGTCATTATGTGATGCGGTCCTGTCATGTTGTACTTTATGACTGCTTTGCTTAGCAATGGAAATTCCGGTCCCAACTACCATCATTAAGTGAGCACTACCTGTAAAGAAACTGAAGAAGTAATGTTCAGAAGTTATCTTCTTTGAAATAATTACATTAAAATCACATGGCTAACTTAAATATGTTTTTTGAAACCAGTACAGATAAACTGTCACTAGGAAACTTTTGTGATCTTGTTTTTAGATGAGATGAACATATGATGCTCATGATGATGAGTGTTTTTGAAAGTGTCATATTGTGAATAGAGCTTTCTTTCTTCTCGCTTGATGTCCATATATATTTTGAATGTTATTCTTGTAAATATTGGCAGCATTTAGTGTTGGGTTGTGGGCACCACCAATCAGTGATCAAAGACAGAGCAGTGCAGAAACTCTGGAGGATCTGGCAACAACTTCTGGCTGGATGGTAGTGGTGACAGCATGTCCAGCAGAGGCCTTTTCATTGCCTTCATGATGCCAACCTTGGTTGAGATGGCAGTGACTATTTGGTAATGTCTGACTCAGTGTTTCAGAGCTTCTGGTCACCTGAGATTTGGGACTGAGTAGCAGAGGAAGTCTATAGGTTGATGTGGTAGAGGAACATCTTAGGTCTGGGGGCTGCTACAAACCTCCTCAAATGGAACAGAGGCCAACTTGTAAATCGGGATATTATAAATCCCCCTCACCCTACCTGGATGTAGATGAGACTTCTTTAGGACTTCTTCTTCTACTACTACTGGCCAACTCCTTTGGAATAATGGAGCTGGTCTACTCCTTAGTTAACATTGCATCTCATGATTTTGATCTCACTGCTTCTACCTAGAAGTCATCTTTCACCATCAGTGATGTTCCTCACTGGAGATGTACTGTCTCTAAAGGAGAAGGTCCACCAGGACTCCTGACTGAAGCTGGGTAGGAAGGTGGAAGCCATGGGCAAGAGGGTTATTTCTTAATTATACCTGATGGAATTCCAGAAGGCTAAAAGGTGGGGACCTACCAGACCACTGGGGGGAGAGTGTTCAACAAATTAGAGGCAGCCATGGAAAAGCTTCCAGATCCTGCTAGAGGGCAGCATTTCAGGGAAGGGACCTTGAGCATGCCTACCCTATCTGATCTAGTGGGACAGACAGATGCTCTCAAAATCGAAACCTTTGATGGATCACAGGTGGATTATTCCTGGAAGAAGGATAAACCTGGCCAAAGCAGCCATCAGCATTTCATGAAAAGTGAATTGATGGGACCAAATCTGCTGAAAATTGGACTACTTCTGGGGTCCCTTAGGGAAAGGAGGATGTTCAGAACAACTTTCTCAGAAAAATATTTTCTCAAATTATACGTGAATGAGTCCCTGAATTTATATTCCAGATTTTATGAACTAGACATACCTGGAATGAAGAATTATGACCCATGAATCGGAGATATCTCTTACCACTTGGGGTTAATGAATAGAATAGAATAGAATAGAATAGAATAGAATAGAATAGAATAGAATAGAATAGAATAGAATAATAACTTTATTGTCATCCCACTATACAGTACACTATACAAGTGCACAATAGAATGACATTTCGTTGCAGTTGGCTCACAATTTCACTCAAGCAATAAAATACTAATGATAATAATAAAAAAACATAATTACTATAAAATACCCATTCTTATAAAATATACATTCTTATAAAATATACATTCTTTAACTCACAATTTCAGTCAAACATTAAAATACTAATAAAAATCCATAATTACTATAAAATATACATTCTTTACATATCCAACATATTTCACCGAAAAGAACCTATTTGGCATTCAAGAATCCAATAGCCTGGGGGACAAAGCTGTTTCCCAATCTGGCTGTTCTACATCGGATACAGCGGAACTTCTTCCCAGAGGGTAACAAAGAAAACAAACCATGAGGACTCCAGGCTTGGCTGCCAGCTCGACCAGTCGAATTTCTCAGAGAAGCTGAGAACTGACTGAATTTTCCTTGCTTGCAGTGGATTGCAGAAGTTGTGGACCACTGAAGTTTTTTCCCCTGGAGAAGGGGAGACCAGAAGATTACTCGTGGGGCCATTGGAATTGCCTACCCTTGTTTTTTCTGTAGTTTTCCGCCGCGGAAAGAACAGGGTAAGTGCAAGGGAAATGGCCGAGAGATATCAGGCTCTCGCAAGGGAAACAAGTCTCTTTGAAGAGACACAAGAGTGTCCAACCACTTTTAGATCACTTTAGGAATGTTTTTTTTTTAGATTAGAATATTTTTGAAATCTAAGATCTATCTTTTGGACTTTGTTGAAAATGTTGGCTAATTTTGTGCTTTCTTTGCTATAACTGATTCTGGTGGAAGTTTGATGGATTCTATATTTGCAACATATGAAACGTCTGAATTTTTTCTACCTTTCTTTTGTATTCGAGGGATTTAAGAGACTTTGTTTGTAATTCTTCGCTTGATAAACTAATTGACAATCTACTTTTTGAGAAACATTTGTTTGGATTAAGCAGCCTGCAGTTTGAAGAACAAAAGCACAGGGGAACATCTGTAAATTCTTTTTTCCTTTTTCTTTCTATATTTCTATAGAGTGGATTTTGTTTTACTTGGAATTTATATTTTATTTCCCTTTTATCTGTTTGAAATATTGCTCCCTCCCGTACTTTGGATTATTGGAATGTTTTTTTTTAATTTCATTTGATAGACTTTGTTGGTAATATTCCATGAACAGACCAACTTTTGTTTTGACTAGAAAAATCTGAAGGTCATAGAAGTGAGATGGTTTTTGCAGCTGCAATTCTACTTCTTTCAGGGATTAGAAGGTCACTGGAATTATTATTGATATCTTTGCAAGACCAAGAGAAAGAAAAACAAAAAATAGAATCTGAAATAGGAAAGAAAAACGTTTTTGAAATAGAAGAGAAACAGGAGGAGGGAATTTTGGATGTATTGGCTCAGAAAAACATTCGGAAGGCTATACATTATAATTTTGATATAAAAATGTTATGGTTGTGGAGACAGGGAGAAAATCTGAGTATGCAATTGGATAGATATTGTGAAATACAAATTGCTCTGATACTCTATATGAGACATAGAAAAAAGCAGGCTGTATATTGTAAACTTGACTTTGCATATTATGAACTTGGCATAACCTAAACAGAAGATTCAGTATTATGATTGGGATATAAGGTTAATGAAAAAAATGGATTTGGATTGTATACTTGCGAACTTGCCATTGAGTATAAGTGATATTCTAAATCTAAGATATAAGGCTAAACACAAATATAAGTTGATATTATAGATTATTGTTTAAGATAATGATATGATGAGATGGTGTATATTGCGAACTTGCCATTGAGTATATATTATGTATTAAGTTAAGTATTATATTAGGTTATGTACTAATGGAATATATAATCATAATATGAATAGAATATATTGTAGTTTATTAGAAGTACATAAGGCTTTTATTTGTAATACTAATTGGACTTTATGGAAGAGATAAAAATGCACTAATGAACATTCAACACTTAATTACTACTTCAAAGAGTGGAAGCCAAAAATGGATTATTGGGAGACAGTAAGAAAGGTGAAACCCATATGAAGATCAGAAGATTGGATTATAGAAATTAAAAGACATATGACAAAGAAAAGTTCCTGTGTATTATATGAAGGACTACCATTTAAAATTAATTATTGTACCTTAAGTTCAAAGAGAGATTGGAGGACATCTATTTTCTATACTTTCTTTGTTTATTATTTTTCAACTTCACTTTTTCTTTACCCTTTTTTCTTATTTTGTATTTCTATTCTATTTCTTTTCTTTATTCTAACTTTTAACATGTATTGTAAAACTTAATAAAATTATTATAAAAAAAAAAGAAAACAAACCATGATGAGGATGGGAGGCATCACTGATGATCTTTCGAGCTCTGGACAAACAGCGTGCATGTGCTAAATCTTGGATGAGGGGCAGAGATATCCCAATTATCTTTTCTGCTGCCCTTACCACTCTCTGCACAGACTTTCTATCTGAGGCCCTACAGCCTCCAAACCAGATGGAAATACAGCTTGTAAGTACACTCTCTATAGTGCCTCTGTAGAAAGTAAGGAGAATGGAAGATGGGAGATGTACTTTCTTCATCCAATGCAAAAAGTGCAAACGTTGCTGTGCTCGCTTTACCAAAAATGTGGTATTAAGGGACCAGGACAGACTATTTGTTAACTGCACCCCCAGGAATCTAATGCTACTGACTGACTCCACAGCTATGTTATTGATAAAAAGTGGAGTGTGACTGCACCGGTTCTTCCTGAAGTCTATAATAATCTCCTTAGTTTTTTCCACATTTAAAACCAAGCTGTTTTTATTGCACCACTCCACCAAACCCTTTACCTCCTCCCTATAAGCCCACTCATCCTCACCCCTGATAAGACCCACTACAGTTGTATCGTCCGCATATTTCACAATGGAATTGGTGGTATACTTGGTGCAACAGTAATGTGTCATCAGGGTGAACAACAATGGGCTCAAGACACAGCCCTGTGGGGAGCCGATGCTTAGGGAGATAGAGCTAGAAGTATTATATCCTACCTATATTTAATTATAATATATATATATATATATATATATATATATATATATATATATATATATATTATAATTAAATTTAATTTAACTGGTATAGTCAAAGGCTTTCACAGCCGGAATCCGATGGTTGTTGTGGGTTTTCCGGGCTGTGTGGCCGTGTTCTGGCAGTTTTGGTTCCTAACGTTTCGCCAGTCGCTTATTAAACTTATTAAATTTGTCATAGTTGCCCACTCTATTAGACTATGGGCAGATTACAAAATTCAGAAACAATAAATATAACAAACACAATGAAACACACATAAGCACACATAAACAGGTAGCCCAGACTTTCTGCCCTGCAAAGCTAGTTTTCTGAAAGGGACAGGAATACCTGGGGATTAATCCCAGTTCAAGCCTCTGGTTCTTTCATTACCTTAACATTTGGTTGATTTTATTTCATTATGCTGTATGAATGCAAAGATGATGGCGTGTACAGCTCTTTGATGTCTTAGCATGATATGTTAACTCTATATGTCACATCCAACAAACCATGATCAGAATAAAGATTTAGACCTTTGTGTGATCCCAGCCCAACTTTCAATTCCACCCATATAACACCCTCCCATCCATCATCCACACATTTTCTTTATTTTTAGAAGGTGTCTTTGTCTAGATGTACTGAATGTTGTCTCTTAGGATACGCCATCCTCACAAGAGAGGGAGCACCAGTTTGCCACTACGACTGTTCTCCATCTATGGAATGAATGATTTCCACACAAGAAGGTAAGTGTTTTCTTTCCTCCAAATATTAAATCTAATGACTAGCCTATTTTTCCCTTAATCCCAAAGCAAGATGAAGAAAATTTCATTGGCGTCAAACTAGGACTGGCTACCACTACACTCGTATAGCACTGGGAAAAAACAGTTCTTATTTCAACTTACTGTTGAGATTCCACAGATAAGTGTACATAGGATTACTTATTCTCCCTGGAAATGCTACCATGGTCAGGATGTGGACCTCACTGGTGTGGGAATAGAGTTACAACCAAAATGCATTAGCTTTTCCAGCCTTGGTCCATGATTGGCTTTCACTGGCATGCCAACCACCACACATAAATTCAAAGCTAAATTCCACTGAATCCAAATTAAATATCAATTATTCGACCTAATACAATTTCTCCCCATGTATTCAATAGCCAATTATTCTGACCTAATAAACATCAGTTTTGTGGGAATATTAGAAGAGCTTTGAAGGCAAAATTCCAGGATTTGAGATGTGGTCTATAGCCTTAGAGCAGGGTTTATCAACCAGGGATACGTGGAACCCTAGGGTTCTTCAAGAGGTCACTAGGGGTTTCCTGGGAGATCACAATTTGTTTAAAAAATTACTCCAAATTCAGGCAACTTCACATTTAAGAGGTAAGTTGTATTCTTTATTCTTTATTTTTTATTAAGAACACTGTTAATGCATATATACAGGCCTACACATGAAACAAATATAATAATTTTTTAACTTCTGGATTATATTTGAGCCTAAATGTGCAGGGGTTTCACGAGGTCTGAAAAATATTTCAAGGGATCCTCCAGAGTCAAAAATTTGAGAAAGGCTGAATTAGAATGTCCCCACTGGCTAGTTAAAAAGGCTAAATTCTTTTTCATTGGCGATCACTCGTAGCCGAGTAAGATTGTCTTCCAAAGGTAAAATTTTAACGGTGGATCCGTAAGTGGCTATAAAGGCCAATTCTGGATCCGCATAACCTCCCACAATGAGGGCATAGGTTTCCGGGTGGGAGACGGTCATGATGAGGGTTTGCCTGACGTGCCTTCCTTTTAGCTCTTTTCTCCTTTTCGCCCTGTACTCGTGCTTCTTCAAAGTCCATAGCACCATTAATAAAGGATGACCTCCAATTGAAACGCTCATGAGTTAGGGCTTCCCAGTTCTCAATGCTGATATTACATTTTTTTAAATTAGCTTTTAGCACATTACCATCTTTAGAATCTCAAGAAAAAGTTTCAAGTCTAAAAAGCAACAACTTCCCTGAATTGTTCCCTTCTTGATTCTTGAACTCACGCTATGCCCCTGAGTCAAGCAAAACTGTTTTCTCCAACTGCACACCTCTGTTGCAAGAGACATTCCCAATTCCCCTTCTCATTATTACAATCATGGTTATTTATTCTATTTTGAACAAAGCTGATGGGATTTCCACCACAACAACCATTAGTTTTCAACCAATGTGACAAAAAACATGGGTTATACAAAAACTGAAAATCTGACCTGTCACTACCTCCTGCTCTACTGAGAGCAGCAGATGGGGTAGGATTGTGCAGGGACTGTGCCAGTCTGAAATTGCAGGTTCCTCTTCCAGATCTGGGGCCAAGCTGGACCATCTTCACTGCAATTGTGCTCCTCTGTGAGCTCTGAGATCCAACACTCTGCCAGAGAGAGAACTCTAGGAAGCATCTCCATCAATAGATGAAAAATACTGCTGATGCAAATGCAGCTCTTTCTCCTCCTGTCCCAAATTCCCTGTGCCACCATGCTGATGAAATGTCCATTGAAGGTGATAATAGAAGAAAAAAAGGAGTTTAATTTCTACAAGCCAGGAGATTACCTGATTAGTGGAATTACATCTGTAATGTTTCCTGCACTTTTCCCATATATTTTCTCCGAGCCTCCAACCCACAAACTGGAAAGGTAATTGATGGCATGTACAGTATTCTGGGGATTGATTTTACCCACTGCAATATCTTTTTATAAGGAATGACTTCCTTTTTCCAATTCCTAACCTTGAGAAAGTCAAGTCATTATTTCTTCCCCCCAATATGCTTTATGGAAAAGGCTCTTGGGGCACATGATGATATTAGAGCTGACCATGAGGTGTTCCTTTAAAGTTCTTCCACAAAGGTCAGCATCAACATTAGGCAGCCTTGGCAGGACCCTCCCAATATGCCACTAGCATGGGTGGGGTTCTGCCTCTCCTCAGATTGATTCCCTTGGTCCTGTGGAGAGTCAGAATATACCCTCTGAGCAGAACACGACCCCTTCAGCCTCCTCCCCATCTCCTCTACTCCCCTACATTGCACTCTGTCCTTCCTTCCTCCCTTTCCCACCTTTCTTTCCAACCAATGCCTTTTACCTCATTTGTAAGCTTCTGTGCCTTCCATTTTACCTTCATTTTAAATAAAAGGAATACCTTTTAAAAACCAAATTCAAGGAGGACAGAGGCCTTAATTGATAAGCTGATGGTTTAGCTCCAGAGGATGACATTAAAGATTTCTGAATATAGGGCAATAACTCTAAAGCCATAAATATTCTGGAACAAAACAATCTCTGGTCTAATGTTGAGTTGGGGATCATCTCCATGCAGCTAATACCAACTGCTGAAGAGTTCATTTACCATCACTTGAATCCAGCCATTAGTCACCTCCTGGGTGGTATAATAGGAAGAATTAGTAACATATTATGAAAACATGTATGTACACTTGGTAACACTCCCCTTTCAGCCTTCAGGAGGGCTGTGAAAAACTGGCTCTTCCCCAAAGCATTGGGCTAGGATATGGGGTTGAGCTGTGAGGATGGTTGGTCTGTTACCTGGGGTAAGGGTTTGTTTTAACAAGGTTTTATGGCTGGTTCTGAGCTGCCTAGAGTCATTTATGGGATAGGCATCCATAGAAGTCCTGTAAAGAACTAAGTAAATAAAACAAGAGAGCTTTGGTTTTGCAAAAGTTTATCCTAAACCAATTGAAACTGATAAACTACTAGGAAGCCTCCACTTTTTTTTACTTGTTTTCTCCAATTTTTTTCTACTAGTTTTCCTAACTTAGTTAGTGATGTTGTAAGAGTTATTTTCTTCATCCCCACCTCCCCAGTCATAATATGGAGAAAATGATAGAGACCTCCGCAGTCATAATTTGGAAAAATTATATTTACGTCTTTGGCAGGATCCCTTTGATCCTGACATACCAGGCTTACTCTATCTTTTTGGTGTTTGTTTTGGGAAGAAGCTCCCATTGGGTTCAATTGGACTGTACTTCTAATAGAAATGTCCAAAGAAGTCTATCATCTGGAAGGCCCTATAATTAAAGTTTTAAGTAGTTTCCTATTTCTTAGTTGAGCAATGAGTGTCTGCTAATATTGTCTGCATTGCAATATGTAAATTTAAAGCTACAGTAAATATGACATGCTTTTATGAACTGAAGATGAAAATCCAAACTGAAATCAATGACCTTTTGATATCTGTTATGCTGCAGTGCGCCTATGAGATTCAACAATATTGTACCTTTCTTGCTTGCTGTTCATGAGATCAACCAAAATCCAAGGCTCTTACCCAACATCACCTTGGGCTACAATATCTATGAGAACTTTTTCAATGCAAGAATGACCTATGAGGCCATGATGGACCTGCTGTCTACAGGGCAGGAGAATGTCCCAAACTACAGATGTGGAAGACAAAAGAACTTGCTGGCAGTTCTTGAGGAGAGCGATCCTGAACTCTTTGTTCCTATTTCTACTGTCTTGGGCGTCTACAAAATTCCACATGTATGATGCTAAAATGTTGAATCTCTCTCTCTCTCTCTCTGTGTGTGTGTATGTGTTTATGTGTCCCTAGTAAATCAGGAGAGTTCTCTCTTCCAATATATTAAGATGCTCCTATCATTCCTGGATCTCTTGCAGAGTCTAATCTACTATGAGGGCGATCCACAGAGTTTGTAGGGTTTATGTGAGCTTAAGCTGTTGTTAGCAAAAGTGCCCCACTGCATCCAATCCATCACCCATGCTTAGCTGCATGGGTAGTGTTTGACCAGAAGTGTGTGCTGCATGAGGATCATCCATGAGGGTCACCCATGAGGATCACCCACTGAAGAGTTCAGAGCTGTCTAGCCTCAAACGAACAGGAGAGGACACCAAGGGAGACAGCAAATGTCATGCAGTTGTGGTTCTCTGGAAACCTCTCTCAGCAGTGGGGAAATGAGGACCTTGCATTTAAGCACCTGACTTTTATCATTAAAAGGAACACAAATTACCAATATTTCTCTTTCATCTTAGATCAGCTATGGGGTTATCAGCCACATTCCTGAGCAAAGTCATCATTTTCCCTTTTTCTACCGGATGAATCCAAAAGAAGAACCTCCTTACTCAGCAATTGTCAAGCTGCTCCTGCATTTCCAATGGACGTGGATCGCCCTCATTTCTCAGGACAATGAAAGAGGAGAAAACTTTAAAAGAACCTTTGCAACTGTGGCCGAAATAAATGGGATTTGCATTGTCCTCTCAGAAAACCTCCCAGCAATGAATACGTTTACAAGTTACAAACAAATATTTATGACAAAAAAAGGGCAAAGGCTTCTTTTACTTATCAATAGTTCAATTAAAATTATCGTTTGTCAACTGGATCTTCAAGTCTCAATAATTCTATCAGGTCTACTAGACAGTAATAAAAATATTACTAATTTCTTTGGGGGAAAAGTGTGGATTGCAACAACTTTGCCAGTTATGGGTGTAAGAATGTTTCACTACTGGGTTGATCTACAACGTAAACATGCTTTGTTTTCCTTCCACACCCAGAAAACAAAAAGGACACAAACTTATGATTATGATTTTTATTCATATTACTTTTCTATCCAGCAATATGGGAAGGCAGCATTCCAGTGTTCCTATTCAAGGCCTGTGTTGTCTAAGAAAGTTTGGGAAAGATGCCTAGAAAAAGAGAACTGGGAAATCCCACCCCATGATATGGTTGCAAGGATCATGTCTGAGGATGGCTCCAGTATTTCCACAGCAATGCAAGCTCTGGCCTGGGTCCTCAATGCTGCTTCTTCCTCCCAACTGAGGAGGAGGAGGATGTGGGTTGGAGACCATCAGACACCCCAGATGGTACAGCCATGGCAGGTGAGACTTCTCCTTTGGGTGTCCATCGAGGCTCCTCCTTCAATTCCTCAGTGCTAAATTGGGTGTAGGGAAGGGAGAGATATTCCAAACAGCAATTGCCCAGTTTGTAGCATTTGAGAGTGAGTGAGTGAGTGAGTGAGTGAGTGAGTGAGTGAGTGACTATTTTGCTAAATCTTCCAAAGTTGAAACATTTGTGCTGGTTTGGGATGCGGTAATGACAGAGATACCTCTATCCTGGCAAAGCAATTTTCCCATTTGCAAATGAAACAACCATCAGGATGCTCCAGCCATTCTCATCCCTCTCCCGTGTTCTCACATGCTGGTCTTGTCTAGTTTCTGAGCCAAGGAGGTAGTCTTGACTTTGGTTCCATGGCCCTAACAGAAGAAGGTCCCAGCAAGAGAAATCATCCAAACAGCACAGGAAATACTACGTTACCCTAGGTTATTATTGTCTTGTTTTCTACAAGGGAGTCTTATATGTACAGTCTACTTACATGTATATCTAGGAAAATTGTGTCTGCAACATAAGCATTTCAATGATTCTTACCCTGCATCAGATTTGGGGGGAACTAATACTGACGTAGCACCTCTGGCAGAGAGCACAATCAGTGCAAAGAGTAAATACTATAAGGATCAGTTAGATGTGATCCCTGTTTGGGAAACTATTTAAGCAATAGGCAAGACAACAATATTTCATTCTGTGGGGTTTGTCCTAGTTTCATTTGTACCACTGTCAATCAGATTTCCTCAGACTTCAGAAAGAAACAACAAAAACTGGCAACTAAGTATGTTAATGTTTTAAAAACTCCCTTAGTAGCTGGAGCTAAGTTTATGATACAACATAAGTATATCTTACAAAAGGGGATTATGGATATCTCCTCTTATTTTTAAAGCTAATACCTTATTGTGTGTTAGCCTTTGAGTCAGTTTTTGACTCATGGGGTGTGCCTGGACAAGTCCCTGCAGTTTTCCTGGCAAGATTTTGGAAGTGGTTTGCACTTGCCTGCTTCTTCTTCAGAGGGATGAGAGGGAGGGACTAGCCCAAGGTCACCCAGCTGATTTAGTGCCTAAGGTGGGTCTTGAACTCATGGTCTCCTGGTTTCTAGCCTGATGCCTTAACCACTACACCAAACTGGCTGATATAGCAAAACTTTATTCCTTGGGGTCTATCTATATCTACCTTACATCTTGTAGCTCTTATCTAACTTTGCAACCTGGTTTCGGCTTCACCAATACTCTTGGATTTCTATTGTATTTATTCGTCCAGCTACTCTATTCCAAAGGCAGTGGTTAGTCCTAGACTTTTTTTACTCAGTCTATCTTCCATTGCAATACCTCTCTTCTATAACTACTCCAACTATACATCTAATTGTTGAATCATTAGACCTCCCTATTTCTCTATTGCTAACCTCTCTATCTTTCTATTTCTCTGCACTTATCTCTATATTACCAGGTTGGGTGGTCCATTCTCCTTCCCAACCAAGTTAACTCCGTCTTTTATCTCTGTGGAGTTCCTATACTCTTGTGCTCAGTCAAAGCCTCTGCTTTTCCTACAACGGCCTGAAGGTGGATCTCTTGCATCCTTTAGTGTTCCCTCCTTGGCTTCCCTCTTGTAGAGCTTTTTCCTTGCTCCACTTCAGAGAGGGAGTGGTGGAAGAGAGAAGTAACACTCCTTGGGCACCCCAGTTGCCAGCTGCTACCACCTCTATTTCCTCTCTGCTCTGCAAGGCTTTGGCCTCATTGAAGCACTTCAGGCTTCAGCCATTCTGAGCTCTGTGGCTCAGATTTTTCACAGCCCAGAAAGTGACCCGACAGCTGGCAGGTCCTTGTGTCTTTTCTCCTGAGTGCCAAGTCCAGCCTGCCTTTTTGTCCCAATGTCTCCATTCTACAGCTTCCATGTAATCTTTCTCTCTTCACCCTCCACATCCAGCTGCTGTTTCAGTTCTATCAGCAGCTGTGCCATCTGAAGGCCAAGGAAGAGCTGCAATGGGATGCTTGAAATCTGCTAACCAATTCAGTTGTTTTTGCTCACCAGACAGGAAACCTTTTAGACAGTAGGAACAAGGTGTGATTTCCTGCTCTCTGTTGTATATATAAAGAAACATAGGACTTTTTTCAAAAAAATAAAGCATAGCAAATTAACAAAATCTAATGCAGTATCACAGGGAAACACTTCGATCTAATGAGATTCAGTTAACTCTTGAACTTTCAGCCTTATGTGGTTTTCATCTTTTTGAAAATTATGGTGCTGAGCTATGGCTTGGCAGGACCATATAGTGATTCCTTCAAGAAAGTGGAAGACATATCTGAAAAAGATCCGGTATTCCCTGCAGAAGGAGGCAGAGGAGCTCCTCATCAAATCCTGAATTATTCTCTTTCAGACAGAAGTGATGAGCTGAAGAGGTTGAATTATTCAGAGAGTTTCCAATCCAGAATAATAGACAAAAAGACCTTGAAGAAAGGCTCAAATGGGAATGTGGAACCTGCACATGTTTCCTCCAAATTTTCTATGTCTTTGCAGCTTCATCTGCTCCTGAGAAACTTCCAGCTTCACAATCTTTCCAGGGATGGGGTTTCTTGGCATGAAAATGGAGTTCCTGTTGCTGACTTTGATATCATGCAATGGTCTGTGTTTCCCAACAAGTCTGATGGTGGGGTGAAAGTTGGGGGTGTAGAAAGAGAACCCTCCTCTGAAGTCAAGGTCTTCATCAATCAGAGTGCCATCCTTTGGCCAACATCATTTAACAAGGTAGCTGATGTTGCTTGGGTTTAAGTCTTCTATTCACCTTTTCATATGCAAACATTTTTGCTTAGAAATAATTCTCATTGAGGACAAAACCTCCAAAGAAGAGAACCTAAAGCCTTATTAATTCATTAGATATTATGTTTCTTTAGATGTTTTTCAGTAGTTTATGACAAACTGGAATGTGATACAGCACTAATTGTGTTGGGACCTATACAGTCTACAGCAGGGCTTTCCAAAGTTTTTCCCGTGGCGACACACCAACTGGCGTTGGTGTGTCGCCGCGGGAAAACCCAGAAGTGCCGTCCTTGTGGCAGCACGCAAAAACCAGGAAGCGCTGCTGCTGCTTCCGGGTTTTGCGTGCTGCAGTTGGTGCGTCGCTGCGGGAAAACCCGGAAGCGCTGATGATGATCAGCGCTTCCGGGTTGTGTGGCGAGACACCAGACTGTGTGTAGCGACACTTGTGTCGCAACACACAGTTTGGAAAGCTCTGGTCTACAGTCTAAACTGGAATATGATACCATAATTAATAATCAATCTTATTTTTAATAAGAGAAAAGCCAGAAGTTCAAGGGAGTAGCCCACGGTATTCCATAAGAGAAGGATGTCAAGTTGAGAATGTGGTGGGGGAAATGTGGGCAGTTGAAAAAATTTGTTTACTTGCTACAATGTTCAGCTATAGCAGAAGGCAGAGAGAGAAACAAAGATAGTCTTTGTGACAAAAAAAGACAGATTTTGGAGGTTCCCTGCCAAAGCAAAGAGGGAGAGAAAAATACAAGAAATAGGATTCCCACACATGCACTAAGGAGCAACACCTTCTGCAAAGGAACTTGTTTCCATTGAAATGGAGACAAAGGCATTGTTTCTGGATTGACAATAGAGATTGATAGAGAAAGGCAATCACCTTCCATTTGCTGCTTCTGCAAAGAGCCCTTTTCCATAAAGGTCAATGTTAGATTGTATGTCCAACATTTAGGAAGGAAGGAAAACGTGGGTATCCATCAGTAACTGCTATTCCACTATTCCTTGGTTAATTTTGCTCAATGTGCTCTTTTACTTCCTGAAACCAGTTCATTGAAATAAACCTCTCTAATTCCTATGTTGCCCTGGCTGATCTCTATTTTGATGTTTAGACGGTGCCTTCTTCTATATGTACAGAAAGTTGTTCCCCAGGATACGCCAAACTCATGAGAGAGGCAGCACCAGTTTGCTGTTATGACTGTTCTCTGTGCATGGAAGGAACAATCTCTGTGCAAGAAGGTAGGTGGCTTTGGAGATGAGGGAAAAATGGAGGATGCAATCAGAATTCACTCGTGCTTTTCTGGGCAATATTTGTTAAAGGTGTTTTTTCCTGCTTGTTGTAGACCAAATGACTAACACATTTTTTTGTCAGGGTGCAGCATATATTGTGCAGTTGCACACCCCATGAGTGTTGCAAAGAAAGACAGTCCACAGTTTTTAGCAAAGCTGTACACACTTTACTGTACACTATATACACAGAAGAAACACTAGTAACCACCCAACTCCAACCAGATACAACTCCAACCAACAGTCCAAGTAGCTTCTGCTTATATGCAGTGAAAAGGGAGTTGCTCTGCTGCCACACCTACAGGTGTGGTTCAATTGCTCTGAGTCATCCACAGCTCAGCTGTGTGCTATTACGTCCCCTTATTCATCTAGCTAATTTTACTCCAGGGTAGACTTGCACTTGCCCCAGCTCTTGCCAACCTAGCAATTCGAAAGCATGCAAATACAAGTGGATGAATAGGTACCACTACAGTGGGAAGGTAACAGCGTTCCACGCGTGTCATGAGGCCACATGACCACGGAAGCGTCTTCGGACAGCGCTGGCTCTTCGGCTAACAAACGGAGATGAGCACCGGCCCTAGAGTCGGACACGACTGCACAAACGTGCGGGGGGAACCTTTACTTTTACTAGATCCCTGACATTTTTTTCATAATTCCACAAAGCAATTAAAATTGAATTTCTTGAAGGGGTCCACGAACGATTCAAGGATTGGGTACTATCACCCAATGTTGCATGATTATGTCGCCACTAACAAAAATAATGAAATGTAGCTGAAATCTCTCAAGTTTTTGTCTTCTTGCCTGCTTTCAGGAAAGAAGGCAAGTCTTGTGAGAGATGATGATCTCATTAGTTTCCAGCCTTTAAATCAATGATGATTGTTTCTAATAAATGTTGGATCCTTTGAAGAACTCTGGGTAGAAACATTGAATTTTAACCTTGAAATGTGAGGATTGTCATAATGTGGGTCTCCCTGATGAGCAACTGAGTTCCAGAATGGGTTCTTTCCCAGCCACAGGCCAGAAGTGGAGTGCTAAGAGCCACATTACATAATGAAGATAGAGGGACAACAAAAACTGTATTGACTTAAATTGGACATGAATGATTCAAATTAATACAATTTCAGCCCACACATTCAACAACTTTTTTTCTACTTGCTGGAACAATCATGTGGGTGAACGTAATAGTGGCAAGCATCCCTTGCCACTACCAAAAAGGCAAGGCAACAAGCAACAACTACATCCCAACAGCATTTAAGTTATTTAAAGCCAACGTTTTAGATTTGTGCCCACCTGAGGCCTCTGGTAGGATTCAAAAGACAATAGCCTACTATTCTTTCACCTTTCAGGTCATATTCAGCTGCATGTTTCAGAGCTCTTCCTAACTATGACGGTCCATTTATCCTTCATGAATTTGTTTTCTCACCCTCCAACTCAGACCTTAACCACGTACTGTGGGAACATATTTTTCACTATCTCCTCCACTTCTCCCAATATCCTCTCTCACCCCATAACTTTAAAAAATATATTTTATCTACTATAGTAATAACTGGTTAAAGTTGCACTTTTCATGATCCTGCAGCTGCAGAAATAGATACATGCTACCAACTGTTTTTCAGATGCAGCCTATTGCAGCAAGTGTCCAGATGAACAACATTCCAATGAGAAGCGAGATCAGTGTGTCCCCAAAGTTATAACCTTTTTGTCATATGAAGAAACATTGGGTCTCATCCTGGCTATATTTGCACTTTCATTGGCTCTAACCACTGGCTTTGTTCTGGGAATCTTCATTAGATACCGAGAAACTCCCATCGTTAAAGCCAACAACCGGGACCTTACCTACATACTCCTGGTCTCCCTCCTGCTTTGTTTCTTGACCTCCCTTCTCTTCATTGGTCATCCCAAGAAAGTGACCTGCTTTCTTCAACAAACCACTTTCAGTGTTGTTTTCTCAGTTGCTGTGTCTTCCTTACTGGCCAAGACTGTCATGGTGGTGGTGGCCTTTCTGGCCACAAAGCCAGGCAGCAGGATGAGGAAATGGCTGGGGAAGAGTCTGGCCAACTCCATCGTCTTATCCTCTTCTGGTATTCAAGTGGGCATCTGTATCATATGGCTGGGAATCTCTCCCCCATATCCAGATTCCGACCTGCATTCCCAACCAGGACACATCCTGCTGAAATGTAATGAAGTCTCAGTCACCATGTTCTACACTGCACTTGGCTACATGGGTTTTCTGGCTGCTATCTGCTTCTTTGTGTCTTTCCTAGCCCGGAAGCTACCGGGAAGCTTCAATGAAGCCAAGTGGATCACCTTCAGCATGTTGGTTTTCTGTAGTGTTTGGGTCTCCTTTGTCCCCACCTACCTGAGCACCAAAGGAAAATTCATGGTGGCTGTGCAGATCTTCTCCATCCTGGCTTCCAGCCTTGGCTTACTGGGATGTATCTTTATCCCCAAATGCTACATCATTATCCTGAGATCTGACATGAATACAAAGGAGCATCTAATGATGAAAAACAATGAAGGCTCATGACTTTAGAACCTATTATTTTACAGCTTACTGGTATTATAAAATAACATGCCTTGTTCATAATCTCATTTGCAGGTGTTCTGAACAATCTTTGTCCATCCATCTGAGTTCTCAGTTAGAGAGTCTAACTATAGGTAGACCTTGGTTAATGACCACTCATTCAGCGACTGTTCAAATTACAATGGTGCTGAACTTATTGTAATTATTAAACCATCCAGAGTTCCCCCTTTTGGGGAAGATGGGTGGTAATATAAATTAAAAAAATACACAAATACACAAATACACAAATTCACAAATACACAAATACACAAACAAACAAACAAACTATGACTGGTCCTAGAATTTAAAGCATCCCAGCATCCCCGCAGTCACATGATCATGATCTGGGTGCTTGGCAACTTGTTCGCACTTATGACAGTTGCGTTGTCCTGTGGTCATGTGATCACTCCCACCACTTTTTCTCCGCAGGAGGTCAGCAATGGAGTAGAAGTTCATATGGATCTTGTACTCCGTAGTGTGCACTCAGGCCACAGAATCCCCTCCCTTCCCGCACTGCACTTGTGCTCCTCTGCAGGATCTTGTACTTTTGCCTCAGAGCAGCATTTTATTTCCAGCCCTCATGCACTCGCATAGCATTGCAACACCCCCTCTGTAGCCACATGCACTCCTGTGGTGCCGCAGCACTCCCTCCCCATCCCACTTGCACTCACATGGCGCTGCATCACTCCCTTGCCAGACAGCCTAAATTCATTGCAGCATCCACCTGCACTACCTCACACAACAGTACTCACCCACCCTCCTGCCTGCTTGCAAGCTGCCAAGACTTGTGACTTCCTGCCGGCTTCCCCTTTGACTTTGTTTGTTGGAAGCTGGCAGGAAGTTGCAGGTCACATTCAAGTAAGGTCCTCATTTAATGACTCGCGATCCACAGTTATCTGTGTGAGTAAAAGTGTCTGAGTGGATTTAAACAACATGGGAAATTGAAAGAAACGTGTCCTGACTTCGAGTGAAGGAAAACACACTGAGACTTGGTGTACAGGCTCTAGTAGTAGTAGTTTATTAATTGATTAGTCCTGTGACCTTATCAATAAAACAATACAAAGATAAAAATACAATAATAAAATACATATGTGATAATACATAGAGTCAGAAATCAGATATATGAATCTCCCTTACAGGATACCCCAATTTGTTCAATGTATTGAGTTCTAATGACCATTGCCTTAGTTATAAACGTAGCAGTCCTATGTACAATAAACACATTTGAGCCCAGGAGGAAATAAGACAGTCCATGATTTGGATCCCAGTGTGCTGTTCTTTCTAATAAAGATGATAGATATTTATGACTAATGGATGCATATAATTGGCAATTGAACAAAATATGAAAAATATTTTCAGTGGTTGGAGAACCTCATATGGAGGTTCTCTCATGATATGGCAAGTGGTGGAAATGCCAATATTTGGCCATGGAATACAGCAACTCAAATCTAGCTCTAGAATAGGCCCTTCTTAAAGTTTGTGGAATACTCATTGATAGATACTTTTTGGGTTGAAATATAATTTTATTCTTAGTCAACCATCTTAAAGATCTATTTTTAGTAAATAATTTCATGTCAGTTTGTGCACTAATATCCAGGACTCGCTGTTTAAAAATTTCCCTTGCCTGTGAGACCATTGAAAGCAAATACTGAATAGAAAACCCATGTCTTAAAATAACTTCATAAAGTTGGCTGATCCAGGAATTGGGCTGTGCCATATTTATCTGTTCCATTAAGCATATTTTGGGAAGTCTATCTGAATCCATTTGTTGGATGTTCAGCCAATATGTAAAAACTTTAATAATTAAATGACTATGTAAGGAGTGGATACCTAATTCTGCTCTGACTGCAGGGGCAGATGTATTTTTATCAGTTCCCAATATGGATCTTAAAAAGCGAGTTTGAATTTGTTCAAGAGGGGTAGCTTTATTGAAACCCCATAATTATGCACCATAGGTCAGCATTGGAACTATTTTGGCCCTAAACACTTTCAATATAGGAGTCAGAGTGCCTGGATAATTGTAGTTAAACAATTTATATCATCTTTTAGTACTTGCCGCTGCCCTTTCTGAACTTCTTTTAAAGTGATTTAACCACAAACCTGAACTGGTAAAAACCACTCCTTTTTTTAAAAAATATATAATTTTACTGAATTTTAAATATACATAGATAAAAGTTTGAAAAGGAAAAAGAAATACAAATACAAATCAAAGAAAGAAGAAAAAACGTGTAGTAAACCAAAAGAAAAAAAGGGAAAGATGAAACATAGAAATGAGTAAACTTCCGATTTATCTCTGGTCAACGTAATTTAAAAAAAATTATCTTACATGCTAGGTCTATATATAATATTGAAAAACATTTCTTGTCTAATATATCAATTTATATATTTATTAATCTTCAAACCCCCATATAAGCTTTGCCCCTCCTGCATTTTGCAAATAGTCCGTTAATGGTTTCCACTCTTTAAGAAAGTAATAATTTGAATTTTCTTTTAATAAACATGTCAATTTATCATTTTCTGCCATGTCCATCACTTTTAAAATCCAGTCTTGTATCGTAGGTGTAATCTGATTTTTCCAATTTGTGCATATACAAGTCTTGCCGCTGTAATCATATATTGCATAATTCTTATATATTTTTTTCCTATTTGTTCTTCTGTTATTCCCAATAAAAATAATTCTGGTTTAAATGAAATTCGAATTTGTAAAATATTTTGCATCAATAAATGTATCTGAATCCAAAATTTATTTGCTATTTCACATGTCCACCACATATGGTAAAATGACCCCTCTTTTTTTTTTTGCATTTCCAACATAAGTTGGAAACATTCCCATACATTTTAGCTAAGATTTGTGGGGTCATATACCATCTATACATCATCTTATAAAAGTTTTCCTTCAAATTATAACACAAAGTAAATTTTAGTCCTTTGATCCACATATTTTCCCATTGTTGCATTTGAATATTATGACCAATATTTTTTGCCCATTTGATCATGCAGTCTTTAACTTGTTTCTCTACCATTTCATCTTTTAACAATAATTTATACATCTTAGCTATTAAATGATCATCTGTCTCACATAATTGTATATCAAATTCCGATTTGGTTTGTTCAAATTCAAATTCTGTTTTATCTGATTTAAATTTTTCTGCAAGTTGCATGTAAGAAAGCCATTGAAAGGTATATGCTTCTAAGACCAATTCTTCTTTTGATTTGATTTTATATTGTCCTTGTTCCTTTTTAAAAAAGTCTTTATAAGTCAGCCATTTATCTTTAGCTCTTACTTCTGTTCTATGAAATGCTTCTTGTGTGGAAATCCATAAAGGTCTTTTATAACATAAAATTAGTTTATATTTATTCCAAATTCTTAACAAACATCTTCTAATATAATTATTTTTAAAGTCCACATTAACTTTCACTTTGTCATACCACAAATATCCATGCCATCCGTATCTTAATTCATGGCCATCCAAGTTCAATAATTTTTCATTTTACAAAACTATCCACTCTTTAATCCATACCAAAAAGCAAGCAACATAATATAATTTCAGATCCGGTAAACCCAGTCCGCCTCTTTCCTTTGAATCTTGTAAGACTTTATGTTTTATTCTTCGTTTTTTCCCTTGCCAAATAAACTTAGAAATATCTCGCTGCCATTGTTTGAAAGGTTCTTCTGATGCCAATATAGGTAATGTTTGAAAAAGATATAAAAATTATTGGCAAAATATTCATTTTAATTGCTGAAATTCTACCTAACAATGATAGTTGTAATTTTTCCCATTGATCCAAGTCTTTTTTAATATCTGTCTAAAGCGGAATATAATTATTCTTAAACAACTTAACATTTTTAGTTGTTAAATATACTCCCAAGTATTTTACTTTTTCTTCCATTGAATATCTGGTTATTTCTTTCAATTTCTCTTGTTGATGATGGTCCATGTTTTTAGTCAAAACTTTTGTTTTCTGTAAATTCACTTTAAACCCTGCTAATGATCCAAAGTCTTTCAATTTCTGTATCAATAATTCAATTCCATCTAGTGGGTTCTCCAAAGTAAAGACTAAGTCATCAGCAAAGGCTCTTAATTTATAAACTTCTTTTTTAACCTTAATACCATGGATCATTGGCGATCACTCGTAGCTGAGTAAGATTGTCTTCCAAAGGTAAAATTTTAACAGTGGATCCGTAAGTGGTTATAAAGGCCAATTCTGTATCCGCACAACCTCCCACAATGAGGGCATAGGTTTCCGGGTGGGAGACGGTCATGATGAGGGTTTGCCTGATGTGCCTTCCTTTTAGCTCTTTTCTCCCTTTCGCCCTGGACTCATGTTTCTTCAAAGTCCATAGCGCCATTAATAAAGGCTGACCTCCAATTGAAACGCTCATAAGTTAGGGCTTCCCAGTTCTCAATGCTGATATTACATTTTAAAATATTAGCTTTGAGAGTATCTTTGAATCTCTTTTGCTGTCCACCGATATTCCATTTTCCATTCTTAAGTTGGGAGTAAAGTAGCTGCTTTGGAAGACGATGGTCAGGCATTCGAACAACATGACCGGTCCAGCAAAGTTGATGTTGGATGATCATTGTTTCAATGCTGGTGGTTTTCGCTTCTTCTAATACACTAACATTAGTCCGCCTATCTTCCCAAGTAATTTGCAGAATTTTTCAGAGGCAGCGTTGATGGAATCTTTCAAGAAGTTAGAGGTGGCGTTTGTAGAGGTTCCATCTTTCACAGGCATACAAAAGGGTTGGTAGTACTATGGCTTTGTAAACAAGCATTTTGGTCTCCCTGCGAATGTCCCGATCCTCAAACACTCTATGCTTCATTTGGGAGAAAGCTACACTCACAGAGCTCAGGTGATGCTGAATTTCAGCGTCGATGTTGGCTTTTGTAGATAGATGGCTGCCGAGATAAGAAAAGTGGTCAACATTTTCTAGTGACACACCTTTAAGCTGGATTGATGGCGCTGCGGAGCGATTGGTTCGAACTTGCTGGTAAAGCACTTTGGTTTTTTTAATGTTAATCGAGAGGCCGACCTTTTCATATGCTTCTGCAAAGATGTTTAGGATAGTTTGAAGATTTTCCTCGGGGTGTGCACAGACTATGTTATCATCAGCATATTGAAGTTCTATAACAGAAGTTGTAATTACCTTATTTTTTTCTTTCAGCCAACTAAGATTAAAAAGCTTTCCATCTGCTCGATATATAATTTCTACACCAGTAGGAAGTTTCTCTTCAACAAGATGTATAATCATAGTGATGAAGATAGCAAATAAGGTTGGAGCAATAACACATCCCTGTTTAATGCCGGATTCCACTTTAAATGGATCGCTTTGAGAGCCATTGTTATTCAGGATTGATGCCATCATGTCGTCATAGAGTAGCCGCAAGATATTCACAAATTACCTTCATCTTGTCTAACATCTCTCAATAAGACCTCTAATACCAATATAAACAAAAGTGGGGATAATGGACAACCTTGTCTTGTAACTTTTTAAATTTCACATGGTTTGCTAAATTCTCCATTAACAATTATTTTTGCAAATTGGGGAGTATATATTGATTTAATCCATTTAGTAAAGTTTCCTCCAAAATTCATATTTTCTAATATTTTAAACATAAAAGGCCAATTTAAATTATCAAAGGCTTTTTAAGCATCTATAAATATCAAGGCAGCTTGTTTTTCATAATGTTTCATAATGTTTTTCCAAGTATTCCGATACATCTAATGTTCCTTCAGCAAACCCGATACAGTATTCCAAAAGAAGACTAAGAACTATAGAATAGATAGAAAAGAAAACTAAAGAAAAAAGAACAAACTAGAAAGATGTGACTAGAAAGAGAAAAGAGAAAAGGAGACTTCGGACTTTTTCCGATACAGATATAGGGTTAATATACAAATCTAATCTCTTACAATTAATTTACCTATCATAACATTATTTCTATCACAATAAATCATTCAATCTCTATAACCCAAAATCAAAACATCATTTTTTTTCAATTACAGGCAAATATTCCAAAAGCGGTTGCCAAATTGATATAAATGTAGAAATAGAATGCTCTCTTATTAAAGCTGTTAATTTAGCCATCTGAGCCAAATCCATTAATTTAACAATCCAATCTTCAACTGTAGGTATTTGTGGATCTTTCCATCATTGTGCATATAACAATCTTGCAGCCGTGATCATATATAGTAGCAAAACTCCATGCTGTTTCTCTAATTGCTTTTCCATCAAACCTAGAAGAAAAAGTTCTGGCTTTCTTTGTATATTTATTTTAAGAATCTTCTGAACAATAATACATATTTGGTCCCAGAACTTTTTAGCCTTCTCACAAGTCCTCCAAAGATGATAAAAGGTTCCTTTGTCCTGTGAACATTTCAAACAGACATTAGTTACACCACTATACATTTTTGACAACTTACCAGGAGTTAGATACCAACGATACATCATCTTATGAAAATTTTCCTTCAAATTATAATTCAGCGTAAATTTCAAACCTTTTGTCCACATATTCTCCCATTGGTCCAGTATGATATTATATCCAAAATTCTTAGCCCATTTGATCATACAATCCTTAACATGTTCATCTTCCATATTCATCTGTAACAAGATCTTATACAACATGATCATCATTTATGTATAAATCCATTTCAAACTGTGTTATTTCATTGACAAATTTATAGTTCTTTTTATCTAGTTTAAAACATTCCACCAATTGTATATAGGTGAACCAATGACATGTAAATCCATCAGATTCTAACATTTCCCTTGTTTTAATTTTTGGTTTACCCTCTTCAAACCTTAACAGGTCTTTATGTTTTAACCAGCTTATTCCTCCCACATTTTCTCTTCTGATCATTGCTTCCTGAGGAGACAACCATAATGGTACATTTGGAGACAATCTTACCTTATATTTATTCCAGATTCTCAATAAGGCATTTCTAATAAAATGATTTTTAAAATCCTTATTAACTTTAACTTTGTCATACCATAGATAAGCATGCCACCCAGATCTTAATTCATGTCCTTCAGGTTGTAATAATTACTTGTTCTCCAGAATAATCCATTCCTTGATCCAAAGCAAACAACAGGCATCAAAATCAAATTTCATATTAGGTAGACCCAGACCTCCTCGTTCTTTAGCATCTTGTAACAATTTATATTTAATTCTTGGTTTCTTGCCTTGCCAAATAAACTTGGAGATATCTCTCTGCCATTCTTTAAATGGTAAATCTGTTGAAAGAATTGGTAAATTCTGGAAAAGAAATAACATCCTAGACAAAACATTCATCTTAATCACAGATATTCTTCCCAAAAGAGACAATTGTAATTTCCCCCATCTTATCATATGTTTTTTACATCATTCCAAATTTTTACATAATTATTCTGAAACAACGTACTATTTTTAGTTGACAAGATTACCCCCAGATATTTTAAACTTTTTTTTCAATCTGGAATCCCGTCTTACCCATCAGCAGATCTTGATTAGGCAGGGTCATATTTTTAATTAACATTTTGGTTTTTTGCTTATTCACTTTAAGTCCCGCTAATGACCCAAATTCTCTCAATTCCTTCATCAGATGCTGTGCAGTTTCCATGGGATCTTGCAGTATCAGAACCAAATCACCAGCAAAAGCTCTTAATTTAAATTCCTCTTGTTTAATTTTTAGTCCCTTTATTTGTTCATCATTTCTAATGTCTCTGTTTAGAATTTCCAATGCTAGAATGAATAGCAAAGGAGATAGAGGACATCATTGTCTTGTTCTTTTTTGTATCTGAAATGGTTCAGTTAGTTCGTCATTCACAATAATATTTGCCATTTGTGTTGTATAGATTGCCTTAATACCTTGAATAAGATACTCTCCAAAGTCGATAATTTCCAAGACCTTGAACATAAAACTCCAATTCAGATTGTCAAAAGCTTTTTCTGCATCTAAGAAAATCAGAGCTGCTTGGCATTCATTGTGATATTGTAAATATTCTATAACATTCAAAACCACTCTTACATTATCTTTTAACTGTCTTTTTGGTAGAAATCCACACTGATCATGATGAATAATTTCTTGTAAATATTTTTTCATTCTTTCTGCCAACACTGATGCAAATATTTTATAATCATTATTCAACAATGATATTGGTCTATAATTTTTAACTTGTTGATCTTGTCCTTCCCTTAGTATTAAAGCAATATTGGCCTCTTTCCATGAATCCGGCATTAAAGACTATTATCTGAAGGTTTTTTCTGTAACTCCCTTTCTTTCAATTTAATCTGATTCAGAACCTTCTGTAGCTTTTGCTGAGGTTTTTTTAAGAGCAGAATTATGATAAATAAAATGTCCCCTCATAACAGCTTTACTGGCATCCCATACAGTATTCAGATCTGTTCCGTTGTCCAAGTTAATTTCAAAAAAATCTTTTAATTTCTGTTTACAATCATTCACAACCTCATCTTTTTGTAAAATAGATTCATTCAGTTTCCATCTATATGTCCTACAAATTCTTTTTATTATCATCTTATCAGGATTATGATCAGAAAAAGTCTTTGGTAGAATATCGACCTTAGAAATTTTTTTCACCAAATCCTTCAAAATCCATATCATATCAATTCTAGAAAAAGATTTATGTCTCTCTGAATAAAAAGTACATTCTTTTGCCAAACAATTTTTGTATCTCCATGAGTCCACCAAGGATAAGTTATCAATCAAGTCAAAAAAAGATTTTGGTAATCGACCTTGTTTTATTTTCATTTGTTTTTCAGATGTTCTGTCAATCAATGGAGATGGAACTCCATTCCAGTCCTCCATTAAACACCAACTTTGATATGAAAAAGCTGTCAAATCACTCAAAAGTTCTGTAAAAAATTGCTCTTGTCTTCATTTGGTGCATAAAGTCCCACAATAATTGTTTTTATTCCATTAAGTTCAATTTCAACTGCAACATATCTACCTTGTTGATCAGTTAATAACAGACATGGTTTCAGATATGGTTTAATATATAATACAAGTCCATTGATCTTCTTTGTATTTGCTGAAACCAAGTCTTGGCCTAAATTCTTATTTATTAAATATTTTACATCATTTTCTTTACATGTGTTTCTTGTAAACATATCACATCACATTTCAATTTATTCTAATAATGAAAACCTTTTTTTCTTTTTTGAGGAGCATTTGCTCCGTTTATATTCCACATGAGACAATTTAAATCCACCTTTATAATTTAAATTTATCACAGTCTTTAGAAGCAGCAGCAGTCTCCTCTTCTTGAGATGTAGGATCTCTGTATTGTGGTTCAGATAGTTGCTTATCCAAGTTAGTTCTATATTTTGTCAAGAATTCCTTAACCTTGATGGTTGAAGTTAATCTAACCTTTCATTGTTGGAAAGTTAAACTCACCCCTTCCAATTTCTCCCAATGAAAAGGGATCTTATTTTTTTTTTTCAGAACATCTGTCAAAAAATATTCTTTTCTCTTTCTCAATATTCTCACAGGAATTTCTTTCAACACTGTTATATCCACATTTTCAATATTAAGTTTGTTGTCAAAATGGGTTTGAAGAACCAAATCTCTTGTTTTTCTCCTAGCAAAATGAACCAATACATTTCTCAGTTTTTTGGTAATCTCCGCATATGTTGAGTTAATCCAAAAAAACTTTTTCCATCTCCTCTATCATTTTATCTTCCTCCCATTCAATTAAATCTGCCAAGGTCTGTGTAATTTTAGCTTTAAGATTTTCCTCTCTTTCTTCAGGGATACTTCTGAACCTTAAAGAAAATTCCTTATCTCTCAATTCCAATAATGCAATTCTATCCAAATCATTTTCTCTTTCTCTCTCTAAAACATCAACTCTATTGTCCACCATTTTAATTCCTCCCTCTAATTTCATTTCCATTTTTTCCAATTTCTAATCAAATATTTTCTCAAACTCAGCAAATGTTTTCTCATTTTGTTCTTTAATATCTTGGAAAGATTGGGTAATTGATTGTGTAGTTTTTAGTTTAAACTCTTCAAATAGCATTGTCAAATAATCTAACTCAGGAGGTCCCCCCGACCCATGTTGGGTTTGTTTTCTATTAGCCATAATTCTCCTTTTTTTAAAAAAAATATTACAATCTCCCAATTTAAAAATCATAGTATTTAAAATTTTAATGTTAAAACCACATCTAGTGTCCGAATATTGTAATTACAAAGGGAAAAAAATCTATATTAAAAAATAAAAAGATACTATCCAATCACAGACCTTGGATTGAAACTAGAGCTTCTTGATGACAATTTAAAACACTGGATATCCAATGTCAATATTCTGAAACAATTTCCAATCACAGCTTATAAAACTAGCCACTACAAAACCTTCTCATACAGTCTAAAAATAGTTCCAGTTTCAAATGCAACAAAGTTACTTTATAAAAAAAATATTTTCCAAAAAAAAAAGTATAAATAAAATAAAGATCAGAGGGCAATTTTATCCCCTCAAAAAAGAAAACAAGAATTTCTAAATAAAAAAAACAATACACCTTTTTATATCTTTGCACAATTTATAATCCATCAAAATAAGTAAATCACAATTTAAAAAAGTCACAGAAAATAATGATAAATCCACGAAGAGAATATAGTATTTCTGTATCAAAAAGAACCTCATAAAGTCCAATAGAAAAAGTAAAATAGTGAGTTAAGAAGTACGGTGGTCGGAATTGTGTCCCTTTAAGGGATTCAAAGCACAGTTTGGATGAGATTTTCCTCCCGCTTCTCAGCTGTTCGATTGTCAATCATCAAATCTATGACCCTCCGGCAAGCTGCAGCTGTTCAGAAGATCTGGGAAGCGATTCCAAGCTACCCTCCTTCCCGGAGGCAGCTTCAGGGCTCAGATTCTTGCCTGAGCCTCTAGTTATACACCATGTTGTCGATTCTAGCCACGGAGGGCTAGAAGTTTTCTTCCACCATTTTTCCCACTGGAAGCCGAATGCCCTGCTTCTCTTTCAGATTTCAGTACAATTTCAGCTGCATGTCCCATAGCAGCTTTTTTTCAATAAGAATTTTATTAGAATTAAGACAAAGATAAAAACAACGAAAAAGAAAAAAACTGCAAAAAGAAAAAAAAACTAAAGAAGTGTGAAAACACAAGAGAATTTTTTTTTTAAAACAATTACAAGAAGAGATGACATCTGACTTTTAACAGCAAGGATATACAACAAATGTTCCATAATCAATCCCTTACTCTATATTAAACCAAGATCACATTATTTCTATGAATCATTCCATTGGCACATTATAAAAATCACTAAATACTGTTGCTCCATCCCCTTATATTAAAAGAAAAAGAAGAAATATATTCACAAGACTGGCAGCTACTTTTGCCTTGTTAATTTACAAGCCTAGTAGCTGTTGATGGATTTGGGGTGGGAGTTTCCATGTGCTCAGGCCCATCTTCCTCTGTCTGGTTCAGGTGACATTTTTCCTTTTGTTTCCTTAACGACTTGCTTCCTTCTTATCTACCTCCCAAAAGGGATCCCATAGACAAGATTCCTGGCTTTGTCCTCTCTGCACACGTGCCTGCTTCATCTTTAGGTTATGGAAGCTTCAGCCTAGTCTCACAGTATCACCAATATGCTGATGATACTCAGTTGTATATCTCTGTCCCGGGTGAAGTAAGTGATGTGCTTGACACCCTGTCTCAGTGCCGGAGGCTGTACAAGCCTGGATGGGGAACAAGAGGTTTCAACTGAACCCTAGTAAGATGCAGTGGCTGTGGATTGATGCCCCCCCCCCTGTATCCAGGAAGTTGTCATTTTTAACTATGGATGGGGTTGCACTGCCCTGTTCAGATTCAGTGCGGAACTTGGGGGTCCTCCTGGAGTCACGACTCCTGCTCAAAGAGCAGGGGGCAGTTGTGGACAGGAGGGCCTTTGCACAGCTTCGGGTTGTGTGCTAGTTGCTCCCCTTCCTGGATCGAGAGGCCCTCCGAACAGTCACTCATGCCCTTGTCATCTCCCATATAGATTATTGCAACGTGCTTTAAACGGGGATACCATTGAAGAGTATCCAGAAGCTTCAGCTGGTCCAGAATGCAGCCACGTGGGCAGTTTCAGGTGCTATAAGATCAGCTGAAGTAACACCACTGCTCCGCAAGCTGCATTGGGTACCAGTTTGCTTCTGGGTCCAATTCAAGGTGTTGGTTATCAGCTTTAAAGCCCTACATGGCATGGGGCCAGGGTACCTGAGGGACCGTCTCATCCTGACCACACCTACCCACCCCATCCGGTCATGCAGAAAGGGCATGCTTCGGACCCCATCAATAAAAGAATTTCATCTAGCGGGGTCCAGGAGTCATGCCTTCTCTGCGATAGCACCCGCCCTGTGGAATATCTTGCCCCCAGAGGTGAGGCGGGCGCCCTCGCTCCTGTCCTTTCAATGTCTTTAAAGATCTAGTTCTGCCGCCTTGCTTGGTATGAAGGAGGTAATAGTTCCTCCTGGGGGGTGGTTAGCTCCATAATATCCTCCTTTTTAAGATCTCACCATCCTCTGGATTTTTTTTTCATATTTATTATTATATTGTATTTTAAAGTGTATAGGTTTTAATTTTATATTAAAATATTATATTTCATATTTATATTACAGAGTCTACTGCTGTATAGATCGGCGGTGATAAATTTGAATAATAAATAAATAAATAAATAAATAAATATAAACAACATCCTTGGAATAAATCCTTCATCTTCATCTTAATCACCGAAATCCGTCCCAAAAATGATAATTGTAATTTATCCCATCTTGATTAATCTTTTTTTATTCCAATCCAGACTTTGACATAATTATTCTGAAACGACCTACAATTCATATTTGACAAACATCTAACCTTATTTTCAATTTTGATACCAGTCTTACTCATCAACAATTCTTGGTTTTGCATAGTCATATTCTTAACCAACATCCTTGTTTTTTGTTTATTTATTTTAAAACCAGCTAGTAACCCAAAGTCCTTCACTTTCATCAAATATTCAATGTCATTCAAAAGATCTTGTAAAATCAAAACTAAATCATCAGCAAAAGGCCTCAATTTATAAACTTTTTTTATCTTCAAACCCTTTGTCTTCTCCTCTTGTCTAATGTCTCTGTTTAACACTTCCAAAACTAAAATAAAAAGCAAAGGAGACAGGGGACATGCCTGTCTTGTTCCTTTCTGAATGTCACATGGTTTAGTTAAGTTACCATTAACAATGATATATGCCTTTCGAGGTATATAAATTGACTTAATTCCTTGGATAAAATTTTCTCAAAAATCCATATTTTCCAAAACTTTAAACATAAAAGACCAATTCAAATTACCAAAGGCTTTCTCTGCATCTATAAAAATGAGGGCCACTTACCTCACATTGTGATTTTGTAAATCAGAGCTTTCCAAACTGTGTGTCACAACACAAAAGTGTATCACCACACACAGCATGGTGTGTCGCCACACCACCCGGAAGCGGCGGCGTGTGTGTGCACGGCGGCGGTAGCAGCGGCGCAGTATCAGTGCTTCCGCGTTTTAGCGGAGGCTGCCGCCGCCGCCACCATGCACACGTGCGCTGCCACACACACCCCACGCCGCCACCGTGCACGCACATGCCTCTGCATGCCCTCCCGCGCCGCCGCCGTGCACACGCGCCACCGCCGCGATGCCGCCGCTGCTGTGTCGCCAGCGGCGGCACTTTGGAAAGCCCATTTGTAAATATTCTATACTATCCAATACTATTCTCACATTGTCTCTTAATTGTCTTTTGGGTAGAAACCCACATTGGTCATCATGTATAAATTCCTGTAAAATCTTCTTCAATCTATCAGCCAATATTTAAGCAAATATTTTATAATCATTGCTCAGCAAAGAAATTGGTCTATAATTCTTAGTTAATGTAGGATCTTGTCCTTCCTTCAATAAAAGTGCAATATTGGTTTCTTTCCAAGAATCTTGCATTGCAGAGCCCTGCAAAATAGAATTCATCAAACTTTGAAAGGGTTGGAGAAGTTGATCTTCAAAACATCTGTAATATAAACTTGGCAAACCATCTGGACCTGGTGCTTTCCCCAATTTAGTCTTTTTTATAACTTCATTATTAATCTCTGTGACTATGAGAGTTTTGTCATTTTTCTTTTTCCAAATATTCATCCATTTTCTCCAGAGAGACTTCCTGTTTTTTATACAAATTAGAATAAAAATCATAAAATGACTTTTTAATTCTCTCATAATCTATTAAAACAGTCTCGCCTTCTTAAAACTTTAATACCATTTTCTTTTCTCTCTCTTTCCCTAATTAATAAGCTAACCATCTCCCTGGTTTATTTGCAAATTCAAAATATCTCTGTTTAACATAATTCAGTTTAGTCTCTATTTCTCTCACAGTCAATATAGATATTTGTTGATTCAAAAGTTTTAGTTGGTATAAAATATTAGTATCCATTGGTTTTTTCCTGCAACTCGTTATCTTTTTTTCCCCCAAATTTGGTCCAGAATGGTCTGCATTTTTCCTTGGGATTTCTTTTTTAAATCACGGTTATATTGGATATAGTAGCCTCTCATAACAGCCTTGCTGATGTCTCAAACAGTCTTTAAGTCAACTCCTTTTATCCAAGTTGCTATCAAAAAATTCATCACATTTTCTCTTTGTAATATTGCTTCATTCAATCTCCATCTAAATGCCATAGGGTTTGTCTTGTTTATTAAACTGACTGGGTTATGATCGAGAAAGTCTTAGGTAAAATATCCACTTTACAAATCTTATTAGCCATATCCTTTGAAATCCATATCATGTCAATTCTTGAGAAAGATTTATGTCTTTCAGAGTAGAAAGTATACTCTCTTGCCAGTTCATTTTTTTTGTCCCCAGAAGTCCACCAAAGCCAATTTGTCTATTAAATCAAAAAGGACGTTGGTAATTTTACTTCTTTAAG
This sequence comes from Charina bottae, assembly GCA_023362775.1. Classification (NCBI taxonomy): domain Eukaryota; kingdom Metazoa; phylum Chordata; class Lepidosauria; order Squamata; family Charinaidae; genus Charina; species Charina bottae. Next base: position 28,739,532 of record JALMGJ010000002.1, on the reverse strand, counting down.
TTTCATTTCTTTGCCTGATGTTCTATTAATTGCTTGAGTAACTACTCCATTCCAATCTCCCAATAAGCACCAACTTTGATTTGAAAAAGGTGACAGTTGATCCATAAGTTGTTTAAAAAATGGACCTTTATCCTCATTTGATACATATACTCCAAAAATGATAGATTTGAATCCTTGCAGTTCTACTCCAACAGGCACATATCTGCCAGGTTCGTCAGAAAGCAGAAGCCATGATTTCAGTTGCGGTTTGACATAGAATAAAAGTCCATTAGTCTTCTTCAAACCTGCTGAAATAAATTATTCTCCCAAAGTTTTACTAGTCAAATACTTAATGTCCTTATTTCTTATAAGAGTTTCCTATAGACATATCACATTGTAATTTAATTTTCTCAAATAATGAAAAATCTTTATTTTCTGTAGAGCATTAGCCCCATTTACATTCCAAGTCAAATATTTACAAGATATTGTCTAGCCAAACAATCCATCAAAGTCCTTAGATGTAGTTCCCATTTCTATATCCGGTACAGAGCACTCCAACTGTTTAGCTTCTGATGAAACTCTTCCATCTTCACCCTGTCCCAGGTTAGTTCCACGTCTGGTGAGAAAATCCTTGGCCTTGGAAATTGAAATTAATCTGAATCTCTGCTGCTGTAAATTAAAACTGACACCTTCCAACTTCTCCCAACAAAAATAATTTTATTCTGTTTCAGGACATCTGTCAAAAACGCATATACTTTTCTCTATCTTAAAATCCTAACTGGTATTTCTTTTAGGACAATTATATCCACTTTCTCAGTTTTTAATCTTAAATCAAAATGACTTTGCAGAACCTGATTTCTTATTCCTTTTCTGGAAAAATAACCAGCACATCTCTTGGTTTCTTGTTTCTTGTTGCATAACTTCAGTCCAGACAAAAGCTTTAACATGCTTCCTCTAGTCCATAAGAGAGCACAAAGGATGTCATCATCAATTAATTCACTCCTCTTATGAACTAGAGCTTGCCATAATGCCAGTGATCTTGGGTTATTAAAAGACATCTGAAAAGAAGTCTATAATTAAGAACCAATTAAAGAGTTTATTATCAAATATTTGAAATCAATGATATAAAGGCAATGAAATAATGTTCAGATAAGAAACGTTTGATGGGGGGAATATAACAAACAATATTTCAAGGCAACATATAGAGCAATCAAATCAGCAGTAATAATCTATGAGAATTAAACATGTTGTCAGTTCAGTGAAACAAAAGAAGTTTTGTGAATAGCATGATATGGGCTGGGGTTGAGGTTTAGGCAAGTTCTGATTGAGAATGAGAGTGTGGGATTTAGCCATTACTCCCGGTTGGAATGGAGGGTCTGTGTGTGTGTGTGTGTGTGTGTGTGTGTGTGTGTGTATTTGGTAATTGAGAAGAGCTCACTCTTCCAATGTATTAAGATGCTCCTATCTGCCCAGGATCACTTGCTGGGTCTGATCTACTATCTGGGTGACCCAAAGAGTGTAGGGCTCATGTGAGCCTCAGCTGTTGGCAGCAAATGTACCCCACAACTTCCAATCCATCACCCATGCTTACCTGCACGTGTAGGTTTGACCAGAAGGGTGTGCTACATGAACATTACCAATGAGCATCACCCATGAGGATCACTCATGAGGATCACCCACTGATTAGGTCAGAGCCCCTTACCCTCAAAGGGAGTGAACAGGAGAATAGGAGAGGACACCAAGGGAGACAGCATGTCAGGCAGGTGTGGTTCTCTGGAAAATTATCTCAGCAGTGGGGAAAGGTGGCCCTTCCATTTAAGCACCTGACTTTTATCATTAAAAGGGACACAAACTACCAATATTTCTCTTTCATCTTAGATCAGCTATGGGGTTATCAGCCACATTCCTGAGCAAAGTCATCATTTTCCCTTTTTCTACCGGATGAGTCCAAAAGAAGAACCTCCTTACTCAGCAATTGTCAAGCTGCTCCTGCATTTCCGGTGGACGTGGGTTGCCCTCCTTTCTCAGGACAATGAAAGAGGAGAAAACTTTAAAAGAAGCTTTACAACTGCAGCTGTAAAAAATGGGATTTGCATTGTCCTTTCAGAAACTTTCCCAGCAATGAATATCGATATAAGTCTGGGAAAAATGTTTATAAAAAAGAAAAAGCAAAGGCTCCTTTTTCTTATAAATAGCCCACTAAAAATTACAGTTTGTCAACTGGATCTTCAGTCCACATTCATACTGTCACATCTACTAGACAGTATTCAAAATATTAATAACTTCATTGGGGGGAAAGTGTGGATTGCAACTACTTTGCCAATAAGATTGTTTTCCTCCGGGGTTGATCTCCAACATAAACATGCTTTGTTTTCCTACCACACCCAGACAAAAAAAAGAACACAATATTATGACTTTGATTCATATTACATTTCTATTAAGCAATATGGGAAGACAGCGTTCCAGTGTTCCTATTCAAGGCCTGTGTTGTCTAAGAAAGTTTGGGAAAGGTGCCTAGAAAAAGAGAACTGGGAAATCTCACCCACTGAAATGGTTGCAAGAATCCTGTCCGAAGATGCCTCCGGTATTTCCACAGCAAATCAAGCTCTGGCCTGGGCCCTCAATGCTGCCTCTTCCTCCCAACTGAGGAGCGGGAGGATGCGTGTTGGAGACCATCAGACACCCCTGATGGCACAGCCATGGCAGGTGAGACTTCTCCTTTGAGGGTCCATTGAGGCTCCTCCTTCAATTCCTTAGTGTTAAATTTGGTGTAGGGATGGGAGAGATATTCCAAACAGCAGTTGCCCAGCATTTGAGAGTGAGTGAGTGAAAGAGAGAGAAATTATGTTCTTAATCTTCCAAAGTTGAGCCATCTGTGCTGGTTTGGGATATTGTAATGACAGAGATGCTGCTACAGTAACAAAGCAATTTTCCCCATTTGCAAATTAAAAAAGCATCAAGAAAGGCTTTCTGCCTAAGGCGGGACTGGAACTTATGGTCTCCCAGTCTCTAGCCTGATACCTTAAGCACTACACCAAACTGGCTGATATAGCAACAACTTAATGCTTCAGTTCTATATCTGTACTTTATATCTTAGGTTCAAATATCTATACTTTATATCTTGTAGCTCTTATCTAATTTTGCCATCTGGTTTTGGCTTCACAAATGCTCTTGGATTTCTATTGTTGTATTTATTGGTCCAGCTACTCTGTTCCTAAGCTAATGCTCTTAGTTCTAGACTCATATTACTCAGTCTATCTTCTATTGCAATACCTCTCTTCTATAACTACTCCAACTGCACCTCCAACTTGTTGAGTCGTTTTTGTTTATTTGTTCAGTCGCTTCCGACTCTTCGTGACTTTGTGGACCAGCCCATGCCAGAGCTTCCTGTCGGCTGTCACCATCCCTAGCTCCCCTATGGTCGAGTCCGTCACCTCCAGAATATCATCCATCCATCTTGCCCTTGGTCGGCCCCTCTTCCTTTTGCCTTCCACTTTCCCTAGCATTAGTTGAGTCATTAGACCTCCCTATTTCTTTACTGGTAACCTCTCTATCTCCCTATTTCTCCAGCAATAATCTCTATATGCCCAGGTTGGGGGGTCCATTCTTCTTCCCAACCAAGTTCATTCTGTATTTTATCTATCTGGAGTTCCTCCACTGTTCTGCTCCATCAAAGCCTCTGCTTTTCCTGCAATGGCCCAAAGGTGGATCTCCTTCATCCTTCCCTGTTCCCTGCTGGGCTTCCCTCCTCCAGAGCTTTTTCCTTGCTCCTGTTCCGAGAAGGGGTGGTGGAAGGGAGAAGGAACACTCCTTGTGCACCCCAGTTGCCAGCTGCTGCCACCTTTATTTCCCTTCTGCTCTGCAAGGCTTTGGCCTCATTGAAGCACTTCAGGCTTCAGCCAGGCTCCCATTCCGAGCTCTGTGGCTCAGCTTTTTTACAGCCCAGTAAAAGACCCGACAACGAGCAGGTCTTTGCGTCTTTTCTCCTGAGTACCAGGACGAGCCTGCCTGCTTGTCACAACATCTCCACTCTAGAGCTTCCATGTAATCCTTGTCTGTTCACCCACCACATTTAGCTCCTGGTTCAGTTGTATCAGGAGCCCTTCCATTTGAAGGCTGGGGGAGAGCTGAAACGGGATTCTTACAATCCGCTAAGAAATTCAAATTTGGGTTTGCTCCCCAGAAAGGAACATCTTCAGACAGTAGGAAACAGGGTATGATTTCCTGCTGTCTGAGTCCCATAGATGGATCGATGGATGACTGGCTGGCTGGCTGGATATATGGAAATAGGTTTTTTAAAAAAAACCTGAAGGCTAAGAAATTAACAAAATACCCCTGTGATACTTTTTAGACAGTAGGATACAGGGTATGATTTCCTTCTGTCTGTTGTGTATATATAGAGACATATAGTTTTTTTCAAAAGACTAAAGTATAGTAAATTAACAAAATCTCATGCAGTTTTTCAGGGAAAAACTTGAACGTAATGAGATTCAGTTTTCTCTTGAACTTTCAACCTTATCTGATTTTGATCTTTGTTAAAATTATGACGCTGAGATATTGCTTGTTAGGACCATAAAGTGATTCCTTGAAGAAAGCGGAAGACATATCTGAAAATGATCTGGTAGTCCCTGGAGAAGGACAGGGAGGACCTTCCCATCAAATCCCGAATCATTTTCTTTCAGTCAGAAGTGCTGAGCTGAAGAGGTTGCATTGTTCAGAGTACTTCCAATCCAGAAGAATAGCCATAAAGAAATTGAATAAAGGCTCAAAGGGAAATGTGGAAGCTATACGTGTGGTTTTCTATGCCTTTGCAGCTTCATCTGCTCCTGAGAAACTTCCAGCTTCACAATCTTTCCAGGGATGTGCGTCATTTGGATGAAAATGGAGTTCCTGTTGCTGACTTTGATATCATGCACTGGACAGTGTTTCCCAACAAGTCTGAAGGTGGGGTGAAATTTGGGAGTGTAGAAAGTGAATCGTCTTCTGAAGTCAAGGTCTCCATCAATCAGAGTGCCATCCTATGGCCAACCTCATTTAACAAGGTAGCTGATGCTGCTTGGGTTTGCAAACTTTTCTGCTCAGATAGAATTCTCATTGAGGACAATAGAGATAATCTCCAAAGAAGGGAATCTAAAGCCCAATAGATATCATGGTTCTTCAGATGTTTTCCAATAGTTTAATACAAACTAGAACCTGCTACACCATGTTGTGTCCTTAACAATAAGAGAAAAGCAAGAGTGTTAGGGTTAGGGGAAAATACAAGATATAGCGTTCCCAAACATGCACTAAGGAGAAAAGCCTTTTGCAACAGAACCACTTTCATTTGGAATAGGAGAATAAGACTAGAAGAATGTTGACAATAGAAATTGATAGAGAAAGAGAATCTCTTTTCATTTGCCGCTTCTGCACAGAGTCCTTTTCCATAATGGTCGATGTTAGATGGCACCTCCAACAGTTACAAAGGAAGGAATAGGGGGTACCCATCAGTAACCACTTTGCCACTACTCCTTGGCTGAGTTTGCTCAATGTGCTCCTCGGCTTCCTGAAACCAGTTCATTGAAATAAACCCCTCTAATTCCTGTGTTGCCCTGGCTGATCTTTATTTGCATGTTTAGATGGTGCCTTCTTCTAGATGTACAGAAAGTTGTTCGCCAGGATACGCCAAGCTCATGAGAGAGGGAGCACCAGTTTGTTGCTATGACTGTTCTCTGTGTATGGAAAGAACAATCTCTGTGCAAGAAGGTAGGTGGCTTCTGAGAAAAGAGAGAAATGGAGGATGCCATCAAAATTTGCCTTTGCTTTTATGGGCAACATTTCTCTGGGCAGACATATTGAATTATTCCTTGGACATGAGTGCATCGTCATAATATGGATCTCCCGGGGGTGGCAACTGAGATCCAGCATGTGTTCTTTTCCAGCCAGAGGTCAGACTTGGTATGCTGAGAGCTAAACTCCATAATGAAGATGGAGTGAAGACAAAATCTTTATTTGACTTAAATTGGACGCGAATGATTCACATTCAATAATTTTCCTCCCCTTGCTTGAACAACCAAGTGAGGGAACTGAATATGAGAACCCAAACAACATCCCTTGTCACTATCAGAAAGGCAAGGTAACAAGGCAGCAATTACGTCCCAACAGCAATTAAGTTATTTAAAGCCAAAGTTCTAGATTTGGTCCCACCTGATGCCTCTTGTCGGATTCAAAAGACAATGGCGCACTACTCTTTCAACTTTTAGGTCACATTCAGCTCCATGTTCCTGATCACTTCCTCACTATTACTCATGGTCCATTTATATTTCAGGAAAATGTTTTCTCACCCTCCAACATAGGGCTTAACAAAGTAGAGTGGGAAAGTATCTCTCTCCAAATATCCTCTCTCACCTCATCACTTTTAAAAAGATGTTTTATGTACTATAGTATGTAGCTTGAATCATGTCAACAACATGATGAACAACAACAAGCTCAACAGCAGCATGGTGTTTTTAACGACCCTCCATTAGATGATAAAAGGACTTAAAAATTACATCTCAATATAACCATGACCTAGCCCCAGGTGTAAGGTCACACAGCTACCTAGGAACATATTTAGGATTCCCTTACCAACTTTGCTCAGACTGAAGAAGCCCCTTGGATAAGGAGCGAAACGTTTCCATTAAGAAAATAGAGATCCAGTTGACATGATTCAAGCTACAGACAATTCCACCTGGATGACTGAGAACCTTCATAGACATGTACTATAGTAGTAATTGATTAAAGTTGCATTTTTCATGATCCTCCAGCAGCCGAAATTGATACATGGTATCAACTGTTTTTCAGATGTAGCCTATTGCAGCAAGTGTCCAGATGACCAGCATTCCAATGAGAAGCGAGATCAGTGTGTCCCCAAAGTTATAACCTTTTTATCATATCAAGAATCATTGGGTCTCATCATGGCTCTCTTTGCACTAACTTTCTCTCTAACCACAGCCTTTGTTCTTGGAATCTTCATTAAATACCGAGAAACGCCCATTGTCAAAGCCAACAACCAGGACCTCACCTACATTCTACTGGTCTCCCTCCTTCTTTCTTTCTTGACCTCCCTTCTCTTCATTGGTCATCCCAACAAAGTCACCTGTTTTCTTCGACAAACCACTTTCAGTGTTGTTTTCTCTGTTGCTGTGTCTTCCTTGCTGGCAAAGACCATAATGGTGGTAGTGGCGTTTCTGGCCACAAAGCCAGGCAGCAGGATGAGTAAATGGCTAGGGAAGAGTCTGGCCAACTCCATCATCTTATCCTCCTCTGGTATTCAAGTGGGCATCTGTATCATATAGCTGGGAATCTCTCCCCCATTCCCAGATTTCGACTTGCATTCTCAACCAGGACACATCCTGCTGCAATGCAATGAAGGCTTAGTCACCATGTTCTACACTGCCCTTGGCTACATGAGCTTTCTGGCTGCTATCTGCTTCTTCGTAGCTTTCCTAGCCCGGAAGCTACCTGGGAGGTTCAATGAAGCCAAGTGGATCACCTTCAGCATGTTGGTTTTCTGCAGTGTTTGGATCTCCTTTGTCCCCACCTACCTGAGCACCAAAGGAAAATTCATGGTGGCTGTGCAGATCTTCTCCATCCTGGCCTCCAGCCTGGGCTTACTGGGATGCCTCTTTATCCCCAAATGCTACATCATTATCCTGAGACCTGACATGAATACAAAGGAGCATCTAATGATGAAAAACAATGAAGGCTCATGACTTTAGAACCTATTTTTGTAAAGCTTACTGGTATTATAAAATAACATGCCTTGGAAGTAATCTAATATGTTGTGTTCTAAACAAAAGTGAGGGAACTGAGTTCATGTGAGTTCTCAATTAGAATGGCTAACTATAGCCAGGCTGAGGGGGATGACCCCCCTCACCCCCCTTTATTATCCCCTCTTACCGAGTGGGTATGGCTAGGGATATCTCAACCCCATAGTTAGTGTGTCTGGATGCTAGTAGAGCCTGGAGTAGCGCTGGGGTTCCCCAAGGCCGCAGGACAACATGGTGAGCGGCGAGTGACGAGCCTGGTGTAGACATGGAGTAGCCCTGGAGGGGCCCTGGGGTTCCCTGAGGCTGTGGAACAACACGGTGAGCAGTGAGCCTGGAGCCTGGAGCAGCCCTGGGGTTCCACGAGACTGCATAACAACGTAGCAAGGTAGATGTCGAGCCACATTTTGTCCCCAGATTCAGTACACCAGTATGGTGAGCTCCAAAGCTGTGGGGGAGGCGGAGATCTGCAAGGGTGCGGTGTGGCAGCTTGGGCTCCTCAAAGCCGTGGAATATCAATGATGCAGCGACCTGGTGTCACCAGGAGCCAAAGTGGGTTTGGGGGGCATTTTGACCTCCAGCCACAGCATGCTGGGGTGGCATGTGATCAGCAGTGGCTTAGCATCTTTAGAAGTCCTCGGGGAAGACATTGGAGGGGTGTTTTGGCCCCATAGTTTGCACGCTGGGTGGAGGAAGACCCAGAGCATCTGGTCATAAGAGATATGATATGGCAGGTGACCAGTGGCTGTGGCAGACCTGGATGGTCAGTGCGGTGGCTAGGTGCCATGAGGGACCCCTGTGGGTGCCAGGTGGACCCCACAGACTCCACGGACTCAAGCAAACATTTGGGCAGACCAGGGAACCCCTGTAAGGAGAAGGTGGGGATCCCTCCCATGTGGAGGGTAAGTGGTCCCTCCCAGGGATGAGAGATGCGGAGGGAGCTAGAGAGTGAATGAGGTATGAGTGGATTCCTCCCTCCTTGAGTGAGGGTGAAGGGGTAGGAGGAGAGAGTGGGGTGCCCCCTGCCAGCTAGTGAGGCTGGTGAAGGGGGCACAGTAGATGTGGGGTTGGGGTGATGGCTGGGTCCCTGCGGCACTGAGTGTGAGAGCTGGAGTGCCGTGGGCTCGCCACCACCCCATGGATGTTTGATGTATGTGTATTGATATATGATGGAGGGAACCCCAACTAGTGTACCTGGAGGGGAAGGACTGGGGGGAAATGGAAATTCCAGAGGGTTTAGGGTGGGTAACCCTATTCAGGTGGTGATGGGTGAGGGGTGTTATGGCAGGGGCCGGAGGGCAGGCCATCATCAGGAAAGCCACCCCCGGTGTTTGGTACTGGTGGCATGTTCTGGCCCTCTGTGCTCAGACCCGGGTCCTGGACAGCAGACCCATTGAGGCCCTGGCTTTTGGCTGCTGCTTTGGAATGCCAGGTTGGTTAATAACAAGGCCCCTCTCATTTGTGAGTTTATCATCGAGGAGGGGGCATACCTGGTGTACATTACCGTGACCTTGCTGGGCCCTGAAGGGGGGGTACCCCTTTCAGAAATGTGCGTGGATGGGTTTATGGTATAGCACCAGCCGAGACATCAGGGCAGGGGAGGGGGTGGATGTTGTCATCCGGGAGTCTCTAGTGGCCTTCAGGGACACTGCTCCAGAAGTGGCCGGTTGTGAGACCCTGTTTTTCAAGTTGGGTTCCTGAGATCAGTTGGGAGTGCTGCTACTGTACCAGCCTCCCTGCTGCATAGCAACCTCCCTGCCTGAGCTGCTGGAGGCCGTCTCGAGGTTGGCAGTGGAGTTTCCCAGACTTATGGTTCTGGGGGACCTCAGCCTGCCATCCCTGGATTCAGCAGTGGATCTTGCCAGACTAAAGGTACACTATAAGCCCTATGGGTAAATATTCAGTGTTGGCTCTAAGGCGGGGTTACCTTGAGCCTCTTTCCTTTACCACCAATGGAATCCAGACTGTGCAATCTTTTATCTGCCTGGAATGCGCCACCTCCCACTTGGGAAGGACCAGCCGCTCTGAACTACACGACATCACCCCCCCCTTCAGGAACACATTCCATCACATCACCCCTCCCCCACTCTTCAAAGTCAGTCTCTCCCTCCAAGTTCTCAGGCGAACTGGAGAGTGGGGGCAGGGATGAACGTGAGGAGACAAATTCCTCCTCCATGTCCGAGGAGACCTCCCGGCCAGGTTGCTCTTCCTGCAAAACAGCTAGACAGTTGGAAAAGTTCTCCCCCCTCTCCCTTGGTACTTGCATGCCCGAAGTTGATGGCTTAGGCTCTTCTACCTTGGTGACTCCCTGCCCATGGGCCCCTTGGAGGGAGAAAGGTAGCAAACTCACGAACTCCTCTGCTTGCTCTGATCGCTGGGGAACACCGCAGGCTTTGTGATGCTTCAGATTGCTAGGAAATCTCTGATGAAACTGGGACACCAATCTGAGGGCGTGGAGGTCTCTTGAATTCTTCCATGAGTGCTCAGCCACTGAGTACCTCTTCCAATGGATCAAATACTGAATCCCCCTTCCCCACCGTCTCCAGTCCAAAATCTCCACAACTTTGTACTCTTCTTCCCTATCTACAATCCTCCTCTTCTTCCACATCTACAATCACCGGTGATTCCTCCCTGTCCTGGTGTGAATGACGCACCTTCCTCAAAGGATAGGATTCTGAACTCCACAACAAATGCCTTAATAAAACTAAATATTACAGGACTAGCCAGAGGAAACAGTTTAATTCCTCTCTGTCCATTTGTCAATGACGCACCTTCCTCAATTCAGATCAGATACTCCATAATAGCTATATCCAGGGAAAGTCAAGCAATCTTTTTGTTTACAATTTCCATGAAATCTAGGCCTATTCCTTCAACTTCTCTGTGCAATATAGCCAGCCTTCATATATTGGAGGATACAGTGCCCAAGAATCCATGCAGATTCTTATTTGATTCCAGGCAAAGTGATCACCTTGCCAGTAGAAAAGAGCTAACAGTTTACTGAATGTTCAGGAAACAATGCTATAGGATCAGTCCCCTCAACTCCTGTCCTCTAGTGTACACTAGGAGTATGTTCTCCCAGCAGAAAAAGCCAAGTAATGATCGTAGAAGTCTGAGAGTGTACACTAGGAGTATGTTCTCCCAGCAGGATAAGTCAAGGAATGAAGGTCATCCCACCTGCAAGTGAGATGTTCAAACAGCCTGCCTCCAGGTCTGCAAAGGAGTGAGACACTCCATATTACTCTCTCCTTGCTTATTCACCCTATGTGCTGAATATATGTTGAGGGAGGCTGGACTGGAAGAAGATGATCATGGTTTTGAAACTGGACGAAGGAACATCAAGGTGTGCTATGCTGATGACACTATAATTGCTGAAAATGCAAAAGTTCTGAAAGCTCTAGTAATGAGAATCAAGAAGCATAGAGGAAAAATGGGACTACGATTAAATGTATAAGACCAAACATAAAACATTAGGTATGGCAACCAGTTTTAGAACTGAGAGCGAAGATACTGAAGTGCTAAATAGCTTTTGATTTCTACTGTTTTTACTTAAAAATTTTCAAAACAATAAAAGTATAGAGACTTACTGGTTAAAATCAGTGGGCATATAAATGTGTTAAATTACTAAATAACTAAATGAAGGCAGAATAAGCCTCAATGTGAGAGATTCTTTTCAGGAACTGTGAAGACCACACAGACAAGGAAGGAAGAAATGTCTTCCTTGGTTCTATGGGAGGATTTATGTTCCAAAAGTAAGTTTTTTTCTAAAGAAGAGGATAGCAAGTTTTTTTTTTTGGTAAATCTTTTCTCTTGAAATGTCTATTTCTAAATTTTATTTACAATGCAATACGGTAGAGTACACTGGAGGCTTGAAAAAGTCAAAGTAAAATTCATTCAAGCAGTATGACTAAACCTTCTACCATGAAGAAGCTGCTGTTCCTATGCATCATCAGTGAATTTACTATGGGTTTCCTATCAGTTTATTCTTAGAGTTGTCTATGAGGTTACTATGTGTCTCATTCTTCTGGGCCTGGGGAGGGGGTTATCTATGTATTCCTAAGTACATTATTCTATCATTCCTGTATAATTCCTTTTGTGTGTGTCCTCTCCCCCTTTCATCATCAAAATCATCAAAATCTGTAAAAGTATCTCATTTACCTCCAGCAAGGGAGATCGTTACCTTGTCATGGTGTTGGAGCTTGAGCACCTCAATGAAACCATGAGCTAAACCGTGAAGGGACACCCAAGACGGGAAGGTCGTGGCAGAGAGGTCAGACTAAATACGATCCCTGGGGAAGGTAATGGCAACCCACCCCAGTATTCTTGCCATGAAAACTAAATGGATCAGTACAACCAAAGATATGTCGGTATACCATCGGAAGATGGGACTCCCAGGTCGGAAGATGGTCAAAATGCTGCTGGGGAGGAACAGAGGATACGTTCAACTAGCCCCAGATGTGATGACGCAGCTAGCTCAAAGCCGAAAGGACGGCTAGCGGCCGACGGTGCTGGTGGTGAACGACGAATCCGATGTTCTAAAGATCAACACACCATAGGAACCTGGAATGTAAGATCTATGAGCCAGGGCAAATTGGATGTGGTTATTGGTGAGATGTCAAGATTAAATATAGACATTTTGGGTGTCAGTGAACTGAAATGGACTGGGATGGGCCACTTCACATCAGATGACCACCAGATCTACTACTGTGGACAAGAGGACCACAGAAGAAATGGAGTAGCCTTCATAATTAATAATAAAGTGGCTAAAGCAGTGCTTGGATACAATCCAAAAAACGATAGAATGATCTCAATTCGAATTCAGGGTAAGCCATTTAACATCACAGTGATCCAAATATATGCCCCAACCACAGATGCTGAAGAAGCAGAAGTAGATCAGTTCTATGAGGATCTGCAGCACCTACTGGATAATACACCAAAAAGAGATGTTATTTTCATTACAGGAGACTGGAATGCTAAGGTGGGTAGTCAGACGACACCTGGAATTACAGGAAAGCATGGTCTGGGAGAACAAAATGAAGCAGGACATAGGCTGATAGAATTTTGCCAAGACAACTCACTGTGCATAACAAACACTCTCTTCCAACAACCTAAAAGACGACTTTATACATGGACTTCACCAGATGGTCGACATCGAAAACAGATTGACTACATCCTTTGCAGCCAAAGGTGGCGGACATCTATACAGTCGGTAAAAACAAGACCTGGAGCTGACTGTAGTTCAGATCACGAACTTCTTATTGCAAAATTTAGAATCAGACTGAAGAGAATAGGGAAGACCCACAGATCAGTTAGATATGAGCTCACTAATATTCCTAAGGAATATGCAGTGGAGGTGAAGAATAGATTTAAGGGACTAGATTTGGTAGATAGGGTCCCAGAAGAACTATGGACAGAAGTTCGCAACATTGTTCAGGAGGCGGCAACAAAAAACGTCCCAAAGAAAAAGAAAACCAAGAAGGCAAGAGGGCTGTCTGCTGAAACACTGGAAGTAGCCCAAGAAAGAAGGAAAGCAAAAGGCAACAGTGATAGGGGGAGATATGCCCAATTAAATGCAAAATTCCAGAGGTTAGCCAGAAGAGATAAGGAATTATTTTTAAACAAGCAATGTGCGGAAGTGGAAGAAGACAATAGAATAGGAAGGACAAGAGACCTCTTCCAGAAAATTAGAAACATCGGAGGAAAATTCCAGGCAAAAATGGGTATGATCAAAAACAAAGATGGTAAGGACCTAACAGAAGCAGAAGAGATCAAGAAAAGGTGGCAAGAATATACGGAAGATCTGTATAGGAAGGATAATAATATTGGAGATAGCTTTGACGGTGTGGTCAGTGAGTTAGAGCCAGACATCCTGAAGAGTGAGGTTGAATGGGCCTTAAGAAGCATTGCTAATAACAAGGCAGCAGGAGACGATGGTATCCCAGCTGAACTGTTTAAAATCTTGCAAGATGATGCTGTCAAGGTGATGCATGCCATATGCCAGCAAATTTGGAAAACACAAGAATGGCCATCAGATTGGAAAAAATCAACTTATATCCCCATACCAAAAAAGGGAAGCACTAAAGAATGTTCAAACTATCGAACAGTGGCACTTATTTCACATGCCAGTAATGTAATGCTCAAGATCTTGCAGGGTAGACTCCAGCAATTCATGGAGCGAGAATTGCCAGATGTACAAGCTGGGTTTAGAAAAGGCAGAGGAACTAGAGACCAAATTGCCAATATCCGCTGGATAATGGAGAAAGCCAGGGAATTTCAGAAAAACATCTATTTCTGTTTTATTGACTATTCTAAAGCCTTTGACTGTGTGGATCATAACAAATTGTGGCAAGTTCTTGGTGGTATGGGGATACCAAGTCATCTTGTCTGCCTCCTGAGGAATCTGTATAACGACCAAGTAGCAACGGTAAGAACAGAGCACGGAACAACGGACTGGTTTAAGATTGGGAAAGGAGTACGGCAGGGTTGTATACTCTCACCCTACCTATTCAACTTGTACGCAGAACACATCATGCGACATGCTGGGCTTGAGGAATCCAAGGCTGGGGTTAAAATCGCTGGAAGAAACATTAACAATCTCAGATATGCAGATGATACCACTTTGATGGCTGAAAGCGAGGAGGAGTTGAGGAGCCTTATGACGAAGGTGAAAGAAGAAAGTGCAAAAGCTGGGTTGCAGTTAAACCTCAAAAAAACCAAGATTATGGCAACGAGCTTGATTGATGACTGGCAAATAGAGGGAGAAAAAGTGGAGGCAGTGACAGACTTTGTATTTCTAGGTGCAAAGGTTACTGCAGACGCTGACTGCAGCCAGGAAATCAGAAGACGTCTACTTCTTGGGAGGAGAGCAATGGCAAATCTTGATAAAATAGTTAAGAGCAGAGACATCACACTGACAACAAAGGTCCGCATAGTTAAAGCAATGGTATTCCCTGTAGTAACCTATGGCTGCGAGAGCTGGACCATAAGGAAGGCTGAGCGAAGGAAGATAGATGCTTTTGAACTGTGGTGTTGGAGGAAAATTCTGAGAGTGCCTTGGACTGCAAGAAGATCAAACCAGTCCATACTCCAGGAAATCAAGCCAGACTGCTCACTTGAGGGAATGATATTAAAGGCAAAACTGAAGTACTTTGGCCACATAATGAGAAGACAGGATACCCTGGAGAAGCAGCTGATGCTAGGGAAAGTGGAAGGCAAAAGGAAGAGGGGCCGACCAAGGACAAGATGGATGGATGGTATTCTGGAGGTGACGGACTCAACCATTGGGGAGCTGGGGATGGTGATGGCTGACAGAGGGCTCTGGCGTGGACTGGTCCATGAAGTCACGAAGAGTCGGAAATGACTGAACGAATAAACAACAATTTTTCTCGTTACCTAATTCATTTTCTTCTTTTTCCCATGTAACTGTTTTTAACATTCTAATATTCCACTTTTTAATAATTTCTTCATATATATTTAACATTTATTTTCTATACAATATTTTCCCCTTCTGTTTTTCCCACTCTTACTGAAATAGTTTTATATTATAGTCCTTTTGTATAAATTTTCAAAAGGGATTCCAAATTTGTTCATAATTTCCAGTTTCTTTACATTTTAATAAATTCGTTAATTTGTCCATTTGTGCTAGTTCCATTGCTTTAATAATCCATTCATCTGTTGACGGAATATGTTCTTCTTTCCAGTGTTTCGCAAAAATTATCCTTGCTGCTGTGATCAATTGCTATAATAGTTTTTTACAGTCCTTGTTTATTTTTATGTCCATGAGACCCAATAAGTAGAATTCTGTTTTTTTTTCGATATTGGTTTCTACAATTTTACATATACAACAATGAATTTTTCCCAATATTTTTTAGTTTTTTTACATGACCACCATAAATGATAGAAAAAATCCACTTTTATTTTACATTTCCAACATAAATTTGAACTTAAACATTTCATTTTATACAATTTCTCAGGAGGCAAATACCACCTGAAAATCATTTTATAACTATTTTCTTTTAAATTATTACTTGCAGTAAATTTAATATTTTTCATCCAAATAGTTTGCCAATTTTCATAGCTAATCTCCCTTTCCAAATTTTCTTCCCATTTTATCATATAATTTTTTTATTTTTATGTCGCTAGTTTTTAAGTCTAATAATGTTTATACAATTTAGAAATCAAATGGTCATTATCATTCCATAATATATTATCCCAATTATCTGTTACTTTCACAAATTTAAATGTTTTTTGGTCTAATTTAAATTGTTCTTTTAATTGTATATATTTAAACCATTGGCATTTAAAGCCCTCTTTTTCTAATTCTTCCCTTGTTTTGAATTCATATTTATATCCATCAAATTTGAGTAAAGATTTGTATCTTAACCATTTATTGTCATTTGGATTTTCTATTCTGACATTTGCCTCCTGGGGAGAAGTCCACAATGGAAGTGTAGGTAATAAAGAATTTTTGTATCTATTCCATATTTTTAGTATTGATTTCCTAATTATATGATTATTAAATGCTTTATTAATTTTACCTTTATTGTACCATAGGTACCCATGCCAACCAAATCTGTTGTCATGGCCTTCTAAATTTAATATATTTGTATTTTCTAATTTTATCCATTCTTTCAACCAGACCAAACCACAAGTTTCATAATATAGCTTTAAATTTGGTAATCCCAATCCTCCTCTTTCTTTAATGTCTTGTAAGTATTTTATTTTTATTCTGGGTTTTTTCCCTTGCCATATTAATTTATATCTCTTTGCCAATTTCTAAAGGTTTGGTCTGTTATTGTTATAGGAATTGTCTGAAATAGATACAAAATACTAGGTAGTATGTTCATTTTTATTGTCGCAATTCTACCCAATAATGACAGTTGTAAGGATTCCCATTTTTCTAAATCTTTTTTAATTTCTTTCCATATTTTATTATAATTGTTTTTAAATAAGTCTATATTTTTAGCAGTTATCTGGATACCTAGATACAGTATTTAATGTTTTACATTTTGAAATCCTGATTTTTGCTCCAATTTTATTCGTTCTTGTTATCATATTTAAATTTATCATTTTAGTTTTTTGTTTATTTATTTTAAAACCTAATTCTCCAAATTCCTGAAACTTTTTGTTTAAATTTTCTATTGAATCTAATGGGGTTTGTAATATAATCACCAAGTCATCAGCAAATGCTTTTAATTTGTATATTTCTTTTTTAATTTTAATTCCTTTAAGTTTATCATCTTTTCTAATTTTTTCTAATAAACCTTCCAATACTAATATAAATATTAATGGAGACATTGGGCATCCCTGGCATGTACCTTTTTCTATATTGATTTCTTGCGTTTCTTCTTCGTTCACTATAATTTTGGCTTTTTGTAATTTATAAATGGCTTGGATTGCTTTTATAAATTTATCTCCAAAGTTTCTATACTCTAATGTTTTAATTATATAATCCCAATTTACATTATCAAATGCTTTTTCAGCATCTAAGAATAGTAACATTATAGGTTTTTCATTATGCACATTCGCATATTCTATCAAGTTTATTATTGTACGCACCTTTTCTTTAATTTGTCTATTTGGCAAAAATCCATTCTGATCACAACTTATCAAATTTTCTTAAAAATTTTTTTAATCTTTCAGCCAATATGATAGTGTATAATTTATAGTCATTGTTTAATAAAGAAATCACTCTGTAATTTTGACATTTTGTTAAATCTTGATTTTCTTTGGGATTAAAGCAATCTTAGCTTCAGTCCATGTTTGTGGTATCTTGTTCCCTTCCAGAATTGAGTGAAATAATTTTTTGAGTGGTCTATTAATTGTTCTTTAAAATGTTTGTAATAGCCCGCAGAGAGTCCATCCGGTCCTGGAGTTTTGCCTGTTTTCAATCTATTAATTGCGTCTATTATTTCTTGAGTTGTGATCAAATTATTTGTTATGTCTTTTTGTTCATTTGTTAATTTTTCTAAATTACATTCCTGTATATATTGACCAATTTTTTCCAGTGATATTTCCTGTTTTTTATATAGTTTTGTATAGTAGGCATGGAAGGCATTTTTGATTTTCACATTTTGAGTTAAATCCACATCCTCTTCTCTAATTTTAGAAATTATTCATTTTTCTCTTTCTTTTCTTAATTTATATGCCAACCACCTACCTGGCTTATTTGCATGTTCAAAACTTTTCTGTCTAATATATTTCAATTTTCTATCAATATCTTCTGTCATCAAGATTCTAACTTGAAGTTGTAATAATTTGATCTGATTTAAAATTTCCTCATTTTTATTATTATTTTGTAGTTCTCTTTCTTTCTCTTTAATTTGATACAAAATTATTTGTAATTTTTGGTACTATTTTTTTTCTGATAGCTATTCACAGATATAAAATGTCCTCTCCTGAAGGCCTTACTTGCATCCCATGTTGTTTCTAAATTTACCTCTGTACTCAAATTCCAAAGGAAAAATTCTTGCAATTTTTTTTAAGTCTTCTAAATTTTCCTTATTTTTCAAAATATTTTCGTTTAATCTCCATCTAAAATTTTTAGAATTTATTTTCAAAATTATCTGTACTGGATTATGATCTGATAAGGTTCTTGGTAAAATTGTAGTTTCTGTAATTTTATTTTCCAAATTTTTTGATACCCATATCATGTCTATTCTTGAAAATGATTTATGTCTGTTTGAATAGAAGGTAAATTCTCTGGCATTTCCATTTATACTTCTCCATGCATCTATTAGGGATAAATTTTTTACCATGTCAAAAAATTCTTTTGGCAATTTGCCTTGACATTTATTAATTTGACATTGTGACTTCTTATCTAATTTTGGTATAACTACTCCATTTAAATGCCCCATTAATATCCAATTATTTTGTGTATATTCTGCCAAATTATTTGATAATTCTTTATAAAAAAATTTTTTGATTTTTATTTGGGGCATATATACCAATTACTAGAAATTTAGAATTTTGGATTTCAATTTCAATAATAACGTATCTCCCATTTTCATTTTTTTGAATTAGTTTAGGTTTTAAATAAGATTTTATATATACCACTACTCCATTTTTCTTTTTTTCATTTGCTGTGATAAATTCTAATCCTAATTTTTTATTAATTAAGTATTTTGTGTCTGTTTTTTTAATTTGGGTTTCCTGCAGGTATGCAATGTCAGGTTTTAGTTTTTTTATTAATTGAAATAATTGTTTTCTTTTAACGGGCGAGTTAGCCCCATTAATGTTCCAGGTAATAGTTGTAAGCTCATTCATTTACCAAGAGCGAGACAAACTCTTTAGTATTGGATATTCCTTCTTTTTTTTGATATTGAGTTTTCTAATTTTCCTCTTTTCTTTGATCCTTAGGTTGAACTATTTATTTTTCAAATCTTTTCAAGAAGTCTTTCGCTTTTAATAGTGAATTTAGTTTAAATCTTTGACCTTTGAATGTAAGGCTTAAACCTTCAGGTATTTCCCACCTGAAATTAATATTATTTTTTCCTAGGAGATCCGTCAGAAATCTGTACTCTTTTCTTTTCTTTAATATTTTGACTGGGATTTCTGTGAAAATAGTAATATCCTTCCCATCTATTTCTATTTTTTATTATAAGATGCCTGTATTATTATATTCCTTATCTTTTTTTTTTGAAAATTCTATCAGAATATCTCTTGGTTTATTATGCAGAGTTGCATATTTTGAATTTATCCTAAACATTTTTTCTATTTCCTCCTATAATCTTTCCTCTTCCCAGTCAATTAAATTAGCTAACATTGGTACAATTATTTCTCTCACATTGCTTTCCTTCTCTTCAGGTACTCCTCTCAATCTTATGCAATGTCCTTTTTCTTTTAATTCCAATAATGTTATACGCTCTTCTTCCCTATCTAAATTCTCCTCACAATTATCAATCTGTTTCTTGACTTCATGAATATCTTCTTTTAATTTTTTTTCTATCTTTCCCAGCTTCTGTTCTAATCTTTTTTCTAAACCTTCTAATTTTTCTTCTAACACCTTTGTCACTGTTTGAGTAATTGTCTTAGTGGTTTTTGCTGTAAAATCGTCAAATAATGGTTTTAGCCATTCACCCTCTCCAGCCTCTGATCCTCTTCTGACTTGTGTCATTTGTCTTCTACTGCTTATACACATTTTACTAATCTTATATCTTATTTTTAACTTATAACAAGACTATCTTATCTTATAGTATAATTATCTAAATACAGTAATATAGTAATATATATATTTCAAACAATAATATAGCAAATAAGAAATAATTCTTCTACTTTATACAGCAGTTTAAACAAAGATTCTATTAAAGTTTTGCTAACGTAAAATGGCTTCCTTTGTTTGTTAATTAAATAATTAATTCAGTCTTAATTGGAGTTCTCCATAAGGAAATTATCTGTCTTCTTACCCAAACTCCTTCACTTTGTTTCTTCCTTCAGAAACACTTGATTGTTTATTTATTAGTATTTCAATTGTTTTAGTGAAGTGGTCCGCTGCGCTTGTCTACTTCGCAGACTTTCACACGCAGCTCCTACTTTCACTTTTCAACTTTCCAGCTTGTTCTTTTCCACGAGTCAGTAAAAACATTCAGACAGACAGCAATTGACTGGCTCTTCTTTCCCAGCCTTGGAAAGCCACCAAAAGTTTTATTTTCCGAGAAAGCCAAATCCTCTGCTCTCTCTCTCGCCACTTTTTAGCTTTTCTTTTCTTAAAGCTGGCTCTGGTCTCCGTGTTTTTTATTTCTTTATGGAGCTTCATCTACTTCGCTCCAGCCGCCGTCCATCTTCACCGGAAGTCCTTCCCAAGTGATATTCTTTTATATTACCAATAAACTATTCAAAATAGGTATTAAAATAAGGACCCCACATTTGTTTTCATCATTAGATGCTCCTTGATGTTCATGTCAGGTCTCAGGATAATGACGTAGCATTTAGGAACAAAAATACAGCCCAGTAAGCCTAGGCTGGAGGCCAGGATGGAGAAGATCTGCACAGCCACCATGTATTTCCCCTTGGTGCTCAGGTAGGTGGGGACAAAGGAGACCCAAACGCTGCAGAAAACCAACATGCTGAAAGTGATTAACTTGGCTTCATTGAAGCTCCCTGGCAGCTTGCGGGCCAGGAAAGCCACCAAGAAGCAGACAGCAGCCAGAAAGCCGATGTAGCCAAGGGCAGCATAAAACATGGAGACTGAACCTTCATTGCATTGCAACACTATTTGTCCTGATTGGGAATGCAGGTCGGAATCTGGGAATGGGGGAGAGATTCCCAGCCACATGGTACTGATGCCCACCTGAACCCCAGAACAGGACAAGACAATGGAATTGGCCAGGCTCTTCCCCAGCCACTTCCTCATCCTGATGCCTTTCTTTGTGGCCAGAAACGCCACCACCACCATGACAGTCTTGGCAAGCAAAGAAGACACGGCAACTGAGAAAACAACACTGAAGATGATTTGTCGAAGAAGACAGGTCACTTTCTTGGGGCGACCAATGAATAGAAGGGAGGTGAAGAAGGAAAGCAGGAGGGCAATCAGGAGAATGTAGGTGAGGTCCCAGTTGTTGGCTTTGACGATGGGAGTTTCTTGGTATTTAATGAAGATTCCCAGAACAAAGGCAGTAGTTATGGATAAGGCAATGGCAAAGAGAGCCAGGATAAGACCCAGTATTTCTTTATAGGACAGGAAAGTTAAAACTTTGGGGACACATTGATCTCGCTTCTTATTGGAATGCTGATCATCTGGGCAGTTTTTGCAATGGGCTGCATCTGAAAAATCCAAGTAATAGGTGTTCAACAAGCATCTTTCTGAATATGCAGATGTAGTATGATGAAAAATCTATTCTCCTCTTATATACCAATTCCCCCTTCCCCTCCCTGGGCTGGGAGGCATTGTTCCCAGTCCCTTATGTCTTATGTCTTAATCACTTCCTGATTTGATTACTACAATGCCTTCTACATGGCACTGCCCTTGAAGAACATCTGGAAGTAGCAATGGTGGTGCAGCAGGAAAAGATGCACCTTTTTATACCCATGTTACACCTCTGGGTACCAAGCTGCACTGGCTTCCACTGTACTTCTGGGTGCAATTTTAGGTTCTAGTTGTCACCTATATAGCCCTTCATGGCATGAGCCATGGGTTATTTGTAGCACTGCCTCTCTCCATTTTTTCTTACCTGCCGTATTGGTTCTAACAGGACAGGCATGTTTGTGTCCCATCAATTAAAGGGCGTCATCTAGTGGGACCCAAATGATGAGTCACAACACCTGCCCTTTGGAGCATCACACCCCCTGCAAATAGATTGACCCAACACTTTTGGCCTTTTGAAAAACCCTAGATGTATTCCTGGGCACAGTAGTTGGTATGTTACTGGGAGCTTGTGAGATACTATTATTTCATGAATGATTAGCTTTCTCTTTGGTTGCTCTTACAGGTTTTTATTCATGTATTGTTTGTTATTTTTCTATTATGTGTTTATCTGATGTTAACCATTCTCTGTCAAAACAGCAAGATGGCAGCCATATCAATAAATATATATATGAATAATACAATGCAGCAACAAAAGGTAAAATAGGTTTTTCGATGTGTCAGACTCAGATAGGATATTGGGAGAGGTGGAAACCTGATACCAAAATACTTGCTCGCTGTACTTGGTTAGAACCTAAATTAGGTGATTACAAAATGGATATTCATGGAGGAAACATCATCAGTAGGTAAAAGAGAGGAGTTGCTATGGGCATGAGGTTGAATATGGGCTGCAATTTGAAAAGAAGTGGGCCATTGTCTTTTGAATCCTACCAAATGCACCTCATTGGCCACATTGTGTACCACTATCCTTGTTCAGATTGGCAATTGCTCTCTTCCAGCAGAAATCCACAGAAGATCAGGGTTTTTGCAAACAAGATCCCAATGTTGCCACATCAGAGTTTTCACAGTTAGAAGGGGTGAGACAGTCCTTGCTGACATTTTCAAAAGTTGCAGACAAAGGAGTTCATGTTGGTCTAGTGATGGTTCAGGTTCTGGCTTAGTGGAACCATTTTGTGGGAGCTAAACAGATAATACTAGTGCTTTAGCTGCCCTTGAATGTGAGAATATTTAGCTATCAGAGTCAGGCCTGAAGGGATGGGATCGGATTGGATTGAATGGGACACTAGCAGGGAGGATTAGGGCTGTAGGCTAGATTAGAAAGTTGAAAAGCATATTCGAAGGAGGCATTGGTTAATTTTATCTTTTAAAGTTGAATTTATGTCGATGAAGGTTCTCAGTCATCCAGGTGGAAAAGTCTGTAGCTTGAATCATGTCAACTGGATTTCTGTTTTCTCAGTGGAAACGTTTCACTCCTTATCAAAGAAGCTTCTTCAGTCTGAGCACAGTTAGTAAGGGAATCCTTAAATATGTTTCTACGGTGGCTGTGTAACCTTGCACCTGGGGCTAGGTCATGGTTATTTTGAGATGCTTATTTCTAAGTCCCTTTATCATCTAAAGGAGGATCATTAAGATTACCATGCTGCTGTTGAGCTTGCAAAATGGTCTTAATCTTCCTAATTAATTAATTAATTAATTAGACAAAGTAGTTCATGTTGGTCTAGTGATGGTTCAGGTTCTGGCTTAGTGGAACCATAATCAGATTGAAGAAGCTTCTTGGATAAGGAGCGAAAATTTTCCACTGAGAAAATAGAAATCCAGTTGACATGATTCAACTACAGAAAGTTGAATTTAGTTTTTGTTATGGCCCTACCTTCCTTCTGGTGTGAGGCTCCCTTCATGCTGAACCGGGCCTGTGGTTGGAAAACCTTAGGTACCTCTGCTGTAGCTCTGTTACCCACCAATGGTATTTAGAAAAATATATGCTAATAATTAGATATACAGCTAGGAAAGAAAACACCTTTCACAAAACTGCCCAGAAAACCAAGAGTGAAATTTGCATCTCTGCTCTAGAGCCACGTACCTTCTTGCATGGATATTGTACCTTCCATACATGGGGAACAATCATAGCAGCAGACAGGCACTCCCTCTCTTTTGAGCTTGCTGTACCCTGGGTGACAACTTTCAGTACATCTAGACAAAGGCACCTTCTAAACATAAAACAAACATAAAACATAAAAATATATTAGGGAGATACGTGAATTGGAATCTCTTAATATGAATATGTTATGGGAAGAAATGAAACCCAGTATGATTAGATACTCAGCTGTGTACCTTGGCTGACTAAATGATGTTGCTAAGATTAATCCCAGTGCCTGGAGTCTGTGACACTCTGGATGGAGAGGAACAGCTTAAACGTAACCCTGACAAGATGGAGCGGCTGTAGGTTTTTTGTTCTTCCAGTATTAGGGATTTGAGATCTTGAATTCTGGATGGGGTTGCATTTCCCCAGTCAGAACTGGTGAACAATTTGAGCGGGGACTGCTGGCATCTCAGGACCTGCTCAAAGAGTAGGGGGCCAACTTTGGCCAGGACTACATTTGTCCAGATTCATCTGGTGTGCTAATTGTGCCCTTTCCTGGATCTGGAGACCCTTCTCACAGTCACACATGCCTTAGTCACCTCATGTTTGGATTACTGAACTGAGTTCTGCATGAGGCTCCCCTTGAAGATCATTTGAAAACTTCAGATGGTCCAGAATGCAGTGGTGTGGGCACTTATAGGCATACCTCAGTATGCCCATTGGTAACTTCTGCTAAACAAGCTACACTGGTTACTGGTGGGTTTCCGGATGTAATTGAAGGTGCTTGCAAAGGGTTTGGTTCTCTCTCCTCTCATATTTAACATCTACATGAAGCCTCTGGGCAAGATCACCTGTCACCATGGGATGAGGTGTCACCAATATGCTGATGATACTCAGTTGTATATCTCCATCCCGGGTGAGTTAAGTGATGCGGTTGACATCCTGTCGCAGTGCCTGGGGGCTGTAGGGGCCTGGGTGGGGAAGAACAAGCTTCAACTGTACCCTGGTAAGACGGAGTGGCTGTGGATTGATGGCCTCTCAGCTTCCAGGAAGTTGTCATCTTTAACTCTTGATGGGGTGACACTGCCCCATTCAGATTCAGTGCAGAACTTGGGGGTCCTCCTGGAATCACGACTCCTGCTTGAAGAGCAGATGGAGTCGTGGCCAGGAGGGCCTTTGCGCAGCTTCGGGTTGTGCGCCAGATGCGCCCCTTCCAGGATCTAGAAGCCCTTCGAACTCTCACTCATGCCCTTGTCATATCCCATATAGATTATTGCAATGCGCTCTACATGGGGCTACCCTTGAAGAGTATCTGGAAGATTCAGCAGGTTCAGAATGCGACCATGTGGGCAGTCATAGGTGCTGTAAGATCAGCACATTTAACACCACTGCTCCGTGAGCTGCATTGGGTACCAGTTTGCTTCCAGGTCCAATTCAAGGTGTTGTTTTTCACCTTTAAAGCTCTACATGGCATGGGGCCAGGGTACCTGAGGGACCGTCCCATCCCGACCACATCTACCTGGCCTCCCTACATGCAGAGAGGGCATGCTTCGGACCCCATCAATAAAATTTCATCTAGCGTGGTCCAGGAAGTGTGCCTTCTCTGCGATAGCACCTGCCCTGTGGAATATCCTGCCCCCAGAGTTGAGTCGGGCGCCATCGCTCATGGTCTTCCAGAGGTCTTTAAAGACCTGGTTCTGCTGCCTTCCTTGGGATGAACGAGGTAACAGTTCCTCCTGGGGGTGGTTAGCTCATAATGTCCTCCTTTTTAAGGTGTCACCATTCTCAGGTTTTTTTCTATTTATTATTATATTGTATTTTAAAGTGTATAGGTTTTAAATTTTAATATTATAGTTGTCAACTGCCCAGAGTCTACTGCTGTAGAGATGAGTGGAGATAAATTTGAATAATAATAATAATAATAATAATAATAATAATAACAACAACAACAACAACAACAACAACATATCCTGAATAAATGGGCCTTCAAGTGGCATTACATTCCCACTGAACTAAAAGGGATTTATTTCTAAGCTGGCATGTATAACAGCAGATCAATAGTAAGAACGAAAAAGAAACAGCATCATTTACCTGATTAAATGACATTGGCCATAGGATGGCACTCTGATTGATGGATACCTTGACTTCAGAGGATGCATCTCTTTCTGTTCTTCCAACATTCACCCCAGCAGTAGACTTGTTGGGAAAAACTGCCCAGTGAATGATATCAGAGTCAATGGCAAGATCTCCATTCTCATCCAAATAAACACCATCCATGGAAAGATTGTAAATGTGGAACTTCCTCAGGAAAGGATGGAGCTACAAAAACATGGAAACCACCTGTGTTTAATGACTTTAACAAGAATCTATAGGCTGATATCATTATTGAGTAATGAGTACGGGTTGTTTATAAAGATTCTGGGTGAAAGACGGAAAATAATTTTGCAAGAATTTATTCATAAGGGTCAATGTGGGTTTGTACCTAAAAGAGAGTTAAAGGACAAAGTGAGAAATGTGTTGGACATTTTGTAATATTTTGAGCAACATAATGAAAAAGAAGCCACCTTGATTTTCTTAGAGGCAGAGAATGCCTTTGACAATTTGAACTGGGCTTTCTTATTCAAAGTTTGGGAAGATATGAACTTCGGAGAGAAATTTATAAAATTGGAAGATTTTATAGACCTAAGAAAGGCTCACGAGGTACAAATAGGAACAAATCAATTTTTCCCACTGTGTCCTGTCTTGCTTATTTTGGTTCTTGAAATACTGAATAGAGTTATAAGACAAGATGAGAGTATTGTGGGACCAAAGATTTAAAAAGAAATGTATAAGTTAAGGGGTTTTGCAGATGTTTTAGTCTTGGTTTGAGAAGATCCTTTAAAGGGAATTGAAACAATGGGAAAACTGAAAGAATTTGGTGCATTAGCATATTTTAAGATCAACAAAACAGAAGACGAAGATGTTAACAAAACACCTGATAGTAGATGATCAAAGTGTTGATGAATACAATGGGTTTTAATGTTGAGAAGAAAGTAAAATATCTGAGTATCACTATGACAAATATGAATTTTATATTATTTCAATATAACTATGTTAAGACATGGAATTAAGTTAAAAAAACATGTTAAGAGGGGAGAAACTACAATTGTCATTGCTGGGGAGAATTTCGGTGATAAAAATGAATGTCTTGCCTAGAATGATATTTTTGTTTTAGACAATGGCTGTTTTGACAACTGATACACTATATAAACAGTGGCAAAACAATATATCTAAATATGTGTGGCAGGGGTAAAAACCATGAGTTAAATATCAGGTGTTTTTTTTTTTTTTAATAAGTTTTATTAATTTTAAAATACACATTAAAAGCTAATACAAAAGAAAAGAAATAGAAATACAAAGTAAGAAAAGGGAAAAGAAAAAGTGAAGTCAAAAAATAACAAACAAGAAAAAATATAGAAAATAGATGTCCTCCAATTTATCCTTGAACTTTAAGTACAACAATTAACTTTAAATGTTAGTCCTTAATACAATACACAGAAACTTTTCTTTGTCATATACCCTTTGATTTCTATAATCCAATCTTCTGTTCTTCATATAGGTTTCACCTTTCTTGATATCTTCCAACAATCCATCTCTGGTTTCTACTCCTTAGAATAGTAATCAAATGTTCGTTGTTGCATCAATTAAATGTTTTCCATTTGCTCTTTCCATTTTTACATCTATATTTATATCTTCAATAAAGTCCAATTAGTAAAACAAATAAAGGCCTTATCTACGTCTAATAAAATACAGTATATTCTGTTCATGTTATGACTATATATTCCATTAATACATAATCTAACATATTACATAACATAATACATAATATAGCAAAAATACAAAACCTAACATAACATATAACCTAATACATACAACATATTCTTGTAATAACCTACATTCTAATTCCATCTCATCATCTCATTGTCTTCTCATAAATGTGTCTCCAGAAAGAGTAATATATAATATCAACCTATTTATTTATAATCTTGTATTTTACACTTAAAATATCATGTTTTTATCCATCTGTAAATTTCTCATATCTGTGCTTACTCTGTGTACAATACCAAATCCGCATTTTCATTCACCTTGCATTCCAAATCAATATCAATAAATCTCCTGTTTAGGTTATGCCAATATCACAATATGCAACTTGTTTATTTCTGTAACTCATATGGGATATCAAAATGTTTATTTTGCCATATCTATCAATTTGCATATTAAAATCTTCCTGTCTCAGCTGCCACAATGTATTTATGCCCAAACATTTAATAGACCACTTCCTGTAAAATATCATAATCATCTTCTGTACCAATACATTCAAAGTCCTCTTTCAGGCAGAGAGGCACACATTCTCTATACTTTATTCTTTATTCTTCTTTATTCTTCAGGCTGCAAGCTGCTTAACCCAAACAAACAATTTCTCAAAAGTCAGTTAGTTTGTGAGTGAGAAATACCAACAAAGTCTCTTAAGTCCCAATTTCTCTGATACAAAAGAAAGACAGAAAAATACAAAACTTGTTCACTATGTTGCCAAAATAAAATCTATCAAACTTCCACCAAAATTAATTATAGCAAAGAAAACACAAAATTAGCCAACATTTTGAACGAAGTCCAAAGATAAATTTTAGAATAATAAAAATGTACTAATCTGAAAAAGAAAACTAATATAAGGTGATCTAAAAGCTGGCTGTCACTCTTGTGTCTCCCAAGAGACTTACTGTTCTCTGCAGAGCTAGAATCCTCTTTCGGCCATTTCATTGCATTCACTCCCCGTTCTTCTCCGCGGTGGAAACAACAAAGAAAAACAGGAGTGTGCAATTACAATGGCTCTGTGAGCAATCTTCTGGTTCCCCCTTCTCCAGGGGGAAACTTCAGTGGTCCGTAGACCCCTGCAAACAAGATAGAAAGTTAGCCAGGTCTCAGAGCTAAGAGCTCTGAGAAACTCTGACTTGTCGAGCTGCCAGCCAGGCTTGGAGTGGAAATATCAGGTGTTAACAGAATGCAAATGAAAGGGGAGGATTGAGTTTACCTGATTTGAATTTGTATTTTGCAGATTGTTGTTTGTTTTATTTATTTTTATTTATTTATACTTCAACTTCTATCACCGCACCATCTCCCCCAAGGGGACTCTGGGCGGTTTACAAAACACAGAGATTAAAATTCTATTATAAAAATACATAAAAATACAATATACAGTTAATTATTATTATAAATTAAGTAAAAAATCCAAGAAGGTAGACCTTGATCTTTAAAAGGGCTCTATGGCACCAGCCATCGCCACAAAGAACTATTCCTGTTCCCATCCCACGCGAGGCGGCAAAACCAGGTCTTTAGGTTCTTCCGGAAGGCCAGGAGTGATGGGGCCTGCCTCACATCCGGGGGCAGGATGTTCCAAAGGGCAGGCGCCACTGCCGAGAAGGTCCGTCTTCTGGACCCTGCCAACCGAAACTCCCTTACCGACAGGGTCCGAAGCATGCCCTCTCTACATAATCGAGTGGGACGGTTTGAAGTTATGGGGATGAGGCGGTCCCTCAGATAACCTGGTCCCATGCCATGTAGGGCTTTAAAGGTCAAAACCAACACCTTGAATTGCACCCGGAAGTATACCGGCACCCAATGCAGCTGGCGCAGCAGAGGTGTCACATGGGCCGATCTAGGGGCACCAATAACTGCGCGTGCAGCCGCATTCTGGACCAGTTGTAGCTTCCAGATACTCTTCAAGGGTAGCCCCATGTAAAGCGCATTGCAGTAGTCTATGTGGGAGATGACCAGGGCATGAGTGACTGTACGGAGGGACTCCCGATCCAGGAAAGGGCGTAACTGCCGCACAACACGAAGTTGCGCAAAGCCCTGTCTGGCCATGACTGCCAACTGCTCCTCAAGCAGGAGTCGTGAGTCCAGAAGGACCCCCAGATTCTGCACTGATTCTGAACGGGGAAGTGCAACCCCATTCAGAACCAAAGATGATAATTTCCCAGATCCAGAAGAACCATCAATCCACAGCCACTCCGTCTTACCAGGGTTCAGCTGAAGCCTGTTGTTCCCCATCCAGACCCCCACAGCCCCCAGGCACTGAGAAAGTTTTAGATGAAAGAGTGGGTGTTGCTGAGATATAGAAAGCTTTTGGAGTTAGAAGACATGACCTGAGTCATGGGTGGCATGGGTATCTGTGGTATGATAAAGTGAAAGTTAATGTGGATTTTAAATTCATTATGTTAGACATGCCATACTGAGAACATCTTGCCCCCAGAGGTGAGACTCGCCCCCTCACTCCTGGCCTTCCGGAAGGCCCTCAAGACCTGGCTCTGCCACCGGGCCTGGGATGACAGAGGCGGCAGTGCCTCTTGGGGTTGGCTGGCCCTGTAGTAATACGATCGATTCTACAGTCCCCAATCCATCTTGGATTCATGTAATTTATTATTGTATGTATTTTAGATTTTAGATGATACTTTTATATAGTTTTTTAAACTTTCAATTGTTGTAACCCGCCCAGAGTCCCTTGCAAGGGAGATGGGCGGGGAATAAATTGAAATAATAAATAAATAAAATAAATAAACATAGAATAGATACAAACACAAATTTGTAAAAACACCTTTGTGGCTCTCGCCACAAAAAGCGTTTTACAGACGAGAAATAATAGGCAAGCACAAATGGCTAACGATTAATGAGATATTAGAATTTTGTCAAGGGGAACACAAAATAAAATCAAGAGAAGAACTGGTGACAGAAGGATATAGTTGCCAATGGTTTCCTTGTTTAGAGTTATTAGAAAAGTTTAAAGTAGACAAAATAATGTTTGGTTTTCAAGCTTGTAAGACTGAGTTCGAAATAGAATTGAGTACAAATGATGAACATGTAATTCCTAAAGTGTATAAACTGTTATTGAAACTTGAAACAAAGAAATGAAACAATGTAAGATAAAGTGGGCTAAAATTTTGGTTATAATATACTGATAGAAGAATGCGAAAATATGTGGTTGAAAGGATTAAATGTACACTATGTTATACTCTTACAGAGAATTTTTAAAAAATGATGTAATGTTGGAATATGTCACCAGAGTAATTGTTTAGAATGTATAAAGGCACATCAAATTTATGTTGGAAATGTGAACAACAAGAAGAGACATTTTATCATGCTTGGTGGACGTGTAAAAAAATAAGAAAATTTTGGATTCAGATACGTACACTGATTCAGAGGATTTTAAAGATTAATATACAATTGAGATCAGAGGTTTTTCTTTTGGGGCTGATGGACAAGCAGTTGGAAAATGTCATGGAACTTTGTTTTTGTACATGATAACTGCAGCAAGATTATTGTATAAACAATGATGGATAGATTCATCAATACCCATAAATATAAATACCCACAATGGAGGAATGGTTGGTAGATGATGGAACTTGCTGAGATGGCTAACTTGACTTCTTTGATAAGAGAAAAGACAGTATCTAAGTTTTTGTGTAAAACAGGAATAAAATGAAATTATGATTTATAGTTTTGATGATTAGACAGGATAGATTAAAGGAAGAAGAGAGGCATGTTAAAACTTTAGAGAAAGAAGCAAATTTGTAATTGTATTTATCACTGCTATAAAGAAGATTGGAAGCCACTTCTTTGTATCTTTTTTCATTCTTTTTTTTTCTTTTTCTTTTTTCCCTTTTCCCTTTCTTTCATTTTTAGCTTTCTCTTAGCTTTCTTTCTTTTTCTTTTTTCTTCTTCACTTTATATTAGTTTGTATTAGTTTTTATCTTCCTTTTTAAAACTTTCAATAAAATTATTTCTTTAAAAAAGAAAACTATCTGTGTATTTATATATAACCATCTGGATCCTAATTCAATATTTGTATGAGTCTGAATGTGGATGTGGAAATAGTCTGAACAACTGGAGCTCTTCAGTTCATTTTCTCTGCTTGGAGAACATCAGAGGTAAATTCCAGGCAAAAATGGGTATGATCAAAAACAAAGATGGTAAGGACCTAACAGAAGCAGAAGAGATCAAGAAAAGGTGGCAAGAATATACGGAAGATCTGTATAGGAAGGATAATAATATTGGAGATAGCTTTGACGGTGTGGTCAGTGAGTTAGAGCCAGACATCCTGAAGAGTGAGGTTGAATGGGCCTTAAGAAGCATTGCTAATAACAAGGCAGCAGGAGACGACGGTATCCCAGCTGAACTGTTTAAAATCTTGCAAGATGATGCTGTCAAGGTGATGCATGCCATATGCCAGCAAATTTGGAAAACACAAGAATGGCCATCAGATTGGAAAAAATCAACTTATATCCCCATACCAAAAAAGGGAAGCACTAAAGAATGTTCAAACTATTGAACAGTGGCACTTATTTCACATGCTATTAAGGTAATGCTCAAGATATTGCAAGGTAGACTCCAGCAATTCATGGAGCGAGAATTGCCAGATGTACAAGCTGGGTTTAGAAAAGGCAGAGGAACTAGAGACCAAATTGCCAATATCCGCTGGATAATGGAGAAAGCCAGGGAATTTCAGAAAAACATATATTTCTGTTTTATTGACTATTCTAAAGCCTTTGACTGTGTGGATCATAACAGATTGTGGCAAATTCTTGGTGGTATGGGGATACCAAGTCATCTTGTCTGCCTCCTGAGGAATCTGTATAATCACCAAGTAGCAACGGTAAGAACAGAGCACGGAACAACGGACTGGTTTAAGATTGGGAAAGGAGTACGGCAGGGCTGTATACTCTCACCCTACCTATTCAACCTGTACGCAGAATACATCATGCGACGTGCTGGGCTTGAGGAATCCAAGGCTGGAGTTAAAATCGCTGGAAGAAACATTAACAATCTCAGATATGCAGATGATACCACTTTGATGGCTGAAAGCGAGGAGGAGTTTAGGAGCCTTATGATGAAGGTGAAAGAAGAAAGTGCAAAAGCTGGGTTGCAGTTAAACCTCAAAAAAACCAAGATTATGGCAACCAGCTTGATTGATAACTGGCAAATAGAGGGAGAAAAAGTGGAGGCAGTGACAGACTTTGTATTTCTAGGCGCAAAGATTACTGCAGATGCTGACTGCAGCCCGGAAATCAGAAGACGTCTACTTCTTGGGAGGAGAGCAATGGCAAATCTTGATAAAATAGTTAAGAGCAGAGACATCACACTGACAACAAAGATCCGCATAGTTAAAGCAATGGTATTCCCCATAGTAACCTATGGCTGCAAGAGCTGGACCATAAGGAAGACTGAACGAAGGAAGATAGATGCTTTTGAACTGTGGTGTTGGAGGAAAATCCTGAGAGTGCCTTGGACTGCAAGAAGATCAAACCAGTCCATACTCCAGGAAATAAAGCCAGACTGCTCACTTGAGGGAATGATATTAAAGGCAAAACTGAAGTACTTTGGCCACATAATGAGAAGACAGGATACCCTGGAGAAGAAGCTGATGCTAGGGAAAGTGGAAGGCAAAAGGAAGAGGGGCCGACCAAGGGCAAGATGGATGGATGGTATTCTGGAGGTGACGGACTCAACCATTGGGGAGCTGGGGATGGTGACGGCCGACAGGAAGCTCTGGCGTGGGCTGGTCCATGAAGTCACGAAGAGTCGGAAACGACTGAACGAATAAACAACAAAAAATAGTTTAAGAGAAAATAGTTATAAAATGATCTTTAGATGGTATTTGCCTCCAGAGAGGTTGTGTAAAATGAAGTGGTTAAGATCAAAGGTATGTTGGAAATGCAATATAAAGGTGGGCTCTTTTTACCATCTATGGTGGACTTGCAAAAAAACTAAAAAATACTGGGAAAAAATTCATGGTAATATTTGCAAAATAATTAAAATCAATATGGAAAAAAAACCAGAACTATACCAATTGGGCCTCATGGACATAAAGACAAATAAGGATCACAGAAAACTACTACACTATCTGATAACAGCAGCAAGGAAAATATTTGCGAAACACTGGAAAGAAGAATACATCCCATCAACAGAAGAATGGATGATTAAAGCAATGGAAATAGCACAGATGGACAGATTAACAATTTTAATAAAATGCAGAGAAATTGGAGATTATGAACTAATATGGAATCCCTTTTTAGAATTTCTACAAAAGAACTACAATATAAAAATACCATTGTGAACCTGGGAAAATCAAAAGAAAAAATAATATAAATAAAACAAATGTTAAATATGTATGATCAAACTGAAAAGGAATATTAAAAATGTAAAAAATAAACTATATGTGGAAAGGAAAAAAAAGTGAAATAGACAAAGAGATAAAGTATAAATATATTAAAGAAATATCAAAGGGAGGGAGAAATATAATAGAAATATAGTAAATATTAAATAAATGTAAAAAGGTTTCTTCGTAAAAGAAACAGGAAGTCTTTTTAAATTAACTGTTTTATGTGTAACTTTGTTCGTCGATATATGTAAGTAGGTCTTTTAAATGTTGTAAATCTTTGTAAATGTATCTATCTTTATGTTGTATATTTTAAA
This sequence comes from Charina bottae, assembly GCA_023362775.1. Lineage (NCBI taxonomy): Eukaryota > Metazoa > Chordata > Lepidosauria > Squamata > Charinaidae > Charina > Charina bottae. The sequence goes on along the minus strand of JALMGJ010000002.1, from coordinate 28,705,325 downwards.
TAATAAAACTATTTTTTAATTAAGAAAAAAATTTTTTAAAAAAAGAGAGAGTTTTCATAGATGGCTAGACCCACAGTTTAGCCAGCTGTCAGAAATTGATAACCTGAAAATTGGGCACTCCAGTTTTCCAGTCCAACTTTACTTGGAAGTCCCCAGCGGACAACTCCCTGCTCTGGAAATGCCTATACTGGGTGATTCTCTCAAAGAGGAAGCTGCTGGCTACTGGGCTACCTTGGTGTTACTGTATACTGTACATGTATACTGTATACTGTAATGTATGTTTGTGTATGTTTAAAGAAAACAGCCATCTCTATAGCACTAGTTCCTCTGAGTACACAGAATCAAAAATTAGCACAAATGGTTGTCTTGAAAATTCAGTGAAAGAATTTCCGTCTGTCTAAGGCTCGACTGCTGCTCAGAACCAGAAATTTGGCAAATTCTGTTCAGAGAACCTCTTTCTATCTCCTCTCCTCCCTGCCCCCAAACTGCAGAATTTAAAGAAGAACCATCAGGAGACTTTGAACAAGTAGCTTTACCTGCCAAGACTGTACCAGTTGAGGTGCCAGACGGTCTCGAAGCCGCATCCCCCTCTGGCTGATTTGGGAGGAATAGACAGCATTTAGGACCTTCGCCAAAGCTTGGATTACAATGGAAATACCGGAGGCATCCTCAGACAGGATCCTTGCAATGATGTCATGCGGTGGCATTTGCCAGTTCTCGTTTTCTGAGCATCTTTCCCAAACTTTCTTTGACAGCACAGGGTTCGAATAGGAACACTGGAATGCTGCCTTCCCAAATTGTTCAATAACAGAGAAATATGAATTAAAATCATAATATTGTGTCCTTTCCCTCCCCTGAGATAAGAAGGATAACAAAAGTTGCTTATGTTGGAGATCAAGCACTTGGTAAAACAATCTCACACTTATGTCTGGTAAAGCTGTGACAATCCACACTTTACCCTCAATTAAGTTTTTGATCTGTTCAATCCCTTTTATTCCTAATGCTAGCATTACTGTATCCTGAAAGTCCAATTGACAAACAATTACTTTTACTTGAGTGTTGTGAAAATATAGAAACGTGATCTTTTTGTTCTGTTTATCAGTGGAGGGGAGGCTTTGTGAGAAGGCGATGCAAACACCTTTATGGATGGCCACAAGTGCAAATGTCCTTCTGAAGTTTTCTCCATTTTCATTGTCTGGAGCAGTGAGGCCGATCCACGTCCATTTGAAATGCAGGAGCAGTTTGACAATCGCTATGTAAGGAGGTTCTTGTTTTGGGGTCATCCAATACAAAAAAGGAAAAAGATGCTTATGCACAGGAATCTGACTTACAACACCGTAGTTGATCTAATAAAAATAGGAAAAAGTGGTAGTTTGGCTCCCTTTCAGTTGTAAAATTCAGATTCTTAAATCTCAGTACATTTCCCCACATCTGAGCTCACATTTCCAGAAAAAATACCTGCATGAAATGTGCTTCTCCATCACTTCTCCTGCCTCAGTTTTCTCTCTTCATTAATTTTCAGCTAAGAAAACCTTACCTAATCTGTGATCACCTGGTAATGCCCATGTGTGACATCTGGCAGACACCCCCTACCCACACAGATTAGTACCAGCTGATCCCCTTGGTGCTGAGTGGGCAGTTTTGCTGCCAAGAGCTTATGCCAGAGCTTTCCAAACTGTGTGTCGCAACACAAAAGTGTGTCGCCACACCACCAGCGGCGGCGCGCGTGTGCACGGCGGCCGCATGGCACGTGCGTGCTGCCGCACGCCCGCACGGTGGCCGCCATGCACGCGCGTGCCGCCGCACGCCCCCCGGACCGCCAACGTGCGCGTGTGCGCCACCGCACACCGCCACCACGCTGCCACCATGCATGCGCATGCCACCGCACACACCCCTGCGCCGCCGCCGTGCGCGTGCCCCCCCGCGCCGCCGCCACCGCTGGTGTGTCGCCAGCGGCGGCACTTTGGAAAGCACTGGCTTATGCTCATATGAACCCCTATCAAATCTGATGATCAGCTCTTAATACCCAAAAGATCAAGTGTTGCAGGTAATCCAGATGGTGGATAATAGAGCAAAGTAGGAAGGGAGCACCGTTTCTTGATTTCTTGGGAATCTCTCCCTCCCCAGATTACTTTCTGAACTTTGGCTAAACCTACTGCCCTAGCCATCTGTCAGAATTTGCCTCCTCCCCTCTGCCATCCTCACCCCACGTTAGACAGAACAACTGGTTGGTATATTTCCCACTGGTAGTAAAATCCACCAGTCACTTTACCTTTATGTGCTGCTCAGGAAAGAGCACCAGCCTCTTTCACAAGGCACACTGGAGATTGGCTGTGGGTGCAGAGCAAATTTTTGGTGACCTACTTTGCACAGCAAATTTATGGTTCCTCAAAACAGGTCAAAATGGCTGGCTGGTTTTTCCCTTAAGCTCCCAGGAACATTCCACTCTTGAAAAACCTGTCTCCTTCCCCTATGTTCCTACACAACTTCAGACAGTACCTTTTGTTCTCCTTTCTCTCTGTTTGAAGAGCTCAGTAACTCTGTCTAACCATGGTATTCTAGTTCTTCCTCTTCCTCTTGATGTGTGAAAGATTCTTCCATCATTTCCTTCAGTCCACTTCCATAAACTGTAAGTGACCAAACCGCTCCCTTGGAATCCAATCCACTTCCTTTGCACCCATATATTCTTGAACCTCTCTTCTTGTTTTAATTATTTATTTATTTAATTAATTTATATTACCGCCCATCTTCCCCCAAAGGGGGAACTCTGGGCGGTTTACAGTAAAACCGGAATTAAAATACAAAACAAATCACAATAAAAGTGAAATAAATATGTAATATCATTATGATTATTAAAAGATATAGATAAAATAAAATTGAATCCAGATGGCTACAGTTCTTCCTCAATCCTGAGCACAAAGGCCGTTCTCAATCCATTCTAGGGCGCTAGCCATCCCCAAGAATGACTGTTTTCACTCCTGTGCCAGGCTTGGTGGCAAAACCAGGTTTTCAGTTTTTTCCTGAGGTCCAGGAGAGTGGGGGCCCATCTCACCCCTGGGGGAAGCATGTTCCAGAGGGCAGGTGCTACTGCAGAGAAGGCACACTTCCGAGAGACCGCTAGGTGGAATTCTTTTAAAGATGGGGTCCGTAACATGCCCTCTCTGCATGACCAGGTGGGACGGGTCAATTCAATAGGGACGAGACGGTCCCTCAGATAACCTGGTCCCATGCCAGTTTTATCACACATATTTTATTTATTGATTGATTTATTTATTTATTTATTTATTTATTAAATTTCTATGACCGCCGATCTCCCCCTCAAGGAGGGACTCTGGGCGGTTCACAGCCACAACTTTTCTTAAGTACCCAATTCTGAATGCATCCAATTAACCTTTAGGTTTCTCCTGACTTACCCAGTCCTCTCTGGCATAAAACAATGTAGCAATATCACTGTCATATACAGTTCTCTTTCACTTCTTTCAACAAACATTCATCCTTGTAATAGAACATATACTATTACTTTACAACCATCATATGTAGGTTGTAAAATTTCTCCATCCTTTTCCTCCTCTTTACTAAATATTATTCGAAGGTACACAAATTCATTCACTTGCTGTAGTTTTTTCTGTGCAAAGAGGTTCTTGCTTGGCATCCATTTTAGTGGCAGAAAGGAAAAGTCCATGAAGCCAGGGTATTGTTTCCAAAACCATGTTGGCACCAATACCAGAGTGATCAAGGTTGGATGATGGAAATAAAGCTACTTCAGAATTTTTAATATCTACCATCTAATTCCAGCTTTACTTTGTGATATAAACCAGTGCCAGCTTCTGGATTCATCTGGAGAATGGACAAAGAGCTTCTACTCACATTCCTACCTGTGGGATTTTGTAGATGCTCAGCATGGTTGAAATATGATTAAAGAGTTCAGAACCAGTACCTTCAAGAACTGCCAATATTTTTTTTGTCTTCCACTCCTATAGTTTGGGACATTCTCCTGCCCTATAGACAGCAAGTGCATCAGGGCCTCATAGGTCATTCTCGCATTGAAAAAGTTCTCATAGATGTTGTAGCCCAGAGTGAGGTTGGCTAACAGCCTCGGACTCTGATTGATTTTGTCAGGTTGTCTCTCAGAGAGATGCCTCATCCTTAATCTCTGGGTTGATAATTATGAGGAAAAATCTCTTACAAAAGGGCACAGTTATAATGAAGTTGGTCCAGCCTGGTAGCAGATCTGAAAGGGCAACTTTTAATTTCAGTCTGGTATAGTCTGTGTGTACTCCAGTCCCACCCTCTGCTCTTAGCAGAGCAGAAAGTAGATACGAGTCAGCTTTTCTGGTTTTGCATTAGAGACGTTACCAAATATTTGTCATGGTGATTTCAAAATGACCTATAGAAATAATGGTGAAATCTCATATGCTTGGTTGAAAACATAATAAATCACAATGATTTTGATAACAGTGAGGGGAATTGGGAGTCACTGAGGCAACAAAGGTGTTCAGGTGCAGAAAAAAATGTGTGACTCATGGGTATGGTTCCAGCATGGCAGTCAACAAGGGAACAAGTCGGGAAAGTTTGATTTCCTTTTATTCAGGCAAGTTTTAAAATATTAAAAGTTGTAATAATCTTAATATCTGCTGGGTGTCATATTATGATTTATTCTGGACAGTGCTTAACTAGCCAATGGGCATATTATAATTCCTCCTCACCCTGTCCTGGTGTGTGTAAGGCCATCTTCCTTTTTCTGTTTTAGGTTTATTTATTTTTTTATTATTCTTGAAGCAAATATAAAAACTACAGAAAAACAAATAAACTACAAACAGAATGAGAAAAAGAAACTAAAAGTTTTAAATCACAAGAAAAAAGAATGTTAAAAATTACATACAAAGGTGAATTTCTAACAGCAATTTCCATAATGAAACCCTTACCGTATATCACAGGTTTCCAAACTGTTTGTTGCGACACAAAATTGTGTCGCCTGCGGGGCCCAGGTGTGTCATATAAAAACCCGGAAGCGCTGATGGCACACTGCCGCCATGCGTGGCCGCATCCACAGCGGCAGGCCATCAGCGCTTCCAGGTTTTCGCACGGCACACGAGGACACCGCTGCCACCACCACTGTAGTGCACAAAAATCCGAAAGCAGCGGTGGCGCTTCCAGGTTTTTGTACACCTCCATTGGTGTGTCACCACGGGAAAAGTTTGGAAAGCCCTGTTCTATATCAAACCAAGATCACATTATTTCTATAAATTCCTCCGTTAGTACATATACAAATCAGTAGTACATTTGCTACTACCCCTTTTATATAAAAGAAAATATATGTATATAAATTTCTAATTCATCTTCCCTCCCCCATAAAACACCGTCCATTTAATTATTTTCTTCCTACCACTATTCTATATTTATTTTATTATTTTATTATTTATTTATTTATTAAATTTGTCACCACCCATATCCTCCTACCAGAGGGACTCTGGGTGGTTTAAAACAGCATAGTCCATAAAACAATAAATTACAACATATAAAACTACGATATATAAAATACAGTTAAAGATAAAGATAAAGGTAAAGGTAAATAAGAATAAGAATAAGAATAAAATCCAATGGCTGATGATCTAATTCAGCCTTGTGTGCAACAATCAGTCTAGGACACTAGCCATCCCCAAACATGCCTACTCTTTTTCCTTGCCCCAAGACAGGTGGCAGAGCCAGGTCTTCAAATTCCTCCGGCAGGCCATGAGTGATTGGGCCAACCTCATCTCCAGGGGTAGACTGTTCCAGAGGATGGGAGTTACTGCAGAGAAGGCCCGCCTCCTGGACCCTGCCAACCAAAATTTTCTTACTGACGGGGTCCACAACATACCCTCTCTGCAAGATCAGTTGGTACGGGTTGATGTAATGTGGAGGAGGCGGTCCCTCAAGTAACCAACTACACATTTCTGTCTACTATAATGAACATCCATTTATAAAAACAAATAAATTGTCTGCCTTTATAATTAATAAAGCTACAATAATCTTAAGCCTATTAAACCTAAAGAACAATATAAAATATTATTATATCTTATCCATACATTTTAAATCTTACAAATCAAAAATCCTGTAAATCTTAATCCAAGTCATTAAAAATAATGAAATCATAATAACCTCATTATCAGTCTAGTTAGATATTCTTAATTTTTTACCACTTCTCAAAATATACTAGGGCATTTACATATTTCACCATTAAACATAAGGCATTTTATTATAAAAGTCCAACAACCTAACTGCCCTCAGAAGTGCAGACTTCTCAGCCAAAATAAAAATAAAAACTCCCACATAAGATATTCTCCTCTTTCCCATAACACAGATTCAGTTATTCATAGTATTTCCCCAACATAGCAACTCCTTGTGCAGTCTTAAACTCGGACTGTCATTTTAACCCCCCCAACACCAAACCATGATCTTCAGCTGGCATTACTTCAATCTCGCTAACAGGAAAAAAGTCCCCATCTTTTCCAAAATCTTCATCTTCCTTTTCAGCCAGATGACACATTTTAGCAACAATTTCTTATGCAATGTCCCGAACACTCTTGAAACTAGCTTGACAACACTCTATTCCGGTTCCGGTGACACAAAGTATTACTCAAAATATAAGTATGCTGGACAAAAAATTAGACAATTTAGAAAGAAGCATAGACCAAAAATTAGAAAAAATGGATAAGAAAATAGAAATTGAGACTAAAAAAGTAAATGAAAGAATTGATAGACTAGAACAAGACAAAGAACAAGAATTAGATAGAATTACGTTACTAGAACTAAAAGAAAAAGACTTCTGTTTAAGACTGAGAGGTATACCTGATTAAAAGGAGAATGATGATACTGAGGAAATAGTAATCCAAATGTTTGCAAAACTAATTGGTTGGGAAGAAGATAGACTAGAGGAAGAAATAGAGAAAATGTTTCGTATAAATTCGAAATATGCTAAAATCCACAATAAACCAAGAGATTTACTTATAGAATTTTCCAGAAAAAGAATCAGAGACCTGATTTTACAGGCAAATTTTGATAAAAAGATTAACATAGAAGGTAAAGACATACTGGTATTAAAAGAAATTCCTCTAAGAATATTAAAGAAAAGAAAAGAATATAGTTTCTTAACTGACATATTAAAGAAAAATGAAATTCCATTTAGATGGGAAAGATTAGAGGGAATAAGTTTTACATTTCGAAGGGAAAGATACAAATTAACGTCTATCATGAAAGCTAAGGAATTTTTCAGAAAATACAAAAGGGATTTAGAACAAAATGGAAACTCAGAAACAAAAGAAAGAGAGAGTACTAGAGAGGAAATACCATCGAGCTCTAAGGAACCTGAAATGAATGCATGAACTAAAATGCTTAACATGGAATGTTAATGGTTAATGGTTTAAATGCTCTCACAAAAAGGAAGAAAATTTTTCATTACTTATATAAATTAAAACAAGACATAATATGTATTCAAGAAACTCATATAAAGAAAAAAGACATTAAATATTTGGTGAATAAAATATTGGGTATTGAATTTATTTATTTATTTATTTATTTAATTTATATGACCGCCCATCTCCCCTCATGAATTTATATCTGCAAATAAAAAAACCCAATAGAGTAGTAATATATGCAAAGTCTCATCTAAATCCTAAATTAATAAAATCAGAAGAAAATGGTAGATATATGCTAATTGAAATAGAACTACATGGAATGAAAATGCTAATAGTGGGTATTTATGCACCAAACGAAAATCAAAACAAATTCTACAAAGATCTATTGAATGAATTATCTACCTTTTCATATAGCCACTGGTGTATATTAGGAGATTGGAATGGGGTGATCACCCCAATTATAGATAGAAAATCTGCAAAATCAATCAAAAATAATCAAGGGAAGTTACCCCAATCATTCTTTAATCTAACTGATAATTTAACACTTGTAGATGCTTGGAGGCATAAAAATGGAAAAGCAAAAGATTTCACTTTTTATTCAGATAGATATAAGTCATTTTCGAAAATTGACATGATTTGGATTTCATTAAATTTAGCTAATAAAATTACAAATGTTAATATCCTGCCTAAAACTTTCTCGGACAATAATCCAATTAATATTGCAATAAAATTAAATAAAAAATGCTACAAATGGAAACTAAATGAAGATATTTTAAAAAAAGAAGAATTGGTAGAAGACTGTAAACAAAAACTTAAGGAATTTTTTCAAATAAATTTAAACAATGAAGTTGATGCCAGCACTGTTTGGGATACGAGTAAAGTATATATGACAGGATACTTTATGTATTTAAACAGAAAAATGAAAAAGATAAATCAACAGAAATTGCAAACTGTTTTGGATCAAATTAAATTAAAGGAAAAAGAATTACAACAAAAACCTTCAGAAAATAAAATAATCCATCAAATGAAAATATTACAACAACAAGTAAATATGATCACACTTAAAGAAATTGAGATATGCTAAACAAAAGAACTTTGAATATGCAAATAAGACAGGTAGATGGCTGGCTTATAAATTAAGAAAAGATAAGGAAAAAAAACAATTACTAAAATTCGAGAAAATAATGCAGATATGGTTGATAACAAAAATTCAAAAAGCATTTCAAAAATATTTTTCTAAATTATATGAAAAGCAAGAAATTGCACCAGAGAAGATAGATGAGTATCTGATGAAACACAAGATTATTAAATTGACTCAAAATCAGAAATTAATTCTCAATGGGACTGTATCAACACAAAAAATAGTAGAAGCAATAAAAAAAATGAAATTAGGAAAAGCTCCAGGTCGAGATGGAATAACAGCAGGATGTTATAAATGTTTCATTGATCAAATTATTTCTCCATTTAAAGAATTGGCAAATTTAATTTTGACTGGAAGTCTGATACCAAAATCATGGATGGAAGCCAACATTATTCTAATTCCTAAAGAAGGTCATGATACAACACTCTGCCAAAATTATAGACCCATATCATTATTAAATAATGATTCTAAATTATTCACACTAATTTTGACAGAAAGATTGAAAAGAGTTATGCAAGAAATAATTAAACAAGAACAAAGTGGTTTTCTTCCAAAAAGACAAATAAAGGACAACATTAGAAACATCCTAAATGTAATAGAATATGCTCAAACTCATAATGAAAAAGAAATAACATTGCTATTTCTAGATGCAGAAAAAGCGTTCGACAATTTAAATTGGGACTTCATGCTTAAAACCTTAGAATATATGGAATTTGGTACTCCATTCAAAACAGCAGTAAAAGCAATATATACAACCCAGAAAGCGAAAATTATAGTTAACGATTAATTTACAAAAGCATTTAAAATTGAAAAAGGAACAAGACAAGAATGTCCACTTTCTCCTTTATTGTTTATATTAATACTGGAAATTGTCCTCAATGATATCAGAGATGAAGAAAAAATAGAAGGGATCAGGATTAAAAAAGAAAGCTTCGAACTAAGAGCTTTTGCAGATGATATTGCATTAACAATACAAAATCGCCGCTATGAGGTTACTATGTGTCTCATCCACTCTGGGCCTCAGGGGGTTATCTACGTGTCCCTAAATACATTATTCTATGTATCTTTTGCTAACCCTTAATCTATCATTCCTGTATAATTCTTTTTGTGTGTGTCCTCTCCCCCTTTTTCTTTTATAGGAACACTTGAATTGCCCTCTCCTGTATTAGTCCTCATGCTAACCCTGTTCTTGGCTCTTTATGGTGTGTGTTTGTGTGCGTGAAAGATGGCAAAAAGGCAAGACGTTGCTTGCACGCATGTACTAATCATAGGAAATCAAGAAGAACCATACTTGATTTTGCTTCACCCTTTACTTTTTTCCCACAATTAAATATATTTATATTCCTATATAAGGGAAGCGTGGTAGCTCCATGTGAACTGCAAATGAATAGAACCTAGTAAATGAGAAAAAGTGTGCCTAATACACTTCATTCATTATCTTTTAGATAAAAATAACAAATGGCAAAAAAAACAATTCCAGCCAATTTGGCATTGCATCCAGTTTTTTCTCCCCATCAAAATTCTGTTATCTCATATTTACATTCGTGTTACTTTTTTAAAAAAACCTGTTCAATTGCGTCTGATTCTCAGAAACAGTCTGGAATAATCTCTGCAGTTTTCTTGGCAAGGTTATTCAGAAGTGACATGCTATTGCCTCATTCCTAAGGCTGAGAGGGAGTGACTGGCCCAGCAGCATTTCACTCAAACTTTATAATTCAGAACTCACATGGAAAGAAGAAAATTGGATAGAACATGTATAAAGGAATTTCCTCCCAAGTGATATTATTTTATATTACCAATAAACTATTCAAAAATAGGTATTAAAATCAGGACCCCATGTTTGTTTTCATCATTAGATGCTCCTTGGTGTTCATGTCAGGTCTCAGGATAATGACGTAGCATTTAGGAACAAAAATACAGCCCAGTAAGCCTAGGCTGGAGGCCAGGATGGAGAAGATCTGCACAGCCACCATGTATTTCCCCTTGGTGCTCAGGTAGGTGGGGACAAAGGAGACCCAAACGCTGCAGAAAACCAACATGCTGAAAGTGATTAACTTGGCTTCATTGAAGCTCCCTGGCAGCTTGCGGGCCAGGAAAGCCACCAAGAAGCAGACAGCAGCCAGAAAGCCGATGTAGCCAAGGGCAGCATAAAATATGGAGACTGAACCTTCATTGCATTGCAACACTATCTGTCCTGATTGGGAATGCAGGTCAGAATCTGGGAATGGGGGAGAGATTCCCAGCCACATGGTACAGATGCCCACCTGAACTGCAGAGCAGGACAAGACAATGGAATTGGCCAGGCTCTTCCCCAGCCACTTCCTCATCCTGCTGCCTGGCTTTGTGGCCAGAAACGCCACCACCACCATGACAGTCTTGGCAAGCAAGGAAGACACGGCAACTGAGAAAACAACACTGAAGGTGATTTGTCGAAGAAGACAGGTCACTTTCTTGGGGCGACCAATAAATAGAAGGGAGGTGAAGAAGGAAAGCAGGAGGGCAATCAGGAGAATGTAGGTTAGGTCCCGGTTGTTGGCTTTCACGATGGGAGTTTCTTGGTATTTAATGAAGATTCCCAGAACAAAGGCAGTAGTTATGGATAAGGCAATGGCAAAGAGAGCCAGGATAAGACCCAGTATTTCTTTATAGGACAGGAAAGTTAAAACTTTGGGGACACATTGATCTCTCTTCTTATTGGAATGCTGATCATCTGGGCAGTTTTTGCAATGGGCTGCATCTGAAAAATCCAAGTAATAGGTGTTCAACAAGCATCTATCTGAACATGCAGATGTAGTGTGATGAAAAATCTATTCTCCTCTTGTATACCAATTCCCCCTTCCCCTCCCTGGGCTGGGAGGCATTGTTCCCAGTCCCTTATGTCTTAATCACTTCCTGATTTGATTACTACAGTGCCTTCTACATGGGACTGCCCTTGAAGAACCTCTTGAAGTAGCAATGGTGGTGCAGCAGTAAAAGTTGCACCTTGTTATACCCATGTTACACCTCTGGGTCCCAAGCTGCACTGGCTTCCACTGTACTTCTGGGTGCAATTTTAGGTTCTAGTTGTCACCTATATAGCCCTTCATGGCATGAGCCTGGGTTATTTGTAGCACTGTCTCTCTCCATTTTTTCTCACCTGGCCTATTGTTTCTAACAGGACAGGCATGCTTTGTGTCCCATCAATTAAAGGGTGTTATCTAGTGGGACCCAAATGATTAGTCACAACACCTGCCCTTTGGAGCAACACACCCCCTGCAATTAGATTGACCCAACCCTGTTGGCCTTTTAAAAAAACCCTAGATCTGTTCCTGGACAAGGGAGTTGGTACGTTACTGGGAGCTTGTGGGAAACTATTATTTCATGAATGATTAGCTTTCTCTTTGGTTCCTCTTACAGGTTTTTATTCATGTATTGTTTGTTATTTTTGTATTATGTGTTTATCTGATGTTAACCATTCTCTGTCAAAACAGCAAGATGGCAGCCATATCAATAAATATATATATTAATAATACAACGCAGCAACAAAATGTAAAATAGGTTTTTCGATGTGTCGGACTCAGATAGGATATTGGGTGAGGTGGAAATCTTATACCAAAATACCTGCTTGCTGTACTTGGTTAGGACCTAAATTTGGTGGTTACAAAATGGATATTTGTGGAGAAAACATCATCGATGAGTAAAAGAGAGGAGTTGCTATGGGCATGAGGTTGAATATGGGCTGCAATTTGAAAAGAAGTGGGCCATTGTCTTTTGAATCCTACCAAAAGCACCACATTGGCCACACTGGGTACCACTATAATTGTTCAGATTGGCAATTGCTCTGTTCCAGCAGAAATCCACAGAAGATCAGGGTTTTTGCACACAAAATCCCAATATTGCCACATCAGTGTGGTCACAGATAGAAGGGCTGAGAGAGTCCTTGCTGACATTTTCAAAAGTTGCAGCAAAGTAGTTCATATTGGTCTAGTGATTGTTCAGGTTCTGGCTTGGTGGAACCATTTTGTGGGAGCCAAACAGATAATTCTAGTGCTTTAACTGCCCTTGAATGTGAGAATATTTGTCTATCAGAGTCAGGCCTGAAGGGATGGGATGGGATTGGATTGGATGGGACACTAGCAAGGGGGATTAGGGCTGTAGGCTAGACTAGGAAGTTGAAAAGTACCTTGGAAGGAGGCACTGGTTAATTTTATGTTTTAAAGTTGAATTTAGTTTTGTTCTGGCTCTACCTTCCTTCTGGAGTGAGGCTCCTTGCATGATGAGCCTGGCCTGTGGTTGGAAAAACTTAGGCACCTCTGCTGCAGCTCTCTTATCCTCCAATGGTATTTAGAAAAATATATGCTAATAATTAGATATACAGTTAGGAAAGAAAACACCTTTCACAAAACTGCCCAGAAAACCAAGAGTGAAATTTGCATCTTTGCTCTAGAGCCACGTACCTTCTTGCATGGTTATTGTACCTTCCATACATGGGGAACAATCATAGCAGCAGACAGGCACGCCCTCTCTTTTGAGCTTGCTGTATCCTAGGTGACATCTTTCAGTACATCTAGACAAAGGCACCTTCTAAATATAAAACAAACATAAAACATAAAAATATATTTGGGAGATATGTGAATTAGAATCTCTTAATATGAATATGTTATGGTAAGAAATGAAACCCAGTATGATTAGATACTCAGCTGTGTACCTTGGCTGACTAAATGATGCTGCTAAGATTAATCCCAGTGCCTGGAGTCTGTGACACTCTGGATGGAGAGGAACAGCTTAAACGTAACCCTGACAAGATGGAGGAGCTGTAGGTTATTTGTTCTTCCAGTATTAGGGATTTGAGATCTTGAATTATGGATGGGGTTGCATTTCCCCAGTCAGAACTGGTGAATAATTTGGGTGGGGACTGCTGGCATCTCAGCTCCTGCTCAAAGAGTAGGGGGCCAACTTTGGCCAGGACTACATTTGTCCAGATTCATCTGGTGTGCTAATTGTGCCCTTTCCTGGATCTGGAGACCCTTCTCACAGTCACACATGCCTTAGTCACCTCATGTTTGGATTACTGAACTGAGTTCTGCATGAGGCTCCCCTTGAAGATCATTTGAAAACTTCAGATGGTCCAGAATGCAGTGGTGTGGGCATTTATAGGCATACCTCAGTATGCCCATTGGTAACTTCTGCTAAACAAGCTACACTGGTTACTGGTGGGTTTTCAGATTTAATTGAAGGTGCTTGCATCAGGGTTCGGTTCTCTCTCCTCTCCTATTTAACGTCTACAAGAAGCCTCAGGGCAAGATCATCTGTCACCACGGGATGAGGTGTCACTAATATGCTGATGATACTCAGTTGTATATCTCCATACCTGGTGAAGTAAGTGATGCAGTTGACACCCTGTCGCAGTGCCTGGGGGCTATAAGGGCCGGGATGGGGAAGGATAGGCTTCAACTAAACCCTGGTAAGACGGAGTGGCTGTGGATTGATGGCATCTCAGCTTCAATGAAGTTGTCATTTTTAACTCTGGATGGGGTGAAACTGCCCCATTCAGATTCAGTGCAATATTTGGGGGTCCTCCTGGACTCACGACTCCTGCTCGAAGAGCAGCTGGCAGTCGCGGCTAGGAGGGCCTTTGTACAGCTTCGGGTAGTGTGACAGTTGCACACCTTCCTGGAACGAGAGGCCCTCCGAACAGTCACTCATGACCTTGTCGTCTCCCATAAAGATTATTGCAACGCACTCTACATTGGGCTATCCTTGAAGAGTATCTGGAAGATTCAGCAGGTTCAGAATGCGGCCATGCGGGCAGTCATAGATGCTGTAAGATCAGCACATGTAACGCCACTGCTCCGCGAGCTGCATTGGGTACCAGTTTGCTTCCGGGTCCAATTCTAGGTGTTGGTTATCACCTTTAAAGCCCTACATGGCATGCGGCCAGGGTACCTGAGGGACCGTCTCATCCCAACCACATCTACCCGCCCTACCCTACATGCAGAGAGGGCATGCTTAGGACCCCATCAATAAAATAATTTCATCTTGCATGGTCCAGGAGGCGTGCCTTCTCTGCGATAGCACCCGCCCTGTGGAATATCTCGCCCCCGTACTTCAGTAGGGCGCCATCGCTCCTGGCCTTCTGGAGGACTTTAAAGACCTGGTTCTGCCGCCTTGCTTGGGACAAAGGAGGTAATAGTTCATCCTGGGGGTGGTTTGCCTGGTAATATCCTCCTTTTTAAGATCTCACCATTCTGTGGATTTTTTCTATTTATTATTATATTGTATTTTAAAGTGTATAGGTTTTTAATTTTAATATTATAGTTGTCAACTGCCCAGAGTCTACTGCTGTAGAGATGGGCAGTGATAAATTTGAATAATAATAATAATAATAATAATAATAATAATAATAATAACAACAACAACAACAACAACAACCACAACAACAACAACAACAACCTATCCTGAATAAATGGGCCTTCAGGTGGCATTACATTCCCATTGAACTCAAAGGGATTTATTTCTAAGCTGGCAAGTATAACGGCAGATAAATAGTAAGAACGAAAAAGAAACAGCATCATTTACCTGATTAAATGACATTGGCCATAGGATGGCACTCTGATTGATGGATACCTTGACTTCAGAGGATGCATCTCTTTCTGTTCTTCCAACATTCACCCCAGCAGTAGACTTGTTGGGAAAAACTGCCCAGTGAATGATATCAGAGTCAATGGCAAGATCTCCATTCTCATCCAAATAAACACCATCCATGGAAAGATTGTAAATCTGGAACTTGCTCAGGAAAGGATGAAGCTACAAAGACATGGAAACCACCTGTATTTAATGACTTTAACAAGAAACTATAGGCTGATATCATTATTGAATAATGACTACAGGTTGTTTACAATGATTCTGGGTGAAAGACAGAAAATAATTTTGGAAGAATTTATTCATAAGGATCAATGTGGGTTTTTACCTAAAAGAGAGTTAAAGGACAAATTGAGAAATGTGTTGGACATTTTGTAATATTTTGAGCAACATAATGAAAAAGAAGCCACATTGATTTTCTTAGAGGCAGAGAATGCCTTTGACAATTTGAACTGGGCTTTCTTATTCAAAGTTTGGGAAGATATGAACTTTGGAGAGAACTTTATAAAATTGGAAGATTTTATAGACCTACCAAAGGCTCGCGAGGAACAAATAGGAACAAATCAGTTTTGCCCACTGCGTCCTGTCTTGCTTATTTTGGCTCTTGAAATACTGAATAGAGTTATAAGACAAGATGAGAGGATTGTGGGAGCAAAGATTTTTTAAAAATTTATAAGTTAAGGGCTTTTGCAGATGTCTTCGAGTTGGTTTTAGAAGATCCTTTAAAGGGAATTGAAATATTAATGGGAATAGTGAAAGAATTTGGTGCATTAGCAGATTTTGAGGTCAACAAATAGAAGACAAAGATGTTAACAAAACATCTGAAAATAGAAGATCAAACAGAATTTATGAATAAAATGGGTTTTAAGATTGAGAAGAAAGTAAAATATCTGAATATCACTATGACAAATATGAATTGTATGTTATTTCAATATAACTAAGTTAAGAAATGGAATGAAGTTTAAAAAAACATGTTAAGAGGGGAGAAACCACAATTGTCATTTCTGGGGATAATTTCAGAGATAAAAATTAATGTCTTGCCTAGAATGATGTTTTTGTTTCAGACAATGGCGGTTTTGACAACTGATGCACTATTTAAACACTGGCAAAAGAATATATCTAAATTTCTGTGGTAGGGGTAAAAACCATGACTTAAATATCAGGTGTTAACAGGATACAAAGGAAAGAGGAGGACTGAGTTTACCTGATTTGAATTTGTATTTTGCAGATTGTTGCTTGTTTTAGATGAAAGAGTGGGTGTTGCTGAGATATAGAAAGCTTTTGGAATTAGAAGACATGACCTGAGTCATGGGTGGCATGGGTATCTGTGGTATAATAAAGTCAAAGTTAATGTGGATTTTAAATTCATTATGTTAGACATGCCATACTGAGAACATAGAATAGATATAAACCCAAATTTGTAAAAACACCTTTGTGGCTCTCGCCACAAAAAGCGTTTTATAGATGAGAAATAATAGGCAAACACGAATGGCTAACGATTAATGAGATACTAGAATTTTGTCAAGTGGAATACAATATAATATATATGGTTTTGAACCTTGTAAGACTGAGTTCGAACTAGAATTGTGTACAAATGATGAACATGTAATTCCTAAAGTGTATAAACTTTTATTGAAACTTGAAACAAAGAGGTGAAAAAATGTATGATAAAGTGAGCTAAAATTTTGGTTATAATATACTGCTAGAAAAATGAGAAAATATGTGGTTGAAAGGATTAAATGGACACTATGTTATACTCTTACAGCGAATTTTTAAAAAATGATGTACTGTTGGAATATGTCACCAGAGGAATTGTTTAGAATGTATAAAGGAACTTCAAATTTATGTTGGAAATGTGAACAACAAGAAGAGACATTTTATCATGCTTGGTGGACGTGTAAAAAAGCTAGAAAATTTTGAATTCAAATATGTACACTGATTCAGAGGATTTTAAAGATTAATATACAATTGAGACCATAGGTTTTTCTTTTGGGCTGATGGACAAACAGTTGGAAAAAAGTCAGGGAACTTTGTTTTTGTACATGATAACTGCAGCAAGATTATTGTATACACTGTTGCATATATTTTTATGTCAAGAAATATGGAAGGCTAGTTTTTAAAAAGCCAGGCCTCAAACTTTTTTCCTGTGAGTTTCAAGAGAGAGCACATGTTCACCCCCACTCAGGAATGTTAATTTGCCTTGGAGCCAGCTAGACTAATAGTTCTGACCAATCAGGATTAGCTGTTTGAGCTTTGCCCATATTGGGAATCTGTTGCCTAGGTGTTTTGGTCACATGCTGGATCCTATCCACTCAGGTGCTGGTCAAGTAAAGGTTTAAAATGTAAATGCCTTTTGTTCTCTTTACTCTGCTCTGCTATCTCAATGTAAATAGCTATGTTAATCAGGCATGCCTTCTTCGGCTGAAGAAGAAGATTCAAGGTTTATTGTATAAACAAAGATGGAAACATTCATCAATACCCGTAGATATAAATACCCACAATGGAGGAATGGTTGGTAGATGATGGAACTTGCTGAGATGGCTAACTTGACTTCTTTGATAAGAGAAAAGACAGTATCTATGTTCATTGCTGACTGGAAACACTTTATGAACGTTTTGTGTAAAACAGGAATAAAATGAAATTATGATTTATAGTTTTGATGATTAGACAAGATAAATTACAGAAAGAAGAGAGTCATGTTATAACTTTAGAGAAACAAGCAGATTTGTAATTGTATTTATAACTGCTATAAAGAAGATTGGAAGCCACTTCTTTGTATCTTTTTTCATTCTTTTCTATTTTTATTTTTATTTTTTCCCTTTCTTGCATTTTTAGCTTTCTCTTAGCTTTCTTTCTTTTTATTTTTTCTTCTTCACTGTATATTAGTTTGTATTAGTTTTTATCTTCCTTTTTAAAACTTTCAATAAAATTATTTCTTTAAAAAAAAACCCATCTGTGTATTTTATATATTACCATCTGAATCCTAATTCAATACTTGTATGACTCTCATTTTGGATGTGGAAATAGTCTGAACAACTGGAGCTCTTCAATTCATTTTCTCAGCTTGGAAAGATATTCAGGGTTCCGGGGGGAATTTTATCTCCCTTCCTCCCCATGGAAATCCAGTTCTTTTATTACCCCACTGAGGAGAAGGTCAGCAACATAATTCTAACAAAAATCAATTATATGGGAGTGAGATTGCAAAAGATAACTCAAAACACATTAGATCTCTGTGTTCTCATGTGAAATCCCAAGAGATTTTGTTAATCTTGAATGTTGTATTTTATAAAATATCATCCATGAATGTATATAGTGCAGAAATAACTTTATGATGCCTACTAGGACTGTCACTGATCTTTCATTACATGCATTTATTCTTTACAACTGAATTTGCTCTTTGCTAGACATGCAATGGCATTATCAGTACTTCTAGAAATCTGATGCAGGGCAGAAATTAAAAGTAGGAAACACATACTAGTCTGGATGCTCTAGGAAGGAAAAGTGGAACAGGAGGAGAATTTTCATAGATGGCTAGACCCACAGTTCAGCCAGCTGTCAGAAATTGATAACCTGAAAATTGGGCACTCCAGTTTTCCAGTCCAACTTTACTTGGAAGTCCCCAGCGGATGAATCCCTGCTCTGGAAATTCCAATATTGGGTGATGCTCTCAAAGAGGAAGCTGCTGGCTGCTGGGCTACCTTGGTGTTACTATATATGTACATGTATACTGTATACTGTAATGTATGTTTGGGTATGTTTAAAGAAAACAGCCATCTCTATAGCACTAATTTCTCTGAGTACACAGAATCACAAATTAGCACAAATGGTTGTCTTGAAAATTCAGTGAAAGAATTTCCGTCTGTCTAAGGCCCCACTTCTGCTCAGAACCAGAAATTTGGCTAATTCTGTTCAGAGAACCTCTTTCTACGTCCTCTCCTCCCTGCCCCCAAACTGTGGAATTGAAATAAGAACCATCAGGAGACTTTGAACAAGTAGCTTTACCTGCCAGGACTGTACCAGTTGAGGAGCCAGACGGTCTCGAAGCTGCATCCCCCTCTGACTGATTTGGGAGGAATAGGCAGCATTTAGGACCTTCGCCAAAGCTTGGATTACAATGGAAATACTGGAGGCATCCTCAGACAGGATCCTTGCAACCATATCATGGGGTGGGATTTCCAAGTTCTCGTTTTCTGAGCATCTTTCCCAAACTTTCTTTGACAGCACAGGGTTCGAATAGGAACACTGGAATGCTGCCTTCCCAAATTGTTCAATAGCAGAGAAATATGAATTAAAGTCATAATATTGTGTCCTTTCCCTCCCCTGAGATAAGAAGGATAATAAAAGGTGCTTATGTTGGAGATCAAGCACTTGGTACAACAATCTCACACTTATGTCTGGCAAAGCTGTGACAATCCACACTTTCCCCCCAAATAAATTTTTGTTCTCTTCAATCGCATGTATTCCTAATGCTAGCATTACTGTACCTTGAAAGTCCAATTGACAAACAATTACTTTTACTTGAGAGTTGTGAAAATAATGAAAGATGATCTTTTTGTTCTGTTTATCAGTTGATAGGAGGCTTTCTGAGAAGGCGATGCAAACACCTTTATGGATGGCCACAAGTGCAAATGTCCTTCTGAAGTTTTCTCCATTTTCATTGTCTGGAGCAGTGAGGCCGATCCAAATCCATTGGAAATGCAGGAGCAGCTTGACAATCGCTATGTAAGGAGGTTCTTGTTTTGGGGTCATCCGATACAAAAAAGGAAAATGGTGCTTATGCAGAGGAATATGACTTATAACACTGTAGTTGATCTAATAAAAATAGGAAAAAATGGTAGTTTGTCTCCCTTTCAGTTGTAAAATTCAGATGCTTAAATGTAAGGATTTTCCCCATGGCTGAGCTCATTTCCAGAATAAAAACCTGCATGTAATGTGTTTCCCCATCACTTCTCTTTCTTCACTTTTCTCTCTTCATACATTTTCAGCTAAGAAAACCTTACCTAACCTCTGATGACCTGGTAATGCCCATGTGTGAGATCTGGCAGACATACCCTACCCACACAGATTACTATGAGCTGATCCCCATGGTGCTGAGTGGACACTTTTGCTGTCAAGACCTCATGCCCATATGAACCCCTATCCAATCTGATGATGATCTGATGATTAGCTCTTAATATCCAAAAGATCACGTGTTGCAGGTAATCCAGATGGTGAATAATAGAGCAAAGTAGGAAAGGAGCACTGTTTCTTGATTTCTCAGGTATCTCCCCCCTCTAGATTACATTCTGATATTTGGCTAAACCTACTGCCCTAGCCATCTCTCAGAATTTGCCTCCTCCCCTTTGCAATCCTCACCCCACCATAGAGAGAACAACAGGTTGGTATATTTACACTGGAAGCAAAATCCACTAATCAATTCACCTTTATGTGCTGCTCAGGGAAGAGCACTATCCTCATTCACAAGGCACACTGGAGATTGGCTGTGGGTGCAGAGCAAATTTATGGTCACCTACTTTGCAGACCAAATTTATGGTTCCCAATTCTGAATGCATCCCATTGACTTTTACGTTTCTCCTGACTTACCCAATTCTCACTGGCATAAAACAGTGTAGCAAAACCACTGTCTTATATACAGTTCTCTTCACTTCTTTCAACAAACATTCATCCTTGTAATAGAACGTATACTACTATGTTACAACTGTCATATATAGGTTGTAAAATTTCTCCATCCTTTTCCTGCTCTTTACTAAACAGTACATCCAGGTACACAAATTTGTTTCCAAAACCATGTTGGCAGCAATACCAGACTGATAAAAGTTGGATGACGGAAATAAAGCTACTTCAGGTTTTTTAATATCTACCATCTAATTCCAGCTTTACTTTGAGATATCCACCAGTGCTGGCTTCTGGACTCATCTAGAGAATGGACAAAGAGCTTCTACTATCATTCCTACCTGTGGGATTTTGTAGATGCTCAGCATGGTTGAAATATGATTAAAGAGTTCAGAACCAGTACCTTCAAGAACTGCCAATATTTTTTTTTGTCTTCCACACCTGTAGTTTGGGACATTCTCCTGCCCTATAGACAGCAAGTCCATCAGGGCCTCATAGGTCATTCTTGCATTGAAAAAGTTCTCATAGATATTGTAGCCCAGAGTGAGGTTGGCTAACAGCCTCGGACTCTGATTGATTTCATGAACAGCAAACAAGAAGGGCAGGACATGGCAGAGGCTCATGCTCTTACTGCAAGATAAGAAAAATCAATAGCATATCATCTTCAGTTTTCATCTTCATCTTGATTTCATAAAGAAATGTCATTATTCCTGCAGCACTTCCCTTAGAAGGATATCATATTATAACTGATTTGGATAGGATTTTGAGGACTTCCTTCCTTAAAGGATATCATATTATAACAGATTTGTATTGGATTTCGAGGCTTATGCCTATACTCTGGACAGTACAGAAATCCACAGGCTGAAATCAGTGGAATAACAATGGAAGAGATCAATGTAAAGAAGTGCAACTTGATGTCCTTGATCACATTTAGGGCAAGGAAGGGGAGGACCTCACCAGAAACTTACTCTTACTGCATAGCAATGCAGGGAATGTTGTCAGTCTTTCATTGCTCAAGTTCAAAATGGCAAATTCCTATATCATGTATTCAGGGGTCTTTTTTAGGTGACAGAATTCTCTTGGACATTCCAACTAGAAGGATTGGTAACCATTGATACCACTGAGAGTTCCCCTCCCTCCTCAAAAAAATAAGTAGCAAAAAGAAAAGCTTGATAAATCAGGTTCAAAGTGATCCTCACACTGTATGACTTGGGTCGGGGAATGAAATTTTTTAGAAATTCTTACAGCCAAAGTAACAAATTCATATTAAAGGAAAGGAAAATGGACAAGTTTCTAAGTAATTGCTTACATTTTAAAAAAATAACCTGGGTTAAAAAAAGCATTCCAAAATACGCAAACATGCTCCTATGATTTTATATGCATTCTTCTTATTTAGTAATAGAAATTTCTTTAGTTTAGTAGTTGTATGGATATTCTTGCAAAATATTTTTTTATTTGCATTTTCTTTGTATTTAAGTGCCTTGAATCCTCACACTTGTCTGAGCGGTGTCAGAATAAAATCCGAAAAAATCAGGAGAATGTTCGGTTCACTAACCCTGTCTTGTAATTTGTTTGATGATCAAAACCCAAAATATAGTTCTCTTTCCACAACTGATTAAGTCATACACACAGATACACACATTGTTAAAATCCATCTACCTTAGCAAGTTGTAAAAATGCAGCAATTCTGTCTTGGTCCTGTATAAGCAGGTCATCTGAACCCAGGCATGGAGTTCTGAAGTGTCCTTGACTGAGGCCTGTATCTTTGAGTTTCCTGCACACAGAGTATGGATCCTTTCCTCAGTCTCTGAATCAGAGAGTATCTTTCTCTCTTGTTAGTGAAATGAGACTATTACAAGGTTTAGATGAAAAAGCTGGGATACGATTGCACTAAATTCACTTCAGCCAATCACAAACACATTCCTAGCTCAAGGCTTGTAAAACAAACTCATTTACAAGAATGGGCTTTTCTTTTGAACAGCTGAAATGGCTTTCTCATCAATTCCCTTTTAGACCTTTTCTAATGTATGTTATATGTATGTATGTATGTATGTAGTTCCCTTTTTAAAATCTAATTCTTTACGTTTCTCTCCTGTTTGACTAGATAGACAGGGATGGATTGGAGGAAATTAAAGTCTCTTCTCTTCCACAGTATAATATATTATTGGGTCACATGCTTTTATCAGTATAAAACTATTTAAGTAGATGAAAATGCAATATAGATTGAAGTAATGCCCTTGATACCCTACCATAACCTCTAGTTTGAGTTCATTGACAATATTTGTCAGGCAAAGGATCTCAGATAAATTCTACTGAAGTCATTGTCACTTGGGTGCCGAAGCTTTTCTGAACTTTCGGCTGCATACCTGACAAAATGTCCTTTTGACATTTTTGGCATTTATGTACATTCAATTCAGCCATGCCCTTTTTCAAATCAGACAACATTTCCTCTATCGCAATCTTAAAACATTTCATGCAGACAGACACTTTCTTTGGTGCCTGCTGAGCTGCCTGCCCTCCTTGATTTTATATTTTAAAAAGTATTCTTTTAATTTAAACAAAAAGAAAAAGGAAGGAAGGAAGGAAGGAAGGAAGGAAGGAAGGAAGGAAGGAAGGAAGGAAGGAAGGAAGGAAGGAATGCAATAAATGTCCCAAAGGCCATTCCTGCTTGCCAATGGCCAGGAAACAGGGCATGAAAATCATTCCCTACTAAAAAGGGGGCATTGGAGAGCTTAACATCATGTACACATCAATATTTACCTAAAGAATCTGTGGGTTGGAGGCATGAAAAAAACATATGGTTGAAATAGATGATTGGATGTAGATATGATTCCATTGATCTGGAAGTCTCCTGCTTTGTAGAAATTAAAATGGTCCTTTCTCTCTCTCATCACATTCAATGGACATTTTCTCATCAGAGTCCCACAGGGAAAATGGGACAATAGTAGAAGCAGAAACAGCATTTCACGAATCATGATGGAGATCCTTGCTATGGTTTTCTCTCAGAGAGATGCCTCATCCTTAATCTCTGGGTTCGTAATTAGGAGGAAAAATCTCTTACAAAAGGGCACAGTTATAGTGAAGTTGGTCCAGCCTGGTAGCAGATCTGAAAGGGCAACTTTTAATTTCAGTCTGGTATAGTCTGTGTGTACTCCAGTCCCACCCTCTGCTCTTAGCAGAGCAGAAAGTAGATACGAGTCAGCTTTTCTGGTTTTGCATTAGAGACGTTACCAAATATTTGTCATGGTGATTTCAAAATGACCTATAGAAATAATGGTGAAATCTCATATGCTTGGTTGAAAACATAATAAATCACAATGATTTTGATAACAGTAAGGGGAATTGGGAGTCACTGAGGCAACAAAGGTGTGCAGCTGCAGAAAAAAAATTGTGTGGCTCATGGGTATGGTTCCAGCGTGGCAGTCAACAATGGAACAAGTCGGGAAAGTCTGATTTCCTTTTATTCAGGAAAGTTTTAAAATATTAAAAGTTGTAATAATCTTAATATCTTCTGGATGTCATATTATGATTTATTCTGGACAGTGCTTAACTAGCCAATGGGCATATTATAATTCCTCCTCACCCTGTCCTGGTGTGTGTAAGGCCATCTTCCTTTTTCTGTTTTAGGTTTATTTTTTTTTTATTATTCTTGAAGCAAATATAAAAACTACAGAAAAACAAAAAAACTACAAACAGAATAAGAAAAAGAAACTAACAGTTGTAAAACACAAGAAAAAAAGAATGTTAAAGATTACATACAAAGGTGAATTTCAAATTTCAACATCAAGGATATACAGCAATTTCCATAATGAAACCCTTACTGTATATCACAGCTTTCCAAACTGTGTGTTGCGACAAAAAATTGTGTCGCCTGCGGGTCGCAGGTGTGTCGTATAAAAACCAGGAAGCGCTGATGGCTCACCGCCACCACACATGGCTGCATGCACTGCAGTGGGCCATCAGCGCTTCCAGGTTTTCGCACGGCACACGAGGACACCGCTGCTGCCAACACTGCAGCACGCAGAAATCCTAAAGCGGCGGTGGCGCTTCCAGGTTTTTGCACACTGCCTTTGGTGTGTCACCACGGGAGAAGTTTGGAAAGCCCTGTTCTATATCAAACCAAGATCGCATTACTTCTATAAATTCTTCTGTTAGTACATATATAAATCACTAGTACATTTGCTCCTTCCCCTTTTATATAAAAGAAAATATATGTATATAAATTTCTAATTCATCTTCCCTCCCCCATAAAACACGATCCATTTAATTATTTTCTTCCTACCACTATTCTATATTTCTTTTATTATTTATTTATTAAATTTGTCACCACCCATCTCCTCCTACCGGAGGGACTCTGGGTGGTTTACAACAGCATAGTCCATAAAAAAATAAATTACAATATATAAAACTACAATATATAAAATACAGTTAAAGTTAAAGATAAAGGTAAAGGTAAATGTAGTATAGTAAATGTAGTATGGTAAATGTAGTATGGTAAAGGTAAAGGTGGTATGGTGGTATGGGGATACCAAGTCATTTTGTCTGCCTCCTGAGGAATCTGCATAACGACCAAGTAGCAACAAGTAGCAACGGTAAGAACAGAGCACGGAACAACGGACTGGTTAAGATTGGGAAAGGAGTACGGCAGGGCTGTATACTCTCACCCTACCTATTCAACCTGTACGCAGAACACATCATGCGACGTGCTGGGCTTGAGGAATCCAAGGCTGGAGTTAAAATCGCTGGAAGAAACATTAACAATCTCAGATATGCAGATGATACCACTTTGATGGCTGAAAGCGAGGAGGAGTTGAGGAGCCTTATGACAAAGGTGAAAGAAGAAAGTGCAAAAGCTGGGTTGCAGTTAAACCTCAAAAAAAACCCAAGATTATGGCACCCAGCTTGATTGATCACTGGCAAACAGAGGGAGAAAATGTGGAGGCAGTGACAGACTTTGTATTTCTAGGCGCAAAGTTTACTGCAGACGCTGACTGCAGCCAGGAAATCAGAAGACGTTTACTTCTTGGGAGGAGAGCAATGGCAAATCTTGATAAAATAGTTAAGAGCAGAGACATCACACTGACAACAAAGGTCCGCATAGTTAAAGCAATGGTATTCCCTGTAGTAACCTATGGCTGTGAGAGCTGGACCCTAAGGAAGGCTGAGCGAAGGAAGATAGATGCTTTTGAACTGTGGTGTTGGAGGAAAATTCTGAGAGTGGCTTGGACTGCAAGAAGATCAAACCAGTCCATACTCCAGGAAATAAAGCCAGACAGTTCACTTGAGGGAATGATATTAAAGGCAAAACTGAAGTACTTTGGCCACATAATGAGAAGACATGTGAAATAAGTGCCACTGTTCGATAGTTTGAACGTTCTTTAGTGTTTCCTTTTTTTTTGTATGGGGATATAAGTTGATTTTTTCCAATCTGATGTCCATTCTTGTGTTTTCCAAATTTGCTGGCATATTTCAT
Source organism: Charina bottae (assembly GCA_023362775.1). Lineage (NCBI taxonomy): Eukaryota > Metazoa > Chordata > Lepidosauria > Squamata > Charinaidae > Charina > Charina bottae. Next base: position 28,679,080 of record JALMGJ010000002.1, on the reverse strand, counting down.
GCATCACCTTGACAGCATCATCTTGCAAGATTTTAAACAGTTCAGCTGGAATACCATCGTATCCTGCTTCCTTGTTATAAGCAATGCTTCTTAAGGCCCATTCAACCTCACTCTTCAGGATGTCTGGCTCTAACTTACTGACCACACCGTCAAAGATATCCCCAATATTATTATTTTTTATTATTTTTTATTTACATTATATAAAGAGAAAAAGTAATACCAGACGTAACGTAACGTAACGTAACGTAACGTAACGTAACGTAACGTAACGTAACGTAACGTAACGTAACGTAACGTAACGTAACGTAACATTCAAGAAAAAGAAAAAAGAGAAAAAAAACCCTCCTCTTTAACAAGCTTTCCAACCTCTTCACTTTTTGATTTAAACATTTTCTTCTCACCCTCTTTCCCTTCCTTCTCAAACCTTTTTTTATCTCCACTTTCTTACTCCATCTACTCTACCTTTCCGTACCCCTACTCACTTTTCCACCCTAAAACGAAAAAAAGAAAGAAAAGAATACACACAAAAGAGGGACTTCTTACTTCCCATCTAACATTTCCATCACATAATTATATGCTGTTTTAATCTATTATCTTATTTACATTATTTGTATTAATTTCTTAATTGAATATTTTGAGATTTTTGAATAAATTTAAAAAAAGGACTCCAAACTATATTAAATTCTTCCATATTTCTATCGTTAATTTGATCAGTCAATTTCGCCATTTGCATCAAGTCTATTATTTTTATAATCCATTCCTCAATCGTCAGTATGTAGTCCCCTTTCCAAAACTTGGCGAAGGTGATTCTGGCAGCAGTTATTAAGTAGAATAATAATTCTCCATGTTTCTTGTACAAGTCCGGTTTTGTAAAACCCAGTAGATAGAATTCTGGTTCTTTGGCAATATCTTCTTGTATAATTTCGCAGATACCTTTATGTATTTTGTCCCAATAGTTCTTTGTTTTTCGGCAAGTCCACCATAGATGAAAAAAAGTACCAATTTCTTTTTTACATTTCCAACAGTTATTTGGTATTACAGGATTCATTTTTGACAATATATTTGGGGTGAGATACCATCTGTACATCATTTTAAAGAAGTTTTCTTTCATGTTATAATTGAGATTAAAATTTAGATCTTTTGACCATACTCTTTCCCAATTTTCAATTTGAGTGCTACGACCCACATTTTGTTCCCATTTGATTATACAATTTTTATAGGTAAATTGGACATTTTATTTTGAATTAAAATTTTATAAATTTTTGCAATTAGATGTTCCTCCTCTCTCCAAAATATATTGTCCCAATTTACTGAATGACTTTTAAATTTAAAATTTTTGGAGTCAGATTTTAATTGTTCTTTTATTTGTAAATATGTATACCAATTACAATTGTGACCCTCTTTTTCTAAATCTTCTCTTGTTTTTAATTTATAGTTTAGGCCATCAAATGATAATAAATCCTTATATTTTAACCATTTACTCCCAGTTATAATACCGTGCAATACAAATGCTTCATGTGGGGAGATCCACAATGGTAAATTTGGTAATATCATAATTTTGTATTTCTCCCAAGTTTTTAAAATAGATTTCCTGATTGGATGATGTTTAAATGCCAAATTTGCTTTTGTTTTATTGTACCAGAGGTACCCATGCCACCCAAATCAAAGATCATAACCTTCCAAAGTCAATAATTTTCTATTTTCTAGTTTTATCCAGTCTCTCATCCAAATAAGAACGCATGCTTCATAGTATAATTTTAGATCTGGCAGCTCCAGCTCTTGCCAACCTAGCAATTTGAAAGCTTGCAAATGCAAGTAGATGAATAGGTACCACTTCAGTGGGTAGGTAACAGCGTTCCGCACATGTCATGCGGCCACATGACCGCGGAAGCGTCTTTGGACAACGCTGGCTCTTCGGCTAACAAACGGAGATGAGCACTGGCCCCTAGAGTTGGACACGACTGCACAAATGTGCAGGGGAAACCTTTACCTTTACTAGACCAAATCCTCCGTTTTCTTTAATATCTTGTAAGCATTTATATTTGATTCTGGGTTTTTTCCCTTGCCAGATAAATTTAGAGAGATCTTTTTGCCAATTGTGAAATGTTTTTTCTGTAATTATTATTGGTACTGTTTGAAATAAAAATAAAATTCTTGGAAGGATATTCATCTTGATTGTGGAAATTCTTCCAAGGAGAGATATTTGGAGTTTTGGCCAGTTTTGTAAATCTTGTCTTATTTCATTCCATATTTTAGTATAATTATTTTTAAATAGGTCTGAATTTTTTGATGTAATTTCAACTCCTAAATATCTTATTTTTTTTACATTTTAAAACCCCGTAGCCAATTCTATAGTGTGTATATTATTTGCAGACATATTTAAATTTATCATCTTTGTTTTTTGATTATTTATCTTAAATCCAGCAAGTTCTCCAAAATCTTGTATCTTTTTTTTTTTTTAATGACCTATTTAATTTTCCGGATTTTGTATCGTAATGACAACATCGTCTGCAAATGCCCTTAATTTATAATTTTCCTGTTTTATTTTTACTCCTTCAATTTGACTATCTTTTCTAATATTTTCTAGAAGAATTTCCAAGACCAAAATGAATAACAAAGGAGATATTGGGCATCCTTGTCTAGTACCCTTACCTATATTACAATGTTGAGTTGTTTCATTATTTACCACTATCTTGGCTTTCTGATTTGTGTAAATTGCTTGAATAGCATTGATAAATTTGCTTCCATAATCTAAAATTTTAAGTGTTTTAAACAAGAATTCCCAATTTAAATTATCGAATGCTTTTTCAGCATCTAGAAATAATAATGTAATTTGTTTTTCATTATGATTTTTTGCATATTCAATTATATTTAGAATAGATCTTATATTATCTTTTATATTTCTTTTTGGTAAAAAACCAATTTAATCCAATTTTATTGCATCTTGTAAAACTCTTTTTAATCTATTGGCCAGGATAGTGGTAAAAATTTTGTAATCTGTATTTAGAAGACAGATTGGTCTGTAATTTTTACATAATGTCAAATCTTGATCCTCCTTGGGAATTAAACTAATGTTGGCTTCTGTCCAAGAGTTTGGTATTTCATTTCCTGCCATTATTGAATTTAGAAAGATATTAAACGGAGTAATAAGAATTTCTTGAAAGTACTTTTAATATAATGCTGTAAAACCATCCAGCCCTGGTGTTTTACCTGATTTTTGTTTTTTTATACAGTAGCTTCTATTATTTCTTGCTTTCTAATAGATTCATTCAAATTATCTCTTTGCGATTGAGATTATTTTTTCCAATTTGCTTTCCTGTAAATAAGTTTCACATCTATCAGGTATTACTTGTTGTTTTTGATATAATTTGTTATAAAAATCATAAAACACTTTTCTAATACTTTGGTTATCAATTAGTTCTTCTCCATTTTCTTTTATTTTGTTAATGATCTTTTTTTCCGCCTCTTTTCTTAGTTTGAAAGCAAGCCATTTTCCAGCCTTATTAGCATGTTGGAAGTGCCTTTGTTTTGCATATCTTAAATTTTTTTCTATTATGTCTATTGTTTGAAGTTCTAATTGCTTTTGTAATACATTTATTTGATTTCTAATAATCTTATCATTGGGATTATTCGGAAGTTCAATTTCTTTTGTTTTGATTTGGTCACAATTTTTTTTTTAAAAATGTTGTTTTAATTTTCTAAGATGGTTACCTAGAGACACAAAATGACCTCTAATATAAGCTTTACTTGCATCCCAAATTGTAGTGATATTTACCTCATCATTCATGTTTATTTCAAAAAATTCCTTTAATTTATTTTTGTTGTCTTCTAAATATTCTTTATTTCTTAATATAGTTTCATTAAATCTCCATCTATATGTTTTTGGTGTAATTTTTAGATCTAATTGGACAGCATTGTGATCTGAAAAAGTTTTAGCTAGTATTTTCATATCTTTAATTTTATTTATTAAATTTTTAGATAGCCATATCATATCAATTCTGGAATGGGATTTATATCTATCTGAAAAAAATGTAAATTATTTAGCGTTACCCATTTTGTGTCTCCATGCTTCCACCAATTCTAGATTATTTACAAGTTCAAAAAATTCATGTGGTAATTTTCCCTGATTCATTTTTATTTGTTTATCTGATTTTCTATCAAGCATGGGTTTTACCACTCAATTATAGTCACCCATTATGAGCCAATTTTTATTAGGTATATCTGATAAATGATTAAGTAGAGTTTTAAAAAAGATTTTTTGTTTATCGTTTGGAGCATATAATCCCACTATTATTACTTTTAAATTGTGTATCTCAATTTCAATAACAATAAATCTTCCTTTAATATCTGTTAATAAAAGTTTCGGTTTTAAATAGGGTTTTATATAACAAACAATTCCATTTTTTAAATTTTCATTTGCTGATGTAAAGTCCAAGCCTAATTTTTTACATGTCAGTAATTTTATATCTCTAATTTTAATATGAGTTTCCTGAAGACATATAATATCTAAATTTAATTTATTAACCGTATGAAAAAAAAAAATTCTTTTTGCTGTGGTATTCAATCCATTGACATTCCATGTTATGCATTTCAAGTTCCTCATTGTTTAAGTGATTGCTAATATCCTTAGAACCCGAAGCTTGGGAGTCTATTCTAAAATTTTCTTTTTTTCCTTCTTTTTTACCATTATTACTTCTCATTTGCTGATTTGTTGTTTATTCGTTCAGTCGTTTCCGACTCTTCATGACTTCATGGACCAGTTCACGCCAGAGCTTTCTGTCGGCCATCACCATCCCCAGCTCCCCAATGGTTGAGTCCGTCACCTCCAGAATACCATCCATCCATCATCATTTGCTGATTATCTTTTTCAAATTTTCTGAGAAAGTCCATGGCTTTTTCTATTGAATTTAGTTTGTATCTCTGTTCTTTATAGGTAACAGATATCCCTTCTAAAGTTTCCCATCTATACTTAATTTTATTCTTTTTCAAAATCTCGGTTAGGAAAAAATAATCTTTTCTTTTTTTCAGTATTGTGTTTGGAATCTCCTTGAAGATTGTAATCTCTTTTCCTTCAATATTTATTTTCTTATCATAGGCATTTTGTATAATCAAGTCCCTAAGTTTCCTTCTATTGAACTCCATAACCATATCTTTTGGAAGCTTGTGATCTCTGGCACATTTAGAATATACCCTGTAAATCCCTTCAATTTCCTCTTCTAGTTGCTCTGTTTCCCAATCAATCAAATTAGCCAACATTTGAGTTACTGTGTTTTTAATTTCAAATTCTTTCCCTTCTACAAGTCCTCTTATTCTTATACATTTTTCCTTTTGTTTGAATTCTAATAATGTAAGCTTGCCTAATTCTTCTTCATTTTGCTTTTCCATTTTTTGTACTCTTTAATCCCTTAATTTCTGTCTGAAATTTCTGCTCGGTGCTACCTAATTTCTTATCCAAACTTTTTTCAAACCCTATAATTTTATCTTCTAATAAAGTAGTCACATTAGAGGTTATGCTTTGAATTGCTTTCTTTGTGAAATCCTCAAAGAGTGATTTCATCCATTCCCCTCTATCATCCTCTGAGTCAGATCTCCTTCTCCTTCTTCCGGTGTATACCCGGCTTCCCGGCTGCTTTTGTTGCTTTCACTGCTGGGCTGGAAACAGACAAAGAAAGCGAAAGTAACAGCCGTCCAGAAGCTGCTGGTTTCTTCTTTTGCAGGTCTGCTCTTATCCTAGCATTCCTCCCGCGATCTGCATAACACAAAGGCTCCGCAGAACTGACTTACTTTTCCCCATTTAGAGATAAAAGATTGAGAGTTTAATCCATGCGTCTGCTCGCCATTCTCTTGCACCGGAAGTCAATCAGCAAAACATTTTGATTGGTTTTGTGCAAGATACCCTATCTCCTAATCACTGGAGATAGTGCTCAGAATTCAATTTCAAGAAAATCTTTTGTAACATCTAATGATCAATATCCCCAATATTATTTTCCTTCCTGTACAGGTCCTTGCCATCTTTGTTTCTGATCATACCCATTTTTGCCTGGAATTTACCTCCAATGTTTCTAATTTTCTGGAAGAGGCCTCTTCTCCTTCCTATTCTATTGTCTTCTTCCATTTCTGTGCATTGCTTGTTTAAAAATAATTCCTTATCTCTTCTGGCTAACCTCTGGAACTTTGCATTTAATTGGGCATATCTCCCCCTGTCACTGTTACCTTTTGCTTTCCTTCTTTCTTGGGCTACTTCCAGTGTCTCAGCAGACTGCCATCTTGCCTTCTTGGTTTTCTTTTTCTTTCGGACATTTTTTGTTGCCGCCTCCTGAATAATGTTGCGAACTTCTGTCCATAGTTCTTCTGGGACCCTATCTACTAAATCTAGTCCCTGAAATCTATTCTTCACCTCTACTGCATATTCATTAGGAATATTAGTGAGCTCATATATAACTTATCTGTGAAACTTCCCTATTCTCTTTAGTCTGATTCTAAATTGTGCAATAAGAAGTTCGTGATCTGAACTACAGTCTGCTCCAGGTCTTGTTTTTACCAACTGTATAGATGTCCACCACCTTTGGCTACAAACTATGTAGTCAATCTGATTTCAGTGTCGACCATCTGGTGAAGTCCATGTATAAAGTTGTCTTTTAGGTTCCTGCAAGAGAGTGTTTTTTATGCACTGTGAATTATTTTGGCAAAATTCCAGCAGCCTACGTCCTGCTTCATTTTGTTCTCCCAGACCATGCTTATCTGTAATTCCAGGTGTTGTTTGACTACCCACCTTAACATTCCAGTGTCCCGAAATGAAAATAACAACTCTTTTTGGCATGTTATCCAGTAGGTGCTGCAGATCCTCATAGAACTGATCTACTTCTGCTTCTTCAGCATCTGTGGTTGGGGTGTATATTTGGATCACTGTTTTGTTAAATGGGTTACCCTGATTTCAAATTGAGATCATTCTATTGTTTCTGGAATGCATCCAAGCACTGTTTAGCCTCTGTATTATTAATTATGAAGGGTACTTTGCTGGAGCTGCAAATGAATACAAACTAGGAAATGAGAAAAAGTAAATGAGAAAAATATGTCTATGAAGGTTCTCAGTCATCCAGGTGGAACAGTCTGTGGCTTGAATCATGTCAACTGGATTTCTATTTTCTTAGTGGAAACGTTTCACTCCTTATCCAAGGAGCTTCTTCAGTTCTTTTAGACTGAAGAAGCTCCTTGGATAAGGAGTGAAACGTTTCCACTAAGAAAATAGAAATCCAGTTGACATGATTCAAGCCACAGACTAAATGAGAAAAAGCAAACAAATAGAAACTAGTAAATGAAAAAAAAGTGTGTCTAATACTTTAAATAAACACAACGAATGGTAAATAAAACAATTGAAGAAAATTGGTATTGCATCCAGATATCCCCCCATCAATGTTCTGTTATCTAATATTTACATTGGTGCTTTTTTGTTGTTGTTTATTTGTTCAGTCACTTCCGAGTCTTCATGACTTCATGGACCAGCCCATGCCAGAGCTTCCTGTCAGCCGTCGCCATCCTCGGCTCTGCTACAGTCAAGTCCGTCACTTCCCGAATATCATCCATCCATCTTCCCCTTGTTCGGCTCCTCTTCCTTTTCCCTTCCAATTTCCCTAGTATCAGCATCTTCTCCAGGGTATCCTGTCTTCTCATTATGTGGCCAAATTACTTCAGTTTTGCCTTTAATATCATTCCCTCAAATGAGCAGTCTGGCTTTATTTCCTGGAGTATGGACTGGTTGGATCTTCTTGCAGTCCAAGGCACTCTCAGAATTTTCCTCCAACACCACAGTTCAAAAGCATCTATCTTCCTTCACTCAGCCTTCCTTATGATCCAGCTCTCACAGCCATAGGTTACTACGGGGAATACCATTGCTTTAACTATGCGGACCTTTGTTGTCAGTGTGAGGTCTCTGCTCTTAACTATTTTATCTAGATTTGTTATTTCTCTCCTCCCAAGAAGTAGACATCTTCTGGTTTCCTGGCTGCAGTCAGAGTCTGCACTAAACTTTGCTCCTAGAAATACAAAGTCTGTCATTGCCTCCATGTTTTTTCCCTCTATTTGCCAGTGATCAATCAAGCTGGGTGCCATAATCTTGCTTTTTTTGAGGTTTAACTGCAACCCAGCTTTTGCACTTTCTTCTTTCACCTTCGTCATAAGGCTCCTCAGCTCCTCCTCGCTTTCAGCCATCAAAGTGGTATCATCTGCATATCTGAGATTGTTAATGTTTCTTCCAGCGATTTTAACTCCAGTCTTGGATTCCTCAAGCCCAGCATGTCGCATGATGTTTTGTGTACAAGTTGAATAGGTAAGGTGAGAGTATACAGCCCTGCTGTACTCCTTTCCCAATCTTAAACCAGTCTGTTGTTCCATGGTCTGTTCTTACCTTTGCTACTTGGTCATTATGCAGATTCCTCAGGAGGCAGACAAGATGACTTGGTTTCCCCATACCACCAAGAACTTGCAACAATTTGAAATGATCTACATAGTGAAAGGCTTTAGAATAGTCAATAAAACAAAAACAGATGTTTTTCTAAAATGCTCTGGCTTTCTCCATTATCCGGCGGATATTAGCAATTTGGTGCTACTTCTTTTTTTCGTTCAATCATATCTGATTCTCGGAAACTATCTGGACAAGTCCCTGCATTTTTATTGGCAAGGTTTTTCAGAAGTGGTTTGCCATTTCATCTTTCCTAGAGCTGAGAGTGAGTGCCTGGCGCAAGGTCACCCAGCTGGCTTTGGGTCCAAGGTGGGACTAGAACTCATGGTTCCCCAGTTTCTAGCCTGATGCATTAACCGCTACACAAACTTCCTCTATGTTCCTGGAGGTGCTATATATGGTAGGTCATTCTTCTCCTGTAGTTCCACTTCACAATTTGTCTTTGCTTACATTTCACGAAAAAGTTAGCATTTATGCTTTATCCTTCAGAGACTGATAACCGTTCCAGATAGAGAATTGCACTGTTTTTGCTTATATGGTATAATAGTTGTCCTTACCTTGGACTTTTCTCCAAAGTGGTCATCTGGCATGAACCTAACTGATATTTCAACTGAAAGAAGTAGTAAGCAAAATATTTCTCACATTCCATGCATAGATAAGGTTTCTTATAGATTTTAAATCTGACTTCTGAGAAAAACAGGACCCATACTCAAATTATTTATTAGGTGCCCCCCAGTGTGAATCTTCTCATTTCAAACAGACAAGGGGTAAACAAAGTTTTTTCCTCTTTTTTTTGTATAAAATAAACTTTATTTACATTTAACATTTAACACAGACATTTACATTTTACATAAAACATATCTCATTTACACTTAGGCATTCCATCTTTTGCATATTTTCATCGCCTCATGACTTATCAATTTTTATTTCTAATCTTTTGTATAAACCGATCTTCAATTCTATTCAATTTCTCTTATTTCACTTTATCCATTCTACTTTCTTTTTCCTTCCTACCTTCTTTCCTCCCACACTCCTCTCCTACTACTACTTATCTCTTAGCCCACAAAAACCCTTCCCTATCATTTTTATCTATTTTTAGTTCTTTAATTTAATTTCTTTCCTTCATTCTTTTATTTCTATATATATGTACTTATTTCTATTATTCTCTTCTACATTTTTCTTTTCTTTATTCATAAAGACTTAACCACTACTGCCTACACAAACATACTACGTATTTCATACATCTTTAAAATTGCTTCCAGCTTTCTTAACTCAGAACATTAAATGTAACTAATTTGTATACATTTTCCTTCTTACTTTCTATATTTCTTTATTTCCCCCCCCTTACTATATTTTTATTTATAATTGTGTTATTTACATATATACATATATCTATTTAATATTATATTCCTTTTTAAGATACTCTGTAAAAGGGTCCCATATCTCTTTATGCTTCCCTATTTCTTTCCCTTTTATTAAGTTAGTTAATCTGTCTGCTTGCATTAATTCCATTAATTTCATAATCCATTCTTCTTTTGTTGGTATGTTTTCTTCCTTCCATAATTGCACATATTTTACTCTTGCCGCTGTACTTAAATATAAAAATAATGTCTTTTGTCTTTTATTCATGGTATCCTCAGTTTTACCTAACAAATAGATTTCTGGTTTCATTTGTATATCCTTACCTAACATTTCACTTATGTATTTATTTATTTTGGTCCAATATTTCCTTGCCTTATCACATAACCACCATATGTGGTAAAAAGATCCTCTTTTTTTTTACATTTCCAACAGATATTCGTGTTCCTAATTTTTGATTTAAATAGCACCTCAGGTGATAGGTACCATCTATATATCATTTTATACATGTTTTCCTTTAAGCTATTGCTTAGAGTAAATTTTATATTTTTTGACCAAATTTTTTGCCACTGCTCATATGTAATTTCTGTACCTAAATCTTCATCCCATTTCTTCATATAGTTTTTAATCTTTATATCTTTAGTTTTCATTTCCAATAATATTTTGTATATTTTTGATATCAAGTGGTCATTGTCTCTTTCTAATATATTGTCCCAATTATTTTGATCTTTTATGAATTGATGGTTTTTATTGTCTATTTTATATTGTTCTTTTAGCTGAAAGTACGTAAACCAATGGCACGTTATATTTTCGTTTTCTAGTTCTTCCCGTGTTTTTAGTCTATAGTTGCTTCCTTCCATTTTTAACAAATTTTGGTATTTTATAAAATCCTTGTCTTTTTGATTCCCCATTCTGGCGCCTGCCTCCTGTGGCGATACCCACAAAGGCATGCCAGGTAATAGCGTTTTTTTATATTTATTCCAGATTTTTAATAGTGACTTCCTAATTATATGATTATTGAATAGTTTATGTACTTTACATCTATTGTGCCACATATAGCCATGCCAACCATACCTGTTATTGTGTCCTTCCAAGATTATTGTTTTCCCATCTTCTAATTTAATCCAATCTCTGATCCAAATTAACCCACATGTTTCAAAATATAATTTTAAATCCGGTACTGCTAGACCCCCTCTGTTTTTTATATCTTGTAAGTATTTGAGTTTAATTCTAGGGGTTTTTTTTTTGCCAAATAAATTTTGTTATTTCTCTTTGCCATTTTGTAAAAATTTGATCTTTTATTGTAATTTGGATTGTTTGGAACAGGTATAAGAATCTTGGTAGAATATTCATTTTTATTGTGGCAATCCTGCCTAATAGGGATAGTTGCAAGTTTACCCATTTCTCCAAGTCTTTTTTAATTTCTTTCCACAAGCCTTCATAGTTATTTTTATATAAATCCAAATTATTATTTGTTATTTGAATTCCTAAGTACTTAAATTTTTTAACATTTTGAAAACCTGATATTTGTTCTATTTTATCTATTTCTTCTTTAGTCATATTTAAATTTATCATTTTGGTTTTTTCCTTATTTATTTTAAATCCTGATACCTCTCCATATTCTTGTAGTTTGGAAATCAATTTTGTTATTGAATTTGTTGGATTTTGTAATGTTATTACAAGATCATCGGCAAACACCTTTAATTTATATTCCTCTTTCCTAATCTTAATCCCTTCTATTTCTTGATCTTTCCTTATTTCATCTAATAGAACCTCTAATACCAGTATAAATAATAATGGGGAAATAGGGCATCCTTGCCTGGTACCTTTCATTATTCTGCATTCCTGTGTTAATTCGTCGTTTACTATTATTCTTGCTTTTTGTATCCTATATATTGCTTTTATTGTGTTTATAAATTTATTTCCATAATCTTTTTTTTCTAATACTTTAAACATGAAATTCCAATTTACGTTATCAAAAGCTTTTTCTGCATCTAAAAATAGTAATGTTATTTGTTTTTCGTTGTTTACTTTAGCGTATTCTATTAAATCAATTACGGAGTGGCTGTGGATTGATGGCCTCCCTAGATCTGGGAAGTTGTCATCTTTGGTTCTGGGTGGGGTGGAACTACCTCGCTCGGATCCAGTGCGGAATCTGGGGGTCCTCCTGCACTCGCGACTCCTGCTCGAAGAGCAGGTGGCAGTCACGGCCAGGAGGGCCTTTGCACAACTTCGTGTTGTGTGCCAGTTATGCCCTTTCCTGGATCGGGAGGCCCTCCGAACAGTCACTCACACCCTTGTCATCTCCCGTATAGATTACTGTAATGCGCTCTACATGGGGCTACCCCTGAAGAGTATCCGGAAGCTTCAGCTGGTGCAGAATGCCGTGGCGCGAGCAGTTATGGGTGCCATGAGATCGGCACATGTAACACCTCTGCTACGCGAGCTGCATTGGCTACCAGTTTGCTTCCGGGTCCAATTCAAGGTGTTGGTGATTACCTTTAAAGCCCTATATGGCATAGGGCCAGGGTACCTGAGGGACCATCTCGTCCCGATAACGTCGGCCCGCCCCACCCGTGCATGCAGAGAGGGCATGCTTCGGACCCCCTCAACAAGAGAATTCCATCTAGCGGGGTCCAGGAGACGTGCCTTCTCTGCGATAGCGCCCACCTTATGGAATATCTTGCCCCTGGAGGTGAGACTGGCCCCCTCACTCCTGGCCTTCCAGAAGGCCCTTAAGACCTGGCTCTGCCACCGGGCCTGGGACGACAGAGGCAGCAGTGCCTCCTGGGGTTGGCTGGCCCCGTAGTAATACGATCGATACTACGGTCCCCAATCCATCTTGGATTCATGTAATTTATTATTGGATGTATTTTAGATGATGTTTTTTTATAGTTTTTAAACTTTCAATTGTTGTAACCTGCCCAGCGTCCCTTGCAAAGGAGATGGGTGGGGAATAAATTGAAATAATAAATAAATAAATAAATAAATAAATTTCTAATGTTATCTTTTATTTGTCTAGTCGGCAGAAATCCATTTTGATCTTGATTAATAGTTTTCTATAGAATTTTTTTGAGTCTTTCCGCAAGAATAATAGTAAAAATTTTGTAATCGTTATTTAATAGTGAGATTGGTCTGTAATTTTTACAATCTGTTGGATCCTGATTTTCTTTTGGGATTAGTGCAATGTTGGCCTCTTTCCATGATTCGGGTATTTTTGACCCTTGAAGTATTGAATTAAACATTTCTTCTAATGGTTTAATTAATTGTTCTTGTAGTTTTTTATAGTAATCTGCTGTAAGTCTGTCTGTCCCTGGTGCCTTATTTACTTTCAATTTTTTAATTGCTTCTCTGATTTCTTGGGTTGTAATATTGTGGTTTATAAGTTCCTTATCTTCTTCTGTTAATTTTACTAGATTACAGTTTTTAATATATTCTTCTACTTTGTCTGTTGGGGTTTTTTGTTCCTGATATAAATTTGTATAATAATAAAAAAAAGCTCTCTTAATGTCTTCATTGTACGTAAGCTCCTTATTTTTATTTATTATTTTATTTATAACTCTTTTCTCTTTTTCTTTTCTTAGTCTGTACATTAACCATTTTCCTGGTTTATTTGCCTGCTCAAATTTTCTTTGTTTTATAAATTTTAATTTTTTATCTATTTCTTCTGTTAACTCAATCTTAAGCTGGGACTGTAGCCATTTTATCTGGTTCATTATCTCTTCTTTTTCTTTCTTTCTTTTTTTATTTTTTAGCAATTCTAATTCCTTTTCTTTAATCTGATTCGTTAATGTTTCTATTTTTTTTTAAATCTATTTTTAATCTATTTGTTTTTCGAAATCAAATTGCCTCTCATGAATGCTTTGCTTGTTTCCCAGACCTTTTTCTATACTTACTTCATTGTTCATGTTCCATTTTAAAAATTCTTGTAATTTCTTCTCTAGGTCTTCTACATTTTTTTTATCTTTAAGTATATTTTCATTCATTTTCCAACTATATATTTTTTTATTTATATTTAAGGTCATACAAACAGGATTATGGTCAGACAGTGTTTTTGCATTTATTGTCATGTCTCTAATTTTATTTTCTAAATTTTTTGTAACCCAAATCATGTCAATCCTGGAAAAGGAGTTAAATTTGAATAATAGGTATATTCTTTCTTTTTTCCGTTTTTATATCTCCATCCATCTATTAACATTAGGTTTTTGGCCATATTGAAAAATTCCTTGGGTAGTTTTCCTTGATTTTTATTAATATAATTTTCTGATTTCCTATCAATCTCTGGTTCTACTACCCCATTTAAATCACCCATTAATATATAATTATCAATCCTCTTTTCTGAAATTATTTCTGATATTTTTTTGAAAAAGTTTTTTTGATCACTATTTGGAGCATAGATTCCTATTATCATTATTTTTGTATTTTGACATTCTATTTCTACCAATATAAATCTACCTTCTTGGTCTTTTTCTACTAATTGAGGTTTTAACACTGGTGTATTGTCGAAGGCTTTCACGGCCGGAGTTCAATGGCTGTTGTGGGTCTTCCGGGCTGTGTGGCCGTGTTCTGGAAGTTGTGGTTCCTAACGTTTCGCCAGCATCTGTGGCCAGCATCTTCAGAGGGCAGGAGCACAGATAGAAGCAAAATCTCTGTGATTTTGCTTCTATCTGTGCTCCTGCCCTCTGAAGATGCTGGCCACAGATGCTGGCGAAACGTTAGGAACCACAACTTCCAGAACACGGCCACACAGCCCGGAAGACCCACAACAGCCGTTTTAACACTGGCTTAATATATATTGCTATCCCATTTTTCTTTTTTTCATTTGATGTTATAAAGGCTGTTCCCAATCATTTATTTTCTAAATATTTTTCATCTTTATTTTTAATATGCGTCTCTTGCAAGCATGTAATATCCAATTCTTGTTTCTTTAACAATTGAAATATTCTATGTCGTTTAACCGGTGAATTAAAACCATTAATATTCCATGTTATAATATTTAGTTTATTCATTTTTATGCAAGCCCACCTCTAACTGTTTTTCACACCTTATAGTCTTTAAGGTCTTACTCCTGTTCTTTTACTTGTTCTTTCTTACTTCCCAGTTCTTTTTCTAATTTCTTAAAGAATTCTTTTGCCTTAAAAACAGAGGTTAGCCCATGTCTTTGTCCCTTATATTGGAGGTTTACTCCTTCCACAGCCTCCCACCTGAAATTTATTTCATTCTTCTTTAATAAGTCTGTAAGAAATTTGTATTATTTTCTCTTTTTTAAAATTTTCCCTGGTATCTCTTTGAATATATTCACTGTTTTAACTTCTACCTCAATTTTTTTATTAAATGCAGCTTGTATTACTGCATCTCTATATATTTTTTTGAAAATTCTATTAGTATGTCCCTTGGTTTCTTATTCACCTTTGCATATTGAGAGTTCACCCTATATATTTTTTCAATTTCCTCCTCTACTTTTTCCTCCTCCCATTCTATCAAATCAGCAATCATTTGTACTATTGTTTCCCTTATATTTTCTTCTTTATCTTCCTCCACCCCTCTTATTCTAATATAGTGTTCTTTTTCCTTTATCTCTAATAGTATTATGCGTTCTTCATCCTCTTCTCTTCTTTTTTCACATTCTTCGGTCTGTTTCTTAACATCTTGTATTTCAGTCCTTAGTTTTTCCTCTATAATGTCCAGTTTTTGTTGTATTTTTCTTTCTAGACCTTCCAGTTTTTCTTCTAAGACTTTTTTAACAGTCAATGTAATAGTCTCTGTTGTCTTAGCTGTAAATTCATCAAATAAGGTCTTAAATCCTTCACCCTCTAACGAGTCAGAACCTTTTCTTAGTATTCTTTTAACAGCCATATTTTAACAAAAATCAAGAGGCAAAAGAGTTAACAGCAAGTACACATACAATATTTTCCCCCCACAAAATCTACCCCAGAAACCTATTTCCTATTTATATCTAGACTGTCTCCCACATATATATATATATATATATATATATATATATATATATATATATATATATTACTTAATACTATTGTAGATTTATGGCTTACAAATATGTACTTATGGGAATAAATATATAGTTTTCAGTTCCTCCACTGTACTGTTGCAAGATATCTTCAAAATGGCCACAATTGTTTAATAATTAATTAAGTCTTTAATATTCCGAAAGCATGTCAGTTTTTACAATCCTTATATTGTCCTTCATTAAGAAATTTCCGCTTTTCTTTTTG
Source organism: Charina bottae (assembly GCA_023362775.1). Taxonomy (NCBI): domain Eukaryota; kingdom Metazoa; phylum Chordata; class Lepidosauria; order Squamata; family Charinaidae; genus Charina; species Charina bottae. Next base: position 28,663,030 of record JALMGJ010000002.1, on the reverse strand, counting down.
CTTTATTCCCTATTGTTTGTGGCTAGGATGGCAAACTTTTCTTTGGGCTCTTTTGCCCAACTCCGCCTGTTGTCTTGTTTTTCCTCCCTTGTCACTTGGATCCGCGAGTCTCCATTAATCACCGACGCTGACTCACATCCACAGCAGACCAGACAAACAATTACGAACTCGCTCCCCCTCGTGACAGCTGGGTTTCTCCTCAGAGAAGATTTTCTTCTCTCCTCTGTGCGATTTCGTCTCCCTTTCAGTAACGAAATCCACAAACACAATGGTGCAGTTTCTCCCCCTTTCCTTTTTAGCGGAGCTCTCCTTCTCCACGTCCGATCGCCATCACAGCTCACCCGGAAGTCCCCTTCCAGGTGAGTTTTTTCCTCTGATGGGATTTATATAGTCTGTGTCCCATATGGAATCTTTTGTGATGACAATTGTAGACATCTCAGCAAAATCATTCCCACACTCAGAGCATTGTTAGTTTTTCTTTTTTGTATGAAGTATTTGGTCACTCAGCATTCCCCACACTCTGAATATGGCCTCTCTCCAGTGTGGATCCCCAGGTTCTGAAAAGCTCAAACTCTAAACAAGGCTTTTCCTATACTATACAGTATTTGTACAATTTGTACAATTTCTCTTCTATGTGGACTGTGTGATTTCTTACCAAGCTGGAGAATTAGCAAAATATTTTCTATACTCCATGCCTCTCTAGGACTTCTCACCCATGTGGGGTCCCAGGTTTTCTTTATTGTGAAATCTCTCTGGCAATTCAGGAAAAGGGACCACAAAGCAAAGCATGTACCACCTTTTTGGTACTGATACCATTTCTCCTGCATGTGGATTCACTTACATTTCACTAAAAGTATTTGTCAGGAAAAGTACTTCTTATATTCTAAAGTTTGTAACTTATGTATTAACATATCGCTTCTCGGCCTTTTGGCTAAGATCAAGTGTAGTATTAACATAGAATTGGATATTTAAGATGTAACTCAGGAGAACAGATCCTTAAAGAATGGAAGCCAAAATGGAAACTTATGCCATATTTATTTGCCTTTAAGATGCCAACAGACTACTTGTCATTATTGCTATGACAGTCTATCACAGCTACTACTCAGGAAATGAGCAATCTACATTCTGTCCTTATGGAAAATGCTATCCTTCCACAGTTTCAACCCAATGAAAACACCAAGCATTGAATTAGTGCCTCCTAATACACACACACACACACACACACACACACACACACACACACACACACAGTGTCACTCACCCACCCACCCACCCACTCACTCACTCATTCACTCTCTCATTCACTCTCTCATACACACACCAACAAGCTTGGTTCAGAATTGAGCATATTTCTTTTTCAATTGGACAGATAAAAAGACTTAGACAATTGTCAGTCTACAGCAGAGCTTTCCAAAATGTGTGTCGCGACAGTTTAGTGTCGCAACACACAGTTTAGTGTGTCGCAACAGAACCTGGAAGCGGCGGCGGGGGCGTGCATGGCAGCGGTGCGGGGGCGCTTCCTGTGGCGGTGGTGTGCACGGCGGCGGCAGGAGCGGCACGCCATCAGCGCTTCCGCATTTTAGCAGAGGACGCCGCTCACCTCCCGCGCTGCCGCCACTGCCGCCGTTGGTGTGTTGCCAACGGCGGCATTTTGGAAAGCACTGGTCTACAGAATCTGTTAAAAAAGAGGGAGATAAGAGAAATTTGCAGGGACCAAATAAATATGTCCAAAACATCATGGCTCATTTTATTAACTTCTACTACATGCATTAGGCTTTCTATTTATTTATTTTGTATTTATTTTATTTTAAAAGACTTATATAGTTGCTCATATTGTGAACAACAATCCTGGGTGGCACACAAAGCTGTAGAAACAAAAACAACTATACCATCAAATAAACACCCAACAAAACCCTCAATAAAAGCTCTATAACAACTCAAGGCACCTCAGGGCAGCACTCCCCACACACCATCTTGAGGGAAGAGCCAGCTCTTCATGGCCTTCGGGAAGGCAGAAAGTGTGGGGGCCAGTTGGATTTCTGGGGAAGGGTGTACTTGACCTTTGGAGCAACAATATGAGCCATCCCGTAGCTGACCATTTAAAATAGACCACAGCAATATCTATTGAAATGAATAAACATCATTCAAAGCAGTTGGAAAATAGTCAATCACCTGAAGACAATAAGGATCAACGCACAAACAGCAAGAAAAACAATCATAATTACCAATAGTATCTACATCTCCTCTAAAATTTAGTTCATGCACAACTACTCTGATGAATCTTTATCTATATTAGTTTCATAAAATTTATTAATACCAGTAATTATGTGTTAAGGTTATTTGGTTAAAGCATTCTATGCAGAATTAAACGCATGGCATTTTCTTCCACTGTGTCTGGCCAGAGAGTGGAAAAATACAAGTGAAAACAATCTACATTGTTTTCCGCATTGTAAGTTTGGTTCTCAAAACATCTGAGACGTAGATGGCAGGTGTTGAGATATCTCTTTAGCTAGACAAAATAAACCCGTAATCAGGATTATTCTCAAAACAAAAAAAGGCCAATACACAACACTGCCATCGTGTGACGCTTTATAGTAAGTACAATTACTACCAGAAATGCTATACTGAAAGAGATGCTCATGTTTAAACCAATCAGATGTGAGCTATGAACCATGGGTATTCCTTTATACTTATGTTCTCACTTATGTTCTTTACATATATGTCTTCTGTTCTTTATGTAGACTGCTATCTGCATGTACTTGTATCTGAACTGTAACCATGCCTGGTCTTTGCACAGACCATGATGTTTTTTTTCTTTCCTCACTTCTGGTGATGGAACTCTGCTTATGCTTTGATTTTACCTTTTTGCAATAATGCACTATACATCCATTATTGCCTTATGCTATCAATAAAGATATTGTTAGCCTCAGAACACGTTGTTTGGATTACTTCAAGCCTGGAACCCCGCGTAGTTAACCATCACCTAACATTATGATCATGATGCAGTTTAAATTCAGATTGTGATAAAAAATATAAATATTTAAAAGGTGAGCTGCTGCTACAGCAGGTTTTTACCTCAAACATTATAATTCAAAACTAACATGGAAAGAAGAAAATTGGATACAACATGTATAAAAGAATTTCCTTCTAAGTGATGTTCTTTTATATTACCAATAGACTATTCAAAAATTGGTATTAAAATCAGGACCCCATGTTTGTTTTCATCATTAGATACTCCTTGGTGTTCATGTCAGGTCTCAGGATGATGATGTAGCATTTGGGGACAAAAATACAGCCCAGTAAGCCTAGGCTGGAGGCCAGGATGGAGAAGATCTGCACAGCCACCATGTATTTCCCCTTGGTGCTCAGGTAGGTGGGGACAAAGGAGACCCAAACGCTGCAGAAAACCAGCATGCTGAAAGTGATTAACTTGGCTTCATTGAAGCACCCCGGCAGCTTGCGGGCTAGGAAAGCCACCAAGAAGCAGACCGCAGCCAGAAAGCTGATGTAGCCAAGGGCAGCATAAAACATGGAGACCGAACCTTCATTGCATTGCAACACTATCTGTCCTGATTGGGAATGCAGGTCGGAATCTGGGAATGGGGGAGAGATTCCCAGCCATATGATACAGATGCCCACCTGAAACCCAGAACAGCACAAGGCAAGGGAGTTGGCCAGGCTCTTCCCCAGCCATTTCCTCATCCTGCTGCCTGGCTTTGTGGCCAGAAACGCCACCACCACCATGACAGTCTTGGCAAGCAAGGAAGACACGGCAACTGAGAAAACAACACTGAAGGTGATTTGTCGAAGAAGGCAGGTCACTTTCTTGGGGCGACCAATGAATAGAAGGGAGGTCAAGAAGGAAAGCAGGAGGGCGATCAAGAGAATGTAGGTGAGGTCCCGGTTGTTGGCTTTGATGATGGGAGTTTCTCGGTATTTAATGAAGATTCCCAGAACAAAGGCAGTAGTTATGGATAAGGCAATGGCAGAGAGAGCGAGTATGAGAAACAGTATTTCTTGATAGGACAGGAAAGTTATAACTTTGGGGACACATTGATCTCTCTTCTTATTGGAATGCTGATCATCTGGGCAGTTTTTGCAATGGGCTGCATCTGAAAAATACAGATAATAGGTGTTCAACAAGTATCTATCTCAACATGCAGATATAGTATGATGAAAAATCCATTCTCCTCTTGTATACCAATTCCCCTTCCCCTTCCTGAGCTGGGAGGCATTTTTCCCGGACCCTTGTGTCTTAATCACTTCCTATCATTAAAGAATTTTATTAAATATAGAGTGTAAATAAAAGCTACAAGAAAAATAAAGAACCACAAAAAAAGAAAAGAGAAAAAAGAAAAAAAGTGCAAAACACAGGGAAATTTTTTTTTTTAGATTACATAAAAAGTGACTTCCGACTTTCAACAACATGAATATATAGCAATTCCCATACTTAATCCCTTTCTCCAAATTTAACCAAAATCACATTGTTTCTATAAAACATTCCATGGACATTATATAAATCAATAAAAGCAAATGCTTCTACCTCTTATATATATATATATCTTATATATAATTGGCTTAGTGCTATCCTCCGTTTAAGATCTTACCATCATTTGGATTTTTACTATTTATTATTGGATGTATTTTAATATTTATAGGTTTTTAGTTTTAATATTTTATTGTAAACTGCCCAGAGTCTACTTTTTAGAGATGGGCAGTGATGAATTTGACAAATAAATAAATAAATAAATAAATAAATAAATAAAAAATAAACAAATATATAAACCTTCAAATCAACTCCTCCCCCCCATATAATATATAATATTTATAAAATGTTTCCCTCCTAAAACTATTCTGTATATTTCTGGCCACTATGTTAAGAGTCAAATTATTATACTTTTATACTTAATACTACAATGTTACCCGATTAAACTTTAAAAATCAAACTTTAAATCATTAAAAAAAATAGAATCATGCAACCTTATAATCAATCAATATACTTATTACAGTTATTTCAATCTTACCCCTATTAAACCTTGAAAAACATACTTTAAATCATTACAAGAAACTTTAAGTCATTAGAGAAAAATAAAATAAAATCAATCTACATACAGTATGTATTCTTAATTTTAACCATCAAATTGTAAAAGCATTTTAAAAAACATTAAAATTAACTACTTTTATACTTAGTACTATTATTTCAATCTTACCCCTCTTAAACCTTAGAAAATAAAATTTAAATCATTACAAGAAACTTTACTTAATTTTAATTTTTATGCCACCTCAAAGTAAACCAAAACATTTATTTGATTCCATATTATGCACAAGAGTATTTTTATAGACAGTTCAAAATAAACCCAGCTATCTCCCTTACAAAGTCAACAAAAAATTTCCCACATGACCAAGCTATCTCAATTTCCAAACAAACCCTGTAATAAACAAGCCATTTTTCTTCTTGAAAGCCAAATTGTAACTCTTTCGTGTCTGTCATTTCTTCACCATCTGGATTCTCGCAATCAGGAGGGATACTTCCTTGATGAATCTCTTCCCCTCCCTTCAGAAAATCCTCAGTTGATTGATACATTTTAAAAGCAATATCTTGTACTTCTTGTAAATTAGCTTGGACATTTCATGGAAAATTTTGTTAAAGTCAGCTCGAAGGTCTAAAAATGTTTCCTTAAGGTCTTGCATAATTCAAACAGTAAAGTCTGGCACCATCTGCTGATATGTATAAACTAGTGGGTTAATAAAAGGCTTCATGTCTTAATCACTTCCTGAGTAGATTACTACAATGCATTCTACATGGGACTGCCCTTGAAGAACATGTGGAATTAGCAATTTTGGTGCAGCAGTAATAGATGCACCTTGTTATACCCATGTTAAAGCTCTGGGTCCCAAGCTGCACTGGCTACCTCTGTACTTCTGGGTGTAATTTTAGGTGCTGGTTGTCACCTATATAGCCCTTCATGGCATGAAGCTGGGTTATTTGTAGCACTGCCTCCCTCCAATTGGGTCTAACAGGAGAGCCATGTTTTGGGTCCCATCAATTAAAGGGTGTCATCTAGTGGGACCCAAATGAGGAGTCACAACACCTGCCCTTTGGAGAATCACACCCCCTGCAATTAGATTGACCCAACTCTTTTGGCCTTTTGAGAAAAACCTAGATGTGTTCCTGGGCGCATGAGTTGGTATTTTACTGGGAACTTGTGAGGTACTATTATTTCATTATTGATTGGCTTTCTCTTTGGTTGCTTTTACAAGTTTTTACTGATGTATTGTTGGTTATTTTTGTATTATGTTTTTATCTGATGTTAACCATTGTGAGTCACAACAGCAAGATGGCAGCCAAATCAATAAATATATATGAATAATACAACACAGCAACAATATGTAAAATGGGTTTTTCGATGTGAGGGACTGAGAGAGAGAATTGTGAGAGGTGGAAACCTTATACCAAAATACCTGCTTGCTGTAATTGGTTACGACCTAAATTTGGTGGTTACAAAACGGATATTCATGTAGGAAACATCATCATTCGGTAAAAGAGAGGAGTTGCTATGGTTATGAGGCTGAATATGAGCTGCAATGTGAAAAGAAGTGGGCCATTGTCTTCTGAATCCTACCAAAAGTACCACATTGGCCACACTGGGTACCACTATCCTTGTTCAGATGGGCAATTGCTCTTTTCCAGCAGAAAACAAAGTAGTTCATGTTGGTCTAGTGAGGGTTCAGGTTCTTGCTTAATGGAACCATTTTGTGGTAGCCAAACAGATAATACTAGTGCTTTAGCTGCCCAAGAAGATGAGAATATTTGGCTCGCAGAGTCAGGCCTGAAGGGATGGGATAGGATTTGATTGGATGGGACACTAGCAGGGAGGATTAGGGCTGGAGGCTAGACTAGGAAGTTGAAAAGCACCTTGGAAGGAGGCACTGGTTAATTTTATCTTTTAAAGTTGAATTTAGTTTTTGTTCTGGCTCTACCTTCCTTCTGGTGTGAGGCTCCTTGCATGATGAGCCTCGCCTGTGGTTGGAAAAGCTTAGGCACCTCTGCTCTAGCTCTGTTACCGACCAATGGTATTAAGAAAACAATATGCTAATAATTAGATATACAACTAGGAAAGAAAACACCTTTAACAAAACTGCCCAGAAAACCAAGAGTGAAATTTGCATCTTTGCTCTAGAGCCACGTACCTTCTTGCATGGATATTGTACCTTCCATACATGGGGAACAATCATAGCAGCAGACAGGCACTCCCTCTCTTTTGAGCTTGCTGTATCCTGGGTGACAACTTTCAGTACATCTAGACAAAGGGACCTTCTAAACATAAAATAAACATAAAACATAAAAATAAAGGTCATTTTGGGAGATACATGAATTGGAATCTCTTACTTAATATGAATTTGTCAGATTTCTTACTTGGTTATATGAAATTGGAAATTGGGTTTCTCTACAAAGCAAAAGTGTCTTGGCAAATTGTATCTTTTACAAAGCCAAGGTTCTCATGGTGACGTGAAGTGCAGGTGCAAGATAACAACAATCACGTGTGTATTGTTATGACTAGTGCCCACACAAGCACTGGATCTTCCCATGGGAAGATATCCTCCTGATTTCCTTCTGTGGGAAGCCCTGCCCAGGCCCCCCTGAGCAAGGAGGGGGGGGGAGCTCATGCTATGTGCTTTGAGGCCTAGTGTGTGTAACAGCTAACATCCAGCCAATCAGAAAGCTAGAAGAACTGAATATACAACCATGCAAAATGGTGTTCTATGTCTTCTTGATTTCTAGTGTCTTTTAGTCATGTAGTTCTTCACGTGTTCACTTCCCGTGGACTGGGCAGAGTGAGCTATGCCTGGCTTTGGGTATAGGCCATGGCAGGAACTCTGGCCCTGGGATCAATACACGGAACTCTGCTTATAAGTTTGTTTCGTTTTTCCTTTTACAATGATGTATCCTGTATATTCATCCTTTTCATTGTTGTGATAATGTGATTGTGTATCTGCATTATTGCCCTATGCTATCAGTAAACACTGTTAGCCCTAACAAGCTGCATTCTTGTCTATTTATTCTCAAGCCTCGGGTTTTTCCCCTTTAAGCCAGCATATACCCCATCAGGTTATGGGCCCAGAGAGAAATTTGCATTTTCTTTGCTGCGTTGGACCTGGCTGTAAAAGGGAGTTTGTTTTTAGAGGCGGGTTTCAGAGTAAACATGTTTTCTTTGAGTGGTCAGCAATGGCTGAACAGTGTCTGGTCGATCTGCCATTTGAGGCTTTAGATGGCACAAACTATTTGACCTGGTGTGTGGAGATGGAATCATTCTTTTTGCAAGAAGAAGGTTTGTGGCAGTATGTGGCAAATCCACTTCCAGAGATCCCTGGAGGATTCAGAGGGTTCTCTCTGAAGAAGTGCAAGCATGTTTGGACTGTGCTTATGGCATTTTTGCTTTTGGGACTCCAATCCTCTGAATGGAATTATATCAGCTACTCAGGGACTGAGTAATGAGAGCTGAGAAGCTGTTGGAGCCTTAGATACACAGTGGAGCTCTATTGCCCTTGGTGGTCTACTAAGACAGCTTTATGGTTTGAAGCTGCAACCGGTGAGACTGTGATGACCCACCTTGGTGAGTTCAAGACTTTGTTTGCTGCATTTGAACAAGAAGGCATATTTTTCTGGCACTGTGAAAAAGCATGCGTGTTTTTTGTCAAGCCTGGAGCTACTGGTCGAGAAAGCAAAGACCTTGCTGTGGATTATTGTACAAGCCACTTCCAGAAGCTGCATTGCAAGTCATCTGTTCCTGTTCCTATGATTTGCAAATAGCGTTCCAGCTGAAGTAAAACCTGGGATGGAATTTACAATAGCCGTGTTTTGGTGTGCTGCTTCTCAGAAACTTTCTACAAAGCTGTTCCCTGCCCCGATGTCCAGCGGATGCTGTCAGTGCAATAAGCCTGATTTACGAATGGAGGGGACCCCAGATGCCAGGAGTCAGCTGAACAACGAATCCACGTTTTCTACTCTGCCGACTGCTGTTGTGTAAGCATTTCTCTACAGAGACTCTGTTTCTGAATTCGGCTCACTGTAAAGTTTGTAAACGTGGATGGTTATTGTTACAAATTTCAGCCTTTAGTTCAGCAAGTCGTTTTAGCTGATATTTCTGTGTAAGAAATGTGTATGTGTACACTTGTTTTTCTCTCCTCAGTGTTCCAGCCCTGGTCAAGTCTGAGTGTACTTGTTGCTGAATGTTTCATTGCGATATGAAACTGCTTGTGTTGAGGCTGAGAGTGTTAGAGAAAAACCTGTAACATCAAGTGTGTGAGATGCTGTGGAGATTGTGTGGACAGAACATTGTGTGTTTAATGTTCCCCACATCATAAATGCATCCATAAAGTTTTCACAAAGTACTGGGGTATCCCGGGATGGGAGAGTGTGTCTCAGATAGCCAAATGCATTCTGAGTTAGAACCCAGGAGATGTGCAAAAGCTCCTTGATTGTGTAAACTGTGTGTAAACAATCTAAAATATCAGAACTGTGTCTGTTGCTAGGCAAAGTGACAGAGTGTTAACTAGACCATTTCAGTTGGTTCATAGAGACCTAGTTAGCCCCCATGTCCCAAGTAATGGTGGGGTGCGAGTTTCATGTTCCTTCTGGTTGATACCTGCTTGTGTTGTTGCTACTTGTTGAAGTCTAAAGCAAAGGTCTGTGCTTGCTTTGAAGTGTATGTAGCAAGAGTAGGATGCAAATATGGTCAGTTCCAGTCTGATTGTAGTGGAGTGTTCCTGAGCCATTTGTTCCAGAATTGGCTTTGTAGGGAAGTATTCTCCCAAAGACTTGCCAATGTTGGAATTCTAGCTGAGTGTTGGTGTTGTGAATACCATTAAAAATAGCCTGCTGTTAGTTGCTCAGGTGCCATCCCATGTCTGGGGAGAGGCTGCCTTGATTGCAGTGTGTGTTTTCTAACTAATAGGGTGTAGAATTCAACTGTAAAAAGAAGTTCATTATTTTTCTTTGGTATGGCAAGCGCCCTTCACTGAAGTGCCTGCATGTCTGTGAAACATTTGCTTGTGTTCACAACCCCAGGTCACAGAGAAGGAAGAACCAAGGAAGCAGAATGTCTATGAAGGTTCTCAGTCATCCAGGTGGAATTGTCAGTAGCTTGAATCATGTCAACTGGATTTCTATTTTCTTAGTAGAAACGTTTCGCTCCTTATCCAAGGAGCTTCTTCAGTCTGAGCAAAGTTGGTAAGGGAATCCTAAATATGTTCCTAGGTAGCTGTGTGACCTTACACCTGGGGCTAGGTCATGGTTATATTGAGATGTAATTTTTAAGTCCTTTTATCATCTAAAGGAGGGTCGTTAAAATCACCATGCTGCTGTTGAGCTTCTGAAATGGTCTTAATCTTCCTAGGCACAGAAGACAAAACGGGGAGGAAGATGTGGGAGAGTTTGTGCCTGAGGCCCCCACCTCTATTCAAGGAAGGATTTTCCAAGTTGGCATAAATGGATTCCTTGACCCCTCTCTCAAACCACCTATCTTCTCTGTCTAAAATGTGAACATTAATGTCCTCAAATGAGTGTCCTTTTTCTTTTAGATGAAGATAAACTGCTGACTCTGGTCCTGTGGTGTTATTTCTCCTGTGTTGGGCCATCCTCCTGTACATAGGTTGTTTGGTTTCTCCAATGTAGAGTTCAGAGCACTCCTCACTGCACTGGATTGCATAAACTACATTGCTTTTCTTGTGTTTTGGAGTTTGATCTTTGGGGTGTACAAGCCTCTGTCTCAGTGTGTTGGTGGGTTTGAAATATACAGGTATGTGGTGTTTGCCAAATATCCGTTTTATCTTTTCAGACACGCCAGCCATGTAGGGAATGACCAGGTTCTTTCGTTTACTCTGAGTCTCAGCCCTATCTGTCTAAATCTACCAGACCTAAAACAGCGACAGATAGGGCTGAGACTCAGAGTAAACGAAAGAACCTGGTCATTCCCTACATGGCTGGCGTGTCTGAAAAGATAAAATGGATATTTGGCAAACACCACATACCTGTATATTTCAAACCCACCAACACACTGAGACAGAGGCTTGTACACCCCAAAGATCAAACTCCAAAACATAAGAAAAGCAATGTAGTTTATGCAATCCAGTGCAGTGAGGAGTGCTCTGAACTCTACATTGGAGAAACCAAACAACCTATGTACAGGAGGATGGCCCAACACAGGAGAAATAACACCACAGGACCAGAGTCAGCAGTTTATCTTCACCTAAAAGAAAAAGGACACTCATTTGAGGACATTAATGTTCACATTTTAGACAGAGAAGATAGGTGGTTTGAGAGAGGGGTCAAGGAATCCATTTATGCCAACTTGGAAAATCCTTCCTTGAATAGAGGTGGGGGCCTCAGGCACAAACTCTCCCACATCTTCCTCCCCGTTTTGTCTTCTGTGCCTAGGAAGATTAAGACCATTTCAGAAGCTCAACAGCAGCATGGTGATTTTAACGACCCTCCTTTAGATGATAAAAGGACTTAAAAATTACATCTCAATATAACCATGACCTAGCCCCAGGTGTAAGGTCACACAGCTACCTAGGAACATATTTAGGATTCCCTTACCAACTTTGCTCAGACTGAAGAAGCTCCTTGGATAAGGAGCGAAACGTTTCTACTAAGAAAATAGAAATCCAGTTGACATGATTCAAGCTACTGCCAAGGAAGCAGAGTGCTTCAGGTTGTTGGTTATTGGTTGTTGATTAAAATCCAAGGCTTATCGTTGTTTCATTAAGCCATGGTCAAATCCAAATCTCCAGAAGTGCTTTATGTTTAAGCAGCCTACTGGTTTGGAAAGGTTGTATGCTAAGGTTGCAGAAGTGTTGCTGCATTGCTAGTGTAAACCCACTGTCCATGGTTCAGTAGATGGGCAAAAACCAGTTCAGGTTTCTTCTGTTCCCCAGTCTCCGAGTGTGAAAAGGGCCCCTCAGGTTAAGGAGTGGAAATTTCACCTGAGCAGTTGCAGGGCCTGGAGGGGGAGTCAGGTATTAGGGAAAAGAGACGGTGATGGGGAAAGCACAGTGGTCATTCCTCATGGGTCCTCTTATTCCAGGGTGTGAAGTCTGACAGATTTGTGATTTAGCAGGTGACAGTGTGTCAAGTTGCCTGAGAAAACCCAGTCTTTGCTAGATGTGTTGCCCCTGCCTTTGAGAGGCAAGAAGAACATTGGAACACAGCAGTGGATAATCAGTTAGAGTTTTGGTGAAGTATTAAAAAGTAACCAACTTGTCCTTTGTTTTAGTAAGCTGTAGGTTCCAGATGCTCCAGCAAAGGATATCGTTACCTTGTCGTGGTGCTGGAGCTTGAGCACCTCAATGAAACCATGAGCTAAACCGTGAAGGGACACCCAAGACGGGAAGGTCGTGGCAGAGAGGTCAGACTAAATACGATCCCTGGGGAAGGTAATGGCAACCCACCCCAGTATTCTTGCCATGAAAACTAAATGGATCAGTACAACCAAAGATATGTCGGTATACCATCATAAGATGGGACTCCCAGGTCGGAAGATGGTCAAAATGCTACTGGGGAGGAACAGAGGATACGTTCAACTAGCCCCAGATGTGATGACGCAGCTAGCTCAAAGCTGAAAGGACGGCTAGCGGCCGACGGTGCTGGTGGTGAACGACGAATCCAATGTTCTAAAGATCAACACACCATAGGAACCTGGAATGTAAGATCTATGAGCCAGGGCAAATTGGATGTGGTTATTGGTGAGATGTCAAGATTAAATATAGACATTTTAGGTGTCAGTGAACTGAAATGGACTGGGATGGGCCACTTCACATCAGATGACCACCAGATCTACTACTGTGGACAAGAGGACCACAGAAGAAATGGAGTAGCCTTCATAATTAATAATAAAGTGGCTAAAGCAGTGCTTGGATACAATCCAAAAAACGATAGAATGATCTCAATTCGAATTCAGGGTAAGCCATTTAACATCACAGTGATCCAAATATATGCCCCAACCACAGATGCTGAAGAAGCAGAAGTAGATCAGTTCTATGAGGATCTGCAGCACCTACTAGATAATACACCAAAAAGAGATGTTATTTTCATTACAGGAGACTGGAATGCTAAGGTGGGTAGTCAGACGACACCTGGAATTACAGGCAAGCATGGTCTGGGAGAACAAAATGAAGCAGGACATAGGCTGATAGAATTTTGCCAAGACAACTCACTGTGCATAACAAACACTCTCTTCCAACAACCTAAAAGATGACTTTATACATGGACTTCACCAGATGGTCGACACCGAAATCAGATTGACTACATCCTTTGCAGCCAAAGGTGGCGGACATCTATACAGTCGGTAAAAACAAGACCTGGAGCTGACTGTAGTTCAGATCACGAACTTCTTATTGCAAAATTTAGAATCAGACTAAAGAGAATAGGGAAGACCCACAGATCAGTTAGATATGAGCTCACTAATATTCCTAAGGAATATGCAGTGGAGGTGAAGAATAGATTTAAGGGACTAGATTTAGTAGATAGGGTCCCAGAAGAACTATGGACAGAAGTTCGCAACATTGTTCAGGAGGCGGCAACAAAAAACGTCCCAAAGAAAAAGTAAACCAAGAAAGCAAGATGGCTGTCTGCTGAAACACTGGAAGTAGCCCAAGAAAGAAGGAAAGCAAAAGGCAACAGTGATAGGGGGAGATATGCCCAATTAAATGCAAAATTCCAGAGGTTAGCCAGAAGAGATAAGGAATTATTTTTAAACAAGCAATGTGCGGAAGTGGAAGAAGACAATAGAATAGGAAGGACAAGAGACCTCTTCCAGAAAATTAGAAACATCGGAGGTAAATTCCAGGCAAAAATGGGTATGATCAAAAACAAAGATGGTAAGGACCTAACAGAAGCAGAAGAGATCAAGAAAAGGTGGCAAGAATATACGGAAGATCTGTATAGGAAGTATAATAATATTGGAGATAGCTTTGACGGTGTGGTCAGTGAGTTAGAGCCAGACATCCTGAAGAGTGAGGTTGAATGGGCCTTAAGAAGCATTGCTAATAACAAGGCAGCAGGAGACGACGGTATCCCAGCTGAACTGTTTAAAATCTTGCAAGATGATGCTGTCAAGGTGATGCATGCCATATGCCAGCAAATTTGGAAAACACAAGAATGGCCATCAGATTGGAAAAAATCAACTTATATCCCCATACCAAAAAAGGGAAGCACTAAAGAATGTTCAAACTATCGAACAGTGGCACTTATTTCACATGCCAGTAAGGTAATGCTCAAGATCTTGCAAGGTAGACTCCAGCAATTCATGGAGCGAGAATTGCCAGATGTACAAGCTGGGTTTAGAAAAGGCAGAGGAACTAGAGACCAAATTGCCAATATCCGCTGGATAATGGAGAAAGCCAGGGAATTTCAGAAAAATATATATTTCTGTTTTATTGACTATTCTAAAGCCTTTGACTGTGTGGATCATAACAAATTGTGGCAAGTTCTTGGTGGTATGGGGATACCAAGTCATCTTGTCTGCCTCCTAAGGAATCTGTATAACGACCAAGTAGCAACGGTAAGAACAGAGCACGGAACAACGGACTGGTTTAAGATTGGGAAAGGAGTACGGCAGGGTTGTATACTCTCACCCTACCTATTCAACCTGTACGCAGAACACATCATGTGACATGCTGGGCTTGAGGAATCCAAGGCTGGAGTTAAAATCGCTGGAAGAAACATTAACAATCTCAGATATGCAGATGATACCACTTTGATGGCTGAAAGCGAGGAGGAGTTGAGGAGCCTTATGACGAAGGTGAAAGAAGAAAGTGCAAAAGCTGGGTTGCAGTTAAACCTCAAAAAAACCAAGATTATGGCAACCAGCTTGATTGATGACTGGCAAATAGAGGCAGAAAAAGTGGAGGCAGTGACAGACTTTGTATTTCTAGGTGCAAAGATTACTGCAGATGCTGACTGCAGCCAGGAAATAAGAAGACGTCTACTTCTTGGGAGGAGAGCAATGGCAAATCTTGATAAAATAGTTAAGAGCAGAGACATCACACTGACAACAAAGGTCCGCATAGTTAAAGCAATGGTATTTCCTGTAGTAACCTATGGCTGCGAGAGCTGGACCATAAGGAAGGCTGAGCGAAGGAAGATAGATGCTTTTGAACTGTGGTGTTGGAGGAAAATTCTGAGAGTGCCTTGGACTGCAAGAAGATCAAACCAGTCCATACTCCAGGAAATCAAGCCAGACTGCTCACTTGAGGGAATGATATTAAAGGCAAAACTGAAGTACTTTGGCCACATAATGAGAAGACAGGATACCCTGGAGAAGAAGCTGATGCTAGGAAAAGTGGAAGGCAAAAGGAAGAGGGGCCGACCAAGGGCAAGACGGATGGATGGTATTCTGGAGGCGACGGACTCAACCATTGGGGAGCTGGGGATGGTGACGGCCGACAGAAAGCTCTGGCGTGGGCTGGTCCATGAAGTCACGAAGAGTCGGAAACGACTGAACGAATAAACAACAAAAAGGTTCCAGATGAGTGTTCAGAAAGACATTTCTTCCTGATAATTCTCTGCAGTGTAAAGCCAGTGTTGCCCATGGATTTGTTGCAGAAGAAGGAGTTTGTGAACTGTGGATCTAGTGTATGCACCCACAGCTAGGCCAGAATATTTACGTGTGGTGCATTTTCTGGTTGCGTAGCGTGAAACAGGTGTCCATTTACATATTGTGATGTTGACACAGCATAGTTGAATGTAGATCTCCCTGAAACAGTGTGTGTAAGGCAAGCGTTTTGGCTCTACATGTGTGACAAGTTCCCAAACAATTCATTGACTTAACAGGGTGCTTTATGGATTTTAAAGCAGGCCAGTCATTGATAGCATGGTGCAGATGCTAACTGTGATGTGAGAACAGTCACATGCTGTTTTCTGTGTGTACATAAGAAAGTGTAGAAGTTTGTGTAGGACTTCGAACTTATGTGAGTTTTTTTTTGCTTAGAAACTGAAGTTTTCCACCTTGAATAAGAATTTTTCAGTCAGCTGAAATAGAATTGCCAGCTGAGGAAGTTCAGCACAAATTCAAACATTTATCCTGGTGATGAAGTCAAAAAAGCCCAGAACAGAGAATCCTATGGTTCTTGAGAGTGTCAAATGACAGAGTGTTACAGAGTGTCATTTGTGTAAAGCAAAGTTTATCCTTAATTTGTTGTACAGTATATCACTCTACAGTAACGCAGTGGAAATGCCCTGAATTAGTTTTGCCCAGGTAGGGTACCAAGCTTGCAAAATGGTTTAGCCCTCTATGCGAGCTTGCAAAGGGGTGAAAAAGTCCTGCGGTTTTTCTTAAAATCAAAACCAACCCTTTGCTTCAAACACAGAGCAGCTAGCAGGATTAGAATTCCTTATCTATGCTGACTGCGTTTTTGTAAAGGAGGGGACAGGACGTTTGAGGGCAATGTTTTTCTGTTTCTCTGTACTGTTTCTGTTACTACATAAGCTGTATTATTTGATGTATTTGTATGTATCTGAATAAAACATTGCATGAAATGTATATTGTGCATTATACATATGTGTAACAAGTGTTTATAAACCATTTCTAGTGTTGATGACTATTGGTTGTAAAAGCTGTAACTTGAATAGTGTGATTATTACATGTATTAACCTTTGTTGTTTCTGTTTCTGTACAAATGTATTTTAAAGCTTTGAACAACTTCCATCATTGTTTGCATTGTGTCGAAATCCAATTTGAAGGGGTGTCAGATTTCTTATTGGGTTATATGAAATTGGAAATTGGGTTTCTCTACAAAGCAAAAGTGTCTTGGCAAATTGTATCTTTTACAAAGCCAAGTTTCTCATGGTGACGTGAAGTGCAGGTGCAAGATAACAACAATCACATGTGTATTGTTATGACTAGTGCCCACACAAGCACTGGATCTTCCCATGAGAAGATATCCTCCTGATTTCCTTCTGTGGGAAGCCATGCCCAGGCCCCCCTGAGCAAGGAGGGGGGGGGAGCTCATGCTATGTGCTTTGAGGCCTAGTGTGTGTAACAGCTAACATCCAGCCAATCAGAAAGCTAGAAGAACTGAATATAAAACCATGCAAAATGGTGTTCTATGTCTTCTTGATTTCTAGTGTCTTTTAGTCATGTAGTTCTTCACGTGTTCACTTCCCGTGGACTGGGCAGAGTGAGCTATGCCTGGCTTTGGGTATAGGCCATGGCAGGAACTCTGGCCCTGGGATCAATACACGGAACTCTGCTTATAAGTTTGTTTTGTTTTTCCTTTTACAATGATGTATCCTGTATATTCATCTTTTTCATTGTTGCGATAATGTGATTGTGTATCTGCATTATTGCCCTATGCTATCAGTAAATACTGTTAGCCCTAACAAGCTGCATTCTTGTCTGTTTATTCTCAAGCCTCGGGTTTTTCCCCTTTAAGCCAGCATATACCCCATCAGAATTAAAGTAAGTTATGGGAAGAAATGAAACCCAGTATGATTAGATAATCAGCTGTTTACCTTGGCTGACTAAATGATGTTGCTAAGATTAATCCCAGTGCCTGGAGCCTGTGACACTCTGGATGGAGAGGAACAGCTAAGACGGAACCATGACAAGATGGAGCGGCTGTAGGTTTTTTGTTCTTCCAGTATTAGGGAATTGTGATCTTGAGTTCTGGATGGGGTTGCATTTACCCAGACAGAACTGGTGCACAATTTGAGCGGGGACTGCTGGAATCTCAGCTCCTGCTCAAAGAGTAGGGACAACTTTGGCCAGGACTACGTTTGTCCAGATTCATCTGGTGTGCTAATTGTGCCTTTTACTGGATCTGGAGACCCTTCTCACAGTCACACATGCCTTAGTCACCTCATGTTTGGATTACTGAACTGAGTTCTGCATGAGGCTCCCCTTGAAGATCATCTGAAAACTTCAGATGGTCCAGAATGCAGTGGTGTGGGCACTTATAGGTGTACCTCAGTATGCCCATTGGTCACTTCTGCTAAACAGGCTAAACTGGTTACCGATGGGTTTCCAGATGTAATTGAAGGTGCTGGTTGTGATCTATAAAGCCCTTCATAGCATATGGTCTTGATACCTAGGGACCACCTCTTTCTCTTTATTTCTGTCCACCCTGTAAGTTCTGCCAGAACGGCCTAACTCTGATTCCCATACCTGAGGCAACGTCATTTGATGGGTGATAGGAAGTGTGCCTTCCTTGCTGTGCACCTGCCTTCTGGAAGACCATACTTCAGCAGATGCATGTTGCCCCAATGTTCCTGTCCTTCAAACAAGCTCTGAAGAACTGGTTCTTTCCCCAGATTTTAAGATGAGAAGTGATGTCTTGTATCCATTTCTGTAATGGCCCTATATGTAACTTTAGGGATATATTAGAAAATTCTTCATCAAAGGCCTTGAAGTCTTACATGTTTTTTATAAGTTCTACTGGGCAACAGAGATTTCTAAAAATCAAAAGTTCTGGGAATGATCTAGGACAAGCAGATAGTGATAGAAGGAGGCTTACATAGGGTAACAATGAACTGAAGAAACAAAACCCTACTGTGGCTCTCCTAAACAGGTTCATTGGAAATACTTCACTGTCCTAGCTGTAGCAGGACACAATGTTACATGACTTTATTGTGCCCCCTGCCTTATGTAATTTCCAATCAATGAGATGGGCGTCATATTTTGCATGTATTATGCAAGTATGCTATTTAAGAAGATATAATTAGATGTAACCTCGACCCCTCTTGTGTGGGGTGCCACAGGGTTCGGTTCTCTCTCCTCTCCTATTTAACATCTACATGAAGCCACTGGGTGAAATCATCTGTCACCACGGGATGAGGTATCACCAATATGCTGATGATACTCAGTTGTATATCTCCATCCCAGGTGAAGTAAGTGATGTGGTCGACACCCTGTCTCAGTGCCTGGGGGCTGTAAGGGCCCAGATGGGGAACAATAGCTTTAACTGAGCCCTGGTAAGATGGAGTGGCTGTGGATTGATGGCATCTCAGCTTCAATGAAGTTGCCATTTTTAACTCTGGATGGGGTAAAACTGCCCCATTCAGATTCAGTGCGAAATTTGGGGGTCCTCCTGGACTCACGACTCCTGCTCGAAGAGCAGGTGGCAGTCGTGGCCAGGAGGGCCTTTGCACAGCTTTGGGTAGTGTGCCAGTTGTGCCCCTTCCTGGATCGAGAGGCCCTCCGAACAGTCACTCATGCCTTTGTCATCTCCCATAAAGATTATTGCAATGCACTGTACATTGGGCTACCCTTGAAGTGTTTCCGGAAGCTTCAGCTGGTTCAGAATGCGACCGCACGGGTAGTCAAGGTGATATAAGATCTGCACATGTAATACCACTGCTCCGTGAGCTTCATTGGGTACCAGTTTGCTTCCGCCTTCCAAAGGTGTTGGTTGTCACCTTTATAGCCCTACATGGCAAGGGGCCAGGGTACCTGAGGGACCGTCTCATCCCAACCACTTCTACCCACCCTAGCCGGTCTTGCAGAGAGAGCATGCTTCAAACCCCATCAATAAAATAATTTCATCTAGTGGGGTCCAGGAGGCATGCCTTCTCTGCGATAGCACCCGCCCTGTGGAATATCTCGCCCCCGTACTTCAGTAGGGCGCCATTGCTCCTGGCCTTCTGGAGGTCTTTAAAGACCTGGTTTTGCTGCCTTGCTTGGGACGAAGGAGGTAATAGTTCCTCCTGGGGGTGGTTTGCCCGGTAATATCCTCCTTTTTAAGATCTCACCATTCTCTGGATATTTCTATTTATTATTATATTGTATTTTAAAATGTATAGGTTTTTAATTTTAATATTATAGTTGTCAACTGCCCAGAGTCTACTGCTGTAGAGATTGGCAGTGATAAATTTGAATAATAATAATAATAATAATAATAATAACAACAACAACAACAACAACAACAACTACAACCTATCCTCAATAAATGGGCCTTCAGGTGGCATTACATTCCCATTGAACTCAAAGGGAATTATTTCTAAGCTGGCATGTATAACGGCAGATAAATAGTAAGAACGAAAAAGAAACAGCATCATTTACCTGATTAAATGACATTGGCCATAGGATGGCACTCTGATTGATGGATACCTTGACTTCAGAGGATGTCTCTGTTTCTGTTCTTCCAACAATCACTCCAGCAGTAGACTTGTTTGGAAAAACTGCCCAGTGAATGATATCAGAGTCAATGGCAAGATCTCCATTCTCATCCAAATAAACACCATCGATGGAAAGATTGTAAATCTGGAACTTCCTCAGGAAAGGATGAAGCTACAAAGACATGGAAACCACCTGTGTTTAATGATGTTTACAAGAAACTATAGGCTGATATCATTATTGAATAATTACTATGGGTTGTTTACAATGATTCTGGGTGAAAGACGGGAAATAATTTTGGAAGAATTTATTCATAAAGATCAATGTGGGTTTGTACCTAAAAGAGAGTTAAAGGAAAAAATTAGAAATGTGTTGGACATTTTGGAATATTTTGAGCAACAAAATGAAAAAAAAAGCCACATTGATTTTCTTAGAGGCAGAGAATGCCTTTGACAATTTGAACTATGCTTTCTTATTAAAAGTTTGGGAAGATATGAACTTCGGAGATAACTTTATAAAATAGGAAGATTTTATAGACCTAGAATTTTTTCAAGGGGAATACAAAATTAAATCAAGAGAAGAGCTGGTGACAGAAGGATATAGTTGCCAATGGTTTCCTTGTTTAGAGTTCTTAGAAAAGTTTAAAATAGACAAAAGAATATATGGTTTTGAACCTTGTAAGACTGAGTTCGAAATAGAATTTAGTACAAATGATGAACATGTAATTCCTAAAGTGTATAAACTTTTATTGAAACTTGAAACAAATAAATGAAATAATGTATGATAAAGTGGGCCAAAATTTTGGTTATAATATACTGATAGAACAATGAGAAAATATGTGGTTGAAAGTATTAAATGTACACTATGTTATACTCTAGCAGCAAATTTTTATAAAATTTTGTACTCTTGGAATATGTCACCAGAGGAATGGTTTAGAATGTTTAAAGCCACTTCAAATAGATGTTGGAAATGTGAAAAATAAGAAGAGACATTTTATTATGCTTGATGGACGTGTAAAAAAGCTAGAAAAGTTTGGATTCAAATACGTACACTGATTCAGAGGATTTTAAAGATTAATATACAATTGAGACCAGCGGGTTTTTTCTTGGGGGCTGATGGACAAACAGTTGGAAAAAAGTCAAAGAACTTCGTTTTTGTACATGATAACTGCAGCAAAATTATTGTATACACAAAGATGGAAAGATTCATCACTACCCAAAAAGGAGGAATGGTTGGTAGATGATGGAACTTGCTGAGATGGCTAACTTGACTTCTTTGATAAGAGAAAAGACAGTATCTAACTTCATTGCTGACTGGAACCACTTTATGAACTTTTTGTGTAAAACAGGAATAAAATGAATTTATGATTTAGGTTTTAATGATTAGAGAGGATAAATTATAGAAAGAAAAGAGTCATGTTATAACTTTAGAGAAACAGGCAAATTTGTAATTGTATTTATAACTGCTATAAAGAAGATTGGAAGCCACTTCTTTGTATCTTTTTTCATTCTTTTCTATTTTTCTTTTATTTTTTCCCTTTCTTCCATTTTTAGCTTTTCTTAGCTTTCTTTCTTTTTCTTTTTTCTTCTTCACTTTATATTAGTTTTATTAGTTTTTATATTCCTTTTTAAAACTTTCAATAAAATTATTTCTTTAAAAAAGAAAACCATCCGTGTATTTTATATATTACCATCTGAGTCCTAATTCAATATTTGTATGACTCTCATTTTGGATGTGGAAATAGTCTGAACAACTGGAGCTCTTCAATTCATTTTCTCTGCTTGGAAAGATATTCAGGGTTCTGGGGGGAATTTTAACTCCCTTCCTCCCCATGGAAATCCAGTTCTTTTATTGCCCCACTGAGCAGAAGGTCAGCAACATAATTCTAACAAAAATCAATTATATGGGAGTGAGATTGCAAAATATAACTCAAAACTCATTAGATCTCGTTGTTCCCATTTGACATCCCAAGAGATTTTGTTAATCTTGAATGTTGTATGTTAAAATATCATCCATGAATGTATATAGTTCAGAAATAACTTAATGTATATAATTCAGAAATACCTTAAAATTTTATGATGCCTAATAGGACTGACACAGATCTTTCATTACATGCATTTATTCTTTACAACTGAATTTGCTCTCTGCTAGACATGCAATCAGTACTTCTAGAAATCTGATTCAGGACAGAAATTAAAAGAAGGAAACGCCTACTAGTCTGGATGCTCTAGGAAGGAAAAGTTGGACT
This sequence comes from Charina bottae, assembly GCA_023362775.1. Taxonomy (NCBI): domain Eukaryota; kingdom Metazoa; phylum Chordata; class Lepidosauria; order Squamata; family Charinaidae; genus Charina; species Charina bottae. Next base: position 28,640,671 of record JALMGJ010000002.1, on the reverse strand, counting down.
TTCACTTCTGGGTGTTGATCTGAAAGGAGAGAAGAACCGAGGCTCTCTCAGCCTCGATTCCATGGCTTGCTGTTTGTGGCGATTGAAAAGAGAAAATCACTGGAAAATCACCCTTGAAGAAAGGGTGAGCAGAAGATTAATCACAAGGGTCGCTGGAGTAGCCGCTCTCCCCCGACTTCCACCATGGGGGAAGGGAGATTGAAGCGGCAAAAGGCGACTGGAATTTACAAGAAGCTCTGCAGAAGCCGTGAATCTGGAAATGATAAGTAGCTCCCCAGTCAACCTTTTAGATACACCTTTTTACTTTAAAATATTACTTTTTCTATTAAGCTCTAAGATTTATTTCTGGACTTGGTATTTTAATTGCTGGTGTTTTACTTCTTTCCTGTCAAAGGAAGATTAAATGGTGGGAAAGGAAAGTTAATTGAATTTTCCAGAACTGAAAGTGATTTTTTATTATTCTTACTTTGGTTTAAGTTTCCTCTCTGTTGACAATTGTAAGCATTTTATTTTTTCCTTTTGGAACTATAGTACTAGAGTATTGATTTATATGGATTGATTAATGCCTTGCTCTTTATGAAAAAATTTTTTTCTTGGGATTACTGCCAGAAAGAAAGAACCTTTTTATTTTTCTCTTTATATACATTCCCCTTTTTTCTTTTGAATTTTGGGTTCTGTTTGGATTTTTCTTCTTAGAAGAAACTAGACTGTTTAATGTCTAATTTGGATGAAAAAAAAATTTGGAATATTATTTGATTATTTGGATCATTTGGATTATTGTAGCTTTTTCTATATGTTCTATATAATTTTTTTTTCTTCAGTGATTTGTGGCTGGATTGAAGAACTACAAATGGGTGTGTGAAACCTTGGGAATATTTGTCATCCTTATCATTATTTTGACTTCATTAGAACAAAAAGTTTCCACTTGCTTCTTTATATTGGGTGTTTGAAAGAACATGGATTTATACATATAATGGATTATAAATGAACTGAGATGACAATTATTTTTAAAGGAGCCTCTTTTTTTAATATATATTTTTTTGGCTACCTGCTCCATTTTTCACTTTTTTAAAAAACATTTATTGTCTTTCTTTGCCCTCTTTTATATTTTTTTCCTTTTCTTCTCTTTTCTCTTCCCTTTTGCAGGAAATCTGCTTGTACCATGGCGTCTTTGGGAATGAGGAGGGCAGAGAATGAGAAGGAGACTGGAGGATCATCTATAGAATCTGCTACACCTTAGAAATGAGAAAAATACTTGAAGCAATTGCAGCATTAAATAAGAAAGTGGAAGATTCTACAAGGCAGACTGAAGAACAAATTGCATCTTTAGATAAAAAGATGGATAAGAGGATGGAAGATATGAAGAAAGAAATAACTCAAGAAATCAAACATGAATTTAAAAAGGAAATACAGACAGTTAAGGAAGTTGTGAATTCTCTGTCAGGAGAACTTAAAGATACGCAAGGTCAGATACAAAAACTAGAGATTAAATTAGAACATGCTATTAAAAAAATTGAACATAATATAGACACTACAGCTTTAGCAGAAATGAGAGAGAAAGAACATATTTTGAGATTTAGAGCAGTTCCAGAACAAGTAGATGAAGATGTGAGAGAAAGGATGATTTCTGAACTGGCTAAATTATTAGAGATAAGAGAACAAGATTTAGATTTGGAGATAGATAAGATATTTAGAGTGAATTCATGTTATGCTACAGAAAATAAGGTTCCTAGAGACATATTGATATATTTTGTGAGAAAAGTGGTGAAAGAGCAAATTTTGAGGAAACATTACAGTACCAGATTAAATATAGATGGGGAAAAGATAATTGTGTTAAAAGAAATCCATTTGAGAATACTAAAGAAAAGAAAAGACTATTTCTTCCTCATAGATAAACTAAAGCAACATAGTATTACATTTAGATGGGAGAAGTTGGAAGGCGTATCATTTATGTTCAAAGGGCAGAGATTCAGAATAACTTCCATCTTAAAAGCAAAAGCATTTTAAGATAAATATATGAAAAAATGGGCATACCAATTGGAGATTTGGCAGAAGGAGGAGAGACATCGACTGACAAAGAGAAGACTGAAGACTTATCTGAGAAGGGAGATGCAGGTGTGGACTTGAAAAAGGGGCTTTAAATTAAAACAATTATGGAATATAAATATCTGACATGGAATATTAATGGGGCTAATTCCCCACAGAAAAGAAGAAAGACTTTTCATTTTTTGAAAAAACAGAAATTGGACATAAGTTGTTTACAAGAGACTCATATTTGTAAAAAAGATAATAAATATTTGATTCAAAAACAGCTTGGAGAAGAATTTATTTCGGCTGGATATAAAAAAACTAAAGGGGTAGTCTTATATGTACAACCAAAGTTAAACCCAAAATTGATATTAGCTGATGAAGAGGGTCGATACATTGTAGTAGAAATTAACATACAAGGAACTAAAACATTGGTTGTTGGACTTTATGCACCGAATATGGACAAAGGAGTATTCTATAAAAACTTGACGGACAAACTCTTGGATTTAACATATGATAACTGGTGTTTCATAGGTGATTGGAATGGGGTAATTCACCCCAGGATGGATAGACAGTCACAAAAAGAAGTGAAGCAAACACAAGGAAAATTGCCACAAATATTTTTTGACTTAAAAGAGATGTTGGATTTACAAGATATTTGGAGAATTATGAATGGGACATCTAGAGAATATAAGTATTATTCAGAGAGATTTAAATCACATTCCAGAATAGATATGGTTTTGATATCTAAAAGTCTTATGATGGATGTTAGTAAAGTTGAAATATTACCCAAGACTCTTTCAGATCATAATCCAGTAATGTTGACTGTTAAAGGAAAACAGAATGTATTTAGATGGAGATTAAATGAGTCAATATTTTGGAAAAATGATATAGTTGATGCATGTAAAAAAAAGTTAAGGGAATATTTTCAACTGAATTCAAACAAAGGCACTAATACTCAGATTGTATGGGATGCTAGTAAAGCATATATGAGAGGTTATTTTATACAATATAATGCTCAGATGAAGAGAAAGAAACAAGAGAGAATTCAATTGATTTTAGATGAAATAAAAAGTAAAGAGATATTATTAAGAGATAAGCCAATGGATGATACTTTGCTTACTCAAATTAATTTTTTACAAAAAGAGATATCAATGATATTGACACAAGAGATAGAGACTCAAATGAAATTTACAAAGCAAAAATATTTTGAATATGCTAACAAACCAGGTAGATGGTTGGCTTATAAATTACGGAAACAAAGACAAAAAAAACTGATTTCTAATATACAACATGATGGAAAAGTTATGGTGAACAATATAGATATACAAGAAGCTTTCCATGACTATTATTCAAAATTATATAAAAAACAAGAAGTTAATTTAATTGACATTGACGACTATCTGAGTAAACAGAAATTAACTGTTCTCAATGACCAACAAAGATTAATACTTAATAACCCTATAACAACACAGGAAATGGTAAAGGCTTTTAAGAAAATTAGCAGTGGAAAAGCACCAGGACCGGATGGCCTGTCAGCATCCTATTATAAATGTTTTGAGGATGAATTATGTTTACCTTTACAGAAGACTATGAATTCGATTTTGGAAACAGGAACAATGCCAGAGACTTGGAAAGAAGCACATATAACATTGATTCCAAAGAACAACAAGATTTGACTTTAACTAAGAATTATAGACAAATATCTTTACTGAATAATGACTATACAGTAAGATTTTTACAAGTATATTGGCAGAAAGAATGAAAAATATTCTTAAAAACTTTATTCATCAAGATCAAGCTGGATTTCTACCTAAGAGACAAATCTGAGACAATGTCCGAAATATATTAGATGTATTGGAATACTTGGAACAACGTTATGAAAAACAAGCGGCTTTGATATTTATAGATGCTGAAAAAGCTTTTGACAATTTAAATTGGTCATTCATGTTTAAGGTATTGGAAAATATGAATTTTGGAGGAAATTTTATTAAGTGGATTAAATCAATATATACTCCCCAATTTGCAAAAATAATGGTTCATGGAGAATTTAGTAAACCATGTGAAATTCAAAAAGGTACAAGACAAGGTTGTCCATTATCTCCACTTTTGTTTATATTGATACTAGAGGTGTTACTTAGAGACATTAGACAAGATGATGGTATTCATGGTATTAGAGTCAAAAAAGAAGTTTATAAACTAAGAGCCTTTGCTGACGACTTAGTCATCACTTTGGAGAATCCACTAGATGGAATTGAATTATGGATTCAGAAATTAAAAGACTTTGGGCCGTTAGCAGGGTTCAAAGTGAATTTACAGAAAACTAAAGTCTTGACTAAAAATATGGATCACCATCAAAAAGAAAAATTGAAAGAAATAACGGGATATTCAATGGAAGAAAAAGTAAAATATTTGGGAGTATATTTGACATCTAAAAATGTTGTTTAAGTTGTTTAAGAACAATTATATTTCACTCTGGACAGATATTAAAAAAGACTTGGACCAATGGAAAAAACTACAATTATCATTGTTAGGTAGAATTTCAGTAATTAAAATGAACATTTTACCACGAATTTTATAACTTTTTCAAACATTACCTATATTAGCATCAGAAGAACCTTTTAAACAATGGCAACAGGATATTTCCAAATTTATTTGGCAAGGAAAGAAACCAAGAATAAAATACAAAGTCTTGCAAGTCTCAAAAGAAAGAGGCGGACTAGGTTTACCGGACTTGAAGCTATATTACGCCGCTTGTTGCTTGGTATGGATTAAAGAATGGATAGTTCTGAAAAATGAAAAATTATTGAATCTGGAGGGTCATGAATTAAGATATGGATGGCATGGATACATGTGGTATGATAAAGTAAAAGTTAACATGGATTTTAAAAATCATTATATTAGAAGATCTTTGTTAAGAATTTGGAACAAATATAAATTAACTCTGTTATAAAAGACCTTTATGGATCTCCACGCAAGAAGCATTTCATAGAACAGAAGTAAGAGTTAAAGATAAATGGCTGACTTACAAATATTTTTTAAAAAAAGAACAAGGACAATATAAAGCTAAATCAAAAGAAGAACTGGCCTCAGAAGGATATACTTTTCAATGGCTTCCATATACTGTATGCAACTTGTAGAAAAATTTAAATCACACAAAAAATAATTTGAATTTGAACAAACCAAATCAGAATTTGAGATACAATTATGTGAGACAGATGATCATTTAATTGCTAAAATGTATAAATTACTGTTAAAAGGTGAAATGGTAGAGGAACAAGTTAAAGATTACATGATTAAATGGGCAAAAAATATTGGACATAATATTCAAATGCAACAATGGGAAGATATGTGGATCAAAGGACTAAAATTTACTCTGTGTTATAATTTGAAGGAAAACTTTTATAAGATGATGTATAGATGGTATATGACCCCACAAAAATTAGCTAAAATGTATGGGAATGTTTCCAACTTATGTTGGAAATGTAAAAAAAAAAGAGGGGTCATTTTACCTTATGTGGTGGACATGTGAGATAGCAAAGAAATTTTGGACTCAGATACATTCATTGATGCAAAATATTTTACAAATTCGAATTTCATTTAAACCAGAATTATTTTTATTGGGAATAACCAAAGAACAAACAGGAAAAATATTTGTAAGAATTATGCAATATATGGTTACAGCAGCAAGACTTGTATATGCACAAAATTGGAAAAATCAGACTATACCTACGATACAGGACTGGATGTTAAAAGTAATGGACATTGCAGAAAATGATAAATTGACATGTTTATTAAAAGAAAATTCAAATTATTACTTTCTTAAAGAGTGGAAACCATTAACGGACTATTTGCAAAATGCAGGAGGGGCAAAGCTTATATGGGGTTTTGAAGATTAAAATATATATAAATTGATATATTAGACAGGAAATGTTTTGTAATGTTATATATAGACCTAGCATGTAAGAGATTATTTTTTAAATTACTATGACCAGAGATACATCGGAAGTTGACTAATTTCTATGTTCCATCTTTCTCTCTTTTTCTTTTACTTTACTACACTTTTTTTCTTCTTTCTTTGATTTGTATTCTATTTCTTTTTCCTTTTCAAACTTTTATCTATGTATATTTAAAACTCAATTTTATATATATATATATATATATATATATATATATATATATATAGGAACGAAAAGTGGAACAGGAGGACACTTTTCATAGATAGCTAGACCCAAGTTTAGCCACGTATCAGAAATTGATCATCTGAAAATTGGGCACTAGAGTTCTCCAGTCCAACTTTACTTGGAAGTCCCCAACGGATGAATCCCTGCACTGGAAATGCCAATATTGGGTGATGTTCTCAAGGAGGAAGCTTATGGCTACTAGGCTACCTTGTTGTTAGTGTATATAGAGAGAGTGTGTTTGTGTGTGTTTCTATGTTTGTGTGTGTGTGTTTAAGGAACACTGCCATCTCTATAGTGCTTGTTTCTCTGAGTACACAGCATCCCAAATTAGCACAAATGGTTGTCAAGAAAATTCAGTGAAAGAATTTCCATCTGTCTAAGGCTCCACTTCTGCTCAGAACCAGAAATTTGGCAAATTCTATTCAGAGCACCTCTTTCTACCTTCTCTCGTCCCTGCCCCCAAACTGTGGAATTGAAAGAAGAACCATCAGGAAACTTTGAACAAGTAGCTTTACCTGCCAATTCTGTACCAGTTAAAGTGCCAGACGGTCTTGAAGTCGCATCCCCCTCTGGCTGATTTTGGAGGAATAGACAGCATTTAGGACCTTGGCCACAGTTTGGATTACAATGGAAATACTAGAGGCATCCTCAGACAGGATCCTTGCAACCATATCATGGGGTGGGATTTCCAAGTTCTCATTTTCTGAGCATCTTTCCCAAACTTTCTTTGACAGCACAGGCTTCGAATAGGAACACTGGAATGCTGAATTCCCAAATTGTTCAATAGCAGAGAAATATGAATTAAAATCATAATATTGTGTCCTTTCCCTCCCGTGAGTTAAGAAGGATAACAAAAGGTGCTTATGTTGGAGATCAAGCACTTGGTAAAACAATCTCACACTTATGTCTGGCAAAGCTGTGACAATCCACACTTTCCCCCCAAATAAGTTTTTGCTCTTTTCAATCGCATGTATTCCAAATGCTAGCATTACTGTACCCTGAAAATCCAACTGACAAACCATTACTTTTACTTGAGTGTTGTGAAAATGTAGAAACGTGATCTTTTTGTTCTGTTTATCAGTTGGTGGGAGGCTTCTTGAGAAGGCGATGCAAACGCCTTTCGGGTTGGCCACAAGTGCAAAGGTTCTTCTGAAGTTTTCTCCATTTTCACTGTCTGGAGCAACAAGGCCGATCCACGTCCATTGGAAATGCAGGAGCAGCTTGACAATCGCTAAGTAAGGAGGTTCTTGTTTTGGGGTCATCCGATACAAAAAAGGGAAATGATGCTTAAGCACAGGAATCTGACTTATAACACTGTAGTTGATCTAATAAAAATAGGAGAAAAAAGGTGGTTTGTCTCCCTTTTAGTTGTAAAATTCAGATGCTTAAATATTATGACTTTTCCCCACGGCTAAGCTTGTTTTCAGAATAAATACTTGGATGAAATATGCTTCCCCATCATTTCTCCTGCCTCAGGTTTCTCTCTTCATTGATTTTCAGGTAAGAAAACCTTACCTAACCTCTGATCACCTGGTAATGCCCATGTGTGACATATGGCAGACATCCCCTACCCACACAGATCAGTATGAGCTGATCCCCAAGGTGCTGAGTGGGCACTTTTGTTGCCAAGAGCTCATGCCCAAATGAATCACTATCTGATCTGATGATGATCTGAGGATCAACTCTTAAAACCCTAAAGATCACGTGTTGCAGGTAATCCAGATGGTTCATAATAGAGCAAAGTGGGAAGGGAGCACTGTTTCTTGATTTCTTGGGAATCTCCCCCCCTCCAGATTACTTTAAGAAATTTGGCTAAACCTACTGCTCTAGCCATATTTCAGAATTTGCCTCTTCCCCTGTGCAATCCTCACTTCACCTTAGAGAGAACAACTGGTTGGAATATTTCCCACTTGCAGCAAAATCCACCAGCCTCTTCACCTTTTTGTGCTGCTCAGGAAAGAGCACCAGCCTCATTCAAAAGGCACACTGGAGATTGGTTGTGGGTGCAGAGCAAATTAATGGTTCCTCAAAACAGGTTAAAGTTACTGGCTGATTATTCCCTAAAGCTCGCAGGAACTTACTACTCTTGAAAACTCTCTTTCCTTCCCCCATGTTCCTACACAACTTCAAATAGTGCCTTTTGTTCTCCTTTCTCTCTGTTTGAAGAGCACAGTTTATCTGTCGAACCATGGTATCCCAGTCCTTTCTCTTCCTCTTGACGTGTGAAGGATTCTTCCATCATTTCCTTCAGTGAACTTCCATAAACTGTAAGTGACAAACCACTCACTTGGAATCCAATCCACTCCCATTGCAACCATGTATTATTGAACTTCTCTTCTTGTTTTATCACACACATTTCTGAAGTACTGAAATCTGAATACATCCCACTGACCTTTAGGTTTCTCCTTACACAATTCTCATTGGCATAAAACAATATAGTAAAATCACTCTCCTATATATATTTCTCTTCACTTCTTTTAACAATCATCCATCCTTGTAATAGAACGTATACTACTATCTTACAACCATCATATACAGGTTGTACAATTTCTACATCCTTTTTCTGCTCTTTACTAAACATTCTACCAATGAACACAAATTCATTTACTTGCTGTAGTTTTTTCTGTGGTAAGAGGTTTTTGCTTGGCATCCATTTTAGTGGCAGAAAGGAAAAGTCCATGAAGCCAGGGTATTGTTTCCAAAACCATGTTGGCAGCAATACCAGATTGATAAAAGTTGGATGACGGAAATAAAGCTACTTCAGGTTTTTTAATATCTACCATATAATTCCAGCTTTACTTTGAGATACTGTATCTACCAGTGCTGGCTTCTGGACTCATCTAGAGAATGGACAAAGAGCTTCTACTCACATTCCTACCTGTGGGATTTTGTAGATGCTCAGCATCGTTGAAATATGATTAAAGAGTTCAGAACCAGTACCTTCAAGAACTGCCAATATCCTTTTTTGTCTTCCACACCTGTAGTTTGGGACATTCTCCTGCCCTATAGACAGCAAGTGCATCAGGGCCTCATAGGTCATTCTTGCATTGAAAAAGTTCTCATAGATGTTGTAGCCCAGAGTGAGGTTGGCTAACAGCCTCGGACTCTGATTGATTTCATGAACAGCAAACAAGAAGGGCAGGACATGGCAGAGGCTCATGCTCTTACTGCAAGAAAAGAAAAACCAATAGCATTTCATCCTCAGTTTTCATCTTCATCTTGATTTCATAGACATGTCACAATTCCTGCAGCAATTCCTTTAAGGATATCATATTATAACTGATTTGGATTGGATTTCGAGGCTGATGCCTATACTCTGGACAGTACAGAAATTGACAGGCTGAAATCAGTGGAATAACAATAGAACAGATCAATGTAAAGAAGTGCAAGTTGATGTCTTTGATCACATGAAGGGCAATGAAGGACAGGAACTCACCAGAAACTTACTCTTACAGCACAGCAATGCAGGGAATGTTGTCAGACATTCATTGCTCAAGTTCAAAATGGCAAAATCCTATATCATGTATTCAGGGGTCTTTTCTAGATGACAGATTTCTCTTGAACATTCCAACTAGAAGAACCTCCCATTGATACAATTGAGAGTTCCCCTCCCTCCTCAAACAAATAAGTAGCAGAAAGAAAAGCTTGATAAATCAGGTTCAATTTATATGAAAGGAAAGGAAAGTGGACAAGGTTCTGAGTTACTGCTTACATTTTACAAAATTTTCCTAGGTAAAAAAAAGCATTCCCAAATGTGCAAACATGCTCCTATGATGTGATATGCATTCTTCTTATTTAGTAATAGAAGTTTCTTTAGTTTAGTAGTTGTATGAATATTCTTGCAAAATGTTTTTATATTTGCATTTTGTTTGTAGATAACTGCCTTGAGGCAGTAAACCTCATCAGGTAAATGCCTTAGGGGCGTGGTGGCTCAGAGGGTAAGATGCCAGGCTTGTCGATCGGAAGATTGCAAGTTCAGAGGTTCAAATCCCTAGCCCTGCATGATGGAGTGAGCTCCCGCACTCGCCCCAGCTCTTGCCAATGTAGCAATTCGAAAGCATACAAATGCTAGTAAATAAATAGGTACCACTTCGGTGGGTAGGTAACAGCGTTCTGAGTGCGTCATGCCGGCTACATGACTGCGGAAGCGTCTTCGGACAACGCTGGCTCTTCGGCTAAGAAACATAGATGATTACCGGCCCCTAGAGTCGGACACGACTGCACAAATGTGTGGAGGGAACTTTTACCTTTACCCTAACTGCCTTGAATGCCCACATTGATCTGAGCGGTGTCAGAATATAATCCGAAAAATTCAGGAGAATTTTCTGTTCACTAACTCTGTCTTACAATTTGTTGTTTCATGATCAAAACCCCAAATATAGTTCTCTTTCCACAACTGATTAAGTCATACACATAGATACGCACATGGTTAAAATCCATCTACCTTAGCAAGTTGTAAAAATGGAGAAATTCGGTCTTTGTCCTGGATAAGCATGTCATCTGAACCCAACCATGGAGTTCTGATGTGTTTTTGATTGAGGCCTGTGTCTTTGAGTTTCCTACACACAGAGGATGGATCCTTACTTCAGTCTCTGAATCAGAGTGTATCTTTCTCTCTTGTTAGTCAAATGAGTTTATTACAAGGGTTAGGTGATAAAGCTGGGATAGGATTGCACTGAATTCATTTCAGCAAATCACAAATACAAGCTCAAAGCTTGTAAAATAAATCCATTCACAAAAATGAGATATTCTTTTGAACAATTGAAATGGCTTTCTCATCAGTTCCCTTTTAGACCTTTTCTAATGTACATATGTATGTATGTGTGCACTTCTCTTTTTTAGTTCCTTTTTTAAAATCTAATACTTTACGTTTCTCTCATGTTTGACCAGATAGACAGGGATAGATGGGAGGAAATTACAGTCTCTTCTTTTCTACAATGTAACATATTATTGAGTCAAGTGCTTTTCTCACTATAAAATTCTTTAAGTAGATAAAAATGCAATACAGATTTAAGTAATGCCCTTAATACCCTACCATCACCTCTAGTTTGAGTTCATTGGTGATATCTTTCAGGCAAAGGAACTCAGATAATTTCTACCAAAGTCATTGTCACTTGGGTGCTGAAGCTTTTCTGAACTTCAGGCTGCATACCTGACAAAATGTCCTTTTGCCATTTTTGGCATTTATGTACATTCAATTCAGCCATGCCCTTTTTCAAATCAGAGAACATTTCCTCTATCACAATCTTAAAACAATATATGCAGACAGACACTTCCATTGGTGCCTGCTGAGCTGCCTGCCCTCCTTGAGTTTATATTTTAAAATAGTATTCTTTTAATTTAAACAAAAAGAAAACAGGAAGCTGGCAGAAGCAAGCAAGCAAGCAAGCAAGCAAGGAAGGAAGGGAGGGGATGGTGGAGAACAACTTCAAAAGTTTGCCTTCTGATAAAAAAGGATATTTGCCGACACTCCAGGGTGCCATGGTAGTCATGTTGTGAACAGGCAAGTTCCAGCCTGATGAACAACCAATTTGTGAGAGTGCTGTTGAAGCTGCCTGCTGCTGCTGATGGCCTTTGCTGAAAAAATTATAAGAAATCTCTAAAACCTCATCATTTAAAACTACAAGAAAAACTCCAAAGGCCATTCCTGCTTGCCAATGGCCAGGAAACAGGACATGAAAATCATTCCCTGCTAAAAAGAGGGCATTGGAGATCTTAACATTATGTACACATCATTATTTACCTAGGGAATCTGTGGGTTGGAGGCTTGATGAAAACATATGATCGAACTAGATGATTGGATGTAGAAATGATTCCACTGATCTGGAAGTCTCCTGCTTTGTAGAAATTAAAATGGTCCTTTTTCTCTCTTATCACATTCAATGGACATTTTCTCATCAGTGTCCCACAAGGAAAATGGGACAACAGTAGAAGCAGAAACAGCATTTCACGAATCATGATGGAGATCCTTGCTATGGTTCTCTCTCAGATAAATGCCTCATCCTTAATCTCTGGGTGGATAATTAGGAGGAAAAATCTCTTATAAAAGGGCAGAGCTATACTGAAGATTCTCCAGCCTGGTAGCAGATCTGAAAGGGCAACTTTTAATTTTAGTCTGGTATAGTCTGTGTAATCCAGTCAACCCTCTGCTCCTAGCAGAGCAGGAAGAAGTTACGGGCCAGCTTTTCAGGTTTTGCATTAGAGAAGTTACCAAATATTTGTCATGCTGGTTTCCAAAGTGACCTACAATAATAGTGGTGAAATCACTAGACAGGGATGGATGGGAGGAAATTACAGTCTCTTCTTTTCCACAGCATAACATATTATTTAGTCAAGTATTATGTTACTTTTGGGGAAATGGGCGGTGATAGAAATATGAATGATAAACAAAAATAAATAATAAATAAAGTGCTTTTATCAGTATAAAATTATTTATTATTTGAGTTCATTGATGATATCTGTCAGGCAAAGGAACTCAGATAATTTCTATCAAAGTCATTGTCGCTTGGGTGCCAAAGCTTTCCTGAACTTTAGGCTGCATTACCTGACAAAATGTCCTTTTACCATTTTTGGCATTTATGTAGATTAAATTCAACCACTCCCTCTTTCAAATCAGACAAAATTTCCTCTATTACAATTTTAAAACACTGTATGCAGACAGACACTTCCTTTGGTGCTGGAAGCTGGCAGAGGGAAGGAAGGAAGGAAGGAAGGAAGGAAGGAAGGAAGGAAGGGAGGGAGGGAGGGAGGGAGGGAGGGAGGGAGGGAGGGAGGGAGGGGATGGTAGAGAACAACCTCTACCATCCTTCTGATAGAAAAGGATATTTGCTCACACTCCAGGGTGCCATGGTAGTCATGTTGTGAACAGGCAAGATCCAGCCAGATGAACAACCAATTTGTGAGAGTGCTGCTGAAGCTGCCTAGTGCTGATGCTTTCCTTTGCTCAAAAAATTATAAGAAATATCTACAACCTCATCATTTAAAACTGCAAGAAATGCCTCAAAGGCCATTCCTGCTTGCCAATGGCCAGGAAACAGGACATGAAAACCATTCCCTATTAAAAAGAGGGCATTGGAGAGCTAAACATCATGTACACATCAAAATTTACCTAAAGAATCTGTGGGTTGGAGGCATGGAAAAAACGTATGGTTGAAATAGATTATTGGATGTAGATATGATTCCACTGATCTGGAAGTCTCCTGCTTTGTAGAAATTAAAATGGTCCTTTCTCTCTCTCATCACATTCAATGGACATTTTCTCATCAGTGTCCCACAGGGAAAATGGGACAACAGTAGAAGCAGAAACAGCATTTCACGAATCATGATGGAGATTCTTGCTATGGTTTTCTCTCAGAGTGATGCCTCATCCTTAATCTCTTGGTGGATATTTATGAGGAAAAATCTCTTACAAAAGGGCACAACTACATTGAAGATGGTCCAGCCTGGTAGCAGATCTGAAAGGGCAACTTTTAATTTCAGTCTGGTATAGTCTGTGTGTACTCCAGTCCCACCCTCTCCACTTAGCAGAGCAGGAAGTAGTTACGGGCCAGTTTTTCAGGTTTTGCATAATAGAAGTTACCAAATATTTGTCATGGTGGCTTCCAAAGTGACCTACAATAATAGTATTGAAATCCCATAGGCTTGGTTGAAAAAAGAATAAATCACAATGATTTTGATAACAGTAAGGGGAATTGGGAATCACTGTGGCAACAAAGGTGTGCAGCTGCAGAAAAAAAATGTGTGTCTCATGGGTATGGCTCCAGCATGGCGGTCGACAAGGGAACAAGTAAGGAAAGTTTGATTTCCTTTTATTCAGGAAAGTTTTTAAAATATTAAAAGTTGTAATAATCTTAATATCTGTTGGGAGTCATATTATGATTTATTCTGGACAGTGCTTAACTAGCCAATGGGCATATTATATTTCCTCCTCACCCTGTCCTGGTGTGGGTAAGTCCATCTTCCTTTTTCTTTTTCAGATGTAATATTTTTATTATAATACTTGAAGCAAATATAAAAACTACAGAAAAACAAAAAACTACAAAGAGAAAAAGAAAAAGAAACTAAAAACTGTAAAACACAAGAAAAAAAGAATTTTAAAGATTACATACAAAGGTGACTTCCAACTTTCAACATCAAAGATACACAGCAATTTCCATAATCAAACCCTTACTCTATAACAAACCAAGATCACATTATTTCTATAAATTCTTCCGTTAGCACACATCAAAATCACTAGTACATTTGCTCCTTCCCCTTATATATAAAAGAAAATATATGCATATAAATTTCTAATTCAACTTCCCTCCCCCATAAAAAACCATCCATTTAATTATTTTCTTCCTACCACTATTCTATAGTTATTTTATTATTTATTTATTTATTAAATTTGTCACCCCCCATCTCCACCTACCGGACGGACTCTGGGTGGTTTACAACTGCATAGTCCATAAAACAGTAAATTACAATATATAAAACTACAATATGTAAAATACAGTTAAAGATAAAGATAAAGATAAATAAGAATAAAATCCAATAGCTGATGATCTAACTCAGCCTTGTGTGCAACAATCACTCTAGGACACTAGCCATCCCCAAACATGCCTACTCCTCTCCTCACCCCAAGCCAGGGGGCAGAGCCAGGCCTTTAAATTCCTCCGGCAGGCCATGAGTGATTGGGCCAACCTCATCTCCAGGGGTAGACTGTTCCAGAGGATGGGAGTTACTGCAGAGAAGGCCCACCTCCTGGACCCTGCCAACCAAAATTCACTTACTGACGGGGTCCACAACATACCCTCTCTGCAAGATCAGTTGGTACGTGTTGATGTAATGGGGAGGAGGCGATCCCTCAAGTAACCAACTACACATTTCTGTCTACTATAATGAACATCCATTTATAAAAACAAATAAATTGTCTGCCTTTATAATTAATAAAACTACAATAATCTTAAGCCTATTAAACCTAAAGAACAATATAAAATATTATTATATCTTATCCATACATTTTAAATCTTACAAATCAAAAATCCTGTAAATCTTAATCCAAGTCATTAAAAATAATGAAATCATAGTAACCTCATTATCAGTCTAGTTAGATATTCTTAATTTTTTACCACTTCTCAAAATATACTAGGGCATTTACATATTTCACCATTAAACATAAGGCGTTTTAATATAAAATTCCAGCAATCTAACTTCCCCCAGAAATGCAGACTTCTCAGCCAAAAAAAAAGAAAAAGAAAAACTCCCACATAATATATTATCCTCTTTCCCATAAACACTGATTCCGATAGTCATAGCATTTCCCCAACATAGCAACTCCTTGTGCAGTCTTAAACTCGGACTGTCATTTTAACCCCCTCAACACCAAACCACGATCTTCAGCTGGCATTACTTCAATCTCGCTAACAGGAAAAAAGTCCCCATCTTTTCCAAAATCTTCATCTTCCTTTTCAGCCAGATGACACATTTTAGCAACAATCTCTTTTGCAATGTCCCAAACACTCTTGAAACTAGCTTGACAACACTCTGAAAGAATCTCTTTAAATGTCTCTTTACTTTCACAGTGGAACTCTAAGAAATCTTCTTGAAAATCTTCCATACTTTAGGCAGTAGATTAAGCCACCCCCTAGAGAGTTAACTCACAGTAATAGAAGTTAATAACTTAATAAAAAACTTCTGTCTGAAATTGACAAGAGAAAGTATAGTAGCAAAAATGTCCAAGAGAAAGTGAACAGAAAGCTGGAAATTTAGAACTTCAAATCCAACGTATAGGACAACAATCCATCAATCAAATTCAGTACAAGAAATAGTACAAGAAAGGCAATTGTCTATTCTCAGCCCACGTTACACTTTAGAGGGGAAAACAACCCAAAACATTTTTTTTTTAAATTTGAAATATAATCCCCAAAAATAACAATCACCAAGAGATTCCAACTCTTCTTACTGTAAAAAGCTTCTCTTAGGGTACAGTACAAAACATAAAAAAATAAATTGGGTGCTTTAGAAATGGGAAGGCAAGACGTACTGCCCCTTTAAGAGGCTGCAGTGTGGCTCATAAAAAGATGAAATCCCAACCTCCCTGTGAAGTCCTACCGTTCTATCGCACATGCTGTCCATGATCTCCTGGCTACAACTCACCATCTGGAGGACAAATGGGTCGATTCCCAGCATTTTCCTTACTCTGGAAAAACGCTTTGGGCTACAGGAAAAGCCTGCCTGTGCCCGAAAAACTGCCATGCTGCCAACTCTGCCCACAGATCTCGAGAGCTAGGTTGTTCAGTCTGCTATTTTCCCACCGGAAGTGCAGAAAGTTAAATTTCCACTTCTTCACCAGTTTTCATTGACTCAGCTGCTATTTGTTGCTCTGGTATTTTTTGCACAAAGCCTTGTGATTTCTTCGCTTTATCACTTGTTCATGAGTAACTTTTTGGCCCAAACAGCTTGTTTCAACCTTCCGTCCTTCCATCTCCACAGTTTGGAAAGCTCAGAATTAAAGGATATGCTGCAGTTAGGAGGTTATGTGGGTTTGAAGACCTTCCTTATCTCTTCTCAAGATCTGTAGATACTACCCATTTTAGATTCAATGTCTTGCCTGCTCCTACATCCTGCAAGTTACTACTTTCACCTTCCTTGCTTTGCATGCAACTTTCCTGCAACCTTGGGATGTCTTAATAAAACTGAATATTACAGAACTAGCCAGAGGAAACTGTCCTGGTGTGAATGACGCACCTTCCTCAATTCAGATCAGATACTCCAGAATAGCTATATCCAGGTGAAATCAAGCAATCTTTATGTTTACAATTTCCATGAAATCTAGGCCTATTGCTTCAATTTATCTGTGCAATATAGGCAGCCTTCATATATTGGAGGATACAGTGCCCAAGAATCTATGCAGATTCTTATTTGATTCCAGGCAAAGTGAATACTTTGCCAGCAGAAAACACGTAACTGTTTACTGAATGTTCAGGAAACAAAGCTGTAGGATCAGTCCCCTCAACTCCTGCCATACTGCTTCATCCTGAGAGTGTACGCTAGGAGTATGTGTCAGGGATTTACCCTGGAGTAAATTTGGCTGGATGAATATGGGGATGTAATAGCACACAGCTGAGCTGTGAATGACTCATAGTAATTGGACCACGCCTATAGGGTGTGGCAGCAGAGCAACTCCCTTTTCACTGCATATAAGCAGAAGCAATTTGTATTGTGGTGTTGATGGTTGGAGTTGTGAGTAGAGTGGTTACTAGTGTTACTTATGTGTATATAGTGTATAGTAAAGTGTGTAAAGTTTTGCTAAAAACTGTGGACTGTCTTTCTTTGCTATACTCACGAGGTGTGCAACTGCACAATATACGCTGCACCCTGACAGTATGTTCTTCGAGCAGGATAAGGGAAGGAATGAAGGTCATCCCACCTGCAAGCGAGATGTGCAAATAGACTGCCTCCAGGTCTGCAAAGAAGTGAGACAATCCATATTATTCTCTCCTTTCTTATTCACCCTATGTGCTGAATAAATGTTGACGGAGGCTGGTTCGGAAGTAGATGATCATGGTTTAAAACTGGAGGAAGAAACATCAAGGTGTGCTATGCTGATGACATTATAATTTCTGAAAATGAGAACTCATCAGTGAGTTCTCTATGGGTTTCCTATAAGTTTATTCTTAGAGGTGTCTATGATATTACTATATGTCTCATCCTTCTGGGCCTGGGAGGTTATCAATTCCTAAGTACATCATTCTATTTTTTTATTTTGCTAACCCTTAATCTATCATTCCTGTATAATTATTTTTTCCTTGTGCCCTTTCCCCATTTTCCTTTTCACTTGAATTGCCCTCTCCTGTTTTAATCCTCATTTTAGCCCTGTCCCTGGCTCTTCATGGTGTATGTTAGTGTGTTTGACAGATGGCAAGATGGTG
This sequence comes from Charina bottae, assembly GCA_023362775.1. Taxonomy (NCBI): domain Eukaryota; kingdom Metazoa; phylum Chordata; class Lepidosauria; order Squamata; family Charinaidae; genus Charina; species Charina bottae. Next base: position 28,622,547 of record JALMGJ010000002.1, on the reverse strand, counting down.
GTTCCACGCATGTACTAATTATAGGAAATCAAAAAGAACCACTTTGTTGTTGTTCAGTCGTTTAGTCGTGTCCGACTCTTCGTGACCTCATGGACCATAGCACGCCAGGCCTTCCTGTCCTCCACTGTCACCCGGAGTTTACTCAAATTCATGTTCATTACATCGGTGATGCTATCTAATCATCTCATCCTCTGCCATCCACTTCTCTTTTGCCTTCAGTCTTTCCCAGCATCAGGGTCTTTTCCAGTGAGTCCTCTCTTCGCATTAGGTGGCCAAAGTATTTGAGCCTCAGCTTCAGTATCTGTCCTTCCAATGAGCAGTCAGGGTTGATTTCCTTTAGGATTGACTGGTTTGACCTCCATGCAGTCTAAGGGACTCTCAAGAGTCTTCTCCAGCATCACAGTTCAATTCTTTCAATCAATTCAATCAATTCTTCGGCGCTCAGCCTTCCTTATGGTCCAACTCTCACAGTCATACATTACTACTGGGAAAACCATAGCTTTATCTATGCGGACCTTTGTCGGCAAGGTGATGTCTCTGCTTTTTAATATGCTGTCTAGGTTTGCCATAGCTTTCCTCCCAGGAGCAAGCGTCTTTTAATTTCATGGCTGCAGTCACCGTCTGCGGTGATCTTGGAGCCCAAGAAAATAAAATCTGTCACTGCTTCCATTTCTTCCCCTTCTATTTGCCAGGAAGTGATGGGACCAGATGCCATGATCTGGGTTTTTTTAATGTTGAGTTTCAAGCCAGCTTTTGCACTCTCCTCTTTCACCCTCATCAAGAGGCTCTTTAGTTCCTCTTCACTTTCTGCCATTAGGGTGGTATCGTCTGCATATCTGAGGTTGTTGATATTTTTCCCGGCAATCTTAACTCCGGCTTGTGATTCATCCAGCCCGGCATTTCTCATGATGTATTCTGCATATAAGTTAAATAAGCATGGTGATGATATACAGCCTTGTGGTACTCCTTTCCCAATTTTGAACCAGTCGGTTGTTCCATGTCCAGTTCTAACTGTTGCTTCTTGACCCGCATACAGGTTTCTCAGGAGACAGGTAAGGTGGTCTGGTACTCCCATCTCTTTAAGAATTTGCCACAGTTTGTTGTGATCCACACAATCAAAGGCTTTAGCATAGGCAATGAAGCAGAAGTAGATGTTTTTCTGGAACTCTCTTGCTTTTTCTTTTTCTTTTCAAATTTTATTAGATTTTAATTTTACATAGATAAAAGTTTGAAACAGAAAAGAAAATGGAAATACAAATCAAGAAAAAAGAAAAGATAAAAAAGTGTAGTAAAGGAAAAAAGAAAAAAAAGATAAAGCTGAAACATAGAATTTGGTCAACTTCCGATTTGTATCTGGTCATGGTATTTTAAAAATTTTATCTTACATGTTAGGTCTATATATAATATTAAAGAATATTTCTTGTCTATTACATCAATATATATATATTTTAATCTTCAAATCCCCATATAAGCTTTGCCCCTCCCGCATCTTGTAAATAGTCAGTTAATGGTTTCCACTCTTTAAGGAAATAATTATTAGGATTTTCTTTTAATAAACATGTCAGTTTATCATTCTCTGCCATATCCATCAATTTTAACATCCAATCTTGTATCGTAGGCGATATCTGGTTTTTCCAATTTTGTGCAAAAATAAGTCTTGCTGCTGTAATCATGTATTGCATAATCCTTGTAAATTGCTTCCCAGGTTGTCCATCAATTATTCCCAGTAAGAAAAATTCCGGTTTAAATGGAACTCGAATTTGTAATATATTTTGCATCAATGCATGTATTTGTGTCCAAAATTTCTTTGCAGTCTCACATGTCCACCACATATGGTAAAAAGACCCCTCTTTTTTTTTACATTTCCAACATAAGTTGGAGACATTTCCATACATTTTAGAAAGTTTTTGTGGGGTCATATACCATCTGTACATCATCTTATAAAAGTTTTCTTTTAAATTATAACACAAAGTAAATTTTAACCCTTTGGTCCACATATCTTCCCATTGTTGCATTTGAATATTATGGCCAATATTTTTAGCCCATTTAATCATACAGTCTTTAACTTGTTCCTCTACCATTTCACCTTTTAACAATAATTTATACATTTTTGCAATTAGATGATCATCTGTCTCACATAGTTGTATCTCAAATTCCGATTTGGTTTGTTCAAATTCAAGGTCTTTCTTATCTAATTTAAATTTCTCTACGAGCTGCATATATGAAAGCCATTGAAAACTGTATCCCTCAGATACCAATTCTTCTATTGATTTAATTATATATTGTCCTTGTTCTTTCTTTAAAAAGTCTTTGTAGGTTAACCATTTATCTTTATTTCTTATTTCTGTTCTGTAGAATGCTTCTTGTGTAGAAATCCATAAGGGTCTTTTATAACATAAGATTAATTTATATTTATTCCAGATTCTTAACAAGGATCTTCTAATATAATGGTTTTTAAAGTCCACATTAACTTTAACTTTATCGTACCACAAATATCCATGCCATCCATATCTTAATTCATGTCCTTCCAAATTCAATAATTTTTCATTTTTCAAAACTATCCATTCTTTAATCCAAACCAAGCAACAAGCAGCATAATATAATTTCAAATCCGGTAGACCTAGTCCTCCTCTTTCTTTAGAGTCTTGCAAGACTTTATATTTTACTCTTGGTTTTTTCCCTTGCCAAATAAACTTAGAAATATCTCACTGCCATTGTTTAAAAGGTTCTTCTGATGCCAATATAGGTAGTGTTTGAAAAAGATATAAAATTCTTGGCAAAACATTCATTTTAATTGCTGAAATTCTACCTAATAATGATAATTGCAGTTTTTCCCAATGTTCCAAATCTTTTTTAATATCCATCCAAAGTGGAATATAATTATTCTTAAACAACTTAACATTTTTAGTTGTTAAATATACTCCTAAATATTTTACTTTTTCTTCCATTGAATATCCTGTTATTTCTTTCAATTTCTCTTGTTGGTGGTAATCCATATTTTTGGTCAAAACTTTTGTCTTCTGTAAATTCACTTTGAACCCTGCTAGCGACCCAAAGTCTTTTAGTTTCTGTATTAATATTTCAATTCCTTCTAGTGGATTCTCCAAAGTAATGACTAGGTCGTCAGCAAATGCTCTTAGTTTATAAACTTCTTTTTTAACTTTAATACCATGGATACCATCATCTTGTCTAATATCTCTAAGTAAAACCTCTAATACCAATATAAACAAAAGTGGAGATAATGGACAACCTTGTCTAGTACCTTTTTGTATTTCACATGGCTTACTAAATTCTCCATTAACAATTATTTTGGCAAATTGTGGAGTATATATTGATTTAATCCATTTTATAAAATTTCCTCCAAAATTCATATTTTCCAAAACTTTGAACATAAAAGGCCAATTTAAGTTGTCAAAGGCTTTTTCAGCATCAATAAATATCAAGGCAGCTTGTTTATCATAGTGTTGATCCAAATATTCAATTACGTCTACTATGTTTCGGACATTGTCATGAATTTGTCTTTTGGGTAGAAAACCAGCTTGGTCTTGATGAATAAAATCCTTAAGTATATTCTTCATTCTTTCTGCTAATATCGTTGTAAATATCTTATAGTCATTATTCAATAAAGATATTGGTCTGTAATTTTTAGTTAATGTTAAATCCTGTTGTTCTTTGGGTATCAATATTATATGTGCTTCTTTCCAAGTTTCAGGCATAATTCCTGTTTCCAAAATAGAATTCATAGTCTTCTGCAAAGGTAGACATAAATCCTCTTCAAAACATTTATAGTAGGCTGCTGACAATCCATCCGGTCCAGGAGCTTTTCCACTACTAATTTTCTTAAAAGCTTTTATCAATTCTTCTTTTGTTATAACATTATTTAATATCAATCTTTGTTGGTCATTAAGAACAGTTAGTTTTTGTTTATTCAAATATTCTTCAATCTCATCCAAGTTGACATCTTGTTTTTTATATAATTTAGAATAATAGTCATGAAAGGTTTTTTGAATGTCCATATTATTCACCAGAGTTTTTCCTTCATGTTGAATATTAGTAATCAAATTCTTTTGTCTTTGTTTCCTCAATTTATAAGCCAGCCATCTACCTGGTTTATTTGCATATTCAAAATATTTTTGTTTTGTAAATTTCATTTGAGTCTCTATCTCTTGAGTTAATATCATTGATATTTGCTTTTGTAGAAATTTAATTTGAGTGAGCAAAGTGTCATCCATTGGTTTATCTCTCAAATCTAACTCTTTACTTTTAATTTCATCTAAAATCCATTGAATTCTTTTTTGTTTTTTCTTCCTCATTTGAGCATTGTATTGAATAAAGTAACCCCTCATATATGCTTTACTGGCTTCCCATACAGTTTGAATATTAGTCCCTTTGTTCAAATTAAATTGAAAATATTCTCTTAATTTTTTTTTGCATAGATCAACTACATCATTATTCCGTAGTAGTGACTCATTCAATCTCCATCTAAATACATTCCGTTTCCCTTTAAGAGTCAACATTACTGGATTATGATCTGATAAAGTCTTAGGTAATATATCAACTTTGTTAATATCCATCATCAAATTTTTAGATATCAAAATCATATCTATTCTAGAATGTGATTTAAATCTCTCTGAATAATATGTAAATTCTCTGGAAGTCCCATTCATACATCTCCAAATGTCTTGTAAATCCAACATCTCTTTCAAGTCGAAAAATGTTTGTGGCAATTTTCCCTGTGTTTGCTTCACTTCTTTTTGTGACTGTCTATCCAATCTGGGGTAGATTACCCCATTCCAATCCCCCATGAAACACCAATTGTCATAAGTTAAGTCCAAAATTTTATCCATCAGGTTTTTATAAAATACTCCTTTATCCATATTCGGTGCATAAAGTCCAACTATCAGTGTTTTAGTTCCTTGTATGTTAGTTTCTACTACAATGTATCGACCCTCTTCATCAGCTAATATCAATTTTGGGTTTAACTTTGGTTGTACATATAAGACTACCCCTTTAGTTTTTTTATATCCAGCCGAAATAAATTCTTCTCCAAGCTGTTTTTGAATCAAATATTTAGTATCTTTTTTACAAATATGAGTCTCTTGTAAACAACTTATGTCCAATTTCTGTTTTTTCAAAAAATGAAATATCTTTCTTCTTTTTTGTGGAGCATTGGCTCCATTAATATTCCATGTCAGATATTTAAGTTCCATTGGTGTTTTATTCTTTAAAATCCCTTTGTTAAGTCCACACCTGTAGCTCCTTTCTCAGATAGATCTTCAGTCTTCTCTTTGTCTTTCGATGTTTCTCCTCCTTTTGTCAATTCTCCTTCTGGTAAACCCATTTCTTTCTTGTATTTCTCTAAAAAAGCGTTTGCTTTTAAAATGGAAGTTATTTTGAATCTCTGTCCCTTAAACTCAAACGATACGCCTTCCAATTTTTCCCATCTGAATGAAATACTATGTTGCCTTAATTTGTCTGTAAGGAAAGAATAGTCTTTTCTTTTCCTAATTATTCTCAAAGGAATTTCTTTTAATACAATTATTTCCTTCCCTTCTATATTTAATCTAGTATTATAATGCTTCTTTAAGATTTGCTCTTTTGTCACTTTTCTTACAAAATATATCAATATGTCTCTAGGGACTTTTCTTTCCTTAGCATAATGTGAGTTTACTCTGAATATCTTGTCTATCTCCAAATCTAAATCTTGTTCTCTTGTCTCCAAAAATTTAGCCAATTCAAAAGTCATCCTTTCTCTCACATTTTCATCTACTTGTTCTGGAATTGCTCTAAATCTCAAGATGTGCTCCTTCTCTCTCATTTCTGCTAAAGCTGTGATATCTAGATTATGTTCAATCTCTTTAATAGCATATTCTGATTTATCTTCTAATTTTTGCATCTGGCTTTGCGTATCTTTAAGTTCTCCTGACAGAGAATTGACCACTTCCTTAACTGTTTGAATTTCTTTTTTAAAATCTTGCTTAATCTCTCGGGTTATTTCTTTCTTCATATCGTCCATTTTTTTGTCTAATGCTGTAATCTGATCTTCCATCTGCTTCGTGGAGTCATCCATTTTCTTATTTATTGCTGTATTCTGGTCATCCATTTTCTTATTTATTGCTGTATTCTGATCATCCATTTTCTTATTTATTGCTGTATTCTGATCATCCATTTTCTTATTTAGTGTTGCAACAGCTTCTAATATCTTTTTCATTTCTGGTAATAAAGCTTCTGAGGCAGATGTAGCAGGTGTAGCAGAATCAATAGGTGGTCCTCCAGTCTCCTTCTTCTTCTCCTTCTCCGCCCGTCTCGTTCCCAAAGACGCCATAGCCCTGCAAAAAAGAAGAAAAAAGGGAGAAAAGGGGAAAAAGCACCATATAACAATATAACAAAAATTATTTTAAAAAGGGGAAAAAATTAAAAAAAAAAAATTAAAAATTCTTTTACAAATAATAAAAAGAAAAAAGAAAAGGTGAAAAAACAAATATCCAAAAGGTTAAGGAAAAAGAAAGAAAGAACTAGGCTCCTTTAAAAATTTTCCTCTTAGGTCATTTATAATCCCTTATATATAAAAGTCCACAGTGTTTCAAAAGATAAGAGCCTAGGACTTTTTGTTCTCCTGTAGTCAAAATCAAAGATAAGAATAGTAAATATTCCCAGGGTTTCACCTTCCCACTTGTAATTCTTCAATCCAACCACAAGTCAAAAAGAAAAAATGTTGCTAGAGACATGTAAAAAAGCCTCTACTTTCCATATAATAATCCAATAATCCAAATTAAACGTTAAATAACTTGACTTTTTCAGAAAAATAAATCCAAACAGAGTTCAAAGTTCAGAAAGAAAAAGAGGAACTTGTATATATAAAAGAGTTTTTAATAGGGTTCAGTAATCCCAACATCAAAATCTTAAAAAATAAAGTATTAATCACTCCATTTAAATCCAAGCTTTAATATAGTATTCCAGAGAACAAAAATAGAAATATCAATAGTTGTCCATAAGTAAAAAACTCAAACCAAACTGAAATAATAGTAAAAGTCACTTTCACTTCTAGCAAAGCCACTTAGCTTCTCTTCCCACCGTTTATTCTTCCATTAACAAGAAAAAAATATAGCACCAGCAAATATAAATCAAGTCCAGATACAAATCTTAGCACTTAATAAAAAAATAATAATATTTAAAAGTAAAAAAAAGTGACTAAAAGCCTGGTCGGGCCAGCTACTTATCTTTTAGAATCACGGCTGCTGCAGAGCCCCGTTTTTTTTCCCGGTCTCCTTTCATTGCTCCATCTCCCTCCTCCCGCAGTGGAAATTACAGGAGTCGGGGGAGGGCATTTACTCCAGAGACCCTTTGTGGTTAATCTTCTGATCACATTCTCTTCGAGTGTGATTTTTCCAGCGATTTCTTCTCCCAAATCGCTGCAAACAGCTTAGCCGTGGAATCGAGGCTAAGGAGCCCCGGTTCTTCGCTGTGCTCCGACCAGTACCCGGAAGTGAAAGTAACTCTCTTGCTTTTTCCATGATCCAGCGAATGTTGGCAATCTGATCTCTAGTTCCTCTGCCTCTTCGAAACCCAGCTTGCACTTCTGGTAGCTCTCGGTTCACATACTGCTGAAGCCTAGCTTGTAGGATTTTGAGCATAACCTTGCTAGCATGTGAAATGAGCGCAATTGTACGGTAGTTTGAACATTCTTTGGCATTGCCTTTCTTTGGAATTGGAACGTAAACTGACCTTTTCCAATCCTGTGGCCAGTGTTGAGTTTTCCAAATTTGTTGGCATATTGAGTGCAGCACTTTAACAGCATCATCTTTTAGGATTTTAAATAGCTCAGCTGGGATACTGTCTTGTCTGCTAGCTTCGTTGTTAGTAATGCTTCCTAAGGCCCACTTGACTTCACTCTCTAGGATGTCCGGCTCAAGGTCAGTGACCACCCCATCGTATTTATCAGGGATATTAAGATCTTTCTTGTATAGTTCTTCTGTGTATTCTTGCCACCTCTTCTTAATCTCTTCTGCTTCTGTTAGGTCCCTGCCTTTTTTGTCCTTTATCATGCCCATCTTTGCACAAAACGTTCCCTTGATATCTCCGATTTTCTTGAAGAGATCTCTAGTCTTCCCCATTTTATTGTTTTCCTTGATTTCTTTGCACTGTTCATTTAAGAAGGCCACCTTATCTCTCCTTGCTATTCTCTGGAAATCTGCATTCAGTTGATTATATCTTTCCCTTTCTCCCTTGCCTTTTGCTTCCCTTCTTTGCTCAGCTATTTGTAAAGCCTCATCAGTCAGCCACTTTGCTTTCTTGCATTTCTTTTTCTTTGGGATGGTTTTAGTTGCTGCCTCCTGTACAATGTTACGAACCTCCATCCATAGTTCTTCAGGCACTCTGTCTACCAGATCTAATCCTTTAAATCTATTCCTCACCTCCACTGTATATTCATAAGGGATATGATTTAGGTCATACGTGAGTGGTCTAGTGGTTTTCTCTACGTTCTTCAATTTAAGCCTAAATGTTGCGATAAGAAGCTCATGATCTGAGCCACAGTCAGCTCCAGGTCTTGTTTTTGCTGATTGTATAGAGCTTCTCAATCTTTGGCTGCAAAGTATATAATCAATCTGATTTCGGTATTGACCGTCTGGTGATGTCCATATGTAGAGTCGCCTCTTGTGTTGTTGGAAAAGAGTGTTTGCTATGACCAGCGTGTTCTCTTGACAAAACTCTATTAGCCTTTGCCCTGCTTCATTTTGTACTCTGAGGCCAAACTTGCCTGTTATTCCGGTTATTTTTTGACTTCCTACTTTAGCATTCCAGTCCCCTATAATGAAAAGGACATCTTTTTTTGGTGTTATTTCTAGAAGGTGTTGTAGGTCTTCATAGAACCGGTCAACTTCAGCTTCTTCGGCATCAGTGGTTGGGGCATAGACTTGGATCACTGTGATGTTGAATGGTTTGCCTTGGATTCGAACTGAAAGCATTCTGTCGTTTTTGAGGTTGTACCCCAGTATTACCTTTCCCACTCTTTTATTGACTATGAGGGTACTCCATTTCTTCTAATGGATTCTTGCCCACAGTAGTAGATATAATGGTCTCCTGAATTAAATTCGCCCACTCCTGTCCATTTTAGTTCGCTGATTCCCAAGATGTCAATGTTCAATCTTGTCATCTCATGTTTGACCACATCCAGCTTACCTTGATTCATAGATCTTACAATATTGCAATATTGTTCAGCATCGGAGTTTCCTTCCACTTCCAGACGCATCCACAACTGAGCGTCCTTTCGGCTTTGGCCCAGCCGCATCACTCTTTCTGGAACTACTCGGAATTGCCCTCCGCTCTTCCCGAGTAGCATTTTAGACACCTTCCGACCTGAGGGGCTCATCTTCCGGTGTCATATCTTTTAGCCTTTTCATACTGTCCATGGGTTTTCTTGGCAAGGATACTGGAATGGTTTGCCATTTTCTCCTCCAGTGGACCACGTTTTGTCAGAACTCTCCATCATGACCTGTCTGTCTTGACCAGACTTTATTGATTTATGCAAGCCTCTTCACCACGACAAGGCAGTGATCCATGAAGGGTTTCCCAGACCGTGCTTGCCTGTAATTCCAGGTGTCGTCTGACTACCCACCTTAGCATTCCAGTCTCCTGTAATGAAAATAACATCTCTTTTTGGTGTATTATCCAGTAGGTGCTGCAGATCCTCATAGAACTGATCTACTTCTGCTTCTTCAGCATCTGTGGTTGGGGTGTATATTTGGATCACTGTGATGTTAAATGGCTTACCCTGAATTCGAATTGAGATCATTGTATATGTTTTTTGAATTGCATCCAAGCACTGTTTAGCCTCTTTATTATTAATTATGAAGGCTACTCCATTTGTTCTGTAGTCCTCTTGTCCACAGTAGTAGATCTGGTGGTCATCTGATGTGAAGTGGCCCATTCCAGTCCATTTCAGTTTATTGACACCCAAAATGTCTATATTTAATCTTGACATCTCACCAATAACCACATCCAATTTGCCCTAGCTCATAGATCTTACATTCTAGGTTCCTATGGTGTGTTGATCTTTAGAATGTCAGATTCGTCATTCACCACCAGCACCGTTGGTCGCTAGCTGTCCTTTTGGCTTTGAGCCAGTTGCGTCATCACATATGGGGCTAGTTGAACTTATCCTCTGTTCCTCCCCAGTAGCATTCTGACCATCTTCCTACCTGGGAGTCCCATGTTCTGATGGTATACTGACATATCTCTGGTCATACTGATCCATTTAGTTTTCACGGCAAGAATACTGGGGTGGGTTGCCGTTACCTTCCTCAGGGATCGTATTTAGTCTTGGTGTCCCTTCACAGTTTAGCTCATGGCATCATTGAGGTTCTCATGCTCCAGCACCAGAACAAGGTAAAGACCTCCTTTGCTTGAGCTGCAAATGAAGAGAAACTACTAAATGAGAAAAAGCAAATGAATAGAAACTACTAAATGAGAAAAAGCAAATGAATAGAAACTAGTAAATGAGAAAAAGTGTGTCTAATACTCTTACTTCATTCATTATCTTTTAGATAAACATAAGAAATGGCAAATAAAACAAAGCCAATTTGGCATTGCTTCCAGATATCCCCCCCTCCATCAATGTTCTGTTATTGTAAGGTTCTGGAACAGAAACTTCCATGGAGGAACTGGGGGGAGGTCACGTATGCCAGAGAAAACGTGATTGCAGCCAGTTTCAAAATAGAATGGGGAGGGGAAACCCAGACAACTGATCATTAGCGCCCATCAACCACAATCCACAAGGAGAGCCCTGAGCGAGACAGGAGGAGCGGGCAGTGCGTGCCAATGGCTGAAACTAACATCACTGCTGAAAGACTGACAATGGGGGAGGAATCTATGAAACGAACCGGTTTGGCGGGAACAGGCACTCAGATCTTTGAAACTGTTTTGGATTACTTGATTCCTTATTAAAACTCTATCTGCAACACTTGCATTGAGGAGTCTTTATTGGGACATAGAATCTGAAACCTTACAGAAAGATCTGAGTCCCGTTACATCTCTTTTTCCCGAGGTACTCCTGAAACTTCAGAAAGCCCCATGGTTGAGAATTGATCCCATACTCCAGAAGGCTCAAGAGCAGCATGTCCCACGCAGAGACGATGGAGGGGCCAAGCTCATCAACACAAAGAACTGGGGAAGAATGGCCCATCCCATCTCAGAGGGGAGAAGCCACACTGCAGGAGAAACCAGCAACCTGCATCCAACCCGAATAAGGGGAAGGAAGAGAACGCACAAGACCAAGGGGAGTGAGCCAAAGCACCTCGTGGAACACTCAACTCCACGCACCCAACCAATAATGGCAGAATGGTCCCAAGGGATCAGAGCTGGCATGCACCCAGTGAATGGCCAGCACACCTCGATGCCATGGATCCCGCAAACCCAACAATTGGCATCATTGGAGGACAGGACATCTCACCTAGAATCAGAGCTGGGAGCTATAAACCAGCAACTGGCGATGATCTGGACATTGCTAGAAAAGCTCCTGCAACCCCAAGGCCCCCCTGCATAACCAATGGAGCATCCCAGCCCCCCTCCCACATCCTCAGACACCAAGTCCATGGAAGAGAGCGAGGGGGAGGAGGAGTACTCAGAGCCAGAGACAGGATCCCTGCCTCAAATGAGCCATGTGAGTAGCCAATTTTTTCCCCAACCAAATAAACTGACCTTTGTAACAAAACTAAGGACAAGGTTTGATGGAACCCCAAGCAAACTGGCTTGCTTCCTAAACCACGTGCGGGGTTTTATGGAAGAGTCAGAGGGATCCTTTCCCAATGAGGAAGCGAAAGTGAGATATGTCTCCAATATCCTTGAGGGGAAAGCTGCAAATTGGCCAATAACCTTGTATGATGCGGGGGTCAAAGAACTAACTAATTTCAATGGGTTTATGATGGCTCTGCACAAGAGATTTGAAGACACCCTAACTAGGATGTCAGCGAAAGCCGAAGTGCAAAATTTGAGGCAAGGGAATCACACAGTGGTAGAGTATGCCATGGAATTCAAAACAATTATGAGTCGATTATCCGATTGGCCCGAATCCTTTAAGATGGACTTGACTTCTTCCAAATGGGTTTAAGACCCAACATACTAGAATTGGCTGTGCCCCCCCCCCCCCGATCCTGATATGCTAGATGAAAGGATTCAATTAGCAGGGAAAGCAGAAAGCACGAAACTGCAACTGCAATCCTACAGACAGATGCAAGGAAGATGAGCAATAACCAAACCTCCACAAAAAGGGACGTTAGTCACAAACCGTGGGGGGAAGAGAGAGAGAGACGAAACAAAAACGGACTATGTTTCAAATGAGGAAAGGAGGGGCACTGCATTAACAACTGCCCACAAACATCAGGAGGAGAGCAAAAGAAACCAGAGGCAAAGCCCACAAAACCACCCATCCCCAAACAAGCCACTGCGAAAAGCGCAACAATGGCAGGGAGACACAACGACTCATCCACATCCACAAATGAGTCAACGGATGAGGAATTCCTTCCGGCGGGAAACGCCAACTGTCTGCACTAAAGTGTGCCAAGGGACAGACATCCGGGAACGAGCGCACCAACCATAGGGTAAGTGGAAAGCGCCCCATCATGTGAGTAAAACTACTCATTGAAAAAATGACTAAGGGGGGGTAACAAGTGGGAGCCTTAGCGATGATAGACTCCGGATGCTCCAGATGCCTAATCCACCCAAAGTTGGTGACAGGACTGGGACTAAAGCTTTTCAAACTTAAGAGGCCCATAAAATTCTATCAATTGGATGGTTCAAACATGAAAGGGGGTCTAGTAGAATGCTATACCGAACCTGTAAAAATGAGAATGGGGATGCACGAAGAAACCCTAAAGTTCATAGTGGCTGCAGTTGCCAGCCGTCCATTAGTCTTGGGTTTCAACTGGCTAAACAAGCGGAACCCATCATTTAACTCGGTCTTGGGGAAAGTGCAATTCACTGATGGAGACTATGGAGCAACAGCTGACACAGACACAGAAAGTGAGGCAGAATGGGGGGCTGCAGGAATGGTGGACTATGAAACTGGCTCCGAGTGCAGAGAAGTGGACATTCCCATGCAATAAAATGACATACATACAGTATTCGATGAGGTGGAGTCTGATCAATTACCCCCCCACCGCTCCATGGACTGATCATCGAAATACAGCCTGGAGCCACTTTCCCCAAGACCAAAATATACTCAATGACTCACAGGGAATTAGAGGAACTAAAAAAGTTCATTGACAAAAATCTGGCACGAGGCTTCATTGAACCCTCAGCGTCCCCTATGGCCACGCCAGCATTATTTTGCAAAAAGAAAGATGGATCTTTAAAACATTGCACAGACTACAGAGGCTTAAACGCAATATCTGTGTCCAATCAGTGTTTTTAAACCATTTTCTAGTGTTGATGACTATAGGTTGTAAAAACTGAAAAACTGAAGCTTGTAAATGAATACATGTACTAACTATGTATTTCTTGTTTCTGTAAAAATGTATTTTGCTGCTTTGAATAACTTTGTTAATCCCATTGTGTCGAAATCCAATTTGGAGGGGTGTCAGATTTCTTATACTATATGAAATTGGCAAATTGGGTTTCTCTACAAAGCAAAAGTGTTTTGGCAAATTATTTCTGTACAAAGCAAAGCGTTCTCATGGTGACGTGAAGTGCAGGTGCCAGATAACAATAGTCACGTGTGTATTGTTATGGCTAGTTTCTGGATCTTCCCATGAGAACACATCCTCCTGATTTTGCCCTGCTCTGTTAAGAGCAAGGAGGGGGGGAAATCACGTGCTTGCTGGGATGCAAGCCATTGTCACCCAATGCTGTGCGCTTTTGGGCCTGGTGTGCGTCACACCTAACTTTCAGCCTATCAGAATGCTGAAAGAACTGAATATCTAACCATGCAAAATGGTGTTCTATGCTTCTATTCTTCTTGACTTCTAGACGTCTGTCTGGTCTTGTTAGTCATGTTTGTGTGTGTATCCTACTTCTGAGGGCTGAACAGAGCAGATATGCCTGCCTTTGTCATTAGGCCATGGCATGATCTCTGGCCGTGGAATTTATACACGTATCTCTGCTTATAAGTTTGATTTTGTTTTACCTTTCCAAACCAGTAGGCTGCTTAAACATAAAGCACTTCTGGAGATTTGGATTTGACCATGGCCTAATGAAACAACGATAAGCCTTGGATTTTAATCAACAACCAACAACCAACAACCTGAAGCACTCTGCTTCCTTGGTTCTTCCTTCTCTGTGACCTGGGGTTGTGAACACATGCAAATGTTTCACAGACATGCAGGTACTTCAGTGAAGGGCGCTTGCCATACCAAAGAAAAACAACTTCTTTTTACAGTTGAATTCTACTACCTGGTTAGTTAGAAACACACTGCAGTCAAGGCAGCCTCTCCCCAGACATGGGATGGCACCTGAGCAACTAACAGCAGGCTATTTTTAATGGTATTCACAAGACCAACACTTGGGTGACAATGGCTTGCATCCCAGCAAGCACGTGATTTCCCCCCCTCCTTGCTCTTAACAGAGCAGGGCAAAATCAGGAGGATGTGTTCTCATGGGAAGATCCAGAAACTAGCCATAACAATACACACATGACTATTGTTATCTGGCACCTGCACTTCACGTCACCATGAGAACGCTTTGCTTTGTACAGAAATAATTTGCCAAAACACTTTTGCTTTGTAGAGAAACCCAATTTGCCAATTTCATATAGTATAAGAAATCTGACAGGTGTGGTTGCATGACTCAGCACATAACACAACATATAAAGAAGTGCACTATGAGTTGTGGGTGTGGCTTGTAGTTTGGCTGGTGGATGGAGTTGTAGCTGATGATCAATGTCTTGTATTGTAAGTTCTGTAAATATTTTATTATTTATTTATTTTTCAAACTTATCACCGCCCATCTCCACAACAGTAGACTCTACAATACAGTACAATATTGTACAGTAAAAGGTCTGTGTACAGTTTAACTCTCCAGCAAAGGAGATCGTTACCTTGTCGTGGTGCTGGAGCTTGAGCACCTCAATGAAACCATGAGCTAAACCGTGAAGGGAAACCAAAGACGGGAAGGTCGTGCCAGAGAGGTCAGACTAAATATGATCCCTGGGGAAGGTAATGGCAAACCACCCCAGTATTCTTGCCGTGAAAACTAAATGGATCAGTACAACCAGAGATATGTCGGTATACCATCGGAAGACGGGACTCCCAGGTCGGAAGATGGTCAAAATGCTACTGGAGAGGAACAGAGGATAAGTTCAACTAGCCCCAGACGTGATGACGCAGCTAGCTCAAAGCCAAAAGGACGGCTAGCGGCCGACGGTGCTGGTGGTGAACGACGAATCTGATGTTCTAAAGATCAACACACCATAGGAACCTGGAGTGTAAGATCTATGAGCCAGCGCAAATTGGATGTGGTTATTGGTGAGATGTCAAGATTAAATATAGACATTTTAGGTGTCAGTGAACTGAAATGAACTGGAATGGGCCACTTCACATCAGATGACCACCAGATCTACTACTGTGGACAAGAGGACTACAGAAGAAATGGAGTAGCCTCCATAATTAATAATAAAGTGGCTAAAGCAGTGCTTGGATACAATCCAAAAAATGATAGAATGATCTCAATTCGAATTCAGGGTAAGCCATTTAACATCACAGTGATCCAAATATACGCCCCAACCACAGATGCTGAAGAAGCAGAAGTAGATCAGTTCTATGAGGATCTGCAGCACCTACTGGATAATACACCAAAAAGAGATGTTATTTTCATTACAGGAGACTGGAATGTTAAGGTGGGTAGTCAGACGACACCTGGAATTACAGGCAAGCATGGTCTGGGAGAACAAAATGAAGCAGAACATAGGCTGATAGAATTTTGCCAAGACAACTCACTGTGCATAGCAAACACTCTCTTCCAACAACATAAAAGACGACTTTATACATGGACTTCACCAGATGGTCGACATCGAAATCAGATTGACTACATCCTTTGCAGCCAAAGGTGGGGGACATCTATACAGTCGGTAAAAACAAGACCTGGAGCTGACTGGCTTCTTCTGTAGGGTCCCAGAAGAACTATGGACAGAAGTTTGCAACATTGTTCAGGAGGCGGCAACAAAAAACAAAAAAACGTCCCAAAGAAAACCAAGAAGGCAAGATGGCTGCCTGCTGAGACACTGGAAGTAGCCCAAGAAAGAAGGAAAGCAAAAGGCAACAGAGATTGGGGGAGATATGCCCAGTTAAATGCAAAATTCCAGAGGTTAGCCAGAAGAGATAAGGAATTATTTTTAAACAAGCAATGCGCAGAAGTGGAAGAAGACAATACAATAGGAAGGACAAGAGACCTCTTGCAGAAAATTAGAAACATCAGAGGTAAATTCCAGGCAAAAATGGGTATGATCAAAAACAAAGATGGTAAGGACCTAACAGAAGCAGAAGAGATCAAGAAAAGGTGGCAAGAATATACGGAAGATCTGTATAGGAAGTATAATAATATTGGAGATAGCTTTGACGGTGTGGTCAGTGAGTTAGAGCCAGACATCCTGAAGAGTGAGGTTGAATGGGCCTTAAGAAGCATTGCTAATAACAAGGCAGCAGGAGACGACGGTATCCCAGCTGAACTGTTTAAAATCTTGCAAGATGATGCTGTCAAGGTGATGCATGCCATATGTCAGCAAATTTGGAAAACACAAGAATGGCCATCAGATTGGAAAAAATCAACTTATATTCCCATACCAAAAAAGGGAAGCACTAAAGAATGTTCAAACTATCGAACAGTGGCACTTATTTCACATGCCAGTAAGGTAATGCTCAAGATCTTGCAAGGTAGACTCCAGCAATTCATGGAGCGAGAAATGCCAGATGTACAAGCTGGGTTTAGAAAAGGCAGAGGAACTAGAGACCAAATTGCCAATATCCGCTGGATAATGGAGAAAGCCAGGGAGTTTCAGAAAAACATCTATTTTTCTTTTATTGACTATTCTAAAGCCTTTGACTGTGTGGATCATAACACATTGTGACAAGTTCTTGGTGGTATGGGGATACCAAGTCATCTTGTCTGCCTCCTGAGGAATCTGTATAACGACCAAGTAGCAACAGTAAGAACAGAGCACGGAACAACGGACTGGTTTAAAATTGGGAAAGGAGTATGGCAGGGCTGTATACTCTCACCCTACCTATTCAACCTGTACACAGAACACATCATGCGACGTGCTGGGCTTGAGGAATCCAAGGCTGGAGTTAAAATCGCTGGAAGAAACATTAACAATCTCAGATATGCAGATGATACCACTTTGATGGCTGAAAGCGAGGAGGAGTTGAGGAGCCTTATGACGAAGGTGAAAGTAGAAATTGCAAAAGCTGGCTTGCAGTTAAACCTCAAAAAAACCAAGATTATGGCAACCAGCTTGATTGATAACTGGCAAATAGAGGGAGAAAAAGTGGAGGCACTGACAGACTTTGTATTTCTATGTGCAAAGATTACTGCAGATGCTGACTGCAGCCAGGAAATTAGAAGATGTCTACTTCTTGGGAGGAGAGCAATGGCAAATCTTGATAAAATAGTTAAGAGCAGAGATATCACACTGACAACAAAGGTCCGCATAGTTAAAGCAATGGTATTCCCTGTAGTAACCTATGGCTGTGAGAGCTGGACCATAAGGAAGGCTGAGTGAAGGAAGATAGATGCTTTTGAACTGTGGTGTTGGAGGAAAATTCTGAGAGTGCCTTGGACTGCAAGAAGATCAAACCAGTCCATACTCCAGGAAATCAAGCCAGACTGCTCACTTGAGGGAATGATATTAAAGGCAAAACTGAAGTACTTTGGCCACATAATGAGAAGACAGGATACCCTGGAGAAGAAGCTGATGCTAGGGAAAGTAGAAGGCAAAAGGAAGAGGGGCTGACCAAGGGCAAGATGGATGGATGATATTCTGTAGGTGATGGACTCAACCATGGGGGAGCTGGGGATGGTGACGGCTGACAGGAAGCTCTGGCGTGGGCTGGTCCATGAAGTCACGAAGAGTCGGAAGCGACTGAACGAATAAACAACAAAAACAGTTTAACTATAACAGACTGTGTGCTGTCAATTATTTGCATACTCACGGAACGCCACAATGCAATATATGTGCAACCCTGACAGGTTATGGGCCAAGTAGTTGGCGTAACTCAGTGAGTACCTGCTGGACTGTTTGCTGGTGAAGGCAACTGTTGTAAGTGTCAGCAGAAGACATGGAGGCTGAAGCTGTGTGTGCTGTGAGTAGTGGACTTCCTCTAGCTCATCTCAATGAGCGGAACTACATGAACTGGTGTGTTAAAATGGAAATGTATCTACGAGGAGAGGAGCAATCCCCCCGCACAACCGGATAACAGGCAGCTAAGGGCTGAAGAAAAAGCCCAGGCCTGTATTATCTTGGGTTTGGAAGACAGCCAGTTGCTGCATATTCATGGACTACAAACTGCAGTTGAATGTTGCACTGTGTTAAGGCAACTGTATATTCGTGAAACAGCTAGTAGTAAAATTGCTTTGACACGTCATTTGTACAAGAAATGTCTGCAGGAGGGGGAAATCTTATCATAGTATTTACACACCATGCAACGCTTTTTTCTAGACCTACAGGAGAGAGAAATATATTTTTCTGAGGCGAACAAGGTCTATATAATGTTGAGCTTGTTAAATGACTCTTGGTTGGTGTTAATTACAAGCTTAAAGTCAATGCCTGAATGGGAGCTTACTTTATATTACCTTGTCAGGCGTTTACTCGAGAAGGAGAGAAAACGCACAGAATGACTACAGGAGAGCAAATCTACACAGCCACGTAGGAAGGAGTTAGAGGCATCAGCATACAGCAAAGAAATGGAGATTGTGTTTGCAGTGAGGAGGTGTTTCAGGTGCGGCTCTACGACTCATCTTCGCAGAGAATGCAAAGCACAGCTGCAAAAGAGGCCGGTAAAAGGCAAGACTCCCACATGCAAAGATATGCAAAGCAAGGCTTTTGTAGCAAGCTCAGCAGCTGAACAAAAGGCTTGGCTGCTTAATAGTGGTGCAGGACGACATCTGTCCAACATAAAAGAAGAGTTTGTTTCTTTTCACCCTGCAACTCAACAGTATGTCAGCTTAGCAGATGGCAAGAAAGCACCTGTGTATGGAGATGGTGAAGTATACAGTATGTATCATGTGTAAACAGGACACTTGAGGATGTGTTATATGTACCTGCATTAGAGTATATCTTGCTTAGTGTGTCATGTTTAACCCAGGAAGGTCACTCAGTTTTGTTTAAAGGTACAGGGTGCACAGTTGAAATGAATGGTAAGGTATGTGCACGGGTGTATTAAGAAATAAAATGTATGTGATGCTACCATATGCTGACAGCCAGATAGCAGTACAAACAATGTTTAGTAATAAGCCAAAACATGATGAGTGTATACATCGATTACATAGAAGACTGCGGCATGAGTCATTGCTAAAATGCCTGATGTTAGTGAAGGTTTAAAACTAAAGCAATGCAGGATATGTGTGCAACGGGGTGTTGCAAACCATGAAAGATGCCTTATTACAGGATTCTGGAATGTCCAAGCAGTTCTGGGGTGAGGCAATAATGACTGCCAACTACCTCGTAAATAGGATATGGAGCTCTGTAACCAATAATACTCTATATTACCTATTGTATGGCAAGAAACCAATATTAACACATTTGAGACTTTTTGGCTGTGAAGCATGGGTTAATATCTCAAAGAACCAAAAAAAGGAAGGGACAGCCCAAAGCCATGAAACTACGATTCATTGGCTATCAGCCAGGGTCAAAGGCATATAGGTTTATAAGTAGCCAGGGTAGGGTTATCATTTCTAGATCAGCTGAGTTTGAAGAGCAAGGGAATTGGCAGCATCTCCACACTAATTCTGAAGTGCTTTTACCAAGCCGGAGTTAAGATTGCCAGGAGAAATATCAACCTCAGATATGCAGATGATACCACCCTAATGGCAGAAATTGAAGAGGAACTAAAGAGCCTCTTGATGAGGGTGAAAGAGGAGAGTGCAAAAGCTGGCTTGAAACTCAACATTAAAAAAACTCAGATCATGGCATCTGGCCCCATCACTTCCTGGCAAATAGAAGGGGAAGAAATGGAAGCAGTGACAGATTTTATTTTCTGGGGCTCCAAGATCACCACAGACGGTGACTGCAGCCAAGAAATTACAGTAAAAGACCCTTGCTCCTTGGGAGGAAAGTTATGGCAAACCTAGACTGCATATTGAAAAGCAGAGACATCACCTTGCCGACAAAGGTCCGTATAGTTAAAGCTATGGTTTTTCCAGTAGTAATGTATGGCTGTGAGAGTTGGACCATAAGGAAGGCTGAGCGCTGAAGAATTGATGCTTTCAAACTGTGGTGCTGGAGAAGACTCTTGAGAGTCCCTTGGACTGCAAGGAGGTCAAATCAGTCAATCCTAAAGGAAATCAACCCTGACTGCTCATTGGAAGGACAGATGCTGAAGCTGAAGCTCAAATACTTTGGCCACCTAATGCGAAGAGAGGACTCACTGGAAAAGACCCTGATGCTGTGAAAGACTGAAGGCAAAAGGAGAAGGGGACGGCAGAGGATGAGATGGTTAGATAGCATCACCGATGTAATGAACATGAATTTGAGTAAACTCCGGGAGACAGTGGAGGACAGGAAGGCCTGGCGTGCTATGGTCCATGAGGTCACGAAGAGTCGGACATGACTAAACAACTGAACAACAAACAACAGACACAGAGTTCAGAAGTGAATGCAGAGGACTCTGTAAAAAGCCCAGACAACTCCACCAGGGAAACTGATAATGTATTCCCCAAGGTTGAGGCAGAGGAGGGGCAGATAACAGAGGAATTTGTTCCGAGCCGTTCAGAACGAACAACAGAGAATAAAACCCCAGATCGATTCACTGTAGGGAATGTCAGGATTATTCTAGTCTATAATGAACCCCAGACATTTGATGATGTATTAAAATTGCATAAGGATGAAAAAGAAAAATGGTTTAAAGGCATGGATGAGGAAATGGCTGCTATGCAACAACATAGGTATTCACTTCTACGGAATTACCTGATTATCATAGGACTGTAGGTTGTAGGTGGGTCTATAAGAGAAAGACATTCGTGTCTGGAGAGTTAAAATACAAGGCATGGCTTGTAGCGCAGGGATTTACCCAACAAAGACCACAAAAGTATGATGAAACATATGCTCCAACAGTAAAAGCTGAAAGTGTAAGAATAGCATTAAAAAAAGCAATAAAAGGTTATGTACTGTACTGTAAGGTTAAGTACTGTATTTTATATGTTTTTATATGTTTTATTGCTAACTTTATGTAAACCGCCCAGAGTCCCCTCTGCAGGGGGAGATGGGCGGTGATATAAGTTGAATGAATGAATGAATGAATGAATGAATGAATGAATGAATGAATGAATGTTGTAAACCATTTTGATATAACCACTGCTTATTTAAATGAGGAGTTACAGGAGACCATTTACATGAAAGAGGCTCCTGGATATGAAAGTGCACCAGGAAGGGTATATAACCTAAACTGGGCTATATACGGGCTTAAACAGTCAGCACGTAATTGGAACATATGTTTAGATATTGTTTTACAGGAAATAGGCTATCAAAGGAGCATAGAAGATCTGTGCATGTATAACTAACTGATAGAACAGGAACAATTAATATTGTTAACTTTTGTTGATGATATCTCTTTAAAAGCTCTGTCCAGGGAGCGAGTACAGGAATTTGCAGCCACGTTAGATAACAAGTTCCAGTTAAAGAATTTAGGAGAGATAAGCAATTATTTAGGGGTTGAGATCAGTAGAACGAAGGAAGGTGATTTTATACTGAGGCAAAAGAAGAAAATAATAAAACTACTGCAGGAGTATAGTATGACAGACTGTAAACCTGTCCAGACTCCCATGATAGAGAAGTTTCAGACTAATTTAGGAGGGACAGTTTGACAGGTCAGATGTCTACCGATCCGCTGTAGGTAGTTTGTTATTTATTGCTCAGTGGTCTAGGCCAGATATTGCAAATGCAGTATGCATCCTAAGTAGGGCAGTTTCAAAACCCACACAAAATGACTGGCAAGCACTGAAACGAGTTTTCAGATATTTAAAAGGGTCCATAGAAGCAGGAGTTAGATTAACTGCACAAGGGGCATGGGATAAGGTGGAATGTTATGTGGACAGTGATTAGGCTGGTGATGTCCATGATAGAAAGTCTAAAACTGGAATAATAATGATATATGCTGGATCAGTTGTACAATGGAGAGTAAGGCAACAATATGCTGTAGCAGTTTCCACAGCGGAAGCTGAGTATGCTGCATTATCCGAGGTATGCAATGATCTGATCTTGTATACACAATTATTTAAAGACCTTGGGATACCCATTATTATGCCTATAACCGTATGTGAGGACTCGCAAACATGTATAGCAATGGCGACATCTGACAGGGTACATACCAGATGTTAACATGTGGACATCAGATATTGTAACGTGCGACAAGCAATAAGAAAAGGGTTAGTAACCTTAGTATATTGTATGTCAGAGCATAACAAAGCAGACATCATGACCAAACCATTAGGAAAACAAAAACATAGGAACATTGTAATACAAATAGGCATGATGAGAATATTCACACTGAAAGAATTGGAGGAGTGTCAGGGTTTTACCCTGAAGTAGGAATTTTATCAGTGTGAATATGGAGAGGATAGAGCACAGCTGAGCTGTATTCATGATTAATTCAGCTTCCTCAGGTCTCACACCTGGAAGGTGTGGTTGCATGACTCAGCACATACCACTGGATACAAAGAAGTGCACCATGGGTTGTGGGTGTGGCTGGTGGTTGGATTTGTGGCTGGTGGTTGGATTTGTAGCAGATGATCAATGTCTTGTATTGTAAGTTCTGTAAATATTGTATAGTAAAAGGTCTGTGTACAGTTTGACTATAACAGACTGCCTGCTGTCAATTATTTGCATACTCACGGAACTCCACAACGAAATATATATGTGCAACCCTGACAAAGGAGTCATTGTATACCTCGATGACATTCTAATCTATACAGAGACAATGGAAGAACATATGAATTTGGTGCGCAAGGTATTGAAAAGACAATTGAAAGCCCAACTGTAGATGAAACTGATGAAGTGTGAGTTCCACAAAGAGAAGTTAGACTTCCTTGGATATCGCATATCCAATAAGGGCATCGAAATGTACCCAGCGAAAGTCCGGGATGTCCTAGGCTTGGAACCACCAAAGAACCGCATGGAACTTCAATCCTTTTTAGGGTTCGCAAATTTCTACCGCCAGTTCATCAGAAATTTTGCGCAGATCGCCCTTCCCCTCACTGACCTCCTAAAAACCAAAACTGGGGAGGAGGTGAAAACAAAGAGACTGGGGGCACCCATTAAATGGACCCCAGAATGCCAAACTGCTTTCCAAAATCTCAAGGTGCTCTTCACTGAAGAGCCCATCCTAAAACATCCAGACTCAGAGTGACCCTTTGTGCTCCAAACGGATGCCTCAAATCGAGTGGTGGGATCAGTACTCCTACAGCAAGACGATAACAATGTCTTAAGACCCTGCGCATACATCTCAAAAATTTTCCGAAACAGAGAGATGATGGCATGTGTGGGAGAAAGAGGCTTTTGCAGTCTGCTATGCACTAGCCACATGGAGACACTTATTGGAAGGCTCCCCCCACCCCTTTGTAGTATGGACAGACCACCAAAACTTGCAAGCCCTAAGGGAGCCAAGGAGATTGAACCCCAAACAAATATGTTGGGCTGAATTCTTTAGTAGGTTCAACTTTACACTGCAGCACGTCCCAGAGGAAAAAAACTTCCTAGCGGACACACTGTCCAGACTACCCCAACATGATGCGCAGAGGGAAGTAATCACCGACACCATAATGTCTCCCAAACAATTAAACATGGCAACTAACCTGGTCCCACGTTACCAAGCTGGGCAAGCTGCAAATTACTTCCAAAGGTGCCTGGAAGCCCCGATTCTAATGTGGGTTCAGTAGACCTGGCAAGCGTTCTGTTTGCCTCTGGAAATAGAATATATTGACTGTAGCCTCTTTATCAAGGGCTTGGGTATCTGGAGCCTTTTGGACAAATAAGAGGATTACAGGAAGATGTGGATAATACAATTGGGAATTTTGTTGGTATTTGGGATGAGGGGAGGGATTGGAGGACCAATCCTGAACCCCTCTCCAATAGTATACCATTGGATTGACCTGTTAAAAGCCTCAGTGGCAGTGTTGGTCAACCGGTCTGTGTAATTTGTTCTCTAACCCCTCCTTCCATGGATGAGGGACTTCCTTTTCTCACCATTCCTTTCAATATGACTTCCATGGTAACCCCTGACTTTAAGACTTTGAGTACCACCACCATCTATAACGGGACCTCTCAAGTCTGGATATATAGAGTGAAGGGAGTGCTTTGTCTACGTCAGCAGGGATTGATCTGAAGCTGAGGGCAAAACTACCTCCTCCTGTTCTGCCTGTTGCAGCTAGGAAGTTCGTGAAGGTGTTAATAAAAACACTATCAATGGTGCCCTCCGGCAGCCAAAATCCTATTTTGGGGTCAATAAAAATAGGTAGGCCATATGGTGCTACAGAGGGTCTTTAATGTTTTCTTCTTAAAAGAGATTTTTACTGCCACTTGAGGTTTCAGTGCCTCCCAATGTGTTAAAACACATCCTAAGGGAGTGCACAGTTTACATGCTTCTCTGGCCCTTATTTGGCTGGCTATTACTGTTACCCACTGCCCCTAGGGATTTCTCAGGTCTTTCCTTTGACTTGGGGTGTGATCAGTCACCCTCCAATCACAGGGAGCCACTACACCTACCAGGGGAACATATACCAATATTCCAGCACACACTCCTCTCTTTCGCACGACCTTCGCTGGCCAACCTCCTTGCGGAGGGATGGAAACACAGTTCCGTTCTCTAAAACACTCGCTTCGCAGCAAATCCCAAGTGGAAATTTCTGCATCTCATACACACACACACACACACACACGGCAACACCCACCACCAGGGAAAGACTTATACTCACCAGTCTTTCAAGTGCACTTCTCCAATTTCCAGTTTCCTAAGGCGCCACACAAAAACATCACAAATAATCGAAGCCTCTAACACTGGGCGTTCAGGTTCGGCTAGAACAGAGTCTGCCGACATCTCGGATCCAATCAAGGTGTCTGGTGAAATCACCAGGAGCACTCTCAACATTGAAGGAGGTCCGTGTTGGTTTCTTCTGTCTGCCATCGTGAAGGCCGTAACTCACAAAGGGAGTCACACCGTGGGGAGGCCAGGGATAGCCAACCCAAAGGAACAAGGCCTTCTTTCCCCATGTTGGGCGCCAGAATGTAAGGTCCCTGGCTTACACTTTTTACCCAAGCTTCTGAGGTTGCCAAAAAGAGACTTGAGTCGAGGCTTCGAGGTTAAAATAACAGCGTTTATTTGGCCAAGCAAAGCTGGGTGGAATCTCTACAGACATCATGGCAGTTGAATGTCTGGGAAAGAGATCCACACCCCATAGTGCAGCTTCAACAATTATATAGGGTTCCCAAGCTCAGTAAGGAAGCATAAGCAAACTCTCTCCTAGTGAGACAGCGTACAAGGTCTCTGTATTTGCATTTCCAGAGCTCAGCAGTCTCTGTGACTCCTGGTATATGGGATGTTCTGGCTTATGGGGCAAGGCACATCAGTAATCAGACAGAGTGCAGCGTTTAGGGCTAAAAGTGTTTACTTGTAGCATAAGGCAATAAATGCATATATAGTTACATTATTGCAAAAAGAAAAAAAAACCTATAAGCAGAGTTTTGTTCCTTGGTTTCATCAGCAGATGTGAAAAACGCCATGGCCTACAAAGACAGCCAGGCGTAGTTACAGCTCAGGAACAGATCACATAGGAACATGGCAACAAGACCAAAGACAGAAGTCAAGAAGCATAGACCCATAGTTCACAGCTGAGATATACACTTGTTTCAGCATTCTGATTGGAGGAAAGCATGAAGTCATGAGTTACATAGACTTAACATTAAAACTTAAAGCCTGTTGCACATAATATAAATTGCCATGAGATGGCAGTGTTGCACATTGTCCTCCCCCCGGGAATGTTCCCATGGGATGAGTTATTTTGGACAGACATCACAACCTCATGTGATACAATGCCTTGGCTGGCCAAGGCCGTGCACCTGTGTTATCAGTGCTTTTTGTTATGAGAACGCTCAGAGTGTAGAGAGAGCGATTTGATTGTTTTTACACAGAAACCTCGACATGGTATTCTAAACAACCTTGTCCTGTGTTATCTAGTTCCCTAGTTCCCTTTCACCTCATTCCCTTTCGCAAGCAGTTTCCAGAAGCATAATGGTGTTGGTTAAGCTAACCCCTACAAATTAAATGGGTTTTGGTGGAAAGACAACACCTTGTATGTCCCCACAACACTACGCAAAATGAACCTAGAACAATGCCATGATGAAAAAGTCACAGGCCATTTCGGGTTTGTGAAAACTCTGCATTTAGCTCGCAGACAATTCTGGTGCCCAACGTTGAGAAAAGATGTCAAAGACTACATAGCTTCCTGCCTAGTGTGTGCTACAGCAAAAAGGGCACCAGGAAAACCCAAGGGATTATTATAACCGGTAGCCAACCCTTCACGCCCATGGAAACCAATTGCCATGGATTTTATTGTAGAACTACTGGAGAGCAAAAAGCAAACCGCAATTTGGGTGGTGGTGGACATGTTCTCCAATCAAGGCCACTTCATCCCATGCAAGGGCATCCCAACAGCAAGCCAATTAGCAAAGCTCTTCATCCAACACATCTACCACACTCATGGGATCCCCGAGCGGATAATTAGCGATCGCAGCAGCACCTTCACATCAAAGTTCTGGAAAACCTTTTTGAACTCTATAGGAGTTAAACAAGGCTTAAGCTCGGTGTTCCATCTGGAAACTGATGGATCAACTGAACGATTGAACTCTATAGTAGAGCAATACCTCAGGTGTTATATTAGCCTTCATCAAGATGACTGGGTAGATCTACTACCCTTCGTGGAGGTTGCTGACAACAATGCCTTGCATCAAAGCACAGGATTTTCCCCTTTCATGGTCGCCATGGGCCAGGACTTTGTACCCATCCCACACCTCCCCATGGGGGTCCTAGAGAAAAATGACAGCCCAGGCACAACCTCCACAGCAGCAAAAGACTGGATCTCGAAATTAACAGCAACTTAGCCAGTCATTCAGCAAATGCTACAGGAGGCAAAAGACTCATATAAAAAATATGCAGATCGGAAAAGGTCCCCTGAGTGGCAACTGGAAGTGGGAGAGAAGGTGTACCTCTCTACAAAACACCTACACACCACACAACCCTCAAAGAAACTAGGACCAAAATATGTGGGACGGTTCCCAATAGTGAAAGTTATCAACCTGGTAACAGCACAGCTACAATTACCAAAGAACTTCCACAGAGTTCACCCCGTCTTTCACATAAGTTTATTAAAACAATACAAGGCATCAGAGACATGGCACCTGGAAAACCTGGAGCCCACCCCCATAACTGTAAATGGAGAACCACACTTCGAAGTACTCAGTATCCTGGACTCCAGATGCTGTAGAGGAAAGCTACAGTATCTCATTCGCTGGAAACACTTGCCTCCCAGTTTCAATGAATGGGTGGAGCAGCATCATGTTCAAGCTGCAAAACTGATTGCTAAATTTCACCACAAATGGCCAGACAAACCTAACTAATATGTACATAATGATGAATGCCCATATTAAGTTATTTCTCATTGCAGTTCGGAAGCCCGAGACACTGAAATGCGCATTGGTTGGCAGGCGCCTATACATCACTATGTGTGTGTGTGTGTGTGTGCGTGTGCGTGTGTGTGTGTGTGTGTGTGTATATAATTTTTTTGTTCTTATCGTATAAGTTAACCTTTAAAAGTATCTTTACTGTATAAATCTACCTTTAAATGTATCTTGGGGGAGCGGCATGTAAGGTCCTGGAACAGAACCTTCCATGGAGGAACTGGGGGGAGGTCACGTATGCCAGAGAATACGTGATTGCAGCCAGTTTCAAAAGACAATGGGGAAGGGAAACCCAGAGAGCCGATCATTAGCGCCCATCAACCACAATCCACAAGGAGAGCCCTGAGCGAGACGGAGGAGGAAAGGGGCAGCGCGTGCCAATGGCTGAAACTGACATCACTGCCAAAAGACTGACAATGTGGGGATGAATCAATAAAAGAACCGGTTTTGCAGGAACAGGCACTCAGATCTTTGAAACTGTTTTAGATTACTTGATTCCTTATTAAAACTCTATCTGCAATGCTTGCTTTGAGGAGTCTTTATTAGGACATAGAATCTGAAACCTTACAGTTATCTAATATTTACATTGGTGCTACTTCATTTTTAACCCGTTCAATTGTGTATGATTCTCGGAGACTGTCTGGACAAGTCCCTGCAGTTTTCTTGGCAAGGTTTTTCATACGTGGTTTGCCATTTCCTCCTTCCTAGGGCTGAGTGTGAGTGACTGGCCCAAGGTCACCCAGCTGGCTTTGGGTCCAAGTTGGGACTAGAACTCATGGTTTCCCAGTTTCTAGCCTGATGCCTTAACCTCTCTGTTGGTGCTATTATTTATTTTATTTATTCATTTATTTATCAAATTTCTATGACTGCCCATCTCCCCCTCAAGGAGGGACTCTGGGCAGTTCACAGCCACAACAACACAATTAAAATACAATAAAAACAATAAAAATATAAATAAAATAAAATCCAAGTGGCAGGTGGTTCTTACAGTGATGCTGAACATATTTAAAATATTTGAGGCGGCTCTAGGAAATCAGCCATCCCCAGGCTTGACCACTTTCCTTCTTGCTCCAGGCGAGATCACAGAGCTAAGTTTTTAATTTTTTCCTGAAGTCCAGGAGTGAAGGGGCCTGTCTAATCCCTGGGGGGAGGATGATCCATAGGGCAGGTGCTACTGTAGAGAAGGCTCGCCTCCGGGACCCTGCTAGATGGAATTCTTTCATAGAGGGGGTCTGCAGCATGCCCTCTCTGCAAGATCGGGTGGGACGGGATGATGTAATGGGGATGAGGCGGTCCCTGAGATAACCTGGTCCCGTGCCATGTAGGGTTTTAAAGGTGATAACCAACACCTTGAATTGGACCCGGAAGCATACTGGTACCCAATGCAGCTCATGGAGCAGAGGTGTTATGTGTGTCGATCTTGGTGCACCTAAAACTGCCCCTGCGGCCACATTCTGCACCAGCTGTAGCTTCCAGATATTCTTCAAGGGTAGCCCCATGTAGAGCGTGTTACAGTAATCTATATGGGAGACAACCAGGCATGAGTGGCCGTTTATGTAGTTAAGCATATTTGGACAATGCTGGCTCTTCGGCTAACAAACGGAGATGAGCACCAGCCCCTAGAGTCGGACATGACTATGGGGGAGAAACTTTACCTTTAACCTAGCGAAGTATAATGGTTTTTGGGAATGACATTCGGAGACAGGAAGAATACCCACAGACTACACAAGAGTCAGATAAGAGGCAGCTGAACCTGCAGAAGGAATGGGGACATGGCAAACTTCTCAGAAGGGACCCTAGCTAGTTTCTTGGACTGTAAAGATGAAGGGGGAGAGATGTACTTTCAGACTTGCAAAATTCTGTTCCTGTAACCTTGCAATAAAGATACAGCTTGTACTTCTGGTTGTGCTTCTTGTATGGACAACCTCACAAGGCTGATAGGAAATGGGGAGGTAGAATAAGGAAGGAGAGAGGGACAAATCTGTTTTGTTGCTTTCATTATATATATTTTTGCTTGAATGTATTTCTTATTATATGTATACATTTTTTAATAAAACTATTAAAAAAAAATTTGGTGATAAAATCCATTTACCTTTAAATTATCTAGGCCTCTTGTTCATGTGACAAAATTCAAGCTGTAATTGAAAGCCAGAATTACAAAAGGACATCCCAAATTATCAAAAGCCCTCCACTTCTAATGACAGTTGCTTGTCTTCCCTAATTCTTCTCAAGTTATTATACTTACTCTGCCTCTTCTTACACATTTTCAACAAATGAGAGAAAATTTTATCCTTAAAATGCTTGTTTGTTTAATTTATTAATGCTAGTAATTTTATGATTCTGCTTGAATATAGTGATAGAAAAATAACATATTTATGGAAATTACTTTATCTATTTCTTTTCTCTGACGTTAAAGTTCAAAGTCACATGCAAGGAAGGAAGATTTAAGAACACATATAAAGGACTTTAATTCTAAGTGACATTATTTTACATTACCAGTAAATTATAAAAAAAAAAAATAGATTCCAAAATCAAGAGTCCTCATGGCTTTTCATCATAAGATGCTCCTTGGTGTTCATGTCAGGTCTCAAGATAATGATATAGCATTTGGGGGCAAAAATGCAGCCCAGTAAGCCCAAGCTGGAGGCCAGGATGGAGAAGATCTGCACAGCCACCATGAATTTTCCTTTGGTGCTCAGGTAGGTGGGGACAAAGGATACCCAAACACTGCAGAAGATCAACATGCTGAAGGTGATCCACTTGGCTTCATTAAAGGACCCTGGAAGTTTGCGGGCTAGAAAAGCCACCAAGAAGCAGATGATGGCCAGAAAACCCATGTAGCCAAGGGCAGTATAGAACATGGTGACTGAGCCTTCATTACATTGCAGGAGGATCTGTCCAGGTTGGGAATGCAGGTTGTAATCTGGGAAAGGGGGAGAGATTCCCAGCCATAAAATACAGATGCCAACCTGAACACTGGAGCAGGACAAGACAATGGAATTAGCCAGACTCTTCCCCAGCCATTTCCTTATCCTGCTGCCCGGCTTTGTGGCCAGAAATGCCACCACTACCATGATGGTCTTGGCCAGTAAGGAAGACACAGCAAAAGAGAAAACAACACTGAAGGCGGTTTGTCGAAGAAGGCAGGTGACTTTCTTGGGGCGGCCAATGAATAGAAGGGAGGTCAAGAAAGAAAGGAGAAGGGAAACCAGGAGAATATAGCTGAGGTCCCGGTTGTTGCCTTTAACAATGGGAGTTTCTCGGTATTTAATGAAGATTCCTAGAACAAAGCCAGTGATTAGAGACAAAAAAACGGCAAAGAGAGCCAGGATGAGACCCATATTTTCTTGATAGGAGAGAAAGCTTATTACTTTGGGGACACATTGATCTCGCTTCTCATTGGAATGCTGGTCATCGGGACACTTTTCACAATGGGCTGCATCTGAAAAACATAAATAATTGTTGTCTAACTAATGAATTGGGTGGCATTGACTCTTTAGCATCTCCTGACCAAAATACTAGAAAGGGGTCAGCAGGCTGGAGAGAGATCATTAAGGATTTATTCTGGATTCCTTCTTTGTCACACTGATGGCTCTTGATCTAAAAGGCTGCTAATCTCAGCTCACTTTTTCTGCTTTTCTTCCCAGGCACAGATAGATGGACCATGTGCTTTATGACTCTTTTTGCAGGTAGTTAGTTTGGTGCTGGGTTTTGCTTATTCCTCTAATGCATGTCCTGTAAATAAATCCCCTTTCCGTAGAGTCCTTGGTGCTTTCTGAGCCTGGTTGTTTGCTTGGAGATGTGTCATCACTCAACTAGGTAACATCATCAGTGTGATCATCAATATCAGCAGTTGGAGCACTGTTGATATCACCTAGTCAGGTAATGAAATATCTGCAAGCAAACAGCCAAGCTCAGAGAGCACCAAGGTCTCCACAGTTCTACCCTTATCTACATATATTATCTTCTATTGAAATCTCCTTTCTGTTATAAGACTTTTGTCACTAATCCCAACAGAAGGGAGATTACCACTCTCAGGGACGCCTATACATCCCTCCAAGAGAGTGGTCTGGCTTATGGGGCATTTTGCAAGTAAAATAGATAGAAAGGTTAGTAGAATGGTAGCTTCCTCAGCAGATGGAAGCATTTTACACACTACATTGGGCTTGAGAGTTAATTATGATCAGGCTTGGTTTGTACTTGGATGGTGCTCCTTCTTCGCTCTTGAGCCACTTACCTTCCCACATGGAGATTGTTCCTTCCATACATGGAGAACAGTCGTAGCAGCAAACTGGTGCTCCCTCTCTTGTGAGCTTGGTATATCCTGGGAGACAACTTTCAGTACACCTAGAAAAGGGCACCATCTAAACATAAAGAAAATGGGAGGAAATTAGAGGGATTACATATCTGAATGGAAACAAGTTACAGTGTGGGTTCATGAACTGGGCTAAACCATGCTTTGTTATAATCATGTTATTTTGAACATGATAAACATGTTTTACACACCATGCAAAGTTATGAACCATTGTTATGCACCATAATTGTTCAACCAGAGCACTAAACTGAATCCAACCAAATCTCCCAGTGGGTTAATAAATAGTCCACCACTGAGTTGGTTTTATCTTCCAGGGATCCTTGGCTGTTTCTAAGAGCAGGATTTCCAATGAGCAGAAGGAGAGGTTGCCCTCAAACTGGTTGTTGAAAGTAACATTTGAAGGTCTTGAAAATATAGATGAATGATTTGGTAAGATGGATGATTCTGTAAAATAAATGTCTGGAAAAATACAACAAATGTCTGAAGAAATAAAACAAGTTAATGATATAATGGAAACTTTCGAGAATATATTAGAAGATCGGGCTATGGAATTAGAAAGAGGAATGGATAATGTGGCTCTGATGGAACTTAGAGACGGAATTCTGCCTGAGGTTTAGAGCTATTCCAGAGAATCCAGATGTAGACGTAAGAAGAAAGGTTGTTTGGGCATTGTCAGATTTTTTAAATTGGGAAGAGGAAAATGTTGAAGAAGATACTGACAAGGTGTATTAGATAAATTTATATTTCGCTGCAATAAGGCATGTTCCACGGGAGGTATTTGTGCACTTTGTGAGAAAAACAATGAGGGATCAAGTTCTGCAATGCCATTTTAATACAAGATTGAAGATGTAGATATAATTATTTTATAGGTGATTCCTATCAGAATTTTAGGTAAGAGAAAATATTTTTTTTTCTGACTGAGATACTGAAGTAGAAGAAGATCCCATTTCATTGGCATAAAGTGGAAGGAGCAATTTTTATTTTGAACAGAAAATACTTCAATTGACCTCTGTTCAAAAAGCCAGAGAATTGGAAAAATTTAAAGGAGACATGGAAGAGGTTCAAAAGGGTGTGGTAGGGAAGACAGCTCCAAGAGAAACAATAACTAAGTATTAATGGTTAACTTATGGTGACACAATGGAAAGAATCAATGAAACATTTTATATATATATGATAACAGCAGTGAGAGAGAAAATTCAGAAATCCTTCCATGAATTTTATTAAAATCTGTATAAAAAACAGGAGGTCTCCCTGAAAAAGGTGGATGAATACTTGAAGAAAAAAAAGTTTCCAAAACATTCACAATCACAGAAACAATCTATGAATAGTCCTATAACAACTTTTGAGGTAGCTGAAGCTATAAAAAAGATTAAAGTAAGGAAAGCACTAGGGTTAGATGGACTTCCAAATTTGTATTATAAATGCTTTGAGGGTTTTACAACTTTTACAACCTTTCCAAAATGTGATGAACTCTATATTGCAGGGAACTACAATGCCAGAATCTTGGAAAGAGACCAATATTGCTCTATTACCAAAGGAGTGAAAAGATCTTACTTTAACTAAGAGCTATAGACTGATTTCAGAACTGAGTAATGATTATAAAATATTTAGCCAAATATTGGCTGATAGATTGAAGAAGATTTTACAGGACTTCATTCATGATGATCAATCTGGGTTTTTACCCAAAAAGCAATTAAGAGACAATGTGAGGACTGTATTGGATATTATTGAATACTTACAACAGCATAATGAAAAGCAAGTGGTGTTGATTTTTTTGGATGCAGAGAAAGCTTTTGACAATTTGAGCAGCAAGGATCTTATATGCACAAAGGTGGAAAGATCTGACATTACCTAAAATGAAAAAATGGATGGTGAAATTGACGGAGTTGGCTGAGATGGTGAAATTGACAGCTTTGATTAGAGAAAAGACACTGAATAATTTCAATGCTACCTGGAGACCCCTTTTGGACTTCTTGCGTGAAACAGGAAAAAATGAAATCATGATATATGGATTTGATGATTAGAAATAATGATGGACAATAGAAATAATGAAAGCTATGTTGTAAACTTAGAGTAAGAGCTCAATGTAAATCTATACTTATATCTGTTGCAAAGAAATTTGGAGTAATTCTTTTTCTGTATTTTCTTTTCTTTCTTTTTCTTTTTCTGCACTTTTGACTTTGTTCTTTCTCTTTTTTTCTACTCTATTCTTCTATTTTACTTTCTATCTTAATTATTACTTTTTGTTAGCTTTTATCTTTTTATCTTGAATATCTAATCAAGTTTAATAATAATAAAAAAGAAACAAGGGCCTTTTAGAATTAGAAGGACATGGTCTGAGGTTTGAATTGCATGGTTATTTATCGTATGATAAAGTTAAAGTAAATGTAGATTTTAAAAATCATTATATCAGGAATGTCATATTATGAATATGGAATAGATACAATCCCAGGCTACACCCGAGAATACTTATGTTGGCCTCAGCCCAAGAAGCATTTTACAGGAAAGAAACAGGCAAAGAAAAATGGTTAACATAGAAAGATTTGCTAGTACAGGAAAACAAAGAGCTTCAGATGAAATCGAGAGAACAATTGATGGTAGACAGATGTAGTTTTCAGTGGTTTTCATATGCACAATTAAGAGAAAGAATTAATATAGATAAAAAGTAGCAGAAACAGAATATGATAAAGCAAAATTAGAATATGAATCAGGTACAAATGATGAACATATGATTGTTAAAATGTATAAACTTTTGCTGAGATTTGAAACAGAAGAAGAGGAAGTTAAAAAAAGTATAGCCAAGAATTTTGGTTATAATATACAAATGGATCGGTGGCAGAGAATGTGGTTAAAAGGTTTAAAATTCACATTGTTTTACAATTTAAAAGAGCTTTTATAAAATGATGTACTGTCGGTATACAACACCAGAGAAATTGTCTAAGATGTATAAAGGTACTTCTAATTCCTGTTGGAAATGTGCAAAACCTGAAGGGACATTTTACCATGCATGGTGGACTTGTGAAAAAGTGAAGAGATGTGACACAAATACATATGGGGATCCAGAGAGTTTAAGAAATTAATATTCAGATGAAACCAGATTTTTTTTATTAGGACTTATGGACGATGAAATACCAATAATGGAGGAATGGGTTGTACTGATGGCACAGCTTGCAGAAATGGCTAACTTAATTTCTTTGATTAAGGAGGGAACAACCATTACTCTTATAAATCACTGGAAACCCTTTATGGACTTTTTGCTGAAAATGGATAAAAATGAATTGGTGGTTTGGGGATTTATTGATGAAAAAGGTTTGTTTATAGGAAGAAGGGAACCAGGATATGTAATCTGGGAGGGTAGAAATGGTAATCACTAAGTTTGTAACTGCTGCAAATAAGACCGGAAGTCACTTCTTACCTTCCTTTTCCTTTTCCTTTTCCTTTTCCTTTTCCTTTTCCATTTCCTTTTTTCCTTTTATTCTTTCTCTTTCTCTTTCTTTTGTTATTTTTCACTTTTTCTTTTATTCTTTCATATTTTTCTTTTTCCTACATTTCCTTTTATGTTTTAATAGCTTTTAATCTTATGTAAATTTTATTTTAATAAAAATTTTAAG
The DNA here is from genome assembly GCA_023362775.1 of Charina bottae. Lineage (NCBI taxonomy): Eukaryota > Metazoa > Chordata > Lepidosauria > Squamata > Charinaidae > Charina > Charina bottae. The sequence goes on along the minus strand of JALMGJ010000002.1, from coordinate 28,586,753 downwards.
AAAAGAAAAGGGAACATGCAGTGTAGACAGCAAATATCACCAACTTCCGTTTGAATGACCAAAAATAATAACCTCTGGGTTATGTAGTCCAAAGCTGTAGAATTGCCTTGAGGGACAGGTGGCAGAGCCACTACCAAGACAATGGCCAGATAAAAGTGGACTCAGTCCATGGCAGGACTGTAACGTATGCAAATGTCCCAGACAAGACCCTCACTAGTTTTTACAAAGATAGAACTAAAGGAAAGGGAAGCACATTCAGACTTGCAAGATTCTGTTACTACAGCTGATAATCTGCAAACTCAGATGGATATATAGGAGCAGAAAAATAACAAAAGACACGCACAAGCAGACTCAACTACCTGATTAAACGACGTCGGCCATATGATGTCACTCTGATTGACAGAGAACTTGACTTCTGAAGAGGCCACCCTTTCTATCTTTCCAATTTTCACCCCAGCAGCAGACTTGTTGGGAAATACTGCCCAGTCCATGATATCAAAATCAGCAGCAGGGTCTCCATTCTCATCCAAATAAACACCATCCTCAGTAAGATTGTAAATCTGGAAGTTTCTTAGAAAAGGATGAAGCTAGAAAGACATGGAGAATCACTGCTGTATCTTATACATTCCCATTTGAGCCCTAGTTCAAAAGTGGGGTGCTTCAGATGAGTTCCCCTTTCACCAATGTTTGGGAGAAATCTAGTTAGGGACTTACTCTCTATATCCTTTCTGTCTATTAAAAGATTTTTGTCCTCATTGTTGCCCCTCACCTCCTGCCTTCAGCCATGTCATTTTCTAGAAGGAAACATCCAACCATCTGGGTGGTGTAGGAAAGACATGTTTCGATTCAGCATCTACCTTGGGGGACATTTCTGATTTTTACCATTTCACCTCTGCAGTGCTTCTGCTTTGCATAAATGTCCTTCTTCTGTGTTTTAAGATTAGGATCTCATGGTAATGTATATGGGGGCAGACCTGGTATATTGGCAGGAAGTTGAAGTTGACTAGTGTTATAGAAAGCCCCTGAAATGGTCAAGAAGTCTTGGGATTTGGAAATGTATCTAAAAGTGCATTTCTGGGCCTTTCCTTACTTGCACCTAAGCATGTCAGAAAACAGCCTTGGCCTTTTTGTGCCTTGTCCCAACCAAACTGCCTTCATCTCTTCTGCAGGTCTTGAGTGAGAAAGCCTCAGGTGAACCTCAGGTGCACCCCATAAAATTTGTGTTTTTGGTGAGTGAGGGGTGCAGAATGTGGAGGGTAATTGATGTGGCCAGTAGGGATGGGATATTGACCATTTCTGGATGAAGTGGATATGCTTCCTCTGCATTGGTCACTGGTTAGCAGTAGCCATTCTGCGGTTGTCTGTCTAAAGAGTTGGACACAGCAGCTGTGGGGCATGGTCCAACAGAGCTGCACAACAGTGGTAGCCACATCTACATGTCCCTGTAATGTTGAATGGACTATGCCCTCCTAGCAGGGGCAACCATGCTTTGAGGCTTGATGATACCAAAAAGGGAGGTATGATTGGGAGGTAGAAACACACGGAAAATGGGCAGGGCTTCAAACATCCAGTTTGGAAGGGGAGAAAAATCCTAAGGAACCATTCTATTTTGATATTGGTGTTTGTTTGGATACAGCAAAGATCTCGGTGTAGAAGAAGGGCCACACAAGGAGTCTAGAGGTGACAGATAGTCCTGCTGCCAGACCTGCCCCATTCCTGCTGCTGTGCTATGATTGGAGGATGTACATTCCATTGACTGTAGCTTGAATCATGTCAACTGGATTTCTATTTTCTTAGTGGAAACGTTTTGCTCCTTATCCAAGGAGCTTCTTCAGTCTGAGCAAAGTTGGTAAGGGAATCCTAAATATGTTCCTAGGTAGCTGTGTGACCTTACACCTGGGGCTAGGTCATGGTTATATTGAGATGTAATTTTTAAGTCCTTTTATCATCTAAAGGACAATTCCACCTGGATGACTGAGAACCTTCATAGACATACATTCCATTGACTGCTGATGCTGTGAAAATAGAAGGCAGCAAAACCAGAGAGGTTGCTTCTTTTCTCAGATGCTGGGGATGCAGAAACACAACAGGCCATTGGAAGTGCACAAAAATAAAGGCAACGGAGGCAGCAAATATCATGACAGTATATTATGTTCTGGTCTCTCTGGGTTCTGCAACTTCATACCTCATCACTTTATGAAACCAAAAGGTGGTGAGGGGAAGGGTTGGGAGAAAACATTGGGCTACAAATTCTAAGATTTGAATTTGAAAGGAGGAGAAAGAGCCAGGAAATGATTTTGGTATCAAGCCCTAAGTGAGAGGACCAATAGAGAAGAAAATGTTGCTGGACAACCTGCTTAGGAAGCTGCACTCTAAAGCAATTCAACCGGCCTGGGAGTTCTCTGAAGGAAAGGGGATAGACTTCACATCCTCTTTAGGTGGCAGGACAGGAAGTGAGAAAAAAAATCCTGATCTAGAAGCTAAATCAGGCCAATATGTGATGGTCAAGAAACTTGATGGTTTCTGTAACATCCTGGTGCTGATTTATTCTACAAATAGAGAAAGAGCCTTCCTCTCCATTCCTTGTTCTCCCAGCTTCCCAAACCAGCAGAACTGTTCACTCTGACGATCTAGCAACAGAATCTCTCTCTCCTTCTTTCTCTTCAAGCCTCCACATTTGGTAAAAACAAACACTTAAACTTGGTCAATTGCTGTGGGGAATATCCCACCTCATATCCATCCCTGCCCATTTCTAACAAATACTAAGGAATTTAAGGGGGATCATTAGCAGAAATTTAGAGAAAAGTCTTACGTGCCATGGCTGTATGACCTGGGTTATGAGATGGTCTCCAACCCTGACTCTCCTCTGACTCAGGTGGGATGAATAGGCAGCATTTAGGACTCTGGCCACAGCCTGGATTGAAGTGGAAATACTGTAGGCATCCTCCGACAGAATTCTTGAAACCACATCATGGGGAGGGATTTCCCAGTTCTCTGTTTCTGTGCATCTTTCCCAAACTTTCTTAGATAAAATAGGGTGTGAAGAGGAACACTTAAATGCTGTCTTCCCAAATTTCTCACTGGCAGTTAAATAGGTATTTAATTCATAATTTTGTGTCCTTTTGTTTGCCAGAGTTAAGAAAGATAACAAAAGATGTTTATGCTGGAGATCAATCATTCGATAAAAAAATCTCACACTTATGTCTGGCAAAGTTGTTGCAATCCACACTTTCTCCCCAAACACCTTTTTAGCCATTTCAATATGTAATATTAGCATTGCTAGTATTAATGTGGCCTGAAAATCCAACTGACAAACAATAATTTTTACTTCACTGTTGCTAAAATTAGAAATGCTGTCTTTTCCCCCCACTTTATCCAGCAGTGGAATGATTTCTGAGAAGGCAACACAAACCCCTTTCTTGATGGCCACAGGCACAAAGGAACTCCTGAACTTTTCCCCATTTTCATTGTCTGGAGCAGCGAGGCCGATCCACGTCCATCGGAAATGCAGGAGCACTTTGACAATCGCCAAGTGAGGAGGTTCTTGTTTTGGACTCACCCGGTAGAAGAAAGGGAAATGATGTTTCTGCTCAGGAATGTGGCTAATGACCCCATAGTTGATCTACAATGAAAGAGAAAAAATGAATGATTATCTTGCTGATTGTGATGATCCCCATTCTAAATCCCAAACTCAGGATCTCTTGATACAAGCCATTTAGTATATAGAAGAAATCCATCAAGTTTGCACCAGTGCAAATCCTGCCATGAAGCTTTAGAGACTTTAGAAAGATGCGTTTCGGTGAGATGGAGTCTGCGTGAGGGGGGAGAGCATTCCAGTGAAGATGGTTTGAGACTGTTTTGCAGCGCGCCAAGTTCGTCCACCTGGGGATCATCTCGGAAACAGGCACCAATGGGAAGGGGACTGAGATTGAGTGGGAAAGGAAAGGGGCTTGACATCAATGGACAGCAGAGGCTGGCATGGCGGCAGGACAAAAGAAAGTTCAACTTTTCGGAGGGAACTCTCATTCGGGTCTTTAGCCATGCTTTTGATTTGTATATTGCAATGCGCTCTACATGGGGCTACCTTGAAGATTATCCAGAAGGTCCAACTGGTCCAGAATGCAGCTGCATGTGCAGTTATTGGTGCCCCAAGCCAAGATCAGAACATGTGATACCTCTGCTGCGCTGGCTGCACTGGGTGCCAGTATGCTTCTGGGTCCAATTCAAGTTGTTGGTTATCACCTTTAAAGCCCTACATGGCATGGGACCAAGCTACCTGAGGGACCGTCTCATCCCCATAACATCAAACCGTCCCACTCAGTCATGCAGACAGGGCATGCTGCAGACCCCGTCGGTAAAGGAGTTTCACTTGGTGGGGTCCAGAAGGCAGGCCTTCTCTGCGGTGGCGCCCACCCTTTGGAACATTCTACCCCTGAAGGTGAGGCAAGCCCCATTGCTCCCGGCCTTCCAGAAGAACTTAAAGACCTGGTTCTGCCACCTCTCCTGGGATGGGAAGGGTAACAGCTCCTCCTGGGGATGGCTGGTCCCTAGAGCCCTTTTAAGGATAATTTTATTTCCTCTTGGATTTAATCTTTAATTTATTTGTATTTATATGCATATGTATTATATTTTTATTCATTTTTAATTATTGACTCTGTAAACCACCCAAAGGCACACAACACAAAGCTGTGCAAAGGCCCTTCTGGCCACGGCTGACACCGAGCAGGAGCTGTGAGCACAGAATGATCCCCAGATTCTGCACTCGGTCTGAGTGGGGTAGTGCAACCCCATCCAGGACTAGAGATGTTAACTTCCTGGATCCAGAGGAGCCATCAATCCACAGCCACTCCATCTTACCAAGGTGCAGTCAAAGCCTGTTGTTCCCATCCAGGCCCCCACAGCCCCCAGTCACTTCAAAAGGACAGCCACCGCATCACTTACCTCACCCGAGATGGAGATATGTAATTGAGTATCATCGGCATATTGATGATACCTTATCCCATGGTGATGGATGATCTTGCCCAGCGGCTGCATGTAGATGTTAAATAGGAGAGGAGAGAGAACTGAACCCTGCGGCACCCCACACAAGAGGGGCCAAGGGTCAGATCTCTCCTCTCCTATTACCACCAATTGGGACCGGCCCTGGAGGAAGGAGGTGAACCAATGGAAAACTACGTCACCCACCCAGAACTCCCTGAGCCGTCCCAAAAGGATACCATGGTCGATGGCATTGAAAGCCACTGAGAGGTCGAGACTAGCCAGGATGGATGCACTCCCTACATCCCGCTCCCACCACAGATCATCCATAAGTGTGACCAATGCAGTTTCCACCCCATGTCCCAGCCTGAAACCTGACTGGAAGGGGTCCAGATAATCCGTGTCATCCAGGATCCTCTGGAGTTGCAACGCTACCACTTTCTCAACCACCTTCCCCAAAAAGGGGAGGTGGGAGACAGGATGGAAATTGTCCAATATAGTAGGGTCCAGTGATTTTTTCTTGAGGAGGGTGTGCACCAGTGCCTCCTTGAATTCAGCAGGAAACACCCCGTGTCCCAAGGATGTATTAACCATCGCCTGGAACCAACCACATGCCACCTCCTGGGCTGCCTGCATTAGCCAGGAAGGGCATGGGTCTAGATGGCATGTGGTGGCCTTTACAATCCAGAGGATCTTGTCCACTTCCTTTGATCCAACAGGATTGAACTGTTCCCATATAACAGGGTAAGGACGTTCCCTCGGCATCTCCCCAGACTGTGCTTCACGCTGAGAGTCCAACTTGGAATGAATCTGAGTGATTTTATCCTGCAGATGCTCAGAAAACTCCTCTGCATGGCCCTGCAGGTGGGTCACTGACTGCACCTTGCTTAAGAGAGATTGAGTAATCTTAAACAGGGCCATAAGGTGGCATTCTGTGGATGCAATAAGAGCGGAGAAATATTGAAGTTTTGCTGCTCTTACCGCCACAAGGTAGGCCTTAACAGTGGCTCTAGCTTTTGTTTGGTCAGATTTGGTCTTTGTCTTTCTCCAGAGGTGCTCTAGATGTCTCTTAACACTCTATAAAAACCCTCAACAACTCTGTGAACCATGAGTAGTATCGGGTCAGATGTGGTAAGAGTGGTCGCACAGGCGCAATCCTGTCCAAGACCCCAGCCGCCTCCCTATTCCAGGCTGCAGCCAGGACCTCCACTGGACCGTGCAATAGATCCTTGGGTATAACCCCAGCTCCTTCTGGAACCCATTCAGGTCCATTAGTAGCTGGGGACAGACCAATCACATGAATCCTGCCTCCCTGAGGAGTGGGGCAGCATAAGAGAATCTCAATGCCACCAGGGGTGATCTGACCATGAGAATGTGGAAAGATCTAACTCTCCTCTCAGATCACATTGCCACTGCTCCGACAAGAAAACTAAGTCTGGAGTGAGGCCACTGTCTCGGGTCTTGAATGATCTGAAACAGGCCCATGGCTGCCATGGTAGCCATGAACTCCCAAGCTGCCTCTGAGGCACATCCCAGGGAAGGCAGATTGAAGTCCCCCAGAACCATATCCCTGAGGAACTCCACTGCCAACCCTGAGGTGGCCTCCAGCAGCTTGGTCAGGGAGGTTGTATCAGGGAGATAACTGGTGAAGAAGGAGGGGGCTCCCTCCAGGGGGATAAATGCATGTGCAGTACTGAATCGCTTTGCTTTCATCATAAGAGGCTGAGACTTGTACACCAAGTCTCAGCGTGTTTCCTTCACTCGAAGTCAGGACAGGTTGCTATGCAGCAGGGAGGCTGGAACAGCAGCAACACTCCCAACTGTTCTTTGAGAACCCAACTTGAAAAACAGTGTCTCACAGCCAGCCATTTTGGAGCAGCACCCCTGAAGGCCACTAGAGACCCTCAGATGACAACCACCACCCCTCCTCCCCTGCCCCAGAATCTCAGCTGATGCCATACCTGAAACCTGGCTGGGCACATTTCTGGGAGGGCTACCCCACCTTCTGGGCCCAGCCAGGTCACAATGATACACGCCAAGTCTGCCCCCTCCTCTGTGATCAAATCACATATGAGTGGGGCCTTGTTAACAGACCTGGCATTGAGAAGCAACAGCTGGAGACCAGGGTGCTCGAGGATCTGTTGACCAGGGCCTGGGTCTGAACCCGAAGGGTCGGAACATGCCACCAGTAATAAACACTGGGGGTGTCTTTCCTGAAGATGGCCTGCCCTTAGGTTCCCATAATAGCATCCTCTGCCCATCACCACTTCAATGGGGCAGCCTACCCCACAGCCCCAAGTTTCTAGGCTCATATGCCTCCACTCCCAGACCTCTAAAGACCCTGGGTTGAAACAAGGGTCCCCTCCCCCATGCACACATCTCTCACACTCAATCGTACTCAGGTGATGGCTGGCCCCCAGCGCACCATCTTCAGCTCTCAGTGCTGATAGGGCCTGACCACCACCCCCAACGTCCACTATGCCTCCCCTCAACCACTCTCACTGGTCACAGAAGGCGACTTCGAAGAGACTGTAGAGAGCATGAAACTATGCCTCAAGAAACAAATGCAAATACAGTCTACAGGGAAAAGAGTTCCCCAATCCAGCATGATGGTTGGGGGAGGCAAAGAAGTAATTGTGGGAAGAGGAAAAGGAATGACGTGCAAAAAGCGGTTTGTGTTTAAATGCGTCAAGAAAGGGCATCGAATTGCCAACTGCCTACAATCCATAACAACGTTGAGGAGCAAAAGCTGTGAGAAAGTTATTAAGACCCCGACCACAAAGCACAAAGGAGCAGCCGCCACTGCAAACAAAGTAAAGAGAAACAAACCCCAATACAAGAAAGAGGACTCCACTGGTGAACAATTTTTGCCAGTGGGAAACATCAGCAGCCTGTCCTAAATTGCACCGGAGGATAGGCATTTACCAAAGGGCGTGCAGACCTAATGGTGAGTGGAGATTGCCCTATCATGCAAGTAGGGGTGCAAATAGAGATGTTAAATGGGCAGGAGAAAGCAAGCCTCCTGGCAATGTTAGACTTGGGCTGCACCCAATGTTTAATTCACCCTGCCATAGTGACTGGACTGGGGTTGAACGTTCAGAAATTAAAAGTTCCCATTATTTTCAGCCAGCTGGATGGGTCCAACATGAAAGGAGGCCCTGTGGAATTTTACTTTGAGGCTGTGAAAATGTGGATAGGGACCCATCAGGAGACTTTGAGATTCATTGTGGCACCCATAGCAAACCAATCCCTGGTGTTGGGGCTGACATGACTTCAGAGGAACCCTCCATTGGACTGGGTTTCAGGCTGCCTAACATTTGCTGATGGGAGTTATGGGGGTCTGAAACAACAGTCACCAGACCCTAACTTAGAGTCATCAGCAGCCAAAACTGAGAAATGGGGGGGTGGATCCCACAAGAAGAAGAAAGCCTCATACCAGCCCAATATAGAGACTTAAAGGAAGTATATGGAGATGCTGAGTCTAATCAACTCCCACCTCATCGAATGTCAGACTGTGCCATTGAAATTGAACCAAGGGTGATCTTGCCAAAGCCAAAACTGTATTCCATGACTCACAAAGAACTAGAAGAGTTAAGAAAATTTATTGATAAAAACCTGGAGCGAGGTTTCATCTGGCCCGCCACTTCGCCGATGGCTGTGCCAGTGCTTTTCCAGAAAAAGAAGGATGGGTCTTTAAGACTGTGTACTGGCTATAGGGGTTTGAATGCAATTTGTACCAAAAATCAATACCCATTGCCTCTACTGAAGGACATTTGGCACATTTGTTGAAAGGGAAGATATTTACTAAATTGGATCTAAGGGAACTTCATTTCCAAGTACGTATCCGAGAAGGGGATGAGTGGAAACAGCCTTTAACTGCCAGCTGGGTTTTTTTGAGTATTGTGTGATGCCTTTTGGCTTACATAGAGCACCTGGGGTGTTTATGCACCTGATAAACGAGGTACTGCATGACTTCTTGTACAGGGGAGTGTTAGTCTATCTGGATGATATTTTGATTTATTATGAAACTTTGGATGAGCATGTGAAATTGGTGAGAGAAGCATTAAAGTGAATACTGAAAGTGCAATTGTATGACAAGCTATCAAAATGTGTGTTTCACAAAGAGAAATTGAACTATTCGGGTTATAGAGTGTCAAGCAAGGGAATTGAAATGGACCGTACCAAGGTGCAAGACGTACTGGGGTGGGAGCCCAAAAAATCTAGGAGACAGTTGCAAAGTTTCCTGGGGTTCTCAAATTTTTATTGGCAGTTTATCCCAAATTAGCTCAGAGAGCTTTGCCCCTAACTGACCTATTGAAAGCGAAGTATAAAAAGAAGCCTCAAAAAGCAAAAAAGCTGGGGGCAGCAGTAAAATGGACATTAGAGTTTCAGGAACCTTTTGAACAATTGAAAGCTCTCTTTACTGCTGAACCAATTTTAAAACATCCCGATCCTTTGAAGCCATTAGTAATGCAAACAGATTAGTTTTCAGATGTTGCCATAGGAAGGGTGCTTTTGAAACATAATCAGGGGGGTGGTTTAAGACCATGTGCTTACACTTCCTGAAAATTTTCAGAAGCAGAGAGGCAATGACATGTGAGGGAGAAAGAAGCTTTTGCTGTGTGGCATGCCCTATCAACATGGAGGTATTTATTGGAGGGCTCCCCCCACCCATTCGAAGTATGGACTGATCAGCAAAACCAAGAAGCTTTAAAATTGCCCAGAAAGTTTAATCCCAAACAAGTGAGATGGGTGGAGTTCTTTAGCCAATTCAACTTCATGTTGAAATACCTACCGGGGGAAAAAACTTTCTAGCAGATGCCTTGTTGAGATTGTCCCAGCACAACAGCCAGAGAGAAGAAGTAAAAGACATGGTTATTTCTCCCCAACAAAAGGGATTTGTAGCAGTAACTCAAAGTCAAAAAATAGAACCAGTCACGAATCTAGAAACAGCACTAATCGAAGAGCTCAGAGCAGAATTACAAAAGGATAGATGGTTACAGGGGAATAAAGAATCCCTAAAAGAGAATCAAGGACTGTGTTGGTGTGGAGATAGGCTGTACATTCCATCAGCTATGAGGAAAAAGATATTAGACAGGAGCCATGATTCTAAAACTGCTGGTCACTTTGGTTTCATGAAAACCTTGCATTTAATGAGAAGGCAGTTTTGGTGGCCATCAATGAGAAAAGATGTGGGAGAATGTGTAACTACATGCCCCGCCTGTGCAACAGCAAAAAGACAAGGAGGCAAGCCTAAGGGGTTATTACAAAAATAGCCAATCTCACCCAGCCATAGAAACAAATTGACATGGACGTCATAGTTGAACTGCCTGACAGCAAGAAAAAGAAAGTCATTTGTGTGGTCACAGATTTGTTTTCAAAGCAAACTCACTTTATCCCATGCACCGGGTTGCCCTCAGCAAACCAGCAAGCAAAAATGTTTATTCATCATGTTTACCATCAACATGGAGTCCCAGAGAGAATAATTAGCGATCACGATGTCCAATTCACGGCTATACAGTATTTCGGAAAGCATTTCTCAAACTAATAGGGGTAGAGCAAGGCTTAAGCTCCTCCCAGCACCCTGAGATGGATGGAGTGACTGAACTATTGAATTTTGCATTAGAGCAATATTTAAGATGTTATATAAGTTACCAACAAAACAATTGGGTGGACTTGTTACATTTTGCTGAAGTGGCATATAACAACACAGTACATCAAAGCACTGGTTTCTCCCCATTTAAAGTGGTGAATGGCCAAGAATTTGTAGCCATTCCTGAGTTGCCTCACAGTGTTCTGCAGAACCAAGCAGTCACAATCATGGCTGATGAATGGATACAAAAAATAGCTAGCAACTGGCCAGTCATGAGAGAAACCTTACAGGAAGCAAAAGAAACATACAAAAAATTTGCTGATCATAAACAATTGCCGGAATGGTCGACGTGAGTGGGGGGAAAGATTTATCTATCCATGAAATTCCTGAAATCCAATCAAACTTTAAAAAAAACTAGGTCCTAAATATGTGGGTCCTTTCCCTATTGTTAAAATTATAAATCCAGTGACTGTACAGTTAGAGCTTCCAAAGAACATGATAATAAGTCACATAACCATATCCCTCAGCCATGAAACCAGACAGGCAATCACCGCACAGTGTGGGTTAGATGAAGGCATTCAGCACCTGCAACAGACAGTGCCGAGCCACAAAAGAGAGGGTGCGAGACAGAGACAAACGGAACTGACAGACACATTCTATGGGAGGGGGGAGATTGGAGCCTATTAAACTGTAAAGTCTTGTATCTATGCTTTAATTGGTTCATTGAAGTGGAACCAGATAGCTCGCTGTAAATAAAGCTTTTACATACCCTACAGAATGTGTGTCGTAGCTTTGTTTGCCAGTCAAAGGATTGAACCCTCACAGAATGAACCAAGTCAAAATGGATAACTTACATGTAAACGACCAGTTTAATGAAGAAGATCCATGACCAGGAACTTCAGACTCTGAATACACTTGCAACATCAGGATGTGAGAGCAGAGAATCCAAAGGAAAGGGCCTGGGCTTAAGCAAACAGGAACGCACAAGGCAAAAACCCAGCCAGTTGGCCACCAGAGAATGCCAAGTCCCAATGAACTCAATTGAGCAAACATACCAGAAACAACTGGAGAGACAAAGAATCCAGTTGAAAGTCCCAACCGACTGAGAGTACGCCCCAATCCATCACCTCCAAAAAGAATGAATAGGTGACCGAAATTGGAGGAGGCATTGAACGGTACTTGGATAAGTGGGTAACAAGGGAAGGGGTTCCCACTCCCAATGAATGGTGGTGGAGCAATGAAGAGAGGCTTTGGAAGAAAAGATGGACAATATAGAGGATTGAATATCGCACCTGCAAGAAGCGGTCGATTGGATCCTCTACCTTTTAGAAAAAGAGAGGGCAACTTGTTCAGAGGCGGTGGACAAAGAGATGTTCCCAGAAAGTGAAGGGGAAGGTTTAGCCATTGAAGAAAGCCAAGAATGGGACTAGCTGGTAAGAATGTTCCCCATGTTAAGAATGTTAAGGCACATCATTCGGGGAGCGAGATTGGAAGGTAAAGTTCAATGGGGATCCAAAGAACTTGTCTTGCTTTCTAACCCATGTATAGAGGTTTATGGAAGAATATGATGAACTGTTCCACACAGAAGGCTCTAAAGTGCGGTACATTTCAGCCCACCTCAAGCAAGACGTAGTGGAGTGGTTAACGGGTCTGCATGACTAAGCGGCGGCAAAACTAGACAACTTTAATGATTTCATGAGTGCTCTGAGAGAATGATTTGAAGACCCACTAGCAAAAATGAGAGCCAGAACTAGTTTACAACGCATTAAACAAGGGAACCGATCAGTCTCTGAACATGCCACAGAATTCAGGAGATTGGCAGGAAAACTAACAAATTGGCCAAAGTCATTGTAAATTGAGTATTTCCAGGGGGGACCACAACCAGAAATCCAGGAGTGGTCTCTGGACAGAGGAAATCCCAGAAAATTTAAGGGGTGGATCTGTTTGGCCAGCGAAGTAGAGGATATGCGTATCTGCTTCAGAAGACAGCAAAGAGCCCAACTGTCAGAGAAATGGCCACATAATGCAACTTCCACTCCCAAGAAGTGAACAGACCGTAAGTCATGGGGGGAGGAAATAGAATAGCAGTTAAAAAAGGGACTTGGTTTCAAATGTGGAAAGGGGGGACATTGCATCGCCAATTGTACACAATCCACAATCCCAATGATTCCTAAAATGGGAGAAGAAAGCTCCAAAGAAGCTTGGACTAAAATACTGTATAAATGCATGGCAGCAGCTTCAAAAGAGAGAAAATTCCATGAAGCTTCTCCAGAGACAGACAGCTCTATGAGTGAGGAATTCCAGCTGCCAGGAAATGGACAGAGCCTGTCTTAAATGCCAAGAGACAGGCAACAAAAAAGAGGTGTGAGGATTCCCTGCTAAGTGAACCCTGTTCATCAATGTTAATACATGTTAAAATTGAGACATTAAGGGGCCAGGGAGGTGTAAACCTAGCAGGGTTGTTGGATTCGGGCTGTACACGATAGCTAAACCACCCCACTTTAGCTACCGGATTAAGATTAAAAGTAAAATGATTACCTGAATCCATCAATTTCATTCAACTTGATACATCAGAGATAAACGGTGGCCCAGTGGAGTACTGAACGGAAGTGGTCCGAATGAGGATAAGAACACACAAAGAGACAATGAGATTAATTGTAGCCCCTACTGCAAATCATCCCATAGTATTGGGTTTGGTGTGGTTGAACGAACAAATTCCCCAAGTGAATTGGTCAACCGGCCAGATGATTTTCAAAGACATAAAGTACGTATGAGGGAATGGAACCTGATGAACTTGGGGGGGAAATTGAACTAATAGGGGCAGCTATGTAAACAGGGGAGGATACACAAGGGGAGGAGGTTGAATTCATTCCAACCCAGTTTCTCAACCTAAAGGAAGTGTTTAGAGAAAAGGAATCTAACGAACTATCTCCCCCCACAGAAAATTGAACTGCGGTCTTGAAATGGATCCAGGGGTGGAATTACCAAAGTCCAAATTGTATTCTATGACTCCTAAGGAACTAGAAGTGCTCAGGGAGTTCATAGACAAAAATTTAGAGTGTAGTTTCATCCAGCCGGTGACCTCACCCATGGCAGCACCAGTCATGTTCAGGAAAGAAAGACGGGTCGTTGCATTTATGTACAGACTATCGAGGACTACATGCCATCAGGACATTGAATAAGTACCCCCTACCACTGATGATGGACATGTTAGCACACCTATCGAAAGGCAAAATATTCACCACCAAACTGGACCTAAGGGAAGCATATTTTCGACTATGAATTCGGGAGAGGGATGAATAGAAAACAGCATTTAATTGTCAATTTGGTTGATTTAAATATTTGGTAATGCACTTCAGATTAAAAGGCGGGGCCGGGGTCTCATGAATTTAATTAATGAGGTGTTACATGAATTTTTATATCAGGGAGTACTAGTATATCTTGATGACATTCTAATTTACACTGAAACAGTAGAAGAACATGTACAGTTGGTGTAGGAGATTTTGAAATGATTTCTGGATAACCAGTTGTATGCGAAACTGTCTAAATGTGAATTTAACAAAGGACAACTAGATTATCTGGGGTATCGGGTATCTAGAAGAGGGATTGAAATGGATCCAGAGAAAGTACAGGACATAGTAGCTTGGGAACCCACTAAACCAAAAGACAATTACAGAGTTTCTTAGAATTCACAAATTTCTATAGGTAATTCCTAAATAACTTCATGCAAGTGGCACTACCACTCACAGACCTACTCAAAACGAAAGGGAAGGGGGACTCCAAAACAAAAAACAAACTGGGGGCAAAAATACTATGGTAGAGAGAATGCCAAGAAGCATTCGACCAATTAAAGAAACTTTTCACATCAGAACCCATACAACACCTCGATCCCACAAAACCTCTAGTCATGCAAGTGGACGCATCAGATAACGGCTTTGGGTGGGATTTTATTACAGTGAGATAGCCAGGGGAAACTGAGGCCATGCATGTATCTCTCCTGCAAATCCTACAAAACTGAACCTTGTTGGCATGTTCGGGAGAAGGAAGCATATGCTGTAAAATGCGCATTAGCCACTTGGAGACTGATGGGATGTACTCTGGTTTAAAGGGAAAAACCAAGGCTTGAGAATAAACAGACAAGAGTGCAGCGTTTAGGGCTAAAAGTATTTACTTGTAGCATAAGGCAATAAATGCAGATATAGTACATTATTGCAAAAAGGAAAAAAACCAAACTTATAAGCAGAGATACGTGTATTGTTTCCAGGGCCAGAGCTCACACCATGCATAGCCTCTCATAGCTACGCACTGCTCAGTCCTCAAAAGTAGAATACACACACAAACATGACTAACAAAACCAGACAGAAGTCAAGAAGCATAGAACACCATTTTGCATGGTTAGATATTCAGTTCTTCCAGCTTTCTGATTGGCTGAAAGTTAGGTGTGACACACACCAGGCCTAAAAGCATAGGCCAAAGCACATAGTATTGGGTGGCAGTGGCTTGCATCTAAGCAAGCATGTGATCTCCCCCTCCCTGTTCTCCCAGGGCTTCCCACGAAGGCTTCAGGGGGAATTGCTCTCATGGGAAGGTTCAGAAACTAGCCATAACAATTCATATCTAATGAAGATGTAAGCAAAGCCATTCAAAGCCATGGGAAGGCTTTTTGTTATCTAGCCACCTGGCGTCACGTCATCATAAGAACGCTTTTCTCCATACAGAAATAATTTGCCAATTTCATACGAGAAATCTGACAGAGACACCTTTTAGAAGGAGCCCCCCACCAATTTGAAGTATGGACAGATCATAAAAACTTTAAAGTACTGAACATCCCACAAAAAATAAATCCTAAACACATTAGGTGAGTACAGTTCTTTAGCAGATTCAATTTCACATTGAAGTAGATAACTGGAAAAATGAATTTTTTGGATGATGTCTTATCATGGCTACAAAAGTCACAAAAGTCAGAGAGAGGAGATAGTAGATTCAATCATTCCTCATTCACAAATGGGGATGGTAGCAGTCACTAGGAGCTGGGGAAAACAATTAGCATTACCAGTAGAAGGGAAATTGTTCAATGAATTGCAGTCGCAATTGAAAACTGACAAATGATTGCAGGACAATAAAATTAAATTAACAGAAAAACAAGGGCTTTGGTGGCACAGGGAATGGTTATACATACTGGAACCACTAAGAAAGAATATTGGAAAGAAGCCACGACACAAAGTCAGCTGGCCATTTCGGATTTGTGAAAACTTTGTACCTACTTAGACAGCAATTCTGGTGGCCCTCCATTTGCAAAGACGTGGAAGAATATGTTAGGGTTTGATAAACCCAGGAATTTACTTGTAGATATAAATTATACAGAGAGGCTTGATTTCTAGGTAAAAGGTGAAATATTCTGCACAGTCACCCAATTAGCAGCCATTGTTGTAGGAATGATGTGTCATGTGTGACTCATTCAACAGGTGCTTAGAGTTAGGTTGGGTGTGGTGAATAACGAGAGTGACCTATAATGTGATTGGTCAGGCTCACTATATATGCAGAGACATTCTCATTTCCCATTATTCCCATTTTACCTCGTGAAAGCTGTATCGTTGATGGTGTATCATTTGTTACTTGTGGAAGTGATCTGTAAATACGTATGTATATAAAGTAAATAGGATATTTGATATAACTTCTGTTTGGAGTCTATGTACTGCATAGTACGTGGATCACTGGTGCCTAGGAGAGAGGCAGGCCGCTCCATCTCCGCGCGCTCCCTCTGACAGAATACATAGCTAGTTGTCCCATTTGTGCAATGGTGAAAAGAGTAGGAGGCAAGCCCAGAGGATTATTACAAAACGTAGCAAGTCCCACCCAGCCATGGAAACAAATTGCCATGGATTTCATAGTAGATCTACCAGAAAGCCATAAAAAAACAGTTATCTGGGTAGTAACAGATTTATTTTCCCAAAAAACTCATTTTATCCCTTGTGCAAGCATTCCGAATGCAGGGCAATTGGAAAAAATGTTTGTACAACATGTGTACAGAATACACAGATGTCTGGAAAGAATAATCAGTGATCGAGGCATCCAATTCACATCCAAATTTTGGAGGGCATTTTTAAAAATAATTGGAGTATGACAAGGGCTAAGCTCTGGATTTCATCTGGAGACAGATGGTGGCTGTGAATAGCTTAACCAAATACTAGAGCAATACCTTAGATGTTACATTAGTTACCAACAAAACGATTGGGTGGACCTACTTCCATTCGCAGAAGTAGCATACAACAATTCTGTGCATCAGAGCATGGGCATTTCTCCATTTCAAATCGTAAACAGACAGGAGTTTCTAGCCTTCCTAGATTTGCCCAGTAATAAAACTGAAATTAACCCTTTAGATAACTTGATAAAACACATAGTGGAGGGATGGCCAATAATAACGCTTTAACAAACAGCAAAGAAACATACAAAAAATTGCTGACTGGAAAAGGGCACCAGAATGGGTGTTGAAAGTGGGAGATGAAGTATACTTATCCACCAAATTTTTAAAGTTTACGCAACCTTGTAAAAAACTGGGACTGAAATGCCCAGGTCCTTTTCCAGTTACTAAAATAATAAACAAAGTTATGGTACAACTGCAGCTTCCTAAAAACATGAGGAGGGTCCACCCTGTTTTTCATTGTAGCCTGTTAAAACCTACAAAAAATTCAAATCAGTGGCACCCAGACAAAGTTGCACCAATACCAATGATAATAAATGGGGAACAGCATTTTGAAGTGCAAGAAATTTTAGATTCCAGATTACACCAAGGAAAATTACAATACTTCATCCAATGGAAACACTTTCATAATTCACATAGAGAGTAGGTGGAAGACCGACATGTACACGTACCCAAATTAAAGAAAAAGTTTCATAACAATTTCTTGAATAAACCACAAAGGAAGGAGCAATGATCTCGGGGAGGTGGAATGTCAGGATGGCATCCCTGCCACCTGGACATGATAAGTGACATAAGCATATTCCTCAGCCAGGACGCCAAAAGCTATCAATAGGAAGAATGTAACAACAAACCAACAAACAGGCAATCACCGCACAGTGTGGATTAGACGAAGGTAGCACCTTCAATGGACAGCGCTGAGCCATGAAAGAGAGGGTGCAAGACAGAGTGAAATGGTACTGACAGACACTTTCTATGGGACGGGGCAGATTGGAACCTTTTAAACTTTAAGGTCTTGTATCTATGCTTTACTTGGTTCATTGAAGTGGAACCAGAACACTCGCTGTAAATAAAGCTTTTACACCCTATGGAGTGTGTGTCGGAGCTTTGTTTGCCAGTCGAAGGACTGAACCCTCACACCCATGTTCCATTGCAGTCTCCTTAAACCACACAAGGAATCACCAACTTGGCATCCAGAGGGCCCCAAACCTACACCCACCATGGTTGAAGGAGGACAACATTTTGAAATGCAAAACATACTATATTCATGTTACCATAGAGGTCAACTGCAATACCTAATCCAGTGGAAATATCTACCTATGAGTTTTGCCGAATGGGTTGCCAGCAAGCACGTTCATGCTGCCGAACTCACAAATCAGTTTCACACTGAGTTCCCTGATAAACTGAAATGAGACACTTAATACTGACTAATCTAATTGCTTTTTCGGTTTATTTTACAGGTTGCAGTTTCAACCACTTTGTAGATTGATAGTCTAGTTTTGCACCTACATAATTTGCTTTCTCTGGGAAGGTCGGTATGTCAGGTTTGCACCAGTGCAAATCCTGCCATGAAGCTTTAGAGACTTTAGAAAGATGCGTGTTGGCAAGATGGAGTCTGCGTGAGGGGGGAGAGCATTCCAGTGGAGATGGTTGCAGACTGTTTTACAGCACACCAAGGTTTTTCACCTGGGGAATGTCTCAGAGACAGGCACCAATGGTAAGGTGACTGAGATTGAGTGGGAAAGGAAGGAGGGTTTACATCATTGAATGGCAGAGGCTGGCATGGTGGCAGGAGGAAAGAAAGTTCAACTTTTTGACGGGAACTCTCATTTGGGTCTTTATCCATGCTTTGATTTGTATATCTTTAATAAAGCTTTCTACTGCATTTAAAACGAAGTGTATTGAGGAAGACTAATTTGGAGATTTAGAATCGAAGACATCACAAAATCTTTATTAGGAATCAGTAACATGAAACATAGTCAAAGCCCAGAATGAGGTTTTCCTGCCCAAAACACTGAATAATTCCTTCTCCCCCCTCCGTGCCAACCCCTCCTACTGATGAGGCTATCACATAGTACTTTCCCACTCAACATCTCACGCCCTCCCATCCTGTAGTCAAGTCCCAGACATTCCCAGATGGTACGGACAAAATGACCTTAATGCAAGCTTCTTCTATAAACAATCCCCAACTGCCTTTGCTGGAACGTTACTCATCCTCCCCTCACCTCTCATACTCCATTGCTGCTGACACATGTCTTACATACAACCCATGGCAGGACTTCACACTTTTGTGAATCCTGGCATACCGACCTCTCAAGGAATAGAACTTCACCCCCAAAGAACCAAAAGAAGATTACAATAAAGAATGCATACAATTTGATTAAGTTTAGAATAAAGATAAACAAGCATGGCAGTTTCTATGTTCACTTTGGTTTGTCAGGAAATTGAGTGTGAAACAGAGTTGTAAGTTCAGGAGCGTGAACGTATCAACTAGCAACCAATTTGCTGAAGGTTTTGGGAAAGAGTTTCCATTGAATCAGGTACTGCAGCTCCCCCCTCTATGTCATCTAGAGTCAAAGATCTCTTGTACCTCAAAGTGTTGCTCCCCCTTAATCATTATAGGGGTTGGGGAAGGTTGTTCTGGATGCCAGGTTTCTGATTCCCGGACTGGTTTTAGCAAGCTGCAATGGAAAATGGGGAGAATTCTTTTCATATTCTTAGGCAATTGCAATTGTACAGTCACAGGATTTATTATCTTGGTGATAGGGAATGGACCTATGAATTTAGGACCCAGCTTTTTAGATGGTTGTGTGGATTTTAAAAACTTGGTTGACAAGTAAACCTTTTATCCCACTTTCATCGGCCACTCTGGTGATCTTTTGCAGTCAGCAAACCTTTTGTATGTTTCCTTTGCTTCCTGTAACGTTTTTTTCCACTACAGGCCAGCTGTTCACGATTCGTTTTATCCATTCATCTGCCATAACCAGATCCGTTTGACTTTGAGGCAGTTCTGGTATGGCTACAAACTCCTGCCCATTCACAATTTGGAATGTAGAAAATCCAGTGCTTTGATGCACAGCATTATTGTATGCAAACTCAGCAAAACATAGTTGTTATTGTTGTTGTTGTGTACTGGTCAGTGACCGTAATAAACTAGAATGAATGAATGAATTGTTGTTGTTGTTCAGTCATTTAGTCGTGTCTGACTCTTCATGACCTCATGGACGATAGCACGCCAGGCCTTCCTGTCCTCCACTGTCTCCCGTAGTTTACTCAAATTCATGTTCGTTACATCGGTGATGCTATCTAACCATCTCATCCTCTGCCATCCCCTTCTCCTTTTGCCTTCAGTCAATCTACCCAATCATTTTGCTGATAACTAATGTAACATCTCAAATACATTTCTAGTACAGAGTTCAGATGTTCAGTCTATCCATCCGTCTCAGGAAGATGGGAGGAGCTTAATCCTTGCTCCGCCCCAATCAAATTAAGGAATGCTTAATGGAATTTAATTTAATTTAAGAAGTGAACTGGATGCCCCAATTGCTGATTACTTTTTCCGGGACCCCATGCAAGTGATAGACATGTTGTATAAATATTTTGGCTTGCTGGCTCATTGTAGGTAAGTTAGCACATGGAACTAAATGAGCTTTCTTTGAAAATAAGTCAGTTACAACCCAAATCACTATTTTCTTTTTATTTTCAGGCAATTCAACTATAAAATCCATGGCAATCTGTTTCCATGGCCGGGTTGGGCTCGCCACATTCTGTAATAGTCCTTTAGGTTTACCTACTTGTCGTTTTGCCACTGCACATGTTGGGCAACTGTTTACATATTCTCCTACATCCTTCCTCATGGAGGGCCACCAAAATTGTTGTCTCATTAAATGCAATGATTTTACAAATCCAAAATGGCCAGCTGATTTAGCATCATGACTTCATTCCAAAATTTTCTTACGCATAATCTTTGGAATGTACAACCTTGCCCCACTCCACCAAAGCAGTTGACTTTCTGTTCAAGACACTTTGTTTGCTTGTAACCACTCATCTTTCTGTAACTCAGCTTGCAGCTCATGAATTAGCCCCCCTTCTAAGTTCATGACTGGCTTGATATTTTGAATCTGTGTTACTGCAACCAATCCCAGTTGTTGGGTTGGAATGATAGAATCCACTATTTCTTCCCACTGGCTATTATGTTGTGGTAATCTCAATAGTGCATCAGTCAGAAAGTTTTTCCCCCAGGCAGATATTTCAGCATGAAGTTGAACTGGCTAAAGAATTGTGCCCATCTTAATTGTTTGGGGTTTAATTTTCTGGTTGACTTTAAAGCTTCTAGGTTTTTGTGATCTGTCCACACTTCAAATGGATGAGGGGTCCCTTCTAATAAGTGACTCAATGTAAACAAAGCATGCTGTACAGCAAAGGCTTCTTTTTCCCAGACATGCCACCGCCTCTCTGTCTCTGTGAATTTATGGGGAATGTAGGTGAATGGCCGTAAAATACCCTTCTCATTGTATTGCAGCAGGATTTATCCCACAGCCACATCTGATGGAGCAGTCTGTATTTATTTATTTTATTTATCAAATTTCTATCACCGCCCATCTCCCCCTGAAGGAGGGAACCTGGGTGGTTTATAATAAAAACAAAATTTAAAATTGAATACAAACTATCAATAATACAAATAGAAGATAGAAATATAAAATACAATGAAATCCAGAAGGTGGTAAGTTCTACTTCCATCTGTAAGTGTGTGAAGAGCCAGACTAGTGCCCCAGACATCCCCAAGAATCACTATCCCCCTCCCTACCCAAGGCATAATGGCAAAACAAGGTCTTCAGTTTTTTATGGCAGTCCAGGAGAGATGGGGCTTGCCTTACCTCCACAGGAAGAATGTTACACAGGGCGGGAGCTGCTGCAGAGAAGGCCTGCTTCCTGGACCCTGCCAGATGGAATTCTCTTACAGATGGGGTCCATAGCATGCCCTCTCTGCATGACTGGGTGGGGCGGCTCGATGTAATGGGGATGAGATGGCCCCTCAGGTAACCTGGACCTATTCCACGCAGGGCTTTAAAGATAATGACCAACACCTTGAAGTGGACCCAGAAGCAGAGTGGAACCCAGTGCAGCTTGCACAGCAAAGGTTTTATGTGTGCCAATCTTGCAATACCTAGAATTGTCTGCATGGTCACATTCTGGATCAGTTGTGGCTTCCAGATACTCTTCAAGGGTAGCCCCATATAGAGCGCATTACAATAGTCTAAATGGGAGATGACCAGGGTATGAGTGACTGTTCAAATGGTCTTTTGATCCAGGAAAGTGTGTAACTGGCACACAACACGAAGTTGAGCAAAGGCCCTCCTGGCCACGACTCCCACCTGCTCTTTCATCAGGAGTCATGAGTCCAGGAGGACCCCCAGATTCCACACCAGGTCTGTCTGGGGCAGTGCAACCCCATCCAGAACTAAAGATGGTAAATTACTGGATACCGAGGGACCATTAACCCACAGCCACTCTGTCTTACCAGGGTTCAGCTGAAGCCTGTTGTTCCCCATCCAGACACCCACAGCCCCCAGGCACCTAGAGAGGGCAGTCACAGCATCAGTTACTTCTACCGGGATGGAGATGTATAACTGAGTATCATCAGCATATTGATGATTCCTCATCCCATACAGATGGATGATCTCACCCAGAGGTTTCATGTAGAAGTTACAAAGGAGCGGAGAGAGTACCGAACCCTTCAGAACTCCATAAAAGGAGGGGCTGCGGGCTTGATCTCTCACCCCCTATCAACAGCTATTTGGACCGGCTCTGGAGGAAGGAGGTGAACCAGCGCAAAACCACGCTGCCCACACCCAACTCCAACCATGGTTGATGGTATCGAAAGCCACTGAGAGGTCAAGAAGAGCACAATGGATGCACTGCCCCCATCCTGCTCCCACCAGAGAGGCAACCACATGGTATCACCATAGCACATAAACTAACCAAAACCCTTCAGAGCATCTTAAGTAACCCAAAAGACCCAGTAGCCAAAGAAGAAAAAAACATGAGTTATCTACAACATACAGTGTAAGGACCTTAGAAGCCACTATGTAGGACAGACTGGCAGAAGACTAGCAGAACACATCCATGAACACAAACTAGCAGTCAGAAGACATGACCATAACCGCCCAGAGTCCCCTTGGGGGAGATGGTGTGGTGATAAAAGTCAAAGTATAAATAAATAAATAAATGATGAAAACTCCTTAATCTCACAAGACATGGACAGACTCAACCATAATTTCAACTGGGAAACTGAGAATTTTAAACCAAGCCAAATCCAAACACACTAGAGAATTCCTGGAAGCTTGGCACTCAGACAAAGCAGCCATCAACGGACACATAGAGGTAAACAACATTTACATACCATTCATAAGAGACAATAGAAAAGCCAAAATACCAGAACACCTCCTTGCCAGCAATCAATACCCAGATATGCAAAGATTAACACCAAGATTAGCACCAGAGGAACAATCAAACAGCACAATATATCCTAATTTTATTTATTTTATTTATTTATATGTCAAATTTATCACCACCCATCTCTACATCCCCTTCATGGATCACTGCCTTGTCATGGCGAAGGGGCTTGCGTAACTCAATGAAGTCAGGTCAAGACAGACAGCTCATGATGGAGAGTTCTGACAAAACGTGGTCCACTGGAGGAGGAAATGGAAAACCACTCCAGTATCCTTGCCAAGAAAACCCATGGACAGTATCAAAAGGCTAAAAGATATGACGCCGGAAGATGAGCCCCTCAGGTAGTAAGGTGTCCCAAATGCTACAGGGGAAGAGCCGATGGCAATTCCGAGTAGCTCCAGAAAGAGTGAAGTGGCTGGGCCAAAGCTGAAAGGACGCTCGGTTGTGGATGCGTCTGGAAGTGGAAGGAAAGTCCGATGCTGTAAAGAACAATATTGCATAGGAACCTGGAATGTAAGATCTATGAGTCAAGGTAAGCTAGATGTGGTCAAACCTGAGATGACAAGATTGAACATCGACATCTTGGGAATCAGCGAACTAAAATGGACAGGAATGGGTGAATTTAATTCAGGAGACCATTATATCTACTACTGTGGGCAAGAATCCCTGAGAAGAAATGGAGTAGCTCTCATAGTCAATAAAAGAGTGGAAAAGGCAGTACTGGGGTACAACCTCAAAAACGACAGAATGCTTTCAGTTCGAATCCAAGGCAAACCATTCAACATCACAGTAATCCAAGTCTATGCCCCAACCACTGATGCCGAAGAAGCTGAAGTTGACCGGTTCTATGAAGACCAACAACACCTTCTAGAACTAACACCAAAAAAAGATGTCCTTTTCATCATAGGGGACTGGAATGCTAAAGTAGGAAGAAAAAAATAACCGGAATAACATGCAAGTTCAGCCTCGGAGTACAAAATGAAGCAGGGCAAAGGCTAATAGAGTTTTGTCAAGAGAACACGCTGGTCATAGCAAACACTCTTTTCCAACAACACAAGAGATGACTCTACACATGGACATCACCAGTTGGTCAGTACCGAAATCAGATTGATTATATAATTTGCAGCCAAAGATGGAGAAGCTCTATACAATCAGCAAAAACAAGACCTGGAGCTGACTGTGGCTCAGATCATGAGCTTCTTATCACAAAATTTAGGCTTAAATTGAAGAACGTAGGGAAAACCACTAGATCACTCAGGTATGACCTAAATCATATCCCTTATGAATATACAGTGGAGGTGAGGAATAGATTTAATTGATTAGACCTGGTAGACAGAGTGCCTGAAGAACTATGGATGGATGTTCGTAACATTGTACAGGAGGCAGCAACTAAAACCATCCCAAAGAAAAAGAAATGCAAGAAAGCAAAGTGGCTGACTGATGAGGCTTTACAAATAGCTGAGGAAAGAAGGGAAGCAAAAGGCAAGGGAGAAAGGGAAAGATATAAGCAACTGAATGCAGATTTCCAGAGAACAGCAAGGAGAGATAAGAAGGCCTTCTTAAATGAACAGTGCAAAGAAATCGAGGAAAACAATAAAATGGGGAAGACTAGAGATCTCTTCAAGAAAATCGGAGATATCAAGGGAACGTTTTGTGCAAAGATGGGCATGATAAAGGACAAAAAAGGCAGCGACCTAACAGAAGCAGAAAAGATGAAGAGATGAAGAAGAGGTGGCAAGAATACACAGAAGAACTATACAAGAAAGATCTTAATATCCCTGATAAATACGATGGTGTGGTCACTGACCTTGAGCCGGACATCCTAGAGAGTGAAGTCAAGTGGGCCTTAGGAAGCATTACTAACAACAAAGCTAGCGGAGAAGACAGTATCCCAGCTGAGCTATTTAAAATCCTAAAAGATGTTGCTGTTAAAGTGCTGCACTCAATATGCCAACGAATTTGGAAAACTCAACAGTGTCCACAGGATTGGAAAAGGTCAGTTTACGTTCCAATTCCAAAGAAGGGCAATGCCAAAGAATGTTCAAACTACCGTACAATTGCGCTCATTTCACATGCTAGCAAGGTTATGCTCAAAATCCTACAAGCTAGGCTTCAGTGAACCAAGAACTACCAGAAGTGCAAGCTGGGTTTCGAAGAGACAGAGGAACTAGAGATCAGATTGCCAACATTCGCTGGATCATGGAAAAAGCAAGAGAGTTCCAGAAAAACATCTACTTCTGCTTCATTGTCTATGCTAAAGCCTTTGATTGTGTGGATCACAACAAACTGTGGCAAATTCTTAAAGAGATGGGAGTACCAGACCACCTTACCTGTCCCCTGAGAAACCTGTATGCGGGTCAAGAAGCAACAGTTAGAACTGGACATGGAACAACCGACTGGTTCAAAATTGGGAAAGGAGTACAAC
Source organism: Charina bottae (assembly GCA_023362775.1). Classification (NCBI taxonomy): domain Eukaryota; kingdom Metazoa; phylum Chordata; class Lepidosauria; order Squamata; family Charinaidae; genus Charina; species Charina bottae. Next base: position 28,561,103 of record JALMGJ010000002.1, on the reverse strand, counting down.
AAGGCTGTATATTATCACCCTGCTTATTTAACTTATATCAAGAGTACATCATGAGAAATGCTGGGCTGGAAGAATCACAAGCCGGAGTTAAGACTGCCGGGAGAAACATCAACAACCTCAGATATGCAGACGATACCACCCTAATGGCAGAAAGCGAAGAGGAACTAAAGAGGCTCTTGATGAGGGTGAAAGAGGAGAGTGCAAAAGCTGGCTTGAAACTCAACATTAAAAAAACTCAGATCATGGCATCTGGCCCCATCACTTCCTGACAAATAGAAGGGGAAGAAATGGAAGCAGTGACAGATTTTATTTTCTTGGGCTCCAAGATCACCGCAGATGGTGACTGCAGCCATGAAATTAAAGGACGCTTGCTCCTTTGGCAAACCTAAACAGCATATTAAAAAGCAGAGACATCAGCTTGCCGACAAAGGTCCGTATAATTAAAGCTATGGTTTTCCCAGTAGTAATTTGTGGCTGTGAGAGTTGGACCATAAGGAAGGCTGAGTGCCGAAGAATTGATGCTTTTGAACTGTGGTGCTGGAGAAGACTCTTGAGAGTCCCTTGGACTGCAAGGAGGTCAAAGCAGTCAATCCTAAAGGAAATCAACCCTGACTGCTCATTGGAAGGATAGATGCTGAAGCTGAAGCTCAAATACTTTGGCCACCTAATGCGAAGAGAGGACTCACTGGAAAAGACCCTGATGCTGGGAAAGACTGAAGGCAAAAGGAGAAGGGGACGGCAGAGGATGAGATGGTTAGATAGCATCACCGATGTAATGAACATGAATTTGAGTAAACTCCGGGTGACAGTGGAGGACAGGAAGGCCTGGCGTGCTATGGTCCATGAGGTCACGAAGAGTCGGACACGACTAAACGACTGAACAACAACAAATCTCTACAAAGTAGACTCTAGTAGTTCCTAATCAAGGAACTATTAACTCAGTCAATCAACCAAGGAGCAAACAACAGCCCGGTCAAGGAACTCTTAAGGGGAGAACAACACCCCCACCAACGCAAGCAGGACAAGTCATGGTATATAAACAGAAATCAAGTTCCACTCTCTTTTTGCACTGAAGATGTTGCCTAGTGTGGCAATGAAATGTCTGCATCAAAACAACAAGGCTCAGAGAGCACCAAGGACTCCACACTATGCTATCAACTGATGCCAGAGTAAAGAGAGAAGTATTTGCATGCATTTCAAGTTTCCTTGAAGTTCCATCATTTGGCCCATTTTATTTGTTGATATGCACCAAGGCCACATTTGGACTTTCTGGAGACTTTACAAACTGGAATTACTTCAACATCCATTCTTACCTGTGGGATTTTGTAGATGCCCAACATTGTTGTAACATGATGAAAGAGCTCAGAATCAGTCCCTTCAAGCACTGTCAACAGATGTTTTGTTTTTCCACACCTGTAGTTTGGGACATTCTCCTGGTGTGTAGAAAGCAAGTCCACCATGGCCTCATATGTAATTCTTGCACTGAAGAAGTTCTCATAGATGCTGTAGCCCAGGGTGATATTTTGGAGCAGCCTAGGACTCTGATTGATCTCATGAATGGCAAATAAGAAAGGTAAGATATGGCTGAAGCTCATACTCTTGATACTACAACAGAAGGGATATCAATAGGTTTTCCTCTTCGGTTTATAAAGATGGGGGGTAGGGGCATTTATAACAAATCAATTTGGTTTCTGTCTTATGACTATGCTAAGAACTATTCAGAAATCCACAGTCTGAAATCAGTGGAATAATGATGGAATGGATCTGCCTAAAACCTGTAAACTTATCTGGTTGATCTCATGAAGGGCAAAGATGGGTGAACCAGCGCCTCACCGTCACAACATTGGAATGCAAAAAAATTGTCAGGCACTCATTTTTCCATTAAAAAATAGCTAATTCCTCTGCCATTTAATTCCAGGTCCTTTCACCTTTATTTCTAGGTGATCAGTTTCTCTGGACGTTCCTATCAGAACAGTCCCACTGATACCAGTGGGAGCTTCTTTCCAAGACAATTAGCTGTATTATTTTTTCTAACGGGTAACTTAGAGGAATACTCCTCCAGCAAAACTAATATATTTTTTATTAAGGAATGAAATGGATCAAGTATCTGTACACCTGTAGTTTGGGACATTCTCCTGCTGTGTAGAAAGCAAGTCTACCATGGCCACTGGATGCATTGATTCATTAGGGAAAACCATCCCCAAATCTACAGACTGGTTTCTATTTAATATGTCTATTTTTGGAGGATATGTTATCTATGCAGTCCTTGGTACTCTCTGAGCCTATTTCATCTAGGATTTCTTTGATTATCAGTTATATGAATATTTGAAAGGAACTATTCTGGCAAAATACGCCCATTCCTGGACTGCTATGCCCTCCGAACGGTCACTCATGCCCTTGTCATCTCTCATACAGACTATTGCAATGCGCTCTACATGGGGCTACCCTTGAAGAATATCCGGAAGCTACAGCTGGTACAGAATGCAGTCGTGTGGGCAATTTTAGGTGTACCAAGATGAGCACGCATAACACCTTTGCTCCTTGAGCTGCACTGGGTGCCCATTTGCTTCTGGGTCCAATTCAAGGTGTTGGTTATCACCTTTAAAGCCCTACATGGCATGGGACCAGGATACCTGATGGACCATCTTATCCCCATAGCATCGACCCACCCCACCCAATCATGCAGAGAGGGCTTGCTACGGACCCCATCAATAAAAGAACTCCATCTAATGGGGTCCAGGAGGCGGACCTTCTCTGCAACAGCGCCCGCCCTCTGGAATATCTTGCCCCCAGAGTTGAGGTGGGTTTCCTCCCTCCCGGTCTTCTGGAAAAATCTGAAAACCTGGTTCTGCCACCTAGCATGGGAAGAAAAAGGTAATAGCTCCTCCTGGGGATGGGTAGTATCATAATACCCTCCCTACTTTTTGAGATTAATTTGCCAGATTGGATTTTATATTTATATTTATTTATGTCATATTGATAATTGTAATTTATATTGTATTTTAATCTTATTTTTATTGTAAGCCGCCCAGAGTCCCCTGTTGGGGGAGATGGGCAGTCATATAAATTTAAAAAATAAACAGACAAACAAACAAATAAATAAATATATTTTGACCTTTGTGTTTCATTTATTGTTTGCTGCTTTGAATGCCAATTAGCTTTGTCTCTTAAGCTATTGATTTATACTGAAAAATCTCTCATGTGGTCCTGTTGCACGTTGGGTTGTCACAATAGGCTTTACTTGGTTACTCAATTAAATACCTCCTGATTTTGCTCAATATACTCTAACACCAAATGGACTGCCCCAAGTCTTCTTTTTTCTAATAGCTTCCCAATCTCCTTATTCAGAGACTTAAAAGGCCAGGTTAAGAACAGAATATCATTGAGAAAGACTATGAGTCAACTCTGACTTGATTACCCCTAGAAATGATAACCTCACTATCACCAACGAAGGATCTAGTTAGTCCTGTGCCCCATCTAAGGCAGCTAGAAGTTCTCACCCCTAGAAGGGGCTTCAGCTTGAGATACTGTAACTCTCTTCCTTTGCCTGTTCTTGATGGAAGAAAAGAGAAGAACCTTCTTGCAGAATAATGCTCTGTGATTTTGGGCAGGTTGAAACCCTTCAACTCTGTCTTTCATTATTGCTCATTTCATAGAGAGATTCAATTAGCTCTAATCACCCCAAGGCTCACCAGACTGGCAGGCTGTGCTTATGGCTTTTATGTATTCTGTTTCTTATTGTTCTCCTACGGTAACATGTCAAGTTGCTGCATTTTGTGCACCATCTTGTAAAATTCATAAGGAATTATCTAAGAATTAGTTAGATGTTACATAGCCTATATTTAGACATTTGCACTGTTGTATTGTTAGCTCTTACATGTAGTTATTTATTTAGTCATTTGACATTATACCATTTACTGCTATATCTTAATATTCCTTTGGCATTGAATAATATTTTTGTTTTTTGTTTTTATCTTATTTTCAGATACAATATTGAATGAATTAACATTCTACAACATTTCACCATATTCAACAGTAGATGGTGATTCTGTTATGTATCAATGTTAATCAGTATATAATTCTATGCTATTAATACTGATTTTAATTTTTAGTTACTTTCTTCATAGTCTGCAAGCATTTATTTTTTTTCCAGAAAGGAAGGTTTTCTTTTAATGCTAGTTTATGCTTGGCAATGATGAAAATGAAATATATAACATAAGAGTATAAAGGTCAATATGAGGTACATAGAATTTAAAGTGACCCACAAGCCATCTTACAAAAAAAAGCTGAAAGCCAGTGGGGGAGGACTGTGCCCACTTGCCCAGGAGGGGAAAGATGATTGATTGATTAGAGATAGAGGTAGAGGTAGAGGTAGAGGTAGAGGTAGAGGTAGAGGTAGAGATGATAGAGAGAGAGAGAGATAGACCGATGATAGATCGCAGTGCATGCAACCCCCTGCCAAATTTAAGCCTTTTCCTTAAAGTAAATAAAGAGGAAAAAAAGTTAACCGAGACCAAGTACCAGGAAGTGGGAACCTCCCTATTAAAAAGAAGACAGTGGAAAGGATAATATTGATCCCCAGGGTTAAGTAAACATCAGGAATTACCTGTCAAATCTATTGCTTGGCGGCTTAAAGAAAATGTATGGATAAAATACAGTGCTAGATGTAGATATGATTCCACTAACGAGGAAGTCTCCCGGCTTGTAGTAATTAAATACGTATTCTTCCTCTTTTTGTACATTCAGTGGACATTTGGTCCTCAATGTTCCACAGGGAAAATAGGACACCAGGAAAAGCAGCAGCAGCAGAACTTCACATATCATGATGGAGATCTGCTATTGTTCTCTGAGACCAGCCCCACTGTCATTGGCTTCAGAGCTATCTTAAGAGAAGCACAATTCTCTTGCCAAGGGGCACAGATGCGTTGACTTGATCAAGAGGATAAGAAATATAGTCTGGTACCCGATCTGCAACAGGAAGCATTATATTTCAGACTGGCATAGTCCCTGCCAACTTGAATCCTGCCCGATGCTCTCCATAATCCTTGTGGTAATTATGGACCAGATTTTCAGGTTTTTTATAGGAGTTACTAAATATTTGTCAAGTTTTGTTGATGAGAGTTATTAAGTATCCCTACCTTGATTTCAAAATGACCGTGGGTGGAAGGAATCCCAAAGGCTTTGGATGGAAGAAGAAGAAATCACAGTGATTTTGATAATTAGACAGGGAATGGGGATCCCAGCTGAGCTTCTGTATGACTTCATGTGCTGGTCTGGGAAAAACTATGTGTGACTCATGGGCATAGTTCCAAGTTAAGAGTCATCAAGAAAAAAACTCAGGAAACTTTTTATTCCCTTTACGTGAGAAACTTATTCTTGAGATACAAGTTACAGTACACTCTTCCATCAGCAGGGCGGGGTTCTCTATAGTGTGCTTTGCTTCCCCCTGGGGCGTCCAAGAAGGAAAAAAAATGTCCCACCTCTAATTGTGAACCTATGGTAGCTTTTACTTGGGACCCTCAAAACCCCTGAAGAGACCCATGACACAGTGTGATAGAAACCTTACATGATACTCAGTATTGACTGAATACTCCAGGAACCAAACTCACTCTCCTTGCTCAAATGTGCTTATTCTATTGTCTCTTCCAATGTCTCCTGGAACTGACTGCTTGCTTCTGCCTTTATGGTCAGGTCCTCAATAGGCATCAGGCGCAGCCCAAGAATGACCAAGAATCAGTCCAGCCAAATTTCAGTTCTTTTATTTGCTCACACCCTATAGACAGAATCTTGCCAGAATAAAGCTACTGTACCTCACCCAAGGGGAAATAATCTGAGAAAGCTCTAGGGCGGGGCTATTCTGAATCTCTTGGTTTTCCCACAACTGCCCCCTGGACTATGTCTCCTCTTATCTCTTCCACCTTCTTGGAATCTGCTCCCTCCTTCCTGAGAACCAGCAGCACTGCCAAAATCCACCACAATAGGGTCTTTTCTTCCTCTTCTCCTAGTATCTTTCCCCACCTCAGTTAGATCTCTCCTCTGGTGCTCAAGAATGGTAAATTTTCATTTCTTCACCAGTTTTTATTGACTCAGCTGCTAATTGTTGCTCTGGTATTTTTTGCACAAAGCCTTCTGACTTCTTGGTTTTACCTCTTGTTCATGAGTAATCTTTTGGCCCACCCAGCTAGTTCCTTCCTTCCTTCCTTCCTTCCTTCCTTCCTTCCTTCCTTCCTTCCTTCCTTCCTTCCTTCTTCCCCTTTCTCCCTCTTCCCACTGTGACATCCAAAGTTCAGGTCTTCAATATGTTCCTGAGCCAGCTCTCCCCACTAGTCCCCAATCAGTTTCATTCCCTCCATTCTATCCCTCCTCCCTTTGACTTCCCTTTGGTGCTGAGTCTAGTTAAAGGATAAGCTGCAGTTAGCAGGTTTTGTGGGTTTGAAGACCTTCCTTATCTCTTCTCAAAATCTGTAGCTACTACCCAACTTAGATTCCATGTCTTGCCTCCTCCTGCATCCTGCAAGTAACAACTTTCACCTTTCTTGCTTTGCATGCAACTTTCCTGCAACCTTGGGATGTCTTAATAAAACTGAATATTACAGAACTAGCCAGAGTAAACAGTGTAATTCCTCCCTGTCCTGGTGTGAATGACGCACCTTCCTCAATTCAGATCAGATACTCCAGAATATCTATATCCAGGGGAAGTCAAGCAATCTTTATGTTTACAATATCCATGAAATCTAGGCCTATTCCTTCAACTTCTCAGTCAGTTTTTGAGTGATGAGCTATCAATTAGTACATAAGAACAAGATTGCGGCCGTAATCCGGCGCAGGTTGCTGCTCCAAGGGGGAGATTCCTGATTCCGCAAAACCCTGCCCCAACCCCTTGTTTGGCTGGTTGAGGGTTTTGGGAAGGATTTTTGGAGGGTCTCCATACCTGTATTGGGGCTGGATGGACCCCCCTGGTGGGGCGCGATGAAGTTGGAGGGGCCTGTGCAATGTGAGCCTTGGCAGTGCGGCAGAGCCGAACGTTTGAGGTTGGGGCACTTTTTGGGCCAGTCTCTGGAGCTCTCTGGTCAGGGCAGTGGGAGCAGTGAGCAGCGCAATGGATTCCGGCGATGCAGGGAACCCCAGGGTTGGCCTTGGCAGGGGGGCGGACACTGGGTGTGCAGCGAGCTCCGGCACAGCAGCGGGTGAACCTCGATGGGGAGGAGCCTGATGGGGCAGTGGATTGGCCTGGGCAGCTTGGCCAGTCTTGAGGGCATGGTGAGCACCGGCACAGCATGTCCCTGGGAGTGCGTCGGACCCCAGTTATGTGAGCAGGCCTCAGCAGTGCGGCAGACCAACCCAGATGGTGCGGGAAGCCTCAGTGTGGCAGACGGGCCTCGGTGGTGCAGACTCTAGCAGCGCAGTGGACCTTGGGAATGACAGAGGGGCCTTGATGGGACAAGCCTCAGTGGCATGAACAGTGGGCCTTGGCAGCTCAGTGGACACTCACCCCCTGAGTGAGAGACAAGGGTGGGGAGTAATGGATGAGGTGCCCCCTGCCAACCAGTGAGAGAAGTTGAGCGGGGGCACAGTAGAGGGGATGGCTGAGTGATGGTTGGGCTCTAGCAGTGCCTAGAGCAGAAGCTGCAGTGCTGGGGGACCCATCATTGCCCTGTGGTTGACTGTTGTGTGTAAGGATATATGAATGGATGGAGGGACCCCTAACCACAAATTTTAAGGGCCCGGAGTGGGGGGTAATTGGATCTAGTGGTTCTGGGGTCTGTAGGGTGGGTAATGCTATTGAGGTGGTGATGGGCCAGGGACGCTATGATGGGAGCCAGAGGGGTGGCCATCTTCGGGGAAGACCCCCCCCCATTGTTTGTTACCGGTGGCTTGTTCTGTCCCTCTGTGCTCAGACCAAGGCCCTGGACAGGAGACTCGTGGTGGCCGTGGTCTCTGGCTGTTGCTTCTCAATGCCAGGTCAGTTAATAAAAAGGCCCCTCTCATATGTAACTTGATCACAGAGGATGGGGCAGACCTGGCGTGTATTACAGAGACCTGGCTGGGCCCAGAAGGAGGAGTGGCTTTATCAGAGATGTGCCCAGCTGGGTTTTGGGTTTGGCACCAGCTGAGATGCGAGGACAGGGGAGGAGTGGTGGCTGTTGTCATCTGTGAATCTCTAATGGCCTTCAGGGGTGCTGCTCCACAAGTATTCGGATGTGAGATCATGTTTTTCAAGTTGGGCTCCCAAGAACAGTTGGGAGTGTTGCTACTGTACTAGCGTCCCTGATGTGTAGCAACCTGAGCTGATGGAGGCCATCTAAGGGTTGGCAGTAGTAATTCCCAGACTTATGGTTCTAGGGGACTTCAACCTGCCATCCCTGAGACGTGCCTCGGAGGCAGCTCAGGAGTTCATGGCTACTATGACGGCCATGGGCCTGTCCCAGATTATTCGGGACCTGACTCAAGACAGTAGCCGCACACCAGACATGGTTTTCTTGTCAGAGCAGTGGCAATGCGATCTGAGGGGATAGTTACATCTGTCCCCATTGTCATGGTCAGATCACGCCCTGGTGACCTTGAGATTCTCCTATGCTGTCCCCCTTCACAGTGAGGCTGGACCCATTCGATTGGTCTACCCCCAGTGACTGTAGGACCCAGTAGGTTTTTAGAAGGAGCTGGGGGTTATACCCGAGGATCTACTGCATTGTCTAATGGAGGCCCTGGCTGCTGCCTGGAATAGGGTGGTGGCTAGGGCCTTGGACAGGATTGCGCCTGTGTGACCTCTCTTGTCCAATCGAACCTGACACCCCCTGTGGTTCATGGAGGAGTTGAGGGTTCTGAAGATGATTAAGAGATGTCTAGAGCGTCGCTGGAGGAAAACAAAGACCGAACCCAACCAAACACAAGCTAGGCTGCTATTAAAGCCTACCTTGTGGTGGTAAGAGTGGTGAAACGTCAATATTTCTCTGCCCTTATTGCATCTGCAGAATGCCGCCAAGTGACCCTATTTAAGGTCACTCGATCCCTTCTGGGAAAGGGTGGCCCAGTGACCCAACTTCAGAGCTGAGCTGAGGAGTTTTCTGAGCATCTGCAGGATAAAATCACTCGGATTTGCTCTATGTTGGACTCCAAGCATAAAGAAGGGTCTGTGGAGATGCTGAAGGAACATACTTACTGTGTTATCTGGGAACTGTTTGATCCTGTTTGGCCTGAGGAAGTGGACAGGATCCTTGGGATTAGAAATACCACCACTTGTCAACTAGTCCCATGACCCTCCTGGCTAGTGAAACAGCTAGGGAGGTGACATGTGGTTGGGTCCAAGTGATGGTAAATACATCCTTGGGAGAGGCGGTGTTTCCAGCAGCCTTTAAGGAAGTCCTGGTACACCCCCTCCTGAAGAAAACATCGCTGGACCCTACCATGCTGGACAATGTTTGTCCAGTCTCCCACCTCCCCTTTTCGGGGAAGGTGGTTGAGAAAGTGGTGGTGTTGCAACTCCAGAGGGTTCTGGATGAAATGGATTATCTAAACCCCTTTCAGTCAGGTTTCAGGCCCGAATATGGGATGGAAACAGCATTGGTTGCACTTATGGATGATCTCTGGCGAGAGCGGGATGGACGCCATGCATCCATCCTTGCTCTTCTTTAACTCTCAGCGGCTTTCAATGACATTGACCATGTTATCCTCTTGGGGCAGCTCAGGGAGTTGGGGGTGGGCGGCATGGTTCTGTACTGGTTCCGATCCTACCTCTGTTAAAGTTATTTGGTTAAAGTATTCTATGCAGAATTAAACGCATGGCATTTCTTCCACTGATTCTGGCCAGAGAGTGGAAAAGTACAAGTTACAAGTGAAAACAATTTACATTGTTTTCTGCAGTGAAAGTTTGGTTCTCAAAACATTTGAGACGTAATCGGCAGATGTCCCTCTAGCTAGACATAATAAACCCTCTAATCACGATTGTTCTCAAGAGAACTGTAGCCCGAGGAAAGGCCAATACACAACACTGCCATCGTGTGACGCCTTATAGTAAGTACAATTACTACCCATGTAGTAAGATGTAGTGAGATGCCCATGTTTGAACCAATCAGATGTGAGGTATGAACCATGGGTATTCCTTCATACTTATGTTCTCACTTATGTTCTTTATATATGCTTTCTGTTCTTTATGTAGGCTGCTATCTACATGTACTTGTATCTGAACTGTAACCATGCCTGGTCTTTGCACAGACCATGATGTTTTTCTTTCCTCACTTCTGGTGATGGAACTCTGCTTATGCTTTGATTTTACCTTTTTGCAATAATGCACTATACATCCATTATTGCCTTATGCTATCAATAAAGATATTGTTAGCCTTACAACACGTTGTGTTTGGATTACTTCAAGCCTGAAACCCCAAATAGTTAACCATCATCTAACAGGTTATGGGCCCAGAGAGAATTTTGCGTTTTCTTTGCTGCGCTGGATCTAGCTGTAACAACGGGGTTTGTTTTTAAGGCTGCATTTTGAAGTAAACGTGTTTTCTTTGAGTGGTCAGCATGGCTGCTGCTGCAGGGCTAACCAGTCTGCCCTTTGAGCGTTTGAATGGCACAAACTATCGGACTTGGTGTGTGAAGATCAAGTCTTTCTTCCGAAAAGAAGGTTTGTGGAAGTATGTGAAAGACGCACCTCCAGCTGGTCCCATTACTGATGAAGTGCAGTTGTGTTTGGATCGTGCTTATGGCAACTTGATTCTGGGACTGGAATCATCACAGCTACTGGATATCAGTAATTTGGAGACTGCACATGCCTGTTGGGAAGCTCTTAAAGTCCTTTATTCCAAGCAAACCTCTGCTGCCATTGTTGGTCTATCACGTCAGCTTTACAACTTGAAGCTGCAGCCCGGTGGAAACGTGATGACCCACCTCCATAAAATCAAGACTTTGTTTCTTGAACTTGAGGACCGGGATGTTGTGATCCCTGATACCCAGAGAGCTTGTATCATCCTGTCAAGCTTGGACAAGAGCTTTGACATGCTCATCGAGGCAACTCAGACGTTGAGGCCCCAAGACCTAACTGTGGATTATCTTACAAATCGGCTGAAAGAAATCCAGCAAGCTCGTGATTTGGAGAAGATGCAGAGTAAGTCATCTGTTGCTGTTCCTGAGGCTTCAGCTCAGCGTTTTCCAGTTGGAACAGAGGCTGCGTGTGCTGTGAGGAGATGTTTCCGGTGCAACTCGACCCAACACTTCATGAGAGACTGTCCCCAGCCACCTAGCCCAGCCGGTAGAGCCAGTGGAAAGAGGTTCGTGCGAAAGAAGGGGAAACAAGCGCCTAGACAACGTACCCAGGTGTCTGCTTTGCTCACGGCTGTGAGTAGACATTCCCCAGAGACTTGGCTTTTGGACTCAGCCTGTAGCCAAATCATTGTCAACAATGAACAGTTGTTGTTATCAAAAAGCAAGCCTAAAGTCCAACTGGTTGCTCTGGCTGATGGATCTATGGCTGATGTGTCCTTTCAGGGTGAAGTATACATTCCTTGTTTGGGGATAAATGTGCAAAATGTGTTGTGTGTACCTACAATTGACTTTTCCCTCCTTAGCGTTCCAGCCCTGGTAAAGTCTGGTTATACTGTTGTGTTCAAGGGTACTGGATGTTCTATTGAAAAAGATGGGATAGAATGTGCTAGGGGGAGGTTAGTGAATCAATTGTATGAAATGCTTCCTAAGCAGGGGATTGTGTCAGGAAATTGTATTTCCAATGTTCCCCCACATAACAAATGCATTCACTATTATCACAGAGTTCTGGGACATCCCGGGTGGGGAAGTTTGTCCCAACTGGCCAAGGTGTATCCTGAGTTAGGATCCAAAAAGTGTGATGACTTTCTTGATTGTACTGTGTGCAAACAATCTAAAATTAAGGCTGCTCCTGTTGCTAGAAGAAGTGACCGGGTGTCAACTAGGCCTTTTCAGTTGGTTCATGGAGACTTAGCCGGCCCCAATGCTCCTAGTGAAGGGGGGGCGCGTTTCATGTTCCTTTTGGTGGATGACCATACTCGCTATACGTTTTGTTATTTGCTCAAATCTAAAGCGGAGGCTTTTGCTCGCTTTAAGGAGTTTGTTGCAATGGTGGAGAGAAACTATGGCTATCAAGTAGGTCAATTTCAATCGGATTGTGGAGGAGAGTTTCTAGGCCATGAGTTTCAGAATTGGCTTCGTAGAAAAGGAATCTCCCATAGACTTGCCAATGTTGGTGTTCCTGCTGAGAATGGAATAGCTGAAAGGAAAATTGGTGTTGTTAATACCATTAGAAATAGCCTGATGCTAGATGCCCAGGTGCCAGCCCGTTTTTGGGGTGAGGCTACCATGACTGCAGTGTATCTGACTAACAGGGTGTGGAATTCAGCTGTGAATGAAGTTCCTTATTTCCTTTTGTTTGGCAAGCGCCCTTCGCTGAAGCATCTGCATGTTTTTGGAACATTTGCATATGTGCATATTCCTAAGTCTCAGCGAAGGAAGAACCAGCCAAAAGCACAACGCTTAAGGTTTGTTGGTTATTCATCTAGATCTAAGGGTTACCATTTTTCTGCAGGCTATGGTCGTGTGGTAGTCTCCAGAAGTGCTAATTTTGAGCACCCTACTGGTTGGGATAGGTTGAATGCTAGTTCAGAGGTATTGTTGCAATCTAGTGTACAGCCAACTGTCCATGCTCCTGTGGCTGGACAACAACCGGTTCAGCTGCCTTCTGGTTCCCAGTCTCCTAGTGTGGTGAGAGGATCCCCTCAGGTGAAGGAAGAGGAAATTTCACCTGAGCAAGTTCAGGATCTGAAGGGGGAATCAGGTAGTGAAAAGGCAGAGGACAGTGATGAGGAAGAGGCAGTGGTAATTCCTCGTAGGTCTGCACGCTCCACAAAGGGTGTGAAGCCTGACAGATTTGTGATTCAGCAGGTGAGAGTGTGTCAGATTACCTGTGAACCTCAGTCTTTCCAGGAGATGTTGCTTCTGCCTGTTGAAGAGCAAGAGAAGTGGAACACAGCGATGGATAAGGAGTTTGAGGCATTAGTGAGTCAAAAGGTGTTTGAGGTCACTGATTTGCCCCCATCCCAGAAAGCTGTTGGTTCCAGATGGGTTTTCAGAAAGAAGCTTCTTCCTGATAATACAGTGCAGTACAAAGCCAGGCTTGTTGCTCAGGGATTTGCACAGGAGAGGTTTTTGAACTATGATCTCACATATGCACCCACAGCTAGACCAGAGTCTTTACGTATAGTACTTTCTCTGGCTGCACAGCGTGGACTTGTTGTCCATCATTTTGATGTTGACACAGCATATTTGAATGCAGAGCTCCCTGAAACTGTGTACATGAAGCAGGCTCCTGGCTATGCTTGTGACAATTCTCAGAAGGTGTACAGACTGCGCAAGGCGCTGTACGGATTGAAGCAGGCCAGACGTTGTTGGCATCAATGTTTAGATAAGGCTTTGTTAGAGCTAAAGTTTAAGAAGTCTGTTGCTGATCCTTGTGTGTATATAAGAGGTTCTGGAAGTGATTACACAGTGTTGCTAACGTATGTTGATGATTTTTGCCTAGCAACTGGTTCTTTGCACCTTGTACAAGAGTTTGCAACACAATTGAGACAGTACTTCCAATTGAAAGACCTAGGTGAGCTGAAATACTATCTAGGTGTTGAAGTCACTAGAACTCAGAGTGGTGAGTTCTATCTGAGTCAGAAGAGAAAAATTGACCAATTGTTGAGTCAACTTGAAATGTCAAATGCAAAACCAACCAAAACACCAATGACTCTTGATTTCCTAAAGGGTGATGCATGTGAGGAACCTTGTCCTCAACCTACATTGTATCACTCAGCTGTAGGAAGTTTGCTACACTTAACACAATGGACACGCCCTGACTTAGCTTACTCAGTTGGAGTGCTTAGTCGTAAGGTTGCCAAACCATCCATGCGAGATTGGAAAGGATTAAAGAGGGTCCTACGCTACCTTAAAGGCACAGCTGTTTTTTGCCTTAAAATATCAGCCACTAAGGCTGAAATGCCTGTGATTTATTCTGACAGCTCTTTTGCAGAAGAGGGAGACAGAAAGTCTGTGAGTGGTTTTGTTTGTTTGTTTGCAAATACACCCATTGCCTGGAGAGCAAGAAAACAAAACACAATTGCCGTTTCCACCTGTGAAGCCGAATTTTACGGCTCTCAGTGAGGCAATCAATGAAATGTATTGGTTAAAACAATTGTTTACAGATTTATTTGTAGATATAAGCTCACCAATAACAATGTATGAAGATTCCCAGGCCTGTCTATCTCTAGCTGCTTCGGAAAATGTCAATAATCGCACGAAATACATCCATGTGAAATACCAAAATGTAAGACATGCAATTCGGGAAAAATTTATACAATTAGAGTATTGTCCATCTGAGCTAAACATCACAGACGTTTTCACGAAAGCACTTTCTCCTACAAAGCATGCAACCATGGTAACCAGATTAGGACTAGAGCAAATGTGTCTGAAATAAAATCATTTGTGTCTCTGTGTGCTTTTGAAATAACAGTTTTCCCCCACAGCGTTTCAAAAATCCATGCGGAAGGGGTGTTAAAGTTATTTGGTTAAAGTATTCTATGCAGAATTAAACGCATGGCATTTCTTCCACTGATTCTGGCCAGAGAGTGGAAAAGTACAAGTTACAAGTGAAAACAATTTACATTGTTTTCTGCAGTGAAAGTTTGGTTCTCAAAACATTTGAGACGTAATCGGCAGATGTCCCTCTAGCTAGACATAATAAACCCTCTAATCACGATTGTTCTCAAGAGAACTGTAGCCCGAGGAAAGGCCAATACACAACACTGCCATCGTGTGACGCTTTATAGTAAGTACAATTACTACCCATGTAGTAAGATGTAGTGAGATGCCCATGTTTGAACCAATCAGATGTGAGCTATGAACCATGGGTATTCCTTCATACTTATGTTCTCACTTATGTTCTTTATATATGCTTTCTGTTCTTTATGTAGGCTGCTATCTACATGTACTTGTATCTGAACTGTAACCATGCCTGGTCTTTGCACAGACCATGATGTTTTTCTTTCCTCACTTCTGGTGATGGAACTCTGCTTATGCTTTGATTTTACCTTTTTGCAATAATGCACTATACATCCATTATTGCCTTATGCTATCAATAAAGATATTGTTAGCCTTACAACACGTTGTGTTTGGATTACTTCAAGCCTGAAACCCCAAATAGTTAACCATCATCTAACAACCTCAGGGGCTGGTCCCAATCGGTGGTGACAGGGAGTGAGAGATCTGGCCCGCGGCCCCTACTTTGTGGGGTGCTGCAGGGTTCGGTGCTCTCTCCACTTCTTTTTAACATGTACATGAAACCGCTGGGTGAGATCATCTGTCGCCAAGGGGTGAGGTACCATCAATACGCTGATGATACTCAATTATTCTTCTCCATCCTGGGTGACGTAAGTGAGGCTGTGACCACCCTTTCTCGGTGCCTGGGGGCTGTAGGAGTCTGGATGGGGAACAACAAGCTTCAGCCTGTTCCTGGTAAGAAGGAGTGGCTGTGGGTTTGGGGCTCCTGGGTATCCGGGAATTTGCCATCTTTGGTTCTGGATGGTTCTGCACTACCCCAGTCAGACCCGGTGCATAACTTGGGGGTTCTCTTGGACTCACAACTTCTGCTCAAAAAGTTTGCTTCTGGGTCCAATTCAAGGTGTTGGTTATTACCTTTAAAGCCCTACATGGAATAGGTCCAGGTTACCTGAGGGACCGTCTCGTCCCCATTACATTGACCTGACTCGATCATGCATAGAGGGCATGTTGCGGGCCCCGTCTGTAAGAGAATTTCATCAGGTGGGGTCCAGGACATGGGCCTTATCTGCAGCAGCTCCAGTCCTCTGGAATATCCTTCCCACAGAGGTACAGCAGGCACCATCTCTTGTGGCTTTCCGAAAACAACTGAAGACCTGGTTTTTCCAGCTCACTTGGGGTGGGAGGGGAAGAAGCTGGCACCCTAAGATGGCCTTGGATACACATGAGTGGCATTAAAACTGTCATTACCATCTGGATTTTATTTTATCTTTTTTATTCTTTTATATTTATATTTATATTTATATTTGATATTTATTATGTATTACCATATTTTAATGTTTTATTTTTATTGTAAACTGTGTAGAGTCCCCCCTTGGGAAGGAGATGAATGGTGGCAAAATTTGACAAACAAACAAACAAATAAAGCCAGCCAGCCAGCCAGCCAGCCAGCCAGCCAGCCAGCCAGCCTTCATATGTTGGAGGATACAGTGCCCAAGAATCAATGCAGATTATTACTGGATTCCGGGCAATGTGATCACTTTGCTAGTAGAAAACAGCTAACAGATTATTGAATGTTCTGGAAACAAAGCTATAGAATAAGTCCCCTCAACTCCTGCTATACAGCTTCATCCTGATAGGTGTTCTTGGGAGGATAAATATAGAAGTCTTCTAGTGTACACTAGGAGTATGTTTTCCCAGCAGGGTAAGCCAAGGAATGAAGGTCATCCCACCTGCAAGCAAGATGTGCAAAAAGCCTGCCTCCAGGTCTGCAAAGGAGTGAGACAATCCTTATTATTCTCTCCTTATTTACTCACCCTATGTGCTGAATATATGTTGAGGGAGGCTTGATTGGAAGAAGATGATCATGGCTTTAAAACTGGAGGAAGGGACATCAAGGTGTGCTATGCTGATGATAGTATAATTTCTCAAAATGCGAAAGTTCTGAAAGCTCTAGTAATGAGAGTCAAGGAGCATAGAGGAAAAATGGGACTACGATTAAATATATAAGACCAAACATAAAACAGCAGGTATGGCAACCAATTTTAGAAGATACTGAAGTGTTAAATAGCTTTTGCTTTTTACGGTTTTTTATTTAAAAAATGTCAAGACAATAAAAGTATAGAAAATTACTGGTTAAAATGAGTGGGCATATAAATGTGTTAAGTCACTAAATAACGAAATGAAGGCAGAAGAACCCTCAATGTGGCAGATTCTTTTCAGGATCTGTGAAGACCACACAGACAAAGAGGGAAGTTTTGTCTTCCTTGGTTCTAAGGGAGGATTTATTTTTCAAAAATAAGTTTTTTTCCAAAAAACAGGATAGCTTTTTTTTTTTGGGTAAATATTCTCTCCCCAAATGCCTATTTCTAAATTTTATCTACAATGCAATATGGAAAATGTCAAGGTAAAACTCATTCAAACAGTATGACTGAACCTTCTAATTTGAAGAAGCTGCTGTTCCTGTGCATCATCAGTGAGTTTTCTATGGGTTTATTATAAGTTTATTTTTAGAGGTGTCTATGAGGTTACTAAGGGGCGTGGTTGCTCAGCGGGTAAGACACCAGGCTTGTTGATCGGATGATCGCATGTTAGGAGGTTCAAATCCTTAGGCCCGCATGACAGAGTGAGCTCACGCACTCGCCCCAGCTCTTGCCAACCTAGCAATTCGAAAGCATGCAAATGCAAGTAGATGAATAGGTACCACTTTGGTGGGATGGTAACAGCGTTCCGCGCATGTCATGCGGCCACATGACCACAGAAGCGTCTTCAGACAACGCTGGCTCTTCGGCTAACAAACGGAGATGAGCACCATCCCCTAGAGTCAGACACGACTGCACAAATGTGCAGCGGGAAACTTTACCTTTATGAGGTTACTATGTGTCTCATCCTTCTGGGCCTGGGAGGTTATCGATTCCTAAGTACATCATTCTATTTTTATTTTTATTGTTTTTGTTAACCCTTAACCTATCATTCTTGTATAATTCCTTTGTTTGTGTGTCCTCTCCCCCTTTTTCTTTTATAGGAACACTTGAATTGCCCTCTCCTATATTAATCCTCCTCCAGCAAAGGAGATTGTTACCTTGTCGTGGTGCTGGAGCTTGAGCACCTCAATGAAACCATGAGCTAAATCGTGAAGGGACACCCAAGACGGGAAGGTCGTGGCAGAGAGGTCAGACTAAATATGATCCCTGGGGAAGGTAATGGCAACCGACCCCAGTATTCTTGCCATGAAAACTAAATGGATCAGTACAACCAGAGATATCTCGGTATACCATCGGAAGATGGGACTCCCAGGTTGGAAGATGGTCAAAATGCTACTGGGGAGGAACAGAGGATACGTTCAACTAGCCCCAGATGTGATGACGCAGCTAGCTCAAAGCCGAAAGGACGGCTAGCGGCCGACGGTGCTGGTGGTGAACGACGAATCCGATGTTCTAAAGATCAACACACCATAGGAACCTGGAATGTAAGATCTATGAGCCAGGGCAAATTGGATGTGGTTATTGGTGAGATGTCAAGATTAAATATAGACATTTTAGGTGTCAATGAACTGAAATGGACTGGAATGGGCCACTTCACATCAGATGACCACCAGATCTACTACTGTGGACAAGAGGACCACAGAAGAAATGGAGTAGCCTTCATAATTAATAATAAAGTGGCTAAAGCAGTACTTGGATACAATCCAAAAAACGATAGAATGATCTCAATTCGAATTCAGGGTAAGCCATTTAACATCACAGTGATCCAAATATACGCCCCAACCACAGATGCTGAAGAAGCAGAAGTAGATCAGTTCTATGAGGATCTGCAGCACCTACTGGATAATACAACAAAAAGAGATGTTATTTTCATTACAGGAGACTGCAATGCTAAGGTGGGTAGTCAGACGACACCTGGAATTACAGGCAAGCATGGTCTGGGAGAACAAAATGAAGCAGGACATAGGCTGATAGAATTTTGCCAAGACAACTCACTGTGCATAACAAACACTCTCTTCCAACAACCTAAAAGACGACTTTATACATGGACTTCACCAGATGGTCGACACCGAAATCAGATTGACTACATCCTTTGCAGCCAAAGGTGGAGGACATCTATACAGTCGGTAAAAACAAGACCTGGAGCTGACTGTAGTTCAGATCACGAACTTCTTATTGCAAAATTTAGAATCAGACTAAAGAGAATAGGGAAGACCCACAGATCAGTTAGATATGAGCTCACTAATATTCCTAAGGAATATGCAGTGGAGGTGAAGAATAGATTTAAGGGACTAGATTTAGTAGATAGGGTCCCGGAAGAACTATGGACAGAAGTTCGCAACATTGTTCAGGAGGCGGCAACAAAAAACGTCCCAAAGAAAAAGAAAACCAAGAAGGCAAGATGGCTGTCTGCTGAGACACTGGAAGTAGCCCAAGAAAGAAGGAAAGCAAAAGGCAACAGTGATAGGGGGAGATATGCCCAATTCAATGCAAAATTCCAGAGGTTAGCCAGAAGAGATAAGGAATTATTTTTAAACAAGCAATGTGCGGAAGTGGAAGAAGACAATAGAATAGGAAGGACAAGAGACCTCTTCCAGAAAATTAGAAACATTGGAGGTAAATTCCAGGCAAAAATGGGTATGATCAAAAACAAAGATGTTAAGGACCTAACAGAAGCAGAAGAGATCAAGAAAAGGTGGCAAGAATATACGGAAGATCTGTATAGGAAGGATAATAATATTGGAGATAGCTTTGACGATGTGGTCAGTGAGTTAGAGGCAGACATCCTGAAGAGTGAGGTTGAATGGGCCTTAAGAAGCATTACTAATAACAAGGCAGCAGGAGACGACGGTATCCCAGCTGAACGGTTTAAAATCTTGCAAGATGATGCTGTTTTGTTTGTTTTATTGACTATTCTAAAACCTTTGACTGTGTGGATCATAACAAATTGTGGCAAGTTCTTGGTGGTATGGGGATACCAAGTCATCTTGTCTGCCTCCTGAGGAATCTGTATAACGACCAAGTAGCAACAGTAAGAACAGAGCACGGAACAACGGACTGGTTTAAGATTGGGAAAGGAGTACGGCAGGGCTGTATACTCTCACCCTACCTATTCAACCTGTATGCAGAACACATCATGCGACGTGCTGGGCTTGAGGAATCCAAGGCTGGAGTTAAAATTGCTGGAAGAAACATTAACAATCTTAGATATGCAGATGATACCACTTTGATGGCTGAAAGCGAGGAGGAGTTGAGGAGCCTTATGACGAAGGTGAAAAAAGAAAGTGCAAAAGCTGGGTTGCAGTTAAACCTCAAAAAAACCAATATTATGGCAACCAGCTTGATTGATGACTGGCAAATAGAGGGAGAAAAAGTGGAGGCAGTGACAGACTTTGTATTTCTAGGCGCAAAGATTACTGCAGATGCTGACTGCAGCCAGGAAACCAGAAGACGTCTACTTCTTGGGAGGAGAGCAATGGCAAATCTTGATAAAATAGTTAAGAGCAGAGACATCACACTGACAACAAAGGTCCGCATAGTTAAAGCAATGGTATTCCCTGTAGTAACCTATGGCTGCGAGAGCTGGACCATAAGGAAGGCTGAGCGAAGGAAGATAGATGCTTTTGAACTGTGGTCTTGGAGGAAAATTCTGAGAGTGCCTTGGACTGCAAGAAGATCAAACCAGTCCATACTCCAGGAAATAAAGCCAGACTGTTCACTTGAGGGAATGATATTAAAGGCAAAACGGAAGTACTTTGGCCACATAATGAGAAGACAGGATACCCTGGAGAAGATGCTAATGCTAGGGAAAGTGACGGACTTGACCGTGAGGGAGCTGGGGATGGTGATGGCTTCATACGAATTCATATGAATGGATTCCTCCACTAGCTTGTAAAACCAGTATTTTTCCATACCCCTCTGCTGTGAATGTTCTCAAAATATTCCACCAGTAAACACCAATGCAAATCTTACTGCATTGTTAGGTTAAAATGTCCTGACCCACATATAGCCAATCAGAATGCTGAAACAAGTGTATACCTCAGCTATGAACTATGGGTCTATACTCTTACTCTTACTCACCCTCTCTTCTTCTTGACTGCTATCTGTCATGTTGCCATGTTCTTTGTTCCTGAACTGTAACTATGCCTGGCCTTTGTATGGGCCATGATTTTTCCTCACATCTGCTGATGGAACTCTGCGTATGCTTTGTTTTTTCCTTTTGCAATAATGTACTGTATATCCATTATTGCCTTATGCTAGAATAAAATATTGTTAGCCCTACACGCTACACGTTGTTTGGATTACTCTGCGCCTAGAACCCCATAAAGCCAGCAATATCCCACACCTACGAGGAATGACCACTGCGCCTTCCTCATCACTGTCTTCTGTCTTTTCACTACCTGACTCCCCCTCCAGGTCCTGAACCTGCTCAGGTGAAATTTCTTCTTCCTTCACCTGAGGGGACCTTTTCACCACACTAAGAGACTGGGGAACAGAAGTTATCTGGACTGGTTGTTGTCCATTTAGTGGAGCATGGACAGTAGATGTTACACTAGATTGCAACAACACTTCTGAACTAGCATTTAACCTTTCCCAACCAGTAGGATGCTCAAAATTAGCACTTCTGGAGATAACCACTTGACCATAGCCTGAAGAAAAACGGTAACCCTTAGTTCTTGATGAATAACCAACAAACCTTAAGCGCTGTGCTTTTGGTTGGTTCTTCCTTCGCTGAGACTTGGGGATGTTGTAAGGCACTCCATCCGATATCTGTAATCTCCCTACTCTAGAGTAACTCACAGACGCATGAGTTCTTAGAAGTAGGATAGTTTATTACAGGATACAGAAGCTAGCACGAACAAAGACTGGAATGGCGATTCTGGGAACAAGCAGCATATTTAAACCTTTCCCTCCCCCAGGGTCCTTTGCTGCTGACACGTGTGGTCAGGTCTACCTGGTTGCTCCGGCAACCGCCTCCCAGATGTGTATTCCCGTGCGTCGGGTGGATTTCAGCTTCGCACCACTTCCAGTCTTCTGAGGAGCCCTTTGTCTGCCTGCCCTTTTGGCAGAGATCGGATGATCTCTGACATGCTCCCGCCCCAAAACTCACCCCCCCGGTTCAGTGGGGTTTGTCTGGGAATTCTTTATGGAACTTCTTGACTAATTTAGGGGCGCGTGTGTGTTTGGCGCTGACCCATTCCTTGTCTCCAATTGGTAGGTGTTGCCACTTCACTAGGTACTGTAGCTGCCCCTTGTGTCGTCTGGAGTCCAGAATTCTATCAATCTCGAAATGTGGTTCGCCCTCCACCAACACTGGGAGGGGGGGTTCCTCTGGTTCAGGGTGCCAGTGTTGTGAACTGTGGTGTTGTTTCAACAAACTGATGTGGAACACAGGATGCACCTTTCTTAGCGCTTTTGGCAATTGTAATTTTGCCGCTACTGGGTTGATCACCTCAATGATTGGGAATGGACCTATGAATTTTGGTGCCAATTTCCGTGATGGTTGTGTTGTCCGCAGATTTTTTGTTGACAAATACACCTTGTCTCCTACTCTTAATTACCATTCTTCCCCCCTCTTACGGTCCGCATATTTTTTGTAACTAGCTTTGGCTTCCTTCAATGTTTGCACCATGACTGGCCAATTGCTGCTTAGTTTATCCATTCATCCGCTTTTAGGGGTTGTGGCAATTCCGTGTTGTGTGACATGGCCAGTTCGGGGATAGTTACAAAGTCCTGCCCTGTGGCGACTTTGAATGGTGAAAACCCCGTGCTTTGATGTACCGCGTTATTGTAAGCAACCTCTGCGAACGGCAACAGTTCCGCCCAATCATTCTGTTGGTAGTTAGTGTAACATCTAAGGTATTGCTCCAATGTAGCATTCAGGCGTTCGCTCGCACCATCTGTGCAAGGATGGAACGCACTGCTGAGCCCCTGTGCCGCTCCAATTAAAGTCAAAAAAGCCCGCCAAAATTTGGAAGTAAAAGTGCTGCCACGATCGCTGATTATGCGTTCCGGCGTTCCGTGGGCTCTATAGATGTGTTGTATGAACAGTCTAGCTAGTTTTTGAGCATTCGGTATTCCTTTGCATGCAATGAAGTGTGCCTGCTTGGAGAATAGATCAGTGACTACCCAAATTGCCGTGTTCTTTTTGCTCACCGGCAAATCTACTATGAAGTCCATGGCAATTTGCTTCCATGGCTGTGAGGGGTTTGCTACTTCCTGCAGCTTCCCTGTAGGTTTCCCAATTTTCCTTTTGGCCATTGCGCACACTGGGCATGAGCGCACATAGTCTTTAACATCAGTGCGCAAGGATGGCCACCAAAATTTGCGTCGGATTAAGTGTAGCGTTTTTACGAAGCCAAAATGCCCTGCCGTTTTGTGATCATGATGTATGGTTAAGACCTTTTGCCTTAAGGGCTCAGGGACATAGGCTTTGTTGTCCTTCCACCCCACTCCATCCTTCTCCACTAGGTTCTGTTTGTTCTCTCCTCACCAGGTGTCCGTTACTGTTGCCGCCCGCAGCTCGGCTGTCCACGGGTCGCTTTCAGCCGCACGCTTCGCGGTGCTGCGGGTGATTGCCATGTTGCCCTCCCCCCTCCCATCTGTTATTGCTGAGCTCTGTGCCTCAACTGGCTGGGAGGGGATGATGGATTCGATGACCTCTTCCATTTTGCTCTCATGTTGCAGCAAGCGTGATAACGCGTCTGCCAAATAGTTTTTTCCCCCAGGAAAATACTTCAACGTGAAGTTGAATCTGCTAAAAAATTCTGCCCACCTGAGGTGCTTAGGGTTCAACTTCCTGGGTGATTTGAGAGCTTCCAAATTTTTATGGTCCGTCCACACTTGGAATGGCTCTGCTGTGCCTTCTAAGAGATGTCGCCACGTGCTTAGGGCATGTTTGACAGCGAAAGCCTCTTTTTCCCAAATATGCCATCTTTTCTCCGTCAGGTTAAACTTTCGGGAAATGTACGCGCATGGCCTTAATTTCCCCGTGTCATCCTCCTGCAAGAGTATGGCCCCCACTGCACTAATAGATGCATCTGTGTGTATCACAAATGGTTTGTCAGCTTCTGGGTGCTTGAGTATGGGTTCTTTTGTGAACATTTCTTTTAGGCTATCAAACGCTGCCTGGCATTCCTGTGTCCATACGAGTTTCGTGCTCGGTGATGGGGCTTTCGCGTTTGCTCCCTTGCCTTTTGTCTTTAATAGGTCAGTCAGGGGCAGTGCGATTTGTGCGAAATTCTGAATAAATTGCCTATAGAACCCCACAAAACCGAGGAACGCTTGCAGCTGTCTGCGAGTGCGGGGGGGCTGCCAGCCCAAGACCGCTTTGACTTTCTCAGGATCCATCTCGATGCCCTCATGTGAAATGCGATACCCCAAGAAGTCTAGTTGTTCCCTGTGAAATTCACATTTCTCAAGTTTTACATAAAGCTTAGCCTCGAGTAATTTCTCAAGCACCCTCTTAACCAACTCCATGTGTTCCTCCAGATTTTCAGAAAAAATCAGTATGTCATCCAAATATACAATTACCCCTTTGTACAGAAATTCATACAATACTTCGTTTATGAACCTCATGAAGATTCCCGGTCCCCCCGCAATCCCAAACGGGAGCACCCTGTATTGGAAGGAACCCAATGGGCAATTGAATGCAGTTTTCCATTCGTCCCCCTCCCTTATGCGAACACAATAGTAAGCTTCCCTAACATCTAGTTTTGTGAAAATTTTCCCCTTAGATAGCTGAGCTAACATGTCTTTCAGCAACGGGAGAGGGTACTGTCTCGTAACCGAAATTGCATTAAGACCCCTGTAGTCAGTGCAAAGCCGGAGGGACCCGTCTTTTTTCTTCCTGAACAATACCGGGGCTGCAAGGGGGGAGTTGGCTGGCTCAATGAACCCCCGTGCCAAATTTTTATCTATGAATTTGCGCAATTCTTGCAGTTCTTTTTGCGTCATGGCATACATCTTGGGCTTGGGAAACGGTGCCCCTGGGATGAGGTCAATGGTTGCGTCTGACTGCCTATGGGGGGGTTCTTGCTCACATTCCTTCTTATCGAATATCTCTGCTACCGGGAGGTATTTCTCCAGAATTGTGCTTGTGAGTGTGCCACCCCCTTGGTCCTGCTCCCCCTCCTCAATTTCCATCCCCGTTGCCCCCAGCTCAATGCCGCTAGGTGTGCTCTCATTGTCCATCTCGTGATAAGTCCCATCCGTAAAGTCCAAATCTCCTGAGACCCAATCCACCTTGGGGTTTCTTGCCCTCAGCCATTTCAGTCCTAACACAATGGGTCGTGTTGCAATGGGAGCCACTAGGAACCGCAAAGTCTCTACATGAGTCCCCAAAGTCATTTGCAGTCCTTCAGTGTAGAACTCCACTGGCCCCCCCCCTTCAGTTCCGACCCGTCCAATTGGCAAAATGTGATGGGCGTTTTGAGCTTAAACAGGTCCAGTCCCATCTTTTCAGCTACGTTTGGGTGCATTAAGTTTCTAGAGCAACCTGAGTCTAGCATTGCAACCCCCACATACTTTTTCCTCCCACCCAAAGTCCTCAACTGTACCTTTAGGTGCATTGTTGGGGTGTTGCGACTACTTCCTTTGCGCCCCTTTGTGGAGGTCTGTCCTGTGGCGCTCATCAGAACAGACCTGGCTCATTTCCCACCGTCTGGATTTCAAAGTCAGAGTCATCGCTGTCTTCTTCTAGGCCCGGATTCTGCCATGGGTTCACGGTTGTCGCAGCCGCTCCTTTTCCCTTGATGTGTGTTGTTTTGAGGGTACATCTGTTAGCTGCCTTTTTCGCCGGAGGTTTTTCCTTAACGCTTGTTTTCCCCTGAGGGCAAGCGCTAATTCGGTGTCCCTCCTTCCCGCAGCGGAAGCACAGTCCCTCTCTTGCCCGACGGTCCTTCTCCTCTTCCCAATTCCGCTGTTTCACGTTCGAGCGAGGCTAGTTAATGAAAGTCCCCTCGTTCCTCTGCCTGGATTGTACGTTTCTGATACTTTGTAACTGTAGTCTGTTACTCTCAATTTTCCCAGCTAATTGGATCCACCCCTCTAAAGTTTCAGGGTCATCTCTATCTAAAGCCTTTTCCAGTAAGTCCTGTTTTAGGCCATATTGAAAGTGTTCTATCTTCATCGATTCTGGCCAGTCCGGCAGATAGGATAATAATCTTTTAAAGTCCATAGCATATTCAGCTACTGTCCTAGTTCCCTGCCTTAATTTCCGGAGTCGGGCCCTAGCTGAGACTTTGGTCAGCATATCTTCAAACCGTTTCCGGAGGGCATACATGAACTCTTGGAAGTCCCTTAGTTCCCTAGCCCTCCTGTCATGAAGTGTTACCAGCCAGTCCCCTGCCTCACCTTCCAGAAAACTGGAGACATATCTAATTTTGCTCTCTTCCGTTCGGAAGGTGTATTCGAATTCGCTCATGAACCCTTGTACGTGAGTCAAGAAGCATGCTAAATTCTTGGGGTTGCCGTTGAATTTCGTTTTTAGTTCACCCATTCCAAATGGTGTATGTGCCCCCCCTAGGGTCACGAACTGGTTGTATGACGGGGTCCTGGGTGCTCTGTTGTAGGGGTAAAATTCCTCCTCTTCACTTTCGATGTCTCCCTCTCCCTCGGGTGGCCCCAGGTTCAGTTCCCGCCCTTTGGGTTTATCTACATTGTCCATTACTTTCCTAAAGGCAGCGCCCAATGAGTCCATTTTATTCATCAACATTCCTATATTTAACTGCACATTGGACATCTGTTCCTCCAACCTTACGATGCGCTGGGTTGGGGTGACCTTCTTCTGGTTTCCTTTTGCCCCTTTCTCCGCTAGCCCTTTGCCTACAGCTACAGACCATCCCTCTAGCTCTGGTTCGGTGCTGCTTTTCTGAATAGGGGTATTGGTTACCTCGATATGCTTTTCTTTGCTCTGCGCTTTTCTGCTCTCCATCCTCTGGTTGCCTGCGGAGCTGGGTCCCGCTTCTTCTTCGTAGGTTCCTGCCACCTCTGCCGGTTCCATTGCTTGCCGGTATCCTCTGCCAACTTGCCTCTTGGGGGCGCTGGTCGCTACCGCCGCTTTTCCGCCACGTGGTCTCCGCCTCGTCTGCCGCCGCGTGAGATCCGCTGCCCACTTGCCCGCCGCTGAGCTCGCTGCCTCTCCGCTGCTTGTGCCCGCCGGCCTCCGCTGCCGTCGTCGGGTTCCGCTACCGCTCCTCCGCTGCCGCTCAGCTGCCTGGGAAAGCCAGGGAAGCCGGACTCCGCCTCTGCCGCCGCTCCCACGGCTCAGCCGAGGGACCGCCGCCTCTCGCTGTCTGGCGCGCTGCCGCTGCTCCTCTGCTGGGAAATCCGGTTCCTGCTTCTGCCGCTGCTCCCGCCGCTCAGCTGAGGGATCGCCGCCTCTCAGCTGTTTGGCGCGCTGCTGCTGCTCCGCCGCTGGGGAAATCTGGTTCCTGCTTCTGCTGCTGCTCCCGCCGCTCAGCTGAGGGATCGCCGCCTCTCAGCTGTTTGGCGCGCTGCTGCTGCTCCGCCAGGGAAATCCGGTTCCTGCCTCTGCCGCCGCTCCCGCCGCTCAGCTGAGGGATCGCCACCTCTCAGCTGTTTGGCGTGCTGCTGCTGCTCCGCCGGGGAAATCCGGTTCCTGCCTCTGCCGCCGCTCCCGCCGCTCAGCTGAGGGATCGCCGCCTCTCAGCTGTTTGGCGCGAGCTGCTTGGGCCGCCGGTGTCCGCCGCTGCGCTCCTCTTTCTTCGCTGCTGCCAGGGATCCCCGCCTCTCAGCTGTTTGCACTGCCGGGGAAGCCGGTTCCTCGCTTGTCTCGCCTGGTCTCCTTCCGAAAATTTTTTCCCCAGGTCTCTGCCCAGTGGGTGTAGAAGCCGGTCTTGACCGTGAGCTGTTGGTTTCGCTCCCGGGAAAACCGGTTGGTTTTTTCATTCCAGTCTTTATGTAAGGCACTCCATCCGATATCTGTAATCTCCCTACTCTAGAGTAACTCACAGACGCATGAGTTCTTAGAAGTAGGATAGTTTATTACAGGATACAGAAGCTAGCACGAACAAAGACTGGAATGGCGATTCTGGGAACAAGCAGCATATTTAAACCTTTCCCTCCCCCAGGGTCCTTTGCTGCTGACACGTGTGGTCAGGTCTACCTGGTTGCTCCGGCAACCACCTCCCAGATGTGTATTCCCGTGCGTCGGGTGGATGTCAGCTTCGCACCACTTCCAGTCTTCTGAGGAGCCCTTTGTCTGCCTGCCCTTTTGGCAGAGATCGGATGATCTCTGACAGATGTGAACATATGCAAATGTTCCAAAGACACGCAGGTACTTCAGCGAAGGGCGCTTGCCAAACAAAAGTAAGTAAGGAACTTCATTTACAGATGAATTCCACACCCTGTTTGTTAGATACACTGCAGTCATGGTAGCCTCACCCCAGAAACGGGCTGGCACCTGGGCATCTAACATCAGGCTATTTTTAATGGTATTAACAACATCAATCTTCCTTTCTGCTATTCCAGTCTCAGCTGGAACACCAACATTGGCACGTCTATGGGAGATTCCTTTCCTACGAAGCCAATTCTGGAACTCATGGCTTAGGAACTCTCCACCACGATCAGACTGAAACTGACCATAGTTTCTCTCTACCATTGCTACAAACTCCTTAAAGCGAGCAAAGGCTTCCGCTTTAGACTTGAGTAAATAACAAAACGTAAAGCGAGTATGGTCATCTACCAGAAGAAACATGAAACGTGCCCCTCCTTCACTTGGAGCATAGAGGCCAGCTAGGTCTCCATGAACCAACTGAAATGGTCTAGTTGACACTCTGTCACTTTTCCTAGCAACAGGCGCAGCCTTGATCTTAGATTGTTTACACACACTACAATCAAGAAAGTCTTCACATTTTCTGGACCTTAGCTCAGGATACACCTTGGCCATCTGGGACAAACTTCCCCACCCAGGATGTCCCAGAACTCTGTGATAATAGTGAATGCATTTGTTATGTGGGGGAACGTTGGAAACACATTTTCCAGCCACAATCTCCTGCTTAGGAAGCATTTCATACAACTGATTAACTAATCTCCACCTAGCACATTCAATTCCATCTTTTTCAATAGAACATCCAGTACCCTTGAACACAACAGTATACCCAGACTTGACCAGGGCTGGAATGCTGAGGAGGGAAAAATCAAGTGTAGGAACACACAACACATTTTGCACACTTATCCCCAAACAAGGAATATATACTTCACCCTGAAAAGACACATCAGCCATGGATCCATCAGCTAGAGCAACCTGTTGGATTTTAGGCTTGCATTTTGTTAACAATAACTGTTCATTGTTCACAATGATTTGGCTGCAAGCTGAGTCCAATAGCCAAGTCTCTGGAGATCACTTACTCACAGCAGTTAGCAGAGCAGAACAGAGCAGAGAGATTTCAGAATAATTATGTCAAAGTCTGGATTGGAATAAAAAAACATTAATCAAGATGGGATAAATTACAATTATCATTTTTGGGACGGATTTCGGTGATTAAGATGGATGTTTTTCCAAGGATGTTGGAAATAACATCACGTGGTACCTTGGCTGGCGAAAGCTGGCCACCTGTGCGTTCCTTATCTATTGAAAATGTTTTGGGAATGCTACAGAAGAATAGAAAACAATTTGCAATTCACAGGAAAACCCTGACAGATTGAGGCCTGTGTCTTTGAGTTTCCTACACACAGAGGATGGATCCTTACTTCAGTATCTAATAAGAGAGTATCTTTCTCTCTTATTAGTGAAATGAGTTTATTACAAGGGTTAGGTGATAAAGCTGGGATAGGATTGCACTGAATTCATTTCAGCAAATCACAAATACAAGCTACATCTGGAAGCTTCAGCTGGTGCAGAATGCAGCCGCGCGGGCAGTTACAGGTGCTATAAGATCAGCTCATGTAACACCACTGCTCCGCGAGCTGCATTGGGTACCAGTTTGCTTCCTGGTCCAATTCAAGGTGTTGGTTATCACCTTTAAAGCCCTACATGGCATGGGGCCATGGTACCTGAGGGACCGTCTCATCTCGACCACACCTACCCACCCCACCCGGTCATGCAGAAAGGGCATGCTTCAGACCCCATCAATAAAAGAATTTCATCTAGCGGGGTCCAGGAGGCGTGCCTTCTCTGCGATAGCACCCACCCTGTGGAATATTTTATTTTTTTATTTTTATTAATCAAATTTATCACCGCCCATCTCTGCCATGGTAGACTCTGGGCGGTTTACAACAAATGTTAAAATTAAAGTTAAAAATCAATAATCATTAAAATACAATAAACAATAAAATAAATAAGAATATAAAAATCCAGAGGATGGTAGGATCTTAAAAGGAGGTCATTATTAAACTAACCACCCCCAGGAGGAACTATCTCTACCTTTGTCCCACGCCAGGCAGCAGAACCAGGTTTTTAGGGACTTCCTAAAGGCCAAGAGGGAGGACGCCTGCCTCACCTCTGGGGGCAAGATGTTCCACCGGGTGGGGCGGGTAGATGCAATTGGGATGAGACGGTCCCTCAGATAGCCTGGCCCCATGCCATGTAGGGCTTTAAAGGTGATAACCAACACCTTGAATTGGACCCGGAAGCAAACTGGTACCCAATGCAGCTTGCGGAGCAGTGGTGTTACATGTGCTGATCTTCTCGCACCCATAACCACTCGAGTGGCTGCATTTTGGACCAGCTGAAGCTTCCGGATACTTTTCAAGGGTAGCCCCATGTAGAACGAATTGCAATAATCTATATGAGAGATGACAAGGGCATGAGTGACTATTCGGAGGGCCTCTCGATCCAGGAAGAGGCGCAACTGGTGCACAAGCCGAAGCTGTGCAAAGGCCCTCCTGGCCACGACTGCCACCTGCTCTTCGAGCAGGAGTCGTGAGTCCAGGAGGACCCCCAAGCTCCGGACAGAGTCTGAACGGGGTAGTGCCACCCCATCCAGGATTAAAGATGATAACTTCCTGGAGGCCGAGGTGCAATCAATCCATAGCCACTCCATCTTACCAGGGTTCAGTTGAAGCCTGTTGTTCCCCATCCAGGCCCCTACAGCCCCTAGGCACTGAGATAGGGTGTCCACTGCAACACTTACTTCACCCGGGATGGAGATATATAATTGAGTATCATCAGCATATTGGTGATACCTCATCCCGTGATGACGGATGATCTCACCCAGCGGCTTCATGTAGATGTTAAATAGGAGAGGAGAGAGAACCGAACCCTGCGGCACCCCACAAAGAAGGGCCTGTGGGTCGGATCTCTCCTCTCCTATTACCACCGATTGCGAGCGACCCTGGAGGAAGGAGGTAAACCAGCACAAAACTACACCGCCCACCCCCAACTCCCTGAGTCGCAAAGGTTCCTTTTTCTTATAAATAGCCCAGTTACAAATTACAGTTTGTCAACTGGATCTTCAGTCCACATTCATACTATCACGTCTACTAGACAGTATTCAAAATATTAATAACTTCATTGGGGGAAAAGTGTGGATTGCAACAACTTTGGCAATAAGATTTTTTTCCTCTGGGGCTGATCTCCAACATAAACATGCTTTGTTTTCCTACCACACCCAGACAAAAAAAAAGGACACAATATTATGACTTTGATTCATATTACATTTCTATTAAGCAATATGGGAACACAGCTTTCCAGTGTTCCTATTCAAGACCTGTGTTGTCTAAGAAAGTTTGGGAAAGGTGCCTAGAAAAAGAGAACTGGGAAATCTCACCTACTGAAATGGTTGCAAGAATCCTGTCCGAAGATGCCCCCGGTATTTCCACAGCAATGCAAGCTCTGGACTGGGTCCTCAATGCTGCCTCTTCTTCCCAACTGAGGAAGAGGAGGATGCAGATTGGAGACCAGCAGACACCCCAGATGGTACAGCCATGGCAGGTAAGACTTCTCATTCCATGTTCCATTGATGCTCCCCCTTCAATTCCTCAGTGTTAAATTGGGTGTAGGGAGGGGAGAGATATTCCAAACAGCAGTTGCCCAGCATTTGAGAGTGAGTGAGTGAAATAGAGAGAAATTATGTTCTTAATCTTCCAAAGTTGAGCCATGTGTGCTGGTTTGGGATGCTGTAATGACAGAGACCCCTTCATGGATCACTGCCTTGTCGTGGCGAAGGGGCTTGCGTAACTCAATGAAGTCATGTCAAGAAGAACAGGTCATGATGGAGAGTTCTGACAAAACGTGGTCCACTGGAGGAGGGAATGGCAAACCACTCCAGTATCCTTGCCAAGAAAACCCATGGACAGTACCGAAATCAGATTGATTATATACTTTGCAGCCAAAGATAAAGAAGCTCTATACAATCAGAAAAAACAAGACCTGGAGCTGACTGTGGCTCAGATCATGAGCTTCTTATCGCAAAATTTAGGCTTAAATTGAAGAACGTAGAGAAAACCACTAGACCACTCAGGTATGACCTAAATCATATCCCTTATGAATATACAGTGGAGGTGAGGAATAGATTTAAAGGATTAGATCTGGTAGACAGAGTGCCTGAAGAACTATGGATGGAGGTTCGTAACATTGTACAGGAGGCAGCAACTAAAACCATCCGAAAGAAAAAGAAATGCAAGAAAGCAAAGTGGCTGACTGATGAGGCTTTACAAATAGCTGAGGAAAGAAGGGAAGCAAAAGGCAAGGGAGAAAGGGAAAGATATAAACAACTGAATGCAGAATTCCAGAGAATAGCAAGGAGAGATAAGAAGGCCTTCTTAAATGAACAATGCAAAGAAATCGAGGAAAACAATAGAATGGGGAAGACTAGAGATCTCTTCAAGAAAATCGGAGATATCAAGGGAACGTTTTGTGCAAAGATGGGCATGATAAAGGACAAAAAAGGCAGGGACCTAACAGAAGCAGAAGAGATTAAGAAGAGGTGGCAAGAATACACAGAAGAACTATACAAGAAAGATCTTAATATCCCTGATAAATACGATGGTGTGGTCACTGAGCTTGAGCCAGACATCCTAGAGAGTGAAGTCAAGTGGGCCTTAGGAAGCATTACTAACAACAAAGCTAGCGGAGAAGACAGTATCCCAGCTGAGCTATTTAAAATCCTAAAAGATGATGCTGTTAAAGTGCTGCACTCAATATGCCAACAAATTTGGAAAACTCAACAGTGGCCACAGGATTGGAAAAGGTCAGTTTACGTTCCAATTCCAAAGAAAGGCAATGCCAAAGAATGTTCAAACTACCGTACAATTGCGCTCATTTCACATGCCAGCAAGGTTATGCTCAAAATCCTACAAGCTAGGCTTCAGCAGCATGTGAACCGAGAACTACCAGAAGTGCAAGCTGGGTTTCGAAGAGGCAGAGGAACTAGAGATCAGATTGCCAACATTCGCTGGATCATGGAAAAAGCAAGAGAGTTCCAGAAAAACATCTACTTCTGCTTCATTGACTACGCTAAAGCCTTTGATTGTGTGGATCACAACAAACTGTGGCAAATTCTTAAAGAGATGGGAGTACCAGACCACCTTACCTGTCTCCTGAGAAACCTGTATGTGGGTCAAGAAGCAACAGTTAGAACCGGACATGGAACAACCGACTGGTTCAAAATTGGGAAAGGAGTACGACAAGGCTGTATATTATCACCGTGCTTATTTAACTTATATGCAGAGTACATCATGAGAAATGCCGGGCTGGATGAATCACAAGCCGGAGTTAAGATTGCCGGGAGAAATATCAACAACCTCAGATATGCAGACGATACCACCCTAATGGCAGAAATTGAAGAGGAACTAAAGAGCCTCTTGATGAGGGTGAAAGAGGAGAGTGCAAAAGCTGGCTTGAAACTCAACATTAAAAAAAACCCAGATCATGGCATCTGGTCCCATCACTTCCTGGCAAATAGAAGGGGAAGAAATGGAAGCAGTGACAGATTTTATATTCTTGGGCTCCAAGATCACCGCAGACGGTGACTGCAGCCATGAAATTAAAAGACGCTTGCTCCTTGGAAGGAAAGCTATGGCAAACCTAGACAGCATATTAAAAAGCAGAGACATCACCATGCCGACAAAG
The DNA here is from genome assembly GCA_023362775.1 of Charina bottae. NCBI lineage: Eukaryota > Metazoa > Chordata > Lepidosauria > Squamata > Charinaidae > Charina > Charina bottae. The sequence continues at coordinate 28,527,302 of JALMGJ010000002.1, read as the reverse complement.
GTCCGTATAGTTAAAGCTATGGTTTTTCCAGTAGCAATGTATGGCTGTGAGAGTTGGACCATAAGGAAGGCTGAGCGCCGAAGAATTGATGCTTTCGAACTGTGGTGCTGGAGAAGACTCTTGAGAGTCCCTTGGACTGCAAGGAGGTCAAACCAGTCAATCCTAAAGGAAATCAACCCTGACTGCTCATTGGAAGGACAGATGCTGAAGCTGAAGCTCAAATACTTTGGCCACTTAATGCGAAGAGAGGACTCACTTGAAAAGACCCTGATGCTGGGAAAGACTGAGGGCAAAAGGAGAAGGGGACGGCAGAGGATGAGATGGTTAGATAGCATCACCGATGTAATGAACATGAATTTGAGTAAACTCCGAGAGACAGTGGAGGACAGGAAGGCCTGGCGTACTATGGTCCATGAGGTCACGAAGAGTCGGACACGACTAAACGACTGAACAACAACAACAACAACAAATGACAGAGATGCGGCTATAGTAACAAAGCAATTTTCCCCATTTGCAAATTAAAAAAGCATCAAGAAAGGCTTTGTGCCTAAGGCAGGACTGGAACTTATGGTCTCCCAGTCTCTAACCTGATGCCTTCAGCACTACACCAAACTGGCTGATACAGCAACAACTTAATGCTTCAGTTCTATATCTGTACTTTATCTCTTGGGTTCAGATATCTATACTTTATATCTTGTAGCTCTTATCTAATTTTGCCATATGATTTTGACTTCACAAATGCTCTTGGATTTCTATTGTTCTATTTATTGGTCCAGCTACTCTGTTCCTAAGCTAATGCTCTTAGTTCTAGACTCATTTTACTCAGTCTATCTTCTATTGCAATACCTCTCGTCTATAACTACTCCAACTGCACCTCCAATTGAATAAAGGCTCAAAGGGAAATGTGGAAGCTATATGTGTGGTTTTCTATGCCTTTGCAGCTTCATCTGCTCCTGAGAAACTTCCAGCTTCACAACCTTTCCAGGGATGGGCATAATTTGGATGAAAATGGAGTCCATGTTGCTGACTTTGATATCATGCACTGGACAGTGTTTCCCAACAAGTCTGAAGGTGGGGTGAAATTTGGGAGTGTAGAAAGTGAATCGTCTTCTGAAGTCAAGGTCTCCATCAATCAAAGTGCCATCCTATGGCCAACCTCATTTAACAAGGTAGCTGATGCTGCTTGGGTTTGCAAACTTTTCTGCTTAGATAGAATTCTCATTGAGGACAATAGAGATAATCTCCAAAGCAAGGAATCGAAAGCCCAATAGGTTTTTCATGGTTCTTCAGATGTTTTCCAATAGTATAATACAAACTAGAACCTGCTACACCACCAATTGTGTTGGGTCCTTTACAATAAGAGAAAAGCAAGAGTGTTAGGGTTAGGGGAAAATACAAGTTATAGCATTCCCAAACATGCACTAAGGAGAAAAGCCTTTTCAAACGGAACCACTTTCCTTTGGAATAGGAGAATAAGACTAGAAGAATGTTGACAATAGATATTGGTAGAGAAAGAGAATCTCTTTTCATTTGCCGCTTCTGCACAGAGTCCTTTTCCATAATGGTCAATGTTAGATGGCACCTCCAACAGTTACAAAGGAAGGAATAGGGGGTACCCATCAGTAACCGCTTTGCCACTACTCCTTGGCTGAGTTTGCTCAATGTGCTCCTCGGCTTCCTGAAACCAGTTCATTGAAATTACCCCCTCTAATTCCCATGTTTCCCTGGCTGATCTTTATTTGCATGTTTAGACGGTGCCTGCTTCTAGATGTACACAAAGTTGTTCCCCAGGATACGCCAAGCGCATGAGAGATGGAGCACCAGTTTGCTGCTATGACTGTTCTCTGTGCATGGAAGGAACAATCTCTGTGCAAGAAGGTAGGTGGCTTCTGAGAAATGAGAGAAATGGAGGATGCAATCAAAATTTGCCTTTGCTTTTATGGGCAACATTTCTCTGGGCAGACATATTGAATGAGAGCTAAACCGCATAATGAAGATGGAGTGAAGACTCAAATTGGACGTGAATGATTTACATTCAATAATTTTCTTCCCCTTGCTTGAACAATCAAGTGAGGGAACCCAAACATATAACATATAAGAACCCAAACAGCATCCCTTGTCACTATGAAAAAGGCAAGGCAACAAGGCAGCAATTACGTTACAACAGCAATTAAGTTATTTAAAGCCAAAGTTCTAGATTTGGTCCCACCTGATGCCTCTTGTTGGATTCAAAAGACAATGGCGCACTACTCTTTCAACTTTTAGGTCACATTCAGCTCCTTGTTCCTGATCACTTCCTCACTGTTACTCACGGTCCATTTATATTTCAGGAAAATGTTTTCTCACCCTCCAACATAGGCCTTAACAAACTACAGTGGGAAAGTATTTTCCAATCTCTTCTCCACCTCTCCCAATATCCTCTCTCACCTCATCACTTTTAAAAAGACGTTTTATGTACTATAGTAGTAATTGATTAAAGTTGCATTTTTCATGATCCTGCAGCTGCTGAAATTGATACATGCTATCAACTCTTTTTCAGATGCAGCCCATTGCAGCAAGTGTCCAGATGACCAGCACTCCAATAAGAAGCGAGATCAGTGTGTCCCCAAAGTTATAACCTTTTTGTCATATCAAGAAACATTGGGTCTCATCCTGGCTCTCTTTGCACTTACTTTGTCTCTAACCACTGCTTTTGTTCTGGGAATCTTTGTTATATACCGAGAAACTCCCATCGTCAAAGCCAACAACCGGGACCTCACCTACATTCTCCTGGTCTCCCTCCTTCTTTCTTTCTTGACCTCCCTTCTCTTCATTGGTCATCCCAACAAAGTCACCTGTTTTCTTCGACAAACCACTTTCAGTGTTGTTTTCTCTGTTGCCGTGTCATCCTTGCTGGCCAAGACCATCATGGTGGTAGTGGCGTTTCTGGCCACAAAGCCAGGCAGCAGGATGAGGAAATGGCTGGGGAAGAGTCTGGCCAACTCCATCGTCTTATCCTCCTCTGGTATTCAAGTGGGCATCTCTGTCATATGGCTGGGAATCTCTCCCCTGTTCCCAGATTCCGACCTCCATTCCAAACCAGTACACATCCTGCTGCAATGTAATGAAGGCTCAGTCACCATGTTCTACACTGCCCTTGGCTACATGGGCTTTCTGGCTGCTATCTGCTTCTTCGTGGCTTTCCTAGCCCGGAAGCTACCAGGGAGCTTCCACGAAGCCAAGTAGATCACCTTCAGCATGTTGGTTTTCTGCAGTGTTTGGGTCTCCTTTGTCCCCACCTACCTGAGCACCAAAGGAAAATTCATGGTGGCTGTGCAGATCTTCTCCATCCTGGCCTCCAGCCTGGGCTTACTGGGATGCATCTTTATCCCCAAATGCTACATCATTATCCTGAGACCTGACATGAATACAAAGGAGCATCTAATGATGAAAAACAATGAAGGCTCATGACGTTAGAACCTATTTTTGTAAAGCTTACTGGTATAATAAAATAACATGCCTTGGAAGTAATCTAATTTTTTGTGTTCTAAACAATCTTTGTCCATCCATGTGAGTTCTCAATTAGAATGGCTAACTATAGCCAGGCTGAGGGGGATGTCAGTTTGATAGCTAAAGACCCCCCTCACCCCCCTTTATTATCCCTTCTTACCAAGTGGGGATGGCTAGGGGTATCTCAACCCCATAAGTGTGTCTGGATGCTTGTAGAGCCTGGAGTAACCCCGGGGTTCCCCAAGGCCATAGGACAACATGATGAGCGGTGAGCGGCGAGCCTGGTGTAGACATGGAGTAGCCCTGGAGGGGCCCTGGGGCTCCCTGAGGCTGCAGAACAACATGGTTAGCAGCGATCCTGGAGCCTGGACCAGCCCTGGGGTTCCCCGAGACTGCATTACCACCCAGAGTTCCCCGTTGGGGGAGATGGGCGGTCATATAAATTAAATAAATACATAAATAACAATGTAGCAAGGTAGATGTCGAGGCACATTTTGGCCCCCAGGTTTAGTACAGCAGTATGGTGAGCTCCAAAGCTGTGGGGGAGGTGGCGATCTGCAAGGGTGCGGCGCGGCGGCTTCGGCTCCTTGAAGCTGCGGAATATTGTCATAAAATCCACTTTAATGAGTATAACTTACTCCATGTAAAGTTTCAACAATGGTTCTTTTATTCTTGTGTTATTCGGACAGAAAGCAAAGCAGTTATTGAGTTACAAATAATAAATGATAAATGAATAAGATTATAAGATTCTCTAGAGCTTATTACAATAATATACTAGGTTAACCATCAATTAAACATTAATAACCATGCCTCATTAGGCTATCCAAGTTGCTATTTGCATTCTCACCAGTATCTCATCGATACTTCATCAGTTACAGAACAAGTTTTCTTCTTAACAGTATCTTCATCGATACTTCATCAGTTACAGAACATCTAATTATAGAACTAAAGTTCTCTTAATCAGCATCTCATCGATGCTACAACAGTTACCGGAAAAAGTATCTTAATCGATACTTACGTCCACACTCCTAACTGTTGATCAGACAGTTATAGTGGGCTGGGAGGCAGACATCCAAGGCGTCCCTGTGGAAAAGTCTCGCAACTCAAAATCTCCATTGCAGGTCATCCTTCTTTTATACCTGACTGTGTTAAATCCAACATTTCACAGTCGGTGTCAGAACTATACGTCAGAACTGTACACGTCAGTGTCTGTTCTAACCTAGTTCTGAACTTGTTGTTTTGCAGAGACTTGACATTCCTTATTCATCACCCTTATCTTGTCTGGTACCTCCGTTCACCCATTTGTCATTCACTGTCTGTTCTAAGTATTATCTTGTTTGTTCGGTACCATGCACACACCTCATACATTCCTTATTCCGTACATTCCAGCAACGTGAACACCCTAACGAGGTCATAAACAGGACAAGCATGGCTACTAACTGGTTCTATTAAAACTATGATTTTATACATATTTAGGTTTATATAGACTTAATATATATATATATATTCAATATATATTTCATTACATATTCCCTCTCTTGAACTGTTGCGAACTGGATGGAGTAATAGTTCATTTTGATTTATCAATTTTAGGAAATTTAAACAAAGAACAGGCACTTAAACAATATGGAAAGCATTGAATACAACAACAAGTTACAAAAATCAGAAATACAATAAAAATGATTCCAACAAACACAGATTTTAACCATCCAAAAGGGATCCAATTAGTCAATGTGTCCCAAAAGTTCATGAATAGATTATGTATCTTCTCCCAGGATCGTCTGGTATTGGACGTAAGGCCAGCAATTTTGTAAATTTTGTGAACGTTCTCCTCAATTAATCCGGAATTGTTGACATACATACAACAGGAATGGTTCAGCACAATGCAAACTCCGCCTTGTTCCGCCAACATGCTATCAAGAACAATTCGATTATCAGTGGCAATTCGAGCTATAGAGTCCACTTCCTCTTGGAGGTCAATAATAGCTTTTCCAGTTATATTCAAATCTGTCTCTAAAAGCATAGAGAGGTTATGAACAAAATGATCTGTATTAATTTGTTGCAAAAATTGATAGCCTGGCAAAAGTGTACGAGCTAGAAAATCTCCGACATCAGACCAAGATCGTTTATACCGCGCCGGGGCATAAAAGAGTTTGGACTGTATATTCTTATGCATAGCAACAGGAGTTACATAGTGAGCAAGAGTACATGATCCTTTCAAACTTCCTGGTAGAATTTTAAATCCTCCTTTTCCACACACCCAAAAATAACCTCGAGGGGCAATAGTACCATACACCTGGGTTACCATTGGTTTTATCACTGTCCCTTTAAAAGGGCAGTGCGGATTTAATTTATTTATATTACTAAACTGCTTACTGAACATGCCACTGTAGTTAGTACACTGAGCAACCCTCCAAATTTGACTGCATATATATATCCAAGGAGTAATGAAGAGATCAGTAGATTTGTTAGCACGAAGATCACATATCTCTTCTTTTGTTTTTCCTATCTGTCCCCACCACCCATAAGGATCAATATATTTCCTGGATTGGGAATGCCAGGAAATATATCCAGGAAAGAAAAATGTATTTTGTGGGCATTGTTCAATGGAAACATTGTCACTGTGGACAAGCCACTGGTCTTCAGCCAATTGCATTGTCAATTTAGAATCATAAGATAAAACTTTAGGTAAAAATCCCACATTAACCAAACCTTTCAATTGAAAAATCAAAACTTCAGGCGGGAAAACAAATTGTCCCGTGACAGTTCTTATTGGAAGATGAGGGCCATTATGCCGGCCTACTGTTGCACGTGAAGTAAGCCAAGTGGACATGTTGATAGGAAGGAAATAACCATGTACTCCATCATACAAAGATTTTTCCTTTTCATGACAAAACCAACAATCAGTCATATTTGTGGCTTTTTGAACAAATGATGTAACCTTATACCAATAATTGGTTTCCCATTTCTTATTATAACTAGGATAGATCCATAATATAACTATTAATAAACAATATATTGTTGTTAGTTTATGCAAAGCCATATTAGTTAGAAAATATTAAGATTAGTGTAGAACAAAATTCAAATAAAGTATGTATAATAGTTAAATGATAAAATATTACAAAAATCTCACGGTTTGTAAATCAATATTCTCTATGTTCATGGGTAGGACTTCAGAAGTTATTACTGGTATTATTTGCAACTTCCCATTCCTATTTCTTTTCTGTGTTATCACCAAAACTTTGATTCTTCTTCTGGGATCCCCTGGGATCCTAATAGGAATTGCTGTGATGGATTGTGTCTGGATTCACTTCCTATAAAATCAATCTTTTCCTGTTAAACATTACAAATAATTATTACATAACAAAAAAAATCTCATAGATAAGTTTATGGATAAATCAATGTATATATCTGGAATAAACATCTGGTTTCAGCTCCTAAAAGAAAAGAAGGGTTACACATGCGCATCATCAGAAACAGGCTTAATTTGACTACGGTGCACCCATTTTTGATTACTTAAAAGATAACTTACTGGTGGAACACATTTCAGAATAACAAAAGGTCCTTTGTATCGTGGCGCCAGTGTGTTCCTTTTTTCCCAAACTTCTGTACATATCTTGAGATCCTATAGGCAAACATTCAACGGTATTTACCAATCCTTTATGTTTCTTTTCCATTTCTTGTCGTACTGTCTCACGAATTTCTTCTCTGTCTTTTAACACATTGAACCATTGTTGTTCCATTTCACCTTGGACCCATAATGATGGAAATCCCAGTTCCATCTGTATACTAAACAAAATTTTATATGGACTCATCCCCAATCCACTAATAGGGTATGCTACCAACAAATATTTATTCCCTCTCTGTGTTACAGGGGCTTATCAATATAATCAATGTATAAATATAAAAGTAGGCTTCAAGGATTTTCAAATCATTTGCAAAAGGAAAGGGGAGGGCAAAAATCCCCTAATGCAGTTACTCACTTCACCAACTGCCTCCCCCAACCATTTAATAGTTTCTAGAGGGGCTGTTGGAAGAGTGTGCTCATTATCAACCTTTTCCAAAAATGTGACTGGTCTCCAAATCACCATCTGCTCAATGCTTAATGTTGATAAATTTAGCATACTTTTGTATAAATACATTTTTATTTTATCAAAGTAGAGATTTGCACTGAACTGAACTCTTTATTTTTTCTTCTTTTGGAATCACTATCCTTTTATTTACGAGTTTGTATAAGGAGCAAAGTGCTTGTGCTAAGTGTAGGAAGATCTCAGCACTTTTCAGAATTGCTGCAATTCCTTCACCTTCTGGGGAAGGGAAAATTTGTACCTTATCACCCATGGTGTGAGGCAAAATTCATGTCCTTTCTGACCATAGGACTCCTAAAAATGTTTGCAAGTCAGTTGAACACTTCTGCAATAAAAATAAATCATCAAAGATTAACATTAGTACAATAATGCATGTCTCCATACCCTGACAGGGCAGGGCTGAATGCATCAACCTTGGGGCAAAAGCATTAACAGTTTTATCATTAGCCACTGGAAAACTAGAATCAGCTCCCTGGCTAAAGTTCCAGGAGACAAAAGGTTAGTTTCAAATATTAGCAAAATACAAATTCCCATTGAATGACAGAGTCTGCTCTGCTGCCTTCACTAAGTGCAGAATAAAGATCTGTAAGGGAAATCCAAAGTCCTCTCTCACTTCTGTTAGTAAAAAAAAACAAACTGCTGTTTCACCCCTCGTTCCTTTTTTCATTTGACCAAACGCCAGGAGAGGGAAACAGGAATTGTTATGGTCTTAGCCGCCCTGTTTGAATTCAAGAAACTCAGGGTCCAAATCATTTCTTGTTTAGATAAAAGCAACAGTATACAATTCAATTACAAAAACTTTAATGCCAAATAATTTCTCAATAACTTCATTTGCCATGTTGAGGGACAAATGAGATTCAATTAACTTCCCTTTATAATCCATATACAGTTTTACCACCCCTCCTTTTTTTCTCTCTCTCTCTGTCCAAGAGTCCGTACCAGCCAATGCTGGACTCCTGCTGCAAAACAAGGGGGTGAAATTGCTGGTAAAAAAAAAAAACTGGATAGGCTGCCAAGCACTCTCAAAGGCAGCATAACAAATAAGCAATAATATTAAAGGGGCTTAACGTCCCACTGATTTATTACAATCATTTCTACACCAGAGTAGGAATCTAGCTTCTCCCTACATTTCAGAACCTACAAAAATTATTTTTCAGGGATTCTGCTATTTCCAGGGAACCAAAACCTAAGCTGTCTGGTGGAGCATTTGCAGCTTGCTGCATCACAAACTGCATTCTACTCTGCTCCCACCTCCTTTGAAAACATTAGGCTGGAGATTTTCTCTCAGAAATCAGCCTTAACTATCAGCCTTTCTGAAGTCAGACACACATTTGACAACAACCCGCCATTCCCTTTTGCGATGGCAAGGAATTCCAAATGCACACATTAAATTATAAACTTTACAAAACAAAAACATATCAAACTTCATCTCTTTTGTTCCTTTTGCTAAAATACCTTAAAATGCATTATTAGGAACAAAACAAAGATAGCAGTAATTAACCAGATTTTTACTCACTGAGTTCAAACCTGAACAATTAAATCTCCTCCTCCTGTTCTAATTCTTCCTGAAGTTTACTGATACAAAAATTTAAAGACACTGCCCAATCTCCACCAGGAAATTGGAACTGCCCCCCCAATCTCTCGAGGTCTCTAACTGGTCAAGCCAGTACACAATTGAACTCCAATATAACATGAATAGCCAACTCAGGATGTCTCTCTGAGCCCCATCCACTTTATCCAAACAAGCCTGCTGATTTTTAAAAGCAGTCACTTCTTCAACCTCCTGTTGCACCTTTTTCTGAGTGATATCTAATTGTTTGCACACATTGCCCTTTTTTCCGATCCACTCCCAATGGGAGTGGAGTCTAAAACTTTCATCTCAGAACCCCGTGACACCGGTGGGGATAACTGATTCAACATTTGAACTCCTGGCTCCCAGATACTTGTACTAGGCTGACCAGGAATCTTGTCATTATCAACTTGCGTAGCAGATTTCTTTCCCCACCACCAGGGCATTATATCACAAAAAATAATCACAAGCACAAACACAACAATTATAAAACTCTGAGAAATATAGCAGCAGACACACACACACACACACACACACACACAAAATACTAATAATCACAATCCTCATATATTCCAGAAGGCTTAGCTCATAGGCAAACACACTTTCTTTTACTCTCTTGGCAGAACAGAAGAATAGCCAAGGGGGTGTTTTATAAGGAAATCACTCATGTTCTTTCAACCAAGCCTTCTTTCACAAACGCACTACTTTTAATCACATGCTGCGTCGTGAGGCATGCATGCCTTCACTGTCCCACCTTGAACAGAGTCAGCGCACAGCCTTGATCACGACCAAATATAATAGAAAGGACTCACACAACTATCCTTCACACTTCTCTCAATCACAATCTTCACACTCCCTCTTACAATCCATGTGTTTTACACCACAATTCACACAATAAGCACACTATAACCAATCTGAAATGAGGTAAAAATAAGTTCTATTCACTCTCACTTTTCATACTGTGGCTTAATAAGGTATTTACAGTTTAAAACAGAAGACATACACATAGACAAGTACAAAACACACAAATACACAAATACAGAAAGTATTTTACTGCGTCTTTAATCTGTCTCTACCTCCACAGAAACCAAGGCTCTGATCATAAATCAGTGCGCGCAGCCCTGGATGTCTGCCAGGCAACACAGATCAAAGAGTCAGCTCTCTATCCTAATTTTGCCTTTAAATTCTGTCCGAATGCAAGCCAAGAATTTGCTCACTGCGCCAATTATGTCATAAAATCCACTTTAATGAGTATAACTTACTCCATGTAAAGTTTCAACAATGGTTCTTTTATTCTTGTGTTATTCGGACAGAAAGCAAAGCAGTTATTGAGTTACAAATAATAAATGATAAATGAATAAGATTATAAGATTCTCTAGAGCTTATTACAATAATATACTAGGTTAACCATCAATTAAACATTAATAACCATGCCTCATTAGGCTATCCAAGTTGCTATTTGCATTCTCACCAGTATCTCATCGAAACTTCATCAGTTACAGAACAAGTTTTCTTCTTAACAGTATCTTCATCGATACTTCATCAGTTACAGAACATCTAATTATAGAACTAAAGTTCTCTTAATCAGCATCTCATCGATGCTACAACAGTTACCGGAAAAAGTATCTTAATCGATACTTACGTCCACACTCCTAACTGTTGATCAGACAGTTATAGTGGGCTGGGAGGCAGACATCCAAGGCGTCCCTGTGGAAAAGTCTCGCAACTCAAAATCTCCATTGCAGGTCATCCTTCTTTTATACCTGACTGTGTTAAATCCAACATTTCACAGTCAGTGTCAGAACTATACATCAGAACTGTACACGTCAGTGTCTGTTCTAACCTAGTTCTGAACTTGTTGTTTTGCAGAGACTTGACATTCCTTATTCATCACCCTTATCTTGTCCGGTACCTCCGTTCACCCATTTGTCATTCACTGTCTGTTCTAAGTATTATCTTGTTTGTTCGGTACCACGCACACACCTCATACATTCCTTATTCCGTACATTCCAGCAACGTGAACACCCTAACGAGGTCATAAACAGGACAAGCATGGCTACTAACTGGTTCTATTAAAACTATGATTTTATACATATTTAGGTTTATATAGACTTAATATATATATATATTCAATATAAAATTTCATTACAATATCAATGATGCGGCGACCTGGTGTCACCAGGAGCCAAAGTGGGTTTGAGGGGCATTTTGACCTCCAGCCACAGCATGCTGGGTTGGCAAGTGGTCAGCAGTGGCTTAGCATCCCTAGAAGACCTCGGGGAAGATGCTGGAGGGGCGTTTTGGCCCCATAGTCCACACACTGGTTGGAGGAAGACCCAGAGCATCTTGTCATAAGAGATATGACACGGCAGGCGACCAGCGGCTGTGGGAGACCTGGATGGTCAGTGCGGTGAGTAGGTGCCATGAGGGACCCCTGTGGGTGCCAGGTGGACTCCACAGACTCCACGGACTCAAGCAAACATTTGGGCAGACCAAGGAGCCCCTCTAAGGAGAAGGTGGGGATCCCTCCCATGTGGCGAGTAAGTGCTCCCTCCCAGGGATGAGAGATGCAGAGGGAGGTAGAGTGTGGGTGAGGTATGAGTGGATTCCTCCCTCCTTGAATGAGGGTGAAGGGGGAGGAGAAGAGAGTGAGGTGCCCCCTGCCAGCTAGTGAGGCCGGTGAAGGGGGTACAGTAGATGAGTTGGGGTGATGGCTGGGTCCCTGCGGCACTGAGTGTGAGAGCTCGAGTGCCGTAGGCTCGCCACCACCCCATGATTTTCTGATGTATGTGTATTGATGTATGCTGGAGGGAACCCCAACTAGAGTACCTGGAGGGGAAGGACTGGGGGGAAATGGGAATTCCATGGGGTTTAGGGTGGGTTACTCTATTCAGGTGGTGATGGGTCAGGGGTGTTATGGCAGGGGCCGGAGGGCGGGCCATCATCAGGGAAGCCACCCCCGGTGTTTGGTACTGGTGGCATGTTCTGGCCCTCTGTGCTCAGACCCGGGTCCTGGACAGCAGACCCATTGAGGCCCTGGCTTTCGGCTGCTGCTTTGGAATGCCAGTTTGGTTAATAACAAGACCCCTCTCATTCGTGAGTTGATCATCGAGGAGGGGGCAGACCTTGTGTAGATTACCGTGACCTTGCTGGGCCCTGAAGGGGGGGTACCCCTTTCAGAAATGTGCCTGGATGGGTTTATGGTATAGCACCAGCCGAGACATCAGGGCAGGGGAATGGGGTAGATGTTGTCATCTGGGAGTCTCTAGTAGCCTTCAGGGGCACTGCTCCAGAAGTGGCCGGTTGTGAAACCCTGTTTTTCAAGTTGGGTTCTTGAGATCAGTTGGGAGTTCTGCTACTGTACCAGCCTCCCTGCTGCATAGCAAGCTCCCTGCCTGAGCTGCTGGATGCCGTCTCGAGGTTAGCAGTGGAGTTTCCCAGACTTGTGGTTCTGGGGGACCTCAACCTGCCATCCCTGGATTCAGCACTGGATCTTGCCAGACTAAAGGTACACTATAAGCCCTATGGGTAAATATTCAGTGTTGGCTCTAAGGCGGGGTTACCTTGAGCCTCTTTACCACCAATGGAATCTGGACTGTGCAATCTTTTATCTGCCTGGAATGCACCACCTCCCTCTTGGGAAGGACCAGCTGCTCTGAACTCCACCACATCACCCCCACTTCAGGAACACATTCCATCACATCACCCCTCACCCCCCTCTTCAAAGTCATTCTCTCCCTCCAAGTTCTCAGGTGAACTGGGGAGCGGGGGCAGGGATGAACGTGAAGAGGCAAATTCCTTTTCCATGTCTGAGGAGACCTCCCGGCCAGGTGGCTCTTCCTGCAAAACAGCTAGACAGTTTGAAAAATTCTCCCCCTTCTCCCTTGGTACTTGCAGGCCTGAAGTTGATGGCCGAGGCTCTTCTGCCTTGGTGACTCCCTGCCCATGGGCCCCTTGCATGGAGAAAGGTAGCAAACTCACGAACTCCTCTCCTTGCTCTGATGGCTGGGGAACACCGGGGGCTTTGCGAGGCTTTGGCTTGCTAGGGAATCTCTGATGAAACTGGGACACCAATCTGAGGGTGTGGAGGTCTCTCTAATTCTTCCATGAGTGCTTAGCCGCTGAGTACCCCTTCCAATGGATCAAATACTGAATCCTCCTTCCCTGCCGTCTCCAGTCCAAAATCTCCTCAACTTTGGACTCTTCATCCCCATCTATAAACTTCCTCTTCTTCCACATCTACAATCACTGGTGATTCCTCCCTGTCCTGGTGTGAATGATGCACCTTCCTCATGGAGCAACGGGTCTGAACTCCACCACAGATGTCTTAATAAAACGAAATATGACAGGACTAGCCAGAGGAAACAGTTTAATTCCTCCCTGTCCATTTGGGAATGACGCGCCTTTCTCAGTTCAGATCAGATACTCCAGAATAGCTATATACAGGGGAAGTCAAGCAATCTTTATGTTTACAATTTCCATGAAATTTAGGCCTATTCCTTCAACTTCTCTGTGCAATATAGCCAGCCTTCATATATTGGAGGATACAGTGCCCAAGAATCCATGCAGAATCTTATTTGATTCCAGGCAAAGTGATCACTTTGCCAGCAGAAATGAGCTAACAGTTTATTATTATTTATTTATTTATTATTTGAATTTATCCCTGCCCATCTCTACCATGGTAGACTCTGGGTGGTTTACAATCCGAATATAAAAGATAAAACCTATACATTTAAAACTACTATAAAAATAAAAATGAAAATCCAAGAGATGGTCTGTTCTTAAAAGGAGGGAAACCACTAAGCCAACCACCCCCAGGAGGAACTATCATTTCCTTCACTCCAGAGCCAGGTCTTCAAGGACTTCCTAAGTCCTTGAATGTTCAGGAAACAATGCTATAGGATCAGTCCCCTCAACTCCTGTCTTCTAGTGTACAGTAGGAGTATGTTCTCCCAGAAGAAAAAGCCAAGTAATGCTCATCCCACCTGCAAGCAAGATGTGCAAAAAGCCTACCTCCAGGTCTGCAAAGGAGTGAGAAAATCCATATTACTCTCTCCTTGCTTATTCACCCTATGTGCTGAATATATCTTGAGGGAGGCTGGATTGGAAGAAGGTGATCATGGTTTTAAAACTGGAGGAAGAAACATCAAGGTGTGCTATGCTGATGACACTATAATTGCTGAAAATGCAAACATTCTGAAAGCTCTAGTAATGAGAGTCAAGGAGCATAGAGGAAAAACGGGACTACGATTAAATATATAAGACCAAACATAAAACATCAGGTATGGCAACCAGTTTCAGAACTGACAGTGAAGATAAAAAGGTAAAGGTTCCCCCCGCACATTTGTGCAGTCGTGTCCGACTCTAGGGGCCGGTGCTCATCTCCGTTTGTTAGCCGAAGAGCTAGCGCTGTCCGACGAAGACTGTGAAGATACTGAAGTGCTAAATAGCTTTTGCTTTCTACTGTTTTTATTTAAAATTTTTCAAAACAATAAAAGTATAGAGACTTACTGGTTAAAATGAGTGGGCATATTAATGCATTAAGTTACGAAATAAGTAAATGAAGGAAGAATAAGCCTCAATATGAGAGATTCTTTTCAGGAACTGTGAAGACCACACAGACAAGGAAGGAAGAAATGTCTTCCTTGGTTCTATGGGAGGATTTATCTTCCAAAAATTAGGTTGTAAATATGTAAAGAGGATAGCAAGTTGTTTTTTTTTTTTTTTTTGGTAAATCTTCTCTCTCAAAATGTCTATTACTAAATTTTATTTACAATGCAATACGGTAGAGTACACTGGAGGCTTTGAAAAAGTCAAAGTAAAATTCATTCAAGCAGTATGACAGAACCTTCTACCTTGAAGAAGCTGCTGTTCCTACGCATCATCAGTGAGTTTTCTATGGGTTTCCTATAAGTTTATTCTTAGAGGTGTCTATGAGGATACTATGTGTCTCATCCATTCTGGGCCTCAAGGGGTTATCTACATATTCCTAAATACATTATTCTATCTATCTTTTGCTAACCCTTAATCTATCATTCCTGTATAATTCTTTTGGTGTGTTTCCTCTCCCACTTTTTCTTTTATAGGAACACTTGAATTGCCCTCTCCTGTATTAGTGCTCATGCTAACCCTGTTCTTGGCTCTTCATGGTGTGTGTTTGTGTGTGTGAAAGATGGCAAAAAGGCAAGATGTTGCTTGCACGCATGTACTAATCATAGGAAATCAAGAAGAACCATACTTGATTTTGCTTCACCCTTTACTTATTTTCCACAATTAAATATATTTATATTCCTATATAAGGGAAGTGTGGTAGCTCCATGTGAACTGCAAATGAATAGAACCTAGTAAATGAGAAAAAGTGTGCCTAATACACTTCATTCATTATCCTGGAATTGGGGTGCCCCAAGAAAAGACGTACTCATTTTATTCTATTGTTATCTGGACTCCACTATTGAAACCAAGATCGTTCAATAGTTATTGCTTGCGAGCCATTTGAAGGACAACCAACCCTGTTTTCAGGGCGGCAGAAAACACGGGGTCTCTTGTGTGAGTGTGGTTCCCCCCCCGCGTGAGTGGGAGACGCGGGAGGGGGGCCTAGGATTGTATGTGTGTGAGAGAGTACCTATCCCTGAGTGAGAGACAGGGTAGGTAGGAATGACTGTTTGCCCCTCTGTGGCTAGTGAGGGAGGCCATGGGGGGCATAGTGATTGGATGATGAATGAAAGGGGCGGTTGGGGCTTATCAGCGCCAAGAGCTTCGGTTGGTTGCACTGGTGGCCTACGACTGCCCAGGAGGATTGAGAGTGGAAGGATGGATGCATGGAAGAGACCCCTGCCTAGTTCCAGGTTTTCGAGGGATTCGGGAGTGCAGGCGACCGGATCAGGAAACTCTGGGGACTATAATGTGGGCAACCTGATCGAGGTGGTGATGGGCAGGAGATACTGTGATGGGAACCGGAGGACAGGCCTTCTTCAGGGAAGGCGCCCCCAGTGTTTGATACCGGTGGCGCATTCCGGTCCTCCGAGTTCAACCCTAGCTTCTGGACAGCAGATCCTTGAGGGCCCAGGTTTCCCGCTGCTGCTACTTAACGCCAGGTCAGTAAACAACAAAGCCCCTCTCATAAGTGAATTAATCACAGAGAGAGGGGCTGACCTGGCGTGTATTACGGAGACCTGGCTGGGCCCTGAGGGAGGGGTAGCCCTCTCAGAGATGTGCCTGGCCGGATTTCAGGTGTGGCACCAGCCGAGAGACCGGGGTAGGGGAGGAGGGATGGCAGTTATCATCAGAGAGTCTCTGGTGGCTTTCAGGGGCCTTGCTCCACAAGTGTCCGGATGTGAGACCCTCTTTTTCAAGCTGGGTGCCCGAGAACAGTTGGGAGTGTTGCTATTGTACCAGCCTCCCTGCTGCGTAGCAACCTCCCTGCCTGAGCTGCTGGAGGCCATCTCACGGTTGGCGGTGGAGTTCCCCAGGCTTATGGTCTTGGGGGATTTTAACCTGCTGTCCCTGGGACATGCCTCGAAAGTGGCTCGGGAGTTCATGGCTACCATGGCAGCCATGGGCCTGTCCCAGATTATTCGGGACCCGACTCGAGACAGTGGACTCACTCCGGATTTGGTTTTCTTGTCAGAGCAATGGCAAAGTGACCTGAGGGGAAAGTTAGAACTATCCCCGTTGTCATGGTCAGATCATGTCCTGATATCCCTAGGATTCTCTTATGCCGCCCCACTCCGCAGGGAGGCAGGATCAATTCGATTGGTCCGCCCATGGCGACTTATGGACCCACTGAGGTTTCAGAGGGAGCTGGGGGTAATACCCGAGGATCTGCTGCATGGTCGAGCGGAGGCACTGGCCACAATCTGGAATAAGGAAGCGGCCGGTGCCTTGGACAGGATCGCGCCGATGCGACCTCTCCAGCCCCATTCGACCCGTCACTCCCCGTGGTTTACGGAGGAGTTGAGGGTCTTGAAGAGGGTGCAGAGACGTCTAGAGTGCCGCTGGAGAAAGACGAAGACAGAACTCGACCGAACAAAATCTAGAGCCGCTATTAAGGCCTACCTTGTGGCAGTAAGAGCGGCGAAACGTGATTATTTCTCCGCTCTTATTGCGTCCGCAGAATGCCGTCCGACGGCCCTTTTTAAGATTACTTGATCGCTCTTAGGTAGGGTGGTAGTGACCACCCACCTGCAGGGCCGTGCGGAAGAATTTTCTGAGCATCTGCAGGATAAAATCGCTCGGATTCGGTCAAAGTTGGACTCCATGCGTGGAATGCAGTCTGGGGAGATGCCGGGAGAGCGGTCTTGCCCTGTTATCTGGGAATGATTCGATCCTGTTGGACCCAAGGAAGTGGACAGGATCCTTCGAATTGTTAATTCCACCACATGTCATTTAGATCCCTGCCCTTCCTGGCTGGTAAAATCGGCCAGGGAGGTGACATGTGGATGGGTTCAGGCTATGATTAACACATCCTTGTTGGAGGGGGTGGTTCCAACGGCCTTCAAGGAGGCGTTGGTACACCCCCTACTCAAGAAGCCATCCGTGGACCCTACCATTCTGGACAATTTTCGTCCAGTCTCCCACCTTACCTTTTTGGGAAAGGTGGTTGAGAAAGTGGTGGCGTTGCAACTTCAAAGGACCCTGGATGAAGCGGATTATCTAGACCCTTTTCAGTCAGGTTTCAGACCAGGACATGGGATGGAGACTGCACTGGTCGCACTTACGGATGATCTCTGGCGGGAGCGGGATGGAGGTAGTGCATCCATCCTGGCTCTCTTAGATCTCTCAGCGGCTTTCGATACCATCGACCATGGTTTCCTTTTGGAGGGGGTTGGGGGTGGGCGGCGTAGTTTTGCGCTGGTTCACCTCCTTCCTCCAGGGCCACTCCCAGTCGGCGCTGATAGGAGAGGAGAGATCCGGCCCACGACCGCTCCTATGTGGGGTGCCGCAGGGTTCGGTTCTCTCTCCTCTCCTATTTAACATCTACATGAAACCGCTGGGCGAGGTCATCCAACACCATGGGATAAGGTATCATCAGTATGTGGATGATACTCAATTGTATATCTCCATCCCTGGTGAGGTAAGTGATGCAGTGTCCACCCTGTCCCAGTGCCTAGGGGATGTGAGGGCCTGGATGGGGAACAACAGGCTTCAATTGAACCCTGGTAAAACCGAGTGGCTGTGGATTGATGGCTTAGCGTCTGTCGTGTGTAGATGCAGAAATAACACGCCGAGGCCTGGAATCTAGTCTCTAGTGTTTATTGCATACCTACAAGCAGAAATCCTGCTAAACTAACAGTGCCTGAAGATTCCCAAGTATATCAGCTCAACCTAGGGTGGAGCTTTCTTCTGACGTTTGGGGAAATAGGCTAGGCTCTCTGAGCTGCGTGCTCGCTTCTTATCCAGTGCTCCGCCCTCCAGTCTGCTTCCCCCGACACCACCCCCCTCCCCATCCAAAAACTCCATAGCAACTCCCTCCCCCTGTTCGTCCTTGGTGTCGGGCAGGATCCCGTGTGAAAAAGTGTCTATCTGCTCTTCTTCCTGGGAGCTGCGCAGTGAAGGGAGGTCATCCAGGAAAGGAATGTCGGGGGAAGGCTCGCGTCTCTCTGTTTGATCTGATAGTCCGGGTGCAGCTGGCCTCTCCTGAAAAACAGCTAAATCGTTAGAAAGGTTCTCCCTCCCCCCTCCTGGGAGCTGGCAACCAGAGGTGGAGGGATGCGAATCCTCCTCCTCCCCCCTCGCTGGTTCTGACAGGGGGAGCAGGAATGGCTGCTGGTAACTCACGAAATCCTCAGGCTGGTCGGCTTCCTCGTCTTCAGCTGGGGGCTGTAGCTCTGGGAGTCGCGCTGGCCGTGGCTTGTGAGGGAAAATCTGATGAAACCTATGCACTAGGCAGGGTGCATGAACATCTTTGGCATTTTCCCAGGAGCGCTCTGTCTGAGAATACCCCTTCCAGTGTATTAAATACTGAATCCCCCTGCCCCTCCTTCTGGAGTCCAAAATCTCTTGCACTTCGTACTCCGGTTCCCCTTGGACAAGTACCGGAGGTGGGGGTGGTGGTATGCAACCGCAAGGCACTTGGAGGGGAATCCTTGACTAACAAGGACTTGTGAAACACCGGGTGAATCCTCATGGAATGTGGAAGCTGCAAACGATAAGCCACAGGATTTATTTGCTGTATCACCTGAAAGGGGCCAATAAACTTAGAGTCCAGCTTCTTGCAAGGTCTGTTAGTGGGCAGAAACTTAGTAGAGAGCCAGACCTTGTCTCCTGGTGATATGGGGGGGTCCTTCCTGTCTGCGTTCATCTGCGTTCCGTTTATAGGCTGCCTTTGCCAGCTCTAGCTGCTCTGCTAACAGGTGATGGGCTGCCTGTCTTTCTGCCAGGAAATCCGTGGCTGCAGGCACAGCTGTTTGTTGTGAGGAAAGGGGCAACACTCTCGGGTTTGTGCCATAGAGAGCCTGGAAAGGGGACATCTTGGTTGAGGAATGAACTGCATTGTTGTAAGCGAACTCTGCCATGGGGAGAAGTTCTGGCCAATTGTCCTGCCGGTAGTTAATGTAACATCTGAGATATTGCTGCAATAACTGGTTAGTTTTCTCTGCTTCGCCATTACTGGAAGGATGATTCGCAGAGGACAAGTGTATTTTGACCCCCAATGTCTGGAAAAGCGCCCCCCAGAACCTGGAAGTAAATTGCGAACCGCGATCTGAGATTAAGTGGTTAACCATACCTCTATATCGGAAGACATTGTCCAAAAAGAGCTGTGCTGTAACTTGTGCTGTTGGTAGGCCCTTGCAGGGAATGAAGTGCGCCATTTTCGTAAAGCAGTCTACCACCACCAGGATGGAAGTGAAACCCTGTGCCTGTGGCAAGTCAGTGATAAAATCCATGGAGACAGTGTCCCAAGGTTGGGGGTGTGTGGGCAGGGGCTGCAAAAGGCCTGCTGGTCTCCCTGCAACCGTTTTAGCGCGTCTACACACATGGCAAGAGGCCACGTAAGTCTTGATGTGTGCTGCCATCTTGGGCCACCAGTAGTCTCTGAGTGTTCTGTGCAGCGTTTTGAACACCCCCCCGTGTCCTGCCGTAGGGCTATCATGACAGAGCTGTAATACTTCTTCCCTCAGGGTCTTGGGAACATAAAGCCGCCCACTATGCCAAAGTGTCCCTGCCTCCGCTGTGAAAGGGGACGGTGTACCATGCTGGGCCCCCTGGAGGTCATCCAGCCTAGCCCGTGCGTAGGGGTCTTGTTGCTGCTAGGCCTTGATTCTTACAAGGAGATCTTCTACTAGTCTGACTGCTGCCAAGTTCTCTACTTGGACCCCTTCGGGAGGCTTCTCAAAATTTTGAGGGTGCAAGATCGTGGCTTTGGTGGCTTGGTCAGGTTCTGCAATGTCCTGCGGCTGCCTAGACAACGCGTCAGTCAGCTTGTTTTGTTTGCCTGGCAAATACGAGATGACAAAATCGAAGCGTGAAAAAAATTGACTCCATCTGACCTGACGGGGGTTGAGGGATCCCGAGCTCTGCAACAGTGCTAAGTTTTTATGGTCTGTGTAAACCTTGATTGGCAAAGCTGCTCCCTCTAACCAATGCCTCCATTCTTGAAAGGCTGATTTTATGGCAAGCAGTTCCTTGTTAAAAACTTCGTAATTCCTCTCTGCTGGTGACAGCGTGCAAGAGAAATAGGCACAGGGTAATAAATCTTCCCCCCTTTCGTCCGCCGCTTGGAGTAAAATGGTGGCGACGGCAAAGTTAGAGGCGTCGCACTGGACGTGGAACTGTTTTGAAGGGTTCGGGTGCCTCAGGAGTGGTGGGGAGGTAAACAGCTGTTTAAATTCTTGAAAGGCCACTTGCTGCTGTTCCCCCCAGCAAAAACGTCTGTTTTTCTTTAACAGCTGAGTAAGGGGACGCGCTTTCTCCGCATATGAGGCAATAAACTTGTGAAGAAAATTCGCATACCCCAGAAATTGTTGGAGCTCCTTGACGTTACGGGGAGGCTTCCATGACATAATTGCTTGGACCTTTGCAGGATCCACGGCTACGCCTTCTGTGGAAATCCTGTATCCCAGATAGTCTAATTGCGTTAAGTCAAAAGCGCACTTTTCTAATTTCGCAAACAGCTTGTTCTCTCTTAATCTCTGCAGAACATTACGCACATGGGTAATGTGGGAGGTGGGGTCCTCAGAATAAATCAGAATGTCATCCAGATACACAATGACATATTTATCTAACAAGTCTGAGAAAATGTGGTTCATGAACCTGGAAAATACTGCCCCACAATTACTTAGTCCAAAAGGCATGACTAAATACTCAAACTTACCATATCTGGTGTTAAAAGCCGTTAAGTATTCATGGCCTGGCTTTATTCTGATCAAATTGTAGGCATTCCTGAGGTCTAGCTTGGTAAAAATGCGAGCCTTTTGCAGGTGATCTAGCAACTCCGATATCACTGGAAGAGGGTAGTGGTCTCTAACGGTGACTGCGTTGAGTGCGCTGTAGTCATGCACCGTGCGCATGGGGGGTCCCTTATCGCCAGCCTGTGCCGCCGGGGCGAAAGGACCGGGCTTTTTAGGCACGAAGAAGGTAGGGGCAGATGCCGGTGATGTCGATGGCCGAATGAAACCCTTTTTTAGGTTGGTATCCAAATATTCCTTCAGTATAGCTAGCTCCTTTGGGGACATTGTGTAATGCCGTGCCGCTGGGATCTTGGCCCCAGGCTTCAAATCTATGGTACAGTCAAAAGATCTATTGGGGGGCAACACTGTGGCCTCTTGCTCTCCGAAGATGTCTGCAAAATCTCCATACTTTGTTGGTAGTGGAGCCTTCCCTGCTTCCCGGCTTGCAGCTGCCGGCAGGGCTTGGGTAATGCCCTGCAATTTGTGGTGCCGACAGTCTTGAGAGGGAAATGAATCTGCTCCAGTCATCCAGTCCAAATTGGGGTTGTGAAGCCTCAACCAAGGTGCCCCGAGAATGACTGGGACTTGCAAGGAGGCAGTAACGTACAGTTGGATCCACTCCGAGTGATCTGCGATGTTTAGCTGAATTGGCAGGGTGCAACGTTCGTTCGCGCCGGCCTTGAGAGGTTGCCCGTCGATGGTTTCAACCTGCATGGGGCTTGGTAGTGCAATAGTTGAAATATGAAACTTTTCCACCGCTTTCCCATCTATAAAATTGGTCGTCGCCCCGGAATCAATCATAACATTTACCGGTAATAGTTGCTTGGAATCTGTAGTCAGCGTGGCTGGAACAATATAAAAATCTTGGCTGTGATCTGCCGCCTGAGCCCTTTTTAATTGCTGGATGGCCGCCCTGCGGGGCTCTGATGAGGGGGGCCATTGGAGTTTAACTGCTGAGAAGAAGCGGCTGGAATGTGGGCCTGCTCCGTGCCTTGGGTTGTAAATCTTACCGGGGCTGCCTGGTGTCTGGTCGGGCACACCCTTGCAATGTGCCCTGGCCCCCCGCAATAAAAACAAAGTGCACTGTCCCTTCTCCTTTGCCTCTCGGCTTCAGAGAGCCCCTTTCTTATGGCCCCTATCTGCATGGGTTCTTCCGCGCTCAGGGGAACAAACGTGTTAGAGGGGGTAGCAAAACCTGGAAAAGCCGGTCGGGTTCCTGCCCTGTTTCTCCCTGGCCGAAGCTGCTTTAACTCCTCCAATCGAGCATCTATGACGACTGTTAACTGGTACAGGTCTTCCAATGTCGCTGGAGTGCCCTGCCGCACTAACTCCGTCTTAATCTCTTTGTCCAGTCCTTGTTTAAACTGATCCTTCAATGCCACCTCATTCCAGCCCAAATCTCCTGCCAGCAGTTTGAAATCTACGATGTACGCTCCTACTCTCCTGTTCCCCTGTCGGAGCAACCGGATCTCTCTGCTGGCAGTGACCTCTCTGATTGGATCATCAAAATGGGCTCTGAAACGGGCCATAAAGTTCTGGTAGTTGTCCAGAATTGGGTCGTTCCACCATGGGGATGAACCATCTTGCGGCTGAGCCTTTCAGCAAACTTAAAATGAACGTGACTCTGGACCTCTCCGTCAGGAACTCGGCTGGTCTGCTGTCGAAAAACATGGTGCACTGGGCGACGAAGGTCCTGAGCTGTGCCGTCTCTCCCCCAAATTTCTCTGGTAAACACCCTGGGGATCGCAGAACGACTGGTGGGGGTGCAGCCACTGGTGCCGGCTGCTGGACGACCGGGGCTGGTTGTTGGATCTGCTGAAGCATCGCCGCCTGTAAGTTATTAATCTGGTCGTCGACCTGCTGCTGGTGTTGTGTCAAGGCCGCTGCTAATTGGATTATGGCCTGCTGCAATTCCTGTGTCTGAGAAGCCATTATCCTGGTTTATGTGTTCCTCCCTCTTTCGATGGGAGTTTTGGTTTAGCAGGATTGATGTCGTGTGTAGATGCAGAAATAACACGCCGAGGCCTGGAATCTAGTCTCTAGTGTTTATTGCATACCTACAACCAGAAATCCTGCTAAACTAACAGTGCCTGAAGATTCCCAAGTATATCAGCTCAACCTAGGGTGGAGCTTTCTTCTGACGTTTGGGGAAATAGGCTAGGCTCTCTGAGCTGCATGCTCGCTCCTTATCCAGTGCTCCGCCCTCCAGTCTGCTTCCCCCGAAAGCGTCTTCTGGGAAATTATCATCTTTGGTTCTCGATGGGGTAGCACTACCCCGTTCGGAACCGGTGCGTAATCTGGGGGTCCTTCTAGACTCACGACTCCTGCTCAAAGAGCAGGTGGCAGTCGTGGCTAGGAGGGCTTTCGCACAACTTTGGTTAGTGCACCAGTTACGCACATTCCTGGATCGCGACGCCCTCCGTACAGTCACTCATGCTCTCGTCATCTCCCATGTAGATTATTGCAATGCGCTCTACATGGGGCTACCCTTGAAAACTATCCGGAAGCTACAGCTGGTGCAGAATGCGGCCGCGCAGGCAGTTTTGGGAGCGTCAAGATCCACACATGTAACACCGCTGCTCCGCGAGCTGCATTGGGTGCCGGTTTGCTTCCGGGTACAATTCAAGGTGTTGGTTATCACCTTTAAAGCCCTACATGGCATGGGGCCAGAATACCTGAGGGACCGTCTTATCCCCATATTATCGACCTGCCCCAGCCGGTCATTCAGAGAGGGCCTGCTACGAACCCCATCAATTAAAGAGTGTCATCTGATGGGGGCTAGGAGGCGGGCCTTCTCTGTGACAGCACCCACTCTATGGAACATCTTGCCCCCAGAGTTGAGTCAGATCTCCTCCCTCCCGACATTTAGGAAAGAGCTGAAGACCTGGTTCTGCCGCCTGGCATGGGAGGGAGGAAGGGATAGTTCCTCATGGGGGTGGCTAATCCCCTAATTTTATAACTGTCCTTCTTTTAACTATTCCATTACCATCTGGATTTTCAATTTAATTTATTTTCAATTTAATTTATTTTTATTGTATAATTGAGATTTTAAACCTTATTTTAACTTGTTTGTTGTGAACCGCCCAGAGTTCCCCATGGGTGGAGATGGGCGGTTATAGAAATTAAATTAAATAAATAAAATAAATAAATAAATCTTTTAGATAAAAATAACAAATGGCAAATAAAACAATTCCAGCCAATTTGGCATTGCATCCAGTTTTTTCACCACATCAAATTTTTGTTATCTCATATTTACATTGGTGTTACATTTTTTTTAACCTGTTCAATTGTGTCTGATTCTCAGAAACTGTCTGGACAATTCTCTGCAGTTTTCTTGGCAAGGTTATTCAGAAGTGGCTTGCTATTGCCTCATTCCTAAGGCGGAGAGGGAGTGACTGGCCCAGCAGCATTTCACTCAAACTTTATAATTCAGAACTCACATGGAAAGAAGAAAATTGGATAGAACATGTATAAAGGAATTTCCTCCCAAGTGATATTATTTTATATTACCAATAAACTATTCAAAAATAGGTATTAAAATCAGGACCCCATGTTTGTTTTCATCATTAGATGCTCCTTGGTGTTCATGTCAGGTCTCAGGATAATGACATAGCATTTAGGGACAAAGATGCAGCCCAGTAAGCCAAAGCTGGAGGCCAGGATGGAGAAGATCTGCACAGCCACCATGTACTTCCCCTTGGTGCTCAGGTAGGTGGGGACAAAAGAGACCCAAACACTGCAGAAAACCAACATGCTGAAAGTGATTAACTTGGCTTCATTGAAGCTCCCTGGCAGCTTGCGGGCCAGGAAAGCCACCAAGAAGCAGACAGCAGCCAGAAAGCCCATGTAGCCAAGGGCAGCATAAAACATGGAGACTGAACCTTCATTGCATTGCAACACTATCTGTCCTGATTGGGAATGCAGGTCGGAATCTGGGAATGGAGGAGAGATTCCCAGCCACATGGTACAGATGCCCACCTGAACACCAGAACAGCACAAGACTATGGAATTTGCCAGGCTCTTCCCCAGCCATTTCCTCATCCTGCTGCCTGGCTTTGTGGCCAGAAACGCCACCACCACCATCACAGTCTTGGCAAGCAAGGAAGACACGGCAACTGAGAAAACAACACTGAAGGTGATTTGTCGAAGATGGCAGGTCACTTTCTTGGGGCGACCAATGAATAGAAGGGAGGTCAAGAAGGAAAGTAGGAGGGTGATCAAGAGAATGTAGGTGAGGTCCCGGTTGTTGGCTTTGACGATGGGAGTTTCTCGGTATTTAATGAAGATTCCCAGAACAAAGGCAGTAGTTATGGATAAGGCAATGGCAAAGAGAGCCAGAATGAACCCCAGTATTTCTTTATAGGACAGGAAAGTTAAAACTTTGGGGACACATTGATCTCGCTTCTTATTCGAATGCTGATCATCTGGGCATTTTTTGCAATGGGCTGCATCTGAAAAATCCAAGTAATAGGTGTTCAACAAGCATCTTTCTGAATATGCAGATGTTGTATGATGAAAAATCTATTCTCCTCTTGTATACCAACTCCCCCTTCCCCTCCCTGGGCTGGGAGGCATTGTTCCTGGTCCCTCATCTCTTAATCACTTCCTGATTAGATTACTACAGTGCCTTTTACATGGGACTGCCCTTGAAGAACATCTGGAATTTGCAATGGTTGTGCCGCAGTAAAAGATGCACCTTGTTATACCCATGTTACACCTCTGGGTTCCAAGCTGCACTGGCTTCCACTGTACTTCTGGGTGCAATTTTAGGTGCTAGTTGTCTCCTATATAGCCCTTCATGGCATGAGCCTGGGTTATTTGCAGCACTGTCTCTCTCCATTTTTTCTCACCTGGCCTATTGTTTCTAACAGGACAGGCATGCTTTGTGTCCCATCAATTAAAGGGTGTCATCTAGTGGGACCCAAATGATTAGTCACAACACCTGCCCTTTGGAGCAACACACCCCCTGCAATTAGATTGACCCAACTCTGTTGGCCTTTTGAAAAAACCCTAGATGTGTTCCTGGACAAGGGAGTTGGTACGTTACTGGGAGCTTGTGAGATACTATTATTTCATTGTTGATTATCTTTCTCTTTGGTTGCTTTTACAGGTTTTTACTGATGCATTGTTGGTTATTTTTCTTTATGTTTTATATTTATCTGACGTTAACCATTCTCTGTCACAACAGCAAGATGGCATCCATATCAATAAATATATATGAATAATACAACGCAGCAACAAAAGGTAAAATCGGTTTTTCGATGTGACGAACTGAGATAGGATATTGGGTGAGGTGGAAACCTTATACCAAAATACCTGCTCGCTGTACTGTTCGGACCTAAATTTGGTGGTTACAAAATGGATATTCATGGAGAAAACATCACCAGTGGGTAAAAGAGACATGTTCCTATCGGCATGAGGCTGAATATGGGCTGCAATGTGAAAAGAAGTGGGCCATTGTCTTTTGAATCCTACCAAAAGCACCACATTGGCCACACCGGGTACCACTATCCTTGTTCAGATGGGCAATTGCTCTGTTCCAGCAGAAATCCTCAGAAGATCAGGGTTTTTGCTCACAAGATCCCATTATTGCTCATCAGAGTGGTCACAGATAGAAGGGCTGAGACAATCCTTGCTGACATTTTCAAATGTGGCAGACAATGTCATTCATGTTGGTCTAGTGATGGTTCAGGTTCTGGCTTAGTGGAACCATTTTGTGGGAGCCACACAGATAATACTAGTGCTTTAGCTGCCCTTGAAGGTGAGAATATTTGTCTATCAGAGTCAGGCCTGAAGGGATGGGATGGGATTGGATTGGATGGGACACTCGCAGGGGGGGTTAGGGCTTTAAGCTAAATTAGAAAGTTGAAAAGCATCTTCGAAGGAGGCACTGGTTAATTTTATGTTTTAAAGTTGAATTTAGTTTTTGTTCTGGCTCTACCTTCCTTCTGTTGTGAGGCTCCTTGCATGATGAGCCTGGCCTGTGGTTGGAAAAGCTTAGGTACCTCTGCTGTAGCTCTGCTATCCACCAATGGTATTTAGAAAAATATATGCTAATAATTAGATATACAATTAGGAAAGAAAACACCTTTAACAAATACTGCCCAGAAAAGCAAGACTGAAATTTGCATCTTTGCTCTAGAGCCACCTACCTTTTTGCATGGATATTGTACCTTCCATACATGGGGAACAATCATAGCAGCAGACAGGCATTCCCTCTCTTTTGAGCTTGCTGTATCCTGGGTGACAACTTTCAGTACATCTAGACAAAGGCACCTTCTAAACATAAAACAAACATAAAACATAAAAATATATTTGGGAGAGATGTGAAGTAGAATCTCTTAATATGAATATGTTATGGGAAGAAATGAAACCCAGTATGATTAGAAACTCAGCTGTGTAGTTTGGCTGACTAAATGATGTTGCTAAGATTAATCCCAGTGCCTAGAGTCTGTGACACTCTGGATGGAGAGGAACAGCTTAAACATAACCCTGACAAGATGGAGTGGCTGTAGGTTATTTGTTCTTCCAGTATTAGGGATTTGAGATCTTTAATTATGGATGAGGTTGCATTTCACCAGTCAGAACTGGTGAACAATTTGGGCGGGGACTGCTGGCATCTCAGCTCCTGCTCAAAGAGTAGGGGACAACTTTGACCAGGACATTTGCTAATTGTGCCCTTTCCTGGATCTGGAGACACTTCTCACAGTCATACATGCCTTAGTCACCTCATTTTTGGATTACTCAATTGAGTTCTGCATAAGGCTCCCCTTGAAGATCATTTGAAAACTTCAGATGGTCCAGAATGCAGTGGTGTGGGCACTTATAGGCATACCTCAGTATGCCCATTGGTAACTTCTGCTAAACAAGCTACACTGGTTACTGGTGGGTTTCCAGATGTAATTGAAGGTTCTTGCAACAGGGTTTGGTTCTCTCTCCTTTCCTATTTAACATCTACATGAAGCCACTGGGTGAGATCATCTCTCACCACAGGATGAGGTATCACCAATATGCTGATGATACTCAGTTTTATATCTCCGTTGCGGGTGAAGTAAGTGATGTGATCGAGACCCTGTCTTAGTGCCTGGGGGATGTAGGGGCCTGGATGGGGAACAACAGGCTTCAACTGAACCCTGTTAAGATAGAGTGGCTGTGGATTGATGGCATCTTGGCTTCCAGGAAGTTGTCATCTTTAACTCTTGATGGGATGGCACTGCCCCATTCAGATTCAGTGCAGAATTTGGTGGTCCTCCTGGACTCACGACTCCTGCTCGAAGAGCTGATGGCAGTCGTGGCCAGAAGGGCCTTTGCACAGCTTCGGATTGTGTGCCAGTTGCGCCCCTACCTGGATCGAGATGCCCTCCGAATAGTCACTCATGCCCTTGTCATCTATCATATAGATTATTGCAATGCGCTCTACATGGGGATACCCTTGAAGAGTATCCGGAAGTTTCAGCTGGTCCAGAATGCGTCCGCACGAGCAGTTACGTGTGCTATAAGATCAGCACATGTAACACCACTGCTCTGCGAGCTGCATTAGGTACCAGTTTGCTTCTGGGTCCAATTCAAGGTGTTGGTTATCACCTTTAAAGCCCTACATAGAATGGGGCCAGGGTACCTGAGGAACCGTCTCATCCCAACCACATCTACCCGCCCTACCCTACATGCAGAGAGGGCATGCTTTGGACCCCATCAATTAAAGAATTTCATCTAGCGTGGTCCAGGAGGTGTGCCTTCTCTGCAATAGCACCCGCCCTGTGGAATATCTTGCCCCCGGAGTTGAGTTGGGCACCATCGCTCCTGGCCTTTCGGAGGTCTTTAAAGACCTGGTTCTGCCGCCTTGCTTGGGGCGAAGGAGGTAATAGTTCCTTCTGGGGGTGGTTAGCCCCATAATATCCTCCTTTTTAAGATCTCACCATTCTCTGGATTTTTTCTATTTATTATTATATTGTATTTTAAAGTGTATAGGTTTTTAATTTTAATATTATAGTTGTAAACTGCCCACAGTCTACTGTTGTAGAGATGGGCGGTGATAAATTTGAATAATAATAATAATAATAATAATAATAATAATAATAATAATAACAACAACAACCTATCCTGAATAAATGGAACTTCAGGTGGCATTACATTCCCATTGAACTCAAAGGGATTTATTTCTAAGCTGGCATGTATAACGGCAGATAAATAGTAAGGACAAAAAAGAAACAGCATCGTTTACCTGCTTAAATGACATTGGCCATAGGATGGCACTCTGATTGATGGATACCTTGACTTCAGAGGATGTCTCTGTTTCTGTTCTTCCAACAATCACTCCAGCAGTAGACTTGTTTGGAAAAACTGCCCAGTGAATGATATCAGAGTCAATGGAAAGATCTCCATTCTCATCCAAATAAACACCATCGATGGAAAGATTGTAAATCTGGAACTTCCTCAGAAAAGGATGAAGCTACAAAGACATGGAAACCACCTGTGTTTAATGACTTTAACAAGAAACTAAAGGGTGATATCAGTATTGAATAATGACTACGGGTTATTTACAATGATTCTGGGTGAAAGACAGAAAATAATTTTGGAAGAATTTATTCATAAGGATCAATGTGGGTTTTTACCTAAAAGAGAGTTAAAGGACAAATTGAGAAATTTGTTGGACATTTTGGAATATTTTGAGCAACATAATGAAAAAGAAGCCACATTGATTTTCGTAGAGGCAGAGAATGCCTTTGACAATTTGAACTGGTCTTTCTTATTCAAAGTTTGGGAAGATATGAACTTCGGAGAGAACTTTATAAAATTGGAAGATGTTATAGACCTACCGAAGGCTTGCGAGGTACAAATAGGAACAAATCAGTTTTGCCCACTGTGTCCTCTCTTGCTTATATTGGCTCTTGAAATACTGAATAGAGTTATTAGACAAGATGAGAGGATTGTGGGGGCAAAGATTTTTTAATAATGTATAAGTTAAGGGATTTTGCAGATGTCTTTGAGTTGGTTTTAGAAGATCCTTTAAAGGGAATTGAAATATTAATTGGAAAAGTGAAAGAATTTGGTGCATTAGCAGATTTTGAGGTCAACAAAAAGAAGACAAAGATGTTAACAAAACACCTGAAAATAGAAGATCAAACAGAGTTTATGAATAAAATGGGTTTTAAGATTGAGAAGAAAGTAATATATCTGAGTATCACTATGAGAAATATGAATTGTATGTTATTTCAATATAACTAAGTTAAGAAATGGAATGAAGTTAAAAAAAACATGTTAAGAGGGGAGAAACCACAATTGTCATTTCTGGGGATAATTTCAGTGATAAAAATTAATGTCTTGCACTCCAAGTCGGACTGGCAGCTCGATAGGTCAGAGTATTTCAGACTTCTGAATGCCTGGCCTACTTCCCCCTATTTGCAATGATCTATTGATAAGATAAGATCACTGGAATGTTTCCCCGGAGAGGGGAGAATCGGAAGATTAATCACAAGGTCGTTAGAACTGTTTCCCTCTGCTTTTTCTGTTGTTTTCCACCGCGGAGAAAGTGAGAGGCTTGCAACAGGGAGGCGACTGGAATTACAGCATTGCTCTCATAAGGGGAAGTAAGTTAGAGCTAAAGACGACTTTTAGATTATCACATTAACTTTTAAGTTTTTTAAAATTAATTGTTTATCATCTAAGATCTATTCTTGGACTTTGTATATAAATGTTGGCAAATTTTGTGTTTTCTTTGCTATAATAATAATCATGTTGGAAACATGATGGATTTTATAATGGAAGTATAATGAAACATTTGTATTTTTTCTTTTTACCTTTCTAAATTTTTAGTGTGGATTTTGCTCTACTTGGAAGTACAAGAAACTCCTTTTTTATATCTCTTAAATATATTTTATTGGACTAAATACTGCTGAATTTGTTTCATTTTTTTTATATACCGATTGACATTTATCCTTTCTTTTTCTTATAAACTGTTTGGAATATTATTTCTTCTTTTAATTTTGGGATTATTGGAATTTTTCATCTTTTTATTTTTATTTTTTACTGAATAGATAAAACAGAACATCTGATCACTCCTTCTCTGGGAAAAGCACATTGTTTTGTCTAGAACGACTGGCTACGCAGCCTGAAGGAGGTGGAGGTGGATGAGAAATGGCTTTTTTAACAATACTTCAAGATTTAAAAAAAGAATTTAATGAAACTCTTTCAGAAATTAGAAGATCAATAGAATCTATGTTAATAGATTTGGAGCCTCAGGTTCAGATTCAAAAGACACAAAAGAAAGATTTAGATATGGAAAAAAAATATTTCGAGGCAGTAGAGAAGGAAGAAAGGATTTCAAATATCTTGATACAGAAGAAGATTTTGATACAATACAAGAGTGGGTTGTTTAAACAAGCTATATATTACAATTTGGGTCTAAACACATTGTTGCAGCTGAGACAGAAAGATTTAAATGTGCAAATTGATAACCATTGTGAAATACTGGGAAAGGCTAAGAAAAATATTTTGTCATCCTATATGAGCTATAGTACAAAACAAGTTGAATACTGTGACTTTGGCATAACTTAAACAGGAAAATGATATGTGGGACACAAGGTTAATGAAAATGGATTTGGATTTGATATGGAATAATAGCTGATATGAGAAATTGTATAATTTCTCAAATTGTATATGATGTCAATTATTTTTAAAGGACTGTTTTTGACTTTTGTATGGATTACAATCCTGGTGTTATGACAACTATTTTTTAAAGGATTGTTCTTATTTTTGGTATTTTTCTTACTCTCTCCTTTTTGTAAATAATTATTGCAACAATTATTATCTCTTTTTTCCTTTTTTTATTTTCCCCCCTCTCTCCTCCCCATTTTTTCTTTTTACAGGAATATTATCTACATTATGGCATTGAGGATGAAGAGAGACAAAGAGAAAAAAAAAAGGAACTGGAAGTGCATCTATGGAAACTCCACCTGCAGAAGAAGAAAGAATTATGGATGCAATTCTGGATGCAATTACTGTATTAAATAAAAAGATGGATGACTTGAGCCAACTAATTAACAAGCGGATAGAAAATTTATTTACTTTAGGAAAAAAGATGGACAAAAAGATGGATTTATTGGGACAACAAATAGTTAAGAAGAAGGAAGAGACGAAAGAAGATCCAACCCAGGAAATAGAACAAGAATTTGAAAAAGATGAGCAAATAGTTAAGGAAGTGGTTAATACCTTATCAGGGGAATTTAAAGAGATGCAAGGTCAGATGCAGAAATTAGAGGTCAACTCAGAAAGTTTTATTAAAGAAGTTGAATACAACTCAGATATTATTGTCCTTGCAGAAATGATAGAAAAGGTACATGTTAGGAGATTGAGTGCATCCCTAGAACAACTAAATGAAAAAGCAAGAGAAAGGACTATCTTTGAATTAGTTAAATTTCTAGAAATAAGAGAACAAGGTGTGGATTTGGAAATAGATAAAACTTTTAGAGTTAATCCATGGCATGCTAGAGAAAAAAAAAGTGTTTAAAGGATACAAGACAGATATGAGGGATGCACCAGGAGAACGTAAGAAGTATTTCATAGATAGAAGTAAGAAATAGATGTAAATGACCTACAAGGACTTCTTAAAAATTGGGAAAATTGGATTTTATCAAGGATATAAGATTGCATGTAAACTACCGATGGACTATTTTTGACTTACAGGGGGGGTAAAAACTAAATGGGGTTATGAAGACTAAAATATATACTATTATTTTCTTAATGAGTGGAAAATATTAATAGACTATTTGCAAAATGCAGGAGGGGCAAAGCTTGTAGGAAGATTGGAAAATCAAAATATATATAAATGAATATATTAGACAAGAAATGTTTTTTTTAATATTATATATAGACCTAGCAAGTAAGATAAATTCTTTATATAACCATGACCAGAGATAACTCGGAAGTTGACTATTTTCTATGTTTCATCTTTTTCTTTTTTTCTTTGCTTTACTACACTTTTTTCTTCTCTCTTTGATTTGTATTTCTATTTCTTTTTCTGTTTCTAACTTTTAACTGTGTATAATCAAAATTCAATAAAATTTATATAAAAAAAAGAAGAGACATTTTATCATGCCTGGTGGACATGTAAAAAAGCTAGAAAATTTCGGATTCAAATACGTAAACTGATTCAGAGGATTTTAAAGATTAATATACAATTGAGACCAGTGTTTTTTTATTTGGGCTGATGGACAAACAGTTGGAAAAAAGTCATGGAACTTTGTTTTTGTACATGATAACAGCAGCAAGTTTATTGTATACACAAAGATGGAAAGATCCATCACTACCCACAATGGAGGAATGGTTGGTGAAGATGATGGAGCTTGCTGACATGGCTAATCTGACTTCTTTGATAAGAGAAAAGACAGTATCTATGTTCATTGCTGACTGGAAACCCTTTATGGACATTTTGCGTAAAACAGGAAAAAAATGAACTTACGTTTTATGGTTTTGATGATTAGACAGGACAGATTATAGAAAGAAGAGAGTCATGTTATAACTGTAGAGAAAGAGGCAAATTTATAATTGTATTTATAACTGCTATAAAGAAGATTGGAAGCCAATTCTTTGTATCTTTTTTCGTTCTTTTCTATTTTACTTTTACTTTTTTCCCTTTCTTGCATTTTTAGCTTTCTCTTAGCTTGGTTTCTTTTTCTTTTTTCTTCTTCACTTTATATTAGTTTGTATTAGTTTTTATCTTCCTTTTTAAAACTTGCAATAAAATTATTTCTTTAAGAAAGAAAACCATCTGTGTATCTTATACATTACCATCTGACTCCTAATTCAATTTTTGTATGACTCTTATTGTGGATGTGGAACTAGTCTGAACAACTGGAGCTCTTCAGTTCATTTCCTCTGCTTGGAAAGATATTCAGGATTTTGGGGGGAAGTTTATCTCCCTTCCTCCCCATAGAAATCAAGTTCTTTCCAGGATGAATCATGATATTACCCCACTGAGCAGAAGGTCAGCAACAGAATTCTAACAAAAATCAATTATATGGGAGTGAGATTGCAAAAGATAAATCAAAACTAATTAGATCTCTGTGTTCTCATGTGGAATCCCAAGCGATTTTGTTAATCTTGAATGTTGTATTTTAAAAATATCATCCATGAATGTATGTAGTGCACAAATAACTTGAAATTGTATGATGCCTAATAGGACTGTCACAGATCTGTCATTACATGCATTTATTCTTTACAACTGAATTTGCTCTCTGCTAGACATGCAATGGCATTATCAGTACTTCTAGAAATCTGATTCAGGACAGAAATTAAAAGAAGGAAACACATACTAGTCTGGATGCTCTAGGAAGGAAAAGTGGAACAGGAGGAGAGTTTTCATAGATAGCTAGACCCAAGTTTAGCCACCTGTCAGAAATTGATAACCTGAAAATAGGGCACTACAGTTCTCTAGTCCAACTTTTCTTGGAAGTCCCCAGCAGATGAATCCCTGCACTGGAAACCCCAATATTGGGTGATGTTCTCAAGGAGGAAGCTGATGGCTTCTAGGCTACCTTGGTGTTACAGTATATATATAGAGTGTGTTTGTGTGTTTAAAGAAAACAGCCATCTCTATAGCACTTGATTCTCTGAGTACACAGCATCCCAAATTAGCAAAAATTGTCCAGAAAATTCAGTGACAGAATTTCCCTCTCTCAAAGGCTCCACTTCTGCTCAGAACCAGAAATTGGGCAACTTCTGTTCAGACTACCTCTTTTTACCTCCTCTCCTTCCTGCCCCCAAACCATGGAATTTAAAAAAGAACCATGAGGGAAACATTGAACAAATAGCTTTACCTGCCAAGACTGTACCAGTTGAGGTGCCAGATGGTCTCGAAGCTGCATCCTCCTCTGGCTGATTTGGGAGGAATAGACAGCATTTAGGACCTTGGCCACAGTTTGGATTACAATGAAAATACTGGAGGCATCCTCTGACAGGATCCTTGCAACCATATCATGGGGTGGGATTTCCAAGTTCTCGTTTTCTGAGCATCTTTCCCAAACTTTCTTTGACAGCACAGGATTTGGATAGGAACACTGGAATGCTGCCTTCCCAAATTGTTCAATAGCAGACAAATATGAATTAAAATCATAATATTGTGTCCTTTCCCTACCCTGAGTTAAGAAGGATAACAAAAGGTGCTTATGTTGGAGATCAAGCATTTGGTAAAACAATCTCACACTTATGTCTGGCAAAGCAGTGACAATCCACACTTTCCCCTCAGATAAGTTTTTGCTCTGTTCAATCCCTTTTATTCCTAATGCTAGCATTACTGTGCCCTGAAAGTCCAATTGACAAACAATTACTTTTACTTGAGTGTTCCGAAAATATAGAAACGTGATCTTTTTGTTCTGTTTATCAGTTGATGGGAGTCTTTGTGAGAAGGCGATGCAAACACCTTTCTGGATGGCCACAAGTGCAAATGTCCTTCTGAAGTTTTCTCCATTTTCATTTTCTGGAGCAGCGAGGCCGATCCACGTCCATTGGAAATGCAGGAGCAGCTTGACAATCGCTAAGTAAGGAGGTTCTTGTTTTGGGGTCATCCGATACAAAAAAGGGAAATGATGCTTAAGCACAGGAATCTGACTTATAACACTGTAGTTGATCTAATAAAAATAGGGAAAAAAGGGTGGTTTGTCCCCCTTTTAGTTCTAAAATTCAGATGCATAAATCTTAGGATTTTTCCCCACAGCTGAGCTCGTTTCCAGAAAAAATACCTGCATGAAATGTGCTTCCCCATCAGTTCTCCTGCCTCAGTTTTCTCTCTTCATTGATTTTCAGCTAAGAAAACCTTGCCTAACCCCTGATCACCTGGTAATGCCCATGTGTGACATATGGCAGACATCCCCTACAGATTAGTATGAGCTGATCCCCATGGTGCTGAGTGGGCACTTTTGCTGCCAAGAGCTCATGCACATATGAACCCCTATCCAATCTGGTGATGATCTGAGGATCATGTTTTAATACCCAAAAGATGATGTGTAGCAGGTAATCCAGATGGTTGATAATAGAGCAAAGTAGGAAAGGAGCACTGTTTCTTGATTTCTTGGGAATCTCCCCCACTCCAGATTACTTTCTGATATTTGGCTAAATCTACTGCCCTAGCCATCTCTCAGAATTTGCCTCCTCCCCTATGCCTTCCTCTCCCCACCTTAAAGAGAGCAAGTGGTTGGTACATTTCCCACTGGCAGCAAAATACACCAGCTTCTTCACCTTTATGTGCTGCTCAGGAAAGAGCACCATCCTCATTCACAGGGTACACTGGAGATTGGCTGTGAGTGCAGAGCAAATTTATGGTGACCTACTTTGCAGAGCAAATTAATCATTCCTCAAAACAGTTTAATGTTGCTGGCTGGTTATTCCCTTAAGCTCTCAGGGAGTTTCTACTCTTGAAAACCCTCTTTCCTTCCCCCATGTTCCTACAAAACTTCAAATAGTGCCTATTGTTCTCCTTTCTCTGTTTGAACAGCTCAGTAACTCTGTCTAACCATGGTATCCCAGTTCTTTCTCTTCTTCTTGACATGTGAAGGATTCTTCCATCATTTCCTTCAGTGTACTTCCATAAACTGTAAGTGACCAATCCAGTCCCTTTGCACCCATATATTCTTAAACTTCTCTTCTTGTTTTATCACACACATTTCTGAAGTACCGAAATTTGAATGCATCCCATTGACCTTTAGGTTTCTCCTGTCTTACCCAATTCTCACTGGCATAAAACAATATAGCAAAATCACTCTGTTATATACAGTTCTCTTCACTTCTTTCCACAAACATTCATCTTTGTAATAGGACGTATACTACTATCTTTCAACCCTCATACACAGGTTTTACAATTTCTCCATCCTTTTCCTTCTCTTTACTAAACATTCTACCAAGGTACAGACATTCATTTATTTGCTGCAGTTGTTTCTGTGGGAAGAGGTTTTTGCTTGGCATCCATATTAGTGGCAGAAATAAAAAGTCCGTGAATCCAGGGTATTGTTTCCAAAACCATGTTGACAGGAATACCAGAGTGATAAAACTTGGATGACAGAAATAGGTTTTTTAATATCTACCATCTATTTCCAGCTTTATTTTGTGATATCCACCAGTGCCAGCTTCTGGACTCATCTGGAGATTGGACAAAGAGCTTCTATGTATTGTCGAAAGCTTTCACGGCCGGAGTTCAATGGCTGTTGTGGGTCTTCCGGGCTGTGTGGCCGTGTTCTGGAAGTTGTGGTTCCTAACGTTTCGCCAGCATCTGTGGCCAGCATCTTCAGAGGGCAGGAGCACAGATAGAAGAGATTTTGCTTCTATCTGTGCTCCTGCCCTCTGAAGATGCTGGCCACAGATGCTGGCGAAACATTAGGAACCACAACTTCCAGAACACGGCCACACAGCCCGGAAGACCCACAACAGCCAAAGAGCTTCTACTTACAGTCATACCTGTGGGATTTTGTAGATGCTCAGCATGGTTGAAATATGATTAAAGAGTTCAGAACCAGTACCTTCAAGAACTGCCAATATTTTTTTTTCTCTTCCACACCTGTAGTTTGGGACATTCTCCTGCCCTACAGACAGCAAGTGCATCAGGGCCTCATAGGTCATTCTCGCATTGAAAAAGTTCTCATAGACGTTATAGCCCAGAGTGAGGTTGGCTAACAGCCTCGGACTCTGATTGATTTCATGAACAGCAAACAAGAAGGGCAGGACATGGCAGAGGCTCATGCTCTTACTGCAAGAAAAGAAAAACCAATAGCATTTTATCCTCAGTTTTCGTCTTCATCTTGATTTCATAGACATGTCACAATTCCTGCAACTTTTCCTTTAATGATATCATATTATAACTGATTTGGATTGGATTTCGAGGCTGATGCCTATACTCTGGACAGTACATAAATCCACAGGCTGAAATCAGTGCAATAACAATGGAACAGATCAATGTAAAGAAGTGCAAGTTGATGTCTTTGATCACATGAAGGGCAAGGAAGGATAGGACCTCACCAGAAACTTACTCTTACTGAATAGCAATGCAGGGAATGTTGTCAGACATTCATTGCTCAAGTTCAAAATGGCAAATTCCTATATCTTGTATTCAGGGGTCTTTTCTAGGTGACAGATTTCTCTTGGACATTCCAACTAGAAGAACCTCCCATTGATACCATTGAGAGTTTCCCTCCCTCCTCAAAGAAATAGGTAGCAAAAAGAAAAGCTTGATAAATCAGGTTCAATTTATATGAAAGGAAAGGAAAGTGGACAAGGTTCTGAGTTATTGCTTACATTTTACAAAATTAACCTGGGTAAAAAAATGCATTCCCAAATTTGCAAATATGCTCCTATGATGTTACATGCATTCTTCTTATTTAGTAATAGAAGTTTCTTTAGTTGAGTAGTTGTATGAATATTCTGGAAAAATATTTTTGTATTTGCATTTCATTTGTACTTAACCGCCTTGAATGCTCACATTGATCTGAGCGGTGTCAGAATAAAATCTGAAAAAATCAGGATAATGTTCTGTTCACTAACTCTGCCTTACAATTTGTTGTTTCACGATCAAAACCCCAAATATAGTTCTCTTTGCACAACTGATTAAGTCATACACACAGATATGCACATGGTTAAAATCCATATACCTTAGCAAGTTGTAAAAATGTAGAAATTTGGTCTTTGTCCTGTATAAGCAGGTCATCTGAACCCAGCTATGGAGTTCTGAAGTGTCCTTGATTGAGGACTTTGAGTTTCCTACACACAGAGGATGGATCCTTACCTCAGTCTCTGAATCAGAGAGTATCTTTCTCTCTTGTTAATGAAATGAGTCTATTACAAGGTTTAAGTCAAGTGTTTTTCTCACTATAAAATTCTTTAAGTAGATAAAAATGCAATACAGATTTAAGTAATGTCCTTAATACCCTACCATCACCTCTAATTTGAGTTCACTGATGAGATCTGTCAGGCAAAGGAACTCAGATAATTTCTACCAAAGTCATTGTTGATTGGGTGCCGGAGCTTTTCTGTACCTTATGCTGCATATCTGACAAAATGTCCTTTTGCCATTTTTGGCATTTATGTACATTCAATTCAGCCACGCCCTCTTTCAAATCAGACAACATTTCCTCTATCACAATTTTAAACCGCTGTATGCAGACAGACACTTCCTTTGGTGCTGGAAGCTGGCAGAAGGAAAGAACGAAGAAAGGGAGGGAGGGAGGGAGGGAGGGAGGGGATGGTGGAGAACAACCTCAAAATTTTGCCTTCTGATAAAAAAGGATATTTGCTGACACTCCAGGGTGCCATGGTAGTCATGTTGTGAACAGGCAAGTTCCAGCCTGATGAACAACCAATTTGTGAGAGTGCTGTTGAAGCTGCCTGCTGCTGCTGATGGCCTTTGCTGAAAAAATTATAAGAAATCTCTAAAACCTCATCATTTAAAACTACAAAAAATACTCCAAAGGCCATTCCTGCTTGCCAATGGCCAGGAAACAGGACATGAAAATCATTCCCTGCTAAAAAGAGGGCATTGGAGAGCTTAACATCATGTACATATCATTATTTACCTAAAGAATCTGTGGGTTGGAGGCATGAAGAAAACATATGGTTGAAATAGATTATTGGATGTAGAAATGATTCCACCAATCTGGAAGTCTCCTGCTTTGTAGAAATTAAAATGGTCCTTTTTCTCTCTCATCACATTCAATGGACATTTTCTCATCAGAGTCCCACAGGGAAAATGGGACAACAGTAGAAGCAGAAACAGCATTTCACGAATCATGATGGAGATCCTTGCTATGGTTGTGTTTCAGAGAGATGCCTCATCTTTAATCTCTTGGTGGATAATTATGAGGAAAAATCTCTTACAAAAGGGCACAACTACAGTACATTGAAGATGGCCCAGCCTGGTAGCAGATCTGAAAGGGCAACTTTTAATTTCAGTCTGGTATAATCTGTGTGCAATCCAGTCCCACCCTCTCCTCTTAGCAGAGCAGGAAGTAATTACGTGCCAGCTTTTCAGGTTTTGCATAAGAGAAGTTACCAAATATTTTTCAAGGTGGTTTCCAAAACAACCTACAATAAGAATTGTGAAATCCCATGTGCTTGGTTGAAAAAAAGGATAAATGACAATGATTTTGATAACAGTAAGGGGAATTGTGAGTCACTGAGGCAACAAAGGTGTGCAGCTGCAGAAAAAAAAATTGTGGCTCATGCGTATGGTTCCAGCATGGCAGTCAACAAGGGAACAAGTGGGGAAAGTTTGATTTCCTTTTATTCACGAAAGTTTTAAAATACTAAAAGTTGTAATAATCTTAATATCTGCTGGGTGTCATATTATGATTTATTCTGGACAGTGCTTAACTAGCCAATGGGCATATTATAATTCCTCCTCACCCTGTCCTGGTGTGGGTAAGGCCATCTTCCTTTTTCTGTTTTAGGTTTAATTTTTTTTATTATACTTGAAGAAAATATAAAAACTACAGAAAAACAAAAAACTAGAAACAGAAAAAGAAACTAAAAATTGTAAAACACCACTTTCACTTCCGGGTGTCGAGCTGAGCAGAGCGCTGAAATGAGGCTCTGAGCTTTGTTTCCACAGCTTCCAAATAGCGGCGATTAACAAGGAAGAGAATCGCCAAAAAATCACCCTTGGAGAAAGGGTGAGCAGGAGATTTACCACAAGGGCTGCCGGATTTGCTGCTCTCTGCAGATCCCCGTTTCCACTGCGGGAAAATGCAGATTGAAGCGGCGAAGGGTGGCTGGGATTGTCAATAAGCTCTCTGGAAGCCGCGAAGCTGGAAAAGTCAAGTAGCTCTCTACTCGACCTTTTAGTTGCACTATTTAGTTTTCTTTTAAATGTTAATTGCCTAATTAAGCACTAAGGTTTATCTCCGGACTTGTTAAATAATTGCTAGAAGTGGTTTTTTCTTTCCTGTCAAAGACTGTTAAAAGGTGGGAAGGAAAAGTTAATTGTCTTTACCATGAAGGAAGGTGATCTGCCTATTATTCTCACTTTTACTTGGATTTAAAGTTTCTACTTATTGGCTACTATATATATTTTTTCACTTTGGGAATATTTTATTTTAATTTTGTCTCTATATGGAATAATTAATACTCTGCCTTCTATTTTTCTTGGTGAAGATTGTTGGGAAAGAAAAAATATTCTCTTTTCTTTTACAAGCCTTGTATTAATTTTTTATATACTGTTTGGATTTATTATATTTGGATTATTATTGCCTCCTTTTCTCTTTTCATATATTGCAAATAACTATTATTAAAAAAAATTTTACTTCAGTAACTTTTGGCTGGACTGAAGAGTACTAGTGGGCATGAAAAACCTTGGATCTGTTTACTTTACTTAGGACTGTTTTGACTATAGTGAGGGGAGGAAAAAAAAAGGCTGCCATCTGTTGCTTTACTTCTTACTTTTGAGATTATATAGACTTATTCACCCAATGGATTACAAATGAACTTTGAAGACAATTATTTTTAAAGGATTGTTTTTATTTTTTGGGGAAAAAAAATTTTCCCCTCTTTTTTTAGTTCCTTTTTGGCTGGAACTACTGCCTTTTGTATCTTTTATTTTTTTTGGTATTGTTTATTTTCTTTCCCTCCCTTCCTTTTTTCCCCTTTCTCCTCTCTTTTTTTCTCTTTTACAGGAAAACTATTTACACCATGGCGTCTGTGGTATTGAAGAGGAGAGATAAAGATAAGGAAAAAGAGGCTGGAAGAGCATCTACTGAACCCGCGTCATCTGCTCCAACAACAGAAACTCCACCATCGGAAATGAAAAAAATCCTTGAAGCAATTGCAGCATTAAACAAGAAAGTGGAAGATTCATCAGCCAATCTGAACAAGCAGATGGAAGAACAAATTGCATCCTTAGATAAGAAGATATACCAAAAGATGGAAGATATGAAAA
This sequence comes from Charina bottae, assembly GCA_023362775.1. NCBI lineage: Eukaryota > Metazoa > Chordata > Lepidosauria > Squamata > Charinaidae > Charina > Charina bottae. The sequence continues at coordinate 28,484,858 of JALMGJ010000002.1, read as the reverse complement.
AAGAAATTACCCAAGAGATAAAGCTTGAGTTTAAAAGAGAAATACAAACGGTTAAGGAGGTTGTGAACTCTCTGTCAGGAGAAATTAAAGATACACAAGGTCAGATACAAAAATTAGAAGACAAATCAGAATATGCCATTAAAGAGATTGAACATAATCTAGATATCACAGCCTTAGCAGAAATGAGAGAGAAAGAACACATCTTGAGATTTAGAGCAGTTCCAGAAGAAGTAGATGAAGATGTGAGAGAAAGGATGATTTTTGAATTGGCTAAATTTTTGGAGATAAAAGAACAAGATTTAGATTTGGAGATAGACAAGATATTTAGAGTAAATTCATGTTATGCTAAGGAAAGAAAAGTCCCTAGAGATATATTGATATATTTTGTAAGAAAAGTGACAAAAGAGCAGATCTTAAGGAAACATTATAATACTAGATTGAAGGGAAGGAAATAATTGTATTAAAAGAAATTCCTTTGAGAATATTAAGGAAAAGAAAAGATTATTCTTTCCTTATACACAAATTAAGGCAACATAGCATTTCATTCAGATGGGAAAAATTGGAAGGCGTATCGTTTGAGTTCAAAGGACAGAGATTCAAAATAACTTCCATTTTAAAAGCAAAAGCTTTTTTAGAGAAATATAAGAAAGAAATGGGTTTACCAGAAGGAGAATTGAAAAAAGGAGGAGAAACATTGAAAGACAAAGAGAAGACTGAAGATCTATCTGAGAAGGGAGCTACAGGTGTGGACTTAACAAAGGGATTTTAAAGAATAAAATGCCAATGGAATTTAAATATCTGACATGGAACATTAATGGAGCTAATTCTCCACAGAAAAGAAGAAAGATATTTCACTTTTTGAAAAAACAGAAATTGGACATAAGTTGTTTACAAGAGACTGATTTTTGTAAAAAAGACACTAAATATTTGATTCAAAAACAGCTTGGAGAAGAATTTATTTCGGCTGGATATAAAAACACTAAAGGGGTAGTCTTATATGTACAACCAAAGTTAAACCCAAAATTGATATTAGCTGATGAAGAGCTACATCGATACATTGCAGTAGAAATCAACATACAAGGAACTAAAACACTAATAGTTGGACTTTATGCACCGAATATGGATAAAGGAGTATTTTATAAAAATTTGATGGATAAACTTTTGGACTTAACTTATGACAATTGGTGTTTGATGGGGGATTGGAATGGGGTAATTTACCCCAGACTGGATAGACAGTCACAAAAAGAAGTGAAGCAAACACAGGGAAAACTGCCACAAACATTTTTCGACTTGAAAGAGATGTTGGATTTACAAGACATTTGGAGATGTATGAATGGGACTTCCAGAGAATTTACATATTATTCAGAGAGATTTAAATCACATTCTATAATAGATATGATCTTGATATCTAAAAATTTGATGATGGATATTAACAAAGTTGATATATTACCTAAGACCTTATCAGATCATAATCCAGTAATGTTGACTCTTAAAGGGAAACGGAGTGTATTTAGATGGAGATTGAATGAGTCGCTACTACGGAATAATGATGTAGTTGATGTATGTAAAAAAAGATTAAGAGAATATTTTCAATTTAATTTGAACAAAGGCACTAATATTCAAAATATGAATTTTGGAGGAAATTTTATAAAATGGATTAAATCAATATATACTCCACAATTTGACAAAATAATTGTTAATGGAGAATTTAGTAAGCCATGTGAAATCCAAAAAGGTACTAGACAAGGTTGTCCATTATCTCCACTTTTGTTTATATTGGTATTAGAGGTTTTACTTAGAGATATTAGACAGGATGATGGTATCCATGGTATCAAAGTTAAAAAAGAAGTTTATAAACTAAGAGCCTTTGCTGACGACCTAGTCATTACCTTGGAAAATCCACTAGAAGGAATTGAAATATTAATACAGAAATTAAAAGACTTTGGGTCGCTAGCAGGATTTAAAGTGAATTTACAGAAGACAAAAGTTTTGACTAAAAATATGGATTACCACCAACAAGAGAAATTGAAAGAAATAACAGGATATTCAATGGAAGAAAAAGTAAAATATTTGGGAGTATACTTAACAACTAAAAACGTTAAGTTGTTCAAGAATAACTATATTCCACTTTGGATGGATATTAAAAAAGATTTGGAACATTGGGAAAAACTGCAATTATCATTATTAGGTAGAATTTCAGCAATCAAAATGAATGTTTTGCCAAGAATTTTATATCTTTTTCAAACACTACCTATATTGGCATCAGAAGAACCTTTCAAACAATGGCAGCGAGATATTTCTAAGTTTATTTGGCAAGGGAAAAAACCAAGAATAAAATATAAAGTCTTGCAAGATTCAAAGGAAAGAGGCGGACTGGGTCTACCGGATCTGAAATTATATTATGCTGCTTGCTGTTTGGTATGGATAAAAGAATGGATAGTTTTGAAAAATGAAAAAATTATTGAATTTGGAGGGACATGAATTAAGATATGGATGGCATGGATATTTGTGGTACGACAAAGTGAAAGTTAATGTGGATTTTAAAAATCATTATATCAGAAGATCTTTGTTAAGAATTTGGAATAAATATAAATTAATTTTGTTATAAAAGACCTTTATGAATTTCTACACTAGAAGCATTTTATAGAACAGAAGTAAGAGTTAAAGATAAATGGATGACTTACAAGGACTTTTTAAAAAAAGAACAAGGACAATATAAAACTAAATCAAAAGAAGAACTGGCTTTTGAAGGATATACTTTCCAATGGCTTTCATATATGCAACTTGTAGAAAAATTTAAATCAGACAAAAAAGACCTTGAATTTGAACAAAATAAATTGGAATTTGAGATACAACTATGTGAGACAGATGACCATTTAATTGCCAAAATGTATAAATTATTGTTAAAAGGTGAGATGGTAGAGGAACAAGTCAAAGATTGTATGATTAAATGGGCAAAAAATATTGGTCATAATAATATTATTGGTTTGAATAATAATATTCAAATGCAACAATGGGAAGATATGTGGACTAAAGGATTAAAATTTACTTTGTGTTATAATTTGAATGAAAATTTCTATAAAATGATGTACAGATGGTATATGACCCAACAAAAGTTAGCTAAAATGTACGGGAATATTTCCAACTTATGTTGGAAATGTAAAAAAAAAGAGGGGTCATTTTATCATATGTGGTGGACTTGCGAGATTGCTAAGAAATTTTGGACTCAGATACATTCATTGATGCAAAATATTTTATAAATTCAAGTTCCACATAAACCAGAATTATTTTTATTGGGAATAACAGAAGAACAAATAGGAAAGTAATTTACAAGAATTATGCAATATATGGTTACAGCAGCAAGACTTATATATGCACAAAATTGGAAAAATCAGACTATACCTACAATACAGGACTGGATGTTAAAAGTAATGGAAATGGCAGAAAATGATAAATTGACATGTTTATTAAAAGAAAATACAAATTATTATTTTCTTAAAGATTGGAAACCATTAATGGACTATTTACAAAATGCAGGAGGGGTAAAGCTTATATGGGGTTTTGAAGATTATATATATATATAAATTGATATATTAGACAGGAAATGTTCTACAATGTTATATATAGACCTAGCATGTAAGAGACTATTTTTTAAATCACTATGACCAGAGATAAATCGGAAGTTCTAATTTCTATGTTTCATCTTTCTCTTTTTCCGGTTACTTTACTACACTATTTTCTTTCTTTCTTTGATTTGTATTTCTATTTCTTTTTCCTTTTCAAACTTTTATCTATGTATATTTAAAATTCAATAAAATATATTATAAAAAAAATTGTAAAACACAAGAAAAAAAGAATGTTAAAGATTACATACAAAGATGACTTTCAAATTTCAACATCAAGGATATAGAGCAATTTCCATAATGAAACCCTTACTGTATGTCACAGCTTTCCAAACTCTGTGTTGTGAAACAAAATTGTGTCACCTGCGGGGCCCAGGTGTGTTGTATAAAAACCCGGAAGTGCTAATGGCACACTGCTGCCACGCGTGGCCGCACGCACAGTGGCAGGCCATCAGCGCTTCCAGCTTTTTGCACGGCACACGAGGACATCGCTGCCGCCACCACTGCGGCACGCAGAAATCCAAAAGCGGCGGTGGCGTTTCTGGGTTTTTGCACACCGCCGTTGGTGTGTTACCGCGGGAAAAGTTTGGAAAGCCCTGTTCTATATCAAATCAAGATCACATTATTTCTATAAATTCTTCCATTAGTACATATACAAATCACTAGTACATTTGCTCCTTCCCCTTTTATATTAAAGAAAATATATGAATATAAATTTCTAACTCAACTTCCCTCCCCCATAAAACACCATCCATTTAATTATTTTCTTCCTACCACTATTCTATATTTATTTTATTATTTATGTATGTATGTATGTATGTATGTATGTATTTATTTATTTATTTATTACATTTGTCACCACCCAACTTTTCATACCGGAGGGACTCTGGGCGGTTTACAACAGCATAGTCCATAAAACAATAAATTACAATATATAAAACAACAATATTTATTTGTTTTTTATTTAAATTTATATGACCGCCCATCTCCCCCAACGGGGGACTGTTATGTATTTTATATATAATAGTATATAAAATACAGTTAAAGATAAAGATAAATAAAATAAGAATAAAATCCAATGGCTGATGATCTAACTCAGCCTTGTGTGCAACAATCACTCTAGGACACCAGCCATCCCCAAACATGCCTACTCCTCTCCTTGCCCAAAGCCAGGTGGCAGAGCCAGGTCTTAAAATTGCTCCGGAAGGCCAGGAGTGATTGGGCCAACCTCATCTCCAGGGGTAGAGTGTTCCAGAGGGTGGGAGCTACTGCAGAGAAAGCCCGCCTGCTGTACCCCACCAAACGAAATTCTCTTACTGATGGGGTCCGCAACATACCCTCTCTGCAAGATCGGGTGGGACGGATTAATGTAATGGGGAGGAGGGGGCGGACCCTCACGTAACCTACTATACATTTCTGTCTACTATAATTAACATCCAATTATAATAACAAATAAATTGTCTGCCTTTATAATTAATAAAACTACAACAATCTTAAACCTATTAAAACAGAAGAACAATATAAAATATTATTATATCTTATCCATACAATTTAAATCTCACAAATCAAAAATCCTGAAAATCTTAGTCCAAGTCATTAAAAAAAATGAAATCATAATAAGCTTTTATTATGGCATTTACATATTTCCCCATTACACATAAGGCATTTTTTAAATAAAAGTCCAAGTATGTAACTGCCCCCAGAAATGCAGACTTCTTTGCCAAAAGAAAAAAGAAAAATAAAAACTCCCACATAACATATTCTCCTCTTTCCCATAACACTGATTCAGATATTCATAACATTTCCCCAACACAGAAACTCCAGATGGCACATTTTAGCAACAATCTCTTCTGCAATGTCCTGAAAACTCTCCAAAATAGCTGGACAACACTCTGAAAGGATCTCTTTAAAAATCTGTTTACGCTCAGAATGGAACTCTAAGAAATCTTCTTGAAAATCTTCCACACTTTAGGCAGTAGATTAAGCCGCCCCCTAGAGAGTTAACTCACAGAAATAGAAGTTAATAACTTAATAAAAAACTTCCATATGAAATTGACAAGAGAAAGTATACTAGCAAACAAGTCCAAGAGAAAGTGAACAGAAAGCTGGAAATTTAAAATTTCAAATCCAACGTATAGGAGAACAATCCATCCTTCAAATTCAGTACAAGAAATAGTAACGGAAAGGCAATTGTATATTCTCAGCCCTCGTTACACTTTAGAGGGGAAAACAAGCCAGAACATTTTTTAAAAAAATTAGAAATATAATCCCAAAAAATAACGATAATCACCAAGAGATTCCGACTCTTCTTACTATAAAAGCTTTTCCTTGGGTACAAAACTTAAAAAAATAAATTGGGTGCTTTAGAAATGGGAAAGCAAGACATACTGCCCCTTTAAGAGGCTGCAGTGTGGCTTGGAAAAAGATAAAATCCCAGCCTCCCTGTGAAGTCCTATCGTTTTATTGCACATGTTGTCCACAATTGCCTGGCTGCAACTCACCATCTGGAGGACAAATGGGTTGATTTCCAGCATTTTCCTTACTGTGGAAAAACACTTTGGGCTACAGGAAAAGCCTGCCTGTGACCGAAAAAATGCCATGCTATCAACTCTGCCCACGGATCTCGAGAGCTAGGTTGTTCAGTCTGCTATTTTCCCACCGGAACTGCAGAAAGGTAAATTTCCACTTCTTCACCAGTTTTCATTGACTCAGCTGCTATTTGTTGCTCTGGTATTTTTTGCACAAAGCCTTGTGACTTCTTCGCTTTATCTCTTCTTCATGAGTAACCTTTCGGCCCAACCAGCTAGTTTCAAATTTCCTTCCTTCCTTCCTTCCTTCCTTCCTTCCTTCCTTCCTTCCTTCCTTCCTTCTTCCCCAACATGCATGTGCAGTGTCTAGATTGCTGATATGCAGTAGCTGCGATGATTCCAGTCCCAGAATCAAATTGCCATAAGCACGATCCAAACACAACTGCACTTCATCAGTAATAACACCAGCTGGAGGTGGGTCTTTCACATACTTCCACAAACCTTCTTTTAGGAAGAAAGACTTGATCTTCACACACCAGGTCCGATAGTTTGTGCCATTCAAATGCTCAAAAGGCAGTCTAGTTAGCCCTGCAGCAGCCATGCTGACCACTCAAAGAAAAACAAGTTTACTCCAAAATGCAGCCTCAAAAACAAACCCCTTTGTTACAGCCAGATCCAGCACAGCAGACCATCCAGACTGGGCCCATAACCTGTGGGGTGATGGTGGCTATTGGGGTTCCAGGCATAGAGTAATCCAAACAACGTGTTTTAAGGCTAACAATATCTTTATTGATAGCATAAGGCAATAATGGATGTATGGTGCATTATTGCAAAAAGGAAAAAACAAAGCATATGCAGAGTTCCATCACCAGAAGTGAGGAAAGAAAAACATCATGGTCTGTGCAAAGACCAGGCATAGTTACAGTTCAGATACAAAGTACATGTAGATAGCAGTCAAAAAGAAGCGTAGAAAAAGCATGAGTGAGATGAGTACCCATAGTTCATAGCTGAATTATACTCATGGTTCAATATTCTGATTGGCTAATATGGGCTAAGGCCACTTTTCAGCTTAACATTTTAGTAACAGTTGTACTTACTATAAACCGCCATGGAGTGGCGGTGTTGCATATTGGCTTTTTTACGAGATGCTGTTCTCATGGGAAAATAACTGATAACTTCAATTGTTTTGGCTAGTGAGAAAAGCGCATCTGGTGTTTACTTCTTTTGTTATGGGAAAGTGCTTACAGCAGAGGAACTTGGAAATTTCCACTTTCCAGGAAAGGGATTCATAGTGAAGAAATTCCATTTGTTTGATTCTACATAGAATAACTTTACCAAATACTTTAACACCCCTTCCAAATGGATTTCAAAACGCTGTGGGGGAAAAAACTGTCATTTTTACAGGCACACAGAGACACAAATGATTTTATTTCAAACACATTTGTCCTAGCCCTAACTTGGTAACCATGGTAGTATGTTTATCAAGAGGTAGACATTTTGTGAAGATATCAGCCACATTCAGTTCAGAAGGACAATATTCTAACTGGATAAACCCTTCCTGAATTGCATGTCTTACATTTTTGAATTTCACATCGACATATTTTGTCCTCCCTTTCACGTGTTCAGAGAGAGCAAGCGAAATACATGACTGTGAGTCTTCATACACTGTCACTGGTGAGGGTATATCTACGGAAAGCTCTCCAAACAGATGTTTACACCAGTGTAATTCATTTATTGCCTCACTGAGGGCGCTGTGTTCAGCCTCGCAGGTTGAAACGGCAATTGAGCTCTGTTTTCTTGCCCGCCAGGCGATGGGTGTATTGGCAAATAAACAAACAAAACCACTCACAGACTTTCTGTCTCCCTCTTCTGCAAATGAGCTGTCAACATAAATCACAGGCATTTCGGCTTTAGTAGCTGATACTTTAAAACAAAAATCAGCTGTGCCTTTAAGGTAACATAGGACCCTTTTTAATCCTTGCCAATCTCGCATGGATGGTTTGGCAATCTTATGACTGAGTACTCCAACTGAGTAAGCTAAGTCAGGACTTGTCCATTGTGTTAAGTGTAGCAAGCTTCCTACAGCAGAGTGATACAATGCAGGCTGAGGACAAAGTTCCTCACATGTATCACCCTTTAGGAAATCAAGAGTCATTGGTGTTCTGGTAGGTTTTGCATTTGACATTTCAAGTTGACTCAACAATTGATCAATTTTTCTCTTCTGACTCAGATAGAATTCACCATTCTGAGCTCTAGTGACTTCAACACCTAGATAGTATCTCAGCTCACCTAGGTCTTTTAATTGAAAGTACTGTCTTAATTGTGTTGCAAACTCTTGTACAAGGTGCAAAGAACCAGTTGCTAGGCAAAAATCATCAACATACGTTAGCAACACCGTCTAATTACTTCCAGAACCTCTTACATACACGCAAGGATCAGCAACTGACTTTTTAAATTTTAACTCCATCAAAGCCTTATCTAAACATTGATGCCAACAGCGACCAGCCTGTTTCAATCCATAAAGCGCCTTGCGCAGCCTGTACACCTTTTGGGAATTGCCACAAACATAGCCAGGGGCCTGCTTCATGTACACTGTTTCAGGGAGCTCTGCATTCAGATATGCTGTGTCAACATCAAAATGATGGACAACAAGTTCACGCTGTGCAGCCAGAGAAAGTACCATACGTAAAGACTCTGGTCTAGCTGTGGGTGCATATGTGAGATCATAGTTCAAAAACCTCTCTTGTGAAAACCCCTGAGCAACAAGCCTGGCTTTGTACTGCACTGTATTATCAGGAAGAAGCTTCTTTCTGAAAACCCATCTGGAACCAACAGCTTTCTGGGATGGGGGCAAGTCAGTGACTTCAAACACCTTTTGATTCACTAATGCCTCAAACTCCTTATCCATCGCTGTGTTCCACTTCTCCTGCTCTTCAATAGGCAGAAGCAACACCTCCTGGAAAGACTGAGGTTCACAGGTAATCTGACACACTCTCACCTGCTGAATCACAAATCTGTCAGGCTTCACACTCTTTGTGGAGCGTGCAGACCTACGAGGAATTACCACTGCCTCTTCCTCATCACTGTCCTCTGTCTTTTCACTACCTGATTCCCCCTTCAGGTCCTGAACCTGCTCAGGAGAAATTTCCTCTTCCTTCACCTGAGGGCCCCTCTCACCACACTAGGAGACTGGGAACCAGAAGGCAGCTGAACTGGTTGTTGTCCAGCCACAGGAGCATGGACAGTTGGCTGTACACTAGATCGCAACAATACCTCTGAACTAGCATTCAACCTATCCCAACCAGTAGGGTGCTCAAAATTAGCACTTCTGGAGACTACCACACGACCATAGCCTGCAGAAAAACGGTAACCCTTAGATCTAGAGGAGTAACCAACAAACCTTAAGCGTTGTGCTTTTGGCTGGTTCTTCCTTCGCTGAGACTTAGGGATATGAACATACTCAAATGTTCCAAAAACACGCAGATGCTTCAGCGAAGGGTGCTTGCCAAACAAAAGGAAGTAAGGAACTTCATTTACAGCTGAATTCCACACCCTGTTGGTTAGATACACTGCAGTCATGGTAGCCTCACCCCAAAAACGGGCTGGCACCTGGGCATCTAACATCAGGCTATTTCTAATGGTATTAACAACACCAATCTTCCTTTCTGCTATTCCATTCTCAGCAGGAACACCAACATTGGCAAGTCTATGGGAGATTCCTTTCCTACGAAGCCAGTCCTGGAACTCATGACTTAGGAACTCTCCTCCACAATTTGATTGAAACTGACCTTCTTGATAGCCATAGTTTCTCTCCACCATTGCAACAAACTCCTTAAAGCGAGCAAAAGCCTCCGCTTTAGATTTGAGCAAATAACAAAATGTAAAGCGAGTATGGTCATCCACCAAAAGAAACATGAAACGTGCCCCCCCTTCACTAGGAGCATTGTGGCCGGCTAAGTCTACATGAACCAACTGAAAAGGCTTAGTTGACACCCTGCCACTTTTCCTAGCAACAGGAGCAGCCTTAATTTTAGATTGTTTGCACACAGTACAATCAAGAAAGTCATCACATTTTCTGGACCCTAGTTCAGGATATACCTTGGCCATTTGGGACAAACTTCCCCACCCGGGATGTCCCAGAACTCTGTGATAATAGTGAATGCATTTGTTATGTGGGGGAACATTGGAAATACAATTTCCTGACACAATCCCCTGTTTAGGCAGCATTTCATACAATTGATTCACTAACTTCCCCCTAGCACATTCAATTCCATCTTTTTCAATAGAACATCCAGTACCCTTGAACACAACAGTATATCCAGATTTCACCAGGGCTGGAACGCTAAGGAGGGAGAAGTCAAGTGTAGGAACACACAACACATTTTGTACACTTATCCACAAAAAAGGAATGTATACTTCACCCTGAAAAGACACATCAGCCATGGATCCATCAGCTAGAGCAACTTGTTGGATTTTAGGCCTGTCCTTTGCTAATAGCAACTGTTCATTGTTTACAATGATTTGGCTACAAGCGGAGTCCAAAAGCCAAGTCTCTGGGGAACGTTTACTCACAGCCATGAGCAAAGCAGATACTTGGGTACGTTGTCTAGGCGGTTGTTTCCCCTTCTTTCGTACGAACCTCTTTCCACTGGCATTCCCGGCTGGGCGTGGTGGCTGGGGACAGTCTCTCATGAAGTGTTGGGTCGAATTACACCGAAAGCATCTTCTTACAGCACACACAGCCTCTGTTCCAGCTGGAAAACGCTGTGCAGAAGTCTCAGGAACAACAACAGATGGCTTACCCTGCAACTTCTCCAGGTCACGAGCTTGCTGGATTTCTTGCAGCCTATTTGTAAGATAATCCACAGTAAGGTCTTGGGGCCTTGTTGGGGTTTGATAAACCCAGGAATTTACTTCTAGATATAAATTATAAAGAGAGGCTTGATTTCTAGGTAAAAGGTGAAATATTCTGCACAGTCACCCAATTAGCAGCCATTGTTGTAGGAATGATGTGTCATGTGTGACTCATTCAACAGGTGCTTAGAGTTAGGTTGGGTGTGGTGAATAACGAGAGTGACCTATAATGTGATTGGTCAGGTTCACTATATATGCAGACATTCTCATTTCCCATTATTCCCATTTTACCTCGTGAAAGCTGTATCGTTGATGGTGTATCATTTGTTACTTGTGGAAATGATCTGTAAATACGTATGTATATAAAGTAAATAGGATATTTGATATAACTTCTGTTTGGAGTCTATTTACTGCATAGTACGTGGATCACTGGTGCCTAGGAGAGAGGCAGGCCACTCCATCTCCTCGCGTTCCCTCTGACAGGGTTACGGGCCCAGAGGCAGCAGAGACGCCATAGACAATGGAAGGCTTTGCACTGGCTGTGGATCGGTGGATCGTGTGCAGTCTGTGAGCTGGAAGCTTTGGAAGCCTATCCAGGAGTCGTGTGGCTATTTGGAGTGATTTGGAACTTTAACAGGTTCCTTGCCTGTTGTGTGTGGTTTTTTTTTCCTCTCCTACGCTTTTTTTGCAGCTGGAGGACTTTCTGATAAGGTCTGTGTCTTTAATCATCGGTGTCTGCCCAGAAGGGGCTGAAGACAGATGAGCACAGCGAAGATGTTGCCGGCAGTCGGGGGAGGTTTTCCTCTGGAAAGACTGAATGACAGTAATTATTCGTCATGGGCATATAAAATGGAAATGTATCTTCGGCGTGAAGGGCTTTGGAGGAGTGTACTTTGCCCTGAACCAGACCTGGAAGATGAAGAAGTTGCTCTAAAGGACGATAGAGCATTGGCAAGCATAATTTTATGTCTGGAAGATAGCCAGTTGTGTTATGTTAGAGACTGTCAGTTAGCCTATAAGTGTTGGGAAGCTTTAAAGAATGTTTATCTAAGAAGCTCACCGTTATGTAAGGTTTTACTAACAAGGCAGCAGTGTTCTAATGTAATTAGGTCTAAGCAAAGCAGTGTTTCTGTTAAGGAATGTTCTGATAAGAAATGGAAGCCGAAGGCCAAGCTGAAAATTTCCAAGCCGGGAGAAGCTGCACAGCTGTCTTTAATTAGTTCAAGTGTAGAACAAGATTTAAAGGGACCATTTTTAATTGACAGTGGGGCTTGTCAGCATATAGGGAGTAACAGACAGATGTTTAAGAGTTTTAAGCAGGCTGATAGAGACCATGTTACTCTAGCTAATGGAAGTATTGCATCTGTGACTGGTAAAGGATTTGTATATGTACCAGGGTTAAATATTGAATTATCAATGTTGTGTGTACCTGAACTGGAGTACAATATAATTAGTGTGTCACAATTGGATAAACAGGGTTATACTGTACAGTTTGGTAATAATGAATGTATTGTTATGAAGGATAACAATGTTTGTGGCAAAGGTATTTTGCAAAACTGTCTTTATGAAATAGTTCAAACCAGGACAAGCAGCTGCCATCATGGTTTAGCTACAATTAATAAGCCAACACATGATTCATGTGCGCACCTGTGGCACAGAAGGCTTGGGCATCTGAGTTTCAAAGTGATTGAAAAGATGTCAGAAGCAAGTTCTGGAATGGAATTGAAAAAGTGCCAAGTGTATTTGGATTGCACAGCTTGTAAGGTTGCAAAGTCAAAGGTGTTTCCTGTGAGCAAATTCAGTGATAGGAAGTCACATAAACGTTTTGAATTAGTTCACGCTGACTTAATTGGTCCATTACCAGCTTCAATAGGGGGTGCTAAATATGTTTTAGTCATTGTAGATGATTACACAAGTTTTGGGTTCTGTTACCTATTGAAAGCTAAAAGTCAAACATTTGAAAAGTTTAGAAACTGGGTGCAGTTTGTGGAACGTAGGTATAGCACAAAGGTGTGTAGTTTACAAACAGACCGGGGTACAGATTTTCTGAGTGGGAGTTTTCAGCAATGGCTCCGTAGAAGGGGCATTGTGCATAGGAGAACTAACCCACATAGTTCAGCTGAGAATGGTGTGGCTGAACGTAGGAATTTGGCATTGCAAACAGTGAAGGATTCACTCATTGCTGACTCAGGGTTATCAAGAGGATACTGGGGAGAGGCAATATTAACTGCTAATTATTTAATTAACAGGTTATGGAGTGTGTCTGTAAACCAAACTCCATATTATATGTTATATGGCAAGAAGCCACCATTAGCTCATTTGAAGGTGTTTGGGTGCACTGCCTATGTTCATGTGCATAAGGAGGTACGTAGGAAAGGACAGGCAAAAGCACAGAAGCTGACGTTTGTGGGGTATGAGCCAGGGACCAAGGGATATAGGTTCACTGATGGCAGGAAAGTTGTTATTTCTAGATCAGCAAGTTTTAGTGAGCACAGAAATTGGCAGAGATTACACGGGAGCAGTGAGGTTTATCTTCCTAGTCAGAGAAGTTTTGAGTTTTCAGAGCGGAGAAAGGCCACTGATGTGATTAAGCAGGAAGAGGAATTAACTCCTAGTGTGCCAATGATGCAGGATTCTACAGTGTTGCGTAGATCTGAGAGAGTTAACAAGGGCATACCACCTCAACGTTATACACCAGGTGATGTAAAAATGTGTTTTATTGATTATGAACCTCGTAATTACAGGGACGTATTGAGGTTGCCACAACACGAGCAGAGTAGATGGAAAGCTGCTATGGATGTGGAAATGAAAGCCATTAATTCTCATAAGGTTTTCAAATCTACTAGGCTGCCTGAGGGGCATAGAGCAGTAGGCTGTAGATGGGTGTATAAGAAGAAAACCTTAGTGAATTGTGATATTCTGTATAAGGCTAGGTTGGTAGCACAATGATTTTCCCAGATAAAGAATCAGACTTATGATGAAGTTTTTGCACCAACGCTAAGAGGGGAGACATTTAGGTTTGCCTTAGCAATGGCAGCAGCTGGGAATTGTGTAGTACAGCATTATGATATCACAACAGCATATTTGCATGCTGATTTGAATGAAGAGAACTATATGCTTGAAGCCCCAGGTTATGAATCAAAGATTGCAGGAAGGGTATACAAGTTGCAGAAAGCATTGTATGGACTCAAGCAGTCGGCACGTTGCTGGAATCTTAGGTTAGATATGGAATTACAAAGAATGGGATTCAAGTGTAGTATAGCTGACCCATGTCTGTATGTAAAGCAATGTGAAAACGATGAACAGATTTTGCTTGTGATTTTTGTAGACGATTTGTGTCTTATAGCGAAAGATCAAAGCAGGGTAATTGAATTTACTGAAAATCTGAAACAGCACTTTGATGTCAAAGATCTGGGAGAAATTAAGAATTACCTAGGCATGGGTATTCAGAAGGTTGATGGGGGTTATGTTCTAGAGCAGCGGAAGAAAATTGAAGCACTGCTAAGAGAGAACAATATGGAACAGTGTAAAGAAGTTTCAACCCCGATGACAACAGATTTTGTCATGACAGAGATTGGAGATGATGAACAAACTTCATGTGATCAAGAATATGTGATCAGTCAATAATTGGAAGTTTATTGTATTGTATTGTATAGATTTGCAATATTGTCCATCTGAGTGTAATGTAGCAGATGTGATGACAAAGCCTCTAAGCATAGACATAGGATGTGTATATCTCAAATGTGTATGTCTTCTATTCTGTACAATTGAATGTAATATCTATTGTAAATTGAAGGGGTGTTGGGGTTTGATAAACCCAGGAATTTACTTCTAGATATAAATTATACAGAGAGGCTTGATTTCTAGGTAAAAGGTGAAATATTCTGCACAGTCACCCAATTAGCAGCCATTGTTGTAGGAATGATGTGTCATGTGTGACTCATTCAACAGGTGCTTAGAGTTAGGTTGGGTGTGGTGAATAACGAGAGTGACCTATAATGTGATTGGTCAGGTTCACTATATATGCAGACATTCTCATTTCCCATTATTCCCATTTTACCTCGTGAAAGCTGTATCGTTGATGGTGTATCATTTGTTACTTGTGGAAGTGATCTGTAAATACGTATGTATATAAAGTAAATAGGATATTTGATATAACTTCTGTTTGGAGTCTATTTACTGCATAGTACGTGGATCACAGGTGCCTAGGAGAGAGGCAGGCCACTCCATCTCCGCGCGCTCCCTCTAACAGGCCTCAACGTCTGAGATGTCTCGATGAGCATGTCAAAGCTCTTGTCCAGGCTTGACAGGATGACACAAGCTCTCTGGGTATCAGGGATCACAACATCCCACTCCTCAAGTTCAAGAAACAAAGTCTTGAGTTTATGGAGGTGGGTCATCACGTTTCCACCGGGCTGCAGCTTCAGGTTGTAAAGCTGACATGATAGACCAAGGGTCGGAAATGGCGGCTCGCGAGCCAGATGTGGCTCTTTGGCCCCTTGAGTGTGGCTCTTCCACAAAATACTGCATCACTGTCCTGAACGGTTTAAAATAGAACACCGCTCTATGAATACCGTCACGCACCCAGCTAAGCCTTCGGACGGGTGCGCATGTATCTACAGCAGGGCTTTCCAAACTGTGTGTTGCACAATACTGTGTCACCTGGGGGGCCCAAGTGTGTCGCACAAGAACCCGGAAGCGCTGATGGCGCACGGGTGCAACTCCACTTCCCCGCCACACAGCTGATCCCTGCCGCACACCTGATCCCTGCCGCACACCTGATCCCCGCCGCACAGCTGATTGGTTTGTGGGCGGGAGCCTTGAAAACAATTTTGGGTGGCAAAATGTAGCTGCAGCTCCCCACCTGCCACCAGCATTGTATAATCTCCGAGTTAATTGCTGGGAGACAAGTCCGCTTCCCTGATCTTCTCCTCTGCCTGTCCTTCGCCCCACGTGATTGGCTTCCACCTTGGGCAGGGCAGGGCAGGGCAGGGCAGGGCAGGGTTGCCCTGCCCCCAGTATGTGCAATTGGCTCCCGCCCACAATCCCCGCCCCCTTCCACGCAATTGGCTCCCTCCTGCAAACCCCGCCCCCTTCCACGCAATTGGCCCCCACCTGCAAACCCCGCCTCCTGGCTCTCGAGCATGTCAAAATGTCCTCGAGCATGTCAAAATGGCTCCTGGCATAAAAAAGTTTGCCGACCCCTGTGATAGACCAACGATGGCAGCAGAGGTTTGCTTGGAATAAAGGGCTTTGAGAGCCTCCCAACATGCATGTGCAGTGTCTAGATTGCTGATATGCAGTAGCTGCGATTATTCCAGTCCCAGAATCAAATTGCCATAAGCACGATCCAAACACAACTGCACTTCATCAGTAGTAACACCAGCTGGAGGTGGGTCTTTCACATACTTCCACAAACCTTCTTTTAGGAAGAAAGACTTGATCTTCACACACCAGGTCCGATAGTTTGTGCCATTCAAACGCTCAAAAGGCAGACTAGTTAGCCCTGCAGCAGCCATGCTGACCACTCAAAGAAAAACACGTTTACTCCAAAATGCAGCCTCAAAAACAAACCCCTTTGTTACAGCCAGATCCAGCGCAGCAGACCATCCAGACTGGGCCCATAACCTATGGGGTGATGGTGGCTATTGGGGTTCCAGGCATAGAGTAATCCAAACAACGTGTTTTAAGGCTAACAATATCTTTATTGATAGCATAAGGCAATAATGGATGTATGGTGCATTATTGCAAAAAGGAAAAAACAAAGCATACGCAGAGTTCCATCACCAGAAGTGAGGAAAGAAAAACATCATGGTCTGTGCAAAGACCAGGCATAGTTACAGTTCAGATACAAAGTACATGTAGATAGCAGTCAAAAAGAAGCGTAGAAAAAGCATGAGTGAGATGAGTACCCATAGTTCATAACTGAATTATACTCATGGTTCAATATTCTGATTGGCTAATATGGGCTAAGGCCACTTTTCAGCTTAACATTTTAGTAACAGTTGTACTTACTATAAACCGCCATGGGGTGGCGGTGTTGCATATTGGCTTTTCTACGAGATGCTGTTCTCATGGGCAAATAACTGATAACTTCAATTGTTTTGGCTAGTGAGAAAAGTGCATCTGGTGTTTACTTCTTTTGTTATGGGAAAGTGCTTACAGCAGAGGAACTTGGAAATTTCCACTTTCCAGGAAAGGGATTCATAGTGAAGAAATTCCATTCATTTGGTTCTACATAGAATAACTTTACCAAATACTTTAACATTCTGTCCCCCTTTTTCTTTTATAGGAACACTTGAATTGCCCTCTCCTGTATTAGTCCTCATGCTAGTCATGTCCTTGGCTCTTCATGGTGTGTCTTTGTGTGTGTGAAAGGTGGCAAAACGGAAAGATGGTGGTTGCACACATTTAATAATCATAGGAAATCAAGAAGAACCATACTTGATTTTGATTCAACTTTTACTTTTTTTCCACAATTAAATATATTTATATTCCTATATATGGGAAGCGTGGTAGCTCCATGTGAACCGCAAGTGAATAGAACCTAGTAAATGAGAAAAAGGGTGCCTAATATTCTGACTTCATTCATTATCTTTTTTTAAAAAAAAACAAATTGCAAATAAAACAATTCCAGCCAATTTGGCATTGCATCCAGTTCCCCCCCCCCCCATCAAAGTTCTATTATGTCATATTTACATTGGTGCTACTTTTTTTAACCTGTTCAATCGAGTCTGATCCTCAGAAACTGTCTGGACAAATCTCTGCAGTTTTCTTGGCAAGGTTTTTCAGACGTGGCTTGCCATTGCCTCATTCCTAGGGCTGAGAGAGATTGACTGGTCCAGCATCTTTTTCACTCAAATTTTATAATTCAAAACTCACATGGAAAGAAGAAAATTGGATAGAACATGTATAAAGGAATTCCATTCCAAGTGATATTCTATATTATTACCAATATACTATTGAAAAATAGGTATTAAAATCAGGAACACACATTTGCTTTCATAATCAAATACTCCTTGGTGTTCATGTCAGGTCTCACGATAATAACGTAGCATTTAGGGACAAAGATGCAGCCCAGTAAGCCCAGGATGGAGAAGATCTGCACAGCCACCATGTATTTCCCCTTGGTGCTCAGGTAGCTGGGGACAAAGGAGAGCCAAACGCTGCAGAAAACAAGCATGCTGAAGGTGATCCACTTGGCTTCGTTGAAGGTCCCCGGCAGCTTCCGGGACAGGAAAGCCACCAAGAAGCAGATGGCAGCCAGAAAGCCCAGGTAGCCAAGGGCAGCATAAAACATGGAGACTGAACCTTCATTGCATTGCAACACTATCTGTCCTGATTGGGAAAGCAGGTCGGAATCTGGGAATGGGGGAGAGATTCCCAGCCACATGGTACAGATGCCCACCTGAACCCCAGAACAGCACAAGACAATGGAATTGGCCAGTGTCTTCCCCAGCCATTTCCTCATCCTGCTGCCTGGCTTTGTGGCCAGAAATGCCACCACCACCATCACAGTCTTGGCAAGCAAGGAAGACACGGCAACTGAGAAAACAACACTGAAGGTGATTTGTCGAAGATGGCAGGTCGCTTTCTTGGGGCGACCAATGAATAGAAGGGAGGTCAAGAAGGAAAGCAGGAGGGCGATCAAGAGAATGTAGGTGAGGTCCCGGTTGTTGGCTTTGACGATGGGAGTTTCTCGGTATTTAATGAAGATTCCCAGAACAAAGGCAGTAGTTATGGATAAGGCAATGGCAAAGAGAGCCAGAATGAACCCCTGTATTTCTTTATAGGACAGGAAAGTTAAAACTTTGGGGACACATTGATCTCGCTTCTTATTGGAATGCTGATCATCTGGGCATTTTTTGCAATGGGCTGCATCTGAAAAATCCAAGTAATAGGTGTTCAACAAGCATCTTTCTGAATATGCAGATGTAGTATGATGAAAAATCTATTCTCCACTTGTATACCAACTCCCCCTTCCCCTCCCTGGGCTGGGAGGTATTTTTCCCAGTCCCTCATGTCTTAATCACTTCCTGAGTAATTACTACAACGTGTTCTACATGGGACTGCCCTTGAAAAACATCTGGAAGTTGGAATGGTGGTGCAGCAGTAATAGATGCACCTTGTTATACCCATGTTACACCTCTGTGGTCCAAGCTACAATGGCTTCCACTGTACTTCTGGGTGCAATTTTAGGTGCTAGTTGAAACCTATATAGCCCTTTATGGCATGAGGCTGCGTTATTTGTAGGACTATCTCTCCAATTTTTTTTACCTGCCCCATTGGGTCTAACAGGATAGGCATGCTTTCGATCCCATCAATTAAAGGGTGTCATCTAGTGGGACCCAAATGAGGAGTCACAACACCTGCCCTTTGGAGCATCACACCCCCTGCAATTAGATTGACCCAACTCTGTTGGTCTTTTGAAAAAACCCTAGATGTATTCCTGGGCACATTAATTGGTATGTTACTGGGAGCTTATTGATTGGCTTTCCCTTTGGTTGCTTTTACAGTTTTTACTGATGTATTGTTGGTTATTTTTGTATTATGTTTTTATCTGATGTTAAACATTCTGAGTCACAACAACAAGATGGCAGCAAGATCAGTAAATAAATATGAATAAAACAACACAGCAACAATATTTAATGTAGGTTTTTGGATTTGAGGGACTGAGAGAGAATATTGGGAGAGGTGGAAATCTTATTACAAAATAACTGCTCGCTGTACATGGTTAGGACCTAAATTAGGTGGTTACAAAACCGATATTCATGGAGGAAACATCATCAGTTTGTAAAAGAGATGAGTTGCTATGGATATGAGGCTGAATATGAGTTGCAATATGAAAAGAAGTGTATTAACCCTAACAATTTCTGTTTAAATTAATTTACATTTAACTTGAATTTAGTTTTTCTTCTGGCTCTGTCTTCTACCTCTGCTGTAGCTCTGTTACCCACCAATGTTATTAAGAAAAAATATGCTAATAATTATATATACAAGTAGGAAAGAAGACACCTTTAACAAATACTGCCCAGAAAACCAAGAGTGAGATTTGCATCCTTGCTCTAGAGCCACGTACCTTCTTGCATGGAGATTGTACCTTCCATACATGGGGAACAATCATAGCAGCAGACAGGCACTCCCTCTCTTTTGAGCTTGGTGTATCCTGGGTTGCATCTTTCAGTACATCTAGACAAAGGCACCTTCTAAACATAAAATAAACATAGAACTCAATAAGAAAGGGCATTTTGGGTAATATGTGAATTGGGATCTCTTACTTAATCTGAATTGAAGTAAATTATGAGCTGAAATGAGGCCCAGTATAATTAGACACTCAGCTGTGTACCTGGGCTGAGTAAGTGATACTGCTAAGATTAATCCCAGTGCCTGGAGTCTGTGACACTCTGGATGGGGAGGAACAGCTTAAACAGACCCCTGAAAAGATGGAGTGGCTGTAGATTTTTTGTTCTCCCAGTATTAGGATTTGTGACCTTGAGTTCTGGATGGGGTTGCATTTCCCCTGTCAGAACTGGTGCACAATTTGAGGGGTGAGTTCTGGAATCTCAGCTCCTGCTCAAAGAGTAGGGGACAACTGTGGTCAGGAGTACCTTTGTCCAGATTCATTTGGTGTGCTAATTGTGCCCTTTTCTGGATCTGGAGTCCCTTCTCACAGTCACACATGCCTTACTCACCTCATGTTTGGATTAATGAACTGAGTTCTGCATGAGGCTCCCCTTGGAGATCATTTGAAAACTTCAGCTGGTCCAAAATGCGGTTATGTGGGCACTTGTAGGTGTTCCTATGTATGCCCATTGGTCACTTCTGCTAAACAAGCTACACTGGTTACTGGTGATTTTCCAGATGTAATTGAACATGCTGGTTGTGATCTATCAAGCCTTTCATAGCATATGGTGTAGATAACAAGGCACAACCTCTTTCTCATTATTTCTGCCCATCCTGTAAGATCTGGCAGAACGGCCTAACTCTGGTTCTCATGCCTGAGGCAATGCCATTTGATGGGTTATAGGAAGTGTGCCTTCTTTGCGGTGCACCTGCCTTCTGGAAGAGCATCCTTCAGCAGATGCATGTTGCCCCAATGTTCCTATCCTCCAAACAAGCTCTGAAGACCTTGTTCTTTCCTTAGGTTCTAAGATGAGAAGTGATGTCTTGTATCCATTTCTGTAATGGTCCTACATGTACTTTTAGGGATATATTAGTAAATTCTTCATGAAAGGCCTTGAAGTCTGCCATGTTTTTCATAAGTTCTACTGGGCAACAGAGAGTTCTAAAAACCAACAGTTCTGGTAATGATCTAGGGCAAGCAGACAGGGATAGAAGGAGGGTTACTTTGGGTAACAATGAACTGAAGAAACAAAACCCACCAGTGGCTCTCCTAAACAGGTTCATTGGAAATACTTCCCTGTCCTAGCTTTAGCAGGACACAATGTTACATGATTTTATTCTGCCCCCTGCCTTATGTAATTACCAATCAATGAGATAGGTATCATATTTTTCATGTATTATGCAAGTAAGCTACTGAAGAAGATATAATTAAGTATAACATATCCTGAATAAATGGGCCTTTAGGTGGCATTACATTCCCATTGAACTCAAAGGGATTTATTTCTAAGTTGGCATGTATAACAGCAGATCAACAGAAAGAGCCAAAAAGAAACAGCATCACTTACCTGATTAAATGACATTGGCCATAGGATGGCACTCTAATTGATGGATACCTTGACTTCAGAGGATGCATCTCTTTCTGTTCTTCCAACATTCACCCCAGCAGTAGACTTATTGGGAAAAACTGCCCAGTGAATGATATCAGAGTCAATGGCAAGATCTCCATTCTCATCCAAATAAACACCATCCATGGAAAGATTGTTAATCTGGAACTTCCTCAGGAAAGGATGAAGCTACAAAGACAAGGAGACCACCTGTGTTTAATGACTTTAAGAAGAAACTATAGGCTGATGTCATTATTGAATAATGACTATGGGTTGTTTACAATGATTCTGGTTGATAGATGGAAAATAATTTTTGCAGGAAATTATTCATAAGGCTCCTAATAGACAGTTAAAGGAGAATATTAGTAATATGTTGGACATTTTGGAATATTTGGAGCAATATTGAAAAACAAGCCTCATTGATTTTCTGAGATGCAGAGAAGGCCTTTGACAATTTGAACTGGGCTTTCTTATTCAAAGATTTGGAAGACATGAACTTCAGAGAAAACCTTATAAAAGAGGAAGATTTCATAGACCTAACAAAAACTTGCGAGATACAAAAAGGAAGAAATCAGGGTTGCCCGCTGTCTCCTCTCTTGCTTATTTTGGTTTTTGAAATACTGAATAGAGTTATAAGACAAGATGAGAGGTTTGTAGGGAGTAAAGATTTAAAAAGAAACATATAATTTAAGGGCTTTTGCAGATGTCATATTCAAAATGGAATAGATGCAAACCCAACTTTGTAAAAACACATTTGTGGCTCTCGCCACAAGAAGAATTGTATAGACAAGAAATAATAGGCAAACACAAATGGCTAACATCATGAGATACTAGAATTTTGTCAAGGGGAATACAAAATAAAATCAACAGAAGAACTGGTCACAGAAGAATATAGTTGCCAGTGGTTTCCTTGTTTAAAGTTATTGGAAGTGTTTCAAGTAGAAAAAAGAATGTATGTTTTTTAACGTTGTAAGACTGAATTTGAAATAGAATTTAGTACAAACGATGAACATGTAATTGCTAAAGTGTATAAACTTTTATTGAAACTTGAAACAGAGAAGAAGTGAAAGAATGTATGATAAAGTGGGCTAAAATTTGGTTATAATATACAGATAGAATAATGGGAAACTATGTTGTTGAAAGGATTAAATGTACACCTTGTTATACTCTTACAGAGAATTTTTATAAAATTATGTATTTTTGGTATATGTCACAAGAATAATTGTTTAGAACAGTGCTTTCCAAAGTGCTGCTGTTGGCGACACACCAACGGCGGCAGCGGCGATGGTGCGGGGGCATGCGGGGCGGCGGGCACGTGCAGGGGTGGCAGTGTGTATGGCGGCGCCATTTTCGCTGCCTCCGCCACCATACACACTGCCACCACCGCATGTGCCCCCGTGCTGCCGCTTCATGACACACTATACTGTGTGTTGCGACACACTAGTTTGGAAAGCTATGGTTTAGAATGTAGAAAGGCACTTCAAATTTATGTTGGAAATGTGAACAAAAAGAAAATACTTTTTATCATGCTTGTTGGACATGTAAAAAAACTAGAAAATTTTGGATTCAAATACGTACACTGATTTAGAGGATTTTAAAGATTAATATGCAATTGAGACTAGAGTTTTTCTACAATCAGCAAAAACAAGACCTGGAGCTGACTGTGGCTCAGATCATGAGCTTCTTATCACAAAATTTAGGCTTAAATTGAAAAAACGTAGGGAAAACCACTAGATCACTCACGTATGACCTAAATCATATCCCTTATGAATATACAGTGGAGGTGAGGAATAGATTTAAAGGATTAGATCTGGTAGACAGAGTGCCTGAAGAACTATGGATGGAGGTTCGTAACATTGTACAGGAGGCAGCAAATAAAACCATCCCAAAGAAAAAGAAATGCAAGAAAGCAAAGTGGCTGACTGATGAGGCTTTACAAATAGCTGAGGAAAGAAGGGAAGCAAAAGGCAAGGGAGAAAGGGAAAGATATAACCAACTGAATGCAGATTTCCAGAGAATAGCAAGGAGAGATAAGAAGGCCTTCTTAAATGAACAGTGCAAAGAAATCGAGGAAAACAATAAAATGGGGAAGACTAGAGATCTCTTCAAGAAAATCGGAGATATCAAGGGAATGTTTTGTGCAAAGATGGGCATGATAAAGGACAAAAAAGGCAGGGACCTAACAGAAGCAGAAGAGATTAAGAAGAGGTGGCAAGAATACACAGAAGAACTATACAAGAAAGATCTTAATATCCCTGATAAATACGATGGTGTGGTCACTGACCTTGAGACGGACATCCTAGAGAGTGAAGTCAAGTGGGCCTTAGGAAGCATTACTAACAACAAAGCTAGCGGAGAAGACAGTATCCCAGCTGAGCTATTTAAAATCCTAAAAGATGATGCTGTTAAAGTGCTGCACTCAATATGCCAACAAATTTGGAAAACTCAACAGTGGCCACAGGATTGGAAAAGGTCAGTTTACGTTCCAATTCCAAAGAAGGGCAATGCCAAAGACTGTTCAAACTACCGTACAATTGCGCTCATTTCAAATGCTAGCAAGATTATGCTCAAAATCCTACAAGCTAGGCTTCAGCAGTATGTGAACCGAGAGCTACCAGAAGTGCAAGCTGGGTTTCGAAGGGGAAGAGGAACTAGAGATCAGATTGCCAACATTCGCTGGATCATGGAAAAAGCAAGTGAGTTCCAGAAAAACATCTACTTCTGCTTCATTGACTACGCTAAAGCCTTTGATTCTGTGGATCACAACAAACTGTGGCAAAGTCTTAAAGAGATGGGAGTACCAGACCACCTTACACGTCTCCTGAGAAACCAGTATGCGGGTCAAGAAGCAACAGTTAGAACCGGACATGGAACAACCGACTGGTTCAAAATTGGGAAAGGAGTACAACAAGGATGTATATTATCACCCTGCTTATTTAACTTATATGCAGAGTACATCATGAGAAATGCTGGGCTGGAAGAATCACAAGCTGGAGTTAAGATTGCTATGGCAAACCTAGACAGCATATTAAAAAGCAGAGACATCACCTTGCCGACAAAGGTCCGTATAGTTAAAGCTATGATTTTTCCAGTAGTAATGTATGGCTGTGAGAGTTGGACCATAAGGAAGGCTGAGCGCCAAAGAATTGATGCTTTTGAACTGAGGTGCTGGAGAAGACTCTTGAGAGTCTCTTGGACTGCAAGGAGGTCAAACCAGTCAATCCTAAAGGAAATCAACCCTGACTGCTCATTGGAAGGACAGATGCTGAAGCTGAAGCTCAAATACTTTGGCCATCTAATGCGAAGAGAAGACTCACTGGAAAAGACCCTGATGCTGGGAAAGACTGAAAGCAAAAGGAGAAGGGTACGGCAGAGGATGAGATGGTTAGATAGCATCACCGATGTAATGAACATGAATTTGAGTAAACTCGGAGAGACAGTGGAGGACAGGAAGGCCTGGCGTGCTATGGTCCATGAGGTCATGAAGAGTCAGACATGACTAAATGACTGAACAACAACAACAACAAATAAAGAAGATTGGAAGCCACTTCTTTGTATCTTTTTTCATTCTTTTCTATTTTACTTTTACTTTTTTCCCTTTTTTGCATTTTTAGCTTTCTCTTAGCTTTCTCTTTCCTTTTTCTTCTTCACTTTATATTAGTTTGTATTAGATTTATCTTCCTTTTTAAAACTTTCAATAAAATTATTTTTTAAAAAAGAAAACCATACTTGTATCTTATACATTTCCATCTGAGCCCTAATTCAATATTTGTATGACTCTTATTGTGGATGTGGAACGAGTCTGAACAACTGGAGTTCTTCAGTTCATTTTCTCTGCTTGGAAAGATATTCAGGATTTTGGGGGGAAGTTTATCTCCCTTCCTCCCCATAGAAATCAAGTTCTTTCCAGGATGAATCATGATATTACCCCACTGAGCAGAAGGTCAGCGACAGAATTCTAACAAAAATCAATTATATGGGATTGAGATAGCAAAAGATAACTCAAAACTCATTAGATATTTGTGTTCTCATGTGAAATCCCAAGCGATTTTGTTAATCTTGAATGTTGTATTTTAAAAATATCATCCAGGAATGTATGTAGTGCACAAGTAACTTGAAATTGTATTATGCCTAATAGGACTGTCACAGGTCTGTCATTACATGCATTTATTCTTTCATTTATTTATTCTTTATTTGTTTATTTAAATTATATGACCGCCCATCTCCCCCAACGGGGTACTCTGGGCGGTTCTCAATAAAATCGATTAAAAATAAAATATAAAATATAAAAACATCAATAATATAGCAAATAGTTATAAAATCCAAATGGAGATGGCATTGATAACAGAAGGACATGATAGAATAAGGGGATTAACCACCCCCATGGGGAACTATTGTTTCCTCCTTCCCATGCCAGGTGGCAGAACCAGGTCTTCAGTTCTTTCCAAAAGTTCGGCAGGGAGGGGATCTGTCTCAACTCCGGGGGCAAGATGTTCCATAATGTAGGTGCTGCCACTGAGAAGGCCCATTTCCTTGACCCCATCAGATGACACTCCTTGACTGATGGGATTCGTAGCAGGCCCTCTCTGCATGATTGGGTGGAGCGGGTTGATAATATGGGGATAAGACGGTCCCTCAGGTATTCTGGCCCCATGCCATGTAGGGCTTTAAAGGAAATAACCAAGACCTTGAATTGTACCTGGAAGCAAACCGGCACCCAATGCAGCTCGCAGAGCAACGGTGTTATATGTGCAGATCTTGGTGCACCCAAAATTGCCCGCATGGCCGCATTCTGCACCAGCTGTAGCTTCCGGATAGTCTTCAAGGGTAGCCCCATGTAGAGTGCATTGCAATAATCTACATGGGAGATGACGAGAGCATGAGTGACTGTTCAGAGGGCGTCGCGATCCAGGAATGGGCATAACTGGCACACCAGCCGAAGCTGTGCAAAAACCCTCCTAGCCACGACTGCCACTTGCTCTTCGAGCAAGTGAATCTAGAAGGACCCCCAAGTTCCGCACCGGTTCTGAATGGGGTAGTGCTACCCCATAGAGAACCAAAGATGATAATTTCCCAGAAGATGCTAACCCATCAGTCCACAGCCACTTGGTCTTGCCAGGGTTCAACTGAAGCCTGTTGCTCCCCATCCAGGCCCTCACAGCCCCCAGTGATGATACCTCATCCCATAGTGTCGGATGACCTCGCCCAGTGGTTTCATGTAGATGTTGAATAGGAGAGGAGAGAGAACCAAGCCCTGCGGCACCCCACGCAGGAACGGTCGCGGGCTGGATCTCTCCTCGCCTACCACCACCGACTGGGAATGGCCCCGAAGGAAGAAGGTGAACCAGCGTAAAACTACACCGCCCACCCCCAACTCCCTAAGCCACCCCAAAAGGATACCATGGTTGATGGTATCAAAAGCCACTGAGAGATCCAAGAGAGCCAGGATGGATGCACTACCTCCATCCCGCTCCCACCAGAGATCATTCGTATGGGCAACCAATGCAGTCTCCGTCCCATATCCTAGCCTGAAACCTGACTGGAAAGGGTCTAGATAATCTGTTTCATCCAGGGTCTTCTGAAGTTGCAACGTCACCACTTTCTCAAACACCTTTCCCAAAAAGGGAAGGTGGGAGACTGGACGAAAATTGTCCAAAATGGTTGGGTCCAGGGATGGCTTCTTGAGGAGGGGGTGCACCAATACCTCCTTGAAGGCAGTTGGAAACACTCCCTCTGACAAGGATGTATTAATCATTGCCTGGACCCATCCACATGTCACCACCCTGGCCGATTTTACCAGCCAGGAAAGGCAGGGATCTAAATAGCATGTGGTGGAATTAACAATTTGGAGGATCCTGTCCACTTCCTTAGGTCCAACAGGATCAAATTGTTCCCAGATAATAGGGCAAGACCACTCTCCCGGCATCTCCGCAGACTGCATTTCATGGATGGAGTCCAACTTAGACCGAATCTGAGCAATTTTATCCTGCAGATGCTTTGAAAATTCTTCCGCACGGCCCTGCAGGTGGGTAGTCGACACAACCCTACCCAAGAGAGATCGCGTAATCTTTAACAGGGCCGTCGTATGGCATTCTGCTGATGCAATAAGAGTGGAGAAATATTCACGTTTCACCACTCTTACCGCCACAAGGTAGGCCTTAATAGCAGCTCTAGATTGTGTTCGGTCCGATTCCGCCTTCGTCTTTCTCCAGCGGTGCTGGATTTTACAACTGAATTTGCTCTCTGCTAGACATGCAATGGCATTATCAGTACTTCTAGAAATCTGATTCAGGACAGAAATTAATAGAAGGAAACGCATACTAGTCTGCATGCTCTAGGAAGGAAAAGTGGAACAGGAGGAGAGTTTTCATAGATAGCTAGACCCAAGATAGCTAAACTTGAGACAAGAGGTTTTTCTTTTGGGGCTGATGGACAAACAGTTGGAAAAAAGTCATGGAACTTTCTTTTTGTACATGATAACGGCAGCAAGATTATTGTATACAAAAAAAATGGAAAGATTTGTAACTACCCACAATGGAGGAATGGTAGGTAGATGATGCAACTTGCTGAGATGGCTAAATTGACTTCTTTGATAAGAGAAAAGCCACCTGTCAGAAACTGATCACCTGAAAATTGGACACTGCAGTTCTCTTGTCCAACTTTACTTGGAAGTCCCCTGCAGACGACTCCCTGCACTGGAAACGCCAATATTGGGTGATGTTCTCAAGGAGGAAGCTTATGGCTGCTAGGCTACCTTGTTGTTAGTGTATATATATAGTTTGTGTTTGGCTGTGTTTGGCTGTGTGTCTGTGTGTGTTTAAAGAATACAGCCATCTCTATAGCACTTGTTTCTCTGAGTACACAGCATCCCAAATTAGCACAAATGGTTGTTTAGAAAATTCAGTGACAGAATTTCCCTATGTCTAAGGCTCCAATTCTGCTCAGAACCAGAAATTAGGCAACTTCTGTTCAGAGTACCTCTTTTTACCCCCTCTCCTTCCTGCCCCCAAACCATGGAATTGAAAAAAGAACCATGAGGGAAACTTTGAACAAATAGCTTTACCTGCCAAGACTGTACCAGTTGAGGTGCCTGACGGACTCGAAGCCGCATCTCCCTCTGGCTGATTTGGGAGGAATAGACAGCATTTAGGACCTTTGCCACAGTCTGGATTACAATGGAAATACTGGAGGCATCCTCAGACAGGATCCTTGCAACCATATCATGCGGTGGCATTTCCAAGTTCTCGTTTTCTGAGCATCTTTCCCAAACTTTCTTTGACAGCAGAGGCTTTGAATAGGAACACTGGAATGCTGCCTTCCCAAATTGTTCAATAGCAGAGAAATATGAATTAAAATCATAATATTGTGTCCTTTCCCCCCGCAGAGTTGAGAAGGATAATAAAAGGTGCTTATGTTGGAGATCAAGCACTTGGTAAAACCGTCTTACACTTATGTCTTGCAAAGCTGTAACAATCCACACTTTCCCCTCAAATAAGTTTTTGAACTGTTCAATCAGATTTATTCCTAATGCTAGCATTACTGTGCCCTGAAAGTCCAATTGACAAACAATTACTTTTACCTTAGAGTTGTGAAAATGTAGATGCATGTGCTTTTTGCTCTGTTTCTCAGTTGATAGAATGCTCTCTGAGAAGGCGATGCAAACACCTTTTTGGATGGCCACAAGTGCAAAGGTTCTTCTGAAGTTTTCTCCATTTTCATTTTCTGGAGCAATGAGGCCAATCCACGTCCATTGGAAATGCAGGAGCAGCTTGACAATTGCTATGTAAGGAGGTTCTTGTTTTGGGGTCATCCGATACAAAAAAGGAAAATGATGCTTATGCACAGGAATCTGACTTATAACACTGTAGTTGATCTAATAAAAATAGGAAAAAAATGGTCGTTTGTCTCCCTTTCAGTTGTAAAATTCAGATGCTTAAATCTAAGGATTTTCCCGACAGCTGAGCTCGTTTGCACAATAAATACCTGCATGAAATATGCTTCCCCATCAATTCTCTTGCCTCAGTTTTCTCTCTTCATTAATTTTCAGCTAAGAAAACCTTACCTTACCTATGATCACCTGGTAATGCCCATGTGTGACATCTGGCAGACATACCCTACCCACACAGATTGGTATGAGCTGATGCCCATGGTGCTCAGTGGGCACTTTTGCTGCCAAGACCTCATGCCCATATGAACTCCTATCCAATCTGATGATGATCTGATGATCAGCCCTTAATACCCAAAAGATCACGTGTTGCAGGAAATCCAGATGGTGAATAATAAAGCAAAGTAGGAAAGGAGCACTTTCTTGATTTCTCAGGTATCTCCCCCATATAGATTACGTTCTGATAAAATCTGAATGCATCCCATTGACATTTTGGTTTCTCCTGACTTACCCAATTCTCAGTGACATAAAACAATGTAGCAAAATCACTTTCTTATATACAGTTCTCTTCACTTCTTTCAACAAATATACATCCTTTTAATAAAAGGTATACTACTATCTTACAACCCTCATATACAGGTTGTACAATTTCTACATCCTTTTCCTGCTCTTTACTAAACATTCTACCAAGGTACACAAATTCATTTACTTGCTGTAGTTGTTTCTGTGGAATGAGGTTTTTGCTTAGCATCCATTTTAGTGGCAGAAAGGAAAAGTCCATGAAGCCAGGGTATTTTTTCCAAAACCATGTTGGCACCAATACCAGAGTGATAAAAGTTGGATGACGGAAATAAAGCTACTTTAGGTTTTTTAATATCTACCATCTAATTCCGGCTTTTCTTTGTGATATCCACCAGTGCCGGTTTCTGGACTCATCATGATAATGGACAAAGAGCTTCTACTTGCATTCATACCTGTGGGATTTTGTAGATGCTCAGCATGGTTGAAATATGATTAAAGAGTTCAGAACCAGTACCTTCAAGAACTGCCAATATCCTTTTTTGTCTTCCACACCTGTAGTTTGGGACATTCTCCTGCCCTGTAGACAGCAAGTGCATTAGGGCCTCATAGGTCATTCTCGCATTGAAAAAGTTCTCATAGATGTTGTAGCCCAGAGTGAGGTTGGCTAACAGCCTCGGACTCTGATTGATTTCATGAACAGCAAACAAGAAGGGCAGGACATGGCAGAGGCTCAGGCTCTTACTGCAAGATAAGAAAAATCAATAGCATTTCATCCTCAGTTTTCGTCTTCATCTTGATTTCATAAAGACATGTCATAATTCCTGCAGCTTTTCCTTTAAGGATATCATATTATAACTAGTAGGACCTCCCATTGATACCACTGACAGTTCCCCTCCCTCCTCAAAAAAATAAGTAGCAGAAAGAAAAGCTTGATAAATCAGGTTCAAAGTGATCCTCACACTGTATGACTTGGGGCGGGGGATGACATTTTTAGAAAATCTTAGAGCCAAAGGAACATATTTATATTAAAGGAAAGGAAAGTCGACAAGTTTTTGAGTAATTGCTTACATTTTACAAAATTAACCTGGGTAAAAAAAAAGCATTCCCAAATATGCAAACATGTTCCTGTGATGTTATATGTATTCTTCTTATTTAGAGTAATTCTAGAATTTTTTAAGAATTCTTACTTTGTATAGTCAAAGGCTTTCACGGCCAGAATCCGATGGTTGTTGTGGGTTTTCCGGGCTGTGTGGCCGTGTTCTGGTAGTTGAATCTTCTAGCTGTGCTCCTGTCCTCTGAAGATGCCAACCACAGCGACTGGTGAAACTTGAGGAACCAAAAACTGCCAGAACGCGGCCACACAGCCTGGAAAACCCACAACCACCATCTAATTCTTATTCTATCTTACAAGAACTCTAATTCTGTCTTACAATTTGTTGTTTCATGATCAAAACCCCAAATATAGTTCTCTTTCCACAACTGATTAAGTTGTACACACACATACATACATGGTTAAAATCCATCTAGCTTAGGAAGTTGTAAAAATTATGCAATTCGGTCTTTGTCCTGGATAAGCACATCATCTGAACCCAGCCATGCAGTTTTGAAGTGTCCTTGATTGAGGCCTGATTGAGGAAACCTTGGAGTTTCCTATACACAGAGGGTGGATCCTTACCTCAGCCTATGAATCAGAGAGTATTTTTCTCTCTTGTTACTGAAATGAGTCTTTTACAAAGGTTAGATGAAAAAGCTGGGATGGGATTGCACTGAATTCACTTCAGCAAATTGCAAACACATTTCTAGCTCAAGGCTTGTAAAATAAACTCATTCCCAATAATGGGTTTTTATTTTGAACAGCTGAAATGGCTTCATCAGTTCCCTTTTAGACCTTTTCTAATGTATGTGTCTATGTGTGTGTAGTTCCTTTTTTAAAATCTAATACTTTACGTTTGTCTCCTGTTTGACCAGATAGACAACGATGGTTGGGAGGAAATTACAGTCTCTTCTTTTACACAGCATAACATATTATTGAGTCAAGTAATATGTTACTTTTGGGGGCGAAGGCTGGTGATATAAATATGAATAATAAACAAAAATAAATAATAAATAAAGTGCTTTTATCAGTATAAAATTATTTAAGTAGATAAAAATGCAATATAGATTGAAGTAATGCCCTTAATACCCTACCATCATCACCTCTAATTTCAGTTCACTGATGTGATCTGTCAGGCAAAGGAACTCAGATAATTTCTACCAAAGTCATTGTCGCTTGGGTGCCAAAGCTTTTCTGAACTTTAGGCTGCATACCTGACAAAATGTCCTTTTGCCATTTTTGGCATTTATGTGCATTCAATTCAGGCACGCCCTCTTTCAGATCAGACAACATTTCCTCTATCACAATTTTAAAACACTGTATGCAGACAGACATTCCTTTGGTGCTGGAAGCTGGCAGAAGGAAGGAAGGAAGGAAGGGAGGGAGGAAGGAGGGGAGGGAGGGAGGGAGGGAGGGAGGGAGGGGATGGTGGAGAACATCCTCAAAAGTTTGCCTTCTGATAAAAAAGGATATTTGCTGACACTCCAGGGTGCCATGGTAGTCATGTTGTGAACAGGCAAGTTCCAGCCTGATGAACAACCGATTTGTGAGAGTGCTGTTGAAACT
Organism: Charina bottae; assembly: GCA_023362775.1. Lineage (NCBI taxonomy): Eukaryota > Metazoa > Chordata > Lepidosauria > Squamata > Charinaidae > Charina > Charina bottae. Next base: position 28,452,060 of record JALMGJ010000002.1, on the reverse strand, counting down.
GCCTGCTGCTGCTGATGGCCTTTGCTCAAAAATTTATAAGAAATCTCTAAAACCTAATCATTTAAAACTACAAGAAAAACTCCAAAGGCCATTCCTGCTTGCCAATGGACAGGAAACAGGACATGAAAATCATTCCCTGCTAAAAAGAGGGCATTGGAGATCTTAACATTATGTACACATCATTATTTACCTAAGGAATCTGTGGGTTGGAGGCTTGATGAAAACATATGATCGAACTAGATGATTGGATGTAGAAATGATTCCACTGATCTGGAAGTCTCCTGCTTTGTAGAAATTAAAATGGTCCTTTTTCTCTCTCATCACATTCAATGGACATTTTCTCATCAGAGTCCCACAGGGAAAATGGGACAACAGTACAAGCAGAAACAGCATTTCACGAATCATGATGGAGATACTTGCTATGGTTGTCTCTCAGAGAGATGCCTCATCCTTCATCTCTGGATGGATAATTAGGAGGAAAAATCTCTTACAAAAGGGCACAACTATAGTGAAGATGGTCCAGCATGGTAGCAGATCTGAAAGGGCAACTTTTAATTTCAGTCTGGTATAGTCTGTGTGTACTCCAGTCCCACCCTCTTCTCTTAGCAGAGCAGGAAGTAGTTACTGGCCAGCTTTTCAGGTTTTGCATAATAGAAGTTACCAAATATTTGTCATGTGGTTTCCAAGATGACCTACAATAATAATGGTAAAATCCCTTAGGGTTGGTTGAAAAAAGTATAAATCACAATGATTTTGATAACAGTAAGGGGAATTGGGAGTCACTGTTGCAACAAAGGTGTGCAGCTGCAGAAAAAAAATTGTGTGGCTCATGCGTATGGTTCCAGCATGGCAGTCAACAAAGGAACAAGTCAGGAAAATTTGATTGCCTTTTATTTAGGAATGTTTTTAAAGTATTAAAAGTTGTAATAATCTTAATATCTGCTGGGTGTCATATTATGATTTATTCTGGACAGTGCTTAACTAGCCAATGGGCTAGTTATAATTTCTCCTCACCCTGTCCTGGTGTGGGTAAGGCCATCTTCCTAAATTCAGGTCAGACACCCCAGAATAGCTACATCCAGGAAATGAGATATCATCCAGATGAATCATGAGGGACACCTTTTAAAAAGTCCCCTTCTGAGTTCTGAAAATGAGATGACTAGAAATCTTCATGTTCATAGTAAGGAAATAGGACAGTAGTTCCTTGGATTTTCCTGTTTTGCTTTGGTGGTTTGGACTTTATAGTGTATTCTTTTTGTTTTGTTTATATTGACCTTGGACCTAATTTGCATAAAATAAAACAAAAATTTAAGAACCAATAGTTTGTTCTCCTAGAACTGCTACAAACAAATCTTCTCATGGAGATGATATGGCTGATGATGCTGTCAGGGTCTCTGTCTGGATGGGTCCCAAATATCAATTTCCAGCTAAAATGTATCTTTTATTTTTACACAGATGTGAACAAAGCAGAGGTATAGTTTTCTCCTCAACTGTTTCTCCTCCATTAGACTCAGATGACTGCTGAGACCTTATCTGTTAGTTTTCACTTTCAACTAACATTTCTGGATACTGTTCTCATTTTGCAGCACTTTCTCTCTGGCTGGGTTCATTCATTCAGTTTTGACTGCTCTCCCAGTGAAGAGAAGCCTGAGCAAAAAGTCGGTTCCTCATTGAGGATGACCATGAACTTTGGCAGGGATTTTGTTCTCCCCTGTGAGCCACAACTGAATATAGACCTCTCCTTCTGCTATCCTTTACTCTTTCCCCACAGGTGGCCTTCCCTTTGTCTCTCAGTTCTCAGATCTTTTTGGTCCAAATAAACTAATGCGGCAATATTGCCCTTTGACCTATCCTGGGTGCTGAAATGCTCTCGGCGAGACTTTGATTTACATAATTTGCAGTTCTGTGAATACACCAAACCCTACTTTACACATCAGGTAGTTTTACTGTCCTGCACCCCCATATGACCCTGTGAGTTTAACAGAGTGGCGGGATGTTCCTTCCTGGCACCATGGCAAGATGGCATGGATGTCATACTGACATAAAAAGGTAAAGGTTCCCCCAAACTTTTTTTTAACAAATTTTATTAAGGTTTTAAATATACATAGATAAAAGTCAGAAATGAAACAGAAATACAAATACAAATCAAAGAAAGAAGAGAAAAAGTGTAGAAAAGTAAAGAAAAGAAAGAGAAAAAAAGACATAGAAATTGGTTAACTTCCGATTTATCTCTGGTTATAGAAACTACATTTTTTTATCTTGCATGCTAGCTTTTTATATAACATTCATAAACATTTCCTGTCTAATATATTCTATTTATATATATTTTAATCTTCAAAACCCCATGCAAGATTTGCCCCTCCTGCTTTTTGCAAATAGTCCATCAGTGGTTTCCACTCTTTAAGATAGTAACAATTTGAATTTTCTTTTAATAAACATGTCAATTTATCATTTTCTGCCATATCCATCAGTTTTAACATCCAATCTTGTATCGTTGGTAAAGTATGGTTTTTCCAATTTTGTGCATATAGAAGTCTTGCTGCTGTGATCATATATTGTATAATTCTAGTAAATTGTTTTCCTACTTGTTCTTCTGATATTCCCGATAAAAATAATTCCGGTTTAAATGGAACTCAAATTTGTAGTATATTTTGCATCAATGAATGTATTTGAGTCTCTTCCGATCAGATTCGCAGCGCGACAAGTCGGAATTTTTCAGAGTGCTGAAAACCTAGCTAACTTTTCCCTGTTTGCGGTGGTCCCTAGAAGATAAAGGACCACTGGAGTCTCCCCCCGAAGAGGAGGGGGCCAGAAAATTTCTCACTAAGCTGTTAAAATTGCTCCCTTCTGCTCTTTCGGTTATTTTCCACCACGGAAGGAGTGGGGGGTGGAAGCAGTGAATACAGCAGGACAAGCCAGCCGGCTCTGCAGGGAACCATAAGTTTCCTAATAGAGACGAAAGCGCAAGAACCGACTCTTAGATCACATTTATTTTATTTTTATTTTTAGTTTAGATAGCCTTATTATTATCTAAAGTCTATCCTTGGACAATGCTCAAAATGTTGGGTTTTGGGTTTTTTTTGCTTTCTTTGCTGTGATATTTGTGATGGAAGACTGAGATGGATTTTGCATTTGAAATACAGTGAAACGTTTTCATTTTTTAATTTTATTAAAGTGGTTTGTCTCCCACTTGGAAGTCTAAATTCTCTTCAAAATCTTTATTGGATTAATTACTATTGATTTGGAACCTTTTTATATACAGTGGCTGAGTTTTTATTGAATATATATCATTGGATTAATTATTAGTGAACCTGTTTCTTTTTCTTTTTTTATAGTGACTGAATTTTTTTTTAATTGAACACAGACTGTTGGAAATACTGCTCTTTTCCCTATTTTTGTATATTGGGCTCTCTTTTTTTCTTTCTCTAATAGCCTTTTGTATTTAGGTAACAACCCTTTTTTTTATCTGGAACATATTTGATCCTGTTGGTAATTCTGAGTGGAGCAGCTGTTTTCTCTGGGAAATTCCTCTGTTGTGTCTACAGAACTTAACGTGTGTGTGTGCTGGAGTATGGAGGAGACATCATGGAAATTTACAATATTGAACCAGTAAAAGGAATAAGGGGGGAAAATGGCAAATACAATAGGAGAATTAATCCAAGATTTTACAAAGGAGATTAGAGAAGCATTTTGAGAAATTAGGGAAATAATAAAAAGTCTCTTGCTTGATACGCAGGGTCAGATACAAGGGACAGGATCTGGGTTAGAGGAGGTTGTGACATGTGTTCATCAAGGAGGAGATGCCGCTGAAATGGTGGAAGAGGGGGGGAGAGGGGGATTTTAAATACTTTGGTACAGCTGAGAGAAAGAGAAAGAGATTCGAGTTTAGAAACTGGTAAATATTTTAGAATTGATCTATCTAGTATCAGACAAAGAAAGGTCCAGAACAAATGCAGTGTTAGACAAAGAAAAGTCCAGAAAAATACTTTGACATCTTACATGAGACAGATAATAAAACAGATTGTATTTTATAACTTTGGTATAACTTGAAATACAAGATTTCAAAGAAGATATGAAGGGATATAAGGTTAATGAAACCATGGATTCTAACTGGAAATAGATTACTTTATAAATGTAAATTAAGTTTAAACTAGTAATGTAATTGTTGGGAATATTAAATATTAAAAAATTGGTATGAGAACATGTATTGAAGGTATGTAAAAAAAATTGATATTTTAAGTGAAGGATATAAAGTTATAAAATTAGAGATATAAATACACGATGTTACAGATTAAATTTAAATTGAATTATTTCTATTGGGATATATAAATGGGAAAAATACTTTATTAGAATTGGATGTAAAAGGATGTAAAGAAAATAGGGATTTAAATATATATTTCAATGTGAAATGTATTACAAAATATAAATGTAGACTGTGTATTAATGGAATGAGAATTTATAAAAAAAAGTCAGTTAGTTAAATGTGCTGAAGATGTAGAATATAGTATAAATATAGTTTAAATATAGATTATTTTTAAACTAGAATTATTTTATGGATATATATAAATAGAAATATATATTATTAGAAATAAATAACTGTCCTGTGTAGGTGCAAAAGTAACACGCCGAGGCAAGGAATCCAGTTTCTAGTGCAGAACTTTCCAAAGTGTCGCCGCTGGTAACACACCCAGCGGCGGCAGCGGTGGCGACACGCAAGCGCATGGCGGCGGAGCGGGGGGGCATGCGGCGACGTGCGCACATGGCGGCAGCATGGGGGGGCGTGCGACAGCACGCGTGCGCACGGTGGTGGCGCGGGAGGGGTGTGCGGTGGCACAGGGGGCGCGCGCGTGCTTGACAGCCACCGTGCACGCGTGCGCCACCGCTTCCAGTTGGTGTGGTGACACACCACGCTGTGTGTGGTGACACACTTTTGTGTCACGACACACAGTTTGGAAAGCTCTGCTCTAGTGTTTATTGGTGCCTACATACAGAAATCCTGCTAAACTAATAGTGCCCTAAGAAAGCCAAGGATATGAGTCCAACTAGGGCGGAGCTGTCCTGACGCGTTTAGGAAAGAAGGCGAGGCTTTCTGAGCTACGTCCCCATTTGACTGACACGGGCAGGTTCCCCGCTCCCTCCTCCTGTGTCTCCCTGACACCACCCCCCTCTCCAGCAAAACATTCCATTGCATCCTCCTCCCCTCCATTGTCCTTGGGGTCAGGCAAATTCCCTTGTGAAACTGATTCCATCTCCTCCTGAGAGCTGGGCAGAGGAGGTAAGTCTTCCCAGGATGAAATTTCGGGGGAAGATTTGTCGCTCTCTGTCTGATCAGATAGCATCTGAGGGACATCTGGTGGTCTCTGAAAAACAGCTAAATCGTTAGCAGAGCTTTCCCCCCCCCGCCTGAGAACTGTAAACCAGAAGTGGACGGGCGAGAATCCACCTCCTTCCCCCTCGCTGGCCCCGGCTGTGGGAACAGAGGTGGATGCTGGTAACTTACTATCACCTCAGGCTGGCCGGCTTCCTCGTTTTCAGCCAAGGGATGTAGCTCTGGAAGTTGAGGTGGTCGTGGCTTGTGAGGGAAAAGCTGATGAAACTTGTGTACAAGCAAGGGGGCATGTACGTCCTTGGCATTTTCCCAAGAGCGCTCCGTCTGAGAATACCCCTTCCAGTGTATTAAATACTGAATTCCCCTGCCCCTCCTCCTGGAATCCAAGATTTCCTGCACTTCCTATTCCGGTTCCCCTTCAACAAGTATCGGGGGTGGGGAGGTGGTATGTGAATGCAAGGTGCTTGGTAGGGAATCCTTGACTAACAATGACTTGTGAAACACTGGGTGTATCTTCATGGAGTGGGGCAGCTGCAAACGATAAGCAACAGGATTTATTTGCTGTAAAACTGGGAAAGGGCCGATGAACTTAGAGTCCAATTTCTTGCACGGCCTGCTAGATTGCAAAAACTTAGTAGAGAGCCAGACTTTTTCTCCGACTGCAATTGAAGGTCCTTCCCGCCTGCGTTTGTCAGCGTTCTTCTTATAGGCTGCTTTGGCCATGTCCAGCTGCTCTTTTAACAGCTGATGAGCAGCCTGCCTTTCTGCCAGGAAATCCGTCGCTGCAGGAACAGCAGTTTGCTGGCAAGAAAGGGGCAAAACTCTCGGGTTCGTGCCGTAGAGTGCCTGGAAAGGGGACATCTTGGTCGAGGAATGTACTGAATTGTTGTAAGCAAATTCTGCCATGGGCAGCAGGTCTGGCCAATTGTCCTGTCGGTAGTTAATGTAACATCTGAGATATTGCTGCAATAATTGGTTAGTTTTCTCAGCCTCCCCATTACTGCAAGGATGATTCACAGAGGATAAGTGTATTTTGACCCCCAATGTCTGAAAAAGCACCCCCCAGAACCTAGAAGTAAATTGCGAACCACGATCTGAGATCAAGTGGTTAACCATGCCTCTATATCGGAAGACATTGTCCAAAAAGAGCTGTGCTGTAGCTTGTGCCGTTGGGAGGCCCTTGCAGGGAATAAAATGTGCCATCTTTTTTTTTTTTCCATAAGTTTTATTAATTTTAAAATACACATTAAAAGCTAATACAAAAGAAAAGAAATAGAAATACAAAGTAAGAAAAGGGAAAAGAAAAAGTGAAGTCAAAAAATAACAAACAAGAAAAAATATAGAAAATAGATGAAAACAGATAGTCTAATTGAGTTAAACCAAAGGCACACTTCTCTAGCTTGGCAAAAAGCTTGTTCTCCCTCAGCCTCTGCAGAACATTGCGTACATGAGTTATGTGGGAAGTGGGGTCTTCAGAATAAATCAGAATGTCATCGAGATAAATGACTACATATTTATCTAACAAGTCTGAGAAAATGTGGTTCATAAATCTGGAAAATACCGCCCCACAATTACTTAGTCCGAAAGGCATGACTAAATATTCAAATTTACCATACCTGGTGTTAAAGGCTGTCAAGTATTCATGGCCTGGTTTCATCCTGATCAAATTGTAGGCATTCCTGAGGTCTAGTTTGGTAAAAATGCGTGCCTTTTGCAGGCGATCTAGCACTTCCGATATAATTGGAAGAGGGTAGTGGTCTCTAACGGTGACTGCGTTGAGTGCGCTGTGGTCATGCACCGTGCGCATGGGGGGCCCTTTTCCACCAGTCTGTGCTGCAGGGGTGAAAGGATCAGGCTTCTTTGGTACGAAGAAGGTGGGGGCAGATGCTGGTGATATACTGTAGATGGTCGGATGAATCCCTTCTTGAGGTTGGTAATTCATACCAGTCTGTTATCTATACTAATAGCCATATCAGGATTGAATTAGGGCTGAAATGGAACTGTATAAGATATGGGGGTGGTTTTCCACATCTTTCTAGCTTCATCCTTTCCTGAGAAATTTCCACCTTTTCAATCTTTCCATGGATGGTGTTTATTTGGATGACAATGGAGCTTCCACCACTGACTTTGATATCATGCACTGGATGGTGTTTCCCAACAAGTCTACTTCTGGGGTAATAGTGGGGAAAATAGAAAGAGATGCCTCTTCAGAAGTCAACCTCTCTATCAATCGAAGTGGCATCATGTGGCCACTTCCTAAAGACAGAGAAGATAGGTGGTTTGAGAGAGGGGTCAAGGAATCCATTTATGCCAACTTGGAAAATCCTTCCTTGAATAGAGGTGGGGGCCTCAGGCACAAACTCTCCCCCATCTTCCTCCCCGTGTTGTCTTCTGTGCCTAGGAAGATTAAGACCATTTCAGAAGCTCAACAGCAGCATGGTGATTTTAACGACCCTCCATTAGATGATAAAAGGACTTAAAAATTACATCTCAATATAACCATGACCTAGCCCCAGGTGTAAGGTCACACAGCTACCTAGGAACATATTTAGGATTCCCTTACCAACTTTGCTCAGACTGAAGAAGCTCCTTGGATAAGGAGCGAAACGTTTCCACTAAGAAAATAGAAATCCAGTTGACATGATTCAAGCTACAGACATGTTCAGCTACTGAAGATTTTTCCGGTTGCTGTAGTCTGCAGTGTCTATCGTGTTCTTTTATCCTGGTGTGAATGCTTCGTTTTGTAGTTCTGATGTATACTTGTCCGCAGCTGCATGATATGCGGTATACTCCTGCAGCGGTGCGGGGGTCCCTTTTGTCTTTAGCTGATTTTAGCATTTGTTGTATTTTTCGGGTGGGTCTGAAGACTGTTTGAAAGTTGTGTTTTTCCATCAGTTTTCCCATGCGGTCATTGCCTCCTTTGATGTAGGGCAGGAATACTTTGTGTGGGGCTGTTTTTCTTCAGTTGGATGTTGTTTTCTTTGCTCCTTTTATTTCATTCTTGGAATAGCCATTTGCCTGTAGGACCCAATTCAGATGGTTAAGTTCATTGTTGAGAAATTGGGTTTCACAGTTTCGATTAGCACAATCCACCAAGGTTTTGATCATGCCTCTCTTTTGTTGTGGGTGGTGATTGGAACTTTTGTGTAGATACCGGTCTGTATGGGTGGGTTTTCTGTATACTTTGTGTCCTAGTTTGAGGTCCAGTTTGCGTATGACCAGCGTATCTAAAAATGGAAGTTTGCCATCAGTTTCTTTTTCCATAGTGAATTGTATATTGGGGTGGATGCCGTTTAGGTGGTCCAAAAATTTCTCCAGTTCTTCTTCAGTATGACTCCAAATTGCAAAGGTGTCATCCACGAACCGGAACCAGACTGTTGGTGTAATGGGTGCCGATTCCAAAGCCTGTTTTTCAAAGTGTTCCATGTAAAAGTTTGCTATGGCACGGCGGATGGCGTTGCCATGGGAAGCCCCCTGAGCCCAGTCGTAGCAAACTCAGTCTAACCACCAGGTCATGGGAATACTTCTCACAATGAACATGCTAATCACACTCATCAGCCACTCGTTAACATTTCAACACAACAAAAAACCCCACCTAATCTCCTATAATTTAGCTCTATAAATAGAACATTGCCACTCTACCTGGGCACAGAGATTTTGCTTCTATCTGTGCTCCTGCCCTCTGAAGATGCTGGCCACAGATGCTGGCGAAACGTTAGGAACCACAACTTCCAGAACACGGCCACACAGCCCGGAAGACCCACAACAGCTATTGAACTCCGGCCGTGAAAGCCTTCGACAATACATTCAACAGTTTTTAGTTCAAAATGTTAATGTCCCCAATGCTTTTGATTCCAGATTTTAGCTCTTGTTAGGCTCATAGTTTTACTTTGAAATGATATTGTTTGTTTGTTTGTTTTCTATCCCACCTTTATTATTTTATAAATAACTCAAGGCGGCAAACATACCTAATACTCCTTCCTCCTCCTGTTTTCCCCACAACAAGAACCCTGTGAGGTGAGTTGGGCTAAGAGACAGTGACTCATAGACTTATTAGAATAATATTTATTCAAATCATGGATGTCAACTCAGGTGATGTTCTCTTGTTTGTTTTTCTCTTTTATATCTTCGTTATTTGACTGCTTCTCTTTTATGCTGGTTATTGACTCCCCCCCAAAATTTAACTGAATTCAATGTTTCTATGGCTGCTCTTTATGTTTAGAAGGCGCCTTTGTCTAGATGCACGGAAAGCTGTCTTCCAGGATACACCAAACTCAAAAGAGAAGGAGCCCCAGTCTGCTGCTACGACTGTTCTCCGTGCATGGAAGGAACAATCGCCAGGCAAGAAGGTTGGTGGCTCTAGAGCAAGGAGGGAACTTGAGGATACAGGTCGAATTCACTCGCTGCTCTGGGCAGTGTTTGTTACTGGTGCTGCTTTCCTGCTAGTTCTAGACCTAATTCCTCAACTATTTTTCCTTATGTCTACAAATAAACATATTAAAAAAAAAACAAATATTTCAGAGATTTGGGACCACCATATAATTTTGCATGATGGTGTGGCCATTAAAAGTAAAAGAATGAAACATAGCTGAACCCTTGAGCTGCTGTATTCTTGTCTGGTTTCAAGAAAGAAGAGAAATCTTGTGGCATTTGGCATCTCATTGGTCTTCAGCCTTTAAAAATTGGTGGCAATTTCCATTCATATTGAGATCCTTAAATGTCCATAGGAAAAAGGACTAATTTTCCTTTGAAATTTTAATTTTTTTATTTATTTAATTTATTTTTATCCCGCCTTCATTATTTTTATAAATAATTCTAGGCGGCGAACATACCTAATACTCCTTCCTCCTCCTGTTTTCCCCACAACAGCAACCCTGTGAGTTGAGTTGGGCTGAGAGAGAGTGACTGGCCCAAGGTCGCCCAGCCGGTTTTCATGCCTAAGGTGGCACTAGAACTCTCAGTCTCCTGGTTTGCCATTGGCTCCTTCCTAGGGCTGAGAGACAGTGACTGGCTTTATTATTTGCCTTAACCACTAGACCAAACTGGCTCTCTCAAATGTGAACTTTGGCATGATGTGGACTTCACTGGTGGGCAGTGGAAGTATATCTGGAATACATTATTTCTTCTACTCCAAAAATAAAATAGAGGCTTCTCCCCATGTGTTCAATATCTTCCTTATTGTATTCTATTGAAAATTAGCTTGGTAGTAACTTTTGGAGAAGCTTTGAAGACCACATTCCAGGTTTTCAGGGGAAGCCTGGAACCAAAAGCATCTAGTCCTAAGGTCAAGATTGGGGTTCTAATGCCCCAATCAGGTTTCTATTTTGAGACCAAACTTTCAGTTTTGCTGAGTGTTGAAGCTTGCAGTTGGGTAACTGTCAGGCCCAGTCCAGGAATGATGAAGAATCTATCCAGTCAAACTTCAGTTCTTTATTTGCTCATACCATATTGACAGAATCTTGCCAGACTAATGCTACTCTACCTAACCTAAGGGGAAATAATCTGGGAAAGCTCCAGGGCAGGGCTAGTCTGAACCACTTAGTCTTCCCACATTCCATCTGTGGACTGTGTTTTCTCTTGGCTTGCCCTCCTCCTTGGAATGTGCTCCCTCCTTCCTGAGAACCAGCAGCATTACTGATATCCACCACAGTAACCACAGGGATCTTTGACAGTTTATAGAGTAGTGCACTGCAAACCCTTCAAAAGAGATGCCTCAGACAAACATACAATGCATCTCTTGTTGAATCACTGAAAAGACACGATTTCGACTTCCAGGTGTCGAGGTGACCGGCGCGCTGAGCCAAAAGCTCCACGGTTTTTCTATTTGCGGCAATCTAAAAGGAAGAAAAATAGCTGAAAAATCGCTCTCGAAGAGAGGGCGAGCAGAAGATTGCTCACAAAAGGGTCGTTGGATCACCGCTCTCTCCCGAACCCGGAAATACACCTCGGGGAGAGGGAGATCGAAGCGGTGAAAAGATGGCTGGAACTGACAACTGCAGCTCTGCGGAAACCGCGAATCTGAACAAGATAAGTAGCACGGCACCTGACCTTTTAGACACATATTTTTATTTTTTAAATATTATTTGCCTATTAATATCTAAGATTTATCTCTGGACTGTGATTTATAAATGCTGGTGTATTATTTCTTTCTTGCCAAAGGATTGTTTAAACGGTGGGACTGGAAAGCTAATTGACTCTGCCTGAAATGGATTGAGTGACTTTCTCTTTTTATTTTTATTATTCCTATTTTGGTTTGTTTTTACTCTTATTGCAATTAAAAGTATTTCTCTTTTGAGACTAACTTGCCTGGATTTTAATTTTGTAAGGATTAATTTTAATGATTTTACATGACTGCAGGCAACATCTTGGCTTCACTCATCCGTCCACAGCCCCTTCTGGGGAGACACCAATGATTAAAGACACAGACTGTATCAAAATGTCCTCCAGCTGCAAAACAAGCTTAGGAGAAAAAAAAACACGCAGGCACAGAACCTGTTAAAGCTCCAAATCACTCCAAATAGCCACACGACTCCTGGATAGGCTTCCAAAGCTTCCAGCTCACTGACTGCACACGATCCCACGATCCACAGCCAGTCCAAAACTTCGTCTCTGGGCTTTCTGTCGCCTCTGGGCCTGAAACCTGTTAGAGGGAGCGGATGGAGCATCCTGCTTCTCCTCCTAGATGCCAGTGATCCATATACTGTATATCAAATAGACACTCACACAGAGATTATATAAAACAGCCTATTTACTTATATACATATGTAGTTACAGATCACTTCCACATGGGTAACAAAATGATAACCAACAATACAGCATACAGAGGATGAATGAGAAAATGGGAATAAAATGGAATACAGAATATCTCTGCTTTTATAGATAAACTGACCAATCACATTATAGGTCATTCTCGTTATCTACCACACCCAACTTAACTCTTAGCACCTGTTGTTATGTGTCATACCTTGCCACATCATCCCTACAACAATGGCTGCTAATTGGGTGACTCTGCAGAATATTTCCCCTTTCACTTAAATATCAGGTCTCTCTGTATAATTTATATCTAACTGTAAATTCCTGGGTTTATCAAACCCCAACAAAATTCAACTATTACTCTATTAAAGATTAGAAACTATTAATGGACTATTTGGAAAATGTTGGAGGGGCAAAGCTTATATGAGGATTTGAAGATTAAATTATCTATAAATTGATATATTAGATAAGAAATGTTTCTTAATGTGATATACAGATCTAGTATGTAAGACACATTTTATAGAATAGAAGTAAGGAATAGAGATAAATGGTTGACTTATAAGGACTTTTTATTACTAAAATTGATGGACTGACAGAAAATGAGAGATTGATATGTTTATTAAAAGAAAATTTAAACTATTACTTCTTTAAGAGTAGAAACTAATAATTGACTATTTGGAAAATACTGGAGGGGCAAAGCTTATATGAGGATTTGAAGATTAAATCATATATAAATTGATATATTAGACAAGAAATGTTTTTTCAATGTGATGTATAGACCTAGCATGTATGACAAATTTTGTAAAGTACTGTGACCAGAGATTAATCGGAAGTTGACTACTTTCTATGCTTCATCTTTTTTTCTTTTTTTCTTTGCTTTTCTACACCTTTTCCCCTTCTTTCTTTGATTTGTATTTGTATTTCTTTTTACATTTCCAACTTTTAACTATGTATATTCAAAACCCAATAAAATGTTTTTTTAAAAAAAGAATCACTGAAAAGACACGTCTTTTCCAGGCTCACGCAGCTGATTTAAAAGCTGCTCTGGCTATCACTGCATGTGTGTACAAGACTGGGAAAAGTGGCAGTTACTGTCATGTTTCCTAAAGACGGTTGCATGTCATTCCTTGGTCTTCTGCAGATCATCTTGGAAAGGATCTACATAGGATCTGAACCTGATCTTCTGAGGATTTCTTGATTTAAATTGGATTTTTCATGATATTACAGCTACACATATGGTTAGATGCTAGCTAAAGAAAAATGGTTTGTGTTTTTCAGATGCAGACAGTTGCAGCCCATTTCCAGATGACCAGCATTCCAATAAGAAGCGAGATCAATGTGTCCCAAAAGTTATACATTTCCTATCCTATGAAGAAACGTTAGGACTCATTTTGGCTTGCTTTGCCCTTGCTTTGTCCCTAACCACCAGCTTTATTCTGGGAATATTCATTAAATACCGAGAAACTCCCATCGTCAAAGCCAACAACCGGGACCTCACCTACCTTCTCCTGGTCTCCCTACTGGTTTCCTTCTTGACCTCCCTTCTATTCATTGGTCACCCAAAAAAAGTGACTTGCCTTCTTTGCTGGTCAAGACTGTCATGGTGGTGGTGGCCTTTCTGGCCACAAAGCCAGGCAACAGGATGAGAAAATGGCTTGGGAAGAGTTTGGCCAACTCCATTGTCTTGTCCTGCTCAGGGGTCCAGGTAGGCATCTGTATCATATGGCTGGGAATCTCTCCCCCATTCCCAGATTCTGATCTCCATTCTGAATCAGGACATATTGTGCTACAATGCAATGAAGGTTCAGTCACCATGTTCTACACTGCACTTGGCTACATGGGCTTTCTGGCTGCCATCTGTTTCTTGGTGGCTTTCCTGGCCCGCAAGCTCCCAGGGAGCTTCAATGAAGCCAAGTGGATCACCTTCAGCATGTTGGTTTTCTGCAGCGTTTGGCTCTCCTTTGTCCCCACCTACCTGAGCACCAAAGGGAAATACATGGTGGCTGTGCAGATCTTTTCCATCCTGGCCTCTAGCCTGGGCTTACTGGGCTGCATCTTTATCCCCAAATGCTACATCATTCTTCTGAGACCTGACATGAATACCAAGGAACATCTAATGATGAAAAACAATGATGGCTCATGATTTTAGAACCCATTTTTCTACAGCTTACTGGTATCGTAAAATAACATGCCTTGGAATAAACCTCATTTTTAGGTGTTCTAAACAATATTTTACAGTACAATCAATTAAAATGGCTAACTATGGTTAGTCCCTGGTTAATGACCACTCATTAAGTGAATGTTCAAAGTTATAATGGCGCTGAACTACTTCAACTTAAGAATGATCCTCAAAGTTACTGTGTCCCAGCATCCACATGGTCATGTCATCAAGATATGGGTTCTTGGTAAGTGGCTCACACTTACAACAGTTGCAGCATCCTGTGTGTCGGGTCACCATTTGCAACCTTCCCTGCTGGCTTCCCACAAGCAAAGTCAATGGGGAAGCCAGCAGGAAAGGTTGCAATTTGCTCCCAGCACTATTTCTCCCAAGGAGCTCCATTATGGAGTATGAGATCCCATGGATCTTGTACTCCATAGTGTGTGCTCAGAGTGCAGCAGCCCTTCTCCTCCCAAACTCCACTTGTGCCTTGCTACAGCATCCTCTTACCAGCCTGCATGCACTCATGTGGCACTGCACCACTCCCTCCCTAGCCCACACACATCTGCTGCAACAAGCCCCTGCCCCACCTCACTCCATAGTACTCACCTACCCACCTGCCTGCTTGCAGGCTGCCTGGATTTCTGAGTTCCTGCCAGCTTCCCCATTGACTTTGTTTGTTTAAAGCTTGCAGAAATTTGCAAGTCATGTTCACATGAGGTCCTTATTTAATGACCCACCATCCTCAGTTAACAATAGCAACAAGGAGTGCTAGGATTGCTGTTGCTACATGATGCAGTCCTGTCATGTTGCGCTTTATGACTGCTTCGCTTAGCAATGGAAATTCCGGTTCCAATTATCACCGTTAAGCAAGGACTACCTGTAATGAAACTGAAGAAGTAATCTTCAGAAGTAATCTTCTTTGAAATAATAATATTAAAATCACATGGCTAACATAAATTTGTTTTCTGAAACCACTGCAGATAAACTGTAACTTGGAAACTTTTGTGATCTCGTTTTTAGATGAGATGAAGATCTGTTGCTCATGACGATGAGTGTTTTTGTCAGTGTCTCATTGTGAATAGAGCTTTATTTCTTCTCACTTGATGTCCGTATATTAATTGATGGCCCTTTTTCTTCCTTTGAATTTTATTCATGAAAATATTGGCAGCACTTGGTGTTGGGTTGTGGGCACCACCAATCAGTGATCGAAGACAGAGCAGCACAGAGACTCTGGAGGATCTGGCAACAACTTCTGGCTGGATGGTAGTGGTGGCAGCATGTCCAGCGGAAGCCTTTTCCTAGCCTTGCCTTCATGATCCCAACCTTGGTTGAGATGGCAGTGACTATTTGGTAATGTCTGACTCAGTGCTTCAGAGTTTCTGGTCACCTGAGCTTTGGGACTGAGTAGCAGAGAAAATTGATTGGCTGATGTGGTAGAGGAACAGCTTAGGTCTGGGGGCTGCTACAAACCTCCTCACATGGAACAGAGGCCAACTAGTAAGTGGGGATATTATAAATCCCCCTCACCCTGCCTGGATGTCAATGAGACTTCTTTAGGACTTCTTCCTCTTCCTAAATTCAAGTGAGATTCTCCAGGTTATGATATAATTTATAGTTGAATCATCATAAGCTCATGTTGTATTTTCTGTTACATGTGTTAGATGCCAAAGGTCCAAAACACCGTGTTATGGAAGTACTCTGCCAGCAAGAAATGGCTGAAGATAAAGGGAAAATAAAATCTGGAAAGTTGAGGCCATAGGTAATGCCATAGGATGGAACAGCCTGTGGAAGTCTGACAAGTATGCATCTAAAATATCAGGTCATTGCATCCAGAGATGCAAAGTTAATGAAGGAGTAGACAAGCTTCATTACCTGTCTGGAGTAATCCTGAGATGAGCGAGTCAGCTGGTTTTTAGGATATGGAGGCCTGATTTCAGAGGAGTGGGCCAGTAGCCTGGATTCCCAAAGAATATAAAATGACAAGGGTTAGAGTTGAGAGCCAGGGGATCTCCAACTTTTACTACATTGTTGACCTTTGTCATCTCTCATGCTTCCTTGCTCTTTTTGTCTCCCCTTCACCTTTGGTATGTGACTGGTCCTCTCTTAGCATGGGAAACCTATGAGGCCTGGTCCTTGAAACTTGACCTTGGTCTTCATTTGCAGGAAATGGCACAAAAATGTAAGAATCATTATTTGGTCTCCTGAAACTGCAGCAAGAAATTTTGCATTGTGAAACTCTACCCTTAGTAAAAATGTAATTCACATTTCTCTGTTTCAATGTTACCTTTGTTGCCACTCTGCCAAGAGGAGGAATCAACTCAATTCTTGAATGAAACTAAAAGGAGAGAATGAAAGGTGGGTGTTTGAAACAGGTAAAATATTAGAGATCATTTAAATATGTTTAAGTTTCCAGTCCAGTGTTTATGTTTCATGAAAGCAGCTTTTAACTAGCAAGGTTTTCAACTTCACAATTGGGCTTTTATTGTAACCTTTATATTGTAGTGGAATGAAAACTTTTTTCTGAATACTGCCATCTTTGGGCCTATTTAGAGAGGAACTGCATATACATTGATTATTTGCTGTCATGTGGGTGTCTACTCTTAGTGACATCACAGTCAGACCTTCTCCAGGATGACCTGTCCACAATGTGGCCCTTCATGTATCCCAATGTTGCACATATCACCACTCTTATTGAGTCCATCCATCTTGCTGCTAGTCATCCTCTTCTTCTCATCCCTTCTACCTTTCCCAGCATTGTGACTGTGAGCTCGGCCACCCGTGTTTTGGATTCGTGTCCCTCCTGGCTAGTAAAAGCCTCCTGGGAGGTGACATGTGGGTGGGTACTGGTGGTGACCAATGCATCTCTGGAGGAGTGGGTTGTCCCCCAGCCTTTTAAACAGACTATGTTTTACCCCCTCCTTAAGAAGCCATCACTGGATCCCACCCTGATGGACAGATTTCATCCTGTCTCCAACCTCCACTTTTTGGGGAAAGTTGTTGAGAAGGTGGTTGCTCTGCAGAGGATCCTGTATGAAATGGATTATCTGGACCCCTTTCAGTCGGGATTCAGACCTGGATGTGGGACAGAAAAGTCATTGGTCATGCTTTTCAATTATCTCTGGCGGAAGCGGGATGGGTGTGTGTGACCATCCTTGCTCTACTTGACCTCTCGGCAGCCTTCAACGCCATCGAACATGGTATCCTTCTGGAGCGGCTTCAGGGGTTTGGGGTGGGGGGCACTGTGTTTTCCTGGTTTACCTCCTTCCTCTGGGACTTTCCAGTCAGTGATGATCAGGGGTGAGAGGTCCCGCCCTCGGCCCCTGCTTTGCAGGGTGCCGCAGTGGTCAGTGCTCTCTCCACTCCTGTTTAACATCTATATAAAGCCGCTGGGTGAGATCATCTGTCACTATGGGGTAAAAGTATGCTGAAGATACTCAGTTGTACATCTCTGCCCATGGTGAGTTAACCGATGCCGCGACCATCACCCATGCCCTAGTCACCTCCCATTTGGACTATTGTAATACGGTCTACATGGGGCTGCTGTTGAAAAGTATCCGAAAGCTCCAGTTGGTTCAAAATGTAGCGGCCCACATACTTTGAGCAAGCCTAGACTTGCGCATGTGTCACCCCTTTTGCGGGAGCTGCATTGGTTGTGGATTTGCTTCTGGGTCCAATTCAAGGTGCTGGTTATACCCTTTAAAGCCCTACATGCCTTGGGGCCAAGTTTTTTGCAGAACCGCTTTTCCCCAGTTTCATCCACCTGGCCCACCAGAGTGGGGAGGCAGGGTATGATGCGGGTCCCTTCAGTTAGGGAAGTACACCTAGTAGGGCCCAGGAAAAGGACCTTCTCCATTGTGGCTCCATCCCTTTGGAACATCACTCCCCAGATATAAGATTGGCCCCCTTCTTGCTCCTTTTCCAGAAGGCCCTGAAGTCATGATTTTGTCAGCAGGCCTGGGGACCCCAGGTTGCTTTGGAGCCAATCAAGTGGCTGATATGAATTTGTCTGGTGCTGCCAGGGGGGGTGTCTATTGTGTTTTTATGGTCTTTAATTCTGTAAGCCACCCAGAGTCACCATGGGAGTTGAGCAGCCTTATAAATTTGATAAATAAATAAATAAATAAATAAATAAATAAATAAATAAATAAATAATAATAGATTTCTCAACAAAGCCAAGTCTTTGCATAATGCATCCAAGATCTGAGCCTGGTCATTTGCTCCTCGAGTGAAATCTTTGGATTGATTTTTTAAATGATCTATTTCTTTGTTTCCTTGGCTATCTATAGAACTCTCAGAAGCCTTCTTCAACACCAAAGTTTGCTTATTCATTCATTTATTTATTTAATTTTATTTCTATAGCTGCCCATCTCAACAAGTGACTTTGGGCATCTTATAATCATAAAAACCATAAAACAGTTAAAATAATTAAAAACAAATAAACAATACAAAAAAATTATTTGGTCACCAAGTAAACAATGCATAGATGATATTATAGCCAAGAAACGGGGCCCTTTACAAACCCCAGTTCCCTAGGTCCGGGCACATAACCAGGTCTTCATGGCCTTACGGAAGGCCAACAGGGTCAGGGACATACTGAAGGGAGAATATTCCAGAGGGCAGATGCTACGGCAGAGAAGGCATGCCTTCTAGTCCCCGCCAACCGACATTCCTTGGCTGATGGTACCCATAGCATCCCCAATCTACCAGACCGAATTGGATGGGTAGAAGAAACTGGGAGAAGACGGTCCCTTAGGTAACCCGGTCCCAAGCCATGAAGGGCTTTAAAGGTGACAACCAGCACCTTGAATTGTACCTGGAAGCACACCGGCAAACAATGCAGCTCACCTAGTAGTGGTGTTACATGTACTGAATATCCGACACCATTTACTACTCATTTAGCCACATTCTGTACCAGTTGAAGCTTCTGAATGTTCTTCATGGGGAGCCCTATGTAGAGTGCATTGCAGTAATCCAGATAGCAGGTCACAAGGGCATGAGTGACTGTGAGCAAAGCCTCTTGGTCCAGGAATGGGCGCAACTGGCGTAAGACCCGAAGGTGTGCGAAGGCCCTCCTAGCCACAGCTGCCACCTGCTCTTCAAGCAGGAGCCATAAGTCCACGAGGACCCTCAAATTGCACACTGGGTCTGTCTGGGGCAGTGCCACTCCATCCAGGACCAATGATGGAAAACCCTTGTCACCAGAAGAGCCACATACCCAAAGCCACTCAGTCTTGCTTGGGTTGAGTAGAAGCCCATTGCACCCCATCCAGGCCCTTAAAGCCTCCAGGAACTGGGACACGACATCTACGGCATCACTCACATAGCCCAGGGTGGAGATATAAAGCTGGGTATCATCAGCATTCTTAAGAGCCGACGGAACCACCCTCTCCCTCAAGGAATTATTAACCACCGCCCAGATCCAATCATGTGCCCTCTCCTGGGTAGCCTTAACCAGCCAGGAGGAACATGGATCTAACACAGAGGTGGCTGAGCTAGCAGCTGCAAGGCCCCTGTCTACTTCCTCAGGTCCAAAGTTCAAAGGCATCAGTATTCTTCCTATCCTGCTTCCTCAAAGTCCAACTTTTACTTCCACAGAGTGTCACAGAGAATTTTCCTGTGTGGCTTTATCTGCATTATTTGGGTAGCATGTGAAGTTGAGGATATTGATAGTTTCCATATTCTGTTAAATTTCCTCTCCTTGGTCTTGTGATGTTAACTGACTTCTTCCTAACTGTTGGTCACTTTGACATTCTCCAGATTTTCTGGCATCGTTTGGTAAGAACCTTTACCCATTCTTCTGTTGCTTGGCGTATTTCTTATATCAGTTTCTGTAGCCTTCCAAAATGGGAATGCTGATATCCTCATACTACATTTTCTTCTAAGAAGGGAAAATCTTCTATCTTGGATATTGGAATCTCTACTGTACAAAATTTCAGTATACTTCTTCCATGTATTGTCGAAGGTTTTCATGGCTGGAGTTCGATGGCTGTTGTGGGTCTTCTGGGCTGTGTGGCCATGTTCTGGAAGTTGTGGTTCCAGGAACCACAACTTCCAGAACACGGCCACACAGCCCGGAAGACCCACAACAGCCATACTTCTTCCATCTTTGAATCGGTCCACTGACATCTTTTAGCATACTATTTCAAGGTTTAAACCTTCTTCTGAGGTCAGAGGTCTGTTGGATAACCTTCCTTTTTTTCTGTTTCTGTTTCTATATTCAATGTATTAAAGACATCACTGTAATACTTTTTTCTTTTCTCTTTTAATTGTTCTTTGGAATGCTTTGTTAAATTCCATCCAGAGGCTTTTATCTTTCTTGGCTTTGGCTTCTCTCCTCTTCTTCTCTATTTCCACTATTTGTTCTGATATCAGCTTGTACTTCTTATTTATAGGCTCTTTTCACACTCATCTTTAAAATCTTTTATTTCACTCCACAGATCCTCTAGTTCACTACAAACAGGGCCGCAACTAGTAGGGTCAAGTGGGGCATGTGCCCCGGGCACCCCGCTGGGGGGGGGGTCAAAATGACAAAATAGTATTTGTATACTGACTGTTTCCTAGCACTTCAATAGCATGTGTCATGTTGACAGTGATCACTGATAGAGCGCAGCATGCAACGGTGGGGGACTGCCCCGTCAGCGGTGATTGGCAGCAGGGCAGCACAGAGACTGGCTGGCCCACCCGCCCCCTGCCCCAAGGAAGCTGAGCGGCTCTCACGCACACTTGCCATTGGCCGAGGCCATAGCCAATCCGCATCCACCAAGCACCGCCCTCAATCCCAGCCAAGCCGAGCACTTCTGCAGAGGCACCTCTTCCCGCCTGCCCTGCTTGATTCACTGGCTCTCACTGTGGAGGGAGGGAGGCGCAGGGTGGTCCCCCTGCTCCTATGCTCCAGGGCGGCCACCATCATTGCCCGGAGCAGCCCCTGATCCACTGGGTTATGCGGTAGGCCAGTGGGGGCACTCCAGGGGGGAAGGCAGCATTTCTCGGCTGTGCCGGGGCTGCCACTGGCACTCTCCTCTGCCCCATCAATGCCGGCCAGCAGGAGCCCTGTTGCCGCTAGGGATGGGGAGGGTCCCCTTTGTCCCCCACATCCCACTATGCTGCTTTTTAGCCATGGGGGACGAGGGACTCGCGGAGGGGTGTAGAATCCATGGGGGGGCGGAATCCATCTTTGCCCTGGGTGACACTCAAAACCTTTACAAAACCTCTTGTAGCTATCACACACACAAGATTAACAAAAGTGATTGGTTTAGTGCATAGTTCTTCAACATTAAAAAAAGGTTGAATATTTTTTCAATTGTGGAAGAATTCATGCACATAAAGGTTAGATTTTAAACTGCACTCAAAAGGAAAAAAAGGTGGGGGCTTTGGAGTAAGGAATTTGGAGTCAGGAGTTCATGCCAACAAGTGTGATAAGAGCAGAGTTGTGTTTACTTTGGCCTGATCATGAGGTTTCTTCTATTGTGTTCTTAAAGAGTAAAGGTTAATGGTTGAGGGAGCTTGCTGATTGGTTATCCGTGAATATATAATGTACTCTACTAGCTCCTCCTGCTATCTACCTATATTTTTGTTCTTCTGCTTGTTGTTTTTGTTATGCTTTGCTTGTTTGAAAGCAATGGTTCTAAAATACAGGTTTTTATAATAAGCCTGGTCTCTTAATTTTTATTTGCTGCTGCGTTTATGGATCTCTGCTAAAAGGCATATCCATTACAGATCATAGGTGGATTATTCCTTGAAGAAGGATAAACCTGGCCAAAGCAGCCATCAGCATTTCATGAAAATGAATTGATGGGACCAAATCTGCTGGAAATGGGACTATTTCTGGGGTCCCTTAGGGAAGGGAGGATGTTCAAAACAACTTTCTCAGAAATATATTTTCTCAAATTATATGTGAATGAGTCCCTGAATTTATATTCCAGTTTTTATGAACTAGACATGACAGGAATGAAGAATTATGATCCATGAATCAGAGATATCTTTTACCACTTGGGGTTAATTAATTTAATTTAAAACTCCTTAATCTCATAACACATGGACAGATTCAAGCATACTGTAATGGAGATTGCTGGTGGAGAAGGAGGAGGCCCTCTCCAGGGGGAAAAGCGCACGCACAGTGCAGAATCCCTTGGGACCCAAGAAGATCAGAAAGGAACCGCCTTAGTGCTCTGAAGTTTTTCCCTTAGTGTTTGCTAGTTTAGTTCAGTTTAGCAGGATTCTGTCAGAGTAGATAAATAAACACTAGAGTTCAATTCTTGTCTCAGCATGGTTCTTCACTCTAAACCCTGACACATACTTTCAACTGGGAAACTGTGAGCATCTTAAACCAAGACAAATCCAAAAATGCTAGAGAATTCCTGGAAGCTTGGCACTCAGACAAAGCAGCCATCAACAGACACATAGAGGTAAAAAAAACATTTAAATACCATTCATAAGAGGCAATAGAAAAGCCAAAAGAACAGAACACTTCCTTGTCAGAAATTGATACCCTGATATGCATAGATTAACACGAAGATTAGCACCAGAGGAACAATCAAACAGCACAATATACCCTAATCAAGGAACTATTAACTCAGTCAATCAACCAAGCAGCAAACAGCCCAATCAAGGAACTCCTAAGGAGAGAACAACACCCACACCAACACAAGCAGGACAAGCCATAAACAGAGAGCAAGTCCCACTCCCTTTTTGCACAGAAGATGTTGCCTAGTATGGCAATGAAATGTCTGCAAGAAAACAACAAGGCTCAGAGAGCACTAAGGACTACATAATTATTTAACTTAACTTAACTTAACTTAACTTAACTTAACTTAACTTAACTTAACTTAACTTAACTTAACTTAACTTAACTTAACTTTTAACTTAACTTAACTTAACTTAACTTAACTTAACTTAACTTGTCATAGCTACTCACTCTATTAGACTATGGACTGTGGGATTGTGCTGGCATATGGGGTTCCAAGGCGCAGAGTAAACAAAACAGACAGAGTGCAGCGTTTAGGGCTAAAAGTATTTTACTTGTAGCATAAGGCAAAAATGGATATATAGTACATTATTGCAAAAAGAGAAAATAAACCATAAGCAGAGTTCCATCAGCAGATGTGAAGAAAACCATGGCCTATACAAAAGGCCAGGCATAGTTACAGTTCAAGAACAGAGTACATGGCAACATGACAGACAGAAGTCAAGAAGCATAGACACATAGTTCACAGCTGAGATATACACTTGTTTCAGCATTCTGATTGGATGAAACATGGAGTCATGGGTTACATACACTTAATGTTAAAACTTTAAAGTATGTTGCACATAATATAAAACGCCATGAGATGGCAATGTTGCACATTGTCTCCCCCCCCCCCCGGGAGCAGTTCTCACGGGACGGCCGATTAGCTAGCCAAAACAAATGTCACATGGTATTGGCACCTGCAGCTTATCGGTGGAATGTTTTGGGAAACACTCAGCGCAGAGGAATATGGAAAAATACAGTTTTTACATGCTAGGGAATCACAGTGGAGAATACCATTTGATTTGATTTGATTTTTACAAAGAAATTCCAACACCCCTTCCAAATGGTATTCGGAACATTTTGGGGAGTGAAAACTGTCATTTTGTAAGAACAAAGAGACACAAATGATTTTTATTCCAAACACATTTGGTCCAGGCCCAATTTCGTGAACATTGCTGCATGTTTTTCAAAAGGCAAAGCTTTCGTGGACACACCTGCCACATTCAGTTCAGAAGAACAATATTCTAATTGTATAAATCCTTCTTGTATAGCATGTCTCACATTCTTAAACTTTACATCAATGTATTTCGTGCGCCCTTTTACACTTTCAGATAGGGCAATCCCAATACATGACTGTAAATCTTCATAGACCGTAAATGGTAAGTTTAAGTTTACGGTTAGATCTTGGAATAATTGTTTACACCAATGTAATTCATTTACTGCCTCACTGAGGGCACTATATTCTGCCTCGGCAGTTGAAATTGCGACCGAGGTCTGCTTTCTAGCGTGCCAGGCAACGGCTGTGTTGGCAAACAAACAAAGAAAACCACTCACAGATTTCCTATCTCCCTCTTCTGCAAAGGAGCTGTCAACATAAATCACAGGCATTTCAGACTTAGTAGCTGACACTTTAAGACAAAGATCTGCTGTGCCTTTGAGATAACGCAGGACCCTTTTTAATCCTTGCCAATCTCGCATAGACGGTTTGGCAACTTTACGACTGAGCACTCCAACTGAGTAAGCTAAGTCAGGACGTGTCCACTGTGTTAAGTGTAGCAAGCTGCCTACAGCAGAGTGGTACAACTCAGGTTGAGGACAAGGTTCCTCACACGTGTCACCTTTTAGGAAATCAAGAACCATTGGCGTTTTGGTAGGCTTCGCATCTGACATATCAAACTGACTCAACAATTGAACAATTTTTCTCTTCTGACTCAGATAAAACTCACCACTCTGAGATCTAGTGAATTCAACACCCAAATAATATTTCAGTTTGCCTAGATCTTTCAACTGAAAATACTGTCTTAGCTGTTTGGCAAATTCTTGTACAAGGTGCAAAGAACCAGTTGCTAAGCAAAAATCATCCACATAAGTTAGCAGCACTGTATAGCTACTTCCAGAACCTCTTATGTACACACAAGGATCAGCAACTGACTTTTTAAATCCTAGTTCTGTTAGAGCTGTATCCAAGCACTGATGCCAACAACGACCGGCCTGCTTTAACCCATAAAACGCCTTGCGTAGTCTGTACACTTTCTGGGAATTGTCACAAGTATAGCCAGGAGCCTGCTTCATGTACACTGTTTCAGGGAGATCTGCATTCAAATATGCTGTGTCAACATCAAAATGATGGACAACCATTTCACACTGTGCAGCCAGAGAAAGTACCATACGTAAAGACTCTGGTCTACCTGTGGGTGCATATGTGAGATCATAGTTCAAAAACCTCTCTTGTGAAAATCCTTGAGCAACAAGCCTGGCTTTGTACTGCACTGTATTATCAGGAAGAAGCTTCTTTAAGAAAACCCATCTGGAATCTACAGCTTTCTGGGATGGGGGCAAGTCAGTGACTTCAAACACCTTTTGACTCACTAATGCCTCAAACTCCTTATCCATCGCTGTGTTCCATTTCTCCTGCTCCTCAACAGGCAGGAGCAACACCTCCTGAAACGACTGAGGTTCACAGGTAATTTGACACACTCTCACCTGCTGAATCACAAATCTGTCAGGCTTCACACCCTTTGTGGAACGAGAGGACCTACGAGGAATGACCACTGCACCTTCCTCATCACTATCCTCTGTCTTTTCACTACCTGATTCCCCCTTCAGGTCCTGAACTTGCTCAGGTGAAATTTCCTCTTCCTTCACCTGAGGGGACCTTCTCACCACACTAGGAGACTGGGAAACAGAAGGTAGCTGGACTGGCTGTTGTCCACTCACAGGAGCATGGACAGTAGGCTGTACACTAGACTGCAACAACACTTCTGAACTAGCATTCAACCTATCCCAACCAGTAGGGTGCTCAAAATTAGCACTTCTGGAGACTACTACTTGACCATATCCTGCAGAAAAACGGTAACCCTTAGATCTTGATGAATAGCCAACAAACCTTAAGCGCTGTGCTTTTGGTTGGTTCTTCCTTCGCTGAGACTTGGGGATGTAAACATATGCAAATGTTCCAAAAACACGCAGGTGCTTCAGCGAAGGGCGCTTGCCAAACAAAAGGAAGTAAGGAACTTCATTTACAGATGAATTCCACACCCTGTTGGTTAGATACACTGCAGTCATGGTAGCCTCACCCGAGAAACAGGCTGGCACCTGGGCATCTAACATCAGGCTATTTTTAATGGTATTAACAACACCAATCTTCCTTTCTGCTATTCCAGTCTCAGCTGGAACACCAACATTGGCAAGTCTATGGGAGATTCCTTTCCTACGAAGCCAAATCTGGAACTCATGGCTTAGCAACTCTCCACCACGATCAGATTGAGACTGACCTACTTGATAACCATAGTGTCTCTCCACCATTGTAACAAACTCCTTAAAGCGAGCAAACTCTTCCGCTTTAGACTTGAGCAAATAACAAAATGTAAAGCGAGTATGGTCATCCACCAAAAGAAACATGAAACGTGCCCCTCCTTCACTAGGAGCATTGGGGCCAGCTAGGTCTCCATGAACCAACTGAAAAGGCCTAGTTGACACTCTGTCACTTTTCCTAGCAACAGGCACAGCCTTGATCTTAGATTGTTTACACACAGTACAATCAAGAAAGTCATCACATTTTCTGGACCCTAGCTCAGGATACAGCTTGGCCGTCTGGGACAAACTTCCCCACCCGGGATGTCCCAGAACTCTGTGATAATAATGGATGCATTTATTATGTGGGGGAACATTGGAAACACAATTTCCTGACACAATCCTCTGTTTGGGAAGCATTTCATACAACTGATTCACTAATCTCCCCCTAGCACATTCAATTCCATCTTTTTCAATAGAACATCCAGTACCCTTAAACACAACAGTATATCCAGACTTAACCAGGGCTGGAACGCTGAGGAGGGAAAAATCAAGTGTAGGAACACACAACACATTTTGCACACTTATCCCCAAACAAGGAATGTATACTTCACGCTGAAAAGACACATCATCCATGGATCCATCAGCTAGAGCAACCTGTTGGATTTTAGGCTTGCTTTTTGTTAACAACAATTGTTCATTGTTTGTTCACGATTTGGCTACAAGCCAGGTCCAAGAGCCAAGTCTCTGGGGATCGCTTGCTCACAGCCATGAGCAGAGCAGACACTTGGGTACGTTGTCTAGGTGGCTTCCCCTTCTTTCGTACGAACCTCCTTCCACTGGCACTACCCGCCGGGCGAGGTGGCTGGGGACAGTCTTTCAAGAACTGTTGGGTCGAATTGCACCAGTAACATCTCCTCACAGCACAGGCAGACTCTGTTCCAGCAGGAAAACGCTGTTTAGAAGCCTCAGGAACAGCAACAGGTGGCTTACCCTGCATCCTCTCCAGGTCACGGGCCTGCTGGATTTCTTGCAGCCGATTTGTTAGGTAATCCACAGTAAGGTCTTGGGGTCTTAACGTCTGAGTTGCCTCGATGAGCATGTCAAAACTGCTGTCCAAGCTTGACAATATAATGCAAGCTCTCTGGGTATCTGGACCACAACATCCTGCTCCTCAAGTTCAAGAAACAAAGTCTTGAGTTTATGGAGGTGGGTCATCATGTTTCCACCGGGCTGCAGCTTCAAATTGTACAGCTGACGTGATAGACCAACAATGGCAGCAGAGGTTTGCTTGGAATAAATGGCTTTGAGAGCCTCCCAACATGCTTGTGCAGTGTCTAGATTGCTAATATGCAGTAGCTGCGATTATTCCAGACCCAGAATCAAATTGCCATAAGCACGATCCAAACACAACTGCACTTCATCAGAAACGGCACCAGCTGGAGGTGCGTCTTTCACATACTTCCACAATCCTTCTTTTAGGAAGAAAGACTTGATTTTCACACACCAGGTCCGATAGTTTGTGCCATCCAAGCGCTCAAAAGGCAGACTAGTTAGCCCAGTAGCAGCCATGCTTACCACTCAAAGAAAAACACGTTTACTCCAAAATGCAGCCTCAAAAACAAACCCCCTGTTCAGCCAGATTCAACGCAGCAAAACAGCATATCTTCCACACTGGGCAACGCATAACCTGTGGGATTGTGCTAGGGACTTACATGCTAGGGATTTACATGCTAGGGAATCACAGTAGAGAATACCATTTGATTTGATATGATTTTTACACAGAAATTCCAACAGATTACAAAATTCTGAAACAATAAATGTAATAAACACAATGAAACACACATAAGCACACATAAGCAGGTAGCCCAGACTTTCTGCCCTGCAAAGCTTGTTTTCAGTAAGGGCCAGGAATACCTGGGGATTAATCCCAGCTCAAGCCTCAGGTTCATTCATTACCTTAAAATTTGGTTGATTTTATTTCTTTATGCTGTATGAATGCAAAGATGATGGTGTGTACAGCTGTTTGATGACTTAGTGTGATATGTTAACTCTATATGTCACATCCAACAAACCGTGATCAGAATAAAGATTTAGACCTTTGTGTGATCCCAGCCCAACTTTCAATTCCACCCATATAACACCCTCCCATCCATCATCCACACATTTTCTTTATTTTTAGAAGGTGTCATTGTCTAGATGTACTGAATGTTGTCTCCTAGGATACACCAACCTCAAAAGGGAAGGAGCACCAGTTTGCCACTATGACTGTTCTCCGTGTATGGAATGAATGATTTCCACACAAGAAGGTAAGTGTTTTCTTTCCTACGAATATTAAATCTAATGACTAGCCTATTTTTCCCTTAATGCCAAAGCAAGATGAAGGAAATTCCTTAAGGGTCCAACTATTTTTTTCAAGGATTGGTTTCCACCACCCTGGTACAGCTCTGAAAAAAAACAGTTCTTGTTTCAACTTAGTGATGAGTCTCCACTGTAGGTAGGATTACTGATTCTCCCTGGTAATGTAACCATGGTCAGGATGTGGACTTCACTGTTGTGGGAATAGAACTACAACTGAAATGCATCAGGTTTTCCAGCCTTTGCCCAGGATTGGCAATTCACTGCCATGCAAGAGGTTCTGCAAGAGGTCACTAGGGATTTATTTTTAAAAATATTTAAAATTCAGGCAACCTCACATTAAAGAGGTAAGTTTTATTCTTTATTTTTATGTTAATAACAATGTTAATGTTATATACAGGACTATACATGAAACAAATGTAATAATTTTGTAACTTCTGGATTATATTTGAGCCTGAATATGCAGGGGTTTCCTGAGGCCTGAAAAATATTTACATTGTTCTTCCAGAGAGAAGAGAGAGAGGCAGAATTAGAATGTCTCCACTGGCTAGTTAAAAAGGCTCAATTCTTTTAGCACATTACAATCTCTAGCATCTCAAGAAAAAGTTTCTAGAGTAAAAGGCAGTCAAACTTCCCTCAATTGTTCCCTTCCTGACTCTTGAACTCACACTATGCCCCTGAGTCAAGCAAAACTGTTTTCTCCAACTGCACACCTCTGTCGCAAGAGTCATTCCCAATTCCCACTCTAATTATTACAATCATGATTATTTATTCTATTTTGAACAAAGTTGATGGGACTTCCACCACCACCACCATTAGTTTTCAACCAATGGGACCAAAAATAGGATATACAACAACTGAAAACCCGACCTGTTACTACCTCCTGCTCTGCTGAGAGCAAAAACTGGGGTACGACTGGGCAGGGACTGTGACACATTTAAGTTGCAGGATCCTCTTACAGATCTGGGGCCAAGCTGGACCATCTTCACTGCAGCTGTGCAGTTTTGTGAGCTCTCAGATCCAACTCTCTGATGGAGAGAGAACTCTAGGAAGGATCTCCATCGATAGATGAAAAATGCTGCTGCTACAAATGCAGCTATTTCTCCTCCTGTCCCAAATTCCCTGTGCCACCATGCTGATGAAATGTCCACTGAAGGTGATAATAGAAGAAAAAAAGGACTTTAATTTCTATAAGCCTGGAGATTACCTGATTAGTGGAATAACATCTGCAATATTTCCTGCAGTTTTCCCAAATATTTTCTCCGAGCCTCCAACCCACAAATTTGGAAGGTAATTTTTGGCATGTACAGTATTCTGGTGATTGATTTTACCCCACTCCAAAGTCTTTTTATAAGGAATGACTTCCTTTTTCCGATTTCTAACCTTGAGAAAGTAAAGTCATTATTGCTTCCCCCAATATACTTTAGGGGAAAGGCTCCTGTGGCACATGATGATTTTTGAATGCTGAGCATGCATAGCTCCTTTCAAGTTCTTCCACAAGGGTCAGCATCAACACTGGGCAGCCTTGGCAGGACCCTCCCAAGATGCCTTTAGCATGGGTGGGGTTCTGCCGCCTGTCCCCACAATGATTCCCTTGGTCCTCTGGAGAGTCAGCAGATACCCTCTAAGCAAAAGGCGACCCCTTGAGCCTCCTCCACACCATCTCCTCTTCCCCCCTACATTGCACTCTATCCTTCCTTCCACCCTTTCCCACCTTTCTTTCCAACCAATGCCTTTTACCTCATTTGTAAGCTTCTGTGCCTTCCATTTTACCTTCATTTTAAATAAAAGGAATACCTTTTAAAAACCAAATTCAAGGAGGACAGAGGCCTTAATTTATAAGCTGATGGTTTAGCTCCAGAGGATGACATTAAAGATTTCTGAATATAGGGCAATAACTCTAAAGCCATAAATATTCTGGAACAAAACAATATCTGGTCTAATGTTGAGTTGGGGGTCATCTCCATGCAGCTAATACCAACTGCTGAAGAGTTTATTTACCAGCACTTGAAACCAGCCATTAGTCACCTCCTGGGTGGTGTAATAGGAAGAATTAATATGTACATGTATGTACACTTGGTAACACTCCCCTTTTACCCTTCAGGAGGGCTGTGAAGACCTGGCCCTTCCCCAAACATTGGGCTAGGATATGGGGTTGAGCTGAGAGGATGTTTGGTCTGGCACCTGGGGTAAGGGTAGGCAGCCATAGAAGTCCTGTAAAGAACTAAGTAAATAAAATAAAGTTTTGTTTTTGCAGAAGTTTATTGTAAACAAATTGAAAGAGTTAAAATACTAAGAAACTTCTCCACTTTCTTTTACTTGTTTTCTCCAATTTCTTCTTCCACTTTTCCTAACTTAGTTAGCGATGCTGTAAGAGTTATTTTCCTCATCTTAATTTGGAGAAAATGATAGTTACAATCAGCTCTGATGTTTTTGGTAGGATCCTTTTGAACCTGACATACCAGGTTTACTCTCTTTGGTGTTTGTTTTGGGAAGAAGCTCCCATTGGGGTCAATTCCACTATCCTTCTAATAGAAATGTCCAAAAAAGTCTATAATCCAAAAACGCCCTATAAATAAAGTTTTCATTAGCTTCCTATTTTTTAGTTGAGCAATGTGTGTCTGCTAATATTGTCCTCATTTCAATATATAAATATAAAACTTAGTCAATATGACATGCTTTTATGAACTGAAGAAGAAAATCCAAACTGAAATTAATGACCTTTTGATATCTGTTATGCTGCAGTGCACCAATGATCTTCTACCATATCCTGCCGTTCCTGTTTGCTGTTCGTGAGATCAACCACAATCCAAGGCTCTTACCCAACATCACCCTGGGCTACAACCTCTATGAGAACTTTTTCAATGCAAGAATGACCTATGAGGCCATGATGGACCTGCTGTCTACAGGGCAGGAGAATATCCCAAACTACAGATGTGGAAGACAACAGAACCTACTTGCAGTTCTTGAAGAGACCGACCCTGAACTCTTTGATCATATTTCTACTGTCTTGGGCACCTACAAAATCCCACAGGTATGAAGCTAAAATAGTGGACGTGTGTGTGTGTGTGTGTGTGTGTGTGTGTGTGTTTCTGTGTCTGTGTCTGTGTCTGTGTCTGTGTCTGTGTCTGTGTCCCTGGTAAATCAGGAGAGTTCTCTCTTCCAATGTCTGTAGCTTGAATCATGTCAACTGGATTTCTATTTTCTCAGTGGAAACGTTTCGCTCCTTATCCAAGGAGCTTCTTCAGTCTGAGCAAAGTTAGTAAGGGAATCCTAAATATGTTTCTAGGTAGCTGTGTGACCTTACACCTGGGGCTAGGTCATGGTTATATTGAGATGTTATTTTTAAGTCCTTTTATCATCTAAAGGAGGATCGTTAAGATCACCATGCTGCTGTTGAGCTTGTGAAATGGTCTTAATCTTCCTAGGCACAGAGGACAAAGCGTGAAATGTGAACATTAATGTCCTCAAATGAGTGTCCTTTTTCCTTTAGATGAAAATAAACTGCTGACTCTGGTCCTGTGGTGTTACTTCTCCTGTGTTGGGCCATCCTCCTGTACAAAAGTTGTTTGGTTTCTCCAATGTACAGTTGCAGTGAGGAGTGCTCTGAACTCTAGACAGAGAAGATAGGTGGTTTGAGAGAGGGGTCAAGGAATCCATTTATGCCAACTTGGAAAATCCTTCCTTGAATAGAGGTGGGGGCCTCAGGCACAATCTCTCCCCCATCTTCCTCCCCACTTTGTCTTCTGTGCCTAGGAAGATTAAGACCATTTCACAAGCTCAACAGCAGCATGGTGATCTTAACGATCCTCCTTTAGATGATAAAAGGACTTAAAAATAACATCTCAATATAACCATGACCTAGCCCCAGGTGTAAGGTTACACAGCTACCTAGAAACATATTTAGGATTCTCTTACTAACTTTGCTCAGACTGAAGAAGCTCCTTGGATAAGGAGCGAAACATTTCCACTGAGAAAATAGAAATCCAGTTGACATGATTCAAGCTACAGACAATTCTACCTGGATGACTGAGAACCTTCATAGACATATCTCTCTTCCAATGTATTAAGATGCTCCTATCTATCCAGGATCACTTGCAAAGTCTGCTCTGCAATGTGGGTGAACCAAGGAGTGTGTAGGGCTCATGTGAGCCTCAGCTGTTGGCAGCAAAAGTGCCCCACTGCATCCAATCCATCAGCCATGCTTAGCTGCATGGGTAGGGTTTGACCAGAAGGTTGTGGTGCATGAGGATCATCCATGAGGGTCACCCAAGAAGATCACCCACTGAAAAGGTCGGACCCCCCTAGCCTCAAATGGAGTGAACAGGGGAATAGGACATGACACTAAGGGAGCCAGAAAATGTCAGGCACGTTTTCTGGAAACTTCTCTTAGCAGTGGGGAAAGGAGGCCCTTCCATTTAAGCACCTTTTTAACATTACAAGGGACACAAACTACCAATATTTCTCTTTCATCTTAGATCAGCTATGGGGTTCTCAGCCACATTCCTGAGCAAAGTAATCATTTTCCCTTTTTCTACCGAATGAGTCCAAAAGAAGAACCTCCTTACTCAGCAATTGTCAAGCTGCTCCTGCATTTCCGATGGACGTGGATTGCCCTCCTTTCTCAGGAAAATGAAAGAGGAGAAAACTTTAAAAGATCCTTCACAACTGTAGCTTTAAAAAATGGGATTTGCATTGTCCTCTCAGAAACCATCCCAGCAATGAATACGTATACAAGTAACGAACAAATATTTATGGGGAAAAAAGGGCAAAGTCTCCTTTTTCTTATCAATAGTTCAGTAAAAATTACAGTTTTTCAACTGGATCTTCAGACCATAATATTTCTGTCAAGTCTACTAGACAGTACTAAAAATATTACTTACTTCGTTGGGGGAAAAGTGTGGATTGCAACAACTTTGCCAGATATGTGTATAAAAATGTTTTACTACTGGGTTGATCTCCAAAACAAACATGCTTTGTTTTCCTTCCGCACCCAGGCAAAGAAAATGACACAATATTATGACTTTAAATCATATTACTTTTCTATCCAGCAATATGGGAAGGCAGTATTCCAGTGTTCCTATTCCAGCCCTGTGTTGTCTAAGAAAGTTTGGGAAAGATGCCTAGAAAAAGAGAACTGGGAATTCCCACCCCATGATGTGGTTGCAAGGATCATGTCTGAGGATGCCTCCAGTATTTCCACAGCAATGCAAGCTCTTGCCTTGGTCCTCAATGCTGCCTCTTCCTCCCAACTTAACAGGAGGAGGATGCGGGTTGGAGACCACCAGAAACCCCAGATGGTACAGCCATGGCAGGTGAGACTTCTCCTTTGAGGGTCCATCAATGCTCTCCCTTCAATTCCTCAGTGCTAAATTGAGTGTAGGGAGGGGAGAGATATTCCAAACAACAATTGCCCAACATTTGAGAGTGAGTGAGTGAGTGAGTGAGTGAGTGAGTGAGTGTGAGAGAGAGAGAGAGAGAGAGAGAGATTATGTTGCTAAATCTTCCAAAGTTGAAACATCAGTGCTGATTTGGGATGCTGTAATGACAGAGATACCTCTATCCTTGCAAAGCAATTTTCCCCATTTGCAAATGAAACAACCATCAGAATGCTCTAGCCATCCTCAGCCCTCTCCTGTGATCACACATGGTGGTCTTGTCTAGTTTCTGAGCCAAGGAGTCAGTCTTCACTTTCATTTCATGGTCCTAACAGAAGAAGGTTGTAGCAATATTCCAGACAGTGCATGAAATACTTTGTTACTCAAGACAGGTTACAATTGTCTTGTTCTATACAAGGGAGTCTTATATGTACAGTTTACTGTATACCTAGGATACAGTTTACATGTATATCTAGGAAAATTCTTATCCTGCATCAGATTTGGGGGGAACTAATAGTGCCTTAGCACCTCTGGGAGAGAGCACAATCACTGCAAAGTGTAAATACTATACGGATCAGTTAGACCTGATCCCCGTTCAGGAAACCTTTTAAGCAATATGCAAGACAGCAAGATTTCATGCTGTGGGGTTTGTCCTAGTTTCATTTGTACCACTGTCAACCAGATTTACCTCAGACTCCAGAAAGAAACAACAAGCACTGGTAACTAAGTATGTTAATGTTTTAAAAACTCCCTTAGTAGCTGGTGCTAATTTTATTGTACAACATAAGTATATCATACAAAAGGGGATTATACATGTCTCCTCTTATTTTTTAAAGCTAATACCTTATTGTGTGTGAGCATCCAAATCAGTTTTTGACTCCTGGGGTGTGCCTGGACTAGTCCCTGCAGTTTTCTTGGAAAGATTTTGGATGTGGTTTGTGCTTGCCTGCTTCGGTCACCTAGCTGGCTCTGTGCTTTAGGAGGGATGTGAACTCATTATCTCCTGGTTTGTAGCCTGATGCCTCAACCACTACCCCAAACTGGCTGATATAGAAACACTGTATTGCTTGGGTTCTACCTGTATCTATACCTTACATCTTGTAGCTCTTATCTGATTTTGCAACCTGGTTTCGGCTTCACCAATACTCTTGGATTTCTACTGTTGTATTTATTGGTCCAGCTACTCTATTATGAAGCCAATGCTTAGTCCTAGACTTTTTTTACTCAGTCTATCTTCTATTGCAGTACCTCTCTTCTATAACTACTCCAACTATACATCTAATTTTTGAATCATTAGACCTCCATATTTCTCTATTGCTCACCTCTCCCTATTCCTCTATCACCATTCTCTGTATTCCAAGGTTGGGGGGTCTATTCTTCTTCCCAACCAAGTTCACTCCATCTTTTATCTCTCTGGAGTTCCTCCACTCTTCTGCTCTGTCAAAGCCTCTGCTTTTTCTACAATGGCCTGAAGGTGGATCTCTTGCAACCTTCCCTGTTCCCTGCTTGGCTTCCCTCTTCCAGAGCTTTTTCCTTGCTCCAGTTCAGAGAGGGGGTGGTGGAAGAGAGAAGGAACACTCCTCGTGCATGTCAGTTGCCAGCCGCTGCCACCCCTATTTCCTCTCTGCTCTGCAAGGCTTTGGCGTCATTGAAGCACTTCAGTCTTCAGCCAGGCTCCCATTCTGAGCTCTGTGGCTCAGCTTTTTCACAACCCAGAAAATGACCCAACAGCTGGCCTATCCTTGTGTCCAGCCTGCCTGTTTGTCCCAATGCCTCCACTATACAGCATTCATGTAATCCTTCTCTCTTCACCCTCCACATCCAGCTGCTGGTTCAGTTGTATCAGCAGCTGTGCCATCTGAAGGCAGGGGCAGAGCTGCAACGGGATGCTTGCAATCCACTAAGCAATTCACAGTTGGGTTTACTCACAAGACAGGAACCCTTTTAGATAGTAGGAAACAGGGTGTGATTTCCTGCTCTCTGTCGTATATACTGTATAAAGAAACAGGATTTTTTTCAAAAAAATAAAGCATAGGAAATGAACAAAATCTCATGCAGTATCACAGGGAAACACTTGGATATAATGAGATTCAGTTAACACTTGAGCATTTGGCCTTATGTAATTTTCATTTTTGTTAAAATTATGATGCTGAGCTATGGCTTGGTAGGATCATATAGTAATTCCTTCAAGACAGTGGAAGACATACCTGAAAAAGATTTTGTATTCCTTGGAGAAGGAGGGAGAGGAGCTTCCCATCAAATCCTGAATCATTCTCTTTCAGACAGAAGTGCTGAGCTGAAGAGGTTGAATTTTTCAGAGTACTTACAATCCAGAAGAATAGCCATAAAGACTGTGAAGAAAGGCTCATATGGGAATGTGGAAGCTGCACATGTTTCCTCCAAATTTTCTATGTCTTTGCAGCTTCATCTGCTCCTGAGAAACTTCCAGCTTCAGAATCTTTCCAGGGATGGGGTTTATTTGGATGAAAACGGAGTTCCTGTTGCTGACTTTGATATCATACACTGGGCAGTGTTTCCCAACAAGTCTGTTGGTGGGGTGAAAGTTGGGGGTGTAGAAAGAGAACCCTCCTCTGAAGTCAAGGTCTCCATCAATCAGAGTGCCATACTATGGCCAACATCGTTTAACAAGGTAGCTGATGCTGCTTGGGTTTAGGTATTCTATTCACGTTTTATATGCAAACATTTTTGCTCAGAAATAATTCTCATTGAGGACAATCCAGATAACCTCCTAAGAAGGGAACATAAATCTGCATTAATTCATTAGATATTATGTTTCTTTAGATATTTTTCAGTAGTTTATGACAAACTGGAATGTGGTACTGAAGATCATTCAGTCGCCTGTTAGAACCAGTTAATGGAGCAGAGTTTAAAGTTATATAAACTTGTGCATAGAAAAAGGAATATTGTTTAAAAACAGCCTGTGAGCATGTAAGAGAGATTCAGGTTCTTATTATTACACTTTTAGTCCACCCACATGGCCTCTCCATGGAGGAGCTCAGGCATGTGCGTGCTTCCACAATGGAGAATCAGAGAGAGAGAGAGGAAGTGGGAGGGGCATCAAGCAGCTTCCTCCAGAAGCACAGAGTTTGCCTCCTAGAGCAATCACCCATATGCTAATGAGGCATGCTTGATTTGCCAGATTCCAACACCCCTTCTCAAATCAAAGTCATGTGTCATGCCTACACAAGATTCAATGCACTACATAGGCCTTGATAGACACCCTTCGCAAATGGTTTTGTAAGGATGTATGCAATCATGCTATCTGAGGGAGAATACTCCAGATGTAGTAGTCCTGTCTCCTGTGCCTCTCTAATTATGTGGTAGTGAACATCCATGTGTTTGGTCCACCCTCCCACCTTCTGAGACAGACAGAGTCTTATAAAACTTTGCTTGTCCTCAAAGACTCTTATTGGAGCAGGAACACTGACCCCCCATATCCCCAAGTAAATACTTGAGCCATTGCACCTCTGCACAGGTCTCAGCTGCTGAGACATACTCCAGTTGTTGAGTGTGCCAAAATAGCCTGCTTGCGACTAGCCAAGCTCACAGCCCCTCCTCCAAAGAAAAACACATTCCCACTACTGGATTTCCGTGTTCAAATTGGATACAATTTCATCAATGTTCCTTTGATCCTCATAACAGAGAATCAAATCATCTACAAATGTCAGAATGAACATGTCTCTGCCATTCTTGTGTCGTGTGTAAAGGCAGGGATCATCTTTGCCCTGAGTGAAACCTTGCTCTGTTAGCATCTGGTTTAGTTTCATATTCCAGTCCCTAGCTGCTTGTTTAGGCCCATAGATCCCCTTCTGAAGCCTGCACACTAAATGCCAATTCTTTGGATCAGTGAAGCCTTCAGGTTGTTCCATATACAACTCCTCCTGAATTTCTCCATGCAAGAACGCTGTTTTAATGTCCATATGTTCCACTTGCATGTTTCTGCTTGCAGCTAGACTTAAAAGAATTCGAATGGTTGTGTGGTTCACAACTGGTGCAAAAGTCTGGTCATAATCTTCCCCATACTTTTGTGAATAGCCCTTGGCTACCTGTCAAGCTTTGTATCTTTGGACTTCTCCCTTCTCATTCTCTTTGGCCTTAGAGACCCATTTGCAACCAATGGCCTTTTTGCCAACAGTTAACTTTCAGAGTGTCCAAGTGTTGTTGTGTTACAGAGCCTCAAAGTCCTCTTGTGCTGCTTTCCTCCACTTACTTGCTTAAGCTGGTGGCAGCTGTAGCACTTCCTTCCATGATGCAGGCTCTTTCGGCAACATGACTCCTGTGAGGTAGGACAGTCGCTTGGCTGGAACTCCCTTGTTGGGTCACAATGAGCACCTCAGGTCTGGAAAAGGACTCAGGTCTTGATGATACTATATCTATGCTCCTTCTGTCCCTCCTGGTTGTTTCTCATCGTCTGACTGAATTTCTTTGTCCCAGTTGTCTGTGCCAGAGGATGGCACTGTCATACTCCTTTTCTCGGTGACTGGGCATGCTTGCCATGTCTGGCCTCTCACAATTGAGGAAAATTAAACCTTTATCTAAAAATCTTGTTGGAAAGACACCTCTTTGATCCGTTATTAGACATTTGTCACCTTTAAATTGAATTGTATGGCCCTTCTTCAGAGAGAATCTTCTAGCTGTGCTCCTGTCCTCTGAAGATGCCAGCCACAGCTACTGGTGAAACGTTAGGAACCAAAACTGGCAGAACACGGCCACACAGCCCGGAAAACCGACAACAACTATCGGATTCCGGCTGTGAAAGCCTTCGACTATACATTGTATGGCCCTTCTTCATGAGTGCAGATATGCTTATCAAATTCAAACTTACATCTGGAACATACAAAATATTATTAGCAATTAAATCCTTCTGTGTGGTGCCATTTCCATACCTAAGGAGAGCGCAACCCTCTCCTTCCACAGGGATTGCTTTTCCATCTGCTCAGCTGATTTCTTCCTTTGAACTCAGGTTCAATTCGATGAAGAAAAAAGAATCATTAATCATATGCATGTTGCAGACACTCTCTAATATGAAAGATGAGCAATTTTTATTTATGGCTGAAAATGCAAGAAGACTCGCATCTGGAGCTTTCTCTCTGTTGGTTTTCTGATCTGCCTTCCTGGCCCAACAATTTTTCTTTAAGTGACCATTCTTGCCGAAAAATGGCACTTGATGGGCCTCTTTATTATTGAAAGGCTCGTTTACTGCAGACCACCATCTTTGCCCTGAGGCGCATTTTAAAAATAGCCTGCCTCATTGTGGGTCTGCCTGGCATTTCTATAGGAGGCCTGCCTGCTGTATTCAGACTTTAATTCCTGAATTAAATCTGAAAGAGTTTGTCTTGATCCTCTGTTGTTGTTGTTCAGTCATTTAGTCGTGTCCGACTCTTTGTGACCTCATGGACCATAGGACGCCAGGCCTTCCTGTCCTCCACTGTCACCTGGAGTTTACTCAAATTCATGTTCGTTACATCGGTGATGCTATCTAACCATCTCATCCTCTGCCGTCCCCTTCTCCTTTTGCCTTCAGTCTTTCCCAGCATCAGGGTCTTTTCCAGGGAGTCCTCTCTTCGCATTAGGTGGCCAAAGTATTTGAGCTTCAGCTTCAGTATCTGCCCTTCCAATGAGCAGTCAGGGTTGATCCTCTGTAACTACCAGCAAAACTAGAAAAAAATTTGAAGCTGTGGTCCCAGCAAAAATCCAACTTGGATCCTGTTATCCAAAATTACATCATTACAAGCAAGCTTGTGCAGTAATGACTGAACTTTACAAATGTGCTCATCTATGTCTCCATTTGGCTGGAATTTTAAATTGGATAACTCTCTCACCAGATTAACAACATGGGAATCTCCTCCTTCACCACAGAGTTTAAACTATTCTTCCATCATTCCTCTTGCAGTATCTCTGTGCTAGATTTGTACCAGCATTTGTGCACTTCAGGAATTCATGATAAAGCCTTGGAGCTTAAGGTCATTGTCCATCCAGTCTGCATATGCTGCTGAATCTGGACTAGGATGGTCTTCATTAACAATATTATGCAGATTAAAAATCCTTGCCTGCCTTTCCACCCATATTTTCCAGGGATAAAACTCTCTGGGTTTTATTTTAAAAATCACCGGACTGTGAGGCAGGAATACACTGGCCATCTTGTCTTAGCAAAAAGGATTTAAAAATCACTTCAAAAATATTCCCTTTATGCTTGAGGCTATTTCCTTGTGTAAGAAACCTCTTCAGTAGCTAGACTGAGTATTCCTTCAAAAACAACAATGCTCATGCAAAACCAGCAAAAAAATAAAATTTCTGCTCAAAAATAAAACAGGGTAAAAAGGAAAAATTCCTGCTGTTTAAAAACGAAACCTCTTTCTACAAAATCCTAGGCCCATAACCCTTTGAAGATCATTCAGTGGCCTGTTAGAAATAGTGAATGGAGCAGAGCTTAACGTTGTGTAAACTCATGCATAGAAAAAGGAATATTGTTTAAAATTACAGCCTGTGAGCATGTTAGAGAGATTCAGGTTCTTATTCTTATACTTTTAGTCCACCCAATTATAAAGAAACACATGCTTAGACATTGCAGATACAAAAAATATGTACAAAAGTGTTTTTACATTTGGTTTGTCCAGGTAAACCCATTTCAGTAGAAAATTGCTTTCAGTTCCCTAAACTCTATACCTCTGGTCCTATCTGCTGCCAGAGGCTACGTGGGGAAAGGGGGAAAAGTCTCTGGAGTTGAAGCCTAGCATATGGCCTCTCCATGAAAGAGCTCAGGCACGTGTGTGCTTCCACGATGGAGAATCAGAGAGAGAGAGGAAGTGGGAGTGGCATCCAGCAGCTTCCTCCAGAAGCACAAAACTTGCCTCCTAGAGCAATCACCCATACAGTATGCTAATGAGGCATGCTTGATTTCCCGGATTCCAACAGGTACAACACCAACTGTACACAGTCCAATTGTACAGTCCACAGTCTAAACTGGAATATGCTACCATAATTAATAATCCATCTTACTTTTAATAAGAGAAAACCAGAGGTTCAAGGGAGTAGCCCACGGAATTCCGTAAGAGAAGGATGTCAAGTTGAGAATGTGGTGGGGGAAATGAGGGCAGTTGAAAAAAGTCATTTACTTGCTACAATGTTCAGCTATAGCAGAAGGCAGAGAGAGAAACAAAGAGACTTTTGCAGTGACAAAGAAAGCCATATTTTGGAGGTTCCCTGCCAAAGCAAAGAGGGAGAGAAAAATACAAGAAACAGGATTCCCATACATGGACTAAGGCAGAGCTTTCCAAACTGTGTGTCGGGACACGTTAGTGTGTCGGCTGCAGTGTCTGGGTGTGTCATGGCTGCTGCTGCCTCTGAGCCCTGCCAGGATTCCATGCAGGCCCTAGTGCCTGCCTTGTGCCTTGCTGCCTCCAAACCTGCTGTGATT
Organism: Charina bottae; assembly: GCA_023362775.1. Taxonomy (NCBI): domain Eukaryota; kingdom Metazoa; phylum Chordata; class Lepidosauria; order Squamata; family Charinaidae; genus Charina; species Charina bottae. The sequence continues at coordinate 28,410,624 of JALMGJ010000002.1, read as the reverse complement.
CCGTGCAGGTCCTAGTGCCTGCCTTGTGCCCTGCTGTAAGAGTGTGTCGCGAAATGATGCCCTGCTGTAAGAGTGTGTCGCAAAATAATGCATGTCTAAAAAGTGTGTCACCAACATGAAAAGTTTGGAAAGCTCTGGACTAAGGAGAAGCACCTTCTGCAAAGGAACCTGTTTCCATTGAAATGGAGAATAAGACAAAGGCAATATTTCTGGATTGACAATAGAGATCGATAGAGAAAGAGAATCACCTTCCAATTGAGTCCTTTTCCATAAAGGTCAATGTTAGATTGTACCTCCAACAGTTAGAAAGGAAGGAAGATGGGGGCACCCATCAGTAACTTCTAGGCCACTATTCCTTGGTTAATTTTACTCAATGTCCTCCTTCACTTCCTGAAACCAGTTCATTGAAATAAACCCAGCATTGGGCTAGAGTTATACAAATTTTATATTTTTATTAAATGTTTTAACTTTTAGAATTTTAATTAATATTTCCCTTTTTTGTTTGCTGCATTTCTGACATGAAATGAGAGAACCCCTCTAATTCCTATGTTGCCCTGGCTGATCTCTATTTTGATGTTTAGATGGTGCCTTCTTCTATATGTACAGAAAGTTGTTCCCCAGGATACACCAAGCTCATGAGAGAGAGAGCACCAGTTTGTTGCTACGACTGTTCTCTGTGCATGGAAGGAACCTTTTCGGTGCAAGAAGGTAGGTGGCTCTGGAGAAAAAAGAGAAATGGAGGATGCAATCAGAATTCAGTCTTGGTTTTCTGGGCAATATTTGTTAAAAGTGTTTTTTCCTGCTTGTTGTAGACCAAATGACTAACACATTTTTTTGTCAGGGTGCAGCATATATTGTGCAGTTGCACACCCCATGAGTATGTGTGCATGGAAGGAACAATCTCAATGCAAGAAGGTAGGTGGCTCTGGAGAAAAGAGAAATGGAGGATGCAATCAGAATTCACTTGTACTTTTCTGGGCAACATTTGTTAAAGGTGTTTTCTTTCCTGCTAGTTGTAGACCGAATGACTAGCACCACTTTTTTCATAATTCCACAAAGCAATTAGAATTGAATTTCTTGAATGGGTCCACAAACTTTTCAAGGATTGGATACTATCACCCAATGTTGCATGATGATGTGGCCATTAACAAAAAGAATGAAATGTAGCTGAAATCTCTTAACTTGTCTTCTTGCCTGCTTTCAAGAAAAAAGGCAAGTCTTGTGACAGATGATGATCTAACTAGTCTTCAGCCTTTAAATCAGTGAAGATTGTTTCTAATTAATGTTTGATCCTTTGAATAACTCTTGGTAAAAACATTGAATTTTATCTTAGAAATGTGAGCATTGTCATAATGTGGGTCTCCCTGGTGAGCAACTGAGTTCCAGCATGGGTTTTTTCCCAGCCACAGGCCAGAAATGGAGTGCTAAGAGCCATTCTCCATAATGAAGATAGAGTGACAGGAAAAACTTTTTTGACTTAAATTGGACATGAATGATTCAAATTAATACAATTTCAGCCCACACATTCAACAACTTCCTTCTACTCACTGGAACAATCAAGTGAGGGAACTTAATATAAGAGCCCAAAGAGCATACCTTGCCACTACCAAAAGGCAAGGCAACAAGCAACAACTACATCCCAAAAGCATTTAAGTTATTTGAAGCCAAAGTTTTAGATTTGTGCCCACCTGATGCCTCTGGTAGGATTCAAAAGACAATATCCCACGATTCTTTCACCTTTCAGGTCATATTCAGCTGCATGTTCCAGAGCTCTTCCTAACTATGACGGTCCATTTATCCTTCATGAATTTGTTTTCTCACCCTCCAACTCAGGCCTTAACCACGTACTGTGGGAAAGTATTTTTCACTATCTTCTCCACTTCTCCCAATATCCTCTCTCACCCCATCACTTTAAAGAAGATATTTTATCTACTATAGTAATAATTGGTTAAAGTTGTACTTTTCATGATCCTGCAGCTGCAGAAAGTGATACATGCTACCAACTGTTTTTCAGATGCAGCCCATTGCAGCAAGTGTCCAGATGACAAGCATTCCAATGAGAAGCGAGATCAGTGTGTCCCCAAAGTTATAACCTTTTTGTCGTATCAAGAAACATTGGGTCTCATCCTGGCTCTCTTTGCACTTACTTTGTCTCTAACCACTGCCTTTGTTCTGGGAATCTTCATTAGATACCGAGAAACTCCCATAGTGAAAGCCAACAACCGGGACCTCACCTACATTCTCCTGGTCTCCCTCCTGCTTTCCTTCTTGACCACCCTACTCTTCATTGGTCATCCCAAGAAAGTGACCTGCTTTCTTCGACAAACCACTTTCAGTGTTGTTTTCTCTGTTGCTGTGTCTTCCTTACTGGCCAAGACTGTCATGGTGGTGGTGGCCTTCCTGGCCACAAAGCCAGGCAGCAGGATGAGGAAATGGCTGGGGAAGAGTCTGGCCAACTCCATTGTCTTATCCTCCTCTGGTATTCAAGTGGGCATCTGTATCATCTGGCTAGGAATCTTTCCCCCATTCCCAGATTCCGACCTGCATTCCCAACCAGGACACATCCTGCTGCAATGTAATGAAGTCTCAGTCACTATGTTCTACACTGCACTTGGCTACATGGGTTTTCTGGCTGCTATCTGCTTCTTCATGTCTTTCCTAGCCCGGAAGTTACCAGGAAGCTTCAACGAAGCCAAGTGGATCACCTTCAGCATGTTGGTTTTCTGCTGTGTTTGGGTCTCCTTTGTCCCCACTTACCTGAGCACCAAAGGGAAATTCATGGTGGCTGTGCAGATCTTCTCCATCCTGGCCTCCAGCCTGGGCTTACTGGGATGCATCTTTATCCCCAAATGCTACATCATTATCCTGAGACCTGACATGAACACCAAGGAGCATCTAATGGTGAAAAACAATGAAGGGTCATGATTTTAGAACCCCTTTTTGTACAGCTTCCTGGTATTAAAGAATAACATGCTGTGGAAGTAATCATCTTTTAAGTGTTCTAAACAATCTTTTTCCATCCATGTGATTTCTGAATTAGAATCGCTAAGTACATGGAGTCCTCATTTAATGACCACCCATTCAGCGACTGTTCAAAGTTACAATCGTGCCAAACTAGAGGTACTTATGAATGGTCCTCAAATTTACAGTGTCCCAGCACCCCGACGGTCACATGGTTTTTATATGGGTGTTGGCAACTGGTTGCCTGCTTCCCCATTGACTTCTTTGTGGGAAGGTGGCAGGAAGTTGCAAATCACATTCACATGAGATGCTCACTTAATGAACTTTAATTGTCAATTAATGATGGCAACAAAGACTGTTAGGATTGCCATCACTAAGTGATGTGATCATGTGATGTCACACTTTACAACCACGTCACTTAGCAATGGAAATTCTGGTCCAATTTATCATCATTAATCGAGGACTGCCTGTAATGAAACTGAAGAAATCATCTACAGAATAAATCTTTGAAATAATTACATAAAAATCACAAGGCTAACATATAAGTTTTTTGAAACCAGTGCAGATAAACTGTCACTAGGAAATTTTTGTGATCTAGTTTTTAGATGAGATGAACTTTGGCTGTTCATTTTCTCAGTGTCTCAATGTGAACAGGGCTTTCTTTCTTCTACCTTGATGTCCGTATTTTATTTGGTGGCCCTTGCTCTTCCTTTGAATTTTATTCTTGAAAATATTGGCAGCACTTGATGTTGGGTTCTGGGCACAACCAATCAGCTATTGAAGACAGAGAAGCCAAAAGACTCTTGAGGATCTGGCACCACCTTCTGGCTGGATGTTAGTGGTGCCAGCATGTCCAGCAGAGGCCTTTTCCTTGCGTTCACGATGCCCACCTTGGCAGAGATGATAAGTGACAATTTGGTAATGTCTGACTCAGTGTTTCAGAGTTTCTGATCACCTGAGCTTTGTGACTGAGTAGCAGAGGAAGTTGATTGGTTGATGTGGTGGAGAAATAGCTTAGGTCTGTGGGCTTCTACAAACCTCCTCACATGGAACAGAGGCCAGCTAGTAAGTGGGTATATGTCAGTCTCCCTCCACTTTAGCTCTGCTCGCCTGTCATAGTTTCATATGTACACGTGTCAAGTGTTGTAAGAACTTGACCTGTGTTTGCTTTTGTGCCAAAAGCCTTGCTGCTCACAATGAACTGCTTGCCTTGACATTCCTGCCTTGGCCGTTTTCTGATAAGACACCTGGACAGTTAACGATTGTTCTGCAGGGAGGGGGTCGAACTAGAGTTGGAACTGGTTTGTTTTTAATTAGATAGTAAATGATGCCAGAAGGATGTTCTTAATTTCAAAGTATATGCACCAATTTGGCCATTCAACGCTTTGCCTTTGCCTCATGTATTCTGATCTTAATAAATTAACCTTTTTAGCATGAACTGACTAAAAGGTTTCTTGAGCTTGGGATCCTGATAGTGAGACACTCACAGTAAGCTTTGAATGGCCAAATTGGAGCTCGGCCCAAAACCCAGTATGTGGAAGTAGCTTGGACCACCAACCCTGCGTTTCAGAAAAAACGAGATAGCTGATTGTCGGCTGTTGGGTGAGATGCAGACCTCGGAGCTGCACCTCATGTTACAGTACAGCGTGGGTCCAGACATCACATGGGGCAATGCCTTGGAGTTGTGGAATCCCAAATTACAGAACTTGGCAGCCGTGTAGATGACATACAGTACATACTACAAACAATAAGCCACCAGGTGCTTCAGATAGTGAGAGCCACCACCAGCCATACCCCACAAAGCATCAGGTTCGATCACCGGGGCACCGTTCCTACTGCACCCCGTTCGACATGACCCCCTCCATTCCCACCCATGGCACCACCACCTCAGCTCACCAACTACATGCCGGAACTAGGGCTACCCATAGGTGGCGGAGTCTTCAGGCTATGGGAACTAAAAGTTAAATCTGAAACAAATAGCCTCGTTTCTGAATCAAATTCACGTATTCATGGATGCTTGTGGGGGGGATACTTCCCAGACGAGGACTCAAATATTCAGTATGTTACTGTATATCTGGAAGATGAAGCAGCCAATTGGGCTGTGGACGTATGTGAAAGCGAGGGCCCTGAATCACAGGACTTTGATGAATTAATGTTTGCCCTCCACAGTTGCTTTGAAGATCCCCTCGCAATGATGTGAGCCCATACTAGATTGCAAACATTCAAACAGGGAAACAAATCCGTTTCAGTTTATGCTTAACAGTTTAAAAATGTAGTGGGGAAAATGAGAGACTGGATGTAATCTCTAAAAATAGGACGCTTCACCCTTGGCTTAAACGCTGAGATATTAGAATGGTGTTTAGCATGAGCCAAACCTACATATCTACGTGCGTGGATTTGCCTTGCTGGAGAAGTTGAAGCAGCTTGTGCACAAGTGAAATGGCAACAGCGCTACCAGTTAGCTGGAAAATGCATCTCCGAAGCCCCTGCACCTCCTGAACACAAAGACGCATGCCAGGGGTGGAAAACGCAATGTCCTCAACCACCCAGAACTGCCGCTTGTTTTCACTGTGGCAAAGAAGGACATTGAGCAGCAGCCTGACCTCATTCTCAAACTGCTTCCATTCCTTGAAGCAAGAGTCCTGGCCGCCAACCCAAATTTCCACCTAAGAAAGCTTCCAGTGGTGTGTCACTTGGCACGGAGCTGGTGCCTAATGACCACAATATACAACTCGTGCCAGGAGGGTTGCCTGACCCACCAGACCCAGCAGACAGCTCCACAGATGAAGAATTCCTGTTCCAGGAAAACTGGAACTGCCTGTCCTAAGTGGTGCCTGTGGACATGGAGCTATAAATCCACAAAATGGGCATCTGGAGTCAATGGTGAGTGGGCCTTGCCCCAGCTTATTTGTAGGCACTAAAGTTACTTACCTAAGTTCTGGCAGGAGTGCAGACTTAGTGAGACTTGTGGACAGTGGTTGCACCCGTTGTGTCATGCACCCTGCTGTAGTAATGGGAATGAGACTAAGGGTGGGGCAACTTAAAAATCCCGTTACCTTCACTCAACTTGATGGGTCTGAAATGAGTGGAGGTCCTGTAAAGTTTTATACCGAAACAGTGGAAATGACAATTGGGACTCATAGGGAAGTTTTAAAAATTTTAATAGCTCCCATAGCCCAACATTAATTGATTCTTGAGCTTGTGTGGTTAAAAGCTAGACAACCTGCAGTGAACTTGGTCACAGGCAGTTTACATTTCAGTGATGGAACATACTATGGCTGGCAGGAACCTGAACCTCTGCCAGACCTAGAACCTTCACTTACAATCACTGATTTAACAGAAAACTATGCTCCTCTTCCTCAAACGTCAGCTCTGGCAGCCGCCAGTGTAATGGCTGATGTTAATGCAACCCTGGACACTGACCCAATTCCCCAACTGTATGCTGCTCACACGCAAGCATTTGATGGGGCTGAATCTGACCAACTTCCCCTCATCGTAAAACAGACTTTGCCATTGAACTTGATCCTGAAGCCCCGCTTCCCAAACCAAAACTGTATCCAATGACTACAAAGAAGCAGGAGGCTCTAAGGGAATTCATTGACAAAAATCTCAAAAGGGGATTCATCCAACCAGCCAATTCATCTTTAAGAGCCCCAGTCCTGTTTCGCACAAAAAAAGGATGGCTCCTTACATTTGTACACCGATTATAGAGGGCTCAATGCCATCACCACCGCTAACAAATACCCCCTGCCACTATTAAAAGACATGCTAGTGCACCTATCTACTGGCAAAATCATTACCAAACTAGACCTGTGTGAAGCATATTTCTGTATTCGCTTACGGGAGGGGGATGAATGGAAAACTGCATTTAATTGTCACTTGGGGGCTTTTGAATATCTTGTGCTCCCATTTGGATTGAAGGGAGCCCCAGGTTGCTTTATGGCTCTAATCAATGAAATCTTCCATGACCTATTATATAAAGTGTACCTCGATGATATTTTAATCTATCCTGAAACCATGGAAGAACATGTCAACCTGGTCACAGAGGTCTTACAAAGACGGATAGACAACCAACTCTATGTCAAACTCTCCAAATGTGAATTTCATAAACATCAAGTAGACTATTTAGGCTACAGAATCTCTCACAAGGGCATAGAAATGGACCCATCAAAAGTACGTGACGTTCTGGCTTGGCAGGCACCCAAGACCCAATGGCAACTCCAACGTTTCCTCGGGTTCGCAAATTTCTATCGCAATTTCATTCCCAATTTTGCCCAGGTTGCCTTACCTCTGACTGATTTGTTAAAAACCAAGGGGAAAGCAAACCCCCAAAAAAGCCAAACAACCCAGTGCCAGACTAATTTGGACACCCGAGTGCCAACAAGCATTCGATACTTTAAAAGCATTATTTACAGCAGAACGTATTCTGAAACACCCCGACCCTTCTCAACCTTTCATTGTCCAAGCAGACACTTCAGATGTTGCAATTGGTTGTGTACTACTTCAGAAAGGCATTCAGGGGCTTTGGCAACTGTGCGCTTACATTTCCCGTAAGTTCACTGAAACTGAAAGCAACTGGCATGTCTGGGAAAAAGAAGCTTTCACTGTGCACCATGCATTGCTCACTTGGTGCCACCTCCTAGAGGGCTCTTCCCACCCCTTTGAGGTATGGGCTGATCACAAAAACCTCCAAGAACCTCAATCTCCTAGAAAGTTGAGGCCACAGTCAATGCCCCGAGATGGATGAGCCTGAAGACCTCTGAGAAGTGTGCACCTAAAAGATTGGGTCATTGCAATCAGAGAAGCCCTCCAATACCATGAGATGCAATGTGAACAAAGGAGTAGACAAGCTACAAGCAACCCTGAAATCGCAGACTCAGCTTGTTGTTAGGATATGAAGGCCTGATTTCAGAGGAGTGGGCCAGTAGCCTGGACCCCAGAAGAATATCAGAGGATGAGGCTTAGGGATGAGAGCCAGGGGATCTCCAACTTTTACTGCATTGCTGACATGTGTCATCTCTCACGCTTCCTTGCTCTTTGCTTCTATTCTTCACCTTTGGCATATGATGGTTCCTCGCTTACCATGGGCAACCTTGAGGCCTGGTCCTTGAAACTTGACCTTGGTCTTCATTTGCAGGAAATAGCACAAAAATGTAAGAATCATAATTTGGTCTCCCGAAACTGCAGCAAGAAATTTAGCATTGTGAAATTCTCCCTCAGTAAAGATGTAATTCATATTTCTCTGTTTGAAGGCTACCTTTGGTGCCACTCTGCCAAAAGGAGGAATCAAAGAAGAGGCCTTTTCAATTCTTGAATGAAACTAAAGGGAGAGAATGAAAGGTCTGTGTTTGGAACAGGTAACATATTGACAGATCACTGAAATATATTTATTTATTTATTTATCATTTATATTTATATCATCACTCATCTCCCCCAAAGAGGGACTCTGGGTGGTTTACAGTAAAACCAGTAGTTAAAAACATATAAAACAATATTACAATCTCAGAGACATTGTGAATAAAATAATTATAAATAAATAATTTATAATTATAATAATTTATATATTTATTTATATATTTATTTATTTATTTAATTTATCCCCGCTCATCTCCCCGAATAGGGGACTCTGGGTGGTTTACAGAATAACAAAGATTAAAATCTATACATAAAATTACAATAAAACAATAAATAGATATAATATTGATATTCTATAATATCATATTGGATTATAACAAATTGTGGCAAGTTCTTGGTGGTATGGGGATACCAAGTCATCTTGTCTGCCTCCTGAGGAATCTGTATAACGACCAAGTAGCAATGGTAAGAACAGAGCACGGAACAACGGACTGGTTTAAGATTGGGAAAGGAGTACGGCAGGGCTGTATACTTTCACCCTACCTATTCAACCTGTACGCAGAACACATCATGCGACGTGCTGGGCTTGAAGAATCCAAGGCTGGAATTAAAAACGCTGGAAGAAACATTAACAATCTTAGATATGCAGATGATACCACTTTGATGGCTGAAAGCGAGGAGGAGTTGAGAAGCCTTATGACGAAGGTGAAAGAAGAAAGTGCAAAAGCTGGGTTGCAGTTAAACCTCAAAAAAACCAAGATTATGGCAACCAGCTTGATATATAACTGGCAAATAGAGGGAGAAAAAGTGGAGGCAGTGACAGACTTTGTATTTCTAGGCGCAAAGATTACTGCAGATGCTGACTGCAGCCAGGAAATCAGAAGATGTCTACTACTTGGGAGGAGAGCAATGGCAAATCTTGATAAAATAGTTAAGAGCAGAGTCATCACACTGAAAACAAAGGTCCACATAGTTAAAGCAATGGTATTCCCTGTAGTAACCTATGGCTGCGAGAGCTGGACCATAAGGAAGGCTGAGCGAAGGAAGATCGATGCTTTTGAACTGTGGTGTTGGAGGAAAATTCTGAGAGTGCCTTGGACTGCAAGAAGATCAAACCAGTCCATACTCCAGGAAATAAAGCCAGACTGCTCACTTGAGGGAATGATATTAAAGGCAAAACTGAAGTACTTTGGCCACATAATGAGAAGACAGGATACCCTGGAGAAGATGCTGATGCTAGGGAAAGTGGAAGGCAAAAGGAAGAGGGGCCGACCAAGGGCAAGATGGATGGATGATATTCTGGAGGTGACAGACTCAACCATGGGGGAGCTGGGGATGGTGACGGCCGACAGGAAGCTCTGGCGTGGGCTGGTCCATGAAGTCACGAAGAGTCGGAAGCGACTGAACGAATAAACAAAATAATATCATATAATATCTATAATATAATATCTATAATATAATAATATTGATAGAACAAGGGGGCATGATGGCTCAGTGGGTAAGACGCCAGGCTTGTTGATCGGAAGATCGCAAGTTCGGAGGTTCGAATCCCTAGCCCCGTGTAACGGAGTGAGCTCCTTCACTCGCCCCAGCTCTTGCCAACCTAGCAATTCGAAAGCATGCAAATGCAATTAGATTAATAGGTACCACTTTGGTGGGTAGGTAACAGCGTTCCACGCACATCATGCGGCCACATGACCATGGAAGTGTCTTCAGAGAATGCTGGCTCTTCGGCTAACGAACGGAGATGAGCACCGGCCCCTAGAGTCGGACACGACTGCACAACTGTGCGGGGGGAACCTTTACCTTTTTAAAGATAGAATAAGTAAAAATTCAAAAGATGGTAAAATCAACTATCAGGAAAAAGACACTATGTGGCCAGCCACCCCCAGGAGGTACTATTACCTCCCTCGTCCCAGGCAAGGCAGCAGAGCCAGGTCTTAAGAGACTTCCGGAAGGTCAGGAGTGAGGAGGCCAGCCTTAACTCCGGGGGCAAGATGTTCAACATTGTAGGCGCTATCCCAGAGAAGGCTCGCCTCCTGGACCCCACTAGATGAAATTCTCTTCTTGAAGGGGTCCGAAGCATGCCCTCTCTGCATGAGAAAGTGGGATGGGTCGATGTTATCAGGATGAGACGGTCCCTCAGATACCCTGGCCCCATGCCATGTATATAATCCTCTGATGGTCAGAATGTGTTCAAAGGGGGAGGGGTGTATGGCACAAGCCACCCCCAGGAGGAACTTTTACCCCTCTCCTCCCAGGCAAGGTGGCAGAAACAGGTCTTCAAATTATTTCAGAAGGTCATGAGTGAAGGGGCCTGCCTCACCACTAGGGGCAGCATATTCCAAAGTGTTTATGTTTCATGAAGGAATCTTTTAACCAGCAAGGTTCTCAGCCTCACTTTTATGCTTTTATTATAACTTTTATAATGTAGTGAAATGAAAACTTTTCTGAATACTGCCCTCTTTTGGGCTCTTTAGAGTGGAAGTGCATATGCATTGATTATTTGCTGTCAACTGGGTGTCGAATTTTATTGACATCACAGACTTTCTCCAGGATGATCTGTCCACAAACTGGCCCTTCATGTGTCCCAATGATGCACACATCACCACTCTAACATGTTGTATATATTTTTTATGTCTGTAGTATATGTAGCTGAGTTTTTAAAAAGCCAGGCCTCAAAACTTTTTTCCTGTTTGGGCTCAGAGAGCACATGTTCACCCCCACTCAGGATTGTTAATTTGCCCAGGTGCCGGCCAGTCTGTGAGTTCTGACCAATCAGAATTAGTTGTTAGAGCTTTGCCCATATTGGGAATCTGTTGCCTAGGTGTTTTGGTCACATGCTGGATCCTGTCCACTCAGATGCTGATCAAGTTAAGGTTTAAAATGTAAATGCCTTTTGTCCTCTGCTAACTACTCTGCACTCTGCTCTCTGCTATCTAAATGTAAATATGTTAATCAGCCATGCCATGCTTTGGCTAAAGAAGAAGATTCAAGGTTTGTTCCTATGTTTTTGTTTTAAATAAAACAACGTTTTGCTACAAACTTATCTCTTGGTTTTTCCATAACTCTGATCACAAATTTTATAAAAATACAAAATAACACAGTCCATACACCTTGCTGCTGTTCAACCTCTTCTTCTCCATCATTCTACCTTTCAAAGCATTGTAGATATAAATTCAGATGTAAAAATGGAAAGAGTGAATAAAAAATATTAAACTGATGCAGCCAAGAATATTTAAACCGACATTATTTCAAGGAGTGGAAACTACAGATGGACTATTAGAGAATTGCAAGAAAGGTGAAATCTACATGAAGATCGGAAGATTGGATTATAGAAATTGAAGTGTATATGACAAAGAAAAGTTTCTGTGTATTTTATGAAAGACTAACATTTAAAGCAAATTATTGTACCTAAAGACCAAAGACAGATTGGAGGCCATCTATTTCCTATATTTCTTTTCTTTATTATTTTTCTTGACTCCACTTTTCTCTTACTTTTTTTTTTACTTTGTATTTCTATCTTTATTTCTTGTTCTAACTTTTAATATGTATTTTAAAATTCAATAAAATAAAAAAAAAACAATTTCCAAACTTCCCAGCTGTTGCCAAAACCAGGTGCCAGCTCCTCTGCTGGTTCCATCCAATGTTGGTTCTTTGTAGCTTTCCATAGGTCCACTCTACTTTTAAATTCACCAGAATCATCCATCGACCTAAGGAAACTGTGAACATGAAGATATCTAGTCATCTCCTTTTCAGAACTCAGAAGGTGACTTTGTAACAGATGTCCCTCATGATTCTTCTGGATGACATCTCATTCCCTGGATGTAGCTATTCTGGGGTATCTGATCTGAATTTAGGAAGATGACCTTACCCACACCAGGACAGGGTGAGGAGGATTTATAATATGCCCATTGGCTAGTTAAGCACTGTCCAGAATAAATCATAATATGACTCCCAGCAGATATTAAGATTATTACAACTTTTAATATTTTAAAAACTTTCCTGAATAAAAGGAAATCAAACTTTCCTGACTTGTTCGTTTGTTGACTGCCAAGCTGGAACCATACCCATGAGTCACACAAGTTTTTTTTCTGCAGCTACACACCTTTGTTGCAATGGTGACTCCCAATTCCCCTTACTGTTATCAAAATCGTGGTGATTTATTATTTTTTCAACCAAGCCTAAGGGATTTTACCATTATTATTGTAGGTCACTTTGGAAGCCACCATGACAAATATTTGGTAACTTCCCTAATGCAAAACCTGAAAAGTTGGCCCGTAACTACTTCCTGCTCTGCTAAGAGCAGAGGATGGGACTGGATTACACTCAGACTATACCAGACTGAAATTAAAAGTTGCCCTTTCAGATCTGCTACCAGGCTGGACAATCTTCAGTATAGTTCTGCCATTTTGTAAGAGATTTTTCCTCCTAATTATCCACCCAGAGATTAAGGATGAGGCGTCTATTTAAGAGATATCCATAGCAAGGATCTCCATCATGATTCGTGAACTGCTGTTTCTGCTTCTACTGTTGTCCCATTTTCCCTGTGGGACTCTGATGAGAAAATGTCCATTGAATGTGATGAGAGAGAGAAAGGACCATTTTAATTTCCACAAATCAGGAGACTTCCAGATCAGTGGAATCATTTCTACATCCAATCATCTATTTCAACCATATGTTTTCTTCATGCCTCCAACCCACAGATTCTTTAGGTAAATATTTATGTGTACATGATGTTATGCTCTCCAATGCTCTCTTTTTAGTAGGGAACGATTTTCATGTCCTGTTTCCTGGCCATTGGCAAGCAGGGATGGGCCTTGGGGTATTTCTTGCAGTTTAAAATGATGAAGTTTTAGAGATTCCTCATATTTTTTCAGCAACAATTTTCATCAGCACCAGCTGCAGCAGCACTCCCACTAATTGGCTGTTCATCAGGCTGGATCTTGCCTGTTCACAACATGACTACCATGGCACCCTGGAGTGTGAGCAAATATCCTTTTCTATCAGAAGGATGGTAGAGGTTGTTCTCTACCATCCCCCCCTCCCCTCCCCTCCCTCCCTCCCTCCCTACCTCCCTTCCTTCCTTCCTTCCTTCCTTCCTTCCTTCCCTCCCTCTGCCAGCTTCCAGCACCAAAGGAAGTGTCTGTCTGCATACAGTGTTTTAAAATTGTAATAGAGGAAATTTTGTCTGATTTGAAAGAGGGAGTGGTTGAATTTAATCTACATAAATGCCAAAAATGGCAAAAGGACATTTTGTCAGGTAATGCAGCCTAAAGTTCAGAAAAGCTTTGGCACCCAAGTGACAATGACTTTGATAGAAATTATCTGAGTTCCTTTGCCTGACAGATATCATCAATGAACTCAAATAATAAATAATTTTATACTGATAAAAGCACTTTATTTATTATTTATTTTTGTTTATCATTCATATTTCTATCACCGCCCATTTCCCCAAAAGTAACATAATACTTGACTAAATAATACGTTATGCTGTGGAAAAGAAGAGACTGTAATTTCCTCGAATCCATCCCTGTCTATCTGGTCAAACACGAGAGAAATGTAAAGAATTAGATTTAAAAAAGAGAACTGCACACATACATACATACGTACATGCATAAGAAAAGGTCAAAAAGGGAACTGATGAGAAAACCATTTCAGTTTTTCAAAAGAAAATCTCATTCTTGTGAATATATTTATTTTACAATCCTTGAGCTAGAAAGGTATTTGTGATTTGCAGAAGTGAATTCAGTGCAAACCTATCCCAGCTTTTTAATCAAAACCTTGTAATAGACTCATTTCACTAACAAGAGAGAAAGATACTCTCTGATTCAGAGACTGAGGTAAGGATCCATCCTCTGTGTGTAGGAAACTCAAAGATACAGGCCTCAATCAAGGACACTTCAGAACTCCATGGCTGGGTTTAGATGACGTGCTTATCCAGGACAAAGACTGAATTTCTGCATTTTTACAACTTGCTAAGGTAGATGGATTTTAACCATGTGCGTATCTGTGTGTATGACTTAATCAGCTGTGGAAAGAGAACTATATTTGGGGTTTTGATCGTAAAACAACAAATTTTAAGGCAGAGTTAGTGAACAGAACATTCTCCTGATTTTTTCGGATTTTATTCTGACACCGCTCAGATCAATGTGAGCATTCAAGGCAGTTACCTACAAATGAAATGCAAATACCAAAATATTTTACAAGAATATTCATACAACTACTGAACTAAAGAAACTTCTATTACTAAATAAGAAGAATGCATATCACATCATAGGAGCATGTCTGCACATTTGGGAATGCTTTTTTTTACCCAGGTTAATTTTGTAAAATGTAAGCAATTACTCAGAAACTTGTCCACTTCCCTTTCCTTTCATATAAATTGAACCTGATTTATCAAGCTTTTCTTTTTGCTACCTATTTTTTGGAGGAGGGAGGGGAACTCTCAATGGTATCAAGGGGAGGTTCTTCTAGTTGGAATGTCCAAGATAAATCTGTCACCTAGAAAAGACCCCTGAATACATGATATAGGAATTTGCCATTTTGAACTTGAGCAATGAATGTCTGACAACATTCCCTGCATTGCTATTCAGTAAGAGTAAGTTTCTGGTGAGGTCCTATCCTTCCTTGCCCTTCATGTGATCAAAGACATCAACTTGCACTTCTTTACATTGATCTGTTCCATTGTTATTCCACTGATTTCAGCCTATGGATTTCTGTACTTTCCAGAGTATAGGCATCAGCCTCGAAATCCAATCCAAATCAGTTATAATATGATATCCTTAAAGGAAAAGCTACAGGAATTGTGACATGTTTATGAAATCAAGGTGAAGATGAAAACTGAGGATGAAATGCTATTGATTTTTCTTATCTTGCAGTAAGAGCCTGAGCCTCTGTCATGTCCTGCCCTTCTTGTTTGCTGTTCATGAAATCAATCAGAATCTGAGGCTGTTAGCCAACCTCACTCTCGGCTATAACATCTATGAGAACTTTTTCAATGCAAGAATGACCTATGAGGCCCTGATGCACTTGCTGTCTATGGGGCAGGAGAATGTCCCAAACTACAGGTGTGGAAGACAAAAAAAGATATTGGCAGTTCTTGAAGGTACTGGTTCTGAACTCTTTAATCATATTTCAACCATGCTGAGCACCTACAAAATCCCACAGGTATGAATCTAAGTAGAAGCTCTTTGTCCATTCTCTAGATGATTCCAGAAGCTGGCACTGGTGGATATCACAAAGTAAAGCTGGAATTAGATGGTAGATATTAAAGAACCTAAAGTAGCTTTATTTCCGTCATCCAACTTTGATCACTCTGGTATTGGTGCCAAAATGGTTTTGGAAACAATACCCTGGCTTCATGGACTTTTCCTTTCTGCCTATAAAATGGATGCCAAGCAAAAACCTCTTCTCACAGAAACAACTACAGCAAGTAAATGAATTTGTGTACCTTGGTAGAATATTTAGTAAAGAGCAGGAAAAGGATGTAGAAATTGTACAACCTGTATATGAGGGTTGTAAGATAGTAGTATACATCCTATTACAAGGAAGAATGTTTATTGAAAGAAGTGAAGATAACTGTATATAAGACAGTGATTTTGCTTTATTATTTTATGCCATTGAGAATTGGATAAGACAGGAGAAACCTAAAGGTCAATGGGATGCATTCAGATTTTGGTACTTCAGAAATGTGTGTGATAAAACAAGAAGAGAAGTTCAAGAATATATGAGTGCAAAGGGACTGGATTGGATTCCAAGCGAGTGGTTTGGTCACTTACAGTTTATGGAAGTACACTGAAGGAAATGATGGAAGAATACTTCACACATCAAGAGGAAGAGAAAGAACTAGTATACCATGGTTAGACAGAGTTACTGAGCTCTTCAAACACAGAGAAAGGAGAACAAAAGGCACTATTTGAAGTTGTGTAGGAACATGGGGGAAGGAAAGAGGGTTTTCAAGAGTAGAAACTTCCTGAGAGCATAAGGCAATAACCAGGCAACAACATTAACCTGTTTTAAAAATGTAAAGTTTCCCCCCGCACATTTGTGCAGTTGTGTCCTACTCTAGGGGCCGGTGCTCATCTCCGTTTGTTAGCCGAAGAGCCAGCGTTGTCCGAAGACGCTTCCACGGTCATGTGGTTACATGACGCGCGCAGAACGCTGTTACCTACCCACTGAAGTGGTACCTATTCATCTACTTGCATTTCCATGCTTTCTAATTGCTAGGTTGGCAAGAGCTGGGGCGACTGCGGGAGCTCACTCCGCACGCAGGGCTAGGGATTCGAACCTCCGAACTTGCAATCTTCCAATCGACAAGCCTGGCATCTTACCCGCTGAGCCACCACGCCCATTATTATTATTATTATTATTATTATTATTATTATTATTATTATTTAAACAAAACCTGTTTTGAGGGACCATTAATTTTCTCTGCACCCACACCCAGTCTCCAGTGTGCCCTTTTAATGAGGATTGTGCTCTTTCCTGAGCAGCACCAAAAGGTGAAGAGGCTGGTGGATTTTGCTGCCAGTGGGAAATGTACCAACCAGTTGCTCTCTTTAAGGTGGGGTGAGGGAAGCATAGGGGAGGAGGCAAATTCTGAGAGATGGCTATTGCAGTAGTTGTAGCCAAATATCAGAAAGTAATCTGTAGTGGGGGAGATTCCCAAGAAATCAAGAAACAGTGCTCCCTTCCTACTTTGCTATATTATCCACCATCTGGATTACCTGCAACACGTGATATTTGGGTATTAAGAGTTGATCCTCAGATCACCATCAGATTGGATAGGGGCTCATATGGGCATGAGCTCTTGACAGCAAAAGTGCCCAGTCAGCACCATGGGGATCAGCTCATACTAATCTGTGTGGGTAGGGGTCTGCCAGATGTCACACATGGGCATTACCAGGTGATCAGAGGTTAGGCAAGGTTGTCTAAGCTGAAAATCAATGAAGAGAGTAAACTGAGGCAGGAGAAGTGATGGGGAAGCACATTTCATGCAGGTATTTATTCTGGAAACAAGCTCAGACATGGGAAAAAGTCCTAAGATTTAAGCATCAGAATTTTACAACTAAAAGGGAGACAAACAACAATTTTTTTCCTGTTTTTATTAGATCAACTACAGTGTTATAAGTCAGATTCCTGTGCTTAAGCATCATTTCCCTTTTTTGTATCGGATGACCCCAAAACAAGAACCTCCTTACATAGCGATTGTCAAGCTGCTCCTGCATTTCCAATGGACGTGGATCGGCCTAGCTGCTCCAGAAAATGAAAATGGAGAAAACTTCAGAAGGACATTTGCTCTTGTGGCCATCCAGAAAGGTGTTTGCATTGCCTTCTCACAAAGACTCCCATCAACTGATAAACAGAACAAAAAGATCACATTTCCATATTTTCACAACACTCAAGTAAAAGTAATTGTTTGTCAATTGGACTTTCAGGGCACAGTAATGCTCGCGTTAGTAATACAAGGGGTTGAAAGGAGCAAAAAGTTATTTGGGGGAAAAGTGTGGATTGTCACAGCTTTGCCAGACATAAGTGTGAGATT
Source organism: Charina bottae (assembly GCA_023362775.1). NCBI lineage: Eukaryota > Metazoa > Chordata > Lepidosauria > Squamata > Charinaidae > Charina > Charina bottae. The sequence goes on along the minus strand of JALMGJ010000002.1, from coordinate 28,392,761 downwards.
GTTTTACCAAAGGCTTGATCTCCAACATAAGCACCTTTTGTTATCCTTCTTAACTCAGGGTAGGGAAAGGACACAATATTATGATTTTAATTCTTATTTCGCTGCTATTGAACAATTTGGGAAGGCAGCATTCCAGTGTTCCTATTCAAACCCTGTGCTGTCAAAGAAAGTTTGGGAAAGATGCTCAGAAAATGAGAACTTGGAAATCCCACCCCATGATATGGTTGCAAGGATCCTGTCTCAGGATGCCTCCAGTATTTCCATTGTAATCCAAACTGTGGCTAAGGTCCTAAATGCTGTCTATTCCTCCCAAATCAGCCAGAGGGGGATGCGGCTTCGAGACCGTCTGGCACCTCAGCTTGTACAGTCTTGGCAGGTAAAGTTACTTCTTCAAAGTTTCCTGGTGGTTCTTCTTTCAATTCCACAGTTTGGGGGCAGGGAGGAGAGGAGGTAGAAAGAGGTACTCTGAACAGAAGTTGCCCAATTAATGGTTCAGAGCAGAAGTGGAGCCTTAGACAGAGGGAAATTCTTTCACTGAATTTTCAAGACACCCATTTGTGCAAATTTGGGATGCTGTCTACTCAGAGAAACAAGTGCTATAGAGATGGCTGTTTTCTTTAAACACAGAGACACATACACTATATATAAAGTAACACCAGGGTAGCCTAGCAGCCATCAGCTTCCTCCTAGAGAACATCACCCAATATTGGCATTTCCAGTGCAGGGATTCATCCGCTGGGGACTTCCAAGAAAAGTTGGACTGGAGAAATGTAGTGCCCAATTTTCATGTGATCAATTTCTGGCAGGTGGCTAAACTGTGGGCCTAGCCATCTATGAAAATCCTCCTCCTGTTCCACTTTTCATTCCTAGAGCATTCAGACTAGTATGTGGAGTCCTTGGTGCTCACTGAGCCTTGTTGTTTTCTTGAAGACATTTCATTGCCAGACTGGGCAACTTCTTCAGTGTGAAAAGGGAGTGGGACTTGCTCTCTGTATATATACCATGGCTTGTCCTGCTTGTGTTGGTGGAGGTGTTGTTCTCTCCATAGGAGTTTCTTGTTTGGGCTTTTGTTTGCTGTTTGATTGATTGACTGAAGTAATTGTTCTTTGATTAGGGTATATTGTGCTGTTTGATGCTCCTCCAGTGCTAATCCTGGTGTTAATCTTTGCATATCTGGGTGTTGATTGCTGGCAAGGAGGTGTCATCTGGTCTTTTTGGTTTTCTATTGTCTCTAAAGAATGGTATGTACATGTTGTTTACATCTATGTTTCTGTTGATGGCTGCTTTGTCTGAGTGCCAAGCTTCCAGGACTTCTCTACGATTTTTGCATTTGGCTTGGTTTAGGATGCTCAAAGTTTCCCAGTTGAAAGCATGGTTGAGTGTGTCCCTGTGTTGTGAGATTAATGAGTTTTCATCATGTCTTCTGACAAATAGTTGGTGTTTGTGTATGCACTCTTCTAGTCTTCTGCCCATGGGTGGATCCCATGGTGGACCCCATGGGTGTTCCTATGTGGTGATCCAAGTTTTTTCACCACTTTCATGACTCATAGGAGAGTTTGTAATGCAGCACCTAGAAATGATAGCACTCCCATGTATACAACCCAAAATATGGATCCGGTATGTAGATGACACCTTCATCATAATAAAAAAGGAACAACTGGAGGAAACACATGAAACCATCAACAACATCTTCAATGGAATAAAATTCATAAGGGAAGAAGAAAAAAATAACAAACTGCGCAGCTTGGAATAAAGAGGCGGCCAGGGCCTTGGACAGGATCGCGCCTATTGGACCTCTCTTGCCTCGTTCAACCCGTCACTCCTCGTGGTTCACGGAGGAGTTGAGGGTTTTGAAGAGGGTTAAGAGACATTTGGAGCACCGCTGGAGGAAGAGGAGGACTGAATCTGACCAGACACAATCTAGAGCCGCTATTAGGGCCTACCCTGTGGCGGTAAGAGCAGCGAAACGTGATTATTTCTCCGCCCTTATTGTGTCCACAGAATGCCACCCGACGGCCCTGTTTAAGATTACTAGATCCCGTTTGGGTTGGACGGACTTGGTGACCCATTTACAAGGCCGGTCAGAAGGGTTTGTTGAGCATCTGCAGGACAAAATCACTCAGATTCATTCCAAGTTAAACTCTAAGTGTGAGGCACAATCTGGGGAGATGCCAGAGGCACGTACTTACCCTGTTATCTGGGAACAGTTTGATCCAGTTGGGCCTCTTGAAGTAGACAGAATCCTCCGGATTGTAAACGCCACCACTTGCCATCTAGACCCGTGTCCCTCCTGGCTGGTAAAGTCAGCACGGGACGTTACATGTGGTTGGGTCCAGGCGATGATTAATACATCTTTGGGGGAGGGGGTGTTTCCGGTGGTCTTTAAGAAGGCGTTGCTGCATCCCCTCCTCAAGAAGCCTTCCCTGGACCCTACTGTTTTAAACAACTTTCGTCCTGTCTCCCACCTTCCCGTTTTGGGAAAGGTGGTTGAGAAGGTCGCTGCGCTGCAACTCCAGAGGATTCTGGATGAAACGGATTGTCTAGACCACTTTCAGTCATGTTTTAGGCTGGGATATGGGTATCATCTTCGATTGAGACTAGTATGTGTTAACTTCTTTTAATTTCTGTCCTGCATCAGATATCTAGAAGTACTGATAATGCCTTTGCATTTCTAGCAGAGGACAAATTCAGTTGTAAAGAATAAATGCATGTAATGACAGACCTGTGACAGTCCTATTAGGCATCATACAATTTCAAGTTATTTCTGCACTAAATACAATCATGGATGATATTTTAAAATACAACATTCAAAATTGACAAAAGCTAAAAATGGAAGAAAGGGAAAAAAGAAAAATAGAAAAGAATGAAAAAAGATACAAAGAAGTGGCTTCCAATCTTCTTTATACCCATTATAAATACAATTAAAAATTTGTCTCTTTCTCTAAAGTTATACCATGACTCTTTTCTTTCTATAATATATCCTGTCTAATCATCAAAACCATAAATCATAAGTTCGTTCTTTTCCTGTTTTACGGAAAAAGTCCATAAGGGGTTTCCAGTCAGGAATGAACATTGATATTGTCTTTTCTCTTTTTAAAGCAGTCAAGTTAGCCATCTCAGCAAGTTCCATCATCTACCAACCATTCCTCCATTGTGGGTAGTGACGAATCTTTCCATCTTTATGTATAAAATAATCTTGCTGTAGTTATCATGTACAAAAAGAAATTTCCATGACTTTTTTCCAACTGTTTGTCCTTCAGTCCCAAAATAAAACCTCTGTCTCAGTATTAATCTTTAAAATTCTCTGAATAAGTGTAGTTATTTGAATCCAAAATTTTCTAGTTTTTTTATACGTCCACCAAGCATGATAAAATGTCTCTTCTTATTGTTCACATTTCCAACATAAATTTGATGTGCCTTTGTACACTCTAAACAATTCCTCTGGTGACATATTCCAACAGTACATCATTTTATAAAAATTCTCTGCTAGAGTATACCTTAATGTACGTTTAATCCTTTCAACCACATATTTTCCCATTGTTCTATCTGTATATTATAACCAAAATTTTAGCCCACTTTATCATACATTCTTTCACTTCTTCTTTGTTTCAAGTTTCAATTAAAGTTTATACAATTAAGCAATTACACGTTCATCATTTGTACTCAATTCTATTTTGGACTCTATCTTACAAAGTTCAAAGCCATACAATCTTTTGTCTACTTTAAAATTTTCTAATAACTGTAAACAAGGAAACCATTAGCAACTATATCCTTCTGTCACCAGTTCTTCTCTTGCTTTTATTTTGTATTCCCATTGACAAAATTCTAGTATCTCATTAATAGTTAGCCGTTTGTGTTTGCCTATTATTTCTCGTCTATAAAACACTTTTTATGGCAAGAGCCAAAAAGGTGTTTTTACAAATTTGGGTTTGTATTTATTCTACGTTCTCAGTATGGAATGTCTAACATAATGATTTTAAAATCCACATTAACTTTGACTTTATCATACCACAGATACCCATGCCACCCATGACTCAGGTCATGTCTTCTAACTCCAAAATATCCTGATATGTTCCTTTTTGTACCACGAGAGCCTTTGTTAGCTCTATAAAATCTTCCTATTTTATAAATTTCTCTCCGCAGTTCATATCTTCCAAAACTGAATTCTGCATCTAAGAAAATCAATGTGCCTTGTTTTTCAGTATGTTGCTCCAAATATTCCAAAATGTCCAACACATTTCTAATATTGTCCTTTAACTGACTTTTAGGTAAAAACACACATTGATCCTTATGAATAAATTCTTGAAAAATTATTTTCCATCTTTCAGCCAGAATCATTGTAAACAACCCATAGTCGTGATTCAATAATGATATCAACTTATAGTTTCTTGGTAAAGTAATTAAACACAGGTGGTTTCCATGTCTTTGTAGCTTCATCCATTCCTTAGGAATTTCCAGATTTACAATCTTTCCATGGATGGTGTTTATTTGGACGATAATGGAGATCTTGCCATTGACTCTGATATCATGCACTGGGCAGTTTTTCCCAACAAGTCAACTGCTGGGATGAATGTTGGGAGAACAGAAAGAGAGACATCCTCTGAAGTCAACGTATCCATCAATCAGAGTGCCATCCTATGGCCAATGTCATTTAATCAGGTAAGTGATGCTGTTTCTTTTTGGTTCTTAGTATTTATCTGCCATTATACATGCCAGCTTAGAAATAAATCCCATTGACTTCAATGGGAAAGTATTGCCACCTAATGGCCCATTTATTCAGGATATGTTATATCTAATTATATTTTCTTTAAAGCATACTTGCATAGTGCATGAAAAATATGATACGTATCTCATTGATTGGTAATTACATAAGGTAGGGGGCACAATAAAGTCATGTAACATTGTGTCCTGCTACAGCTAGGACAGGGAAGTATTTCCAATGAACAGGTTTAGGAGAGCGAGCAATGGGTTTTGTTTCTTCAGATCACTGTTACCCAAAGTAAGCCTCCTTCTATCACTGTCTGCTTGTCCTAGATCATTCCAAGAACCTTTGTTTTTTAGAACTGTCTGTTGCCCAGTAGAACTTATGAAAAACATGGAAGACTTCAAGGCCTTTCATGAAGAATTTACTTATATATCCCTAAAGTTACATGTAGGGCCATTATAGAAATGGATACAAGACATCACTTCTCATCTTAGAATTTGGGGAAAGAACCAGGACTTCAGAGCTTGTTTGGAGGACAGGAACATTGGGGCAACATGCATCTGCTGAAGGATGTTCTTCCAGAAGGCAGGTGCACAGCAAGGAAGGCACGCTTCCTTTCACCCATTAAATGGCATTGCCTAATGTATGAGAACCAGAGTTAGTGTGAGAATCGTAGCGCTAACAACATTCTTTCAAATGTCCACAGTAAAAGCCACAAGGATATATGAAGATTTTACTAGATAACAAGGGTAGTAGACTAGTCCAAGGTTCAAGCTGTGAATGGCTGCCTGGCAGGAAACGGTTTGGTGTCCATTCCAAAAAAATTTGGAAAACTAGATAACAAGGGTAATAGACTAGTCCAAGGTTCAAGCTGTGAATGGCTGCCTGTCAGGAAACGGTTTGGTGTCCACTCCTTAAAAAAGTTTCCCTCCTCGGTCCCCAGCCCTCAAGGGTCAAGGATACTAACTGTTCATTTGGGTTTTTCTGCATACTTCTTGCGGAATTTCTTCATCAGGTACGAAGCCTTTACATCTTTTCTGTTTACCCATTCAGTTTGAGAAGTAGGAAGATGTTTCCTTTGTATTAGGTACTGCAGTGTTCCATGGTGTCGTGTGGAATCTAGTATGGCTTGGACCTCGAAATGGTGTTCTCCTTCCACCATTACAGTTGCAGGTGGTGGTGGTTCTGGATGCCAACGTGGGGATTCTTTGACTGGTTTTAATAAACTACAATGAAAAATGCGGTGAATCTTCCTCAAATTCTTTGGTAATTCTAGTTGCACAGTCACTTCATTTATAATCCTGGAAATCGGAAATGGTGCAATATACTTAGGTGCTAATTTCTTGGAAGGCTGAGTAGATCTTAAATATTTGGTGGAGAAATATACATTTTCACCAACCTTCATTGGTTGTTGAGTTGCTCTCTTGCGATCAGCATATTTTTTATAATCTGCTTTTGCGTCTGCAAGTGCCTTTTCAATTATGAGCCAAGTATCTTTCTTTTGGTTTATCCACTCGTCTAGTGCCAAAATCTTTCTTTCCTCTTTTGGCAGTTCAGGTATGGCTACAAAGTCTTGTCCATTCGCTGCTTTATATGGGGTGAAACCCATGCTCTGGTGGACCGCATTATTGTATGCCTCCTCTGCAAATGGCAGCAGATCGACCCAATTGTCTTCCTGGTTGCTGACAAAGCATCTCATGTATTGCTCCAATACCTGGTTCCCTCTCTGATGATCCATCTGTCTCTGGATGGTGGGAGGAGCTTAGTGCTTGCTCCACCCCTATAAGTTTGAGAAATTGTCTTCAAAACTTTGAAGTGAACTGTACGCTCCAGTCACTGATTACCCTTTCGGGGGCTCCATGTAAATGGTATATGTGACAGATGAACATTTTGGCTAACTGGCCAGCTATAGGTAACCCTGTACATGGAATGAAATGGGTTTTTTTGGAAAAGAAGTCTGTAAATACCCAAATAACTTTTTTCTTTTATCTTTCAGAGAAGTCAACTATAAAATCCATGGCAAATTTTTTCCATGTTCTCGCAGGGTTTGCCACATCTTGCAATAGTCCTTTAGGCTTCGCCCAAATTCTTTTTGCAATTGCACAGGTTGGACAGCTGATCACATAGTCTTGAACATCTTTGTTCAAGACTGGCTGGCTACCAGAACTGTCATCTTACCAGATGCAAGGTCTTTACAAACTTGAAATGGCCAGCAGATTTGGAAACATGGCATCTCTCTAGAATTTTCTTTCATAATACCTCAGGGACGTAAAGCCTCTCACCTTTCCACCACAGTCCTTGTTTCTCTGTTAGGAAAGTTTTATTTTCCTGCAGCCATTCGTCTTCCTGCACTGTGCTTAGGAATTCACTTTGCAGATCTGATTCCATTTTTGGGAATGTCTTAGTCATTTGACTTCTGGTGGTCACTGCCATGCTGAAATTGGATGGAGATATATTTGAATCTACCACTTCTTCTTGTTGACTGTTATGTTGAGGTAGCCTTGACATGGCATCATCCATGAAGTTCTTTCCTGCTGGTAAATAATTCAAGGTGAAATTGAATCTGCTAAACAATTGCTCCCATCTGATTTGTTTGTCATTTAGATTTCATGGGGTTCTCAGGGCTGGACTGAACCTGGATTCTTGTGGTCAGTCCACATTTCAAATGGGTGGGAGGCTGCTTCTAGTAATTATCTCCATGTACCCAATGCCCCCTATACTGCATAGGCTTCCTTTTCCCAAACGTGCCAGCGTTGCTCCGCTTCGGTGAATATTTGAGGCAGGTAAGCACATTGGCGTAAACTTCCATTCTCATCTCTCTCTAGCAGAATATCTCCTATTGGAACGTTGGAAGCATCAGCTTGGACGATTAGAGGGTGTGTTGGATCTGGATGTTTCAACACTGGTTCAGATGTAAACAGCGTTTTTAATTCATCAGAAGTGTTCTGGCACTCCGGTGTCCATTTTAGTGCCTTTCCTGCTCTTTGTAGCAGTTTCGGATCTCCTCTCCCCTTTGTTTTCAACAGGTCCGTGTGAGGTAAGGCTACTTGCACAAAGTTTGGGATAAAGTCCCAGTAAAAATTAGCGAATCCCAAGAAACTCTGAAGTTGCCTTCTGGTTCTGGGGGGCTCCCAAGCAACATCCCAAAACTTTGCTGGGTCCATCTCAATTTATTTACTGGAGACTCAGTAACCTGGGTAATCCAGTTGTTCTTTATGGAATTCACACTTGGATAGTTTAGCGTATAACTGGTTTTTTAATAGCCGTTCAGTACTTCTGTTACTAATTTTACATGTTCCTCCATTGTTTCAGTGTAAATCAGGATATCATCTAGATAGACTAACACTTCACAGTATAACAGGTCATGAAGAATTTTATTTATTCGATGCATGAAGACTCCCAGAGCTCCTTGAAGCCTGAACGGCATCACAAGTTATACAAATGAGCCTAACTGACATTAAAGGCTGTCTTCCATTCATCACCTTCATGGATGCATACCCGGACGTATGCCTCTCACAAGTCCAATTTCATAAAAAATTTCCCTTTTGAGAGATTGGCTATCATGTCCTCTATCAACGGAAGGGGATATGTATTGGAGGTGCACACAGCATTCAAGCCCTGGTAGTCGGTACACAATCTCAATGATCCATCCTTTTTTTTCTAAACAGCATTGGTGCAGCCATTAACGACGTTGCAGGGCAAATGAATCCCCTTGCCAAGTTTTTGTCAATGAACTCACGTAATACTTCATGTTCTTTAGGGGTCATGGGATACAGTTTAGTTTTTGGCAATTCTGCCTCAGGTATCAATTCTATGGCACAGTCCTATTTTTCTTTGTGGTGGCAATTGATCTGATTCAGCCTCTCCAAATACTTCATTTAGTTTATGATATTGTAGCGGAACATCGTTCTCTCCTCCTTTTCTTAGGGCCCCTGCTATTTTTATTCCATAGTTGATTTCACTTGGAGGCCTACCAGGGTAGATTCCATTGCTAAAGATCATCAGACCTGATCTCCAGTCCACCTTTGGGTTCCTATTCTTTAACCAAACCAATCCCAGGATTATGGATTAGATGGCAATTGGTGCCACCAGGAATCTTAACACCTCTTCATGGGTCCCCACTCGCATCTTTATTGGTTCAGTGTAATATTCTACTGAACTGGGCCTTCTTTCATATCTGACCCATCTAACTGGGTAAATGTGATAGGGTCTTTCAGTCTTTGTACTTTAAGTCTTAATCTGGTTACTATGGCAGGATGTATTAAATTTTGACTACATCCGGAGTCCAATACCCATGTCAGGTCTGAAACTCTGATATCTTCCAGTGTTTCTAAGTGTACCCCCATGAACATTGTGGGGCAATTCCCACTGACTAATGGATCTTCGTGCCCATAATCCTTCACATGTTCCTTGGCACCACTCAGAACAGGCTCACATTGTTTCCTGCCAGCTCTTCATCTGTAGAGCTTTCTAGGTTGATGTTCGCCCTGCCCCTTTTCACCTCCATCACAGTACAGGCTCTCTCTTTTGTTTTGCGACTCTGTGTTTTGGTTTCTCTGCTTTCTGTCTTAGTCTTGACTGAAGTTGTGATTCGTGGGTATGTGTTAGACGGTGTCCCTCTTTGCCGCATCTGAAGCATAAGACTTTATTCCTCTGCCATTCTCTCTCTTCTTTCCATTGTCTGGAAGTACTTTGCCTTCTAGTTGAGGGACTTCTGGTTGAGTGCCTTCTAGTAAAGGGACTTACAAGGGTGGAAAACCATTTGTAGCCATAGGAACGAGATTGTCGCTTGGGACTGGCAGGGCTGGAGCGTCTTCTGGATCCATATGTCTGCTGTTGGCACTTAAGTTTGAGGCACCATTCCTCTACTTCACCTGCTAAACAAATCCACTCCCGCAATGTGAGTGGTCTTACCTAGCTAGGGACCACTCTAGAATGTTGGGTCTCAATTCAGTTTTAAAATGCTGTATTATTAATGATTCTGGCCAGTCATCCATTTTACTGGTCAGTCTGTTGAATTCTAGGGCATACTCTGACACAATCTACTCCCTTGCTTGATCTGGTAGAGCTCTGACTTTGCCCTTAACTTCAACAATGGGACTTAAAATCTTTCCCTAAGGCTGTACATGAATTCTTGAAAACACTCCAGTTGAGGGGCCTCTGCATCATCAAGTTCCACCACCCAGTCTGCGGCCTCGCCCTCAAGGCGTTCTGACATGTAGTTCACCTTGGCCTCCTCTGTGGGGAACTGATCTGGCTGCTCAGGAGGTTGGTGCAGTGGTTGCCCAACCAACAGGCACCCTGGGTTCCGTTTGTCCTCTGTCTCTCTGTTCTGTTGTTCTGTTCATCACTTGGCCCTTGTTCAAACTTTAATAGCAAACATTCCATATCTCCCTGCAGCTGGGACAGTCATGAATCTTTGGAGGCAACTTCCTGCTCCTGCTTTTTCAACCCGATTTCCCAAACCTTCGTCCGAGTAGCGGGGCAGCCACTCGCCCATGGTGCTAACTTCTTGCATCTGCTTCTCCCTCTGGGTCCCCAGCCTTTTGCCCTCACCCTCAAGGTGTTGTGACATGAAGTTCACCTTGGCCTCTTCTGTGGGGAACTGATCTTCAAATTCTCTCATTAAAGCCCTCATTTAATTCAGAAAATGAGCTAGGCATTTGGGGTCACCATTGAATTTTCTATTCAATTTCTGTCCTCCAAACCCCTCTTCCCTCTTCCTTTCTAAGCTCATTCTCCTCGGACTGGTTGCTCGGGAGGTTGGTGCAGTGGTTGCCCAATCAACAGGCATCCTGGGTTTTGTTTGTCCTTTGACTCTCCGTTCTCTTGGAGACCAATCCCATTATCGCGCCTCTGCCACCATGCTCACTCCCACTTCATCACTTGACCATTGCTCAAACTTTAATAGCAAGCATTCCATCTCTCCCTGCAGCTGGGACAGTTGTGAATCTATTGAGCCCACCTCCTGCTACATCTTTTCCACTCAATTTCCCAGCCCTTCATCCCAGTAGCAGGGCAGCCACTCACCTCTGGTGCTCACTTCTTGAATCTGCTTCTCCCCCCAGGTCCCCAGCCTTTCACCCCAGTGGCCCATTCTGTCTTTCAAGTTAACAAAGTGGGTTGTATGGGGAGTAACCTCACCAACTGCTCTTGCAGCTTGAGGAAGTCCCAGTTGCTCTGTTGCCGAGGACGAAGCTTCATAGAAAGAATGCAGCATTGTTAAAATCCATCGTGGTTTTGTGCTGCTGTTGTTCATCGGAGAGCAGTTCATTGGCGGCGGCATCTAGATGCTGCTTCAGAATGGCAACAAGCCTCTCTCCCATGCTCTCATTTGCTCCGTGTGCGCTAGCCTCTGCTCCCTGCGAGCCAGCTTCTGTTTGCAATAGTTTGGTTTCTTCCTGGAGGCTTAAACAAGCCTCTGGTCAAATCCCTGAAGGGCAACCCTCCTGGTCAGAATATTCTTCTGGATAGGTTGCCATTTGAGTGATTCACAGCTTTCTGTGAGGATCCTAGCCCTAACAACCTTGTTTCAAAAATACACAGTACAAGCCAAAAGGATATATGAAGATTTTTACTAGAAAACAAGGGTAATAGACTAGTCCAAGGTTTAAGCTGTGAATGGCTGCCTGGCGGGAAAGGGTTCGGTGTCCTTCCTTTCGCTCCTACTCTCTCTCACCCATATCTCATTGCTTTTGACACCGAGTACCTCTGCCCCATTCCAGCCATGGGATTCCCAGGCAGCTCTTCAAAACATATTACTATCTTTGGGAAGAAAGGCATACTGGTCGTTTGCATTCTACTACATTAGCTATCAGGTTACAGCCTTCCCCCCCCCCCACTACCAAACTCAAGTCAGACAGATGACTCCAGCTCTGACAGTTAGGCCATTCTGCCAGATCTTACAGGGTGGACAGAAATAATGAGAAAGAGGTGGTCCCTAGGTATCTAGACAATATGCTATGAAGGGCTTTATAGATCACAACCAGCACATTCAATTACATCTGGAAACCCACCAGTAACCAGTGTAGATTGTTTAGCAGAAGTGACCAATGGGCATACCGAGGTACAATTATAAGTGCACACAACACTGCATTCTGGACCAGCTGAACTTTTCAAATGGTCTTCAAGGGGACCCTCATGCAGAAATAAGTTCAATAATCCAAAGATGAGGTGACTAAGGCATGTATGACTGTGAGAAGGGATTCCAGATCCAGGAAAGGGCATATTTAGCACACCAGATGAATCTGGAGAAAGGTAGATCTGAATACAGTTGTCCCCTACTCTTTGAGCAGGAGCTGAGATTCGAGCAGTCCCCGCTCAAATTGTGCAAAAGTTTTGACTGGGGAAATTCAACCCCATACAGAACTCAAGGTCACAAATCCTTAGTAATGGAAGAACAAAAATTCTACACCCACTCCATCTTGTCTGGGTTCCATTTAAACTGTTCCTCCCCATCCAGAGTGTCACAGCCTCCAGGCACTGGGATTAATCTGTGCAGCATCACTTAGTCAGCCCAGGTTCACAGCTGAGTCTCTAATCATACTGGGCCTCATTTCAGCCCATTATTTACTTCAATTCCTATTATGTAAGAGATCCCAATTCACATATCTCCCAAAATGCCCTTTATTTTTATGTTTTATGTTTATTTTATGTTTAGAAGGTGCCTTTTTCTAGATGTACTGAAAGTTGTCACCCAGGTTACAGCAAGATCAAAAGAGAGGGAGAGCCTGTCTGCTGCTATGATTGTTCCCCATGTATGGAAGGTACAATCTCCATTCAAGAAGGTAGGTGGCTCTAGAGCAAAGATGCAAATCTCACTCTTGGTTTTCTGGGCAGTATTTGTTAAAAGTTTTTTCTTTCCTAGTTGTATATCTAATTATTAGCATATATTTTTCTTAATACCATTGGTGGGTAACAGAGCTACAGCAGAGGTGCCTAAGCTTTTCCAACCACAGGCCAGGCTCAGCATGCAAGGAGGCACACTCCAGAAAGAAGATAGAGCCAGAACAAAAACTAAATTCAACTTAAATGTAAAGAGAAATTGTTAGTGTCAATAAGATTTCTTCCTAAGTATTCAATAAAGTTCTTATATTGTCATATTAAAATTAGTTTGCTAGTAACATTTGAATGAGCCTTGAAGGCTAAATTCCAAGCTTTCAAGGGTGGCATGCCCTCCTGGAGCATCTCATGTAGAATCTAGATTCACACCTGCTTTGGAAGCAGCTCTGGCTACCACCACATGCATGTCCAAGCAGTTGGGCATGTCTCAGAAAACAGGCAGCTGTAAAATAGGTTGGATGTTACTCCTAGGTTTTCTTAGCTTCTCCTTCCAAGGATCTGGACAAACTAAACTAACAAACTCACTAAAAAGATAAAATGTGTGTCAGTGCCACCTTCCAAGATGCTTTTCAACTTCCTAGTCCAACCGACAACCCTAATCCTCCCTGCGAGTGTCCCATCCAATCCAATCCCATCCCATCCCTTCAGGCCTGACTCTGATAGCCAAATATTCTCAACTTCTTGGGCAGCTAAAGCACTAGTATTATATGTTTGGCTCCCACAAAATGGTTCCACTAAGTAAGAACCGGAACCATCACTAGACCAACATGAACTACTTTCTCTGCAACTTTTGAAATTGTCAGCAAGGACTTTCTCAGCCCTTCTATCTGAGACCACTCTGATGTGGCAATATTAGGATCTTGTTTGCAAAAACCCTGATCTTTTGAGGATTTGTGCTGGAACAGAGCAATTGCCTATCTGAACAAGGATAGTGGTACACAGTGTGGCCAATGTGGTGCTTTTGTTAGGATTCAAAAGACAATGGCCTACTTCTTTTCACATTGCAGCCCATATTCAGCCTCATACCCATAGCAACTCCTCTTTTTTACCCACTGATGATGTTTCCTCCATGAATATCCATTTTGTAACCACCTAATTTAGGTCCTAACCAAGTACAGCAAGCAGGTATTTTGGTATAATGTTTCCACCTCTCCCAATATTCCCTCTCAGTCCCTCACATCCAAACACCTATTTTACATAATGTTGCTGTGTTTTATTATTCATATTTATTGATTTGCTGTTGTGACTCAGAATGGTTAACATCAGATAAAGACATAATACAAAAATAACGAACAATACATCAATAAAAACCTGTAAGAGCAACCAAAGAGAAAGCTAATCATTAATGAAATAATAGTATCTCACAAGCTCCCAGTAACATACCAACTCCCTTGCCCAGGAACACATATAGAGTTTTTTCAAAAAGCCAACAGAGTTGGGTCAATCTAATTGAAGGCGGTGTGATGCTCCAAAGGGCAGGTGTTGACTAACCATTTGGGTCCCACTAGATGACACCCTTTAATTGATGGGACCCAAAGCACTGTTAGACCCAATGGGGCAGGTAAGAAAATTTGGAGAGAGGCAGTCCTACAAAAAACCAAGCCATGAAGGGCTATATACTGTAAACGACAACTAGCACATAAAATTGCACCCAGATGTACAGTCGAAGTCAGTGCAGCTTGGGACCCAGAGGTGTAACATGGGTAAAAGAAGGTGCATCTATTACTGCTGCACCACCATTGCAACTTCCAGATGTTCCTCAAGGCCACTCATATGTAGAACACATTGCAGTAATTACTCAGGAAGTAATTAAGACACGAGGGACTGGGAACAATGCCTCCCAGCCCAGGAAAGGGAAGGGGGAACTAGTATACAAGAGGGGAATGGATTTTTCATCATACTACATCTGCATATTTAGATAGATGCTTGTTGAACACCCATTACTTGAATTTTTCAGATGCAGACCATTGCAAAAAATGCCCAGATGATCAGCATTCCAATAAGAAGCAAGATCAATGTGTCCCCAAAGTTTTAACTTTCCTGTCCTATCAAGAAATACTGGGTCTCATCCTGGCTCTCTTTGCCATTGCCTTATCCATAACTACTGCCTTTGTTCTGGGAATCTTCATTAAATACCGAGAAACTCCCATTGTCAAAGCCAACAACCGGGACCTCACCTACATTCTCTTGATCGCCCTCCTGCTTTCCTTCTTGACCTCCCTTCTATTCATTGGTCACCCCAAGAAACTGACCTGCCTTCTTCGACAAATCACCTTCAGTGTTGTTTTCTCAGTTGCCGTGTCTTCCTTGCTTGCCAAGACTGTCATGGTGGTGGTGGCGTTTCTGGCCACAAAGCCAGGCAGCAGGATGAGGAAATGGCTGGGGAAGAGCCTGGCCAATTCCATTGTCTTGTGCTGTTCTGGGGTTCAGGTGGGCATCTGTACCATGTGGCTGGGAATCTCTCCCCCATTCCCAGATTCTGACATGCATTCCGAATCAGGACAGATACTGTTGCAATGCAATGAAGGTTCTGTCTCCATATTTTATGCTGCCCTTGGCTACATGGCCTTTCTGGCTGCCATCTGCTTCTTGGTGGCTTTCCTGGCCCGCAAGCTGCCAGGGAGCTTCAATGAAGCCAAGTTAATCACTTTCAGCATGTTGGTTTTCTGCAGCGTTTGGGTCTCCTTTGTCCCCACCTACCTGAGCACCAAGGGGAAATACGTGGTGGCTGTGCAGATCTTCTCCATCCTGGCCTCCAGCTTTGGCTTACTGGGCTGCATCTTTGTCCCTAAATGCTACGTCATCATTGTGAGACCTGACATGAACACCAAGGAGCATCTGATGATGAAAACAAATGTGGGGTCCTGATTTTAATACCTATTTTTGAATAGTTTATTGGTAATATAAAAGAATATCATTTGGAAGGAAATTCCTTTATACATTTTCTTCTTTCCATGTGAGTTTTGAATTATAAAATTTGAGTGAAAAAGCTGCTGGGCCAGTCAGTCCCTCTCAGCCCTATGAATGAGGCAATGGCAAGCCACTTCTGAAAAACCTTGCCAAGAAGACTGCAGGGATTTTTCCAGATAGTTTTTTTATATATATATTTTTATTTTCAAGATATAATTAAAATACAAAAAAGAAAAAACTATAGGATAGATATTAAACCAAATTAAAGAAAAAGAACAAATTATAAAGATATGAATAGAAAGTGGGGGGAAAAAGGCGACTTCCAACAATTTCCCATACAGATATAAGGTTAAATACAATTATAATCTCTTACAATTAATTAACCTATCATAGCATTATTTCTATTACAATATATCATTCAATCTCTAAAACCCAAAATCAAAACATTATTTTTTTCAATTACAAGCAAATATTCCAAAAGTGGTTGCCAATTTGATATAAATGTAGAAATAGAATGCTCTCTTATTAAAGCTGTTAATTTAGCCATCTGTGTCAAATCCATTAGTTTAACAATCCAATCTTCAACTGTAGGTATTTGTGGATCTTTCCATCGTTGTGCATATAACATTCTTGCAGCCGTGATCATACATAGTAACAAAACTCCATGTTGTTTCTCTAATTGCTTTTCCATCAAGCCTAAAAGAAAAAGTTCTGACTTTCTTTGTATATTTACTTTAAGAATCTTCTGAATGATAATACATATTTGGTCCCAGAACTTTTTAGCCTTCTCACAAGTCCACCAAAGATGATAAAACGTTCCTTCATCCTGTGAACATTTCCAACAAACATTAGTTATACCACTATACATTTTTGACAACTTATCAGGAGTTAGATACCAACGATACATCATCTTATAAAAAATTTCTTTCAAATTATAATTCAGCGTAAATTTCAAACCTTTCATCCATATATTCTCCCATTGGTCCAGCATGATATTATATCCAAAATTCTTAGCCCATTTGATCATACAATCCTTAACACGTTCATCTTCCATATTCATCTGTAACAAGATCCTATACATCTTAGTAATAACATGATCATCATTTATACATAAATCCATTTCAAACTGTGTTGTTTCATTGACAAATTTATATTTCTTTTTGTCTAGTTTAAAACATTCCTCCAATTGTATATAAATGAACCAATAACATGTAAATCCATCAGATTCTAACATTTCCCTTGTTTTAATTTTTGGTTCACCCTCTTCAAATTTTAACAGGTCTTTATACTGTAACCAGCTTATTCCTCCCACATTTTCTCTTCTGTTCATTGATTCTTGAGGAGACAACCATAATGGTATATTTGGAGACAATCTTACCTTATATTTATTCCAGATTCTCAATAAGGCATTTCTAATAAAATGATTTTTAAAATCCTTATTAACTTTAACTTTGTCATACCATAGATAAGCATGACACCCAAATCTTAATTCATGTCCTTCAAGTTGTAATAATTTCTTGTTCTCCAGAATAATCCATTCCTTGATCCAAAGCAAACAGGCAAAAATCTAATTTCAAATTAGGTAGACCCATACCTCCTTGTTCCTTGGCATCTTGTAACAATTTATATTTAATTCTTGGTTTCTTTTTTTATATATATATATAACTTTATTCTTTTATAAAATAATAATACATAGAAAAAACACTATCTAACCTAACAAAGCAAAACATTACATAAATAACAACATTTAAATTACATTTTACAATAAAATACAACCTCACCCTCTTTCACAACCACCTTTCATTTCTCCTCTCGTACTTAGACTTTCTTACTCTCTTTTACCTTCTCAAACTCTTACTTTAAACATACTTCCTCTTATACAAACCAAACCAGTCCTAATCTCCTCTCCTTTAACCTTCTTATACCCTACTCTCTTCTCCCAGGTAAGAGTAGGTAGAGGAGTGGGAGAATTCTTGTTTTCTTGACTTGCCAAATAAATTTGGAGATATGTCTCTGCCATTCTTTAAATGGTAAATCTGTTGATAGAATTGGTAAAGTCTGGAAAAGAAATAACATCCTAGGCAAAACATTCATCTTAATCACAGATATTCTTCCCAAAAGAGACAATTGTAATTTCCCCCATCTTATCAAAACCTTTTTACATCATTCCAAATTTTTACATAATTAATTTGAAACAACATACTATTTTTACTTGACAAGATTACCCCCAGATATTTTTAACTTTTTTTTTCCAATCTGGAATCCTGTCTTACCCATCAGGAGATCTTGATTAGGCAGGGTCATATTTTTATTTAACATTTTGGTTTTTTGCTTATTCACTTTAAGTCCTGCCAATGACCCAAATTCTCTCAATTTCTTCATCAGATGTATAGTCGAAGGCTTTCATGGCCTGAATCCGATGGTTGTTATGGGTTTTCCGGGCTGTGTGGCCGTATTCTGGCAGTTCTGGTTCCTAATGTTTCGCCAGTCACTGTGGCTGGCATCTTCAGGGGACAGGAGCACAGCTAGAAGATTCTGTCTCTGCCCAAGTGGAGGGTGTGTGTTTTCCTGCTGGTGTTTATAGCTGCTGAGGGGTTGTGTGTCTTCTGTGGGTCATTTACAAGAGATTAGGAGAGGGTTCTTTGTGGTGATTAGTGGGTGTGGTGCTGTCGTGTGTGGGATTACAGAAAACCCACCCACACAGACTGGTATCTACACGAAAATTCCAATCACCACCCACGACAAAAAAGAAGCATCATCAAAACACTAGTGGATCGCACAGATCAGAACTGTGAATCTCAATTTCTCGATTCTGAACTCAACCATTTGCATTGGTCCCTACAGGCAAACGGCTACTCCAAGAATGAAATCAGGAGAGCTATCAAACTCAAAAAACAGCACTCAACTGAAGAAAAACAGCCCCCCACAAGCAAAATATTTCTGCCCTACATTAAAGGAGTCACGGACCACATGGAAAAACTAATAAAAAAACATAACCTCCAAACAGTCTTCAAACCCACCAGAAAAATACAACAAATGTTAAAATCAGCAAAAGACAAAAGGGACCCCCTCACTGATAGGATGTATGCTGGCTTATGGGGTAAGGCGCAGAGTAATCAGACAGAGTGCAGCTTTTATGGCTAAAAGTGCTTACTTGTAGCATAAGGCAATAAATGTATATATATTGTATATAGCCATAACAATACATCACATGGTACCTTCTAGCTTCATATCTAATGAAGATGTAAGCAAAGCTATTCAAAGTTATGGGAAGGCTTTTTGTTATCTGGCCACCTGGCGTCATGTCACCATGAGAAATTTTTGCTTTGTATAGAAACCAATTTGCTAATCTCATACGAAAACTCTGACACCCCTCCCAAATTGGTATCGGTACAAATTTTCAAAGCTGTAAAATACATTTTTACAGAAACAGAAACAAAAATGGTTAGTACATGTATTAATCACACTGTTCACGTTTTAGTTTTTTTTTTTTTACAACCAATAGTCATCAAAACTAGAAATGGTTTAAAAACACTTGTTACACAT
Organism: Charina bottae; assembly: GCA_023362775.1. Classification (NCBI taxonomy): domain Eukaryota; kingdom Metazoa; phylum Chordata; class Lepidosauria; order Squamata; family Charinaidae; genus Charina; species Charina bottae. The sequence goes on along the minus strand of JALMGJ010000002.1, from coordinate 28,373,758 downwards.
ATGTGTTACACAATATACACTTTATGCAATGTTCCATTCAGATAGATACAAATACATAATAATACAAATTATGCAGTAGTAGAAAACAGCAAATAGAAAACAGCAAAAATGCCCACAGACGTTCTGTCCCCTCCTTTGCAAAAATGCAGCTGGCATAGATAAGCAGAAATTCCAAACTTGCTAGCTGCTTGTGTTTGAAGCAAAGGTTTGTTTTGATTTTAAGAAAAACCGCAGGACTGTATTCAACCCTTTTCAAGCCTCGCAGAGGTGGCTAAACCATTTTGCAGGCTTGGTATTTTACCTGGGCAAACTAGGTAAACTAAATTAGGGTGTATCCACTGTGTTACTGCAGAGTGATATACAACAAATTAAGGATAAGCTTCCTTTACACAAATGACACTCTGTAGGAATTCAAGAACCATAGGATTCTCTGTTCTGAGCTCTAGAAACTTCATCACCAAGATAAATGCTTGAATTTGTTGCCTAACTCCTTTAGCTGAAAATAGCTGACTGACAAATTCTTATACAAGGTGGTAAGATTCAGTTTCTAAGCAGAAAATAACTACATAAGTAAGAAGTACTATACAAACTTCTACAACCTCTTATGTACACACAGAAAACAGCATGTGACTGTTCTACACATCCCAGTTCGCATCTACACTCATGCTATCAATGACTGGCCTGCTTTAAGATCCATAAAGCGCCCCGTGAAGTCAATGGACTTTCTGGGAATTGTCACACATGTATAGCCAAGGGCTTGCATTACACACACTGTTTCAGGGAGATCTATATTCTAATATGCTGTGTGAACATCACAATATGTAAATGGACACCTGTTTCACACTACGCAACCAGAAAACATACCACACGTAAATATTCTGGCCTAGCTGTGGGTGCATACATTAGATCACAGTTCACAAACTCCTCTTGTGAAACAAATCCCTGGGCAACAAAGCTGGCTTTACACTGCAGAGTATTATCAGGAAGAAATGTCTTTCTGAACACTCATCTGGAACCTACAGCTTACTAAAACAAAGGACAGGTTGGTTACTTTTAACACTTCACCAAAACTCTCAAACTGACTATCCTCAGCTGTGTTCCAATGTTCTTGCCTCTCAACAGGCGAGAGCAACATGTCTTGAAAAGACTGGGTTTTCTCAGGTAACTTGACACACTGTCACCTGCTAAATCACAAATCTGTCAGGCTTCATACCCTTTGTGGAATAAGAGGACCCAGGAGGAATGACCACTGTGCTTTCCCCATCACCGTCTTCTGTCCTTCCACTACCTGACTCCCTCTCCAGGCCCTGCAACCGTTCAGGTGAAATTTCCACTTCCTTCACCTGAGGGGCCCTTTTAACACACTAGGAGACTGGGGAACAGAAGAAACCTGAACTGCTGGTTGCCCATCTACTGTATGGACAGTAGGTTTTACACTAGCAATGCAACAACACTTCTGCAACATTAGCATACAACCTTTCCCAACAAGTAGGCTGCTTAAAAATAAAGCACTTCTGGAGATTTGGATTCGACCATGACCTAATGAAACACGATAAGCCTTGAATTTTAATCAACAACCAACAACCAACAACCAACAACCAACAACCAACAACCAACAACCAACAACCAACAACCAACAACCAACAACCAACAACCAACAACCAACAACCTGAAGCACTGTGCTTTTGGTTGGTTCTTCCTTCGCTGTGACCTGGGGATGTGAACACATGCAAATGTTCCACAGACATGCAGGTACTTCAGTGAAGGGCACTTGCCAAACAAAAGAAAAACAAGGAACTTCTTTTTACAGTTGAATACTACAACCTGTTAGTTAGAAACACACTGCAGTCAAGGCAGCCTCTCCCCAGACACAGGATGGCAATTGAGCAACTAACATCAGGCTATTGTTAAGGGTATTCACAACACCAACACTCAGCAAGAATTCCAACATTGGCAAGTCTTTGGGAGAATACTTTCCTACAAAGCCAATTCTAGAACACATGGCTCAGGAACTCTCCACTACACTCAGACTGGAACTGACCTACTAGATAACCATATTTTCATCCTACTATTGCTACATACACTTCAAAGCGAGCACAGACCTTCACTTTAGACTTCAACAAGTAGCAACAACACAAGCAGGTATGATCATCAACCAGAAGGAACATGAAACCCACCCACCATTACTAGGAGAATGGGGGCTAACTAGATCTCTATGAACCAACTGAAATGGTCTAGTTAACATACTGTCACTTTGCCTAGCAACAGATACAGTCCTGATATTAGATTGTTTACACACAGTTTACACACAACGTTCCAATTCCAAAGAAAGGCAATGCCAAAGAATGTTCAAACTACCGTACAATTGCGCTCATTTCACATGCCAGCAAGGTTATGCTCAAAATCCTACAAGCTAGGTTTCAGCAGCATGTGAACCGAGAACTACCAGAAGTGCAAGCTGGGTTTCGAAGAGGCAGAGGAACTAGAGATCAGATTGCCAACATTCGCTGGATCATAGAAAAAGCAAGAGAGTTCCAGAAAAACATCTACTTCTGCTTCATTGACTACGCTAAAGCCTTTGATTGTGTGGATCACAACAAACTGTGGCAAATTCTTAAAGAGATGGGAGTACCAGACCACCTTACCTGTCTCCTGAGAAACCTGTATGCGGGTCAAGAAGCAACAGTTAGAACCGGACATGGAACAACCGACTGGTTCAAAATTGGGAAAGGAGTACGACAAGGCTGTATATTATCACCCTGCTTATTTAACTTATATGCAGAGTACATCATGAGAAATGCCGGGCTGGATGAATCACAAGCCGGAGTTAAGATTGCCGGGAAAAATATCAACAACCTCAGATATTTATTTATTTATTTATTTATTTATTTATTTATTTATTTATTTATTTATTTATTTTTTATGTTTCAATTTATATACCGCTCCATCTCCCTGCAAGGGAACTTTGCAGAAAGTGAAGAGGAACTAAAGAGCCTCTTGATGAGGGTGAAAGAGGAGAGTGCAAAAGCTGGCTTGAAACTCAACATTAAAAAAACCCAGATCATGGCATCTGGTCCCATCACTTCCTGGCAAATAGAAGGGGAAGAAATGGAAGCAGTGACAGATTTTATTTTCTTGGGCTCCAAGATCACCGCAGACGGTGACTGCAGCCATGAAATTAAAAGACGCTTGCTCCTTGGGAGGAAAGCTATGGCAAACCTAGACAGCATATTAAAGAGCAGAGACATCACCTTGCCGACAAAGGTCCGTATAGTTAAAGCTATGGTTTTTCCAGTAGCAATGTATGGCTGTGAGATTTGGACCATAAGGAAGGCTGAGCGCCGAAGAATTGATGCTTTCGAGCTGTGGTGCTGGAGAAGACTCTTGAGAGTCCCTTGGACTGCAAGGAGGTCAAACCAGTCAATCCTAAAGGAAATCAACCCTGACTGCTCATTGGAAGGACAGATGCTGAAGCTGAAGCTCAAATACTTTGGCCACCTAATGAGAAGAGAGGACTCACTGGAAAAGACCCTGATGCTGGGAAAGACTGAAGGCAAAAGGAGAAGGGGACCGCAGAGGATGAGATGGTTAGATAGCATCACCGATGTAATGAACATGAATTTGAGTAAACTCCGAGAGACAGTGGAGGACAGGAAGGCCTGGCGTGCTATGGTCCATGAGGTCACGAAGAGTTGGACACGACTGAACGACTGAACAACAACACACAACACAATCAAGGAACTTTTGCACATTTCCTGGGTTCTAACTCATAATGCATTTGGCTATCTGAGACACACTCTCCCATCCCGGGATACCCCAGTACTTTGTGAATACTGTATGGATGCATTTATGTTGTGGGGAAACATTAAACACACAATGTCCTGTCCACACAATCTCCTTCTTAGGAAGCATCTCACACACTTGATTTTACAGTTTTTCTCTAACACACTCACCCTCTAACACACTCAGATTCACATTTCTTAATGAAACATCCAGCACCTTTGAACACAACAAGTACACACAGATTTGACCAGGGCAGGAACACTGAGGAGAGAAAAACAAGTGTAGGAACATATACACATACCCATTTCACACACTTATCACAGAAATATCAGCTAAAATAACTTGCTGAACTCAAGGCTTGCAGTTCGTGTTTACAACTTTTACTGCAAGCCGAATTCAACAACCAAGTCTCTGGAGAAATGCTTACATACAGAAGTCGGCAGAGTAGAAAACTTGGATTCATTGTTTAGCTGACTTCTGGCTTCTGGCTTCCCCTCCATTCGTAAATCAGGCCTCTTGTGCACTGGCAGCATCTGCTGGATGATGGCAGGGAACAGCCTTCCAGTGATTTCTGAGAAGAATCACTCCGAACACAGCAAACGTAGATTCCATTCCAGTTTTCACTTCAGCTGGAATACTCTGTTTGAAAGTCTCAGGGACAACAACAACATATGGCTTACAATGTAGCTCCTGGAAGTGGCTTGTAAAATAATCCACAGCAAGGTCACAGGGAGGTAGCGTCTTTGCTTTCTCGATCAGTAGATCAAAACTGCTGTCCAAGCTTGACAAAATCACGCATGCTTTTTCATATTCCCAGAAAAACATGCCTTCTTGTTCAAATGCAGCAAACAAAGTCTTGAGCTTACCAAGGTGGGTCATCACATTTTCACCCGGTTTGCAGCTTCAAACTATAAAGCTGTCTCAATAGTCCACCAACGGCAACAGAGTTCTACTTTGTATTGCCTCCCAGCACTCATTACGCAGTCCTTGAGTGGCTGATATAATTCCGTTCAGAGGATATGTCAGAGGGAGCATGCGGAGATGGAGCGGCCTGCCTCTCTCCTAGGCACCAGTGATCCAAGTACTATGCAGTAAATAGACTCCAAACAGAAGTTATATCAAATATCCTATTTACTTTATATACATACGTATTTACAGATCACTTCCACAAGTAACAAATGATACACCATCAACGATACAGCTTTCACGTAGTAAAATGGGAATAAATGAAATACAGAATATCTCTGCTTATATAGTCAAACTGACCAATCACATTATAGGTCAATCTCGTTATTCACCACACCCAACCTAACTCTAAGCACCTGTTGAATGAGTCACACATGACACATCATTCCTACAACAATGGCTGCTAATTGGGTGACTGTGCAGAATATTTCACCTTTTACCTAGAAATCCAGCCTCTCTGTATAATTTATATCTAGAAGTAAATTCCTGGGTTTATCAAACCCCAACACCCCTTCAATTTACAATAGATATTACATTCAATTGTACAGAATAGAAGACATACACATTTGAGATATACACATCCTATGTCTATCTATGCTTAGAGGCTTTGTCATCACATCTGCTACATTACACTCAGATGGACAACACCGCAGAGTGTTTGATTCCCAAAAGCAAAAAAGCTATAAGCACAGTCCAAACACGCTTGCACTTCTTCAGAGGGATCCTCTGGAGGTGGGTTTGCCACATACTGCCACAAATCTTGCAAAAAGAATGATTTCATCTCCACACACCAGGTCAGATAGTTTGTGCCATCTAAAGGCTCAAATGGCAGCCTGACCAGACTCTGTTCAGCCATTGCTGACGACTCAAAGAAAACACGTTTACTCTGAAATCAGCCTCTAAAAACAAACTCCCTTTTACAGCCAGGTCCAACGCAGCAAAGAAAACACAAATGTCTCTCTGGGCAACATAACCTGATAGGATGTACGCTTATGGGGTAAGGCGCAGAGTAATCTTTTATGGCTAAAAGTGTTTACTTGTAGCATAAGGCAATAAATGTATATATAGTTACATTATTGCAAAAAGGAAAGTTGAGTATACATGGTACAGCATTGCAAAAGGAAAAACAAACTTACAAGCAGAGTTTCGTGTATTGTTTCCAGGGCCAGAGCTCATGCCATGGCCTAAACACACAGCCAGGCATAGCTACGCACTGCCCAGCCCTCAGAAGTAGAACACACACACGAACATGGCTAAAAAGACCAGACAGAAGTCAAGAAGCATAGAACACCATTTTGCATGGTTAGATATTCAGTTCTTCCAGCTTTCTGATTGGCTGGATGTTAGGTGTGACACACACTAGGCCTAAAGCATAGGCCATAGCAGTGCTGCATCTAAGCAAGCATGTGATTCCCCCCTCCCTTGCTCTACACAGAGCAAGGCTTCCCACAGAAGGAATCAGGAGACATTGTTCCCATGCGAATTAGCCATAACAATACATCACATGGTACCTTCTAGCTTCATATCTAATGAAGATGTAAGCAAAGCCATTCAAAGTTATGGGAAGGCTTTTTGTTATCTGGCCACCTGGCGTCACATCACCATGAGAAATTATTGCTTTGTATTGAAACCAATTTGCTAACCTCATACAAAAACTCTGACACTCACTGCTGTAGGAGTTTACTGCATACCCTGCAGCTGTGGACAAGTATACATTGGGACCACAAAACGCAGCATCCACACTAGGATAAAAGAACATGAAAGACACTGCAGACTACAGCAACCTGAAAAATCTGCAATAGCTGAACATGCTCTCAAACAAACTGGTCACCAAATCTTATTTGAAAACACAGAAATACTGGACAACACCAACAGCCACTATGTTAGACTATACAGGGAAGCCATTGCAATACATAAACACCAACACAGTTTCAACAAAAAAGAAGAAAGCTTAAAGATCAGCAAAACCTGGCTGCCAGTCCTGAAAAACACAGCTGGCAAAAGGTCAATGAACTCTACTCAACCACAGAAATATACAAACAGCTCACACAATAGATGTACTAATCCCACACACGACAGCACCACACCCTCTAATCACCACAAAGAACCCTCTCCCAATCTCTTGTAAATGACCCACAGAAGACACACACTCTCTCAGCAGCTATAAAAACCATCAGGAACACACACACCCTCCACTTGGGCACAGACAGAATCTTCTAGCTGTGCTCCTGTCCTCTGAAGATGCCAGCTACAGTGACTGGTGAAACGTTAGGTACCAGAACTGCCAGAACACGGCCACACAGCCCGGAAAACCCACAACAACCATCTTCATCAGATGCTCTTCAGTTTCCAGGGGATCTTGCAGTATCAGGACCAAATCATGAGCAAAAGCTCTTAATTTAAGTTCCTCTTGTTTAATTTTTAGTCCCTTTATTTGTTAATCATTTCTAATGTCTCCATTTAGAATTTCCAATACTAGAATGAATAGCAAAGGAGATAGAGGACATCCTTGTCTTGTTCCTTTTTGTATCTGGCATGGTTCAGTTTATTTATTTATTTATTTATATTTCAATTTATATACCGCTCCATCTCCCCACAAGGGAACTCTGGGCGGTTTACAAAACACAACAATTAAAATCCAACAATTAAAACAACCTAAGAAAATACTCTAATATAGTAAAATTAAGTATAAAAATCCAAGATGTGATTGTTTGATATTTAGATGTTTAAAAGGGCCCTATGGCACCAGCCATCCCCAAGAGGAACTGTTCCCCCCCTCCCCCCACGCAAGGCGGCAGAACCAGGTCTTTAAGTTCTTTCTGAAGGCTGGGAGCGATGAGGCCTGCCTCACCTCCAGGGGTAGCATATTCCAAAGGGTGGGTGCCGTTACCGAGAATGCACACCTCCTAGACCCCGTCAGGTGACATTCCTTTACGGACGGGATCCGCAGCATGCCCTCTCTGAATGACCGAGTGGGACGGTTCGACGTTATGGGGATGAGACGGTCCCTCAGGTAACCTGGCCCCATGCCATGTAGGGCTTTAAAGGTGATAACCAACACCTTGAATTAGACCCGGCAGATCACTGGCACCCAGTGCAGCTGTCACAGCAGAGGTGTCACATGCGCTGATCTAGGCGCACCAATAACTGCGCGAGCAGCCGCATTCTGGACCAATTGAAGCTTCTGGATACTCCTCAAGGGTAGCCCCATGTAGAGCGCGTTGCAATAGTCTATATGGGAGATGACCAGGGCATGAGTGACTGTACGGAGGGCTTCCCGATCCAGGAAAGGGCGTAACTGACGCACAACAGTTAGTGCGTCATTCACAATAATATTTGCCACTTGTGGTTATAGATTGCTTTAATGGCTTGAATAAGATACTCTCCAAAGTCCATAATCTCCAACACCTTGAAAATAAAACTCCAATTCAAATTATCAAAAGCTTTTTCTGCATCTAAGAAAATAAGAGCTGCTTGGCACTCATTATGATATTGTAAATATTCTATAACATCCAAAACCACTCTTACATTGTCTTTTAGCTGTCTTTTTGGTAAAAGTCCACACTGATCATGGTGAATAGTTTCTTGTAATTCTTTTTTCATTCTTTCTGCCAACACTGATGAAAATATTTTATAATCCGGATACTTGCCAGATTGGATTTTGTATTTACTTATGTCATCTTATTACTTTGTAATTTTATATTCATATTTTAACTTCAATTTTATTGTAAACTGCCCAGAGTCTCCCATTGGGGGAGTTGGGTGGTCATATAAATTTAAATAATAAATAAATAAATAAATAATTGTTATTCAACAATGATATTGGTCTATAATGTTTAACTAGGCAAGGATCTTGTCCTTCCTTTGGTATTAAAGCAATATTAGCCTCTTTCCATGAATCCGGCATTAAAGACCCTGTCAAAATAGAGTTCATCAATGCTTCAAAAGGTAACAGCATCTGATCTTCAAAACATCTATAGTATAATACAGATAAACCATCAGGTCCAGGTGCTTTTCCCAACTATACTTTCTTTATAGCCTCAACAATTTCAAAGGTTGTTATAGGATCATTCAGTGTTGATTTCTGTAACTGCGTAAGTTTTGGTAAGTTTTGTCTATTCAGATATTCATCTATCTTTTCCATAGAAATTTTTTGTTTTTTATATAAATTAGAAAAAAAACTATGAAATAATTTTTTTAATCTTTTCATTATCTAAAAGTTCCACATCTCCATCCTGGATCTTTAATATCATTTTCTTTTCTCTTTCTTTATTAATTTATATACTAACTATCTTCCTGGTTTGTTGGCACATTCAAAATATCGTTGTTTAGCATATTTCAACTTAATTTCAATTTCTTTCACCATCAGCATTGAATCTTGTTGGTGTAATTATTTAAGTTGATATAAAATACTATTATCTGAAGGTTTTTTCTGTAACTATATTTCTTTCAATTTAATCTGATTCAAAACCTTCTGTAGCTTTTGTTGAGTTTTTTTTAAGAGAAGAATTATGATAAATAAAATGTCCCCTCATAACTTATGAGCCAGGGCAAATTGGATGTGGTTATTGGTGAGATGTCAAGATTAAATATAGACATTTTAGGTGTCAGTGAACTGAAATGGAGTGGAATGGGCCACTTCACATCACATGACCACCAGATCTACTACTGTGGACAAAAGGACCACAGAAGAAATGGAGTAGCCTTCATAATTAATAATAAAGTGGCTAAAGCAGTGCTTGGATACAATCCAAAAAACGATAGAATGATCTCAATTCGAATTCAGGGTAAGCCATTTAACATCACAGTGATCCAAATATACGCCCCAACCACAGATGCTGAAGAAGCAGAAGTAGATCAGTTCTATGAGGATCTGCAGCACCTACTGGATAATACACCAAAAAGAAATGTTATTTTCATTACAGGAGACTGGAATGCTAAGGTGGATAGTCAGACGACACCTGGAATTACAGGCAAGCATGGTCTGGGAGAACAAAATGAAGCAGGACATAGGCTGATAGAATTTTGCCAAGGCAACTCAGTGTGCATAACAAACACTCTCTTCCAACAACCTAAAAGACGACTTTATACATGGACTTCACCAGATGGTCGACACCGAAATCAGATTGACTACATCCTTTGCAGCCAAAGGTGGCGGACAACTAAACAGTTGGTAAAAACAAGACCTGGAGCTGACTGTAGTTCCGATCACAAACTTCTTATTGCAAAATTTAGAATCAGACTAAAGAGAATAGGGAAGACCCACAGATCAGTTAGATATGAGCTCACTAATATTCCTAAGGAATATGCAGTGGAGGTGAAGAATAGATTTAAGGGACTACATTTAGTAGATAGGTTCCCGGAAGAACTATGGACAGAAGTTTGCAACATTGTTCAGGAGGCGGCAACAAAAACGTCCCAAAGAAAAAGAAAACCAAGAAGGCAAGATGGCTGTCTGCTGAGACACTGGAAGTAGCCCAAGAAAGAAGGAAAGCAAAAGGCAACAGTGATAGGGGGAGATATGCCCAATTAAATGCAAAATTCCAGAGGTTAACCAGAAGAGATAAGGAATTATTTTTAAACAAGCAATGTGCGGAAGTGGAAGAAGACAATAGAATAGGAAGGACAAGAGACCTCTTCCAGAAAATTAGAAACATTGGAGGTAAATTCCAGGCAAAAATGGGTATGATCAAAAACAAAGATGGCAAGGACCTAACAGAAGCAGAAGAGATCAAGAAAAGGTGGCAAGAATATACGGAAGATTTGTATAGGAAGGATAATAATATTGGAGATAGCTTTGACGGTGTGGTCAGTGAGTTATAGCCAGACATCCTGAAGAGTGAGGTTGAATGGGCCTTAAGAAGCATTGCTAATAACAAGGCAGCAGGAGACGATGGTATCCCAGCTGAACTGTTTAAAATCTTGCAAGATGATGCTGTCAAGGTGATGCATGCCATATGCCAGCAAATTTGGAAAACACAAGAATGGCCATCAGATTGGAAAAAATCAACTTATATCCCCATACCAAAAAAGGGAAGCACTAAAGAATGTTCAAACTATCGAACAGTGGCACTTATTTCACATGCCAGTAAGGTAATGCTCAAGATCTTGCAAGGTAGACTCCAGCAATTCATGGAGCGAGAATTGCCAGATGTACCAGCTGGGTTTAGAAAAGGCAGAGGAACTAGAGACCAAATTGCCAATATCCGCTGGATAATGGAGAAAGCCAGGGAGTTTCAGAAAAACATCCATTTTTGTTTTATTGACTATTCTAAAGCCTTTGACTGTGTGGATCATAACAAATTGTGGCAAGTTCTTGGTGGTATGGGGATACCAAGTCATCTTGTCTGCCTCCTGAGGAATCTGTATAACAACCAAGTAGCAACGGTAAGAACAGAGCACGGAACAACGGACTGGTTTAAGATTGGGAAAGGAGTACGGCAGGGCTGTATACTCTCACCCTACCTATTAAACCTGTACGCAGAACACATCATGCGACGTGCTGGGCTTGAGGAATCCAAGGCTGGAGTTAAAATCGTTGGAAGAAACATTAACAATCTTCGATATGCATATGATACCACTTTGATGGCTGAAAGCGAGGAGGAGTTGAGGAGCCTTATGACGAAGGTGAAAGAAGAAAGTGCAAAAGCTGGGTTGCAGTTAAACCTCAAAAAAACCAAGATTATGGCAACCAGCTTGATTGATGACTGGCAAATAGAGGTAGAAAAAGTGGAGGCAGTGACAGACTTTCTATTTCTAGGCGCAAAGATTACTGCAGATGCTGACTGCAGCCAGGAAATCAGAAGACGTCTACTTCTTGGGAGGAGAGCAATGGCAAATCTTGATAAAATAGTTAAGAGCAGAGACATCACACTGACAACAAAGGTCCACATAGTTAAAGCAATGGTATTCCCTGTAGTAACCTATGGCTGCGAGAGCTGGACCATAAGGAAGGCTGAGCGAAGGAAGATAGATCCTTTTGAACTGTGGTGTTGGAGGAAAATTCTGAGAGTGCCTTGGACTGCAAGATCAAACCAGTCCATACTCCAGGAAATAAAGCCAGACTGTTCACTTGAGGGGATGATATTAAAGGCAAAACTGAAGTACTTTGGCCACATAATGAGAAGACAGGATACCCTGGAGAAGAAGCTGATGCTAGGGAAAGTGGAAGGCAAAAGGAAGAGGGGCCGACCAAGGGCAAAATGGATGGATGATATTCTGGAGGTGACAGACTCACCCATGGGGGAGCTGGGGATGGTGACGGCTGACAGGAAGCTCTGGCGTGGGCTGGTCCATGAAGTCACGAAGAGTCGGAAGCGACTGAACGAATAAACAACATAACAGCTTTACTGGCATCCCATACAGTATTCAGATCTGTTCCTTTATCCAAGTTAATTTCAAAAAAAACTTTTAATTTCTGTTTACAATCATTAACAACCTCATCTTTTTGTTAAATAGATTCATTCAATTTCCATCTGTATGTCCTACAAATTCTTTTTATTATCATCTTAACAGGATTATGATCAGAAAAAGTCTTTGGTAGAATATCGACCTTGGAAAAAAATTTCGCCAAATCCTTTGAAATCCATATCATATCAATTCTAGAAAAAGAGTTATGTCTCTCTGAATAAAAAGTGTATTCTTTTGCCAAACCATTTTTTTATCTCCATGAGTCCACCAAGAATAAGTTATCAATCAAATCAAAACAAGATTTTGGTAATCTACCTTGTTTTATTTTTATTTGTTTTTCAGATGATCTGTCAGTCAATGGGTATGGAACTCCATTCCAGTCCCCCATTAAACACCAACTTTGATATGAAAAAGCTGTCAAGTAATTCAAAACTGGTGTAAAAAAATTGCTCTTGTCTTCATTTGGTGCAGAAAGTCCCAGAATAATTGTTTTTATTCTTGAAGTTAAATTTCAACTGCTACATATCTACCACGTTCATCACTTAATAACAGACGCGGTTTCAGATAAGGTTTAATATATAATACAAGTCCATTAATCTTCTTTGTGTTTGCTGAAACAAAGTCTTGGTGTAATTTCTTATTTATTAAATATTTTACATCTTTTTTTTGTCTGAGTGGGGAGGATTCAACCATCAACCAAGTAACACATGTTCTTTTAAGCTCCAGCCTTTTTAAGAATTTTACTATTTTTATATAGTTTATTTTAGCTATTTTGGTTTCGTTGGAGTAAAAGCTACCAGCAAAACCTTTTCAGAGTAGATCTAACAACATGGGAAAAAGGAAGAATCATTATAGAAATAGCCCAAACTCTCCTTCTCCTTCAAAGTCGCGAAACAACCAAAACAACAAAAAATAGAAGAATTTCTCAAACAAAAGAAAACTGTAAGTAAAACAAAATCTTCTCCTACTCCCACTACAGCAGCCCTTGAATCATTCGAATGGGATTTTCAAACCGAGCTTGAAAAGCAACAGCTGTTAGACTTTTTCTCTCTCTATTAGGGATGAGCTAAATGAAAATGAGAGTATCTTGGACTCTCTTTTTGGAATTCTGGAACAATTAGCTAGCTCACCCAATAATCTCAAGGGAAATAAAAATAAGTTTAAAAACAGGACACAAAAAAAGTACTTGGAGAGACTCTCTTGGGAAAACACAACAGAATTCATGGCAAAGCAATGCCTTCTCACAGCCCAAACCGTTATTACATTGTTTGAGCAATAACTATTGGTGGGGACCTGAATGCAAGATGGGACCAAATGACTAAGCATTATTTCGTCAATTTAAGCATTTTTATGAGGAGAATATCTTAGAGGAACCTTTGTATACAAGAGAATCTAAGGATTTAAAATCTAACTGGGCAGGCCTATGTGCAAGACAGAAGACTGCTCATCTAGAGCTATATATTCTCAATGGCTCTGTAGCAGGGGACCACCCAGCAGAATATACTTATTGGGGGGGCAGGAAGGAGCTCCATAGTTGATTACTGGATTGTGGTATGCAATCTTCTAAAAGCCCTACAGTGGCTGGAGATAGATCCACGATTAGAAAGCGATCACCATCCCCTAACATTAACTATGGCACATCCTTGGAAATATGTAAGAGCATAAATAATCTTTCCCCCAATGCTTGAAAATAATAACACTGAGGTGCAAATTAAATGGAATGATAAGAATGCAATGGCAGTTGACAATTGGATGGTAGCTCCAGAAACTATAGAAATTCGTGCACATTTGTTAAATAATAATTCCCAAAGACCATATTTAGAATGTTATGAAATGTTAATGGCTAACCTCAAATCACTTTTTTATAAAGGAACACAACACCTTAGAAATTGGGGTATGAAAAATAAAAATTGGTTTGATCACGAGTGTGCTCAGATGAAAAGTGCTTACAATAGGGCTTATAGAAATAATAAAAAACTCCCCTCAGAGGACCAAATAAATCTATTAAAAAACTTAAAATCTCAGTATGTCTATGAAGGTTCTCAGTCATCCAGGTGGAATTGTCTGTAGCTTGAATCATGTCAACTGGATTTCTATTTTCTCAGTGGAAACGTTTCTCTCCTTATCCAAGGAGCTTCTTCAGTCTGAGCAAAGTTAGTAAGGGAATCCTTAAATATGTTTCTAGGTGGCTGTGTGACCTTGCACCTGGGGCTAGGTCATGGTTATTTTGAGATGTTATTTCTAAGTCCCTTTATCATCTAAAGGAGGATCGTTAAGATTACCATGCTGCTGTTGAGCTTGCAAAATGGTCTTAATCTTCCTAGGCACAGAAGACAAAGCAGGAAGGAAAATAGGGGAAAGATTGTGTCTGAGGCCCCCACCTCGATTCAAGGAAGGATTTTCCAAGTTGGCATAAATGGATTCCTTGACCCCTCTCTCAAACCACCTATCTTCTCTGTCTAAAATGTGAACATTAATGTCCTCAAATGTGTGTCCTTTTTCCTTTAGATGAAGATAAACTGCTGACTCTGGTCCTGTGGTGTTACTTCTCCTGTGTTGGGCCATCCTCCTGTACAAAGGTTGTTTGATTTCTCCAATGTAGAGTTCAGAGCACTCCTCACTGCACTGGATTGCATACACTACATTGCTTTCCTTGTGTTTTGGAGTTTGATCTTTGGGGTGTACAAGCCTCTGTCTCAGTGTGTTGGAGACACACTGGAGACTGGAGCCGGACTTGCCATTGGAGGCAGCCCGGAAGAGGCCCTATCAGCGCGGCAACTGGAAGCCCAGTTGCCACGTGCGAGCCCAGCAGCAGACACAGCACCACAGTCCACTCGGTTCCTGCCTCCTTACCTGATCCTACCGGTGCCGCTTGCTCCAAAGCTGAGATTGTCTGCCCAGCAGTGGTGAGGCCAGGGAAAGCAGGCATGGGAAGGTTGTGGAAAGAGAGTGCGGGGTGCGTGTTTGTGTGTGATTACTTGCTCAGAGTAATCACACACACACACACGAGCATGCACCCCACACTCTTTCCCTAGCCTACCCTTGACCAAATGCACCGGCACCTGTTGCTGGGAGGCTAGGGAAAGAGAGTCTGGGGTGCGTGCCCGTGATTACTTGCCCAGAGTAATCACACACACACGCTCCCCACACTCTCTTTCTCCAGCCTCCCTGCAACAGGTGCCGATGCATTTGGTCATTTGGTCACGGGGAGGCTAGGGAAAGAGAGTCTGGGGTGCGCGCGCATGTGTGTGCGCGTGATTACTTGCCCAGAGTAATCACACACACACGCTCCCCACACTCTCTTTCTCCAGCCTCCCTGCAACAGGTGCCGGTGCATTTGGTCATTTGGTCAAGGGGAGGCTAGGGAAAGAGAGTCTGGGGTGCACGCCCATGTGTGTGCGCGTGATTACTTGCCCAGAGTAATCACACACACACGCTCCCCACACTCTCTTTCTCCAGCCTCCCTGCAACAGGTGCCGGTGCATTTGGTCATTTGGTCATGGGGAGGCTAGGGAAAGAGAGTCTGGGGTGCACGCATGCGTGTGTGCGCGTGATTACTTGCCCAGAGTAATCACACACACACGCTCCCCACACTCTCTTTCTCCAGCCTCCCTGCAACAGGTGCCGATGCATTTGGTCATTTGGTCATGGGGAGGCTAGGGAAAGAGAGTCTGGGGTGCGTGCCCATGTGTGTGCGCGTGATTACTTGCTCAGAGTAATCACACACACACGCTCCCCACACTCTCTTTCTCCAGCCTCCCTGCAACAGGTGCCGGTGCATTTGGTCATTTGGTCACGGGGAGGCTAGGGAAAGAGAGTCTGGGGTGCGCGCGTGCGTGTGTGCGCGTGATTACTTGCCCAGAGTAATCACACACACACGCTCCCCACACTCTCTTTCTCCAGCCTCCCTGCAACAGGTGCCGGTGCATTTGGTCAGGGGGAAGAGGATAGTCCTTCCACCCCAGCTCGCTGCCTCCTTCAGCCTTCAATAGGGTACTATGGGAAGTTCCTTGCCACGCCCCCTATTGTTGCCAAGAAGTTCTTGCCTTGCCTTGTCTTGCTGCTGTCAAGCCAAATCCAGACCCTTGCTAATCTGCCTTCCTGCAGACCTGTCTAGTCCAGTCCAAACTCCAGTGTGCCTTAGTTAGACTTTGTCCTATATTTCTAGTTTTGCCATATTGTCAAACTTTGAGAATATGGCAAAACTAGAAATATATGACCAATTGGCAGCAGGGCATGGTCTGGGTCAAGGTTCCCTTTGACAGTCAATATATATATTTCCAGTCTCACCCTATTACCAAAGGGAACCTTGACCCAGACCTTGTGGGTGATCACGAGTCCTCTCCTTTCAATGGAAAATGGGAAGTAATACATTGCTGTTTTAAACTTCATATTTTAAAGTCTTATTTTATAGCTTAAAGTCTATAGCTTAAACTTCATGTTTTTTATAGCTTGAAGTCTACCCTTGCAATGCCAAAGACAAAGAGGAGAAACTGCAGTTTTAATGACAATCTCCAGAAGGAATTCCCATTTATTAAACTGGAGAGACTATGCAGTGATGGAACAAAAGTGGTATGCCAACATTGTAATAGCCATTTTTCCATTGCTCATGGAGGTAGAAGTGACATCAACCAGCATCTACGTAGCCAGAAACATAAGGATGCTGAAAAGACTCTGGCTTCAGTTAAAAACATCAGTTCATTTATGAGACGTGATGGTGACAGTGAAAGTGATAAAATTGCAGCAAGTGAAGCTGTTTGTGCTTATCAAACTGTGCGTCACAGCCAAAGTTTTCGTGCAAATGATTGCATGTCGACATTGATAAAGAAATTGTATGAACCTAAATTTTCCTCAGCATGTACCAAATCAGAAGCAATAATTACTAATGTTTTATCCCCATACATATTGGGAAAAGTAATAGAGGATTTGAATAAAACAAAAAGCATTACAGTCAGTTTAGATGCATCAAACAAAAAAGACATCAAACTTTTTCCAATCGTTGTACGGTACTTTTTGCCAAATTGTGGTGTTCAAGACAAAATTATAGACTTTGTTTCCTTACCTGGTGAAACATCCGATCTACAGTGTGCTATGTTGAAGGAAGTCATTGACAAATTTGCTATAGAAAACAAAATTGTTGCTTTGTGTGCAGATAACACGAACACCAATTTTGGTGGTTGCAAACAACTTGGCAAAAATAATGTGTGGCGAAAACTTGAAACTGAACTGAAGAGGCCAATTATCGGTATTGGTTGTGGGGCACACATTATACACAATTGTCTCCAGTGTGCTGTCGACTGTTTACCAATTGACATTGAATGTTTTGCAGTGAAAGTATACAAATACTTCCATATATACACAGTTAGAGTTGAAGAACTGAAAAACTTTTGTGACTTTGCAGGAAACAATTACACTAAATTGTTAGAGCATGGAAATAACAAGATTTTTGTCCTTGGGTCCATCAATTGATAGAATTTTAAGCATGTTTGATGGGCTTACTTCTTATTTTCTTTCTCAAGAAAAATGCCCTCTTATGTTGCGAAAATGGTTTGAAGACCCCTGCTTGAAATTGTGGTTGTCATTTGCAAGAGATCAAGTGCCTATGTTCCAAACATACATTAGTTCGATTGAAAAAGATAATATTTCAGCTACAGAAGTAGCCATAAACATTGAAAATCTTGCAAACAATTTAGAGTCCAGAAAAAGTGAAGCGTTTGTAACTACTGATGTCAAAAAACAAGTGAAAATGTTAGTAGATTCAGGAGAAATTAATGAGGCTAAGTTTTTTGAGGTAGTCGAGAATTTCTATGAAACCAGCTTAGAATATATCAACAAGTGGAAGTGCAGTATAGGAAACACTGAGAAGTTCAAGTGGGTGCTACTAAGGAAGACACCTGAATGGAAAGAAATACAGGACAGCCTGAACAAGGAACTCATCACACGCACAGAAACATTAGAAACTCGTGTATTCGATCAGTGGACCCTTATAAAATCTATAATTGTGGGGCAGTTGGATACATGGAATACAGAAAACATCTCTGCATCTGATAGATGGGTAAAGATTTTTTCAGAAATGAGCGAAAAATGCCTAGACTTTCAAGCCTTTTGTAATATTGTAGAGTTTATTCTTTGTCTTCCAGGAAGTACAGCACATGTTGAGAGAATATTTTCTGTTATGAACAGTATGTGGTCAAAGGAGAAATCTAGATTAAGTGTTGATACAATGAGGGCTATGTTAGTTGTAAAACAAAATTGTGTCATGGAGTGCGAGAAGTTTTATGATAAGTTATTGAAAGACCGAAATTTGCTGCATAAGATTACTTCCTCGGAGAAATATTCATGGCACGATTGTGGTGAAATACAGTCCCCCTCTACATCTACCTAAATTTTTGTATGAGTTCTGTCACTGAAGAATAATTGTTAGCTTAATATGTTAATGTAATAAAACTTTTTCATTTTAATGAAAACAAAAATCATTTTATAAAAACAGTAATGTGTTTAAGCAGGGGTACCCAACCATTTTGGCACGAGGGACTGGTTTTGTGGAAGACAATTTTTCCATGGACGGGGTGGTGGTTTGCAGGCGGGAGCCAATTGGGTGGACCGGGGAAGGGTTTGCTGGTGGGAGCCAATCACACAGGTGGGGGCGGAGTTTGCAGGCGGGAGCCAATCACATGGACTGGGGGCGGGGTTTGCAGGTGGGAGCCAATCACACAGACCAGGGGGCGGAGTTTGCAGGCGGAAGCCAATCACGCGGATCGGGAGTGGATTTGCAGACAGGAGCCAATCACGTGGACCCAGGGGGTAGGGACCCCTGTCCCGTTATTTCCATCCCAATGTCCCGTTTTTGTCTCAAGGAAATATGGTCAGCCTAGTTAGTAAGCTATATGCCAAACATTTAAATCTTAAATTACAAGACTGGATTGAGTCAGAGGGCATAATCCAAGACGAACAGGCAGGTTTCAGAGAAGGGAGATCAACAGTAGATCACATACTGGTACTCATCATCTAGTATAAAAATACACATACAAAAATAAATCATCCCTCTTTGTAGCCTTCCTTTATTTTAAACAAGCCTTTGATTCAATATCCAGAAATGTCAAAAGGGAAAAATTTAAAAAATACAACTATTGAGAGGCGCCTTCTCTTCCTTATGCAGAAATTATATTCCAATTCCTCCTTAAGAGTGAGGTGTAACCTTCTCGGGACCCTCTCTGGCATAGTAAATGTGCAGAGAGGAGTGCGACAAGGCTGTATCCTTGCCCCCACTCTTTTTAATCTCTATATTAATTCATTCGTGGACCTCTTACATAATATGGATATTCATGCACCCAACTTAGCACAAGATGACAAGGGCGTGAGTAACTGTTCGGAGGGCCTCCTGATCCAGGAAAGGGCGTAACTGGCGCACAACTCGGAGCTGTGCAAAGGCCCTCCTGGCCACGACTGCCACCTGCTCTTCGAGCAGGAGTCGCGAGTCCAGGAGGACCCCCAGATTCCGCACTGGATCCGAGTGGGGTAGTGCAACTCCACCCAGAACCAAAGATGACAACTTCCCGGATCTAGGGGGGCCGTCAATCCACAGCCACTCCGTCTTACCAGGGTTCAGTTGAAGCCTGTTGTTCCCCATCCAGACCCCCACAGCCTCCAGGCACTGAGATAAGGCATTGACCGCATCACTTACTTCACCCGGGATGGAGATGTATAACTGGGTATCATCGGTGTATTGGTGATACCTCATCCTGTGGTGACGGATAATCTCGCCCAGCGGCTTGATGTAGATGTTGAATAGGAGAGGAGAGAGAACCGACCCCTGAGGCACCCCACAAGTCAGGGGTCTCGGGTCAGCTCTCTCCTCCCCTATCAACACCGACTGGGAACGGCCCTGGAGGAAGGAGGTGAACCAGTGCAAAACCACGCTGCCTGCCCCCAACTCCTCGAGCCATCCCAAAAGTATACCGTGGTCGACGGTATCGAAAGCCGCTGAGAGATCTAAGAGAGCTAGGATGGACACACTCCCTCCATCCCGCTCTCGCCAAAGATCATCCATAAGCGCAACCAATGCGGTCTCTGTCCCATATCCCGGCCTGAAACCTGACTGGAAGGGGTCTAGATAATCCGTTTCCTCCAGAATCCTCTGGAGTTGCCTCGCCACCACCTTCTCAACCACCTTTCCCAAAAAGGGAAGGTGGGAGACTGGGCAAAAATTGCCCAGGATGGTAGGGTCCAGGGACGGCTTCTTGAGGAGGGGGTGCACCAGCGCCTCCTTAAAGGCCTCCGGGAACACCCCCTCACTCAAGGACAGATTAATCATCGCCTGGACCCATCCACATGTCACCTCACTGGCCGATGGACAAGGATGGCTTCTCTCACTAGTCGAAAGGAGGGGTGACTCATTCAATCCTCCCCACCCCCTGTCTCTCACACAGGAGGTGAGTCTTCTATATCAACAGTCACTCCCAGACTCCCCCCCTCATCACTCAAACTTAAGAGGGAGTCCCTCACACACCCTGGAGGGGCCCCAACAACTCTCTGCTACCTTGGGCCAATTTAAAAGGGGATGAAAAGATCTCAAATTTTAACCTTCCTACTCCTCACCATTGGATCTATTCTGCCAAAGTCTATTAAAACTGCCTGGGTCTCTTACGTTCCTTGAGTGGCCCAAAACCAAAGGCACTCGCTCTGGCTCAAAGTTGCAGTACTGGGTTCGTCCAGTCGATCACGCCAGCCACATAATCAGAATCTAAAATGTCCCAAAAGTCCAGAGCCAGCCTGTCGCAACGGAGTCCACCACACTGCTGGAATGCACCACACCACCAGGTCACTCCATGCAGTCAAAGCCAGCTCAAACTCCACTCCCCAAGGCTGCTGGGTGTCAGGCTGGTCTGTTGCTGAACCAATGCGCTGCTCAGCTGTTTCATCAGACAACCCTGCCAGACCTCATCTGCACGCGCTGCCCTGATTCAAGCTACACACACCGCCAATTAAAAAGAATAGCGGAGTATAGGGGTTCGGACCATAAACCCAAAATATGTCATGCCCACCATCCAGCACTGAGGGCCGTGTCACCAAGGCCCCCGCGTCGTCAACGGGAACTTCCAGGGTCTGCTGGAGTCTGTCAGACCATTCATCACTTGTCCTCCAGAGTCCCAGGTTCCTTACAGACTGCCGTAATCTTGCCACACTCCACCACTCCATTCGGGGGTTCTATCCAACTCCAACCCAGCTTAATACAATGGTCAGGGTCCCTAGAATCCCCTCCAACTCAGCTAACCGGTGGTTAGCAGCCCAGCAGCCTTGGGGAGTGGAGTTGGAGCTGGCTTTGACTCCATGGACTGACCTGGTGGTGTGGTGAAATGTTAGATCATGATCACGAGATCACGAGAGTGTGAAGGTGACTATGGTATTCCAATCTATATTTAATCTGGAGATGGGAAAAGAGCCTTTCACTCTACTGAGGTAGGATTCAGTTTTCTTACAGCATCCCAAACCGGCAACTTTGTCTCTCTCTTCCCAGTCTACCACATCCAGTAAGAACTCACATTAGAAACTGGGAATGGGGGAAACACCCCACACCATGTGCAGCCCTGCCCTTATCTAACGTAACACTGAGGAACTTTAGGAGGGGGTATCCTTGGAAACCCAAAGGAGAAAATCTTACCTGTCATTGCCATACTACCTGTGGTACCAGATAATCCCCAAGCTGCATCCTTCTCCAACTCAAGTGGGAGGAATAGGCAGCATGGAGGACTCTGGCCACTGTAGGAATTCTGGAACGCTTGGAAACATTCTTGGATAACACAGGGCTTGAAAAGGAACCCTGAAATGCTGTGTTCCCAAAGTCTTTGATAGTAGAGAAATATGAATCAAAACCTGAATATTGTGTCCTTTCCTTTGCCTGAGTTAAGAAAGATAACAAAAGGTGTTTATGCTGGAGATCAAACATTTGGTAAAACATTCTCACACTTTGTCTGGCAAAGCTGTGGCAATCCCTATTTTCTCCCCAAAACCAATTTTAGCCTTTTCAGTTGTTGCTATTATTCCTGGGAGCACTAATGAAGCCTGAAAGTCCAGTCGACAAAGAATAATTTTTACTTCCCTGTTTGGAAAATATAAAAAGAAAGGCTTTGTTATCGTTTGAGATATCACAGGGATGCTTTCTGAGAAGGCAACACAAACTCCTTTCTTGATGGCTACAAGCACAAAAGAATTTCTGAAGTTTTCTCCACATTAATTGTCTGGAGCAGTGAGGCTGATCCACGTCCATCAGAAATGTAGGAGCAGTTTAACAATCGCCAATTGACGAGGATCTTGTTCTGGACTCACCCAGGAGAAAAAAGGAAAATGATGTTTTTGTTCTGGAATGTGGCTGATGATCCCATAGCTGATCTAACATGTCACAGAAAAGCAAGTGTTTGTCCTGCTATTGGGGGAGAGAAAAATGAGTGCTTAAATCTAAGCCTCCTTCCCAAATTGCAGAGAAGTTCCTTCTACCCGTCCTTCAGTTTCAACAATGAAATGTGCTATTGTTGTTACCGGCTGAGGCCTTGAGATCATCTACCACTGCTAAATTGATTACATTTGACAGAAACAAATCGTCATCTTCAAAAGTTGTTCTGGTCATGGAAGGATTGCTCTTCAAGAGAAGATGGGGCCACAACTGAGAAGACTCATTCCTGCCTTTCCTAGAGTTGATATTTTTTAAGAGAAGGGACCAGAAGGGAGTACACCCTTCCCAATCTTATTGGTTAAGTTAGCAGAAGCCACTGAGAGAAGGCCGTGCCAGAGATAGTCAGCCCCGAGTCTTGTAAGCTTTCAGGGTGGCAACCAGCATCTTGAATTGCACCTGGAAGGAAGTTGATAACCAGTGCAGCTCTCAGAGGTTATTGGGCAAGACCTTGGGACTCCCATCACTTGGTGAGCTGCTGACTCTGGACCAGTTGAAGCTTGTGCATGGTCTTCAAGGTCATGCCCATTTAGAGTGCCTTTGTGGGAGTCAAAATGAAAGGTGAATAAGGCATGCGGGACTGTAAGCAGGTCCTTCTTATGCAGGAAAGGCTGTGGGAGGGACATCCATTTGGGTTAAGAGGCCAGTTGCATTCCAGTGTTGGCAGTGTGGGAAAGGGAAGGGACAGGGCTAGAGAGAAGAAAAGAGGAAAATTCCTAGTCACCAGATTCAAGTGGCAAGTTACATGACCCTTTGTGAGTGACAAGGCCACCTGCTGTGCTGGCCTGTCACGGGTATCAGGTTACACAGAGTCTCTGTTGTGAGCTGAAGGCAGGAATTCACTCACCAGCTGTAAGCTTAGTAACAAATACAGCCAGAAGACACGCTGCAGGGAAAAGCCGAGAGAGAAGTCAGGAGTCCGTTTGCCGAAGTCAGAGTTGAGTCCAGGAGACAACCGATATTCCAAAGCCAGGTCAGGGGTTGTAACAAGTAGGTCAGCGATAAGCCAAAGCCAGGTCAAATAGTCCAGAAAACAGAGTAACAGTAGTCCAACCAGGGTCAGGAAATCAGGAATCAAGCCAAGCTGCCAGAGTGGTCGCGAAGCCAATATGCTACGTTGCTCCTACAACTCACTCACCGCTCCGCTGGTGATTTTTTTGGAGATTAGGGGCTGTCATCTGGGTCCTGCAAAGACTCAACGTTTCCCCTACACCGATCCCTTGCAGCCAGCCTCGCAATTCTCCGTCTGTCCTTTAAGGCAATGCGTACAAGTCTCCGTCTCTGCCCTTTAGGTGACTCTGGCGAGCTGGGAGTTTGATGGGAACAAGCTGGCTGCTGGCTAGAGGGTGAGGACAAATCACCATCCCCGGTTTGCTCCCCTGTAGCCTCGGTTGTTGGCTTCTGGCTAGAGGGTGGGGACAAACCACCATCCCCAGTTTGCTCCCCTGTAGCCTCGGTTGTTGCCAACTCCCCACTGCCCTGTGGTGCTCGGTCTACTTCTGGAGCCGTGCCTAAGTCTGGGGCTTCGTCTGGTTCAGTCCCCTGGGGGTTCACCAGGGGCAGCTCGTCTGCTGACTCCTCACTGGAGTCCTGGGGCAGAGGCTGAACCAGGACACCTGCAGTGGAAGAGTAAAGGATAGCAGAAGGAGTGGTCTGCATTCAATTGTGTTCACAGGGGAAAACAAAATCCCTCTCAAAGTTCACTGTCACCCTGAGTGAGGAACCAACATTTTGCTCAGGTTCCTCTTCACTGGGAGAGCAGTCAAAACTAAACGAATGAACCCAGCCAGAGAGAAAGTGCTGAAAACTTAGAACAGTTTTAGAAAACTTAGTTCAAAGTGAAAATTAACAGGTAAGTTCTCATCAGTGTTCTGAGTCTAATGGAGGAGAAACAGTTCAGGAGAAAATGTTATACTTCTGCTTTGTTCACATCTGTGTAAAAAGAAAAGATACATTTTCACTGGAAATTGATATTTGGGACCCATCCAGACAGAGACCCTGACTGCATCATCAGCCACATAATCTCCATGAGAAAATGTGTTTGTAGCAGTTCTAGGAGAACAAACTGTTCTTACATTTTGCTTTTCTTTTATGCAAATTAGGTCTAAGGTCAATATAAATCAAAGAAAATACAATATACCGTCGAAGACACCAGAGCAAAACCGCAAAATCCAGGGATATACTATCCTATCTCCTTACTATGAACATTTATTTATTCATGTCAGAAGCATCACAGTTAAAAACATACTGTAAAACAGCATTTAAAATATGAAATATAAAAGTTAAAATATATAAATATTAGACAGATCTTGCCCAGAACCTGGCAACATTAATTGCATTCTGTCATGCTATCATGAGGTCCTCACGTGTGAATTGATCAGGGCACAAAAGGCAAGTGTACATATGTGTTGTTGTCTGCAAGTCTCCACAATCACAAAGGGCAGAGGTCACCGGATAACCCCATTTATTCAGAGTATCTCTAGATCTTGTTATACTGAATTGTCTATTGTCTGCACAGTCTGCACAGTTGTCTGCACAGTCTATTCAACGATTTCCAAACTTCCCAGTTTTGCCAAAACCAGGTGCCAGCTCCTCTGCTGGTTCCATCCAATGTTGGTTCTTTGTAGCTTTCCATAGGTCCACTCTACTTTTAAATTCATCAGAATCTTCCATCGACATAAGGAAACTGTGAACATGAAGTCATCTCCTTTTCAGAACTCAGAAGGTGACTTTGTAACACATGTCCCTCATGATTCATCTGGATGACATCTCATTGCCTGGATGTAGCTATTCTGGGGTATCTGAACTGAATTTAGGAAGATGGACTTACCCACTCTGGAACAGGGTGAGGAGGAATTACGATATGCCCATTAGCTAGTTAAGCACTGTCCAGAATAAATCATAATATGACTCCCAGCAGATATTAAGGTTATTACAACTTTTAATATTTTAAAAACTTTCCTGAATAAAAGGAAATCAGACTTTCCTGATTTGTTCCTTTGTTGACTGCCAAGCTAGAACCATACCCATGAGTCACACAAGTTTTTATCTGCAGCTGCACACCTTTGTTGCAACAGTGAGTCCTAATTCCCCTTATTATTATCAATATCATGGTGATTTATTCTTTTTTCAACCAAGCCTATGGGATTTCACCACTATTATTGTAGATCACTTTGGAAACCAGCATGACAAATATTTGGTAACTTCTATTATGCAAAACCTGAAAAGCTGGCCCATATCTACTTCCTGCTCTGTTAAAAGCAGAGGGTGGGACTGGACTAGACACAAACTATACCAGACTGATATTAAAAGTTGCCCTTTTAGATCTGCTACTAGGCTGGACCATCTTCACTATAAAAAGGTAAAGGTTCCCCCTGCACATTTGTGCAGTTGTGTTCGAATCTAGGGGCCGGTGCTCATCTCCGTTTTTTAGCCGAAGAGCCAGCGTTGTCTGAAGACGGTTCCACAGTCATGTGGCTGCATGACGTGCGTGGAACGCTGTTACCTGCCCACCAAAGTGGTACCTATTAATCTACTTGCATTTCCATGATTTCGAATTGCTAGGTTGGCAAGAGCTGGAGCTAGTGCGGGAGCTCACTCCACTCACAGGGCTAGGGATTCGAACCTCCTAACTTGCAATCTTCCAGTCGACAAGCCTGGCATCTTACCCGCTGAGCCACCACGCCCCCTATCTTTATAATACTATAGCTGTGCCCTTTTGTAAGAGATTTTTCCTCCTAATTATCCACCCAGAGATTAAGGATGAGGCATCTATCTGAGAGACAACCATAGCAAGCATCTCCATCATGATTCGTGAAATGCTGTTTCTGCTTGTACTGTTGTCCCATTTTCCCTGTGGGACTCTGATGAGAAAATGTCCATTGAATGTGATGAGAGAGAAAAAGGAACATTTTAATTTCTACAAAGCAGGAGACTTCCTGATCAGTGGAATCATTTCTACATCCAATCATCTATTTCAACCATATGTTTTCTCCAAGCCACCAATCCACAGATTCTTTAGGTAAATATTGATGTGTACATGACATTAAGCTCTCAAATGCCCTCTTTTTAGTAGGGAATGATTTTCGTATTCTGTTTCCTGGCCATTGGCAAGCAGGAATGGCCTCTGGAGTATTTCTTGCAGTTTTAAATGATAAAGTTTTAGAGATTCCTCATAATTTTTTCAGCAAAGGCCCTCATCAGTACCAGGCAGCTGCAGCAGCACTCTCATAAATTGGCTGTTCATCAGGCTGGATCTTGCCTGTCCACAACATGCCTATCATAGAACCCTGGAGTGTCAGCAAATATCCTTTTCTCTCGGAAGGCAAATTTTGAGGTTGTACTCCACCATCCCCTCCCTCCCTCCCTCCTTCCCTCCCTCCCTCCCTCCCTCCCTCCCTCCCTCCCTCCCTCCCTCCCTTCCTTCCTTCCTTCCTTCCTTCCTTCCTTCCTTCCTTCTGCCAGCTTCCAGCACCAAAGGGAGTGTCTGTCTGCATACAGTGTTTTAAAATTGTGATAGAGGAAATGTTGTCTGATTTGAAAGAGGGCGTGGCTGAATTGAATGTACATAAATGCCAAAAATGGAAAAAGGACATTTTGTCAGGTATGCAGCCTAAAGTTCAGAAAAGCTTTGGCACCCAAGCGACAATGACTTTGATAGAAATTATCTGAGTTCCTTTTCCTGACAGATCTCATCGGTGAACTCAAATCTGAGGTGATGGTAGGATATCAAAGGCATTACTTCAATCTATATTGCATTTTTATCCACTTAAAAAAATTTATACTGATAAGAGCGCTTTATCAATTATTTATTTTTGTTTATCATTCATATTTCTATCACCGCCCATCTCCCCCAAAAGTAACATAATACTTGACTCAATAATATGTTATACTGTGGAAAAGAAGAGACTGTAATTTCCTCCCATCCATCCCTGTCTATCTGGTCAAACATGAGAGAAATGTAAAGAATTAGATTTTAAAAAGAGAACTGCACACATACATACATACGTACATACATACATAAGAAAAGGTCTAAAAGGGAACTGATGAGGAAGCCATTTCAGCTGTTCAAAATAAAAACCCATTATTTTGAATGAGTTTATTTTAAAAGCCTTGAGCTAGAAATGTGTTTGCAATTTTCTGAAGTGAATTCAGTGCAATCCTATCCCAGCTTTTTCATCTAACCTTTGTAAAAGACTAATTTCAGTAACAAGAGAGAAAAATACTCTCTGATTCATAGGCTGAGGTAAGGATCCTTCCTCTGTGTATAGGAAATTCCAAGGTTTCCTCAATCAGGCCTCAATCAAGGACACTTCAAAACTGCATGGCTGGGTTCAGATGATGTGCTTATCCAGGACAAAGACCGAATTGCTAAATTTTTACAACTTCCTAAGCTAGATGGATTTTAACCATGTGTGTATGTGTGTGTATAACTTAATCAGTTGTGGAAAGAGAACTATATTTGGGGTTTTGATCGTGAAACAACAAATTGTAAGGCAGAGTTAGTGAACAGAAGATTCTACTGATTTTTTCGGATTTTATTCTGACACCGTTCAGATCAATGTGAGCATAAATGAAATGCAAATACCAAAACATTTTGCAAGAATATTCATACAACTACTAAACTAAAGAAACTTCTATTACTAAATAAGAAGAATGCATATCACATCATAGGAGCATGTTTGCACATTTGGGAATGCTTTTTTTTACCCAGGTTAATTTTGTAAAATATAAACAATTACTTATAACCTTGTCCACTTTCCTTTCCTTTCATATAAATTGAACCTGATTTATCAAGGTTTTCTTTTTGCTACCTATTTCTTTGAGGAGGGAGGGGAATTCTCAATGGTATCAATGGGAGGTTCTTCTAGTTGGAATGTCCAAGAGAAATCTGTCACTTGGAAAAGACCCCTGAATACATGATATAGGAATTTGCCGTTTTGAACTTGAGCAATGAATGTCTGACATCATTCCCTGCATTACTGTGCAGTAAGAGTAGGTTTCTGGTCAGTTCCTGCCCTTCCTTGCTCTTCATGTGATCAAAGAAATCAACTTGCACTTCTATACACTGATCTGTTCTATTGTTATTCCACTGATTTCAACCTGTGGATTTCTGTACTGTCCAGAGTATAGGCATCAGCCATGAAATCCAATCCAAATCAGTTATAATATGATATCCTTAAGGGAAGAGCTGCAGGAATTGACATATCTTTATGAAATCAAGATGTACTGAAGATGAAAATTGAGGATGAAATGCTATTGATTTTTCTTATCTTGCAGTAAGAGCCTGAGCCTCTGCCATGTCCTGCCCTTCTTGTTTGCTGTTCATGAAATCAATCAGAGTCCGCGGCTGTTAGCCAACCTCACTCTGGGCTATAACATCTATGAGAACTTTTTCAATGCGAGAATGACCTATGAGGCCCTGATGCACTTGCTGTCTACAGGGCAGGAGAATGTCCCAAACTACAGGTGTGGAAGACAAAAAAAGATATTGGCAGTTCTTGAAGGTACTGGTTCTGAACTGTTTAATCATATTTCAACCATGCTGAGCATCTACAAAATCCCACAGGTAGGAATGCGAGTAGAAGCTCTTTGTCCATTATCTTGATGAGTCCAGAAACCGGCACTGGTGGATATCACAAAGTAAAGCTGGAATTAGTTAGTAGATATTAAAAAACCTAAATTAGCTTTATTTCCGTCATCCAACTTTGATCACTCTGGTATTGGTGCCAACATGGTTTTGGAAACAATACCCTGGCTTCATGGACTTTTCCTTTCTCCCACTAAAATGGATGTCAAGCAAGAATCTCTTCTCACAGAAACAACTACAGCAAGTAAATGAATTTGTGTACCTTGGTAGAATGTTTAGTGAAGAGCAGGAAAAGGATGTAGAAATTATACAGCCTGTATATGATGGTTGTAAGATAGTAGTATACGTCCTATTACAAGGATGAATGTTTGTTGAAAGAAGTGAAGAGAACTGTATATTAGACAGTGATTTTGCTACATTGTTTTATGGCAGTGAGAATTGGGTAAGACAGGGGAAACCTAAAGGTCAATGGGATGCATTCAGATTTCGGTACTTCAGAAATGCGTGTGATAACACAAGAAGAGAACTTCAAGAATATATGGGTGCGAATGGAGTGGATTGGATTCTAAGTGGGTGGTTTGGTCACTTACAGTTTATGGAAGTGCACTGAAGGAAATGATGGAAGAATCCTTCACACATCAAGAGGAAGAAAAAGAACTAGGATACCATGGTTAGACAGAGTTACTGAGCTCTTCAAACACAGAGAAAGGAGGACAAAAGGCACTATGTGAAGTTGTGTAGGAACATGGGGGAAGGAAAGAGGGCTTTCAAGAGTAGAAACTTCCTGAGAGCATAAGCGAATAACCAGCCAGCAACATTAACCTGTTCTGAGGAACCATTAATTTCCTCTGCAAAGTAGGTCACCATAAATTTGCTCTGCACCCACAGCCAATCTCCAGTGTGCCCTGTGAATGAGGCTGGTGCTCTTTCCTGAGCAGCACATAAAGTTGAAAAGGCCAGTGGATTTTGCTTCTAGTGGGAAATGTACCAACCTGTTGCTCTCTTTAAGGTGGGGTGAGGGAGGCATAGGAGAGGAGGCAAATTCTGAGAGACGGCTACGGCAGTAGGTTTAGCCAAATATCAGAAAGTAATCTGTAGTTGGGGAGATTCCCAAGAAATCAAGAAGCAGTGCTCCCTTCCTACTTTGCTCTATTATCCACCATCTGGTTTACCTAAAACACGTGATCTTTTGGGTATTAACAGTTGATCCTCAGATCATCATCAGATTGGATAGGGGTTCATATGGGCATGAGATCTTGGCAGCAAAAGTGCTCACTCAGCACTAGGGGGATCAGCTCATAGTAATTTGTGTGGGTAGGGGATGTCTGCAAGATGTCACACATGGGTATTACCAGGTGAGCAGAGGTTAAATAAAGTTTTCTTAGCTGAAAATCAATGAAGAGAGAAAACTGAGGCAGGAGAAGTGATGGGGAAGCACATTTCATGCAGGTATTTATTCTGGAAAGAAGCTCAGATGTGGGGAATAGTCCGAAGATTTAAGCATTTGAATTTTAAAACTAAAAGGGAGACAAACCACCTTTTTTCCCCTATTTTTATTAGATCAACTACAGTGTTATAAGTCAGATTCCTGTGCTTAAGCATCATTTCCCTTTTTTGTATCGGATGACCCCAAAACAAGAACCTCCTTGCATAGCGATTGTCAAGCTGCTCCTGCATTTCCAATGGATGTGGATCGGCCTTGTTGCTCCAGAAAATGAAAATGGAGAAAACTTCAGAAGGACATTTGCTCTTGTGGCCATCCAGAAAGGCGTTTGCATCGCCTTCTCA
This sequence comes from Charina bottae, assembly GCA_023362775.1. NCBI lineage: Eukaryota > Metazoa > Chordata > Lepidosauria > Squamata > Charinaidae > Charina > Charina bottae. The sequence goes on along the minus strand of JALMGJ010000002.1, from coordinate 28,342,775 downwards.
CAAAGCCTCCCTTCAACTGATAAACAAAACAAAAACATCACGTTTCTATATTTTCACAACAATCAAATAAAAGTAATTGTTTGTCAGTTGGACTTTCAGGGCACAGTAATGCTAGCGTTATTAATACAAGGGATTGAATGGAGCAAAAACTTATTTGGGGGAAAAGTGTGGATTGTCACAGCTTTGCCAGACATAAGTGTGAGATTGTTTTACCAAATGTTTGATCTCCAACATAAGCACCTTTTGTTATCCTTCTTAACTCAGGGTAGGGAAAGGACACAATATTATGATTTTAATTCATATTTCTCTGCTATTGAACAATTTGGGAAGGCAGCATTCCAGTGTTCCTATTCAAAGCCTCTGCTGTCAAAGAAAGTTTGGGAAAGATGCTCAGAAAATGAGAACTTGGAAATGCCACCGCATGATATGGTTGCAAGGATCCTGTCTGAGGATGCCTCCAGTATTTCCATTGTACTCCAAACTGTGGCGAAGGTCCTAAATGCAGTCTATTCCTCCCAAATCAGCCAGAGGGGGATGCACCTTCGAGACCGTCGGGCACCTCTACTGGTACAGTCTTGGCAGGTAAACTTACTTCTTCAAAGTTTTCTGATGGTTCTTCTTTAAAATCCACAGTTTGGGGGCAGGGAGGATAGGTGGTAGAAAGAGGTTCTCTGAATAGAATTTGTCCAATTTCTGGTTCTGAGAAGAAGTGGAGCCTTAGACAGAGGGAAATTCTTTCACTGAATTTTCAAGACAATTTGTGCTAATTTGGGATGCTGTCTACTAAGAGAAACAAGTGCTGTAGAGATGGCTGTTTTCTTTAAACCCAGAGACACATACACTATATATAAAGTAACAGCAAGATAGCCTAGCAGCCATCAGCTTCCTCCTAGAGAACATCACCCAATATTGGCATTTCCAGTGCAGGGATTCATCCGCTGGGGACTTCCAAGAAAAGTTGGACTGGAGAAATGTAGTGCCCAATTTTCATGTGATGAATTTCTGGCAGGTAGCTAAACTGTGGGTCTAGCCATCTATGAAAATCCTCCTCCTGTTCCACTTTCCTTTCCTAGAGCATCCAGACTAGTATGTCGAGTCTTTGGTGCTGTATGAGCCTTGTTGTTTTCTTGCAGACATTTCATTGCCAGACTCGGCAACATCTTCAGTGTGAAAAGGGAGTGGAACTTTCTCTCTGTATATATACCATGGCTTGTCCTGCTTGTGTTGGTGGAGGTGTTGTTCTCTACTAAGGAGTTCCTTGTTTGGGCTGTTGTTTGCTGCTTGATTGATTGACTGAGGTAATTGTTCTTTGATTAGGGTATATTGTGCTGTTTGATGCTCCTCCAGTGCTAATCCTGGTGTTAATCTTTGCATATCTGGGTGTTGATTGCTGGCAAGGAGGTGTTCTGGTCTTTTGGGTTTCCTATTGTCTCTTAAGAATGGTATGTAAAAGTTCTTTACCTCTATGTTTCTGTTGATGGTGTCTTTGAGTGCCATGCTTCCAGGACTTCTCTTGCATTTTTGCATTTTTGCATTTTTGCACTCTTCTAGTCTTCTGCCCATGGGTGGATACCATGGTGGATCCCATGGGTGTTCCCATGTGGTGATCCAAGTTGGATCACCACTTTCAGGACTCATAGCAGAGATTGTAATGCAGCATCTAGAAATGATAGCACTCCCATGTATAGAACCGAAAATATGGATCTGATATGTAGATGACACCTTCATCAAAATAAAAAAGGAAAAACTGGAGGAAACACATGAAACCATCAACAACATCTTCAATGGAATAAAATTCATAAGGGAAGAAGAAAAAAATAACACAGTACCACTCTTGGACATCCTCATCAGTAGAGGACATGATGGCATTCAAGAAACACAAGTCTACTGGAAATCTACCTGCATTAACCACATGCCCCATTACCAAAGTAACAACCCAACCTCCCACAAGAGGAGCTGTGTGAGAACATTATGAAGAGAAGCACTAACGCTCTGCAGCATTCCATAAAACCAGAAAAAGGAAACAGATCATCCAGCATCTTCCAGCAAAATGAATAACCACTCAACTTTATCAAAAAGTGACTGTCCACCCAACCCACTACAAAACCAACAAAAGCTATGAAAAGGATAACACTGCCTTACATCAGAAATATCTCAGAAACTACCAAAAGACTGTTACAACCATATGGCATCATTGTACAAATAAACCAACCAAAACCCTTCAGAACATCTTAAGTAACCCAAAAGACCCAGTAGCCCAAGAAGAAAAAATAGGAGTTATGTACAAGATACAGTGTAAGTACTGTAGCAGCCACTATGTAGGACAGACCAGCAGAAGACTAGCAGAGTGCATCCACGAACACCAACTAGCAGTTAGATGACATGATGAAAACTCCTTAATCTCACAACACATGGACAGACTCAGCCACACTTGCAACTGGGAAACTGTGAGCATCTTAAACCAAGCCAAATCCAAAAACGCTAGAGAAGTCCTGGAAGCTTGTCACTCAGACAAAGCAGCCATCAACAGACACATAGAGGTAAACAACAATTACATACCATTCAGAAGAGAGAATAGAAAATCCAAAAGACCAGAATACCTCCTTGACAGCAATCAACACCCAGATATACAGAGATTGACATAAGCATTAGCACCACAGGAACAGTCAAATAGCACAATATACCTTAATCAGGGAACTATTAACTCAGTCAATCAACCAAGCAGCAAGCAACAGCCCAATCAACAAACGACTAAGGAGAGAACAACACCTCCACCAACACAAACAGGACAAGCCATGGTATATAAACAGAGCAAGTCCCACTCCCTTTTTACACTAAAGATGTTGCCTAGCCTAGCAATGAAACATCTGCAAGAAAACAACAAGGCTCAGAAAGCACCAAGGACTCCACAGTTCAACCCTGAGCTACAAATATTCTCTTTGATTGAGACTACTATGTGTTTCCTTCTTTTAATTGCTTTCCTGCATCAGATATCTAGAAGTACTGATAATGCCATTGCATGTCTAGCAGAGAACAAATTCAGTTGTAAAGAATAAATGCATGTAATATCAGATCTGTGACAGTCCTATTAGGCATCATGCAATTTCAAGTTATTTCTTCACTATATACATTCATGGATGATATTTTAAAATACAACATTCAAGATTCACAAAATCTCTTGGGATTTCACATGGGAACACAGAGATCTAATGAGTTTTGAGTTATCTTTTGCAATCTCACTCCCATATAATTGATTTTTGTTAGAATTATGTTGCTGACCTTCTGCTCAGTGGGGTAATATCATGATTCATCCAGGAAAGATCTGAATTTCCATGGGAAGGAAAGTAGATAAACTTCCCCCCAAAATCCTGAATATCTTTCCAAGCAGAGAAAATGAACTGAAGAGCTCCAGTTGTTCAGACAAGTTCCACATCCACAATAAGGGTCATACGAATATTGAATTTAAAGGCAAAACTGAAGTACTTTGGCCACATAATGAGAAGACAGGATACCCTGGAGAAGAAGCTGATGCTAGGAAAAGTGGAAGGCAAAAGGAAGAGGGGCCGACCAAGGGCAAGATGGATGGATGGTATTCTGGAGGTGACGGACTCAACCATTGGGGAGCTGGGGATGGTGACGGCCGACAGAAAGCTCTGGCGTGGACTGGTCCATGAAGTCACGAAGAGTCGGAAACGACTGAACGAATAAACAACAAAAATATTGAATTAAAACTCAGATGGTAATGTATAAAATACACAGATGGTTTTCCTTTTTAAAGAAATAATTTTATTGAAACTTTTAAAAAGAAGATAAAAACAAACTAATATAAAGTGAAAGAGAAAAAAAAGAAAGAAAGAAAGCTAAAAGAAAACTAAAAATGGAAGAAAGGGGAAAAAGTAAAAGAAAAATACTGTAGAAAAGAATGAAAAAAGATACAAAGAAGTGGCTTCCAATCTTCTTTATACCCATTATAAATACATTTAAAAATTTGTCTCTTTCTCTAAAGTTATAACATGACTCTCTCCTTTCTGTAATCTATCCTGTCTAGTCATCAAAACCATAAATCATGAGTTCATTCTTTTCCTGTTTTACGCAAAATGTCCATAAGGAGTTTCCAGTCATCAATAAACATCGATACTGTCTTTTCTCTTATCAAAGAAGTCAAGTTTGCCATCTCAGCAAGTTCCATCATCTACCAACCATTCCTCCATTGTGGGTAGTGACGAATCTTTCCATCTTTGTATTTACAATAATAATTTTTTCCAACTGTTTGTCCTTCAGCCCCAAAACAAAACATCTGGTCTCAATATTAATCTTTAAAATTCTCTGAATCAGTGTAGGTATTTGAATCCAAAATTTTCTAGTTTTTTTATACGTCCACCAAGCATGATAAAATGTCTCTTCTTGTTGTTCACATTTCCAACATAAATTTGAAGTGCCTTTATACATTCTAAACAATTCCTCTGGTGACATATTCCAACAGTACAGCATTTTATAAAAATTCTCTGCAAGAGTGTAACGTAATGTACACTTAATCCTTTCAACCACATATTTTCCCATTGATCTATCTGTATATTATAACCAAAATTTTAGCCCACTTTATCATACATTCTTTCACTTCTTCTTTGTTTCAAGTTTCAATTAAAGTTTATACACTTTAGGAATTACATATTCATCATTTCTACTCAATTCTATTTCGAACTCAGTCTTACAAGGTTCAAAACCATACACTCTTTTGTCTACTTTAAATTTTTCTAATAACTGCAAACTAGGAAACCATTAGCAACTTTGTGCAATTAGCAATTTGTGTTTGCCTATTATTTCTCGTCTATAGAACGCTTTTTGTGGCGAGAGCCACAAGGGTGTTTTTACAAATTTGGGTTTGTATCTATTCTATGTTCTCAGTATGGCATGTATAACATAATGATTTTAAAATCCACATTAACTTTGACTTTATCATACCACAGATACCCATGCCACCAATGACTCAGGTAATGTCTTCTAGCTCCAAAAGCTTTCTATATCTCAGCAACACCCACTCTTTCATCTAAAGCAAACAATCTGCAAAATAAAAATTCAAATCAGGAAAACTCAATCCTCTCCAGCAAAGGAGATCATTACCTTGTCATGGTGCTGGAGCTTGAGCACCGACACCCAAGACGGGAAGGTCGTGGCAGAGAGGTCAGACTAAATACGATCCATGGGAAGGTAATGGCAACTGACCCCAGTATTCTTGCCATGAAAACTAAATGGATCAGTACAACCAGAGATATGTCGGTATACCATCGGAAGATGGGAATCCCAGGTCGGAAGATGGTCAAAATGCTACTGGGGAGGAACAGAGGATACATTCAACTAGCCCCAGATGTGATGATGCAGATAGCTCAAAGCCGAAAGGATGGCTAGCGGCCGACGGTGCTGGTGTTGAACGACGACTCCGATGTTCTAAAGATCAACACACCATAGGAACCTGGAATGTAAGATCTATGAGCCAGGGCAAATTGGATGTGGTTATTGGTGAGATGTCAAGATTAAATATAGACATTTTAGGTGTCAGTGAACTGAAATGGACTGTAATGGGCCACTTCACATCAGATGACCACCATATCTACTACTGTGGACAAGAGGACCACAGAAGAATTGGAGTAGCCTTCATAATTAATAATAAAGTGGCTAAAGCAGTGCTTGGATACAATCCAAAAAACGATAGAATGATCTCAATTCGAATTCAGGGTAAGCCATTTAAAATCACAGTAATCCAAATATATGCCCCAACCACAGATGCTGAAGAAGCAGAAGTAGATCAGTTCTATGAGGATCTGCAGCACCTACTGGATAATACACAAAAAGAGATGTTATTTTCATTACAGGAGACTGGAATGCTAAGGTGGGTAGTCAGATGACACCTGGAATTAAAGGCAAGCATGGTCTGGGAAAACAAAATGAAGCAGGACATAGGCTGATAGAATTTTGCCAAGGCAACTCAGTGTGCATAACAAACACTCTCTTCCAACAACCTAAAAGACGACTTTATACATGGACTTCACCAGAGGGTCGACACCGAAATCAGATTGACTACATCCTTTGCAGCCAAAGGTGGCGGACAACTAAACAGTTGGTAAAAACAAGACCTGGAGCTGACTGTAGTTCAGACCACAAACTTCTTATTGCAAAATTTAGAATCAGACTAAAGAGAATAGGGAAGACCCACAGATCAGTTAGATATGAGCTCACTAATATTCCTAAGGAATATGCAGTGGAGGTGAAGAATAGATTTAAGGAACTAGATTTAGTAGATAGGGTCCCGGAAGAACTATGGACAGAAGTTCGCAACATTGTTCAGGAGGCGGCAACAAAAAACGTCCCAAAGAAAAAGAAAACCAAGAAGGCAAGATGGCTGTCTGCTGAGACACTGGAAGTAGCCCAAGAAAGAAGGAAAGCAAAAGGCAACAGTGATAGGGGGAGATATGCCCAATTAAATGCAAAATTCCAGAGGTTAGCCAGAAGAGATAAGGAATTATTTTTAAACAAGCAATGTGCAGAAGTGGAAGAAGACAATAGAATAGGAAGGACAAGAGACCTCTTCCAGAAAATTAGAAACATTGGAGGTAAATTCCAGGCAAAAATGCGTATGATCAAAAGCAAAGATGGCAAGGACCTAACAGAAGCAGAAGAGATCAAGAAAAGGTGGCAGGAATATACGGAAGATTTGTATAGGAAGGATAATAATATTGGAGATAGCTTTGACGGTGTGGTCAGTGAGTTAGAGCCAGACATCCTGAAGAGTGAGGTTGAATGGGCCTTAAGAAGCATTGCTAATAACAAGGCAGCAGGAGACGACGGTATCCCAGCTGAACTGTTCAAAATCTTGCAAGATGATGCTGTCAAGGTGATGCATGCCATATGCCAGCAAATTTGGAAAACACAAGAATGGCCATCAGATTGGAAAAAATCAACTTATATCCCCATACCAAAAAAGGGAAGCACTAAAGAATGTTCAAACTATCGAACAGTGGCACTTATTTCACATGCCAGTAAGGTAATGCTCAAGATCTTGCAAGGTAGACTCCAGCAATTCATGGAGCGAGAATTGCCAGATGTACAAGCTGGGTTTAGAAAAGGCAGAGGAACTAGAGACCAAATTGCCAATATCCGCTGGATAATGGAGAAAGCCAGGGAGTTTCAGAAAAACATCCATTTTTGTTTTATTGACTATTCTAAAGCCTTTGACTGTGTGGATCATAACAAATTGTGGCAAGTTCTTGGTGGTATGGGGATACCAAGTCATCTTGTCTGCCTCCTGAGGAATCTGTATAACAACCAAGTAGCAACGGTAAGAACAGAGCACGGAACAACGGACTGGTTTAAGATTGGGAAAGGAGTACGGCAGGGCTGTATATTCTCACCCTACCTATTAAACCTGTACGCAGAACACATCATGTGACGTGCTGGGCTTGAGGAATCCAAGGCTGGAGTTAAAATCGCTGGAAGAAACATTAACAATTTTAGATATGCAGATGATACCACTTTGATGGCTGAAAGCGAGGAGGAGTTGAGGAGCCTTATGACGAAGGTGAAAGAAGAAAGTGCAAAAGCTGGGTTGCAGTTAAACCTCAAAAAAAACAAGAGTATGGCAACGAGCTTGATTGATGACTGGCAAATAGAGGGAGAAAAAGTGGAGGCAGTGACAGAGACATCACACTGACAACAAAGGTCAGCATAGTTAAAGCAATGGTATTCCCCGTAGTAACCTATGGCTCTGAGAGCTTGACCATAAGGAAGGCTGAGCGAAGGAAGATAGATGCTTTTGAACTGTGGTGTTGGAGGAAAATTCTGAAAGTGCCTTGGACTGCAAGAAGATCAAACCAGTCCATACTCCAGGAAATAAAGCCAGACTGCTCACTTGAGGGAATGATATTAAAGGCAAAACTGAAGTACTTTGGCCACATAATGAGAAGACAGGATACCCTGGAAAAGAAGCTGATGCTAGGGAAAGTGGAAGGCAAAAGGAAGAGGGGCCGACCAAGGGCAAGATGGATGGATGATATTCTGGAGGTGACGGACTCGAGTTTGGGGGAGCTGGGGATGGCGATATCTGACAGGAAGCTCTGGCATGGGCTGGTCCATGAAGTCACGAAGAGTCGGAAGCGACTGAACGAATAAACAACAACAAAACTCAATCCTCCTCTTTCCTTTGCATTCTGTTAACACCTGATATTTAACTCATGGTTTTTACCCCTGCCATATAAATTTAGACATATTCTTTTGCCACTGTTTATATAGTATATCAGCTGTCAAAACAGGCATTGTCTGAAACAAAAATATCATTCTAGGATAGACATTCATTTTTATCACCGAAATTCTCCCCAGCAATGACAATTGTAGTTTCTCCACTCTTAACATTTTTTAACTTAATTCCATGTCTTAACATAGTTATATTGAAATAATATACAATTCATTTTTGTCATAGTGTGAGGTGCTCCACTCCATTCTCCTAATAACCCTTACTCTTAAGCAAATTGACTGACACGAATTTGCTAAGCAGTAAACAATTTTTTACGGTACATGCAGGTTGGCACGAAAGAAAGACTTGAATGATTTAATACAGCATGGTTCAGCATTTTTAAACATTACTAGCCCCAGAGTCTTCTCCCCTCCCCATTGTTCATTTCCCCCGACTCGTGTCATTTTCATGTTTCCAGGTACTGAGACAGCCATCATTGTTGATGTGTACTTGTTAATGGTTCTTCATCCCGAGTCAGTTGTCTCCTTTGAGTCAGTTTCTTCCCCCCCCCCCCAATCCACATAATCGTCTGTCTGGATGGAAGGACTCTGCCAGAGTTCTGACACATAGTGATACTCAGATGTTTTACTTTCTTCTCAATATTAAAACCCATTGTATTCATCAAAACTTTGATCGCCTATTTCCAGGTGTTTTCTTAACATCTTCGTCTTCTGTTTTGTTGATCTTAAAATATGCTAATGCACCAAATTCTTTCAGTTTTCGCATTGTTTCAATTCCCTTTAAAGAATCTTCTCAACCAATACTAACACATTTGCAAAAGCCCTTAACTTATATGTTTCTATTTAGAACTTTACTTCCGCAATCCTCTGATCTTGTCTTATAACTCTATTCAGTATTTTGAGAACCAAAATAGGCAAGAGAGGAGACAGTCGGCAACCCTGATTTGTTCCCTTTTGTACATTGCGATCCTTTGTTAGGTCTATAAAATCTTCCTATTTTATAAATTTCTCTCGGAATGTCATATCTTCCAAAACTTTGAATAAGAAAGACCAGTTCAAATTGTCAAAGGCCTTCTCTGCATCTAAGATAATCAATGTGGCTTGTTTTTCATTAAAAAAAAAGGTTCCTCCCGCACATTGTGCAGTTGTGTCTGACTCCTGGGGCCGGTGCTCATCTCCGTTTGTTAGCCGAAGAGCCAGCATTGTCCAAAGATGCTTCCACGGTCATGTGGCCAGCATGACGCACGTGGAACGCTGTTACCTACCCACCAAAGTGGTACCTATCCATCTACTTGCATTTGCATGCTTTCGAATTGCTAGTTTGGCAAGAGCTGGAGCTAGTGCAGGAGCTCACTCCGCTCGCAGGGCTGGGGATTCAAACCTCCGAACTTGCGATAACTTGCGATCGACAATCCTGGCGTCTCACCTGCTAAGCCACCACGCCCCTTGTTTTTCATTATGTTGCTCTAAATATTCCAAAATGTCCAACACATTTCTAATATTGTCCTTTAACTGACTTTTAGGTAAAAACCCACATTGATCCTTATTAATAAATTCTTCCAAAATTATTTTCCACCTTTCAGCCAGAATCATTGTAAACAACCCATAGTCGTGATTCAATAATGATATCAACTTATAGTTTCTTGGTAAAGTAATTAAACACAGGTCATTTCCATGTCTTTGTAGCTTCATCCATTCCTTAGGAAATACCATATTTACAATCTTTCCATGGATGGTGTTTATTTGGACGATAATGGAGATCTTGCCATTGACTCTGATATCATCCACTGGGCGGTTTTTCCCAACAAGTCAACTGCTGGGGTGAATGTTGGGAGAACAGAAAGAGAGACATCCTCTGAAGTCAAGGTATCCATCAATCAGAGTGCCATCCTATGGCCAATGTCATTTAATAATGTAAGTGATGCTGTTTCTTTTTGGTTCTTAGTATTTATCTGCCGTTATACATGCCAGCTTAGAAATAAATCCCTTTGACTTCAATGGGAATGTAATGCCACCTAAAGGCCCATTTACTCAGGATATGTTATACCTAATTATATTTTCTTCAATAGCATACTTGCATAATACATTAAAAATATGATACCTATCTCATTGGTAATTTCATTCATTGGCGATCACTCGTAGCTGAGTAAGATTGTCTTCCAAAGGTAAAATTTTAACGGTGGATCCGTAGGTGTCTATAAAGGCCAATTCTGGATCCACACAACCTCCCACAATTAGGGTATAGGTTTCCGGGTGGGAGACGGTCATGATGAGGGTCTGCCTGACGTGCCTTCCTTTTAGCTCTTTTCTCCTTTTCGCCTTTACTCGTGCTTCTTCAAAGTCCATAGCGCCATTAATAAAGGATGACCTCCAATTGAAACACTCATGATAATTACATAAGGTAGGGGGTACAATAAAGTCATGTAACACTGTCCTGCTACAGCTAGGACAGGGAAGTATTTCCAATGAACATGTTTAGGAGATCCAGCAATGGGTTTTCTTTCTTCAGTTCATTGTTACCCAAAGTAAACCTCCTTCTATCACTGTCTGCTTGTCCTAGATCATTCCCAAAACATTTGGCTTTTAGAACTCTCTGTTGCCCAGTAGAACTTACGAAAAACATGGAAGACTTCAAGGTCTTTGACAAAGAATTTACTAACATATCCCAAAAGTTACATGTAGGGCCATTACAGAAATGGATACAAGACAACACTTCTCATCTTAGAATTTGGGGAAAGAACCAGGTCTTTAGAGCTTGTTTGGAGGACAGGAACATTGGGGAAACTTGCATCTGCTGAAGGATGCTGTTCCAGAAGGCAGGTGCACAGCAAGGAAGGAAAGCTTCCTATCACCCATCAAATTGCATTGCCTCAGGTATGGGAACCAGAGTTAGTGTGAGGATCGTAGCCCTAACAACATTGTTTCAAAAATCCACAGTATAAGCCGTAAGGATATATGAAGGTTTTACTAGATAACAAGGGTAATAGATTAGTCCAAGGTTCAAGCTGTGAATGGCTGCCTGGCAGGAAAAGTTTTGGTGTCCATTCTTTCACTCCTCCTCTCTCTCATCCATATCTCATTGCTTTGGAGACCAGGCACCTCTGCCCCATTCCAGCCATAGGATTCCCAGGCAGCTCTGCAAACATATTACTATCTGTGTGAAGCAAAGCATACTGGTTATTTGCATTCTACTACATTAGCTATCAGGTTACAGCCTCCCCCCCTCACTACCAAACTCAAGTCGGACGGATGACTCCAGCTCTGACATGCCGCCCTCCTTAAAAAAGTTTCCCTCCTTGGTCCACAGCCCTCAAGGGTCAAGGATACTAACTGTTCATTTGGGTTTTTCTGCATACTTCTTGTGGAATTTCTTCCTCAGGTACGAAGCCTTTACATCGTTTCTTTTTACCCATTCAGTTTGAGAAGGAGGAAACTGTTTCCCTTGTGTTAGGTACTGCAGTGTTCCATGGTGTCGTCTGGAATCTAGTATGGCTTGGACCTCGAAATGATGTTCTCCTTCCACCATTACAGTTGCAGGTGGTGGTGGTTCTGGATGCCAACGTGGGGATTCTTTGAGTGGTTTTAATAAACTACAATGAAAAATGCGGTGAATCTTCCTCAAATTCTTTGGTAATTCTAGTTGCACAGTCACTTCATTTATAATCCTGGAAATCGGAAATGGCCCAATATTGGAAGGCTGAGTAGATCTTAAATATATGGTGGACTAATATAATTTTTCAGCAACCTTCATTGGTTGTTGAGTTGCTCTCTTGCGATCAGCATATTTTTTATAATCTGCTTTTGCGTCTGCAAGTGCCTTTTCAATTATGAGCCAAGTATCTGTCTTTTGGTTTATCTACTCGTCTAGTGCCAAAATATTTGTTTCCTCTTTTGGCAGTTCAGGTATGGCTACAAAGTCTTGTCCCTTCGCTGCTTTAAATGGGGTGAACCCCATGCTCTCGTGGATCGCCTTATTATATGCCACCTCTGCAAATGGCAGCAGATCTACCCAATTGTCTTGCTGGTTGCTGACAAAGCATCTCATGTATTGCTCCAGTACCTGGTTCCTTCTCTCAGATGATCCATCTGTCTGTGGATTGTGGGATTTGCTTAGTGCTTGCTCTACCCTTATAAGTCTGAGAAATTGACTTCAAAACTTTGAAGTGAACTGTATGCTCCGGTCACTGATTACCCTTTTGGGGGCTCCATGTAAATGGTATATGTGACAGATGAACATTTTGGCTAACTGTAGGTAACCCCACACACGTAATGAAATGGGTTTGTTTGGAAAAGAGGTCTGTAACTACCCAATTAACTCTTTTCTTTTTACTTTCAGAGAAGTCAACTATAAAATCCATGGCAATTTGCTTCCATGTTCTCGTAGGGTTTACCATATCTTGAAATAGTTCTTTAGGCTTCCCCCCAATTCTTTTTGCAATTCCACAGGTTGGACAGCTGATCACATACTCTAGAACATCCTTGTGTAGGGCTGGCTACCAGAACTGTCATCTTACCAGATGCAAGGTCTTTACAAACCCAATAAGGCCAGCAGATTTCGAATCATGGCATCTCTCTAGAATTTTCTTTCATAATACCTCAGGGATGTAAACCCTCTCACCTTTCCACCACAGTCCTTGTTTCTCTGTTAGGAAAGTTTTATTTTCCTGCAGCCATTTGTCTTCCTGCACTGTGCTTAGGAATTTACTTTGCAGATCTGATTCCACTTTTGGGATTGTCTTAGTCATTTCACTTCTGGTGGTCACTGCCATGCTGAAATTGGATGGAGAGATATTTGACTCTACAAGTTCTTCTCATTGACTGTTAGGTTGAGGTAGCCTTGACATGGCATCATCCATAAAGTTCTTTCCTGCTGGAAATACTTCAAGGTGAAATTGAATCTGCTAAAGAATTGCGCCCACCTGATTTATTTGGGATATAGATTTCATGGGGTTCTCAGGTCTTCCAGGTTCTTGTGGTCAGTCCACACTTCAAATGGGTGGGAGGCTGCTTCTAGTAAATATCTCCATGTATCCAATGCCCCCTTTACTGCATAGGCTTCGTTTTCCCAGACATGCCAACGTCGCTCCACTTTGGTGAATTTTCGAGACAGGTAAGCACGTGGGCCTAAACTTCCATTCTCATCTCTCTCTAGCAGAATATTTCTTATTGCAACATCGGAAGCATCAGCTTGGATGATTAGAGGGTGTGTTGGATCTGGATGTTTCAACACTGGTTCAGATGTAAACAGCGTTTTTAATTGATCAAAAGTGTTCTGGCACTCCAGTGTCCATTTTAGTGCTGTTCCTGCTCTTTGTAGCAGTTTCGGGTCTCCTCTCCCCTCTTTTTTCAACAGGTCCTTGTGAGGTAAGGCTACTTGCACAAAGTTTGGGATAAAGTCTCGGTAAAAATTAGCAAATCCCAAGAAACTCTGAAGTTGCCTTTTGGTTCTGGGGGTCTCCCAAGGAACAACATCCCAAAACTTTGCTGGGTCCATCTCAATTCCTTTACTGGAGACTCAGTAACCTAGGTAATCCAGTTGTTCTTTATAGAATTCACACTTGGATAGTTTAGCTTATAATTGGTTTTTAAATAGCCATTCTGTACTTCTGTCACTAATTTTACATGTTCCTCCATTGTTTCAGTATAAATCAGGATATAATCTAGATAGACTAACATTTCACAGTATAACAGGTTGTGAAGAATTTTGTTTATTCGATGAATGAAGACTCCCTGAGCTCACTGAAGCCTGAACGGCATCACAAGTTATTCAAATGAGCCTGACAGTTAAAGGCTGTCTTCCATTCATCACCTTCATGGATGCGTACCCGGATGTATGCCTCTCTCAAATCCAATTTCATAAAAAAATTCCCTTTTGAGAGATTGGCTATCATGTCCTTTATCAACGGAAGGGGATATGTATTGGAGGTGCACACAGCATTCAAGCCCTTGTAGTCGGTACACAATCTCAATGATCCATCCTTTTTTTTTCTAAACAGCATTGGTGCAGCCATTGACAATTTTGCTAGGCGAATGAATTCCCTTGCCAAGTTTTTGTCAATGAACTAACATAGTACTTCATGTTCTTTAGGGGTCATGGGATACAGTTTAGTTTTTGGCAATTCTGCCTCAGGTATCAATTCTATAGCACATTCCTATCCTTCTATGTAGCGGCAATTGATCTGATTCAGCCTCTCCAAATACTTCATTTAGTTGATACTGTAGCAGAACATCATTCTCTCCTCCTTCTCTTAGGGCCCCTGCTATTTCTGTTCCATAGTTGATTTCACTCAGAGTCCTACCAGAGTAGATTCCATCACTAAAGATCATCTGACCCAATCTCCAGTCCACCTTTGGGTTCCTATTCTTTAACCAAGCCAATCCCAGGATTATGGATTGGATGGCAATTGGTGCCACCAGGAATCTTAACACCTCTTCATGGGTCCACACTCACATCCTTATTGGTTCAGTGTAATATTCTACTGGGCCTTCTTTCATATCTGACCCATCTAACTGGGTAAATGTGATAGGGTCTTTCAGTCTTTGTACTTTAAGTCTTAATCTGGTTACTATGGCAGGATGTATTAAATTTTGACTACATATGCAGTCCAATAACCCTGTCAGGTCTGCAACTCTGCCATCTTCCAGTGTTTCTAAGAGACCCCGATGAACATTGCGGGGAAATTTCCACTCACTAATGCATCTTCGCGCCCATAATCTTTCATCTGTTCCTTGGCACAATTCAGAACAGGCTCACATTGTTTCCCGCCAGCCCTTCGTCTGTAGAGCTTTCTATGTCAATGTTCGCCTCGCCCCTTTTCACCTCCATCACAGTAGTGGCTCTTTCTTTTGTTTTGCGACTCGGTGTTTTTGTTTCTCTGCTTTCTGTCTTAGTCTTGACTGAAGTTGTGGTTTGGGGGCATGTGTTAGCCCGGTGTCCCTCTTTGCCGCATCTGAAGCATAAGACTTTATTCCTCTGCCATTCTCTCTCTTATTCCCAGTGTCTGGAAGTACTTTGCCTTCTAGTTGAGGGACTTCTGGTTGAGCGCCTTCTAGTACACCATTTGTAGCCAAAGGAATGAGATTCTCGCTTGGGACTGGCAGGGCAGGAACATCATCTGGATCCATATGTCCGCTGTTGGCACTTAAGTTTGAGGCACCCATCCTCTACTTCACCTGCTAAACCAATCCACTCCCGCAATGTGAGTGGTCTTACCTAGCTAGGGACCACTCTAGAATGTTGAGTCTCAATCCAGTTTTAAAATGCTGTATTATTAAAGATTCTGGCCAGTCATCCAGCTTACTGGTCAGTCTTTTGAATTCTAGGGCATACTCTGACACTGTCTATTCCCTTGCTCGATCTGGTAGAGGTCTGACTTTGCCCTTAACTTCAACAATGGGTCTTAAAATCTTTCCCTAAGGCTGTACATGAATTCTTGAAAACACTACATTTGAGGGGCCTCTGCATCATCTAGTTCCACCACCCAGTCTGCAGCCTCACCCTCAACGTGTTGTGACATGAAGTTCACCTTGGCCTCCTCTGTGGGGAACTGATCTTCAAACTCTCTCATTAAAGCCCTCATGCAATTCAGAAAATGAGCTAGGCACTTGGGGTCACCATTGAATTTTATATTCAATTTCTGTCCTCCAAATCCCTCTTCCCTCTTCCTTTCTAAGCTCATTCTCCTCGGACTGGCTGCTTGGGAGGTTGGTGCAGTGGTTGCCCAACCAACAGGCCTCCTGGGTTCTGTTTGTCCTCTGTCTCTCTGTTCTCTTAGAGACCAATCCCATTTCTGTCTCTCTGCTGCTGCACTCACTCCCACTTCATCAGTTGGCCCTTGTTCAAACTTTAATAGCAAGCATTCCATATCTCCCTGCAGCTGGGACAGTCATGAATCTATGGAGGCAACTTCCTGCTCCAGCTTTTCAACCCGATTTTCTGGCCCTTCGTCCCAGTAGCTGGGCAGCCACTCGCCCCTGGCGCTAACTTCTTGCATCTGCTTCTCCCCCCAGGTCTCCAGCCTTTTGCCCTGGTGGCCACTCCTGTCTTGCAAGTTGAAAAAGTGGGTTGAATAGGGAGTAACCTCATCATCTGCTCTTGCAGCTTAAGGAAGTTCCAGTTGCTCTGTTGCCGAGGATGAAGTTTCATAGAAAGAATGCAGCATTGTCAAAATCCTTGCTGCTGCTGCTGTTCATCGGAGAGCAGTTCATGGGCGGCGGAATCTAGATGCTGCTTTGGAATGGCACCAAGCCTCTATCCAGCGCTCTCATCCGCTCCATGTGAGCTAGCCTTTGCTCCCTGCGAGCCAGCTTCTGTTTTCAATAGTTTGCTTAGGAGACCTTCCTGGAGGCTCAAACAAGCCTCTGGTAAAATCCCTGAAGGGCAACCCTCATGCTCAGAATAATCATCTGTATAGGTTGCCATCTGAGTGATTCACAGCTTTCTGTGAGGATCCTAGCTCTAACAACCTTATTTCAAAAATCCACATTATAAGCCATAAGGATATATGAAGATTTTTACTAGAAAACAAGGGTAATAGATGTCGATGATAAAACAAGGGTAATAGACTAGTCCAAGGTTTAAGCTGTGAATGGCTGCCTGGTGGGAAAAGGTTCGGTGTCCTTCCTTTCGCTCCTCCTCTCTCTCGCCCATATCTCATTGCTTTGGAGACCCAGCATCCCTGCCCCATTCCGGCCATGGGATTCCCAGTCAGCTCTTCGAAACATATTACTATCTGTGCGAAGAAAAGCATACTGGTCATTTGCATTCCACTACATTAGCTATCAGGTTACAGCCTCCCCCCCACCGCCACTATCAAACTCAACTCAGACAGATGAGTCCAGCTCTGTCAGTTAGGCCGTTCTGCCACATCTTACATGGTGGACAGAAATATTGAGAAAGAGGTGGTCCCTAGGTATCTAGACCATATGCTATGAAGGACTTTATAGATCACAACCAGCAGCTTAAATTACATCTGGAAACCCACCAGTAACCAGTGTAGATTGTTTAGCAGAAGTGACCAATTGGAATACCGAGGTACGATTATAAGTGCACACAACACTGCATTCTGGACCAGCTGAAGTTTTTTAATGGTCTTCAAGGGGAGCCTCATGCAGAAATCAGTTCAATAATCCAAAGATGAGGTGACTAAGGCATGTGTGACTGTGAGAAAGGACTCCAGATTCAGGAAAGGGCACATTTAGCACACCAGATGAATCTGGAGAAAGGTAGACCTGGCTACAGTTGTCCCCTACTCTTTGAGCAGGAGTTGAGGTTCCAGCAGTCCCCGCTCAAATTGTGCAAAAGTTCTGACTGGGGAAATTCTACCCTGTCTAGAACTCAAGGTCACAAATCCTTAGTAATGGGAGAACAAAAAATCTACAACCACTCCTTCTTGTCTGGGTTCCGTTTATACTGTTCCTCCCCATCCAGAGTGTCACAGCCTCCAGGCACTGGGATTAATCTGAGCAGCATCACTTAGTCAGCTGAGTGTCTAATAATACTGGGCCTCATTTCAGCCCATAATTTACTTCAATTCCTATTATGTAAGACATCCCAATTCACATAACACCCAAATTGCCCTTCATTTTTAAATGTTATGTTTATTTTATGTTTAGAAGGTGCCTATGTCTAGATGTACTGAAAGTTGTCACCCAGGATACAGCAAGCTCAAAAGAGAGGGAGCGCCTGTCTGCTGCTATGATTGTTCCCCATGTATGGAAGGTACAATCTCCATGCAGGAAGGTAGGTGGCTCTAGAGCAAAGATGCAAATCTCACTCTTGGTTTTCTGGGCAGTATTTGTTAAAGGAGTTTTTTTTCCTAGTTGTATATCTAATTATTAGCACATATTTTTCTAAATACCATTAGTGGGTAACAGACCTACAGCAGAGTTGGCTAAGCCTTTCCAGCCATAAGCCAGGCTGAGCATGCAAGGAGGCACACTCCAGAAAGAAAATAGAGCCAGAACAAAAAATTAATTCAACTAAAATATAAAGAGAAATTGTTAGTGTCAATATGATTTCTCCCTAAGTATTCAATAAAGTTCTTATATTGTCATATTAAAATTAGTTTGCTAGTAACTTTTGAATGAGTTTTGAGGGCTAAATTCCAAGCTTTCAAGGGTGGCATGCCCTCTTGGAGCATCTCTTGTAGAATCCAGATTCACACCTGCTTTGGAAGCAGCTCTGGCTACCGTGACATGCATGTGCAAGCAGTTGGGCAAGTCAGAGAAAACAGGCAGCTGTAAAAGAGTTTGGATGCTACTCCAAGGTTTTCTTAGCTTCTCCTTCCAAGGATCTGGACAAACTAAACTAATTAACTCAGTAAAAAGATAAAATTAGTCAGTGCCACCAGTCAAGATGCTTTTCAACTTCCTAGTCTAGCCAACAACCCTAATCCTCCCTGCTAGTGTCTCATCCAATCCCATCCCATCCTATCCCTTCAGGCCTGACTCTGATAGCCAAATATTCTCAACTTCTTCGGCAGCTAAAGCACTAGTATTATATGTTTGGCTCCCACAAAATGGTTCCACTAAGTAAGAACCGGAACCATCCCTAGACCAACATGAACGACTTTCTCTGCAACTTTTGAAACTGTCAGCAAGGACTGTCTCAGCCCTTCTATCTGTGACCACTCTGATGTGGCAATATTGGGATCTTGTTTGCAAAAACCCTGATCTTCTGAGGATTTGTGCTGGAACAGAGCAATTGCCCATCTGGACAAGGATAGTGGTACCCAGTGTGGCCAATGTGGTCCTTTTGGTAGGATTCAAAAGACAATGGCCTACTTCTTTTCACATTGCAGCCCATATTGTGAGATGCAAACTAGAGCTCACAAAATAAACCACGCAATAATTAACAGAAAGCTTTTGTTGTTTATTCGTTCAGTCGTTTCCGACTCTTCGTGACTTCATGGACCAGTCCACGCCAGAGCTTTCTGTCGGCCGTCACCATCCCCAGCTCCCCAATGGTTGAGTCCGTCACCTCCAGAATACCATCCATCCATCTTGCCCTTGGTCGGCCCCTCTTCCTTTTGCCTTCCACTTTTCCTAGCATCAGCTTCTTCTCCAGGGTATCCTGTCTTCTCATTATGTGGCCAAAGTACTTCAGTTTTGCCTTTAATATCATTCCCTCAAGTGAGCAGTCTGGCTTGATTTCCTGGAGTATGGACTGGTTTGATCTTCTTGCAGTCCAAGGCACTCTCAGAATTTTCCTCCAACACCACAGTTCAAAAGCATCTATCTTCCTTCGCTCAGCCTTCCTTATGGTCCAGCTCTCGCAGCCATAGGTTACTACAGGAAATACCATTGCTTTAACTATGCGGACCTTTGTTGTCAGTGTGATGTCTCTGCTCTTAACTATTTTATCAAGATTTGCCATTGCTCTCCTCCCAAGAAGTAGACGTCTTCTGATTTCCTGGCTGCAGTCAGCGTCTGCAGTAAGCTTTGCGCCTAGAAATACAAAGTCTGTCACTGCCTCCACTTTTTCTCCCTCTATTTGCCAGTCATCAATCAAGCTCGTTGCCATAATCTTGGTTTTTTTGAGGTTTAACTGCAACCCAGCTTTTGCACTTTCTTCTTTCACCTTCGTCATAAGGCTCCTCAACTCCTCCTCGCTTTCAGCCATCAAAGTGGTATCATCTGCATATCTGAGATTGTTAATGTTTCTTCCAGCGATTTTAACTCCAGCCTTGGATTCCTCAAGCCCAGCATGTCGCATGATGTGTTCTGCGTACAGGTTGAATAGGTAGGGTGAGAGTATACAACCCTGCCGTACTCCTTTCCCAATCTTAAACCAGTCCGTTGTTCCGTGCTCTGTTCTTACCGTTGCTACTTGGTCGTTATACAGATTCCTCAGGAGGCAGACAAGATGACTCGGTATCCCCATACCACCAAGAACTTGCCACAATTTGTTATGATCCACACAGTCAAAGGCTTTAGAATAGTCAATAAAACAGAAATAGATGTTTTTCTGAAATTCCCTGGCTTTCTCCATTATCCAGCGGATATTGGCAATTTGGTCTCTAGTTCCTCTGCCTTTTCTAAACCCAGCTTGTACATCTGGCAATTCTCGCTCCATGAATTGCTGGAGTCTACCTTGCAAGATCTTGAGCATTACCTTACTGGCATGTGAAATAAGTGCCACTGTTCGATAGTTTGAACATTCTTTAGTGCTTCCCTTTTTTGGTATGGGGATATAAGTTGATTTTTTCCAATCTGATGGCCATTCTTGTGTTTTCCAAATTTGCTGGCATATGGCATGCATCACCTTGACAGCATCATCTTGCAAGATTTTGAACAGTTCAGCTGGGATACCGTCGTCTCCTGCTGCCTTGTTATTAGCAATGCTTCTTAAGGCCCATTCAACCTCACTCTTCAGGATGTCTGGCTCTAACTCACTGACCACACCGTCAAAGCTATCTCCAATATTATTATCCTTCCTATACAGATCTTCCGTATATTCTTGCCACCTTTTCTTGATCTCTTCTGCTTCTGTTAGGTCCTTGCCATCTTTGTTTTTGATCATACCCATTTTTGCCTGGAATTTACCTCCGATGTTTCTAATTTTCTGGAAGAGGTCTCTTGTCCTTCCTATTCTATTGTCTTCTTCCACTTCCGCACATTGCTTCTTTAAAAATAATTCCTTATCTCTTCTGGCTAACCTCTGGAATTTTGCATTTAATTGGGCATATCTCCCCCTATCACTGTTGCCTTTTGCTTTCCTTCTTTCTTGGGCTACTTCCAGTGTTTCAGCAGACAGCCATCTTGCCTTCTTGGTTTTCTTTTTCTTTGGGACGTTTTTTGTTGCCGCCTCCTGAACAATGTTGCGAACTTCTGTCCATAGTTCTTCTGGGACCCTATCTACTAAATCTAGTCCCTTAAATCTATTCTTCACCTCCACTGCATATTCCTTAGGAATATTAGTGAGCTCATATCTAACTGATCTGTGGGTCTTCCCTATTCTCTTTAGTCTGATTCTAAATTTTGCAATAAGAAGTTCGTGATCTGAACTACAGTCAGCTCCACGCCTTGTTTTTACCGACTGTATAGATGTTCGCCACCTTTGGCTGCAAAGGATGTAGTCAATCTGATTTCGGTGTCGACCATCTGGTGAAGTCCATGTATAAAGTCGTCTTTTAGGTTGTTGGAAGAGAGTGTTTGTTATGCACAGTGAGTTGTCTTGGCAAAATTCTATCAGCCTATGTCCTGCTTCATTTTGTTCTCCCAGACCATGCTTGCCTGTAATTCCAGGTGTCGTCTGACTACCCACCTTAGCATTCCAGTCTCCTGTAATGAAAATAACATCTCTTTTTGGTGTATTATCTAGTAGGTGCTGCAGATCCTCATAGAACTGATCTACTTCTGCTTCTTCAGCATCTGTGGTTGGGGCGTATATTTGGATCACTGTGATGTTAAATGGCTTACCCTGAATTCGAATTGAGATCATTCTATCGTTTTTTGGATTGTATCCAAGCACTGCTTTAGCCACTTTATTATTAATTATGAAGGCTACTCCATTTCTTCTGTGGTCCTCTTGTCCACAGTAGTAGATCTGGTGGTCATCTGATGTGAAGTGGCCCATCCCAGTCCATTTCAGTTCACTGACACCTAAAATGTCTATATTTAATCTTGACATCTCACCAATAACCACATCCAATTTGCCCTGGCTCATAGATCTTACGTTCCAGGTTCCTATGGTGTGTTGATCTTTAGAACATCGGATTCGTCGTTCACCACCAGCACCGTCGGCCGCTAGCCGTCCTTTCAGCTTTGAGCTAGCTGCGTCATCACATCTGGGGCTAGTTGAACGTATCCTCTGTTCCTCCCCAGTAGCATTTTGACCATCTTCCGACCTGGGAGTCCCATCTTCCGATGGTATACCGACATATCTTTGGTTGTACTGATCCATTTAGTTTTCATGGCAAGAATACTGGGGTGGGTTGCCATTACCTTCCCCAGGGATCGTATTTAGTCTGACCTCTCTGCCACGACCTTCCCGTCTTGGGTGTCCCTTCACGGTTTAGCTCATGGTTTCATTGAGGTGCTCAAGCTCCAGCACCACGACAAGGTAACGATCTCCTTTGCTGGAGTAAGCTAGAAAGCTAGCTTGATTTATTATCTTTTGCAAAAGGGTGCTCCCTCCTGCTGCCACAGAATTTTGGCTGACAGGAAGCACACTGAATAGAGAGATATTCATGCCTTATATACATTATTCCCGACGCAGTTACAATTCCACGGCCGCATAAATGATTAATCGATACCCTTAACCCCTCCCCTAAATCCTTCATCTCCATCTTATATTGTTCCTTTGTGTAGTGCATAGTGAGTGATTTATGTTTTCCTGCTTCTTTGTGACAGCTGTTTGTTGATCCTTTGGACCCCAACCCTTAAATCCAAGCCCCCCCCACTAGTCTATTTTAATTATTTTAAGCTGGCTCTACTGGTACATATCCTCCCTATCTCTCAAGGATGATAATTAAGGTGTTATTTATGGCTTCCCGCGACCGTATCTCTACCTAGTTAATAATGTTAAACTCTGGATGTCCTCTGGCTCATATAGATAATTAGAATGAATCCAACATGGAGTCACTTTTGTAAAAGAATAACTGTACCTAATTTTACTTCTGACAATATTCAGCCTCATACTCATAGCAACTCTTTTTTACCCACTGATGATGTTTCCTCCATGAATATCCATTTTGTAACCACCTAATTTAGGTCCTAACCAAGTATTGCGAGCAGGTATTTTGGTTAGTTTCCACCTCTCCCAATATTCCCTCTCAGTCCCTCACATCCAAACACCTATTTTACACAATGTTTCTGTTTTGTATTATTCATATTTGTTGATTTGCTGTTGTGACTCAGAATGGTTAACATCAGATAAAGACATAATACAAAAATAACAAACAATACATCAATAAAAACCTGTAAGAGCAACCAAAGAGAAAGCTAATCATTCATGAAATAATATTTCACAAGCTCCCAGTAACATACCAACTCCCTTGCCCAGGAACACATATAGGGTTTTTTCAAAAGGCCAAAAGAGTTGGGTCAATCTAATTGAAGGCGGTGTGATGCTCCAAAGGGCAGGTGTTGTGACTAATCATTTGGGTGCCACTAGATGACACCCTTTAATTGATGGAACCCAAAGCATGCCTCTCCAGTTAGACCCAATGGGGCAGGTAAGAAAATTTGGAGAGAGGCTATTTTCCTTCCCTTCCTTATGTTTATATTGCTATTCTATTAAGTACTTATCTCTCTAGATTTATACAACTTTACCACACAATACATACATACATACATACATACATACATACATACATACATACATCTTTAAAATTACTTCTGGCTTTCTTAACAAAGAATATAAATGTAACTATCTAGTATACATTTTCTCTCTTGCTTCTTCTAGCTTATTGTTGTTCCCCCCCACCCCTTACTATACTTATTATTCTATTTGTATTTATTAATCCCTATTTTATATCATATTCTTTTTGGATATATTCTGTAAAGGGGTCCCATATTTCCTTATACTTCCCTATTTCTTTCCCTTTTATTAAGTTTGTCAGTTTGTCTGCTTGCATCATTTCCATTATTTTTATAATCCATTCTTCTTTAGTTGGTATGTTTTCTTTTTTCCAATATTGGGCATATTTTATTCTTGCAGCAGTACTTAGATACAGAAATAAAATCTTTTGTCTTTTATTCATATTATCATCAATTTTGCCTATCAAGTAACGTTCTGGTTTCATCTTTATATTGTTGCCTAGTATTTCACATATGTATTTATGTATTTTACACCAATATTTTTTTGCTTTCGCACATGACCACCAAATATGGTAAAAAGACCCACTTTTGTTTTTACATTTCCAGCAAACATTAGTATTTCTAATTTTTGATTTAAATAATACCTCAGGAGACAAGTACCATCTAAAAATCATTTTGTACATGTTTTCCCTCAAATTATTACTTAAAGTGAATTTTATATTTTTTGTCCAAATTTTTTGCCATTGATCATATGTGATTTCAATTCCTAAATTTTCTTCCCATTTATTCATATATTTTTTTTATTTTTATGTCCTTGGTTTTCATCTCCAATAATATTTTGTATATTTTTGAAATTAAATGATCTTCTTTTTCTAATATATTATCCCAATTATTTTCAAGTTTTGTAAATTGATAGTTTTTTTATTTATTTTGTATTGCTCTTTCAATTGGAAATATGTAAACCAGTGACATATTATATTTTCATTTTCTAATTTCTCTCTTGTTTTAATTCTATGGTTATTTCCTTCAATTTTTAACAAGTTTTTATACCTTATATATTATTTGTTATTTTGGTTCACTATTCTGGCACTTGCCTCCTGAGTTGATACCCATAATGGAAGATTGGGTGATATCATTTTTTTATATTTATTCCAAATTTTCAGTAATGATTTTCTTATTATGTGGTTGTTGAATGCCCTATGTACTTTACATCTATTGTACCACATACAGCCATGCCATCCATATCTATTATCACGTCCTTCCAAATTTATTATTTTATCATTTTCTAGTTTTATCCAATCTCTAATCCAAATTAATCCACATGTTTCATAGTATAATTTAAGGTTGGGCATTGCTAATCCCCTTCTATTTTTTGTATCTTGTAAATATTTTAGCTTAATTCTAGGTTTCTTCTTTTGCCATATAAATTTTGTTATTTCCCTTTGCCATTTCATAAAAATTTGATCTTTTATCATAATTGGAATCGTTTGGAACAAATATAAAGATCTTGGCAAAATATTCATTTTTATTGTGGCTATCCTGCCTAATAGAGATAATTGAAAATTTACCCATTTCTCAAGATCTTTTTTTATTTCCTTCCATAGACTTTCATAATTATTTTTATATAAATCTAGATTATTGTTTGTTAATTGTATTCCTAGATATTTTACTTTTTTCACATTTTGAAATCCTGATAGTTTTTCTATTTTAGTTATCTCTTCTTTGGTCATATTTAGATTAATCATTTTAGTTTTCTGCTTATTTATTTTAAATCCTGATAAATCCCCATATTCTTGCAGCTTAGAGATTAATTTTGTTATTGAATTCTTTGGGTTTTGTATTGTTTTTACCAGGTCATCAGCAAATGCCTTTAATTTGTATTCTTCCTGCTTTATCTTCACCCCCTCTAAATTTTGATCTTTTCTAATTTCTTCAAATAACACCTCTAGCACCAAAATAAATAATAAGGGAGAGATAGGACATCCTTGTCTAGTACCTTTTAATATATTACATTCCAGTGTTTCTTCATCATTTACTATTATCATTGTTTTTTGGATCTTTTTATTTCTTTTATTGCATTTATAAATTTTTCGCCGAAATTTCTATTTTCTAACACTTTATACATAAATTTCCAATTAACGTTATCAAAGGCTTTTTCTGCATCTAAGAATAATAGCGTCATTGGCTTTTCACTATGTACATTTGCATATTCTATTAAATCAATTACATTTCTTATATTATTTTTTATTTGTCTGATCGGTAAAAATCCATTTTGACCTTGATTAATTATTTTCTGTAAAAAAAATTTAAGTCTTTCAGCAAGGACAATATTAAATATTTTATAATCATTATTTAATAAGGAGATTGGTCTATAATTTTTGCAGTCTGTTGGATCTTGGTTTTTTTTTGGAATTAATACTATATTGGCCTCTTTCCATGATTGTGGAATTTCTGGTCCCATTGAATTAAACATTGTTTTTAGTGGATTAATCAGATGTTCTTGAAATTTTTTATAATAATCTGCTGTAAGACCATCGGTTCCGGGTGTTTTGCCTGTTTTCAATTTTTTAATTGCATCTCTAATTTCTTGAGTTGTAATACTATTATTTGTAAATTCCTTATCCTCTTCTGTTAATTTTTCTAGATTACATTTTTGATATATTCATCAATTTTATTTATTGATGTTTGTTGTTCTTGATATAAATCTGCATAGTATTCAAAAAAGGCTCCCTTAATATCTTCATTATATGTTAATTCCATATTCTTATCTTTGATTTTAGTAATAATTCTTTTTTCTTTCTCTTTTCTCAATTTATACATTAACCATTTTCCTGGTTTATTTGCATGTTCAAAATTTCTTTGTTTTATAAATTTTAGCTTTTTATCTAGTTCTTCTGTTAATTCTATCTTGACCTGGAGTTGCAGTAAATTTATTTGGTTTATTATTTCCTCCTTTTCTTTTCTTTTCTTTTCTTTTCTTTTCTTTTCTTTTCTTTTTTTCTTTTTTTCTTTTTTGTTCCTTTGCAGTTCTAATTCCTTTTCTTTTATCTGTTCCATTAATGTTTCTATTTTTTTAATCTATTTTTGATAATTATTAATCGATATCAGATGACCTCTCATAAATGCTTTGCTTGCCTCCCATACTGTTTCTATTTTTACTTCATTATCCATGTTCCAATTTAAAAACTCTTGTAGTTTGTTCCCTAGTTCATCTACATTTTTTAATCTTTTAATATTCTTTCATTCATTCGCCATTTATATATTTTTTATTTATACTTAAGGTCATTTGTACGGGGTCATGGTCTGAAATTGTTTTTGAAAGTATTGATATATCTTTGATTTTATTTTCTAAATTTTTTGACACTCAAATCATATCAATTCTGGAGAAAGAATTAAATCTATTGGAGTAGTAGGGGATGAGGAACGGATTTAGGGGGTTAGGAGGAAAGTAGGAGTTGGGTAAGGGACCAGAGAGGGAATGAGAAAGACAAAGAGGAAAGTAAGAGGGAAAAGGAAAGAAGGATGGAGAAAAAAACCAAGGGTTAGATATTAAGTATCGATTTTAATTGTTTGAATTATGTATATATGCAACTTGTTATAATGTAGTTACGTGTTATATGTTATGTAAATGTTTATGTTGAATGTGAATAAAACTTTTGTTTTTTAAAAAAGAAAAAAGAAAATTTGGAGAGAGGCAGTCCTACAAATTACCCAGCCTCATGCCATGAAGGGCTATATAAATGACAACTAGTACATAAAATTGCACCCAGATGTACAGTAGAAGTCAGTGCAGCTTGGGACCCAGAGGTGTAACATGGGTATAAGAAGGTGCATCTATTACTGCTGCACCACCATTGCAACTTCCTGATGTTCTTCAAGGGCAGTCCTATGTAGATTGCAGTACACCATTGCATAATTACTCAGGAAGTAATTAAGACATGAGAGACTGGGAACAATGCCTCCCAACCCAGGAAAGGGAAAGGGGAACTAGTATACAAGAGGAGAATGGATATTTCATCATACTACATCTGCATATTCAGATAGATGCTTGTTGAACACCTATTACTTGTATTTTTCAGATGCAGCCCATTGCAAAAAATGCCCAGATGATCAGCAATCCAATAAGAAGCGAGATCAATGTGTCCCCAAAATTTTAACTTTCCTTTCCTATCAAGAAATAATGGGTCTCATCCTGGCTCTCTTTGCCATCGCCTTATCCATAACTACTGCCTTTGTTCTGGGAATCTTCATTAAATACCGAGAAACTCCCATCGTCAAAGCCAACAACCGGGACCTCACCTACATTCTCTTGATCGCCCTCCTGCTTTCTTCCTTGACCTCCCTTCTATTCATTGGTCACCCCAAGAAACTGACCTGCCTTCTTCGACAAATCACCTTCAGTGTTGTTTTCTCAGTTGCCGTTTCTTCCTTGCTTGCCAAGACTGTCATGGTGGTGGTGGCATTTCTGGCCACAAAGCCAGGCAGCAGGATGACGAAATGGCTGGGGAAGAGCCTGGCCAATTCCATTGTCTTGTGCTGTTCTGGAGTTCAGGTGGGCATCTGTACTATGTGGCTGGGAATCTCTCCGCCATTCCCAGATTCTGACATGCATTCCCAATCAGGACAGATACTGTTGCAATGCAATGAAGGTTCAGTCTCCATGTTTTATGCTGCCCTTGGCTACATGGGCTTTCTGGCTGCCATCTGCTTCTTGGTGGCTTTCCTGTCCCGCAAGTTGCCAGGGAGCTTCAATGAAGCCAAGTTAATCACTTTCAGCATGTTGGTTTTCTGCAGCGTTTGGGTCTCCTTTGTCCCCACCTACCTGAGCACCAAGGGGAAATACATGGTGGCTGTGCAGATCTTCTCCATCCTGGCCTCCAGCTTTGGCTTATTGGGCTGCATCTTTGTCCCCAAATGCTACGTCATCATTGTGAGACCTGACATGAACACCAAGGAGCATCTGATGATGAAAACAAATGTGGGGTCCTGACATTAATACCTATTTTTGAATAGTTTATTGGTAATATTAAAAAATATTACTTGGAAGGAAATTCCTTTATACATTTTCTTCCTTCCATGTGAGTTTTGAATTATAAAATTTGAGTGAAAAAGCTGCTGGGACAGTCACTCCCTCGCAGCCCTAGGAATGAGGCAATGGCAAGCCACTTCTGAAAAACCTTGCCAAGAAGACTGCAGGGATTTGTCCAGATATTTTCATTTATATTTTTTTTAATTTTCAAGATATAATTAAAATACAAAATAGAAAATCTATAGGATAGATAGAAAACAGAATTAAAGAAAAAAGAACAAATTAGAAAGATATGAATAGAAAGAGAAAAAAGAAAAAGCGACTTCCGACAATTTCCAATACCGATATAAGGTTAAATACAAATTTAATCTCTTACAATTAATTAACCTATCATAACATTATTTCTATTACAATAAATCATTCAATCTCTAAAACCCAAAATCAAAACATTATTTTTTTCAATTACAAGCAAATATTCCAAAAGTGGTTGCTAATTTGATATAAATGTAGAAATAGAATGCTCTCTTATTAAAGCTGTTAATTTAGCCATCTGTGTCAAATCCATTAGTTTAACAATCCAATCTTCAACTGTAGGTATTTGTGGATCTTTCCATCATTGTCCGTATAACATTCTTGCAGCCGCGATCATATATAGTAACAAAACTTCATGTTGATTCTCTAAATGCTTTTCCATCAAACCTAAAAGAAATAGTTCTGACTTCCTTTGTATATTGGACCCAGAAGGGTTTCAGAGGCAGCTGGGGGTTATACCCGAAGATTTGCTGAACGGTCCAGCAGAGGCCCTGGCTTCTACCTGGAATAGAGAGGTGGCTGGGGCCTTGGAAAAGATCACACCTATGCGGCCTCTCTTGTTCCAGCAAACCCAATACTCCCCGTGGTTTACGGGAGAGTTAAGGGTTCTGAAGAGGATTAAGAGATGCCTAGAGCGCCGCTGGAGGAAGACCGAATCCGACCGAACACAGACTAGAGCCAATGTTAAGGCCTACCTTATGGCGGTAAGAGCAGCGAAACGTCAATATTTCTCCGCTCTTATTGCATCCGCGGAGAGCCGCCCAGCGACCCTGTTTAAGATTACCCTATCCCTTTTAGGGAAAGGGGAGTCAGAAGTTCATCTACAGGGTCGAGCCGAGGAATTTTCTAAGCATCTCCAGGATAAAATAGCTTGGATCCGCTCTAAGTTGCACTCTCAGCATGAGGCAGAGTCTGGGGAGACACTCAGGGAACATACTCACTTTATTATCTGGGAGGAGTTTGACCCAGTTGGTCCTGAGGAAGTGGACAGAGTCCTCCGGACTGTGAATGCCACCACCTGCCAATTAGATCCTTGTCCCTCCTGGCTGGTGAAAGCATCCCGGGAGGTGACTTGTGGTTGGGTCCAAGCAATGGTAAATATATCCTTGAGAGAGGGGGTGTTTCCGGCAGCTTTTAAAGAAGTGCTGGTACACCCTCTCCTCATGAAGCCATCATTGGACCCCACTATACTGGATAATTTTTGTCCAGTCTCCCACCTCCCCTTTTTGGGGAAGGTGGTTGAGAAGGTGGTGGCATTGCAGCTCCAGAGGATTCTGGAAGAAATGGATTATCTGGACCCCTTTCAGTCAGGTTTCAGGCCGGGTCAAGGGATGGAAACTGCATTGGTCACACTTATGGATGATCTTTGGCGGGAGCGAGATGGAGGCATTGCATCCATTCTCGCTCTTCTTGACCTCTCATCAGCGTTCAATACCGTCGTCCACGGTATCCTTCTGGGATGGCTCAGGGAGTTGGGGGTGGGCGGCATGGTTTTGCACTGGTTCACCTCCTTTCTCCAGGGCCGATCCCAGTCAGTGTTAATAGGGAGCAAGAGATCCAATCCAAGGACCCTTCCTTGTGGGGTGCCACTGGGTTCGGTACTCTCGCCGCTTCTTTTTAACATCTACATGAAACCGCTGGGTGAGATCATCCGTCACCACAGGCTGAAGTATCATCAATATGCAGATGATACTCAGTTATACATCTCCATCCCGGGTGACGTAAGTGATGCAGTGACCACCCTGTCCAAGTGCCTGGGGGCTGTAGGGGTCTGGATGGGGAAAAACAGGCTTCAGCTGAACCCTGGTAAGATGGAGTGGCTGTGGATTAATGGCCCCTCGGTTTCTGGGAATTTGTCATCTTTAGTTTTGGATAGGGTTTCACTACCCCAGACAAACCCGGTGCGTAACTTGGGGGTCCTCCTGGACTCATGACTCCTGCTTGAAGAGCAGGTGGCAGTCGTGGCCAGGAGGGCCTTTTCTCAACTTCATGTTGTGCGCCACTTACGCCCTTTCCTGGACCAAGAGGCCCTTCGAACGGTCACTCATGCCCTGGTTGTCTCCCATATAGATTACTGTAATGCGCTCTACATGGCCTACCCTTGAAGAATATCCGGAAACTACAGCTGGTACAGAATGCGGCTGCATGGACAATTTTAAGTGCACCAAGATCAACACATATAACACCTCTGCTCTGTGAGCTGCATTGGGTTCCAGTTTGCTTCCAGGTCCAATTCAAGGTGTTGGTCATTACCTTTAAAGCCCTACATGGCATGGGGCCAGGTTATCTGAGGGATCGCCTCATTCCCATTACAACGTCCCGTCCTACCCAATCTTGCAGAGAGGGCATGCTGCGGACCCCCTCTATGAAAGAGCTCCATCTAGTGGGGTCTAGGAGGCGAGCCTTCTCTGCAGTGGCACCTGCCCTATGGAACATCCTTCCCCCAAAGATAAGACAGGCCCCGTCACTCCTGGACTTCAGAAAAAAATTGAAAACCTGGCTCTGTGATCTCGCCTGGGGCAAGAGGGAAAGTGGTCAAGCTTGGGGATGGCTGATTTTTTAGAGCCACCCCAAATATTTTAAATATGCTTCAGCGGCATTGTGAACCACCTGCCACTTGGTTTTAATTTAAATAATATTTATTGTATTTATATTTTATTGTGTTTTTATTGTATTTTATTGTTATTCTTATAGCTGTGAACCGCCCAGAGTCCCTCCTTGAGGGGGAGATGGGCGGTCATAGAAATTTAATAAATAAATAAATAAATAAATAAATAAATATTTACTTTAAGAATCTTCTGAATGATAATGCATATTTGGTCCCAGAACTTTTTAGCCTTCTCGCAAGACCACCAAAGATGATAAAAGGTTCCTTCGTCCTGTGAACATTTCCAACAAACATCAGTTATACCAGTACACATTTCTGAAAACTTATCAGGAGTTAGATACCAATTATTTCAAATTATAATTCAGCGTAAATTTCAAACCTTTCATCCATATATTCTCCCATTGGTCCAGCATGATATTATATCCAATATTCTTAGCCCATTTGATCATACAATCCTTAACATGTTCATCTTCCATATTCATCTGTAACAAGATCCTATACATCTTAGTAATAACATGATCATCATTTATACATAAATCCATTTTAAACTATGTTGTTTCATTGACAAATTTATATTTCTTTTTGTCTAGTTTAAAACATTCAATTGTATATAGGTGCACCAATGACACTTAAATCCATCAGATTCTAACATTTCCCTTGTTTTAATTTTTGGTTCACTCTCTTCAAATTTTAACAGGTCTTTATATTTTAACCAGCTTATTCCTCTCACATTTTCTCTTCTTATCATTGCTTCCTGAGGAGACAACCATAATTGTACATTTAGAGACAATCTTACCTTATACTTTTTCCAGATTCTCAATAAGGCATTTCTAATAAAATGATTTTTAAAATCCTTATTAACTTTAACTTTGTCATACCATAGATAAGCATGACACCCAAATCTTAATTCATGTCCTTCAAGTTGTAATAATTACTTGTTCTCCAGAATAATCCATTCCTTGATCCAAAGCAGACAGGCATCAAAATCCAATTTCAAATTAGGTAGACCCATACCTCCTTGTTCCTTGGCATATTGTAACAATTTATATTTAATTATTGGTTTCTTGCATTGCCAAATAAATTTGGAGATATCTCTCTGCCATTCTTTAAATGGTAAATCTGTTGATAGAATTGGTAAAGTCTGGAAAAGAAATAACATCCTAGGCAAAACATTAATCTTAATCACAGATATTCTTCCCAAAAGAGACAATTGTAATTGTCCCCATCTTATCAAATCTTTTTTACATCATTCCAAATTTTTACATAATTATTCAGAAAAAACATACTATTTTTACTTGACAAGATTACCCCCACATATTTTTAACTTTTTTTTTTCAATCCGGAATAACATCTTACCCATCAGCAGATCTTGATTAGGCAGGGTCATATTTTTAATTAACATTTTGGTTTTTTGCTTATTCACTTTAAGTCCCACCAATGACCCAAATTCTCTCAATTTCTTCATCAGATGTATAGTTGAAGCCTATCATGGCCAGAATCCGATGGTTGCTGTGGGTTTTCTGGGCTGTGTGGCCATGTTCTGGCAGTTTGGGTTCCTAACATTTTGCCAGTCGCTGTGGCTGGCATCTTCAGAGGACAGGAGCACAGCTAGAAGATTCTGTCTCTGCCCAAGTGGAGGGTGTGTGTGTTCCTGCTGGTGTTTATAGCTGCTGAGAGGGTGTGAGTCTTCTGTGGGTCATTGATAAGAGATTAGGAGAGGGTTTATTGTGGTGATGAGGGGGTGTGGTGCTGTCATGTGTGGGATTACAGAAAACCCACCCGCACAGACCGGTATCTACACAAAAATTCCAATCACCACCCATGACAAAAATGATAGGATGTACGCTGGCTTAAAGGGGAAAACTCGAGGCTTGAGAAGTAAACAGACAAGAGTGCAGCTTTTAGGGCTAAAAGTATTTTACTTGTAGCATAAGGCAATAATGTATATACAGTACATTATTGCAAAAAGGAAAGTTGAATATACATGGTACAGCATTGCAAAAGGAAAAACAAAAACAAACTTATAAGCAGAGTTCCGTGTATTGATCCCAGGGCCAGAGTTCCTGCCATGGCCTATACCCAAACCAGGCATAGCTCACACTGCCCAGTCCTCAGAAGTAGAATACATGTGAAGAACTACGTGGCTAAAGACACAAAAATCATGAAGCATAGAACACCAGAGTGCATGGTTAGAAATTCAGTTCTTTCAGCTTTCTGATTGGCTGGAAGTTAGCTGTGACACACACTAGGCCCAAAGCCCTAGGCCTAAAGCACATAGCATGACCTGCTATTGGGTGGCAGTGCTGCATCTCAGCAAGCATGTGATCTCCTCCCTCCCTCTGCTCCCCCTGGAGCAGGCTTTCCACGGAAGGATTCAAGATACATTGTTCTCATGGGAAGGTCCCATTGCTTGTGTAGGCCACTAGCCATTACAAGACATCACATGGCAGTTGTTATCTTGCACCTGCACTTCACGTCACCATGAGAAGCCTTTGCTTTGTAAAAGATGCAATTTGCCAAAACACTTTTGCTTTGTAGAGAAACCCAATTTGCCAATTTCATATGAGAAATCTGACAAAAAAGAGGCATCATCAAAACACTACTGGATCATGCAAATTAGAACTGTGAAGCTCAATTTCTCAATTCTGAACTCAGCCATTTTGACTGGTCCCTACAGCCGAATGGCTACTCCAAGAATGAAAGCAGGAGAGCTATCAAACCGAAAAAACAGCACTCAGCTGAAGAAAAACAGCCCCCCACAAGCAGAATATTTCTGCCCTACATTAATGGAGTCACGGACCACATGGAAAAACTAATTAAAAAACATAACCTCCAAACAGTCTTCAAACCCACCAGAAAAATACAACAAATGTTAAAATCAGCAAAAGAAAAAAGGGACCCCCTCACCGCTGCAGGAGTTAACCACATACCCTGCAGCTGTGGACAAGTATACATTGGGACCACAAAATGCAGCATCCACACCAGGATAAAAGAACATGAAAGACACTGCAGACTACAGAAACCTGAAAAATCTGCAATAGCTGAACTTGCTCTCAAACAAACTGGTCACCAAATCTTACTTGAAAACACAGAAATACTGGACAACACCAACAGCCACTATGTTAGACTATACAGGGAAGCCACTGAAATACATAAACACCAAAAAAGTTTCAATAAAAAGAAGAAAGCTTAAAGATCAGCAAAACCTCTCTGCCAGTCCTGAAAAACACAGCTTGCAAAAGGTCAATGAACTCTACTCAACCACAGGAATATACAAACAACTCACACAATAGATGTGCTAATCCCACACACGACAGCACCACACCCCTAAATCACCACAATAAACCCTCTCCTAATCTCTTGTTCGGAGGTTCGAATCCCTAGCCCCGCGTGACAGAGTGAGCTCCGCACTCACCCCAGCTCTTGCCAACCTAGCAATTCGAAAGCATGCAAATGCAAGTAGATGAATAGGTACCACTTCGGTGGGAAGGTAACAACGTTCTGCACGTGTCATACCGGCCACATGACCGTGGAAGTGTCTTCAGACAACGCTGGCTCTTCGGCTAACAAAGCACAACTCTGCGGGGGGGGGACCTTTACCTTTACCTTTAATCTCAGCAGCTATACACACCCTCTCAGCAGCTATAAACACCAGCAGGAACACACACACCCTCCACTTGGGCACAGACAGAATCTTCTAGCTGCGTTCCTGTCCTCTGAAGATGCCAGCCACAGAGACTGGCAAAATGTTAGGAACCAGAACTTCCAGAACACGGCCACACAGCCTGGAAAACCCACAACAACCATCTTCATCAGATGCTCTGCAGTTTTCAGAGGATCTTGCAATATCAGGACCAAATTACCAGCAAAAGCTCTTAATTTAAATTCCTCTTGTTTAATTTTTAGTCCCTTTATTTCTTCATCATTTCTAATGTCTCTATTTAGAATTTCCAAAACTAGAATGAATAGCAAAGGACATAGAGGACATCCTTGTCTTGTTCCTTTTTGTATCTGGCATGGTTCAGTTAGTGCATCATTCACAATAATATTTGCCACTTGTGGTGTATAGATTGCTTTAATGGCTTGAATAAGATACTCTCCAAAGTCCACAATCTCCAACACCTTGAACATAAAACTCCGATTCAAATTATCAAAAGCTTTTTCTGCATCTAAGAAAATAAGAGATGCTTGGCATTCATTATGATATTGTAAATATTCTATAACATCCAAAACCACCCTTACATTGTCTTTTAGCTGTGTTTTTGGTAAAAATCCACACTGATCATGATGAATAATTTCTTGTAAAATTTGTTTCATTCTTTCTGCCAACACTGATGCAAATATTTTATAATCCGGATACTTGCTGGGTTGGATTTTGTATTTCTTTATGTCATGTTATTAATTTGTAATTTTATATTCATATTTTAACTTCAATTTTATTGTGAACCACCCAGAGTCTCCTGTTGGGGGAGTTGGGCGGTCATATAAAATTTAATAATAAATAAATAAATAAATAAATAAATAAATAAATAAATAATTGTTATTCAACAATTATATCAGTCTATAATGTTTAACTAAGGCCCACTTGACTTCACTCTCTAGGATGTTTGTTGTTAGTAATGCTTCCTTAGGAAGGGCCTTAGGAAGCATTACTAACAACAAAGCTAGCGGAGAAAACAGTATCCTAGCTGACCTATTTAAAATCCTAAAAGATGATGCTGTTAAAGTGCTGCACTCAATATGCCAACAAATTTGGAAAACTCAACAGTGGCCACAGGATTGGAAAAGGTCAGTTTATGTTCCAATTCCAAAGAAAGGCAATGCCAAAGAATGTTCAAACTACCGTACAATTGCACTCATTTCACATGCTAGCAAGGTTATGCTCAAAATCCTACAAGCTAGGGTTCAGCAGTATGTGAACCAAGAACTACCAGAAGTGCAAGCTGGGTTTCGAAGAGGCAGAGGAACTAGAGATCAGATTGCCAACATTCGCTGGATCATGGAAAAAGCAAGAGAGTTCCAGAAAAAGATCTTCTTCTGCTTCATTGAGTACGCTAAAGCCTTTGATTGTGTGGATCACAACAAACTGTGGCAAATTCTTAAAGAGATGGGAATACCAGACCACCTTACCTGTCTCCTGAGTAACCTGTATGCGGGTCAAGAAGCAACAGTTAGAACCTGACATGGAACAACCGATTGGTTCAAAATTGGGAAAGGAGTACGACAAGGCTTTATATTATCACCCTGCTTATTTAACTTATATGCAGAGTACATCATGAGAAATGCCAGGCTGGATGAATCACAAGCCGGAGTTAAGATTGCCGGGAGAAATATCAACAACCTCAGATATGCAGACGATACCACCCTAATGGCAGAAAGTGAAGAGGAACTAAAGAGCCTCTTGATGAGGGTGAAAGAGGAGAGTGCAAAAGCTGGCTTGAAACTCAACATTAAAAAAACCCAGATCATGGCATCTGGTCCCATCACTTCCTGGCAAATAGAAGGGGAAGAAATGGAAGCAGTGACAGATTTTATATTCTTGGGCTCCAAGATCACCGCAGACGGTGACTGCAGCCGTGAAATTAAAAGACGCTTGCTCCTTGGGAGGAAAGCTATGGCAAACCTAGACAGCATATTAAAAAGCAGAGACATCACCTTGCCGACAAAGGTCCGTATAGTTAAATCTATGGTTTTTCCAGTAGTAATGTATGGCTGTGAGAGTTGGACCATAAGGAAGGCTGAGCCCCGAAGAATTGATGCTTTCGAGCTGTGGTGCTGGAGAAGACTCTTGAGAGTCCCTTGGACTGCAAGGAGGTCAAACCAGTCAATCCTAAAGGAAATCAACCCTGACTGCTCATTGGAAGGACAGATGCTGAAGCTGAAGCTCAAATACTTTGGCCACCTAATGCGAAGAGAAGACTCAGTGGAAAAGACCCTGATGCTGGGAAAGACTGAAGGCAAAAGGAGAAGGGGACGGCAGAGGATGAGATGGTTAGATAGCATCACCAATGTAATGAACATGAATTTGAGTAAACTCTGAGAGACAGTGGAGGACAGGAAGGCCTGGCGTGCTATGGTCCATGAGGTCACGAAGAGTTGGACACGACTAAACGACTGAACAACAACAACAACATAATGTTTAACTAGGCAAGGATCTTGTCCTTCCTTTGGTATTTAAGCAATATTAGCCTCTTTCCATGAATCTGACATTAAAGACCCTGTCAAAATAGAGTTCATCGATGCTTTAAAAAGTAACAGAATCTGATCTTCAAAACATCTATAATATAGTGCAGTTAAACCATCAGTTCCAGGTGCTTTCCCCAACTTTACTTTCTTTATAACCTCAACAATTTCAAAGGTTGATATAGGATCATTCAATGTTGATTTCTGTAACTGCGTAAGTTTTGGTAAGCTTTGTTTATTCAGATATTCATCTATCTTTTCCATAGAAATGTCTTGTTTTTTATATAAATTAGAAAAAAAACTATGAAATACTTTTTCAATCTTTTTATTATCTAAAAGTTCCACATCTCCATCCTTTATCTTTAATATCATTTTCTTTTCTCTTTTTTTCCTTAATTTATATGCTAATCATCTTCCTGGTTTGTTGGCAGATTCAAAATATCGTTATTTAGCATATTTCAACTTAATTTAAATTTATTTCACCATCAACATTGAAGCTTGGTGTAATTATTTAAGTTGATATAAAATACTATTATCTGAAGGTTTTTTCTGTAACTCCATTTCTTTCAATTTAATCTGATTCAAAACCTTCTGTAGCTTTGTTGTTTCTTTTAAGAGTAGAATTATGATAAATAAAATGTCCCCTCATAACAGCTTTACTGGCATCCCATAGAGTATTCAGATCTGTTCCATTATCCAAGTTAATTTCAAAGACATCTTTTAATTTCTGTTTGCAATCATTCACAACCTCATATTTTTGTAAAATAGATTCATTCAGTCTCGACCTGTATGTCCTAAAAATTCTTTTTATTATCATCTTAACAGGATTATGATCAGAAAAAGTCTTTGGTAGAATATCGACCTTGGAAATTTTTTTCGCCAAATCCTTTGAAATCCATATATCAATTCTAGAAAAAGAGTTATGTCTCTCCTAATAAAAAGTGTATTCTTTTGCCAAACCATTTTTTTATCTCCATGAGTCCACCAAGAATAAGTTATCAATCAAATCAAAACAAGATTTTGGTAATCTACCTTGTTTTATTTTTATTTGTTTTTGTTAGGGCGAGCAGATGGAGTGGCCTGCTTCTCTCCTAGGCACCAGCGATCCAAGTACTATGCAGTAAATAGACTCCAAACAGAAGTTATATCAAATATCCTATTTACTTATATACATACGTATTTACAGATCACTTCCACACAGGTAACAAATGATAAACCAACGATACAGCATACAGAGGTAGAATGAGAAATGAGAAGAACGAGATAGAGAATCTCTCTGTTTATATATATAAACTGACCAATCACAGTATAGGTCACTCTCATTATCCACCACACCCAACTTAACTCTTAGCACCTGTTGTATGTGTCATACACTGCCACATCATCCCTACAACAATGGCTGCTAATTGGGTGACTCTGCAGAATATTTCCCCTTTCACCTAAATATCAAGCCTCTCCGTATAATTTATATCTAGCTGTAAATTCCTGGGTATATCAAACCCCAACACCCCTTCAATTTACAATAGATAGTACATTCACATATACAGAATAGAAGACATACACATTTGAGATATACACATCCTATGTCTATCTATGCTTAGAGGCTTTGTCATCACATCTGCTACATTACATTCAGATGGACAATATTGTAAATCTATCAGAGACTCTTTGACAGCATTCCTTACATTATGATACTTGATATCAACATGCTTGCTCCTTGCTCTGACCTTATCACTCTTTGCAATCTGTATACATGCCTCACTAACCATCGTATACACATATAGGACCCTCAATTGTTATATTTACATCCATTAACAATTGCCTATACCAAATCAATTCTGAACATAGGTCAGATAATGCAGCGTACTCCGCCTCTGCAGTTGATACGGCGACTGAACTTTGTTTACGAGACCTCCACCCAACTAAGGTGTTACCAAACATTATCAATCCTGTCATTGATTTCCTATCATGTACATCATTACCCCAATCACTATCTACATAACATTTTAATTCCAATGGCTTACACAGTTTTATCAATAAACATTTATCAATAGTCCCCTTGAGATACCTAAACACACGTTTGATACCTTGCCAATGTCTCTGGGTAGGTTTGTTACATATCTACGCAGTCCATTTACTGCGTTTCCGATATCATGACGAGACCATTGTGCTATATACAATAAACTTCCAATTATTGAATGATAGTGTTCCTGATCACATGAAGTTTGGTCATCATCTCCAGTCTGTTTTAACAAA
This sequence comes from Charina bottae, assembly GCA_023362775.1. Taxonomy (NCBI): domain Eukaryota; kingdom Metazoa; phylum Chordata; class Lepidosauria; order Squamata; family Charinaidae; genus Charina; species Charina bottae. Next base: position 28,302,879 of record JALMGJ010000002.1, on the reverse strand, counting down.
ATCTGTTGTCATCGGGGTTGGAACTTCCTTGCAATGTTCCATATTGTTCTCTCTTAGCAGTTGTTCAATTTTCTTCCACTGCTCTAGAACATAACCCCCATCAACCTTCTGAATACCTACACCTAGGTAATTCCTAATCACTCCCAGATCTTTGACATCAAAAAGTTGTTTCAGATGTTCAGTAAATTCAATTACCCTGCTTTGATCTTTTGCTATAAAACACAAATCGTCTACAAAAATCAAAAGCAAAATCTGTTCATAATTTTCACATTGCTTTACATACAGACATGGGTCAGCTACACTACACTTGAATCCCATTCTTTGCAATTCCTTATCTAACTTTAGATTGCAGCAACGTGCTGACTGCTTGAGTCCATACAATGCTTTATGCAACTTGTATACTCTTCCTGCAATATTTGATTCATAACGTGGGGCTTCAGCCATATAGATTTCTTCTTTCAAATCAGCATGCAGATATGCTGTTGTGATATCATAATGCTGTACTACACAATTCCCAGCTGCTGCCAGTGCTAAGGCAAACCTAAATGTCTCCCCTCTTAGCGTTGGTGCAAAAACCTCATCATAAGTCTGATTTTTAATCTGGGAAAATCCTTGTGCTACCAACCTAGCCTAATACTGAATATCACCATTCACTAAGGTTTTCTTCTTATAAACCCACCTACAACCTACTGCCCTATGCCCCTCAGGCAGCCTAGTAGATTTAAAAACCTTATGAGAATTAATGGCTTTCATTTCCACATCCATAGCAGTTTTCCATCTACTCTGCTCGTGTTGTGGCAACTCCAAAACTTCCTTGTAACTACGAGGTTCATTATTGATAAAACACACTTTTACATCACCTGGTGTATAACGTTGAGGTGGTATGCCCTTGTTAACTCTCTCAGATCTGCGCAAAACTGTAGCATCCTGCATCATTGGCACACTAGGAGTTAATTCCTCTTCCTTCTTAATCACATCAGTGGACTCTCTCCGCTCTGAGAACTCCAAACTTCTCTGACTAGGAAGAAAAACTGCACTACTCCCATGTAATCTCTGCCAATTGCTGTGCTCACTAAAACTTGCTGATCTAGAGATAACAACTTTCCTGCCATCAGTGAACCTATATCCCTTGGTCCCTGGCTCATACCCCACAAACGTCATCTTCTGTGCTTTTGCCTGCCCTTTCCTGCATACTTCCTTATGCACGTGAACATAGGCAGTGCACCCAAACACTTTCAAATGAGCTAATGATGGCTTCTTGCCATATAACATATAATATGGAGTTTGATTTACAGACACACTCCATAACCTGTTAATTAAATAATTAGCAGTTAATATAGCCTCTCCCCAGTATCCTCTAGATAACCCTGAGTCAGCTATAAGTGAATCTTCACTGTCTGTAATGCCAAATTCCTACGTTCAGCCATGCCATTCTCAGCTGAACTATGCGGATTGGTTCTCCTATGCACAATGCCCCTTCTACCGAGCCATTGCTGAAAACTACCACTCAGAAACTCAGTACCCTTGTCAGTTTGTAAACTACACACCTTTGTGCTATACCTACATTCCACAAACTGCACCCAGTTTCTAAACTTATCAAATGTTTAACTTTTAGCTTTCAATAGGTAACAGAACCCAAATCTGGGGAAATCATCTACAATGACTAAAACATATTTAGCACCCCCTATTGTAGCTGGTAATGGACCAATTAAGTCATCATGAACTAATTCAAAACATTTATGTGACTTCCTATCACTAAATTTGCTTACAGGATATACTTTTGACTTTGTAACCTTACAAGCTGTGCAATCCAAGTACACTTGGCACTGTTTCAAATTCATTCCAGAACTTGCTTCAGACATCTTTTCGATCACTTTGAAACTCGGATGCCCCAGCCTTCTATGCTATAGATGCTCACATGAATCATGTGTTGGCTTATTAATTGTGGCTACATCATGGCTTCTTCTTGTCCTGGTTTGTACCATTTCATAAAGATTGTTCTGTAAAACACCTTTACCACAAACATTATTATCCTTCCTGACGATACATTCATTATTTCCAAACTGTACAGTATAACCCTGTGTATCCAATTGTGAAACACTTATAATATTGTACTCCATTTCTGGTACACATAACATTGATAATTCAACATTTAATCCTGGTACATACACAAATCCCTTACCAGTCACAGATGCAATGCTTCCATTTGCCAGGCTAACATGGTCACAGTCAGCCTGCATAAAACTCTTAAACATCTGTCTGTTGTTTGCTACGTGCTCACCAGTGCCGCTGTCAAACAGCCATGGCCCCTTTAAATCTTTTACACTTGAAGTAATTAGAGACAGCTGTGCAGCGTCTCCCGGCTTGGAGATTCCCGGCTTGGCTTTAGGCTTCTGTTTTCTGTCACAATCTCTTAACAAATGCCTTCCCGAACCCCAGCGAAAACATTTACGCTTTACACATAAAATATTGTCAGACTTATTAGAATAACATTCCTTAACAGAAATACTGTTTTGCTTAGACCTAATTACATTAGAACCTAGCCTCCTCTGCTCTTCTTCCAATAATCTGCCAGACAAATAATTTATGGTCAAATCCCTTTCAGATAAAGACCCGAATCTTGTAGCTAAATTATCCCATGCTTCATTTAGAGAACTGAGAATTACATACACTTTACTTGCTTCTGTAAACGGCATATCTCTCTGAGCCAACTCCTGAAACAAGTTTGTCATATAATGCAGGTGATCCCGAATATTATCAGTTACCCCTAATCTGGCATGATAAAGTTTTCTTCTTAGCATAACCTTGCATAATGGCGTGCTTCTTAGATAAACATTCCTTAAAGCTTCACAACACGCACTGGCTAACATTAAATGTCTAACATAACATAGCTGGCTATCCTCCAGACATAAAATTATGCTTGCCAATGCTCTATCGTGTAATAGAGCAACTGCTTCTCCATCCAACTCAGTTGGTGGGTCAACAATAATCTTCCAAAGACCCTCATGTCGAAGATACATTTCCATTTTGTATGCCTATGATGAATAATTAGTGTCATTCAGTCTTTCCAGAGAAAAACCTCACCCAACTGCCGGCAACATCTTGGCTTCGCTCATCTGTCCTCAGCCCCTTCTGGGCAGACACCGATGATTAAAGACACAGACCTTATCCGAATGTCCTCCAGCTGCGAAACAAGCGTAGGAGAAAACAAACACACACGCAGGAACAGAACCTGTTAAAGCTCCAAATCACTCCAAATAGCCACACGACTCCCAGATAGACTTCCAAACTCACTCGCTGGATCGTCACCTTGTTGTGGTGAGTGGGCTTGTGTGTTCCCAATGAACCCTGTGAGTGAAGCCGTCGGGAGTCATGTACTCCTGGCAGGGTCACCCATGGCAGTAAGGTCCAGGGGGAGGAACCAGACAAAGAACGATCCAAGAAAGTCCTCAACGGCAGAACAGGCGGAAGATAACAAGGTGTATTGTTACAACGGCTGCGAAGGCGGATGAAGGCTGCAGCAGACAAAAGGTCACCAATCGTCATGGTATCCATGCCATTGGATTAGAGCCTTTTTCTGTGAAGGTTGTGTGCTGATCGTTGTGCACCGATCTCCACACATAAAACAAATTCACGCACAGGCGTCTTCCAACCACACCAAACCCAAAACAACCAAAAGTCCCATGGCGACTGGCGAATGGCAACGGGGGCAGGACTGTGAAATCCGGAAGCTTCTAGTCATGGACCAGCACATGGGCGGTGGATACGGATTCAGTCGCCCTGACTCAAGGATCGAGGCAGTTGAGTAGTTCGGCAGCTGTATCCACGACTGAGCAGCCCTATTTAGGATCCACTCTGCTCACCCCATATGGGGAGGGGGCTAGAAAAGGTGCCCTAAACATAGTCTGCCTCACTTTCTCCCTGACTGGATTACCGCGACCAGTGGGGTCACCATCTAGCGGTCGTAAAAAACACATGAATTTTGGAACATGGAATATACAGACACTGCAAGACAATATGGATAGTGAACGACCTGAACGTAGGACTGCCATTATTGCAAGGGAGCTGAGACGTTTTAATATTGATATAGCAGCACTCCAAGAAACTCGAAGAGCAGGAGAAGGACAATTGAAGGAAGAAAAAGGAGGTTATACCTTCTTTTGGAAAGGACTGCCTGAACAAGAATGACGAATACATGGGGTAGGCTTTGCTATCAATACGACCTTGTGAAGCTCTTGTCATAAGTTCCCACTGGGATTAACGAACGACTCTCAACTCTGCGAATAAAACTCGCCAAAAACCAACAGGCAACTATCCTAAGTGCTTACGCACCAACACTAGATGCAGATGAGGATATCAAGGAAAAATTTTATACCCAGCTGGACACCATCTTATCAGAGATACCAAAGGAGGATAAAATTATCCTCCTGGGCGATTTCAATGCAAGAGTTGGGCGTGATTTTGATTTGTGGCCAGGGATCATTGGGAAAGAAGGAGTTGACAACAGCAACACGAATGGAATCTTACTTCTGACTAAATGTGCAGAGCATAACCTTGTCATTACTAACACACTCTTTCGCCAGAAAAATAAATTTAAAACATCATGGAAGCACCCACGGTCGAAGCACTGGCATCTTTTAGATTATGTAATTGTCCGTGCTAGAGATCGCCGTGATGTACTTCTCACCAGAGCCATGACGAGTGCCGATGACTGCTGGACAGACCATCGATTAATTTGATCCACGATGGCCATAAAGATTGTCCCTCATCGTAGGCTCCAAGGAAGAAAACCAAGGCGTAAAATGAATACACTGGCCCTTCAAGATCCTATTAAACGAGCTTGCTTTCAATCAACTCTCAAGGAACATCTGCCTATGGAACTTCCTGAAAATGTTGAGGAACACTGGACTAAATTGAAGACTTCTATTTTTTCAGCCTGTGAACAAACTATCGGATACCAGACTAAGAGACATCAGGACTGGTTTGATGAGAACGATAGTGAGATTGAACATACTATTGACAAAAAAAGGAAAGCCTTCCAGATATGGCAAAAAGATATTAACTGTGCCGTTAAGAAAAAAATCTACGCCAGTGCAAAGGCAGAAGTCCAAAGAAGAACTAGAGAACTTAAGAACATATGGTGGATAAAAAAAGCCCAAGAAACCCAACATTTTGCAGATGCTCATGATGCACGGGGCTTTTTTAATGCCATAAAGGCCATCTATGGACCAACAAACCATGGTACAAATCCCTTACGCTCAGTAGATGGTGCTAAACTTCTAAAGGACAAAGAGTCTATTGCACTGCGCTGGAAAGAGCATTACTACAATCTCCTTAATCGTCACTCTACTGTGGCTGATGAAGTCTTCTTGCAAATCCCACAAAAACAAATAAGAAATGAGCTTGCAGTACCCCCTAGTTTGGAGGAAGTCAGCAAAGCCACTAAACAAATGAAAAATAACAAAGCTAGTGGACCTGATGGGATTCCTGCTGAAGTCTTTAAAGAAGGCGGGCCTGAACTTACACAACAACTTCATAAGCTCATCAAAAAAATCTGGATGAGGGAGGAGATTCCAGCAGACTTTAGGGATGCCATAATTATCACTCTCTTTAAAACTGGTGATAGAATTGACTGTGGAAACTATCGAGGCATCTCCCTTCTAGCCACAGCAGGCAAAATCCTGGCAAAGATCATTGCAAACCATCTCCTATCTGTATCAGAAGACATCCTCCCTGAAACGCAAAATGGCTTCCGCCCTTCTAGGGGAACAGTGGATATGATCTTCACTGCACGACAGCTTCAAGAAAAATGCAAGGAGCAAAACCGCCCTCTGTACATGGCGTTTATTGATCTGACTAAAGCTTTTGATACTGTAAATCGTACTGCTCTCTGGACCATCCTTCTGAAAATCGGATGCCCTGATAAATTTGTGAACATCTTGCGGTTACTCCATGATGACATGATGGCAACAATCCTGAATAACAGTGGCTCTCAAAGCGATCCATTTAAAGTGGAATCCGGCGTTAAACAGGGATGTGTTATTGCTCCAACCTTATTCGCTATCTTCATCGCTATGATTATGCACCTTGTTGAAGAGAAACTTCCTACTGGTGTAGAAATTATATATCGAACAGATGGAAAGCTTTTTAATCTTAGTAGGCTGAAAGCAAAAAATAAGGTAATTGCAACTTCTGTTATAGAACTTCAATATGCTGATGATAACGTAGTCTGTGCACACTCCGAGGAAGATCTATCCTAAACATCTTTGCAGAAGCATATGAAAAACTCGGCCTCTCGATTAACATTAAAAAAACCAAAGTGCTTTACCAGCAAGTTCGAACCAATCCCTCCGCAGCGCCATCAATCCAGCTTAAAGGTGTGTCACTAGAAAATGTCGATCACTTTTCTTATCTCGGCAGCCATCTATCTACAAAAGCCGACATCGACGCTGAAATTCAGCATCGCCTGAGCTCTGCGAGTGTAGCTTTCTCCCGAATGAAGCGTAGAGTGTTTGAGGATCGGGACATTCGCAGGGAGACCAAAATGCTTGTTTACAAAGCCATTGTACTACCAACCCTTCTGTACGCCTGTGAAACATGGACCCTCTACAAACGCCACCTCCAACTTCTTGAAAGATTCCATCAACGCTGCCTCCGAAAAATTCTGCAAATTACATGGGAAGATAGGCGGACTAATGTTAGCGTATTAGAAGAAGCGAAAACCACCAGCATTGAAACAATGATCATCCAACATCAACTTCGCTGGACCGGTCATGTTGTTCGAATGCCTGACCATCGTCTTCCAAAGCAGCTCCTTTACTCCCAACTTAAGAATGGAAAACGGAATATTGGTGGACAGCAAAAGAGATTCAAAGATACTCTCAAAGCTAATTTAAAAAAATGTAATATCAGAATTGAGAACTGGGAAGCCCTAACTCATGAGCGTTTCAATTGGAGGTCAGCCTTTATTAATGGCGCTATGGACTTTGAAGAAGCACGAGTACAGGGCAAAAGGGAGAAAAGAGCTAAAAGGAAGGCACGTCAGGCAAACCCTCATCATGACCGTCTCCCACCCGGAAACCTATGCCCCCACTGTGGGAGGTTGTGCGGATCCAGAATTGGCCTTTACAGCCACTTACGGATCCACCATTAAAATTTTACCTTTGGAAGACAATCTTACTCGGCTACGAGTGATCGCCAATGAGACTTCCAAAGCTTCCAGCTCACAGACTGCACACGATCCCACGATCCACAGCCAGTCCAAAAGCTTCTGTCGTCTCTGGGTTCTCTGTTGCCTCTGGGCTCATAACCTGTTAGGGCGAGCGGATGGAGCGGCCTGCTTCTCTCCTAGGCACCAGCGATCCAAGTACTATGCAGTAAATAGACTCCAAACAGAAGTTATATCAAATATCCTATTTACTTATATACATACGTATTTACAGATCACTTCCACACAGGTAACAAATGATAAAACAATGATACAGCATACAGAGGTAGAAAGAGAAATGAGAAGAACGAGATACAGAATCTCTCTGTTTATATATATAAACTGACCAATCACAGTATAGGTCATTAATCTGATCAGCTGTGCGCCGGGAAGCCCCGCAGCGTGCGCGCGCAATTTTTGCCTCCCTGCTGGAACCGAGGGCATTTTCGGGGTCCCCAGAGCCTGCACTTTCGAAGGGGCAGAAACAGCGGTGGGCCATCAGTGCTTCCGGGTTCCAGGACGCTTCTGCTGCCGCTGCCCCTTTGGAAGAGCAGGCTCTGGGGACCCCGAAAATGCCCTCGGTTCCAGCAGGGAGGAAAAAATTGCACACGCACGCTGCAGGGCTTCCCGGCGCACAGCTGATCAGCGCGGAGAATTTCCACCCCGTCCCCCCACCGCACTGATCAGCTGTGCGCCAGGAAGTCCGGCAGCGTGCGCGCGTGTGGGGCGAGGCTTTTCACCTCCCTGCCGGAACCGAGGGCATTTTCGGGGTCCCCGGAGCCTGCCCTTTCGAAGGGGCAGCCGTTGCCGCCGCGGCAACAACCTGGAAGCACCGCCGCCGGTGCTTCCAGGTTTTTGTGGGCTGGCCGTTGGTGTGTCGCCAACGGCAAAAGTTTGGAAAGCCCTGCTACAAACTAACAAAATATATCACATAATAATACAGCATTCACTCTGCTATTACTGTGTTAATACATTTGTTACCATTATGGGGTAAACCATAAACATTATAAGTTATACAATAAGAAATTATAACATAAAAGTAAAATTGTATATCCCCTGACAAATTATCAATTAAAATATTTCAATTTAAAAATATACATTTAAAATAGGGAATTATTTTTTCATCTGGATTTGTCTTATTTTCATTGTAGCAACACAAAATTTGGCAACTGTACACGTAATATAAGGTTTTAAATCCTGAAGCAGATAATTCACGTAAAAATTATCTGGATACCCAGGGAGTTTTTCTATTAGGGGCGCAATGTAAATTGACCTGATATCCCTATAACATTTACAGTGTAGCAGTACATGTAAAATAGTTTCTACTTCCATTTCACCACATGGGCAGATGCGCTCAGTTATGGGGACTTTGTTGTATCTGCCTTGGAGTAGTGCAGATGGGAGAATATTGAATCTGGCTTTAAAAAATGCAATTCTCAACAGGGAACGTTTGATTTAGGAGATATCTTGCTGGTTCCCATACGCCCCTGTTTATCCAAATTCTATTATGTTGTGGGAGCCTACTAAGTTCATTCTGGAACTCCATGTCCTTTATTCTTTGGATGACTATTTGTTTGGCTTGATCATAGCCTAATGATATTAAGAAAAGAGGAGAGAGTACATATGAAGCCAGCTTGTATTCTACCGCTTGCTTCCAGGGTGAAGAGAAATTATCTACTAGGACTAAAGGAGTTAAACCAACTGGAAAAAATGGATTTTTAGCCAATAATTTATCATCAGCTTCTAGGCCCTCACTTGAATTGATGGCATTCCTGTCTCGAGCCTTAACTGGGCATTTGCTGTACCGTTGTGTGCGGCCAAAATTAATCACAGGAATTTTGTTTGGACTGTTTCCTGCGGCACCTTCTTCATATAAATTCCTATCTGTGCCCCATAGAGAATTTGGGCCAATGTTTTGGCTGCAAAAAGTTTTAAAGCCGCAGGTACTAATTGTCCTCCACCAGTATAAAAAAAAGGTTAATGGTGTTCATTGACCTGAGGGCTGATTGGGCTACGTAGTTCTGGTGTGTATTCCAAATACCTTTTGAGTGGAAGACCACCCCAAGGTATTTAAATGCATTGACCTGTTCTAATTTGTGCCCTTCTACTATCCAGGAGTGCTGCCTAGCTCTCTTAGCAAAAACTAAAATTTTTGATTTATCAAAGTTGAGGACCAAGTATCTTAGTGTTGCTGCAATTGCTCTTTTCAGTCCAGTGGGGGTTTGCGAAATTAAGGCAGCATCGTCAGCATATAGGAGGATCGGGATTTTACGCTGTGCTAAATTGGGTGCATGAATATCCAATTATGTAAGAGGTCCACGAATGAATTAATATAGAGATTAAAAAGAGTGGGGGCAAGAATACAGCCTTGTCGCACTCCTCTCTGCACATTTACTATGCCAGAGAGGGTCCCGAGAAGGTTACACCTCACTCTTAAGGAGGAATTGGAATATAATTTCTGCATAAGGAAGAGAAGGCGCCTCTCAATAGTTGCATTTTTTAAATTTTTCCCTTTTGACATTTCTGGATATTGAATCAAAGACTTGTTTAAAATAAAGGAAGGCTACAAAGAGGGATGATTTATTTTTGTACGTGTATTTTTATACTAGATGATGAGTACCAGTATGTGATCTACTGTTGATCTCCCTTCTCTGAAACCTGCCTGTTCGTCTTGGATTATGCCCTCTGACTCAATCCAGTCTTGTAATTTAAGATTTAAATGTTTGGCGTATAGCTTACTAACCACACTCAAAAGGCTAATGGGCCTGCTGAATTACATGGCTCGTTCTTGTTACCCTTTTTGTAAATTGGGACAATTATTGCCAACCCCCAGTCTCTTGGGATATGACCAGTCTGGTCTATAAATGTGAACAGGGATGCTAGTAGTGGTGCCCACCATCTAGAGTTCTTTTTAATCATTTCAGGCATAACACAATCAGCACCTGGAGCCTTGTTGACCTTAAGAGAATCGATCAATCAAGATGCCTCTTGGACTGAAATTGGTGGCCAATTCTGTACTTGCTCCAGAACAATCTGACTCACATTCTCAGTACTGGCTGGGTCAGCATATAACTCTCTAAAAAATTCCTCCCAAGCTTGAGTTGGTACCTGATTAAATGAAGCGGTCAGCGATTTTCCCAGCCCTCTGGTAATAGACCAGAAAAGGGGTGAATCTCTTGTCCTGACTGATTGAATAAGTTTCTGCCAGGACTCCTGCAGTGCTGATTTTTTCTTTTTTTAAAAAAAGAGATTTATACTGAGATTTTAAGTTCTTTAAAAGATTTATTTGGTCCTCTGAGGGGAGGTTTTTACTATTTCTATAAGCCCTATTGTAAGCACTTTTCATCTGAGCACACTCCTGATCAAACCAATTTTTATTTTTCATACCCCAATTTCTAAGGTGTTGTTGTGTTCCTTTATAAAAAAGTGATTTGAGGTTAGCCATTAACATTTCATAACATTCTAAATATGGTCTTTGGGAATTATTATTTAACAAATGTGCACGAATTTCTATAGTTTCTGGAGCTACCATCCAATTGTCAACTACCATTGCATTCTTATCATTCCATTTAATTTGCACCTCAGTGTTATTATTTTCAAGCATTGGGGGAAAGATTATTTCTGCTCTAACATATTTCCAAGGATGTGCCATATTTAATGTTAGGGGATGGTGATCGCGTTCTAATCGTGGATCTATCTCCAGCCACTGTAGGGCTTTTAGAAGATTGCATACCACAATCCAGTAATCAACTATGGAGCTCCTTCCTGACCCCCCAATAAGTATATTCTGCTGGGTGGTCCCCTGCTACAGAGCCATTGAGAATATATAGCACTAGACGAGCAGTCATCTGTCTTGCACATAGGCCTGCCCAGTTAGATTTTAAATCCTTAGATTCTCTTGTATACAAAGTTTCCTCTAAGATATTCTCCTCATAAAAATGCTTAAATTGACAAAATAATGCTTAGACATTTGGTCTCATCTTGCATTCAGGTCCCCACCAATAGTTATTGATGCTGCAGGATATTTATCTAAACAACTAAGGATAAAATTTTCTATACTCTCCCAGATAGTATTAATCTGAGCATAAGTTTTAAAAGGGGGAATATAAATATTAAAAAGCAAAATTTCAGCTTGATTAAATGAAAGCAAAGAGGTCGCTACCCATGGCTTCAGCAGAGGTAATGATACACATTTAATTGTATAGCTGTGCTAACTAAAGTCACAATACCACCCTTAGGCCTCCCTCCTGCCTTGCTTGGGGTAGCCAAAATTGAATTAGCCCAATAATTGTCTACCTCCACCTCTGATGTGGCCCAGGTTTCCTGGAGAAGAAGAATATCAAATCGTGAGAAGTAATCAGAAAAAGTCGAAGGCTTTCACGGCCGGAGTTCAATTGCTGTTGTGGGTCTTCCGGGCTGTGTGGCCGTGTTCTGGAAGTTGTGGTTATATACTATTTCTGTATACTCAAACTAGGACACAAAGTATACAGAAAACCCACCCATACGGACCGATATCTACACAAAAATTCCAATCACCACCCACGACAAAAGAGAGGCATGATCAAAACCTTGGTGGATCGTGCTAATCGAAACTGTGAAACCCAATTTCTCAACAATGAACTTAACCATCTGAATTGGGTCCTACAGGCAAATGGCTATTCCAAGAATGAAATAAAAAGAGCCATCAAACCAAGAAAACAACATCCAACTGAAGAAAAACAGCCCCCCACAAACAAAGTATTCCTGCCCTACATCAAAGGAGTCACTGACCGCATGGGAAAACTGATGGAAAAACACAACTTTCAAACAGTCTTCAGACCCACCAGAAAAATACAACAAATGCTAAAATCAGCAAAAGACAAAAGGGACCCCCGCACCGCTGCAGGAGTATACCGCATACCATGCAGCTGTGGACAAGTATACATCGGAACCACAAAACGAAGCATTCACACCAGGATAAAAGAACATGAAAGACACTGCAGACTACAACAACCAGAAAAATCTTCAGTAGCTGAACATGCTCTCAAGCAAACGGGACACAAAATACTATTTGAAAACACAGAAATACTGGACAACACCAAAAGCCACTACACCAGATTATACAGAGAAGCCATTGAAATTCACAAACACCAGCACAGTTACAATAAAAAAGAAGAAAGTTTAAAAATTAGCAAAACCTGGCTACCAGTCCTGAAAAACACAGCCTGCAAAAGGTCAACGAACTCAGTCCAACCACCAGGACATGGGAATACTTCTCACAATGAACATGCTAATCACGCTCATCAGCCACTCGTTAACATTTCAACACAACAAACCCCCCCCTTAATCTCCTATAATTTAGCTCTATAAATAGAACATTGCCACTCTCCCTGGGCACAGAGATTTTGCTTCTATCTGTGCTCCTGCCCTCTGAAGGTGCTGGCCACAGATGCTGGCGAAATGTTAGGAACCACAACTTCCAGAACACGGCCACACAGCCCGGAAGACCCACAACAGCAATCAGAAAAAGATTGGTCTTTTGATGGTGCAGCCCAGCTGCGATGTTCCAAGTTAAGAGGGAAATTACTTCAGCATTTGAAAACTGTCATATGGCTTGATTTTAATGAGCCAATGATGTAAAATCATTATGATGACCTGGAGAACCAATAATGGGCGGCTGAGCCTCAACCAAAGATTGGCTTGTCTCATGTAGATTCTGAGTCTGTTCCTGGGTATCTTTCTCTGAAGGGACACATTTAACAAAGCGCTGGTCAGCATCTGTCTGTGGTGTAGAGATTGCTGCCTCCTCAATTATTTGCATGGACTGAGCCCCGTTTATTTCATATAAACCGGAACAATTGTTGTTTGGATGTCGCTTATCCTCTAAGACTTTGTCCACCAAGTGTTGAAAATTAGTGTCAGTTGTTGGAGATACCAGATCAATGAGAGGTTATGTGGTTGCAATAATATCCAGTAAGGTTTTCTTAAGATTTTCTATCTTGTATATAATATCGTCTTGTTCCTTCCTGGGCAGAGAGCCAAAGGCACTGATAAGGCCTGCTTCAGCGGAGTCAGCCTCACTATCTATTTGAGAAGGAGGTTGACTCCCACTGCTTTGCTTTTCCAAGGTCTTATGGGGGGGAGGGAAGCTTACTAGCTTCTGTTGCACTTTTGGTGTGGGAATAACATCTAGGTGCAGCAGCATTAAAAAAAGGATTAACTGTTACCTCGCGAAACACTCTGGTGAGAAAAGTTTGAAAAGATGCTAAATATGATCTCATCTCTAATATCATAGCTGGAATAGTAGGCTGTTTGAAAGTTAATAAAATTCGTTTTTGATTTTGCACTGTAGGGAGCCATTCAATAGCATCTAGATCTATCAGTCTATGATGACAGTGCAGGAGTTGCCCTAATGAGCTTTTAATTTCTCTCCTATAGTCCCAACGACCCATTTTGATCTTATTCCGGGAGATACAGAGAGCAACCTGCTGTGTTTGCAGTGTGCATTTTTACACATTTTGCTTACAAAAAAGTTCCTCAGCTGAACCGACAACAGAGTTGGTACATATATTACCTCCTTTTGCCTTATCAAAGGGTTGGGATTTATTAGCACTGTCGTCTTTAGGGCGTTGCTTGCTTTTATCAGTTTGTTTCCCTTTAACGACTTGCTCTTTGATTGAGCATATATCAGGGATGTCTTGCTTTATCATGGCTTCTGCTTTTGATTTAGTAATGGCGGAGAGTCCGGCATCATGTTTAGAAATGAAACTTTCAAAGTCCTTTTTTAGCATGTCCAAATTGTGTTTAATATCAGACAATTGCTCAAACAATGTAATAACGGTTTGGGCTGTGAGAAGGCATTGCTTTGCCATGAATTCTGTTGTGTTTTCCCAAGGGAGTCTCTCCAAGTTCTTTTTTTGTGTCCTGTTTTTAAACTTATTTTTTATTTCCCTTGAGATCATTGGGTGAGCTAGCTAATTGTTCCAGAATTCCAAAAAGAGAGTCCAAGATACTCTCATTTTCATTTAGCTCATCCCTAATAGAGAGAGAAAAAGGTCTAACAGCTGTTGCTTTTCAAGCTCGGTTTGAAAATCCCATTCGAATGATTCAAGGGCTTCTGTAGTGGGAGTAGGAGAAGACTTTGTTTTACTTACAGTTTTCTTTTGTTTGAGAAATTCTTCTATTTTTGGTTGTTTTGGTCGTTTTGCAGACGTTGAAGGAGAAGGAGAGTTTGGGCTATTTCTATAATGATTCTTCCTTTTTCCCATGTTGTTAGATCCACTCTGAAAAGGTTTTGCTGGTAGCTTTTACTCCATGGTCTTCTCTCAGTGGAGAGATATAAATAGAATTTAAAAGGTATACTATAAAAATCAAATTTAAGTACTAGAATATCCTAAAAACTTATTGTAACTAAAATTATCAAAAAAGAAACAAAAATAACTAAAATAAACTATATAGGGGCGCGGTGGCTCAGCGGGTTAAACCGCTGAGCCGTTTGACTGCCGACCACAAGGTTGGCAGTTCGAAACCACGTGGCGAGGTGAGCTCTCGTCACTAGCCCTAGCTCTCTGCCAACCCAGCGATTCGAAAGCTAATATAGCAAGTAGATGAATGGGTACCACTCACGTGGGGCAATTTGCGGCGTCCAGCGGAGGGTCGTCCTCAATCCAAAAAGAAAACCTGGAGAATCCCGGCAGAGACCTGGAGATGACGACGGAGGACGACGGATCCGAAAGAAACAGCTTCCTGGACGTCAGCAGCCAGCGCGGAAGCGAGGCATGCTGGGGCATGCAGTCCGATGCCTGCAGCTGAAGAGCCGGTTCCCTGTCCTCCTCCCTATCGCGCGGTTAAATTCTAGATATGATATATGATGTATAAATTAATATATATATATACTGATGTTGTAAGCCGCCTAGAGCCCTCCAGTAGGGAGGGGATAGGCGGGGTATAAATAGGATAAAATAAATAAATAAAAATAAATATAAAAATAGTAACATTCTTAAAAAGGCTGGAGCTTAAAAGAACATGTGTTACTTGGTTGCTGGTTGGATCTTCCCCACTCAGACAAAAAAAAAAGATGTAAAATATTTAATAAATAAGAATTTAGGCCAAGACTTTGTTTCAACAAACACAAAGAAGATTAATGGACTTGTATTATATATTAAACCTTATCTGAAACCACGTCTGTTATTAAGTGATGAACATGGTAGATATGTAGCAGTTGAAATTGAACTTCATGGAATAAAAACAATTATTGTGGGACTTTATGCACCAAATGAAGACAAGAGCAATTTTTTTACACAACGTTTGAGTTACTTGACAGCTTTTTCATATCAAAGTTGGTGTTTGCTGGGGGACTGGAATGGAGTTCCATCCCCATTGAGTGACAGATCATCTGAAAAACTGTTGGGGTTTGATATACCCAGGAATTTACAGCTAGATATAAATTATATTGAGAGGCTTGATATTTAGGTGAAAGGGGAAATATTCTGCAGAGTCACCCAATTAGCAGCCATTGTTGTAGGGATGATGTGGCAGTGTATGACACATACAACAGGTGCTAAGAGTTAAGTTGGGTGTGGTGGATAATGAGAGTGACCTATACTGTGATTGGTCAGTTTATATATATAAACAGAGAGATTCTGTATCTCGTTCTTCTCATTTCTCATTCTACCTCTGTATGCTCTATCGTTGTTTTATCATTCCAGCAGGGAGGCAAAAATCACGCGTGCAGGCTCCCGGGCTTCCCGACGCACAGCTGATTGGCGCGGAGAATTTCCACCCCGGGTGGCCTGGTAGCGCGCGCGCATGCGATTTTCGCCTCCCTGCCGGAACCGAGGACATTTTCATCAGCGCTTCCGGCTTGTCATGCGACACACTTGGGTGCCCCCGATGACACAGTATTGTGTCACGACACACAGTTTGGAAAGCCCTGGTTTGTAGTTTATCATGGTATATTCTGATTGTACTTTGTCTCTTTTTCTTTAAAATTTTGCTGGTCATTGACCGAAATGAAATAAACTTAACTTAACTTGGGAGAAGGTGGTCCCTGGATAGCTTGCCACAGACAATAAGCATGAACTCTCCTTCTTCCATGGGAGAGGGCAGGTCGCTGCCCAGACCTGATTTCAGAAGACCCTCAGTGTAGATAGTAAGGAAGTTGACCTTGACAGAGATACGCAGAATCTATTGCTTGGGCAAAAGGGGTGACATACTGTATTTTTTAAGTCCAGAACATCCAGGTAACATTTCGAAGTAGCTCCCTAATTCACTTAACTATAAGGAGGAGGAGGAGGAACAACAATATCAGATTGAAAGAATTGTTATTATAGTCAGTCTCAATAAAAGTAGTTTTAACTGACCTGTGGAGTAGATTTCATGGTCTGCTCTTCCAGTGGGGCTGACACTTGGGGACTCCTGATACACATGCCCCATGGCATCACATTCCTTCAACTTTCTTCTACTTGCTGGAACAATCAAGTAGGGTAAGTTAATATAGGAGCCCAAATAGCATATCTTACCACTGTCTAATACGCAAGGCAACAAGGCAACAACTACGCCCAAAAAACAATTAAGTTATTAAAGGCAAAGTTCTAGACTTGTGCCCACCTGATGCCTCTGGTAGAAAAAGCGGAATGATCCATATCACTTCCTCATCATTACTCACAGTCCATTTGTCCTTCATGCATATGTTTTTTCACCCTCCACCTCAGGCCTTAAAAAAGTACATTGGGAAAGTATTTTCCAATATCTTCTCCACCTCTCCCAATATCCTCTCTCACCCCATCACTTTAAAATACATCTTTTATTTACTGTAGTAGTAATTGATTACAGTTGCATTTTTCATGATCCTGCAGCTGCAGAAATTGATACATACTAGCAACTGTTTTTCAGATGCACCCCATTGCAGCAAGTGTCCAGATGACCAGTATTCCAATGAAAAGCGAGATCAGTGTGTCCCCAAAGTTATAACCTTTTTTTTCGTATCAAGAAAGATTGGGTCTCATCCTGGCTCTCTTTGCACTTACTTTGTCTCTAACCACAGGCTTTGTTCTGGGAATCTTCATTAGATACCGAGAAACTCCCATAGTGAAAGCCAACAACCGGGACCTCACCTACATTCTCCTGGTCTCCCTCCTGCTTTCTTTCTTGACCTCCCTTCTCTTCATTGGTCATCCAAAGAAAGTTACCTGCTTTCTTCGACAAAGCACTTTCAGTGTTGTTTTCTCTGTTGCTGTGTCTTCCTTACTGGCCAAGACTGTCATGGTGGTGGTGGCGTTCCTGGCCACAAAGCCAGGCAGCAGGATGAGGAAATGGCTGGGGAAGAGTCTGGCCAACTCCATTGCCTTATACTCCTCTGGTATTCAAGTGGGCATCTGTATCATCTGGCTAGGAATCTTTCCCCCATTCCCAGATTCCGACCTGCATTCCCAACCACGACACATCCTGCTGCAATGTAATGAAGTCTCAGTCACCATGTTCTACACTGCACTTGTCTACATGGGTTTTCTGGCTGCTATCTGCTTCTTATTTATTTATTTTTATTTATTTATGATTCAATTTGTATTTACCGCTCCATCTCCCTGCAAGGGAGCTCTGGGCGGTTCTTCATGTCTTTCCTAGCCCAGAAGCTGCCAGGAAGCTTCAACGAAGCCAAGTGGAACACCTTCAGCATGTTGGTTTTTTGCAGCGTTTGGGTCTCCTTTGTCCCCACTTACCTGAGCACCAAAGGGAAATTCATGGTGGCTGTGCAGATCTTCTCCATCCTGGCCTCCAGCCTGGGCTTACTGGGATGCATATTTATCTCCAAATGCTACAGCATTATCCTGAGACCTGACATGAACACCAAGGAGCATCTAATGTTGAAAAACAGTGAAGGGTAATGATTTTAGAACCCCTTTTTGTACAGCTTCCTGGTATTAAAGAATAACATGCTATGGAAGTAATCACCTTTTTAGGTGTTCTAAACAATCTTTTTCCGTCCATGTGATTTCTGAATTAGAATCGCTAAGTACATGGAGTCCTCATTTAATGACCACCCATTCAGCGCCTGTTCAAAATTACAATGGTGCCAAACTAGTGGTACTTATGACTGGTCCTCAAATTTACAGTGTCCCAGCACCCCGACGGTCACATGGTCTTTATATGGGTGTTGGCAACGGGTTTCCTGCTTCCCCACTGACTTCTTTGTGGGAAGGTGGCAGGAAGTTGCAAGTCACATTCACATGAGATGCTCACTTAATGACCTTTAATTGTCAATTAATGATGGCAACAAAGACTGTTAGGATTGCCATCACTAAGTGATGTGATCATGTGATGTCACACTTTACAACCACGTCACTTAGCAATGGAAATCCTGGACTTTCACTTCCGGGTGTCGGGCTGAGCGGAGTGGCGAAATGAGGCTCAGAGCTTCGTTTCCATTACTTCCTAATAGCGGCGATTAAAAAGAAGAAAATCGCTGAAAAATCACCCTCGGAGTGGGTGAGCAGAAATTTGCCACAAGGGCTGCCGGATTTGCCGCTCTCTGCAGACCCCCGTATTTCCACCACGGGGGAAGGCAGATTGAAGTGGCAAAAGGTGGCTGAGACCGTGAAAAAGTTCTCTGGAAGCCGCGAAGCTGAATAAGTTAAGAAGCTCCCCACTTGACCTTTTAGATGCACTTTTTAGTTTTCTTTTAAACTTTAATTGCCTTATTAAGCTCTAAGATTTATCTCTGGACTTGTTAAATATTTGCTAGTAGTGGTTTTTTCTTTCCTGTCAAAGACTGTCAAAAGTTGGGAAGGAAAAGTTAATTGACTTTGCCATGAAGGAAAGTGATTTGCCTATTATTTTTACTTTTACTTGGATTTAAAGTTTCTACTTTTTGGTTATTATATACATTTTTATTATGGAAACATTTTATTTGGACTTTGTTTTTATATGGAATAATTAATATTCTGCCTTATATATATTTTTGGTGAATATTGCTGGGGGGAAAAAATTCTCTTTTTCTTTTACAAGCCCTGTTTTAAAATTTTATATTCTGTTTGGACTTAGTATATAGAATTGGACTTTTTAATAGGTAATTTGGGAGAAGAAGTGATTTGGATTATGGTTGCTTTCTTTTTTCTTTTTATATATTGCAAATAATTCTACTATAACTTTCTAATATAACTTTTTTTTACTTCAGTTACTTTTGGCTGGATTGGGCGTGAGAAACCTTGGAACTGTTTACTTTATCTAGGATTGTTTGGACTATAGTGGGGGGAAAAAAGAAAAAAGCTGCCATCTGTTGCTTTACTTTTTGCTTTGAGATTATATAGACTTATTTACCTTATTTATCTAATGGATCACAAATGAACTCTGAAGACAATTATTCTTAAAGGATTGTTTTTACTTTTTGGGAATTTTCTTTTTAAAAAGTCCCTTTTTGGCTGTAGCTATTGCCTTTTTTATTTTTGCTTTTTTTATTTTTAGTCTCTTTCTCCCCCCTCCCTTTATTTTCCCCCTTCTCCTCTCTCTCTCTTTTTTTTTTTACAGGAAAACTATCTACACCATGGCGTTGATGGTATTGAAGAGGAGAGATAGAGATAAGGAAAAAGAGGCTGGGAGAGCATCTACTGAACCTGCGACATCTGCTCCAACAACGGAAACTGCACTATAGGAAACAAAAAAAATCATTGAAGCAATTGCAGCATTAAACAAGAGAGTGGAAGACTCATCAGCCAATTTGGGCAAGCAAAATAAACAGATGGAAGAACAAATTGCATCCTTAGATAAGAAGATAAACAAAAAGATGGAAGATATGAAAAAGGAAATCACACAGGAGATAAAGCATGAGTTTAAAAGAGAAATACAAACTGTTATGGAAGTTGTGAACTCTCTGTCAGGAGAACTTAAAGATACACAAGGTCAGATGCAAAAATTAGAGATTAAATCAGAATATGTTACCAAAGAAATTGAACACAATTTAGACATCACAGCATTAGTGGAAATGAGAGAGGAGGAACATATTTTGAGACTGAGAGCAGTTCCTGAGCAAGCAAATGAAGATGTAAGAGAAAGGATTATAACTGAATTGGCTAAATTTTTAGAGATAAAAGAACAAGATCTTGATTTGGAAATAGATAAAATCTTTAGAGTGAACTCACGATATGCAAGAGAAAATAAAGTACCTAGAGATATATTAATATATTTTGTGAGAAAAGTGGTAAAAGAACAAGTTTTGAAGAAACATTACAATAATAGATTAAATATAGAAGGGAGAGAAATAATTATATTAGAAGAAATACCTTTGAGAATATTAAGGAAAAGAAAAGATTACTCCTTCCTTACAGACAAATTAAAACAACATAATATTGCATTTAGATGGGAGAAATTAGAAGGTGTATCTTTTATGTTCAAAGGGTAGAAGTTCAGAATAACTTCCATTTTAAAAGCAAAAGCATTTTTAGAAAAATACAAGACAGAAATGGGTGTGCCAACTAAAGACTTGGAAGAGGGAGGAGCAACATCTAAAGACAAGAAGAAGAAAGAAGATTTATCTGAGATGGTAGCCGCAGGACTGTACTTAAAAAAGGGATTTTAACCACCAAAACAATTATGGATTATAAATATTTGACATGGAATATAAATGGAAACAACGCCTCACAGAAAAGAAGGAAGATCTTTCATTTTTTGAAAAAACTGAAATTGGATATAATTTGCTTACAAGAAACTCATATTTGTAAAAAAGACACTAAATACCTGATTCAAAAACAATTTGGAGAATTTATTTCAGCTGGAAATAAAAAAACGAAGGGGGTTGTTTTGTATATACAACAAAAGTTAAATCCAAAATTGATATTAACGGATGATGAAGGATGTTATGTTGCAGTTGAAATAAACATACAAGGAACTAAAACATTGGTTGTTGGTCTTTATGCACTGAATTTGGATAAAGGAGTATTTTATAAAAACTTGATGGACAAACTTTTGGACCAAACCTATGAAAATTGGTGTTTTATGGGTGATTGGAATGGATTAATCTACCCTAAGATGGATAAACAATCACAAAAAGAAGTGAAGAGTACACAGGGAAAATTGCCACAAACATTTTTTGACTTAAAAGAGATGTTGGATTTACAAGATATATGGAGACTTATGAATGGGAATTCTAGAGAATATACCTACTACTCAGAAAGATTTAAATCACATTCTAGAATAGATATTATTTTGATATCTAAAAGCCTAATGATGGATATTTGTAACGTTGAAATATTACCTAAGACTCTTTCAGATCATAATCCAGTAATGTTGACTGTTAAAGGAAAAAGGAATGTATTTAGATGGAGATTAACTGCGTCAATATTTCGGAAAAATTATATAGTTGAGTCATGCAAAAAAAAGTTAAGGGAATATTTCCAATTGAATTCAAACAAAGGCACCAATACTCAGATTGTATGGGATTCCAGTAAAGCATATATGAGGGGTTACTTTATTCAATATAATGCTCAAATGAGGAGAAAGAAACAAGAGAGAATTCAACTGATTTTATATGAAATAAAAAATAAAGAGATATGTTTAAGAGATAAGCCAATGGATATTTTACTTACTCAAATTAATTTTTTACAAAAACAGATATCGATGATATTGACAGAAGAGATAGAGACTCAAATGAAATTTACAAAGCAAAAATATTTTGAACATGCTAATAAATCAGGTAGATGGTTGGCTTATAAATTACGGAAACAAAGACAAAAAAAATTAATTTCCAATGTTGGAAATGTAAAAAAAAAAGAGGGGTCATTTTACCATATGTGGTGGACATGTGAGATTGCAAAGAAGTTTTGGACTCAAATACACTCATTGATGCAAAATATTCTACAAATTCGAGTTCCATTTAAACCTGAACTATTTCTATTGGGAATATTAGAAGAACAAATAGGAAAGAAATTTATAAGAATTATGCAATATATGGTTACAGCAGCAAGACTTGTATATGCACAAAATTGGAAAAATCAGATTATACCTACGATACAGGACTGGCTGTTAAAGGTAATGGACATGGCAGAAAATGATAAATTGACATGTTTATTAAAAGAAAACACAAATTATTACTTTCTTAAAGAATGGAAACCATTAACGGACTATTTGCAAAATGCAGGAGGGGCAAAGCTTATATGGGGTTTTGAAGATTAAAACATATATAAATTGATATATTAGACAGGAAATGTTTTACAATGTTATATATAGTACTAGCATGAAAGAGATTAATTTTTAAATTACTAAGACCAGAGATAAATCGGAAGTGGACTAATTTCTATGTTTCATCTTTCTCTTTTTCTATTTACTTTGCTACACTTTTTCTTTTCTTTCTTTGATTTGTATTTCTATTTCTTTTTCCTTTTCAATCTTTTATCTATGTATACTTAAAATTCAATAAAATATATTTAAAAAAAAGCAATGGAAATCCTGGTCCAATTTATCATCATAAATCGAGGACTGCCTGTAATGAAACTGAAGAAATCATCTTCAGAATAAATCTTCTTTGAAATAATTACATAAAAATCACAAGGCTAACATATAAGTTTTTTGAAACCAGTGCAGATAAACTGTCACTAGGAAATTTTTGTGATCTAGTTTTTAGATGAGATGAACTTTGGCTGCTCATTTTCTCAGTGTCTCAATGTGAACAGGGCTTTCTTTCTTCTACCTTGATGTCCGTATTTTATTTGGTGGCCCTTGCTCTTCCTTTGAATTTTATTCTTGAAAATATTGGCAGCACTTGATGTTGGGTTCTGGGCACAACCAATCAGCTATTGAAGACAGAGAAGCCAAAAGACTCTTGAGGATCTGGCACCACCTTCTGGCTGGATGTTAGTGGTGCCAGCATGTCCAGCAGAGGCCTTTTCCTTGCGTTCACGATGCCCACCTTGGCAGAGATGATAAGTGACAATTTGGTAATGTCTGACTCAGTGTTTCAGAGTTTCTGATCACCTGAGCTTTGTGACTGAGTAGCAGAGGAAGTTGATTGGTTGATGTGGTGGAGAAATAGCTTAGGTCTGTGGGCTTCTACAAACCTCCTCACATGGAACAGAGGCCAGCTAGTAAGTGGGTATATGTCAGTCTCCCTCCACTTTAGCTCTGCTCGCCTGTCATAGTTTCATATGTACACGTGTCAAGTGTTGTAAGAACTTGACCTGTGTTTGCTTTTGTGCCAGAAGCCTTGCTGCTCACAATGAACTGCTTGCCTTGACATTCCTGCCTTGGCCGTTTTCTGATAAGACACCTGGACGGTTAACGAGTGTTCTGTAGGGAGGGGGTCGAACTGGAGTGGGAACTGGTTTATTTTTAATTAGATAGTAAATGATGCCAGAAGGATGTTATTAATTTCAAAGTATATGAACCAATTTTTGCCATTCAAAGCTTTGCCTTTGCCTCATGTATTCTGATCTTAATAAATTAACCTTTTTGGCATGAACTGACTAAAAGGTTTCTTGAGCTTGGGATCCTGATAGTGAGACACTCACAGTAAGCTTTGAATGGCCAAATTGGAGCTCGGCCCAAAACCCAGTATGTGGAAGTAGCTTGGACCACCAACCCTGCGTTTCAGAAAAAACAAGATAGCTGATTGTCGGCTGTTGGGCGAGATGCAGACCCCAGAGCTGCACCTCATGTTACAGTACAGCGTGGGTCCAGACATCATATGGGGCAATGCCTTGGATTTGTGGAATCCCAAATTACAGAACTTGGCAGCTGTGTAGATGACATACAGTACATACTACAAACAATAAGCCAGCAGGTGCTTCAGATAGCGAAAGCCACCACCGGCCATACCCCACAAAGTGTCAGGTCCAATCACCAGGGCACCGTTCCTACTGCACCCCGTTCAGCAAAACCCCTGCCATTCCCACTCATGGTGTAATGAAATTATATATAAAGTTTATTTGAACAAAAATACATATAAAAATCATAGTTTTAATAGAACCAGATAGCAGACATGCTTGTCCTGTTTATGAACTCACTGGAGTGTTCACTTTGCTGGTATGTACGGAATGAGGGATGTATGATGTGTATGTTTTATCAGCAACAGATAACAGTTGGAACAGTTGGAACAGATAGATGGGTGTGCGGAGACAAGACACAAGAACATCAGGTTTCAGGCCTGGTCATGGGACTGAAACTGCATTGGTCGCGCTTATTGATGATCTTTGGCGGAAGCGAGATGGAGGTAGTGCATCCATTCTCGCTCTTCTTGACCTCTCAGCTGCTTTCGATACCGTCGACCACGGTATCCTTCTGGAGCGGCTCAGGGAGTTGGGGGCGGGCGGTGTTGTATTGCGCTGGTTTGCCTCCTTCCTCCAGGGCCAGTCCCAGTCGGTGTTGATTGGGAGCGAAAGATCTGGCCCATGGGCCCTCTTTTGTGGGGTCCCGCAGGGCTCGGTACTCTCTCCGCTCCTTTTTAACATCTACATGAAACCGCTGGGTGAGATCATCCGTCTCCATGGGGTGAGATATCATCAGTATGCTGATGATACTCAATTATACTTCTCCATCCCAGGGGAAATAAGTGATGCAATTTCTACCCTGTCCAAGTGCCTGGGGGCTATAGGGGCCTGGATGGGGAAAAACAGGCTTCGACTGAACCCTAGTAAGACGGAGTGGCTGTGGATTAACGGCTCCTCGATATCTAGGACGTTGTCATCTTTAGTTCTGGATGGGGTAGCACTGCCCCAGACAGACCTGGTACGTAACTTGGGGGTCCTCCTGGACTCACGACTCCTGCTCGAAGAGCAGGTGGCAGTCGTGGCCAGGAGGGCCTTTGCACAACTTCGTGTTGTGTGCCAGTTATGACCTTTCCTTGAGCGAGAGGCCCTTCGAACAGTCACTCATGCCCTGGTTATCGCACATATAGACTACTGTAATGCGCTCTACATGGGGCTACCCTTGAAGAGTATCCGGAAGCTCCAACTGATCCAGAATGCAGCCACGCGAACCATCCTAGAAGTCCCATATCGGACTCATGTGACACCATTATTACGCGAGCTGCAATGGGTTCCAGTTTGCTTCCGGGTGCAATTCAAGGTGTTGGTTATGACCTTTAAAGCCCTTCATGGCATGGGACCAGGTTACCTACAGGACCGTCCTATCCCCATCACATCAGCCCGTCCCATCCAGTCATGCAGGGACGGCATGAACTTCTTGTTATATAATTATTGTTTGTAATGTTTAATTGGGAAAAATTGATTTTATGGGAAGTGAACCCAGACCAGTATCCATCACAGCAATTCCTATTAGGATCCCAGGGGATCCCAGAAGAAGAACTAAAGTTCTGGTGATAACACAGAAAAGAAATAAGAATGGGAAGTTGCAAATAATACCAGTAATAACTTCTGAAGTCCTACCCATGAACATAGAGAATATTGATTTACAAACCGTGAGATTTTTGTGATATTTTATCATTTAACCATTATATAATTTTGTTTTACACCTTTTTTAACTTTCTTGTTTGAGTTATCTTCTAACTAATATGGCTTTGCATACATTAACAACAATATATGGGTTATTAATAGTTATATTATGGATCTATCCTAGCTATAATAAGAAATGGGAAACAAATTATTGGTATAAGGTGACATCATTTGTCCAAAAAGCTACAAATATGACCGATCGTTGGTTTTGTCATGAAAAGGAAAAATCTTTGTATGATGGAGTACATGGTTATTTCCTTCCTGTTAACGTGTCCACTTGGCTTACTTCACGAGTAATAGCAGGCCGGCATAATGGTCCTCATATTCCAATAAGTACTGTCACGGGACAATTTGTTTTTTCCCCTGAAGTTTTGATTTTTCAACTAAAAGGTTTGGTTAATGTGGGATTCCTACCTAAACTTTTAGCAATCAGGTGGTCATCTGTCTCACATAGTTGTATCTCAAATTCTGATTTAGTTTGTTCAAATTCGAAATTTTTCTTATCTACTTTTAATTTTTCTACAAGTTACATATAGGAAAGCCATTGAAAAGAATATCCTTCTAAAGCAAGTTCTTCTTTTGATTTAATTATATAGTGTCCTTGTTCCTTTTTTAAAAAGTCCTTATAAGTCAGCCATTTACTTTACTTATTCCATAGGTGTTTTGATGTTTAAAAACCTTTTTTGAAGTCCAATCCTGCAGCTCCCATTTCAGATAAATCTTCACTCATCTCTTTGTCTTCTGATGTCTCTCCTTTTTCTTCCAAATCTCCGGATGCATCACACATTTCTACTTTATATTTCTCCAGGAATGCTTTTGCTTTTAGAATAGAAGTTATCCTGAACGTTTGCCCTTTAAACATAAAAGTTACACCTTCTAATCTCTCCCATCTAAATGGAATATTATGTTGCTTTAATTTATCAGTAAGGAAAGAATAATCTTTTCTTTTTCTTAATATTCTCAAAGGTATTTCTTTTAGTACAATTATTTCTTTCCCTTCTATGTTTAATCTAGTATTGTAGTGTTTCTTCAAAATTTGCTCTTTTGTAACTTTTCTCACAAAGTATATCAATATGTCTCTAGGTACTTTCTTTCCCTAGCATAGCGTGAGTTCAGTCTAAAAATTTTATCTATTTCCAGATATAAGTCTTGTTCTCTCATCTCTAGGAATTTAGCTAAAGCAGCAACAATCCTTTCTCTTACATCTTCATTTGGTTGTTCTGCAACCACTCTCAATCTCAAAATATGTTCTTTCTCTCTCATTTCTGCTAGAGCAATAGCATCTAAATTATGTTCAGTATCTTTAGTGGTAACTTCTGATTTAGTCTCTAGTTTTTCCATCTGTCCTTGCATGTCTTTAAATTCCCCTGATAGGGTATTCACAACCTCCTTAACTACCTGCACTTCTTTCTTAAATTCTTGTTTTATCTCCTGGGTTAACTCTTTTTTCATATCTTCCATCTGTTTATTAACTTGTTGGCCCAGGTTAGCAATTGAGTCCTCTATTTTCTTATCTAATGATGTGATTGCATCCAGGATTGTTTTCAGTTCTGATGATTCTGGTGGTATTGTAGTTGTTGCAGAATCTGTAGATATTCTTCTAGTTTCTTTTTCCTTCTCTCTGTCTCTCTTTGCTCTTAACACCATGGTCGTCATAGTGTAGATAGTGTTCCTGTAAAGGAAAGAAAAAAAAAAAACAGAAGAGAGGGAAAAGAGAAAAAGGGAGGGGTAATGGTTGTTTTTTAAAAAAAGAGAGTAAAAATTGCAAAAAATCAAAACAATCCTTTAAAAATAGTCGTCATGACAACCAAATTGTAATCCATTAGGTACAGGGAGTCCATAAAATATCAAAACAAAAGATAAAAAAGGAAAAGTAAACTTTTCTTGACTGTAGACCAAACAATAGTGAAAATAAACAATAAACAATAATAATAAATAATTCCAAAGTTTCTCACGCCCATCAGTCCAACCATGAGGGGAAAAAAAGAAGTAAAATGAGAGGCTGCAATAGTCCAATAGTCTTTTCTGCCAATAACCAATTTATTGCTATATAGTTTCTGTAAAAAAGGAATTCAGACAGTCCAGACAGAACATAAGTATTTTAAAAAAAAGAAAAAATAACTTACGTAATCCACATAATATTCTAGCAATTTGTATAGAAAAAAAGGAAAAACTTATTCACAGAAATAATAACAAAAATAGATAAAAGAAATGACGTTAAATCAATAATTCATTATTCCATAAAAATTTAAAATCCAGATAAAATGATTCCAAAAGAAAAATACACCATTCATTAAAAAGTAGAAAATAAACCATGAAGAAATTAGAAGAAAAAAGTCACTCATTTCACTTTAGGCAAAGTCAATCAAATTTTCCAATCCACCATTTATCTGTCTTTTGACATGAAAGAAATGAAACACCAGGATTTATTAAACAAGTCCTGAGATAAATCTTAGATATTAATAAGGCAAATAATATTTAAAAAATAAAAAGTGTATCTATTTGGCTGGGTGAGGTGCTACTTATCTTTGTCAGATTTCACGGCTTCCGCAGAGCTTCTTGTTGATTCCAGTCACCTCTTGCCGCTTCAATCTCCCTTCCCCTGGAGAAGGAGGAGGGAGAGCGGCGAATCCAGAGACCGTTTTGTGGGTGATCTTCTGCTCTCCCTCTCTTCAAGGGAGATTTTTCAGCGATTGCCTTATTTTTAAATTGCCGCAAACGTAAAGCTGCAGAAACGAGGCTAGGAGCCTCAGATCGTCGCACCGTCCTCACCAGCACCCAGAAGTGAAAGTCCGTCTTTTTTGGTTTTCTCAATTATGCAGAATGCATCAGCAGTAATGTCTCTTGTTCCTCAGTTGTTTCAAAAAGCAGATTCAGCATCTGGTATCTCACTTCCATGTAGGGCTTTAATATGTGTTATTTGCTTAGCATGCAAAATTTGAATTGGTCCACTGACATATTTTAGCATAATATTTGAAGCTTTAAACCTTCTTTTGAGTTCAGAGATCTTTTGGATAACCTTCCTTTTTTTCCTTTGTCTGTTTCTATATTCATCATTGAAATACTGCTTCTTGTCTCATTTAATTGCTCTTTGAAACACTTTGTTAAATTCCATCCTGAGGCTTTTATCTTTCTTGACTTTGGCTTCTCTTCTTGTCTGTTTCCACTATTTGTTCTGATATCTAGCTTGTAGTTCTTATTTCTATGCTCTTTTCACACTCATCTTTAACATCTTTGATTTTACTCCACAGATCCTCTAGTTCACTATAAATGAGTTTCAGGACTCCAAAGCTATTCAAAGCTGTTCAGGATGCAGTCCTTGACAGTGGTGGGTCTATGTTCTATACACTGGTTGTTTTTCTTCTTCCACTTTACCTTGACTGGGAACTTGCCCACGAGTTTGTCTCTGATCCACAATCTGCCCCTGGTTAAGTCTTTGCAGTAATAGCTGACCCCTTCCACCTCCTTTAACCAATAATATAGTCAGTTTGATTTTGGTGGCTACCATTGGTGACATCCCCTTCATGGATCACTGCCTTGTCGTGGCGAAGGGGCTTGCGTAACTCAATGCAGTCAGGTCAAGAAGAACAGGTCATGATGGAGAGTTCTGACAAAACGTGGTCCACTGGAGGAGGGAATGGCAAACCACTCCAGTATTCTTGCCAAGAAAACCCATGGACAGTATCAAAAGGCTAAAAGATATGACGCCGGAAGATGAGCCCCTCAGGTCGGAAGGTGTCCAAAATGCTACTGGGGAAGAGTGGAGGGCAATTCCAAGTAGCTCCAGAAAGAGTGAAGCGGCTGGGCCAAAGCCGAAAGGACGCTCAGCTGTGGATGTGTCTGGAAGTGGAAGGAAAGTCCAATGCTGTAAAGAACAATATTGCATAGGAACCTGGAGTGTAAGATCTATGAATCAAGGTAAGCTGGATGTGGTCAAACATGAGATGACAAGATTGAACATCGACATCTTGGGAATCAGTGAACTAAAATGGACAGGAATGGGCGAATTTAATTCAGGAGACCATTATATATACTACTGTGGGCAAGAATCCCTTAGAAGAAATGGAGTAGCTCTCATAGTCAGTAAAAGAGTGGGAAAGGCAGTACTGGGGTACAACCTGAAAAACGACAGAATGCTTTCAGTTCGAATCCAAGGCAAACCATTCAACATCACAGTGATCCAAGTCTATGCCCCAACCACTGATGCCGAAGAAGCTGAAGTTGACCGGTTCTATGAAGACCTTCAACACGTTCTAGAACTAACACCAAAAAAAGATGTCCTTTTCATCATAGGGGACTGGAATGCTAAAGTAGGAAGTCAAAAAATAACCGGAGTAACAGGCAAGTTCGGCCTTGGAGTACAAAATGAAGCAGGGCAAAGGCTAATAGAGTTTTGTCAAGAGAACACGCTGGTCATAGCAAACACCCTTTTCCAACAACACAAGAGATGACTCTACACATGGACATCAACCAGATGGTCAATACCGAAATCAGATTGATTATATACTTTGCAGCCAAAGATGGAGAAGCTCTATACAATCAGCAAAAACAAGACCTGGAACTGACTGTGGCTCAGATCATGAGCTTCTTATCGCAAAATTTAGGCTTAAATTGAAGAATGTAGGGAAAACCACTAGACCACTCAGGTATGACCTAAATCATATCCCTTATGAATATACAGTGGAGGTGAGGAATAGATTTAAAGGATTAGATCTGGTAGACAGAGTGCCTGAAGAACTATGGATGGAGGTTCGTAACATTGTACAGGAGGCAGCAACTAAAACCATCCCAAAGAAAAAGAAATGCAAGAAAGCAAAGTGGCTGACTGATGAGGCTTTACAAATAGCTGAGGAAAGAAGGGAAGCAAAAGTCAAGGGAGAAAGGGAAAGATATAACCAACTGAATGCAGAATTCCAGAGAATAGCAAGGAGAGATAAGGCGGCCTTCTTAAATGAACAGTGCAAAGAAATTGAGGTTAACAATAGAATGGGGAAGACTAGAGATCTCTTCAAGAAAATCGGAGATATCAAGGGAACGTTTTGTGCAAAGATGGGTATGATAAAGGACAAAAAAGGGCAGGGACCTAACAGAAGCAGAAGAGATTAAGAAGAGGTGGCAAGAATACACAGAATAACTATACAAGAAAGATCTTAATATCCCTGATAAATACGATGGTGTGGTCACTGACCTTGAGCCGGACATCCTAGAGAGTGAAGTCAAGTGGGCCTTAGGAAGCATTACTAACAACAAAGCTAGCGGAGAAGACAGTATCCCAGCTGAGCTATTTAAAATCCTAAAAGATGATGCTGTTAAAGTGCTGCACTCAATATGCCAACAAATTTGGAAAACTCAACAGTGGCCACAGGATTGGAAAAGGTCAGTTTACGTTCCAATTCCAAAGAAAGGCAATGCCAAAGAATGTTCAAACTACCGTACAATTGCGCTCATTTCACATGCTAACAAGGTTATGCTCAAAATCCTACAAGCTAGGCTTCAGCAGTATGTGGACCGAGAACTACCAGAAGAGCAAGCTGGGTTTCGAAGAGGCAGAGGAACTAGAGATCAGATTGCTAACATTCGCTGGATCATGGAGAAAGCAAGAGAGTTCCAGAAAAACATCTACTTCTGCTTCATTGACTATGCTAAAGTCTTTGATTGTGTGAATCACAACAAACTGTGGCAAATTCTTAAAGAGATGGGAATACCAGACCACCTTACCTGTCTCCTGAGAAACCTGTATGCGGGTCAAGAAGCAAGAGTTAGAACCGGACATGGAACAACCGATTGGTTCAAAATTGGGAAAGGAGTACGACAAGGCTGTATATTATCACCGTGCTTATTTAACTTATATGCAGAATACGTCATGAGAAATGAAGGCTGGATGAATCACAAGCCAGAGTTAAGATTGCCGGGAGAAATATCAACAACCTCAGATATGCAGACGATACCACCCTAATGACA
Source organism: Charina bottae (assembly GCA_023362775.1). Classification (NCBI taxonomy): domain Eukaryota; kingdom Metazoa; phylum Chordata; class Lepidosauria; order Squamata; family Charinaidae; genus Charina; species Charina bottae. The sequence goes on along the minus strand of JALMGJ010000002.1, from coordinate 28,271,298 downwards.
GAAAGTGAAGAGGAACTAAAGAGTCTCTTGATGAGGGTGAAAGAGGAGAGTGCAAAAGCTGGCTTGAAACTCAACATTAAAAAAAACCAGATCATGGCATCTGGTCCCATCTCTTCCTGGCAAATAGAAGGGGAATAAATGGAAGCAGTGACAGATTTTATTTTCTTGGGCTCCAAGATCACCGCAGACGGTGACTGCAGCCATGAAATTAAAAGACGCTTGCTCCTTGGGAGGAAAGCTATGGCAAACCTAGACAGCATATTAAAAAGCAGAGGCATCACCTTGCTGACAAAGGTCTGTATAACTAAAGCTATGGTTTTCCCAGTAGTGATGTATGGCTGTGAGAGTTGGACCATAAGGAAGACTGAGCGCTGAAGAATTGATGCTTTCGAACTGTGGTGCTGGAGAAGACTCTTGAGAGTCCCTTGGACTGCAAGGATATCAAATCAGTCAATCCTAAAGGAAATCAACCCTGACTGCTCATTGGAAGGACAGATACTGAAGGTGAAGCTCAAATACTTTGGCCACGTAATGCGAAGAGAGGACTCACTGGAAAAGACCCTGATGCTGGGAAAGACTGAAGGCAAAAGGAGAAGGGGACGGCAGAGGATGAGATGGTTAGATAGCATCACCGATGTAATTAACATGAATTTGAGTAAACTCCGGGTGACAGTGGAGGACAGGAAGGCCTGGCATGCTATGGTCCATGAGGTCACGAAGAGTCGGACATGACTAAATGACTGAACAACAACAACAACAATTGGTGACATCCATGTATATATGTGTCATCATGGTTGTTTGAAGGCTTTATCAGCAATGAAGGAATGGTTGGATTGGCAGAAACGGATAAGTTGTTCTCCTGCTTCTTTTCTAATTCTCAAGCCATAAAGGCCAACTATGTTTTCCTCTTTGGTATTTCCAGTTTTCACATTCCAATCTAAAACCACATGCAGCACTGCTCCCATGTAGCCTGAAGACAAGGAGGAATATAGACCTAATGAACTGAGGGCCAAGCCACTATAATAGTGGCTAGATTTTTTGACATCCAAGATCCCTTCTAACCTTTTCTTTTATTCTTCTATAGGATTCTTTGACTGTAATTGGTTCCTTCCTCTTCTGGAGGTTGGTGCCAATGACCAGCTGTAAGGTGGAGGAGGTTGGTGAACACCTACAGCAGAATCCTTTCCATTTAATGGGAGGACCTGACATTAGGAGAGCCCAAGGTCCTCATCCCAACAGGTTTGCATGTTTGCGACAAGCCCCTTGAATGATTTCTTACTGAGAGCTCTGGTTTCCACTGACCAGGCCTCCTCCTCTTCCCCTGGCCAGTCCCATCAGCAAATGGAATATCATGATGTATTCCAGCCCCCATCCTGAGATCCCTTCAATCCACCTTTGCAAATACCACTTTTTCCCCTCTGCTTTTTCTGCCAAAACTAATCACATTCAAGATGCCCACTCTGCTATCTGAGACTCCTCCTCTGCCAGCATGGCCTCTCTGATTTCACCCTCCCCTCTGGTTTGTCAGCATTTTATTTATTTTTTTCTTTCTTTGTCTTTTCTATTTCCACTATTTCTTCTGATATCCAACTTGTACCTTTTATATTGTATCTTTTCACATTCACCTTTAACATCTTTGATTTCACCCCACACTTTCTCTAGTTCACTACAAAGCCTGCTGGTTCTAAGACGATGTCATCTTTTGTGCTGGATGGGGTTGTAGTGCCCCAGACAGACCTGGTGTGCAATCTGGGGGTCCTCCTGGACTCACGACTCCTGCTCAAAGAGGAGGTGGTATACGTGGCTAGCAGTGCCTATGCAAAGATTTATGTTCTGCATTAGTTATGCCCATTCCTGAATGGGGGAGGGGGCTCTGCTCACAACTGCTCATGCCTAGTCACCTCCTGATTGGATTAGTTTAACGCCTTCTACATGGGGCTGCCCTTGAAGAGTATCTAAAAGCTTCAGCAGCTGCAAAATTCAGCAGCACGGGCAGTTATGTTGAGGGCCCTGTGAATCCATAGTGAAAATCTTCCCATTAAAAACGCTAATTGCTTTATAAAATTCATTTCAATGTCTAAAATGCATACCTGCGAACAAAGCAATAATAATATGCATGTGTGGTTAAATTTCTAGAGGATGCAGCTGAGCACGTGACTGACAGCAGGAAGAAGTGGTTTGGTATTTTTGGATAGAAGACCTGTTATACTCAGGAGACAGGAACATGAGTTTCTCGGTAGTCAAGAAACCACTGATCACCATAGTTACAGACCGCCAGTTGACCTAGCTATCACCTAAGGGCCCATTATAATATTAAGAATCCCACCCAGAGGTGGAGTTTTTAAGTAAAACGTACTACATGCTAAGAGATATTATGGGAAGGTATGTAACATGTGAATTTTCTATGCAACTACAGAAATAATTAGCCAATAAGAAACTTCTATTGCCTGTACTTCCTTGTGTGGCCACGTTATTCTTTAAGTGATGGGGTGCACTGGCCCACAGAAGGAAGTTTGGATTTTAATACCATTTTGCAATTGCAATTGTTTTGTAGAAGAACTGGAAAGTGGGATGAGCATGCTGCAGCTGATTTCTTTATGTTTTTGAGTAGAAAGCCTAATTGGGTTAAAGATTGTAAATGTCTCCAACAAAGTTATGGTGAGTCAAAGGAAGGCTGTATTGGAGGTCCCAGAGGAAGATGAAGGGATTTTACCCCCTCCATATAATCTTCCTCTGAACCAACAGAGGGGCAGTCAATTGGGGGCCTCAGAGGATAGTGAAGTGGGAGACAAGAGTGACAGAAAGGAGGCTTACCCCCAGTCACCCTTGGAAGCGGAGAATATTAGACATTGCCTCCAAACTGCCTCCCAGGAGAAACAAACATTTTCTTCCTTTGCCCCTAATTTTGGGACAAAAAGAAAGGTAATGCCGTGTCCCCTTAGACCAACCCCGATCCCAAATGGTACAGGAGGAATGAAAACTGCATTCGTGTATGTTCCATTTTTTGTCGTTGTTCAATCATTTAGTCGTGTCTGACTCTTCGTGACCTCATGGACCATAGCACACCAGGCCTTCCTGTCCTCCACTGTGTCCGGGAGTTTACTCAAATTCATGTTAATTACATCGGTGATGTTATCTAACCATCTCATCCTCTGCCGTCCCCTTTTCCTTTCGCCTTCAGTCTTTCCCAGCATCAGGGTCTTTTCCAGTGAGTCCTCTCTTCGCATTACATGGCCAAAGTATTTGAGCTTCAGCTTCAGCATCTGTCCTTCCAATGAGCAGTCAGGGTTGATTTCCTTTAGGATTGACTGATTTGACCTCCTTGCAGTCCAAGGGACTCTCAAAAGTCTTCTCCAGCACCACAGTTTGAAAGCATCAATTCTTCAGCGCTCAGTCTTCCTTATGGTCCAAATCTCACAACCATACATTACTACTTTGAAAACCATAGCTTTAATTATATGGGCCTTTGTCGGCAAGTTGATGACTCTGCTTTTTAATATGCTTTTTAATAATTTTAAAATAGGTTTGCCAAAGCTTTCCTCCCAAGGAGCAAGCGTCTTTGAATTTCATGGCTGCAGTCATCGTCTGCGGTGATCTTGGAGCCCAAGAAAAAAAAATCTGTCACTGCTTCCTTGTAATCTTTCAGGGTGGCAAGCAGCATCTTGAATTGCACCTGGAAGGAAGTTGATAACCATCTCCCACAGGTTATTCGGCAATACCTTGGGGCTCCCATCACTTGGTGAGCTGCTGATTCTGGACCATTTGAGGCTTTTGGGTGGTCTTCAAGGTCATGCCCATGTAGAGTGCCTTTGTGGGAGTCAAAATGAAAGGTGACTAAGGTATGAGGGACTGTAAGCAGGTCCTTCTGATGCAGGAAAGACTGTGGGAGGGACATCCATTTGGGTTAAGAGGCCAGTTGCAGTCCAGTGTTGGCAGTGTTGGCAAGGGAAGGGACAGGGCTAGAAAGAAGAAAAGAGGAAAAGTCCTAGTCACCAGATTCAAGTGGCAAGATACACAACCCTTTGAGAGTGACAAGGCCACCTTCAGTGGAAGAGCAAAGGATAGCAGAAGGAGAGGTCTATATTCAATTGTGTTCACAGGGGAAAACAAAATCCCTCTCAAAGTTCGCTGTCACCCAGAATGAGAAACCAACTTTTTGCTCAGGTTTCTCTTCACTGGGAGAGCATTCAAAACTGAATGAATGAACCCAGCCAGAGAGAAAGTGCTGAAAACTTGAAACAGTTTTAGAAAAATTAGTTCAAAGTGAAAATTAACAGATAAGTTCTCATCAGTGTTCTGAGTCTAATGGAGAAGAAACAGTTCAGGAGAAAACTTTATACCTCTGCTTTGTTCACATCTGTGTTAAAAGAAAAGATACATTTATACTGGAAATTGATCTTTGGGACCCATCCAGAGACCCTGACTGCATCTTCAGCCACATCATCTCCATGAGAAAATTTGTTTGTAGCAGTTCTAGGAGAACAAACAATTGGTTCTTACATTTTGCTTTTCTTTTATGCAAATTAGGTCTAAGGTCAATATAAATCAAAGAAAATACAATATACAGTCCAAGACAACATAGCAAAACAGCAAAATCCAGGGATATACTATCCTATCTCCTTACTATGAACATTTGTTTATTCGATGGCTGTTGTGGGTCTTCCAGGCTGTGTGGCCGTGTTCTGGAAGTTGTGGTTCCTAACGTTTCGCCAGCATCTGTGGCCAGCATCTTCAGAGGGTAGGAGCATAGACAGAAGCGAAATCTCTGTGCCCAGGTGGAGTGGCAATGTTTTGTTTGTTTTCTATTTATAGAGCTAAATTATAGGAGATTAGGTGGGGTTTTTTGTTGTGTTGAAATGTTAACGAGTGGCTGATGAGCGTGATTAGCATGTTCATTGTGAGAAGTATTCCCATGTCCTGGTGGTTGGACTGAGTTCGTTGACCTTTTGCAGGCTGTGTTTTTCAGGACTGGTAGCCAGGTTTTGCTAATTTTTAGACTTTCTTCTTTTTTATTGTAACTGTGCTGGTGTTTGTGAATTTCAATGGCTTCTCTGTATAGTCTGGTGTAGTGGCTTGGTGTTGTCCAGTATTTCTGTGTTTTCAAATAGGATTTTGTGTCCCGTTTGCTTGAGAGCATGTTCAGCTACTGAAGATTTTTCCGGTTGCTGTAGTCTGCAGTATCTTTCGTGTTCTTTTATCCTGGTGTGAATGCTTCGTTTTGTGGTTCCGATGTATACTTGTCCGCAGCTGCATGGTATGCGGTATACTCCTGCAGCGGTGCGGGGGTCCCTTTTGTCTTTTGCTGATTTTAGCATTTGTTGTATTTTCCTGGTGGGTCTGAAGACTGTTTGAAAGTTGTGTTTTTCCATCAGTTTTCCCATGCGGTCAGTGACTCCTTTGATGTAGGGCAGGAATACTTTGTTTGTGGGGGGCTTTTTCTTCAGCTGGATGTTGTTTTCTTGGTTTGATGGCTCTTTTTATTTCATTCTTGGAATAGCCTCCTTTTCCCCTGTCCAGTCCCATCAGCAAATGGAATATCATGATGTAGAATATCATAAGAAGAATAAGCCTTCGACAATACATTTGTTTATTCATTTCAGAAGCATCACAGTTAAAAACATACTGTAAAACATAGCATTTAAAATATGAAATATAAAAGTTAAAACATATAAATATTAGACAGATCTTGCTCAGAAACTGGCAACATTAATTGCATTCTGTCGTGCTATCATGAGGTCCACATGTGTGAATTGATCAGGGTACAAAGGGCTAGTGTACATATTTGTTGTTGTCTGCAAGTCTCCACAATCACAAAGGGCAGAGGTCACCGGATAACCCCATTTATTCAGAGTATCTCTAGATCTTGTTATACCCATGCGCAGTCTATTCAAGAATTTCCAAACTTCCCAGCTTTTGCCAAAAGCAGGTGCCAGCTCCTCTGCTGGTTCCATCCAATGTTGGTTCTTTGTAGCTTTCCATAGGCCCACTCTACTTTTAAATTCATCAGAAACTTCCATCGACCTAAGGGAACTGTGAACATGAAGATTTCTAGTCATCTCCTTTTCAGAACTCGGAAGGTGACTTTGTAACAGGTGTCCCTAATGATTCATCTGGATGACATCTCTTTCCCTGGATGTAGCTATTCTGTGGTATCTGATCTGAATTTAGGAAGATGGCCTTACCCACACCAGGACAGGGTGAGGAGGAATTATAATATGCCCATTGGCTAGTTAAACACTCTCCAGAATAAATCATAATATGACTCCCAGCAGATATTAAGATTATTACAACTTTTAATATTTTAAAAACTTTCCTGAATAAAAAGCAATCAAACTTTCCTCACTCGTTCCCTTGTTGACTGCCAAGCTGGAACCATACCCATGAGTCACACATTTTTTTTTCTGCAGCTGCACACCTTTGTTGCCACAGTGACTCCCAATTCCCCTTACTGTTATCAAAATCATTGTGATTTATTCTTTTTTCAACCAAGCCTAAGGGATTTCACCATTATTATTGTAGGTCATTTTGGAAACCAGCATGACAAATATTTGGTAACTTCTCTAATGAAAAACCTGCAAATCTGGCCCGTATCTACTTCCTGCTCTGCTAAGAGCAGAGGGTGGGACTGGATTACACACAGACTATACCAGATTAAAATTAAAAGTTGCCCTTTCAGATCTGCTACCAGGCTGGACAATCTTCAGAATACTAGTGCCCTTTTATAAGAGATTTTTCCTCCTAATTATCCACCCAGAGATTAAGGATGAGGCATCTATGTGAGAGACAACCATAGCAAGGATCTCCGTCATGATTCGTGAAATGCTGTTTCTGCTTCTACTGTTCTCAAATTTTCCCTGTGGGACTCTGATGAGAAAATGTCCATTGAATGTGATAAGAGAGAGAAAGGACCATTTTAATTTCTACAAAGCAGGAGACTTCCAGATCAGTGGAATCATTTCTACATCCAATCATCTATTTCAACCATATGTTTTCTACATGCCTCCAACCCACATATTCTTTAGGTAAATATTGATGTGTACATGATGTTAATCTCTCCAATGCCCTCTTTTTAGTAGGGAATGATTTTCATGTCCTGTTTCCTGGCCATTGGCAAGCAGGAATGGCGTTTGGGGCATTTCTTGCTGTTTTAAATTATGAGGTTTTAGAGATTTCTTATAATTTTTTGAGCAAAGGCCATCATCAGCACCAGGCAGCTTCAGCAGCACTCTCAAAAATTGGTTGTTCATCAGGCTGGATCTTGCTTGTTCACAACATGACTACCATGGAAACCTGGAGTGTCAGCAAATATCCTTTTCTATGGTAAGGCAAACTTTTGAGGTTGTTCTCTACCATCCCCTCCCTCCCTCCCTCCCTCCCTCCCTCCCTCCCTCCCTCCCTCCCTCCCTCCCTCCCTCCCTTCCTTCCTTCCTTCCTTCCTTCCTTCCTTCCTTCCTTCCTTCCTTCCTTCCTTCTGCCAGCTTCCAGCACCAAAGGAAGTGTCCGTCTGCATACAGTGTTTTAAAATTGTGATAGAGGAAATGTTGTCTGATTTGAAAGAGGGAGTGGTTGAATTGAATGTACATAAATGCCAAAAATGGCAAAAGGACATTTTGTCAGGTATGCAGACTAAAGTTCAGAAAAGCTTTGGCACCCAAGCGACAATGACTTTGGTAGAAATTATCTGAGTTCCTTTGCTTGAGGGATCTCATCAATGAACTCAAATTAAAGTTGATGGTAGGGTATCAAAGGCATTACTTCAATCTATAATGCATTTTTATCTACTTAAAAAATTTTATACTGATAAAAGCACTTTATTTATTATTTATTTTTGTTTATTATTCATATTTCTAACACCGGCCATCTCCCCCAAAAGTAACACAATACTTGACTCAATAATATGTTATACTGTGGAAAAGAAGAGACTGTAATTTCCTACCATCCATCCCTGTCTATCTGGTCAAACTGGAGAGAAATGTAAAGAATTAGATTTAAAAAAGAGAACTGCAGACATACATACCTACGTACATACATAAGAAAAGGTCTAAAAGGGAACTGATGAGAAAGCCATTTCAATTGTTCAAAAGAAAATCTCATTCTTGTAAATGGATTTATTTTACAAGCCTTGAGCTAGAAAGGTATTTGTGATTTGCTGAAGTGAATTCAGTGCAAACCTATCCCAGTTTTTAATCTAAACCTTGTAATAGACTCATTTCACTAACAAGAGAGAAAGATACTCTCTGATTCAGAGGCTGAGGTAAGGATCCATCCTCTGTGTGTAGGAAACTCAAAGACACAGGCCTCAATCAAGGACACTTCAGAACTCCATGGCTGGGTTTAGATGACGTGCTTATCCAGGACAAAAACCGAATTGCTGCATTTTTACAACTTGCTAAGGTAGATGGATTTGAACCATATGCATATCTGTGTTTGTGACTTAATCAGTTGTGGAAAGAGAACTATATTTGGGGTTTTGATCGTGAAACAACAAATTGTAAGACAGAGTTAGTAAACAGAACATTCTCCTGATTTTTTCGGATTTTATTCTGACACCGCTCAGATCAATGTGAGCATTCAAGGCAATTACCTACAAATGAAATGCAGATACCAAAATATTTTGCAAGAATATTCATACAACTACTAAACTAAAGAAACGTCTATTACCAAATAAGAAGAATGCTTATCACATTATAGAAGCATGTTTGCACATTTGGGAATGTTTTTTTTACCCAGGTTAATTTTGTAAAATGTAAGCAATAAATCAGAACCTTGTCCACTTTCCTTTCCTTTCCTATAAATTGAACCTGATTTATCAAGCTTTTCTTTTTGCTACTTATTTCTTTGAGAAGGGAGGGGAACTCTCAATGGTATCAAGGGGAGGTTCTTCTAGTGGGAATGTCCAAGAGAAATCTGTCATCTAGAAAAGACCCCTGAATACATGATATAGGATTTTGCCATTTTGAACTTGAGCAACGAATGTCTGACAACATTCCCTGCAATGCTGTGCAGTAAGAATAAGTTTCTGGTGAGGTCCTGCCCTTCCTTGCCCTTCATGTGATCAAAGACATCAACTTGCACTTCTTTACACTGATCTGTTCCATTGTTATTCCACTGATTTCAGCCTGTGGATTTCTGTACTGTCCAGAGTATATGCATCAGCCTCGAAATCCAATCCAAATCAGTTATAATATGATATCCTTAAAGGAAGAGCTGCAGGAATTGTGACATGTCTATGAAATCAAGATGAAGACGAAAACTGAGGATGAAATGCTATTGATTTTTCTTATCTTGCAGTAAGAGCCTGAGCCTCTGCCATGTCCTGCCCTTCTTGTTTGCTGTTCATGAAATCAATCAGAATCCGAGGCTGTTAGCCAACCTCACTCTGGGCTACAACATCTATGAGAACTTTTTCAATGCGAGAATGACCTATGAGGCCCTGATGCACTTGCTGTCTATAGGGCAGGAGAATGTCCCAAACTACAGGTGTGGAAGAGGAAAAAAAATATTGGCAGTTCTTGAAGGTACTGGTTCTGAACTCTTTAATCATATTTCAACCATGCTGAGCATCTACAAAATCCCACAGGTATGAATGTAAGTAGAAGGTCTTTGTCCATTCTCTAGATGAGTCCAGAAGCCAGCACTGGTGGATATCACAAAGTAAAGCTGGAATCAGATGGTTGATATTAAAAAACATAAAGTAGCTTTATTTCGGTCATCCAACTTTTATGACTCTGGTATTGGTGCCAACATGGTTTTGGAAACAATACCCTGGCTTCATGGACTTTTCCTTTCTGCCACTAAAATGGATGCCAAGTAAAAACCTCTTTGCACAGAAACAACTACAGCAAGTAAATGAATTTGTGTACCTCGGTAGAATGTTTAGCAAAGAGCAGGAAAAGGATGTAGAAATTGTACAACCTGTATATGAGGGTTGTAAGATAGTAATATACATCCTATTACAAGGATGAATGTTTGTTGAAAGAAGTGAAGAGAACTGTATATAAGACAATGATTTTGCTATATTGTTTTATGCCAGTGAGAATTGGATAAGACAGGAGAAACCTAAAGGTCAATGGTATGCATTCAGATTTCAGCACTTCAGAAATGTGTGTGATAAAACAAGAAGAGAAGTTCAAGAATATATGGTTGCAAAGGGACTGGATTGGATTCCAAGTGAGTGGTTTGGTCACTAACAGTTTATGGAAGTACACTGAAGGAAATGATGGAAGAATCCTTCATACGTCAAGAGGAAGAGGAAGAACTGGGATACCATGGTTAGACAGAGTAACTGAGATCTTCAAACAGAGAGAAAGGAGAACAAAAGGCACTATTTGAAGTTGTGTAGGAACATGGGGGAAGGAAAGAGGGTTTTCAAGAGTAGAAACTTACTGAGAGCATAAGCGAATAACCAGCCAGCAACATTAACCTGTTTTGAGGAACCATTAATTTGCTCTTCAAAGTAGGTCAGCATAAATTTGCTCTGCACCCACAGCCAATCTCCAGTGTGCCCTGTGAATGAGGCTGGTGCTCTTTCCTGAGCAGCACATAAAGGTGAAGAGGCTGGTGGATTTTGCTGCGGGGGGAAATGTACCAACCAGTTGCTCTCTTTAAGGTGGGGTGAGGGAAGCATAGGGGAGGAGGCAAATTCTGAGAGATGGCTATTGAAGTAGGTTTAGCCAAATATCAGAAAGTAATATGTAGTGGGGGAGATTCCCAAGAAGTCAATAAACAGTGCTCCCTTCCTACTTTGCTCTATTATCCACCATCTGGATTACCTGCAACACGTGATCTTTGGGGTATTAAGAGGTGATCCTCAGATCACCATCAGATTGGATAGGGGTTCATATGGGCATGAGCTCTTGGCAGCAAAAGTGCCCACTCAGCACCATGGGGATCAGCTCATACTAATCTGTGTGGGTAGGGGATGTCTGCCAGAAGTCACACATGGGCATTACCAGGTGTTCAGAGGTTAGGTAAGGTTTTCTTAGCTGAAAATCAATGAAGAGAGGAAAGTGAGGCAGGAGAAGTGATGGGGAAGCACATTTCATGCAGGTATTTATTCTGGAAACAAGCTGAGACGTGGGGAAAAGTCCTAAGATTTAAGCATCTGAATTTTACAACTAAAAGGGAGACAAACGACCATTTTTTTCCTATTTTTATTAGATCAACTACAGTGTTATAAGTCAGATTCCTGTGCTTAAGCATCATTTCCCTTTTTTGTATCGGATGACCCCAAAACAAGAACCTCCTTACATAGCAATTGTCAAGCTGCTCCTGCATTTCCAATGGACGTGGATTGGCCTCGCTGCTCCAGAAAATGAAAATGGAGAAAACTTCAGAAGAACCTTTGCACTAGTGGCCATCCAGAATGGTGTTTGCATCGCCTTCTCACAAAGCCTCCCATCAACTGATAAACAGAACAAAAAGATCACATTTCCATATTTTCAAAACACTCAAGTAAAAGTAATTGTTTGTCAATTGGACTTTCAGGGCACAGTAATGCTAGCGTTAGTAATACAAGGTTTTGAATGGAGCACAAACTTATTTGGGGGAAAAGTGTGGATTGTCACAGCTTTGCCGGACATAAGTGTGAGATTGTTTTACCAAATGCTTGATCTCCAACATAAGCACCTTTTGTTATCCTTCTTAACTCGGGGGAGGGAAAGGACACAATATTATGATTTTAATTCATATTTCTCTGCTATCGAACAATTTGGGAAGGCAGCATTCCAGTGTTCCTATTCAAAGCCTGTGCTGTCAAAGAAAGTTTGGGAAAGATGCTCAGAAAACAAAAACTTGGAAATCCCACCCCATGATATGGTTGCAAGGATACTGTCTGAGGATGCCTCCAGTATTTCCATTGTAATCCAAACTGTGGCCAAGGTCCTAAATGCTGTCTATTCCTCCCAAATCAGCCAGAGGGGGATGCAGCTTCGAGACCATCTGGCACCTCAACTGGTACAGTCTTGGCAGGTAAAGTTACTTCTTCAAAGTTTCCTGATGGTCTTCTTTCAATTCCACAGTTTGGGGGCAGGGAGGAGGTAGAAAGTGGTACGCTGAACAGAAGTTGCCCAATTTCTGGTTCAGAGCAGAAGTGGAGCCTTAGACAGAGGGAAATTCTTTCACTGAATTTTCAAGACACCCATTTGTGCTAATTTGGGATGCTGTCTACTCAGAGAAACGTGCTATTGAGATGGCTGTTTTCTTTAAACACAGAGACACATACACTATATATCAAGTAACACCAGGGTAGCCTAGCAGCCATCAGCTTCCCCCTAGAGAACATCACCCAATATTGATATTTCCAGTGCAGGGATTCATCCACTGGGGACTTCCAAGAAAGTTGGACTGGAGAAATGTAGTGCCCAATTTTCATGTGATCAATTTCTGGCAGGTGGCTAAACTGTGTGTCTAGCCATCTATGAAAATCCTCCTCCTGTTCCACTTTTCATTCCTAGAGCATCCAGACTAGTATGTGGAGTCCTTGGTGCTCTCTGAGCCTTGTTGTTTTCTTGCAGACATTTCATTGCCAGACTGGGCAACTTATTCAGTGTGAAAAGGGAGTGGGACTTTCTCTCTGTTTATAAACCATGGCTTGTCCTGCTTGTGTTGGTGGAGGTGTTGTTCTCTCCTTAGGAGTTCCTTGTTCGGGCTGTTGTTTGCTGCTTGATTGATTGACTGAAGTAATTGTTCTTTGATTAGGGTATATTATGCTGTTTGATGCTCCTCCAGTGCTAATCCTGGTGTTAATCTTTGCATATATGGGTGTTGATTGCTGGCAAGGAGGTGTTGTCGTCTTTTGGGTTTCCTATTGTCTCTTAAGAATGGTATGTAAAAGTTCTTTACCTCTATGTTTCTGTTGATGGTGTCTTTGAGTGCCATGCTTCCAGGACTTCTCTTGCATTTTTGCATTTTTGCACTCTTCTAGTCTTCTGCCCATGGGTGGATCCCATGTTGGATCCCATGGGTGTTCCTATGTGGTGATCCAAGTTGGATCACCACTTTCAGGACTCATAGCAGAGATTGTAATGCAGCATCTAGAAATGATAGCACTCCCATGTATACAACCCAAAATATGGATCCGGTATGTAGATGACACCTTCATCATAATAAAAGAGGAACAACTGGAGGAAACACATGAAACCATCAACAACATCTTCAATGGAATAAAATTCATAAGGGAAGAAGAAAAAAATAACAAACTACCCTTCTTGGACATCCTCATCAGTAGAGGAAATGATGGCATTCTAGAAACACAAGTCTACCGGAAATGTACCCGCATGAACCACGTGCTCCATTACCAAAGTAACAACCCAACTTCCCACAAGAGGAGCTGTGTGAGGACATTATAAAGACAAGCACTAATGCTCTGCAGCATCCCATAAAACCAGAAAAAGGAAACAGATCATCCAGCATCTTCTAGCAAAATGGATAACCACTCAACTTTATCAAAAAGTGACTGTCCACCAAACCCACTACAACACAACCAACAAAACCTATGAGAAGGATAACACTGCCTTACATCAGAAACATCTCAGAAACTACCAATAGACTGTTACAACCACATGGCATCACCATACAAATAAACCAACCAAAACCCTTCAGAACATCTTAAGTAACCCAAAAGACCCAGAAGCCCAAGAAGAAAAAACAGGAGTTATGTACAACATACAGTGTAAGGACTGTAGCAGCCACTATGTAGGACAGATGGGCAGAAGACTAGCAGAGCGCAATCACGAACACCAACTAGCAATCAGAAGACATGATGAAAACTCCTTAATCTCACAACACATGGACAGACTCAGCCACACTTTCAACTGGGAAACTGTGAAGATTTTAAACCAAGCCAAATCCAAAAATGCTAGAGAAGTCCTGGAAGCTTGGCACTCAGACAAAGCAGCCATCAACAGACTCATAGAGGTAAACAACAATTACATACCATTCAGAAGAGAGAATAGAAAAGCCAAAAGACCAGAATACCTACTTGACAGCAATCAACACCCAGATATGCAAAGATTGACACAAGCATTAGCACCACAGGAACAGTCAAATAGCACAATATACCTTAATCAGGGAACTGTTAACTCAGTCAATCAACGAAGCAGCAAGCAACTGCCCAATCAATGAACTACTAAGGAGAAAACAACACCTCCACCAACACAAACAGGACAAGCCATGGTATATAAACAGAGAGCAAGTTCCACTCCCTTTTCTCACTGAAGATGTTGCCTAGTCTGGCAAAGAAACATGTACGAGAAAACAACGAGTTTCAGAGAGCACCAAGGACTCCCCAGTTCAACCCTGAGCTACAAATATTCTCTGCGATTGAGACTAGTATGTTTTACCTTCTTTTAATTTCTGTCCTGCATCAGATATCTAGAAGCACTGATAATGCCATTGCATGTCTAGCGGAGAACAAATTCAGTTGTAAAGAATAAATGCATGTAATGACAGGTCTGATACATGTTATCATGTACAAAAAGAAAGTTCCATGACTTTTTTCCTTCAGTCCCAAAATAAAACCTCTGTCTCAATATTAATCTTAAAAATTCTCTGAGTCATTGTAAGTATTTGAATCCAAAATTTTCTTGTATTTTTATACGTCCACCAAGCATGATAAAATGTCTCTTCTTGTTGTTCACATTTCCAACATAAATTTGAAGTGCCTTTATACATTCTAAACAATTCCTCTGGTGACATATTCCAACAGTACATCATTTTATAAAAATTCTCTGCAAGAGTATACCGTAATGTACGTTTAATCATTTCAACCACATATTTTTCCATTGTTCTATCTGTATATTATAACCAAAATTTTAGCCCACTTTATCATACATTCTTTCATTCTTCTTTGTTTCAAGTTTCAATTAAAGTTTATACAATTTAGCAATTAAACGTTCATCATTTGTACTCAATTCTATTTCGCACTCAGTCTTATAAGGTTCAAAACCATACACTCTTTTGTCTACTTTAAAATTTTCTAATAACTGTAAACAAGGAAACAATTAGCAACTATATCCTTCTGTCACCAGTTCTTCTCTTGCTTTTATTTTGTATTCCCCTTGAAAAAATTCTAGTATCTCATTAATAGTTAGCCATTTGTGTTTGCCTATTATTTCTCGTCTATAAAACGCTTTTTGTGGCAAGAGCCACAAAGGTGTTTTTACAAATTTGGGTTTGTATTCATTATATGTTCTCAGTATCGCATGTCTAACGTAATGATTTTAAAATCCACATTAATTTTGACTTTATCATATCACAGATACCCATGCCACCCATGACTCAGGTCATGTCTTCTAACTCCAAAATATCTTGATTTGTTCCTTTTTGTACATCGCGAGCCTTTGTTAGGTCTATAAAATCTTCCTATTTTATAAATTTCTCTCCGAAGTTCATATCTTCCAAAACTTTGAATAAGAAAGACTAGTTCAAATTCTCAAAGGCCTTCCTGCATCTAAGAAAATCAATGTGGCTTGTTTTTCATTATGTTTCTCCAAATATTCCAAAATGTCGAACACATTTCTAATATTGTCCTTTAACTGACTTTTAGGTAAAAACCCACATTGATCCTTATGAATAAATTCTTGCAAAATTCTTTTCCATCTTTGAGCCAGAATCACTGTAAACAACCCATAGTCGTGATTCAATAATGATATCAACTTATAGTTTATTGGTAAAGTAATTAAACACAGGTGGTTTCCATGTCTTTGTAGCTTCATCCATTCCTTAGGAATTTCCAGATTTTCAATCTTTCCATGGATGGTGTTTATTTGGACGATAATGGAGATCTTGCCATTGACTCTGATATCATACACTGGGCAATTTTTCCCAACAAGTCAACTGCTGGGGTGAATGTTGGGAGAACAGAAAGAGAGACATCCTCTGAAGTGAAGGTATCCATCAATCAGAGTGCCATCTTATGGCCAATGTCATTTAATCAGGTAAGTGATGCTGTTTCTTTTTGGTTCTTAGTATTTATCTGCTGTTATACATGCCAGCTTAGAAATAAATCCCTTTGACTTCAATGGGAAAGTAATGCCACCTAAAGGCCCATTTATTCAGGATATTTTATAACTAATTATATTTTCTTCAATAGCATACTTGGATAATACATGAAAAATATGATGCCCATCTCATTGATTGGTAATTATATAAGGTAGGGGGCACAATAAAGTCATGTAACATTGTGTCCTGCTACAGCTAGGACAGGAAACTATTTCCAATGAACAGGTTTAGGAGATCCAGCAATGGGTTTTGTTTCTTCAGATCTTTGTTACCCAAAGTAAGCCTCCTCCTATCACTGTCTGCTTGTCCTAGATCATTCACAGAACCTTTGGTTTTTAGAACTCTCTGTTGCCCAGTAGAACTTATGAAAAACATGGAAGACTTCAAGGCCTTTCATGAATAATTTACTTATATATCCCTAAAGTTACATGTAGGGCCATTACAGAAATGGATACAAGACATCACTTCTCATCTTAGAATTTGGGGAAAGAACCAGGACTTCAGAGCTTGTTTGGAGGATAGGAACATTGGGACAACATGCATCTGCTGAAGGATGCTCTTCCAGAAGGCAGGTGCACAGCAAGGAAGGCAAGCTTCCTATCACTCATCAAATGGCATTGCCTCAGGTATGGGAACCAGAGTTAGTGTGAGGATCGTAGCCCTAACAACATTGTTTCAAATATCCACAGTAAAAGCCATAAGGATATATGAAGATTTTACTAGATAACAAGGTTAATAGACTAGTCCAAGGTTCAAACTGTGAATGGCTGCCTGGCAGGAAATGGTTTGGTGTCCATCCTTTCGGTCCTCCTCTCTCTCACCCATATCTCATTGCTTTGGAGACCAGGCACCTCTGCCCCATTCCGGCCATAGGATTCCCAGGCAGCTCTGCAAACATATTACTATCTGTGTGAAGCAAAGCATGGTGGTTATTTGCATTCTACTACATTAGCTATCAGGTTACAGCCTCCCCCCCCCCACTACCAAACTCAAGTCAGATGGATGACACCAGCTCTGACATGCCGCCCTCCTTAAAAAAGTTTCCCTCCTTGGTCCCCAGCCCTCAAGTGTCAAGGATACTAACCGTTCATTTGGGTTTTTCTGCATACTTCTTGTGGAATTTCTTCATCAGGTACGAAGCCTTTACATCTTTTCTGTTTACCCATTCAGTTTGAGAAGGAGGAAAATGTTTCCCTTGTATTAGGTACTGAAGTGTTCCATGGTGTCGTCCGCAATCTAGTATGGCTTGGACCTCGAAATGATGTTCTCCTTCCACCATTACAGTTGCAGGTGGTGGTGGTTCTGGATGCCAACGTGGGGATTCTTTCAGTGGTTTTAATAAACTACAATGAAAAATCGGGTGAATCTTCCTCAAATTCTTTGGTAATTCTAGTTGCACAGTCACTTCATTTAAAATCCTGGAAATCAGAAATGGCCCAATATACTTAGGTGGTAATTTCTTGGAAGGCTGAGTAGATCTTAAATATTTGGTGGAGAAATATACTTTTTCACCAACCTTCATTGGTTGTTGAGTTGCTCTCTTGCGATCAGCATATTTTTTATAATCTGCTTTTGTGTCTGCAAGTGCCTTTTCAATTATGAGCCAAGTATCTGTATTTTGATTTATCCACTCGTCTAGTGCCAAACTCTTTGTTTCCTCTTTTGGCAGTTCAGGTATGGCTACAAAGTCTTGTCCATTTGCTGCTTTAAATGGGGTGAACCCAATGCTCTGGTGGACCGCATTATTGTATGCCACCTCTGCAAATGGCAGCAGATCTACCCAATTGTCTTGCTGGTTGCTGACAAAGCATGCCATGTATTGCTTCCCCCCAATTCCTTTTGCAATTGCACAGGTTGGACAGCTGATCACATAGTCTTGAACATCTTTGTGTAGAGCTGGCAACCAGAACTGTCATCTTACCAGATGCAAGGTCTTTACAAACCTGAAATGGCCAGCAGATTTGGAATCATGGCATCTCTCTAGAATTTTCTTTTGTAATACCTAAGGGACGTAAAGCCTCTCACCTTTCCACCACAGTCCTTGTTCCTCTGTTAGAAAAGTTTTATTTTCCTGCAGCCATTCGTCTTGCTGCACTCTGCTTAGGAATTCGCTTTGCAGATCCGATTCTACTTTTTGGGAATGTCTTAGTCATTTGACTTCTGGTGGTCACTGCCATGCTGAAATTGGATGGAGAGATATTTGAATCTACCACTTCTTCTCATTGACTGTTATGTTGAGGTAGCCTTGACATGGCATCATCCATGAAGTTCTTTCCTGCTGGTAAATACTTCAAGGTGAAATTGAATCTGCTAAAGAATTGCGCCCAACTGATTTGTTTGGGATATAGATTTCATGGGGTTCTCAGGGCTTCCAGGTTCTTGTGGTCAGTCCACACTTCAAATGGGTGGGAGGCTGCTTCTAGTAAATATCTCCATGTATCCAATGCCCCCTTTACTGCATAGGCTTCCTTTTCCCAGATGTGCCAATGTCACTCCACTTCGGTGAATTTTCGAGACAGGTAAGCACATTGGCGTAAACTTCCATTCTCATCTCTCTCTAGCAGAATATCTCCTATTGCAACGTCGGAAGCATCAGCTTGGACAATTAGAGGGTGTGTTGGATCTGGATGTTTCAACACTGGTTCAGATGTAAACAGTGTTTTTAATTGATCAAAAGTGTTCTGGCACTCCGGTGTCCATTTTAGTGCCGTTCCTTCTCTTTGTAGCAGTTTCGGGTCCCCTCTCCCCTTTGTTTTCAACAGGTCCTTGTGAGGTAAGGCTACTTGCACAAAGTTTTGGATAAAGTCAAGGTAAAAATTAGCGAATCTCAAGAAACTCTGAAGGTGCTTTCTGGTTCCGGGGAGCTCCCAAGCAACAACATCCCAAAACTTTGCTGGGTCCATCTCAATTCCTTTACTGGAGACTCGGTAACCTAGGTAATCCAGTTGTTCTTTATGGAATTCACACTTGGATAATTGGTTTTTTAATAGCCTTTTCAGTAATTCTGTCACTAATTTTACATGTTCCTCCATTGTTTCAGTGTAAATCATGATATCATCTAGATAGACTAACACTCCCCAGTATAACAGGTAGTGAAGAATTTTGTTTTTTTGATGCATGAAGACTCCCAGAGCTCCTTGAAGCCTGAATGGCATCACAGGTTATAAAAATGAGCCTAACTGACATTAAAGGCTGTCTTCCATTCATCACCTTCATGGATGCGTACCCGGACGTATGCCTCTCTCAAATCCAATTGCATAAAAAAATTCCCTTTTGAGAGATTGGCTATCATGTCCTTTATCAACGGAAGGTGATATGTATTGGAGGTGCACACAGCATTCATGCCCTGGTAGTCGGTACACAATCTCAATGATCCATCCTTTTTTTTCTAAACAGCATTGGTGCAGCCATTGACAAGGTTGCAGGGCGAATGAATCCCCTTGCCAAGTTGTCAATTAACTCACATAGTACTTCATGTTCTTTAGGGGTCATGGGATACAGTTTAGTTTTTGGCAATTCTGCCTCAGGTATAAATTCTATGGCACATTCCTATTTTTATATGTGGCGGCAATTGATCTGATTCAGCCTCTCCAAATACTTCATTTAGTTGGTGATATTTTAGTGGAACATCGTTCTCTCCTCCTTTTCTTAGGGCCCCTGCTATTTCTATTCCATAGTTGATTTCACTTGAAGTCCTACCAGGGTAGATTCCATCGCTAAAGATCATCTGACCTGATCTCCAGTCCACCTTTGGGTTCCTATTCCTTAACCGAGCCAATCCCAGGATCATGGATTCGATGGCAATTGGTGCCACCAGGAATCTTAACACCTCTTCATGGGTCCACACTCACATCTTTATTGGTTCAGTGTAATATTCTACTGGGCCTTCTTTCATATCTGACCCATCTAACTGGGTAAATGTGATAGGGTCTTTCAGTCTTTGTACTTTCAGTCTAAATCTGGTTACTATGGCAGGATGTATTAAATTTTGACTACATATGCAGTCCAATAACCCCGTCAGGTCTGCAACTCTGCCATCTTCCAGTGTTTCTAAGTGTACCCCCATGAACATTGTGGGGCAATTCCCACTCACTAATGGATCTTCATGGCCATAATCCTTCACCTGTTCTTCAGCACAATTCAGAACAGGCTCACGTTGTTTCCCGCCAGCTCTTTGTCTGTAGAGCTTTCTAGGTTGATGTTTGCCCCACCCCTTTTCACCTCCGTCACAGTACTGGCTCTCTCTTTTGTTTTGCAACTCAGTGTTTTGGTTTCTCTGCTTTCTGTCTTAGTATTGACTGAAGTTGTGGTTTGGATGCATGTGTTAGCCCGGTGTCCCTCTTTGCCGCATCTGAAGCATAAGACTTTATTCCTCTGCCATTCTCTCTCTTATTCCCAGTGTCTGGAAGTACTTTGCCTTCTAGTTGAGGGACTTCTGGTTGAGCACCTTCTAGTAAAGGGACTGAAAAAGGGTGGAACACCATTTGTAGCCACAGGAACGAGATTGTCGCTTGGGACTGGTGGGGCGGGAGCATCTTCTGGATCCATATGTCCACTTTTGGCACTTAAGTTTGAGGTGCCCATCCTCTACTTCACTTGCTAAATAAATCCACTCCCGCAATGTGAGTGGTCTTACCTAGGGGACCACTCTAGAATGTTGGGTCTCAATCCAGTTTTAAAATGCTGTATTGTTAAAGATTCTGGCCAGTCATCCAGTTCACTTGTCAGTCTTTTGAATTCTAGGGCATACCCTGAAACAATCTACTCCCTTGCTTGATCTGGTAGAGGTCTGACTTTGCCCTTAACTTCAACAATGGGTCTTAAAATCTTTCCCTAAGGCTGTACATGAATTCTTGAAAACACTCCATTTGAGGGGCCTCTGCATCATCTAGTTCCACCACCCAGTCTGCGGCCTCGCCCTCAAGGTGTTGTGACATGTAGTTCACCTTGGCCTCCTCTGTGGGGAACTGATCTTCAAACTCTCTCATTAAAGCCCTCATGTGATTCAGAAAATGAGCTAGGCATTTGGGGTCACCATTGAATTTTCTATTCAATTTCTGTCCTCCAAACCCCTCTTCCCTCTTCCTTTATAAGCTCATTCTTCTCGGACTGGCTGCTCGGGAGGTTGGTGCAGTGGTTGCCCAACCAACAGGCCTCCTGGGTTCCGTTTGTCCTCTGTCTCTCTGTTCTCTTAGAGACCAATCCCATTTCTGTGTCTCTGCTGCTGCACTCACTCCCACTTCATCACTTGGCCCTTGTTCAAACTTTAATAGCAAGCATTCCATATCTCCCTGCAGCTGGGACAGTCATGAATCTATGGAGGCAACTTCCTGCTCCAGCTTTTCGACCCGATTTTCTGGCCCTTCGTCTCAGTATCTGGGCAGCCACTCGCCCCTGGTGCTAACTTCTTGCATCTGCTTCTCCTCCCAGGTCTCCAGCCTTTTGCCCTGGTGGCCCTTCCTGTCTTGCAACTTTAAAAAGTGGGTTGAATAGGGAATAACCTCACCATCTGCTCTTGCAGCTGTTCCAGTTGCTCTGTTCCAGTTGCTCTGTTGCCGAGGACGAAGTTTTATAGAAAGAATGCAGCATTGTCAAAATACTTCGTGCTTCTGTGCTCCCTTGCTGCTGCTGCTGTTCATTGGAGAGCAGTTCATGGGCGGTGTAATCTAGACACTGTTTTGGAATGGCAAGAAGCCTCTATCCCAAGCTCTCATCTGCTCCCTGCGAGCCAGCTTCTGTTTGCAATACTTTGCTTAAAAGTCCTTCCTGGAGACTTACACAAGCCTCTGGTAAAATCCCTGAATGGCAACCCTCCTGGTCAGAATAATCATCTGGATAGGTTGCCATCTGAGTGATTCACAGATTTGTGTGAGGATCCTAGCCCTAACAACCTTGTTTCAAAAATCCACAGTATAAGCCATAAGGATATATGAAGATTTTTACTAGAAAACAAGGGTAATAGACTAGTCCAAGGTTTAAGCTGTGAATGGCTGCCTGGCGGGAAATGGTTCGTTGTCCTTCCTTTCTCTCCTCCTCTCTCTCACCCATATCTCATTGCTTTGGAGACCCAGCACCTCTGCCCCATTCCAGCCATGGGATTCCCAGGCAGCTCTTCAAAACATATTACTATCTGTGCAAAGAAAAGCATACTGGTCATTTGCATTCTACTACATTAGCTATCAGGCTACAGCCTTCCCCCCCCCCCCAACTACCAAACTCAAGTCAGACAGTTAGGCCGTTCTGCCAGATCTTACAGGGTGGACAGAAATAATGAGAAAGAGGTGGTTCCTAGGTATCTAGACCATATGCTATGAAGGGCTTTATAGATCACAACCAGCACATTCAATTACATCTGGAAACCCACCAGTAACCAGTGTAGCTTGTTTAACAGAAGTGACCAATGGGCATACCGAGGTACGATTATAAGTGCACACAACACTGCATTCTGGACCAGGTGAAGTTTTCAAATGGTCTTCAAGGGGAGCCTCATGCAGAAATCAGTTCAATAATCCAAAGATGGGGTGACTAAGGCATGTGTGACTGTGAGAAGGGACTCCAGATCCAGGAAAGGGCACATTTAGCACACCAGATGAATCTGGAGAAAGGTAGATCTGGCTACAGTTGTCCCCTACACTTTGAGCAGGAGCTGAGATTCCAGCAGTCCCTGCTCAATTTGTGGAAAAGTTCTGACTGGGGAAATTCAATCCCATACAGAACTCAAGGTCACAAATCCTTAGTAATGGAAGAACAAAAGATCTACACCCACTCCATCTTGTCTGGGTTCCATTTAAGCTGTTCCTCCCCATCCAGAGTGTCACAGCCTCCAGGCACTGGGATTAATCTGTGCAGCATCACTAAGCCAGCCCAGGTTCACAGCTGAGTCTCTAATCATACTGGGCCTCATTTCAGCCCATAATTTACTTCAATTCCTATTATGTAAGAGATCCCAATTCACATATCTCCCAAAATGCCCTTTATTTTTATGTTTTACGTTTATTTTATATTTAGAAGGTGCCTTTGTCTAGATGTACTGAAAGTTGTCACCCAGGATACAGCAAGCTCAAAAGAGAGGGAGCGCCTGTCTGCTGCTATGATTGTTCCCCATGTATGGAAGGTACAATCTCCATGCAAGAAGGTAGGTGGCTCTAGAGCAAAGATGCAAATCTCACTCTTGGTTTTCTGGGCAGTATTTGTTAAAAGTTTTTTCTTTCCTAGTTGTATATCTAATTATTAGCATATATTTTTCTTAATACCATTGGTGGGTAACTGAGCTACAGCAGAGGTGCCTAAGCTTTTGCAACCACAGGCCAGGATCAGCATGCAAGGAGGCACACTCCAGAAAGAAGATAGAGCCAGAACAAAAGCTAAATTCAACTTAAATATAAAGAGAAATTGTTAGTGTCGATAAGATTTCTTCCTAAGTATTCAATAAAGTTCTTATATTGTCATATTAAAATTAGTTTGCTAGTAACATTTGAATAAGCCTTGAATGCTAAATTCCAAGCTTTCAAGGGTGGCATGCCCTCCTGGAGCATCTCATGTAGAATCTAGATTCACACCGGCTTTGGAAGCGGCTCTGGCTACCACCACATTCATGTGCAAGCAGTTGGGCATGTCTCAGAATACAGGCAGATGTAAAAGAGGTTGGATGCTATTCCTAGGTGTTTCATAGCTTCTCCTTCCAAGGATCTGGAGAAACTAAACTAACTAACTCACTAAAAAGATAAAATTAGTCAGTGCCACCTTCCAAGATGCTTTTCAACTTCCTAGTCTAGACGACAACCCTAATCCTCCCTGCTAGTGTCCCATCCAATCCCATCCCATCCCTTCAGGCCTGACTCTGATAGCCAAATATTCTCAACTTCTTCGGCAGCTAAAGCACTAGTATTATATGTTTGGCTCCCTCAAAATGGTTCCACTAAGTAAGAACCGGAACTATCACTAGACCAACATGAACTACTTTCTCTGCAACTTTCGAAATTGTCAGCAAGGACTCTCTCAACCCTTCTATCTGAGACCACTCTGTTGTGGCAATATTAGGATCTTGTTTGCAAAAACCCTGATCTTCTGAGGATTTGTGCTGGAACAGAGCAATTGCCCATCTGAACAAGGATAGTGGTACACAGTGTGGCCAATGTGGTGCTTTTGGTAGGATTCAAAAGTCAATGGCCTACTTCTTTTCACATTGCAGCCCATATTCAGCCTCATACCCATAGCAACTCCTCTTTTTTACCCACTGATGATGTTTCCTCCATGAATATCCATTTTGTAACCACCTAATTTAGGTCCTAACCAAGTACAGCAAGCAGGTATTTTGGTATAATGTTTCCACCTCTCCCAATATTCCCTCTCAGTCCCTCACATCCAAACACCTATTTTACATAATGTTGCTGTTGCTATTATTCATATTTATTGATTTGCTGTTGTGACTCAGAATGGTTAACATAATATAAAAATAACAAACAATACGTCAATAAAAACCTGTAAGAGCAACCAAAGAGAAAGCTAATCATTAATGATATAATAGTATCTCACAAGCTCCCAGTAACATACCAACTTCCTTGCCCAGGAACACATATAGGGTTTTTTCAAAAGGCCAAAAAGGTTCGGTCAATCTAATTGAAGGCGGTGTGATGCTCCAAAGGGCAGGTGTTGTGACTAATCATTTGGGTCCCACTAGATGACACCCTTTAATTGATGGGACCCAAAGCACGCCTCTCCTGTTAGACCCAATGGGGCAGGTAAGAAAATTTGGAGAGAGGCAGTCCAACAAATAACCCAGCCTCATGCCATGAAGGGCTATATAAATGACAATTAGCACATAAAATTGCACCAAGATGTACAGTGGAAGCCAGTGCAGCTTGGGACCCAGAGGTGTAAATGGGTGTAAGAAGGTGCATTTATTACTGCTGCACCACCATTGCAACTTCCAGATGTTCTTCAAGGGCAGTCCTATGTAGAACACATTACTCAGGAAGTAATTAAGACATGAGGGACTGGGAACAATGCCTCCCAGCCGAGGAAAGGGAAGAGGGAACTGGTATACAAGAGGAGAATTGATTTTTCATCATACTATATCTGCATATTCAGATAGATGCTTGTTGAACACCTATTACTTGTATTTTTTAGATGCAGACCATTGCAAAAAATGCCCAGATGATCAGCATTCCAATAAGAAGGGAGAACAATGTGTCCCCAAAGTTTTAACTTTCCTGTCCTATCAAGAAATACTGGGTGTCATCCTGGCTCTCTTTGCCATTGCCTTATCCATAACTACTGCCTTTGTTCTGGGAATCTTCATTAAATACCGAGAAACTCCCATCGTCAAAGCCAACAACCGGGACCTCACCTACATTCTCTTGATCACCCTCCTGCTTTCCTTCTTGACCTCCCTTCTATTCATTGGTCACCCCAAGAAACTGACCTGCCTTCTTCGACAAATCACCTTCAGTGTTGTTTTCTCAGTTGCCGTGTCTTCCTTGCTTGCCAAGACTGTCATGGTGGTGGTGGCGTTTCTGGCCACAAAGCCTGGCAGCAGGATGAGGAAATGGCTGGGGAAGAGCCTGGCCAATTCCATTGTCTTGTGCTGTTCTGGGGTTCAGGTGGGCATCTGTACCATGTGGCTGGGAATCTCTCCCCCATTCCCAGATTCTGACATGAATTCCCAATCAGGACAGATACTGTTGCAATGCAATGAAGGTTCAGTCTCCATATTTTATGCTGCCCTTGGCTACATGGGCTTTCTGGCTGCCATCTGCTTCTTGGTGGCTTTCCTGGCCCGGAAGTTGCCAGGGAGCTTCAATGAAGCCAAGTTAATCACTTTCAGCATGTTGGTTTTCTGCAGTGTTTGGGTCTCCTTTGTCCCCACCTACCTGAGCACCAAAGGGAAATACATGGTGGCTGTGCAGATCTTCTCCATCCTGGCCTCCAGCTTTGGCTTACTGGGCTGCATCTTTGTCCCTAAATGCTACGTCATTATCCTGAGACCTGACATGAACACCAAGGACCATCTAATGATGAAAAACAATGAAGGCTCATGATTTTAGAACCTATATTTGTACAGCTTACTCATACTATAAAATAACATGCCTTGGAAGTAATCTCATTTTTATGTGTTCTAAACAATCTTTGTCCATCCATGTGAGTTCTCAATTAGAATGGCTAATTACAGGTAGTCCTCGGTAAATGACCACTCATTCAGCGACTTTTCAAATTACAATGGCGATGAACTTATGGTATTTACGGTACTGGTCCTCAAAGTTACGTCTTCCCAGCACCCCTGTGGTTACATGATCGTAATCTGGGTGCTTGGCAACTGGTTCATACTTCCAACAGTTGTGGCATCCTTTGGTCTTGTGATCACTCCCACCATTTTTTCTCACAAGGAGCTTCGCTATAGAGTACAAGATCCCAGGGATCTTGTACTCCGTAGTGCATGCTCAGGCAACAGCACCACTTCCCCTCCCCAGCTACACTTCTCCCTCACTGCATCATCCTCTTCCCAGCCCACATGAACTCAAGTGGCACCACAACACCCCGTCCCCAGCCGACATGCATTCATGTTGTGCGGCAGCACTCCCTCCTCAGAATGAACATATTCACCGCAGCACCTGACTCCATAGTACTCACCAACCCATGTGCCTGCTTGCAAGCTGCCCAGGACTTGTGATTTCCTGCCGGCTTCCCCATTGACTTTGTGGGAAGCTCGCAGGAAGTCGCAAGTCACATTCATGTGAGATCCTCCCTTAATGACCTGCAATC
Source organism: Charina bottae (assembly GCA_023362775.1). NCBI lineage: Eukaryota > Metazoa > Chordata > Lepidosauria > Squamata > Charinaidae > Charina > Charina bottae. Next base: position 28,244,535 of record JALMGJ010000002.1, on the reverse strand, counting down.
CTTACTTAACAATGGCAATGAGGACTGCTAGGATTGATGTCGCTAAGTGATGTAGTTGTTAAAGTTATTTGGTAAAGTTATTCTATGCAGAATCAAACGCATGGGATTTCTACACTATGAATCTGGCCTGGAAAGTGGAAATTTCCAAGTCCCTCTGTTGCAAGCACTTTCACAAAACAAAGTAGCTCATAAACAACAGGTGCTTGTCTCTCTAGCAAAACATTGATAATAGAAGTCCTTTTCCCATGAGAATAGAGTCTCGAGGGAAAGCCAATATGCAACACCGCCACCCCATGATGGTTTATAGTAAGTACAACAATGTTAAGCTGAAAAATTGCCTAAGCCCATGTGAGCCAATCAGAATTTTGAACCATGGGTATAATTCAGCTATGAACCATGGGTACTCATCTCACTTATGTTTTTCCTATGCTTCTTCTATGTAGACTGCTATCTACATGTACTTGTATCTGAACTGTAACTATGCCTGGTCTTTGCACAGACCATGATGCTTTCTTTCCATTCTGGTGATGGAACTCTGCGTATGCTTTGTTTTTTCCTTTTTGCAATAATCCACTATACATCCATTATTGCCTTATGCTATCAATAAAGATATTGTTAGCCTTACAACACGTTGTTTGGATTACTTCAAGCCTGGAACCCCAATAGCCACCATCACCCCACAGTAGTCACGTGATGTTGCACTTTATGACCGTGTTCCTTAGCAATGGAAATTCTGGTCCGAATTACTGTCTTTAAGTGAGGACTACCTGTAATGAAACTGAAGAAGTAATCTTCAGAAGTAATCTCCTTTGAAATAGTTACATTAAGACCACATGGCTAACATATTTACATTTTTTGAAAGCAGTGAAGATATACTGTCATTAGGAAACTTTCGTGATCTAGTTTTTTGAGGAGATGAAGAGCTGTTGCTCATGATGAGTCTTTTTTCAGTGTCTCATTGTGAATAGAGCTTTCTTTCTTCTCACTTGATGTCCATATTTTAATTGATGGCCCTTGCTCTTCCTTTGAATTTTATTCTTGAAAATATTGGCAGCACTTGGTGTTGGGTTGTGGACACCACAAATCAGTGATTTAAGACAAAGCAGCACAGAGACTCTGGAGGATCTGGCACCAACTTCTGGCTGGATGGTAGTGGTGGCAGCATGTCCAGCAGTGGCCTTTTCCTTGCCTTCACCATCCCCACCTTGGCAGAGATGGCAATTGACTATTTGGTAATGTCTGACACAGTGATTCAGTTTCTGGTCACCTGAGCTTTGGGACTGAGTAGCAGAGGAAGTTGATCAGTTGATCTGGTAGAGAAACAGCTTAGCTCTGGGGGCTGCTATAAACCTCCTCACATGGAATGGAGGCCATTTTGATTCCCTCATGTGGTAGTAGCACTTGAAGATTTAATTGTGCAGTCCATGTGCTCCATTTTTTTCAGTTTTGCTTTCCAATTTTTAACTATTAAGTGGGAATATTATAAATCCTCCTCACCTTGCCCTGAGGTGGATGAGGACTTCTTTAGGACTTCTTCTTCCTCTTAAATTCAAGTGAGATTCTCCAGGTGATGATGTAATATGTAGTTGAATCAACTACATATGTTATATTTGCTCTTACAAGTGTTACCTGGTAAAGGTCCAAAATACAGGGTTATGTAAGAATTTTACCAGCAAGAAATTTCTGAAGACTTAGGGAAAAACAAAACCTAGAAAGTTGAGGCCATAGGCAATGCCCTGGGATGGACCAGCTTGAGGACCACTGACAAGCATACAACTAAAATATCGGGTCATTCATCCAGAGTTGCCCTCCAAAATCATGAGATGCAATGTGAACAAAGGAGTAGACAAGCTATATTACTTGTCTGAAGCAATCCAGAGATGGGAGACTCAGCTGGTTGTTAGGATATGAAGGCCTGATTTCAGATGAGTGGGCCAGTAGCCTGGGTCCCAGTGAATTAAAAAAGGAGGAGGGTTAGGGATGAGAGCCAGGGGATCTCCAACTTCTACTGCACTGCTGACTTGTCTTATCTCTCATGCTTCCTTGCTCTTTGTATCTCCTCTTCACATTTGCTATGTGATGGGTCCTCTCTTAGCATGGGCAACCTATGAGGTCTGGTCTTTGAAACTTGACCTTGGTCTTGATTTGCAGAAAATAGCAGAAAAATGTAAGAATCATAATTTGGTCTCCCAGAAGTGCAGCAATCAATTTTGCATTGTAAAACTCTACCCTTAATAAATATGTTATTCATATTTCTCTGTTTCAATGTTACCTTTGGTGCCACTTTGCCAAGAGGAGGAATCCAAGAAGGGGCTTTTTCAATTCTTGAATGAAACTAAAGGGACAGAATGAGAGGTGTGTGTTTGGAACAGGTAACATATTGATATATCATTTAAAATTGTTTAAGTTTCCAGTCCAGTGTTTACATTCCATGAAGGCAAATTTTAACGAGCAAGGTTTTCAGCTTCACAATTGGGCTTTTATTGTATCATTTATATTGCAGCCGAATGAAAACTTTTGTGAATACTGCCCTCTTTGGGTCTATTTAGAGAGGAAGTGCATATGCATTGATTATTTGCTGTCAAGTGGGTGTCAACTTTTAGCAACATCACAGATAGACCTTTCCAGGATGATCTGTCCAGAACGTGACCCTTCATGTATCCCGATGTCGCACACATCACCACTCTAATTGAGTCCATCCACCTTGCTGCTGGTCATCCTCTTCTTCTTTTTCCTTCTACCTTTCCCAGCATTGTAGATTTCTCAACAAAGCCAAGTCTTTACATAGTGCATCAAAGATTTGTGCCTGGTCATTTGTTCCTCAAGTGAAAACTTTGGATTGATTTGTTCAATGATCTATTTGTTGGTTACCTTGGCTATCCATATAATTCTCATAAGCCTTCTTCAACACCAAAGTTCAAAGGCATCAGTACTCTTTCTATCTTGCTTCTTCAAAGGCCAACTTTCACTTCCACAGAGTGTCACAGGGAATTTTCCTAATTATCTTGCACAGCTTGACACAATCAGAGGCCATTCTGTACTCAGTGAGGTGTACATTGACTTCCTTTTGGTCTTTTTTGGCTTTCTCAATTATGCAGAATGTATCAGCAATAATGTTCCTCAGCTATTTCAAAAACCAGATTCAGCATCTGGTATCTCACTTCCATGTAGGGCTATGATCTGCATTATTTTGTTGCCATGTGAAATTAAGGATATTGATAGTTTCCACATTCTGGTAAATTTCCTTTCCTTTGTACTGTTATGTTAACTGACTTCTTCTTTTTTAATAACTGTTTCCATATTCAATGTATTAAAGACATCAGAGTAATATTTTTTTCTTTTCTCTTTTAATTGCTCTTTGAAATGCTTTGTTAAATTCCATTCTGAAGCTTTTATATTTCTTGGCCTTGGCTTCTCTTCTCTTCTTGTCTGTTTGCACCATTTGTTCTGATATCCAGCTTCTACCTTTTATTTCTATGCTCCTTTCACATTCATCTTTAAAATCTTTGATTTTACTCCACAGTTCCTCTTGTTCACTCTCAATGACTTTCAGGATTCCAAAGCTATTCAAAGCTATTCCAGTTTCTCTTCTTGATAGTGGTGGGTCTATGCTCAAAATTATATCATGTACACTGGTTCATTTTCTTCTTCCACTTTAGCTTGACTGGGAACTTGCCCACGGGCAGTTTGTCATCTGATCCACAATCAGCCCCTGGTCATCTCTTTGTTTATTTATTTATCACATTTGTATCCTGCCCATCTCCCCCACAAGGAGGGACCCTGGGCGGTTATTAAAGTTGCCACCTTGTTGTTATAGCTGACCTCTTCCACCTTCTTGTACCACCCATATAGTCAGTTTGATTTTGGTGGCTACCATTGGTGAGGTCCATGTATATCTATATCATTTTGGTTGCTGGAAGGCTGTATCAGCAATGAAGGAATGGTTGTATTGGCAGAAACTGATAAGTTGTTCTCCTACTTCTCTTCTGTTTCTCAGGCCATAAAGGCCAACTATGTTTACCATTGGTATTTCCAGCTTTCAGGTTCCAATTTCGAACCACATGCAGCACTCCTCCCAGGTAGGCTTAATACCAGGAAGTATATAGAGCTAATAAACAGGTGGCCAAGCCACTGTAATTATGGCTAGACCAGTTGACCTCCAAGATCCCTTCCAACCTTTTCTTCTATGATTCTATAGGATTCTATGACTGTAATTGGTTCCTTCCTCTTCTGAAGGTTGGTGCCAATGACCAGCTGTAACTTGGAGGAGGTTGGTGAACACCTACAGCAGAATCGTTGCCACTTAATTGGAGACCCTGACACTGTGAGAGCCCAAAGTCCTCATCCCAACAATTTTGCATGTTTGTGGCAACCCCCTTGAATGATTGCTTAATGGGAGCTCTGGTTTACACTGCCTGGGCCTCCTCCTTTCCCCCTGTGCAATCACCAAATTTAATATCATGATGTATTCCAGCCCCCATCCTGAGATCCCTTCAATCCTTCTTTGCAAATCCCCATATTTCCCTCTACTTGTTCTTCCAAAACTCTTCACATTCAAGATGCCCACTGTGCCATCTGAGACACTTCCTCTGCCAGCGTGGCCTGTCCAATTTTACCATCCCCTGTGGTTTGTCAGCATCTGATTGATTGATTGATTTTAAAGATTTATAACTCCATGTGACTTTGGCCAAAGTACAACATAAGCAAGAAGAAGAAGAAGAAGAAGAAGAAGAAGAAGAAGAAGAAGAAGAAGAAGAAGAAGAAGAAGAAGAAGAAGAAGAAGAAGAAGAAGGGGAGGAGGAGGAGGAAGAGGAGGAGGAGGAGGAGGAGGAGGAGGAGGAGGAGGAGGAGGAGGAGGAGGAGGAGGAGGAGGAGGAAGACCGTCTAACAACAGACAGACAATATATCAAGAAATTCAAGATGGCCGAAGGAAGAGAAGCCATAGATTGACTGTCTGCCTTTTAGAAATTGGTGTGTTTGTTATGAATGTATTGTGTGTTTGTATTGATTGTAGGTATGCATGAGTGTTTGGGTCGACAATTTCCAGGCTTGGATCTGGGAGGAGTGAGCTGGGAGCCAGACTATGCTTGTTAAGCTGGCCGTGTTTGGAGAACTCTGAGAGGCTTTGGGTTTTGGAGCCTGCTGGTTCTAGGACGATGCCACTTTGGTGCTAGATGGGGTTGTATTGCCTAGACAGACCCAGTGCGCAATCTGGGGATCCTCCTGGACTCACGACTCCTAATCAAAGAGCAGATGGCAGTTGTGGCTAGGAGGGCCTCTGCACAGCTTCATGTTGTGCACCAGTTACACCCATTCCTAAATTGGGGGACTCTGCTCACAATTACTCATGCCCCAGTCACCTCCCAATTGGATTACTGTAATGCGTTCTACATGGCACTGCCCTTGAAGAGTATCTGTAAGCTTCAGCAGGTGCAAAATGCAGTGGTGTTGGCAGTTATGTGTGCTTCTAAAACAGCACATGATACGCCTCTGATCCGTGAGCTACTTTGGTTGCCGGTCTTTTTCCAGATATAATGCCTTCTCTGCAATAGCGCCCGCCTTGTGGAATATCTTGCCCCCAGAGGTGAGACTGGCCCCTTCACTCCTGGCCTTTCGGAAGGTCCTGAAGACCTGGCTCTGCCGCCGGTCCTGGGACGACAGAGGCGGCAGTGCCTCCTGGGGTTGGCTGGCCCCGTAGTGGTATGGTCCATCCTGCGGTCCCCCCTTCTTGGATTTTATGTAATTTATTATTATTATTATTCGATGTATTTTAGATACTGTTTTTGTATTTTTAAACTTTCAATTGTTGTAACCCGCCCAGAGTCCCTTGCAAGGGAGATGGGCGGGGAATAAATTGAAATAATAAATAAATAAATAAATAAATAAATAAATAAATCAAGGTTCTGGTTTTGACCTTTAAAGCCCTTCATTTATTTATTTAATTTATATGACCGCCCATCTCCCCCCAACGGGGAACTCGTTTCAGTGGAGCCCCATTTTTTAGCTTTGCTGGCCACAATGTACACATATCACAATTGTACAGGTGTGTCTCTGGTGATTATAAGTGCCACAATAAAAACATGCTGGAGGTTGTCCCTGATATCGTTGACACCACACTCCATAACCATTTTTTTAAAAAATTCTTTGGCGATCTGGCCAGAAGTCTGAAAAAGACTCACTATGGTATGTGAGCAGATGACACAGTCATAGAGAACTTTCACCGGTCCCTCTAAGACATTGACCTAGTAAAGCAAACACATCAACCTTGAAAGTGTAAAAACATAATGGTGGGCCAGATCCCCATCCATTCCCCACGCATTCTTCCAAGACCCCGTTCCCCTCTTAACCCCTAGGGGGCAAAAGGGCCCCAACTGCCCAACCTTAATGCTTCAATACACTGACTTGGACCCCCCCCAATGCCCTTGAGGAGCACCAGAAATGGCTTGTCCTGCTCCCCAGCTTCATAAGAGTGCAGATCATCATGGATTCCCCCCACAAATAGTGGGGGCCCTCTCATAGAACTCCCATTTGGTTCAGAGGGAAAAGGAGAAAAACATCCCACTACTCTTGTCCAATGTTTGCGGTCCTTCCACACCCAAACAGAATCATTTACCATCTGTCAATCTCTAGAGATCCAGGCGGGTGGCCTTTAAGCAAACATTCAGAAACCATTCTGTAAATAAAAAGGACAAAATAATTCCTTATTTCCAGGAAGAGAGATAGTATTAGAAAGAGGCACAATCCATCGTTGTCTCCCATTCCTCATGGACTTCCCACCTTTTCACCACCTCCTGGCTGCAATTTAGTCTCTTTCACCCTACAGCACCTCCATAATTTCCCCTTGATCCAAACGGCTATTTGGTCCTCCCAGCCCCCCCTGATTCACACATGAAGGTAAAAGAGCGAGGAGGGGAAGCACATTCAGATTTGTGAGATTCTGTTACTATAACCATTCTAATAAAAGTACTTTTAGGCTTATGCAAAATCTGTTTCTTGATCTGGTCTATCTTGCACGGCTGACATATGGCGACTCAACATGAAGTGAAAGAAACTCTCTCCAACCTCTGGCTATTCCCTCTGCCCTGTAGGAGGATGGGGGGCAAAACCATAATGGGACTTGGGCTCCATCTCCTCATCTGGTGGAATCATCTCTCCCTGAGCAGCACTTGGAGGCCTGTGAGATGCCCTCTCCAATGGGAAAACATCCCTTTGTTCACGCGAACCCTCCTTGAATTCAAAAAGGTTCCCACAGAATAATTTCTTGCCATTTCCTAAATCCAGTTCTCATCACCTAGAGCCTCTTGGCAAATTGAATGCCTGTCAGTAGGGAAGATGAATTGGCAATGTGGCCATTCTGCATTGAAAAAAAAGAGTTGGACACAACTTAACGACTGAACAACAATGGAGAAAGGAGTAGAGAAGAAATAGACACATTTTTCAATTTATTATTTGACACTTCCAGTGATATCTCTGGGCTCCATATAGATCACAGAAGTTTAGAAAATAATCATTTGCATATTCTGAAGCCCAATGCCCTGAAGCCCCTTGCCCAGAAGGTGCAGAAGGAAGCCAAGATGGTGAAGAGAATCTGAATTGGAATAAGACACAGTGTGCCTTCTGATAAAGGGGGATTTTAGGATTGTCTATAGCCCTTGAGGCAACCATTTTATCAGAACGCCCCTCACAGGTTCAGTGAATAGATCCACCAACCTTAAATCTTTGTGGAAAAATTGTTATGGTTCTTGTTGTGTGTGTGTGTGTGTGTTTTGTTTTATTTTGTTTTCTTTCAATGCTAAATGTAGATGTTATGATGGGAAACCAGATGAGGTGAGATTGCCATAGCTTCCTTAATACAGAGGCAGTCCAGCTGTGGCTTCAGTACTAAGATGACATTTGTCCCAGCATAGTTGCTATCTAAAATCTCAGCCATGAGATTCTTGGTGCCCCAGGAGACATTTTGGAGCTTCAGTTTTTCATTGTTTGCTATCAGTTATTTCACCTTTCTCCTGCTGTACATTTTTACGTTATACATTTGGAGATGACCTTTAAACAATCCCCAGAGCTTCAGCCAATGGAAAGAAATATTACTATGATTTTCATAATTACAAGGGACATAATACTACAGCCATGTTCTAAACTCGCTCCTACGCCAGGTGAATAGATGGAAAAAAGATGCTGAGGGGACTTGCCAGTGTGAATATATGTATTTTTATGATGCAGCATGAGGACAAATTAAAGAGGTCATTTCAAAACACTGAGTGGAAGGAGAGACTTTGTTTATGGTTAAGCTGAGAGTCTTCTCTTTCCAAGTAGCTGAACTGAATGCCTCTGGGAAGCTCCCAAGTGGGACCTAATATTGTAGGTGATTTTGGCTTCCCCCTTCTCTTCTTTTCCCACTGTATGATATCTTTGGAGATATAGAAAACAGAGAGAGACAAAGCTGGTTTAACCACAGATGTGATGAAGTTATGATATGATTGACATTTGTATTTTTTAAATTTTCTTTTCTGATGCTCCCCATGAAGGCTCCCAGATCCTGTTTGCAACACAAACATCAGCCCCAATTCCTTTCCTTCTCATTCCTGCCACTTCAATGGCCAGGAACCTCAAGATGTATCACCTTCTAGCTCTGCTCCACATCACCCCTCTGAGAAGCCTCCTCCAATTGCCATGCACAATGTTCTTGTTACTCCATGCACTGCATTTTTTCCTTTCCTATCATGCCTAGATTGAACTTTTGCTTTTTCTTCTTTGATATCAACATGTCAACCCCCAAACACTTTCACCAATCAACTACTAGGTGGCAGCAAGATGTTTAATTTTAATTGTGTCTTTCAGCTGCCATCTAGTGGTCATCGAGATATGTGCAGCTGTCTGGTTAATACTGCTTAAGAGCTGGTGGATTTAAGATTGGGGGTGAAAGAACAAGAAAAAATCGATGGTGCCACTATTAATGCCTATATAATGCCTCTATTGCTTGGGCAAAAGGGGTGAAATATTTTTTAAGTCCAGAACATCCAGATAACATTTGGAAGTAGATGGTCCCACAGGATACCAGCAGAACCAACTGGATCCATTAGTGGGTGAGATGGACCACATCATTTCAGGCTACCTCCCTGATGCCCATCAGTTCACCCTACATTGCTGCATGCAATTTCTGGAGGTGGGAGAAGAGGGAAAGCACCACTTCCAGAACTGAGTGTTTAAAGGCATCCTTGGACTGCCTGAGCTATGGATGGACAATGAGATACCAGCAGTAGCTTGTGGACATCTTCTCTAAAAATGGCTAGGGGGCATAGCAAAGCAGCTGTGTGCATGTTTCCAGAGAGTACCACCTTAAATCATCCTTGGGCTGGCTGCATATCAGGAAGACACTGGTCAACAGGGAAATGCATGTGCTCAGGAAATGGTTTGTGGGCCATCCTCACACCAGGGCAAGGGGGTCAATATTAAATTGGGGAGGCATTAAGAGAGGGTTAGGGCACATAGAGGGCAAAGTAGTTAAAGGAACGGTAGGGTTAGGTTCAGACTGTTAGCATTTCACATATTTTGAGTAAGCCTGCTGTTTTTACTTGGATGGCTTTGGTATGCTGCCCTGCCATCTCTGAGTAGAGAACAACAGATGCTGTTGTAGTATTTTATACATTTTTTAAAAAAGTTGTTTAATAAAATAAATTACATCACTGACTAAACCTAAACCTAAGCCTAACTATAACCCCAAATGTTTTTACCTTAACTTTGTAAACCAAACCCTCTAAGCCGAAGACTAACCTTCTAAACCTAAACCTAAATGTGGGCTTACAGCTTTACAGGGAGCAGACTAGCTGGACCCCTTTCAGTCAGGATTCAGATTTGGCCAGAGTAGTGAGAAAGTAGTGAGTAGTGATCTCACTTGTTGATGACCTTTTGTGGGCTCAGGATAGAGGTAGTGCATTCAACCTGTCCCTCCTTGATTTCTTAGCAGGCTTTGATAACTTTGTATCAAAATTAAAATCCTTCAGGGCCAGGATTAGAAGCAGGAGGGATGATGATGATCATGATGATTGTGGTGATTTTATAGGCGTCCACTCCCATAGATTCTGGTCAGCTTACAAATACAAATGCAAAACAATAGAAACCATTAAAAACTTATTACCCCATAGACAGCCCAGATTAAAATAATCAAACAATTACAAACCAAACCAAGCAAGGGGCCCCACAAATGCATCTACACCAAGTCAGAAACCAAGGACAGGTCTTAATGCTTTCTGGAACCCTAGGAGAAAGGGCACTGTCCATATCTCTGGGGGGAAGCTTTTCCAGAGGGCAGGGGCTGCAACCGAGAAGGCACCCAACCTGCACAACAGTTTGAAATGGGAAAGTATAGCCCCATCTAAGACAAATAGAGACATCGCTGACACTAAGAGGCTAAGCTGCCTCTTATCATTCTCCTGGCTGAGGCTCTTCCCACATCTCCCAAGGCCATTCCCACATACCATTACACCATGTTGGCTTGTTTAGGCTACCTGGGAGTGGGCATATGGTTGGGTTCATGGGGTGCTCTTGGCTTCTTTGCAGCAGGGGCTGGTTTATCTGTCCTTAAAAGAGGTAGTGGTGCACTCCTCATCAAGAGGCCATCACTGGATCCAACAATTCTGGACAATATTCATCAGTTTCCAGCCTTGCCTTTTTAGGAACGTTGTTGAGAATATGGTCAGGCTGTAGCTCCTGAGGATTCTGGAAGAAATGGATCATAAGGACCTGATTTAGGAATTTGTTGGTTTTCTCAGAGATGTTTTTCAAATACGTGAGTTGATTGCATGTGAGTGATCCTTTTCATAGCATGTGATGGTTGTGTTACAATAGGCTGTACAACTAGGCTTTTTTAGTGAAGTTTTTTGTGTATCCATTACATTTGAAGGTGTTGTATAGGTAGTTTGTTTCCTCTTTTCAGAGTTTGGGGTTATTGCAGTTTTTGCTCATTTGCATAGTGTTCATTTTACGTAGCTCCTTCTGTGGGCAGTTGGGTACAGTTTGGCAGTGAAGCACTTGGTTAGTGCAGGTAGATTTTCAATATACAGTACATGAGGTTGTAGTCTGCTATTCCTTTCTCTGCCAATGGGAATGTCCAGGAAGGGTTGTTTGTTGTTGTTTCCTCTTCTCTTGAAAGTTTTATTCCTTTAAAGGTGTTGTTGATAGCCTCAAGTGTCTTCTCTAATTGTTTGTTTTTTATTAGGATGAACGTACCATCTACGTAAAGAATCCAGTTTTTGGGCTTTATGTGCAGGACTGCTATTTCTTCTAGGTGCCGCCTCACAATCTCAGCTATGAATCGTAAAATGGGTGATCTTGGGGATGTTCCTCAGATTTGACTTCCAATGACAAAGCTGATCATATGGTGCCTCCCAGTGGACAGTAGTGAATATACACACTGTAATAGAACAGACACATATTGTGGGCATAGGTTATATTTTGCAAAGGAAATTACTTTAACTGTCAGTTCACTTCCTTCCAAGTTTATCAGTATCAGGAAACGATCTAGTCCTATCAACTCAGTGGAGTATCAGTGACAAAGTACTCAGTACTCAGTGTGTAAAGTCACTTTCTTCAAATTAGTTACTAAGCTCACATTTCATATCTTTAGTTCGAGGCAGCTTGTAAACTTCTCAGGATTCACATTAGCAGGCACTTCTCAAATGGATCGGTTGTCCCTGGCAACGTTTACCTCAGCTGGGCTCTCCTTATATAGCCTCTGGTCCTGTTGTGCGCATGCTCGCCCTCTGCTGGCCTCTCTGCCAGCACGCAAGGACTTCCTGGTTTCTTCGCTGCTCCGCGCATCTGTCAGCCCTTCTTTCGCATGCGTTGAGAGGCAGAGGCATTTCCGGGCTTTCCCCTTCTCTCTGTTTCTGCATTCGATCCTCTCTCTGGGTGAGTTCATCCTCTGACTCCACGCAAGAACATAAAACAGCTTCGTTCCTGACATAGATCCTGTCAATATCTCACCTGTTCCAAACATCCTCCTTTCATTCTCTCACATTAGTTTCAATAGTTTCATTCAAATATTGGAAAATCCCCCATTTGGTTCCCTTTATGGCCTGAGAGATTACGCTGAAGCAGAGAAACATGAACTCAGTCAGATCTGAAGGTACAGTTTCACAAAGCAAAATTGTTTGCATCAGTCCTAGGAGACCAAACGATGGGCTGCTACAGTTTTGTTCTGTCTTCTGAAAATTAAGACCCAGGTAATGTTATAAAGGATCAGGATGCATTGGTTAGCCATGCCAAAAGAGGACCCATTCTATGCCAGGGGTGAAGAGAAGGTGCATGAGGCAAGGGAATGTGAGAGGGCAAGTCACATTGTAAGGCACCAAAACTTACCACGCGCCTTTTAGAGAAAACCAAATACACAACGGAGACTTTGGAAAAGAACAGCAGCAAGTTTAATTGGCCAGCAAGGTTGCTGGATGGCAGACCATACAGCTGTCACGTGCAAGTGACCTCTGAGTGGAACCACCATGCCCAAGCACAATAGGGCACAAACTTTTATACAGAGATTACAAGCAGGAAGTGAGGATGATGATGGTATGCCCATATGTGGGTAAGGTGTCCTCTGACCATCCCTTGGGATTGGCTACCTTTTGGGGGTCAGGTCCCACCCAGGGTCCAATATTTACTGTAGGATTCTGGGATGTGTCAGGCCATGTAGCTTATCAAAAGAGTAACAAAGTGAATAGCCTGTGAATCTTCACACCATTGTGTTGCTTGGGCACATCCTGTTAAATTTGCATCTTACACAGATAAGAGTAACACTTTAAGGACACTTGGGTTATACATACATAGCTACATCACAGAGGTCAGAACTACTTGATTACATTTACACATATCAAAGAAAGAAGACAAAGAATTTATTGCACAGAGGTCACGTAAACATGTTAGCTTGTCTTAGGAAGGAGATGCTGGCCAGGTTGGCCCCAGGCTAGCATTCATGCATTCCTGAGGGAGGTAAAATTAGACTGATAGCCTAGCATTTGGCTTTACTATGTTAAATCATTCTAGCCCTGCTGGCACCTCTCCCAGGGGTTGCCCTTGGGTGAAGTGTCCTTGGTTCATACAAGAATCTATTTGATACAGTGGAGTTCTAACCCTACTTTACTATAAGAAATATTACAATGTGGTACTCTCTAGGCCTAAACCCCTAACCAGATTCAAATCTAATCCTTCTGGTCCCTTCAACATAACAGCAATGCAGTAAATGTTAGAGATTCTCTGGCTTTCCCCTCAAACCCCCATCTTTTATATTTCCTTGAGGTCCAAGCTACTGGCCCACTCCTTTGGAATCAGGCCTTCACAGTGATGCATATATCACTGACAAATAATGACAAATAATGTAGCTAGTCTACTCCTTAGTTAACATTGCATCTCATGATCTTGGAGGAGGTCTCTAGAGCAATGGCTGAAAGTTTCGGTGCAAACATATCAGGAGTCCTCAGACCTGTCCATCCAAAGGCATTGCCCATGTCCTCAACTTCCTAGATTATCTTTCAACCTTGATCTTCAGCCAATTATTAGTACCATAGTCATGCAGGTTTATTTTCTGGAGTCCTTGGTGCTCTCTGATCTGATGAAGAAAATAAAATCTGTCACTGCTTCCATTTCTTCCCCTTCTATTTGCCAGGAAGTTTTTTTTTTAATGTTGAGTTTCAAGCCACATGTTCCCTTTACCACATCAGATTTAATGAATTGGAAAATTAATATTCCTTGTAACCTTGAGGACCCTGGGAAAATGGCCCGTACCTTCCAGGGCATTTTTAGAACACACAATCCTAGGTGGGCTGACGTCCAGACCATGCTGGATGTGTTTTTGACTACAGAAGAAAAATGCATAGTACAGTGGTCGATATAAAAAGAAGCCACTATGGCCCAAAAACCATGTCCCCAAGAGGACCCCAAATGGGACCCTGCAAACAATGAGCATATGGGAAAATTAAAGGAATATCAGGATTAAAGAAGGGGTTCCCAAAGGAGCAGAATCTGATTAAGGTTCGTGACATCTGACTGGAAAAGACAGAATCCCCTTCTGCCTTCCTGGAGAGAATGTATAAAGCCTTTAGAACGTACACAGATCTGGACCCAGAGGCAGAACAGAATAGGAGAACAGTGAATTTGTGTAAGGTGCTCCTCTCCGATGCCCTAAAACCCCTTTCTCTTGAGTAAACCACAGACGCGAGATTTCTAAGAAGCAAAAGGGTTTATTCCGGTGCATGAAGGCTTAAAACAAACAAAGACTTGAATGAGCAGGCATGGCATGGTATAGTACATTTAAACATTCCCCTCCCCATTGTTCATCTTTGCTGACACGGGTAGTGTCAATCACCAGGGTGCTCAGATGGTCGTTCCCGAAGGTATGGGGTTCGGGTTCATGCATCATTGTGAGCCCTTCTCCTTTCCGCCCGGTTGTCTGTTTCGCGTCGGTTTCTAGCTGCCCTTAATCCACATAGCTGTCTAGCTTAATGGCAGAGGTCTGCCGAACTCTGACATGCTACCGGCCCAAGACGTCCTACCTCCCACCAACTGCATTCCAATAGTATTTAAACTAACTAAACAATTAAACTAATTAAACATTCTCCTGGGTCCACCAGCAACCTGTAACGACAAGAATTATAAGATAAGTAAACAACCATTTTCAATGAGGATTGTCAGGGAATTCCCTATGAAAAGTTCTGACTAGTTGAGGAGCGTGTGTGTGTTTAGCACTGACCCACAGATGTGTTTAGCATCTGACCGGCAGATGCTGCCACTTCACTAAATACTGAAGTTGTCCTTTGTGCCGTGGGGAGTCAAGTATCTTTTCTATTTCAAAATGTGGCTCCCCGTCTACCATTAATGGCGCTGGTTCTGACGGTTCCGAGTGCCACTGAGCTGAAGGGTGATATTGCTTCAGCAAGCTGATGTGGAAGACCGGATGCACCTTTCTTAATGCTTTTGGGAGCTGCAGCTTTGCCGTTACGGGGTTAATTACTGCCAATATGGGGAACGGTCCTATGTATTTCGGCGCCAACTTCTGCGATGGTTGAGTGGCCCTTAAATTCTTTGTGGAAAGGTACACTTTGTACCCTATTTTTAACTCCCATTCAGTTTCCCTCTTACGATCCGCATATTTTTTATATTTGGTTTTGGCTTCCTGCAGCGTCTTTACCATGATTGGCCAATTACTTTTTACTTTCACGATCCACTCGTCTGCTTTCAATGGGGCATCTATTTCCCCGCTTTGGGTCATTGCTAGTTCAGGTATGGTAACAAAGTCCTGACCCGTGGCTACTTTAAATGGTGAAAATCCCGTGCTTTGATGAAGAGCATTGTTGTATGCTACTTCAGCGAAAGGTAAAAGTTCTGTCCAATCGTTTTGCTGGTAACTGGTGTAACAATGCAGGTACTGCTCCAGTACTGCGTTAAGGCGTTCCGACGATCCATCTGTGCACGGATGAAACGCACTACTCAGTCCCTGTTCCGACCCAATCAATTTCAAAAAGGCTTTCCAGAACTTACAGGTGAAAGTACTTCCGCAATCGCTTATTATGCATTCGGGCATACCGTGAGCTCAGTAGATATGTTGAATGAACATTCTAGCAAACCTAGGGGCGTTTGGGATCCCATTGCAAGCAATGAAATGCGCCTATTTGGAAAATAAGTCTGTGACCACCCAAATTGCCGTTTTCTTATTACTCACAGGTAAGTCCACAATAAAGTCCATGGCGATTTGCTTCCATGGTTGCATTGGGTTTGCTACTGGCTGTAGGAGTCCTGTGGGTTTCCCCATTTTCCGCTTAGCTGTGGCACATCCTGGGCAAGTTCTTACATAGGTTTTTACATCTGTGCGCAGTGTTGGCCACCAGAATTTTCGCCTGACTACGTGAATAGTTTTTATGAACCCAAAATGCCCCACCGTTTTGTGGTCGTGATTCTTCTCTAAAACTTTTTCGCAAACACTCAGGGACGTATACCTTATTGTATTTCCACCACAATCCATTGCTTTCTTGAAGGGTGTGTTTGTTTTCCCCCCACCATGTGTCCTTTAAGTTTTCAATCCTCAAATTGTTCCCGAACAGATCACCCTCTGCAATGCTTTTGGCCCAGCTGCAAGTGACTGCCATATTTCCCCCTTGTCTTTCTGGCTGAGGCATTTGCCCCGAGGGCTCATCTCCCTGCGAGGGTATGAGGGTATGAGGGCATGTCCTCTGTCCTACTTTCGTGTTGTGGGAGACGTGATAATGCATCCGCTGGGTAGTTTTCCCCCCCAGGAAAGTATTTCAATGTGAAATTGAACCTTTTGAAGAATTCAGCCCAATGAAGTTGTTTAGGGTTCAATTTCCTAGGGATTTTAATGTCTCCAGGTTTTTGTGGTCCATCCAGACCTGGAACGGCACGGATGCCCCTTCCAAAAGGTGACGCCATGTGCCTAGTGCATGTCTGACCGCAAATGCTTCCTTCTCCCACACATGCCATCTTTTCTCCGTCTCGCTGAACTTTTTGGATATGTATGCACACGGGCGTAGTATGTTGTTGTCATCAGCCTGCAGCAGTATTGACCCCACTGCACTGTGTGACGCGTCCGTGTGAATTATGAATGGTTTATCTACCTCTGGGTGTTTGAGGATAGGTTCCTCCATGAACAATGCTTTCAGTTTATCAAATGCTCCTTTGCATTCCGGGGTCCACACTTTAGTGCTGGGCAGTTTTAACTTTGCACCCATGCCTTTTCTTTTAGTTTTTAACAAGTCTGTGAGGGGCAAAGCAATTTGCGCGAAATTCTAAATGAATTGCCTGTAGAACCCTGCGAACCCGAGAAACGTCTGCAGTTGTCTACGTGTTCAGGGGGGTTGCCACCCCAAGACCGCTTTAACTTTCTCTGGGTCCATTTCAATCCCCTTATGAGATATGCGATAGCCCAAAAAGTCTAGATTCTCCTTGTGAAATTCACACTTATCAAGTTTGACGTACAATTTTGCCTCCAGTAATTTTTCCAATACTTTCCTGACCAATTCCACATGCTCATTTAAGTTCTCCAAGAAAATCAAGATGTCGTCTAAATATACGATCACCCCTTTGTAGAAGAACTCGTACAGCACTTCATTAATTAGTCTCATGAAGATTCCCGGGCCTCCTGCAATCCCAAAAGGGAGCACTTGGTATTGAAATGACCCAAGCGGGCAATTGAATGCTGTTTTCCACTCATCCCCCTCCCGTACATGTACATGATAGTATGCCTCTCTTCCATCTAATTTTGTGAAGATTTTTCCTTTGGACAGTTGGGCTAACATGTCCTTCAACAATGGGAGGGGGTACAGATTGGTAATCGAAATAGCGGGTCTCGTGCAAGAGGTAGGTGAGGAGGAATTAGTGGAAGAGGAGACTCTCAAGGGAGGATGGTCTCTGTGAGAAAGGGTTGGTGTAGAATATGTGGGAGAGAAGGGCACTGGGGAAATGAATGCCCTGGATGAGGAAGAGAAGGGCAGATGTTTGTGGGAAAAGACCAAGTCTGAAGAGGCCAGGGGTGGGAGGCAGGGCCTCCCTTGATGCTCCCCGAGCCCTTGGTACAACTTAAAAGAGGAGAGTCAAGTGAATCTTTTCTAATTGATACTGGAGTGGCTAGATCTGTCATGACCAAAAATATTGCACCTTTAACAAAACAATGTTTAGAAGTAGAAGGGGCCTTGGGAAAAGTACAGAGGGTCCCCTTTGTAGAAACCCTAGAGTTTGATGTGGGAGGAAAAGTTCTAACCCACCAAATTTTGTATATGCCAGATTACCCAATGCCCTTGTTAGGTAGAGACTTGCTCTCAAAATTGCAAGCTAACATTACCTCTGAAGGAGGGAAAGTAAAAATGCAAAGGTTCCTGGGACATGTAGTCCGACCTGCGGATGAAGAGCTGGTTCCCTCACCCCCTCCCTAACGCGCGGGTAATATATATGGTGTATAATATAATATGTATGATATGAATGTAAGCCGCCTAGAGCCCTCCGCTTAGGGAGGGGATAGGTGGGGTATAAATACAATAATAAATAAATAAAATAAAATAAATAAAATCCCTCAAAATGAGACATGGAGAATAGCTGTATTAGAAGAAAAGCCAGCCCCAAACATTCCTGATGAGATATTGGATCAGGTCCACCCTTCCGTGTGGGCAAGTGGGGTACCAGGAAGGGCAAAAGGAATAAGTCCTGTAAAAGTTGAATTGAAACCAGGAGTCCAACCCACAAAGGTCAGACAATATGAGATTTCCTTGGAAGCCAGGAAGGGACTTCAACCCATTATTCAGAAGTTTTTGGAACATGGTTTATTGAGGAGAGGTGCTTCTCCCTTTAATACCCATGTGTTACCAGTTAAGAAGCCAGATGATAGTTACAGATTTGTGCAGGATTTGCAACAGGTTAACAGAGATACTGTAACTTTGCATCCAGTGGTCCCAAACCCCTATACCCTACTGTTGCAATTATGACCATATGATGCCTGGTTTACCGTTCTGGACTAGAAAGATGATTTCTTTTGTATACCTTTGGATGAAGGAAGCCAGAAAGTATTTGCCTTCAAATGGGAGGAACCTGTCAGGGAGATAACTGGAGGAGAAGGAGGGGCTCCCTCCAGGGGGAGAAACGCATGCGTAGTACTAAATTGTTTTGCTTCCCTCCCAAGAGGCTAAAGAAGGCCCCGCCCTGATTTCTTGGACTCTTTCTCTGAGCATTGCCAGTTCGGTTTAGTTTAGCTGGATTCTGTCAAGGAACATAGGACAATAAACATTAGAGCTTCTACTCCAAGCCTCAGCGTGTTATTTCCTTCACTCGAAGTCAGGAGATCAATCCAGCTAAACTTGTAACTCCCATCGAAAGAGGGAGGGGGACAGAATTTTGAAGAATGTCTTCGGAGGCACAGGAAATCCGGCAGCCAATTCAGCAACTTGCGGCGGCCCTACAACAACACCAGCAGCAGGTCGATGTTCAGGTCAATACCCAACAGGCAGCCATGCTGCAGCAGTTACAGCAACCAGCTCCAGTCGCACTGCAGCTGGGCCCAGCAGCAGCAGCCCCGCCAGTCGTCCTGAGGTCCCAGGGCTGCTTACCGGAAAAATTTGGGGGAGAGACTGTGCAACTAAGAACCTTCCTCACTCAATGTACCATGTTCTTTGACAGCCGTCCAGCTGAATTCCCAACAGACAGAACCAGAGTCACCTTCATCTTAAGCCTACTGAAAGGATCAGCTGCCAGATGGTCTATCCCAACGGTGGAAGCCAACGACCCAATTCTAAACAACTACCAGAATTTTATGGACCATTTCAGAGCCCACTTCGATGACCCAATCAGAGAAGTCACCGCCAGCCGGGAAATTCGAAAGCTCCGACAGGGCAATAGGAGAGTCGTAACTTACACTGCGGATTTCAAACTGTTAGCAGGAGACTTGGGCTGGAATGAAATCGCCTTAAAAGATCAGTTTAAACAAGGGCTTGATGAGGAGATTAAGACCGAGCTGGTGAGGCAAGGCACCCCAGCAACCTTGGAAGATTTATACTAGCTGACCGTAGTGATAGGCGCCAGGCTGGAAGAATTAAGGCAGCTCCAGCCGGGGAGAGGCAGAGCAGGATTCAGACCGATGCTTCCAGGATTTACAGCTTTCCCCACCACTTCTGCTTACCTAGGAGCAGAGGAGCCGATGCAAATTGGAGCATCACGAAGGCTAATTTCTGATGCTGAGAGACAGAGATGGCGGGAGAGAGCCATTTGCTTTTATTGTGGGGCCCCGGGTCACATAGTAAGGGTTTGTCCGGTCAGAGGCCAAGCAGCTCCGGCAAGAGCATCAGAGCAAGCAGCAGAGCAGAGACCGGCCCCAGCCTCTACTTCCAATCAGGGAAACTTTGGTGGCCTCCCTCACCAGAGCTCCACAGGGAGGCACTCCAGCAATTAAGAAGAGCTCATTCCAGAGATTTCAGCCACACATTTTACTCTATCCCAGCCATACTAACCATAGACTCCAAGCGGCAAGTTGCACTAGACGTTCTCATTGACTCCGGTGCCACCACCAACTTTATAGATGTAGAAACAGTGGAAAAGATGGATATTCCAACACTGGAATTACCAAGCCCCACAGAAGTTGAAACCATTGACGGTCAGCCCCTCAAAGCAGGCCCAGTCGTACGCTGCACACAACCACATCAGCTAACGATTGGAGCTCACGCTGAGTGGATTTAGCTTTATGTCACAGCATCATTACAAGTTTCTATAATCCTCGGCATGCCGTGGCTAAAGCTTCACAACCCCTGTTTGGACTGGGTGACAGGAGCAATTTCCTTCCCAGCAAAAGACTGCCAGCACCACAAATTACAAGCAGCCTCTTTTTCTCCAAGAACGACAGCAGTCTTGGAGACCAGGGGGGCGGAGCTGCCGACCAAGTATGGAGACTTCACAGATATTTTCTGCGAACAGGAGGCTACAGCACTACCAACCTATAGGGTGTACGACTGTACTGTCGACCTAAAACCAGGAGCCAAGATTCCAGCAAAGAAGCATTATACTATGTCGCCCAAGGAACTAGCTACACTGAAAGAATACTTGGATACAAACCTCAAGAAAGGATTCATTCGACCATCCACATCTCCAACATCTGCCCCTACCTTCTTTGTACCAAAGAAGCCGGACCCCTTCGCACTTTCAGTGCAGACGGATGGAAGGGGGACTCCCATGCTCACAGTTCATGACAACAGTGCACTTAACGCAGTTACCGTTAGAGACCACTAACCGCTTCCTCTCATATCGGAACTGCTCAATCGCTTACAAAAAGCACACATTTTTACTAAGTTGGATCTCAGAAATGCCTACAATCTGATCCGAATGAAGGAAGGGCATGAATACCTGACAGCCTTCGATACCAGATATGGTAAGTTTGAATATTTGGTCATGCCTTTTGGACTAAGTAATTGTGGGGTTGTATTTTCCAGATTTATGAATCACATTTTTCAGATTTATTAGATAAGTATGTAGTCATTTACCTCGATGACATCCTCATATTTTCTGATGATCCAACTTCTCATATAACCCATGTCCGCAATGTTTTACAAAGACTAAGAGAAAACAGGCTTTTTGCCAAGCTAGAGAAGTGTGCCTTTGATTTAACTCAATTGGACTATTTGGGCTACATAACTTCCACAGAAGGCATATCCATGGACCCCTCAAAGGTCCAGGCAATTCTCTCTTGGAATACTCCCCGTAATGTGAAGGAGGTACAAAAGTTTCTGGGTTTTGCGAATTTTTACAATTTCCTTTACAGATTTGCGGAAAAGGCACGCCCCCTTTCTCAGCTCTTAAAGAAAGGGACAAAGTTCTTCTGGGGTGAGCAGCAGCAGGCTGCTTTCCAAGAGTTTAAACAACTTTTTGTATCCCAACCTCTTCTAAGACACCCCGACCCAGAGCGACAATTCATTGTCAACACAGACGCATCTGATGTTGCAATAGCAGCTGTAGTTCTGCAGGCTGAGAACCCAAAAGGGGAGGGGATGCTTCCTTGTGCCTTTTTCTCTCACACGCTATCACCAGCAGAGAGAAACTATGATGTGCTTAACAAGGAATTGCTGGTATTTAAAGCAGCTCTCCAAGAGTGGAGACACTGGCTAGAGGGGGCGACATGTCTATGAAGTTTTCTCAGTCATCCAGGTGGAATTGTTTGTAGCTTGAATCATGTCAACTGGATTTCTATTTTCTCAGTGGAAACGTTTCGCTCCTTATCCAAGGAGCTTCTTCAGTCTGAGCAAAGTTAGTAAGGGAATCCTAAATATGTTTATATAGATATAAATATATATCTATATTTATATTTATATTTATATTTTTATATATATATATAAATACCTATATATATTTATATATATCTATATAAATATTAAATATAGAGGGGGTGACCTTTCTGGTAAAAGTTTGCACAGATCATAAGAATTTAGAACTTTTACAAAACCCCAGGTCACTCACTCCATGCCAAGTCAGATGGAGCCAGTTTTTCTCCCGTTTCAATTTCATAATCTCTTACTTGCCTGACAAGCAGAATCGTCTGGCTGATCCATTATCTCGACAGCCTCAGGTCATTCCAGCCTTCCACCAAACTGCTCAGACTACAATTTTACAACCTCACAATTTTGAGAGGCCTCCTGAAGGAAACCAAACAGAGATCTTAGCAGCCAGCAGGCAGGCGGAGGATCTCTTTGCAAGAATCAAAGCTCAGCAGCAGCAGGAGGACCCGTATGCAAGGGCTAGGCTGAATGACCTCCAGGGGGCCCAGCAAGAAACACTTTCTCCATTCATGGTAGATGCGGAGATTCTTTGGCATAGCGGATGGCTTTACGTTCCCATCCCCCTGAGGGAAGAGGTGCTAAAGCTATGTCATGACAGCCAAATGGCCAGCCATGGAGGAGTTTTCAAAACCCTGCATAGAGCTCTCAGAGGCTACTGGTGGCCTAAGATGGCTGCACACATAAAGACTTACATAGCCTCTTGTCACACCTGTAGATGCACCAAACACATCACAGGAAAACCAGCAGGACGTTTACAGCCCCTGCCCACGCCCCCCCAGCCCTGGGACATCGTCTCCCTGGATTTCATAACTGACTTGCCACCGGCCCAAGGTTTTAGTTCCATATTGGTGGTCGTGGACTGTTTTACTAAAATGGGACATTTTATTCCCTGCAAAGGCCTTCCCTCTGCACAAGCAACAGCACAGTTGTTTTTGGACCATATCTTTCAGCATAGAGGCATGATTAATCACATAAGTAGTGACCAAGGCTGTCAATTTACTTCCAGGTTCTGGGGGGCGCTTTTTCAGTCATTGGGGGTCCAAATACACTTGTCCTCTTCGCATCATCCTTGCACAAATGGGGAAGCTGAAAAAAATAACCAGATATTGCAACAATATCTCAGATGTTACATCAACTATCGCCAGGACAATTGTCCAGACCTGCTCCCCATGGCAGAATTTGCCTATAAAAATTCAGTGCATTCCTCAACCAAAATGTCCCCTTTCCAAGCACTCTATGGGTTTAATCCACAGGTATTGCCCACTTCCTCGCAACAGGGAGCAGTTCTGGCGACTGCAGACTTTGTCAAAGAGTGACAAGCTGCCCATGAGCTGTTAAGGGAGCAGCTGGACAACACCAAAGCTGCTTATAAGAGAACTGGAGACGCACACAGACAAGAAGGGCTGCCAATTAATGTGGGCGACAAGGTCTGGATCTCTACCAAGTTTTTAACCTCTAGCAGGCCTTGTAAAAAATTGGACTCTAAGTTCGTAGGCCCTTTCATGGTGTTACAGCAGATAAACCCAGTGGCTTATCGTTTCCAGCTTCCAGGCTCAATGAAAGTCCATCCATTGTTCCACAGATCAATGTTGGTCAAGGAATCCCCCCCAACCACCTTGCATTCACAGATTCCCCCCCTCCACCTCCAGTTCTTGTAGACGGGGAAGAGGAGTATGAAGTTGAAGACATTTTAGATTCAAGGTGGAGGGGCAGGGGCATCCAATATTTGATACACTGGAAGGGGCATTCTCAGATGGAACGGTCTTGGGAAAATGCCAAAGATATACATGTACCTTTGCTGGTGCACAAATTCCATCAGCTTTTCCCTCACAAGCCAAGACCTCACCAGCTCCCAGAAGTTGATCCCTCGACCAAACAAGGAGAAAACCACCAAGCAGAGGAGTTCGTAAGTTGGCAACTTTCACCACCACGAGAGGCCCAGGGGCCAGAGCGAAGGGAGGAGGCTGAGCCGCAGCCCTCCACCTCTGGCATGAATTTCCCAAGAGGGAGGGGGGGAAAGTTCTCTAACCCTCTAGCTGTTTTGCAGGAAGAGCCATCTGCACAGGAGATGCTATCAGATCTGGATGACAGCAGTCCTTCTTCCTTTGAAGATCCTTCCTTCGAAGAGCTGGCCCCGCTTCCCAGTTCCCATGAGAATTCGGAGGAGGAGATGGACTCCCATGATAAAGTGGATGGAGACAAGAACACTGGAGGGGAGGGGGACTCGATGGAATGTGTTTTTGGAGGGAAAGGTGGTGTCAGGGAGATAACTGGTGGAGAAGGAGGGGGCTCCCTCCAGGGGGAGAAATGCATGCATAGTACTGAATCGCTTTGCTTCCCTCCCAAGAGGCTAAAGAAGGCCCCGCCCTGATTTCTTGGACTCCTTCTCTGAGCATTGCCAGTTCGTTTTAGTTTAGCTGGATTCTGTCAAGGAGCATAGGACAATAAACATTAGAGCTTCTACTCCAAGCCTCAGCGTGTTATTTCCTTCACTCAAAGTCAGGACAGAACCCGAGGGAGGAACAAAGACCCAGATGTATTGGACTGTACTTCCCCAAGGGTTCAAAAACAGTCCAACCATATTTGGTACTAGTTTAGGCTTGAGCTTGGAGAGGTGGACTCCAGAGTTTAACACCTGAGCTACATTGTTACAATATGTAGATAATTTATTACTGGGAAGTCCAACTAGGGAAGAGTGCTCTCAGAACACAATCTCTTTGTTAAATCATTTGGAGGCAGAAGGATACAAGGTGTCTAAAGAGAAGGCTCAGGTAGTGCAGCTTGAACTACGATACTTGGGCTACTGCATTTTACAAGGGACCTGAGAGCTGCTACCTGAGAGAAAGGAGGCAGTGTGTAAAATGGCAGTATCTAAAAATAGGAAACAGTTGAGGTGATTCCTAGGAGTAGCAGGATTTTCAGAATTAGGATACCCAATTTTGTGTTGATTGTGAGACCCCTGTATGAGGCCACGAAAGGGGAAAACAGAGATGAGTTCAGATGGACCAAAGAGCGTAATCTGCTGATTATTATTATTAATAATTAAATTAATAAATGAATTTTATTCCTTTGAAGATTTTGTTGATGGTCCCATGTGTTTCCTCTAGTTGTTCCTTTATTATTATGATGAAGGTGTCATCTACATACCAGATCCATACTTTGGGTTGTACGTGTGGGAGTGCTATCTTTTCTAGACTTTTCTTTTCTCAATTCCCTGGTGGGATATTCTATGCCCCAAATAATCTAGTTTATTTATTTATTTATATTTATTTATATTTCTAACTTATATCACCACCCATCTCCCCCCATTCCGGAGGGGACTCTTAATGGAATTCACATTTAGACAATTTGACATACAGTGGACTCCTTGGTACTCTCTGAGCCTTGTTGATTTCTTGCAGATGTTTCATTGCCAGGCTAGGCAACATCTTCAGTGCGAAAAGGGAGTGGGAATTGCTCTCTGTTTATATACCCTGGCTTGTCCTGCGTGTGTTGGTGAGGGTGTTGTACTCTCCTTGGTAGTACCTTGATTGGGTTGTTGTTTGCTGCTTGGTTGATTGACTGAGTTAATAGTTCCTTGATTAGGGTCTATTGTATTGTTTGATTGCTCCTCTGGTGCTAATCTTTTTTTTTTTTTTACAAATTTTATTAGAGTTTTAAAATATACAAAGTTAAAAGTTAGAAATAGAACAGAAAAAGAAATACAAATCAAAGAAAAAGAAAAAGTGCAGAAAAGTAAAAGAAAGATAAAGAAAAGACATAGAAATTAATCAACTTCCGATCTATCTATGGTCATAGGAATAAAAAATTATTTCTTACATGCTAGCTTTAAATATAATATTCATATACATTTATTGTCTAATATGATTTACTTCTATATAATCTAGTCATCAAAACCCCATGCAAGCTTTGCTCCACCTGCTTTTTGCAAATAGTCTATTAATGGTTTCCAATCTTTAAGATAATAACGATTTGAGTTTTCTTTTAGTAAACATGTCAATTTATCATTTTCTGCCATATCCATTAGTTTTAACATCCTTTCTTGTATCGTCGGTAAAGTTTGTTTTTTTCCAATTTTGTGCATAAAGAAGTCTTGCTGCTGTAATCATATATTGTATAATTCTAATGAAATGCTTTTCTATTTGTACATCTAATAATCCAAGTAAAAATAATTCTGGCTTAAATGGAATTCGTATTTGTAATATGTTTTGCATCAGTGAGCGTATTTCAGTCCAAAATTTCTTTGCCACCTTACATGACCACCACATATGGTAAAAAGACCCCTCTTGTTTTTTACATTTCCAACATATGTTGGAAACAGTCCCATACATTTTAGCAAGTTTTTGTGGGGTCATATACCATTGGTACATCATCTTATAAAAGTTTTCTTTCAAGTTGTAGCACAAAGTAAATTTTAATCCTTTATTCCACATATCTTCCCATTGTTGCATTTGTATATTATGGCCAATATTTTTTGCCCACTGAATCATACAATCCTTAACTTGTTCCTCCACCATTTCTCCTTTTAACAGTAATTTATACATTTTAGCAATTAAGTGGTCATCTGTTTCACATAATTGTATCTCGAATTCCGATTTAGTTTGTTCAAATTCAAGATTTTTAAAATCTAATTTAAATTTCTCTATAAGTTGCATATAAGAAAGCCATTGAAAAGTATATCATTCTTGTGCAAGTTCTTCTTTTGTTTTGATTACATAATGCCCTTGCTCCTTTCTTAAAAAGTCCTTATAAGTCAGCCATTTATCCTTATTTCTCACTTCTGTTCTATGAAATGCTTCTTGCGTAGAAATCCATAAGGGTCTCTTATAACATAAGGTTGGCTTATATTTATTCCAAATCCTCAACAAAGATCTTCTAATATAATGATTTTTAAAGTCCACATTAATTTTAGCTTTGTCATACCACAGATATCCATGCCATCCAAATCTTCACTATTAATTTTCTTAAAGGCCATTGTCATTTCTTCTGTTGTTATAGGATTATTAAGCATTACTCTTTGTTGGTCATTTAGAACAGTTAATTTTTGCTTACTCATATATTCATCGATATCAGCTAGTTGGACATCTTGTTTTTTATACAATGATGAGTAATAACCATGAAAAGCTTCTTGTATGTCTTCATTATTCACCAAAATCCTCCCTTCATGTTGTATATTAGAAATTACATTCTTTTGTCTTTGCTTCCGCAATTTATAAGCCAACCATCTACCTGGTTTATTTGCAAATTCAAAATATTTTTGTTTCGCAAATTTCATTTGAGTCTCTATTTCCTGTATCAATATCATCGATATTTGCTTTTGTAAAAAATTAATTTGAGTCATCAAAGTATCATCCATTGGTTTATCCCTCAAACATGCCTCTTTACTTTTAATTTCATCTAAAATCAATTGAATTTTCTCTCGTTTCTTTCTCCTCATTTGAGCATTACAGTATATTGGATGAAATAACCTCTCATATATGCTTTACTAGCATCCCCAACAATTTGAGTGCTAGTACCCTTGTTTAAATTCAATAAAAAATATTCTTTTAACTTCTTTTTACATGTATCTTCAATATCATCTTTCCAAAAAATTGACTCATTTAGTCTCCATCGAAATGTTTTCCTTTTCCCTTTGATGGTTAGCATTACAGGATTATGATCTGAGAATGTTTTAGGTAATATTTCAACGTTATTAACATCCATCATTAAACTTTTAGAAATCAAGAACATATCTATTCTAGAAAATGATTTGTACCTCTCTGAATAATATGTATATTCTTTAGAATTCCCATTCATGAGTCTCCAAATATCTTGTAGGTCCAATATGTCTTTCAAGTCAAAAAATGTTTGGGGTAATTTCCTCTGTGTAAGTTTCACATTTTTTGGTGAATGTCTATCTTCCATTGGTAGAATCACCCCATTCCAATCGCTCATAAGACACCATCTCATATGATAAGTACAATAATTTGTCCATTAAGTTTTTGTAAAATATTCCTTTATCAAAGTTTGGTGCATAAAGTCCAACCATCAATATTTTAGTCCCTTGTATATTAACTTCCACTGCAATATATCTTCCTTCATCATCAGTCAACATCAGCTTTGGATTCAATTTTGGTTGTATATACAAAATTACCCCCTTAGTTTTTTTTTAATCCAGCTGAAATAAATTCTTCTCCTAGTTGTTTCTGGATCAAATACTTGGTGTCTTTTTTACAAATATGAGTCTCTTGTAGACAAATTATATCCAATCTCAGTTTTTTCAAAAAATGAAATATTTTCTTACGTTTTTGGGGAGAGTTTGCCCCATTGATATTCCATGTTAGGTATTTATAGTCCATAGTATTTTGGTGGTTAAAAGTCCTTTCTTAAGTCCAATCCAGAAGCTCCTTTCTCTGATAGATCTTCACTCTTCTCTTTATCTTTAGATGTCTCACCCTTTTCCTCCGAGTCCTTAGATGTATCACTCATATCTCCCTTATATTTCTCCAAGAATGCTTTTGCTTTTAGAATGGAAGTTATCTTAAACTTTTGCCCTTTAAACATAAAGGATACTCCTTCCAATCTTTCCCATCTAAATAAGATATTATTTTGCTTTAGTTTATCTCTAAAGAAGGAGTAATCCTTTCTTTTCCTTAATATTCTCAAAGGTATTTCTTTTAATACAATTATATCTTTCCCTGCAATATTTAATCTGGTATTGTAATGTTTCTTCAAAATCTGCTCCTTTATGACTTTTCTCACAAAATATATCAATATATCTCTTGGCACATTTTTTTCTCTAGCATAACGTGAATTGACTCTAAAGATTTTATCTATTTCAGAGTCAAGGTCTTGTTCTTCCATCTCTAAAAAATTAGCTAAAGCAACAACTATATTCTCTCTTATATTCTCTTTTGGTTGTTCTGGAACTGCTCTCAATCTCAAAATATTTATTTATTTATTTATTTTTCAAATTTATTCCCCGCCCATCTCCCATGCAAGGGACTCTTTGTGACTCTTTATGTTCTTTCTCTCTCATTTCTGCTAATGCAATAGCATCTAAATTGTGTTCAATATCTTTAGTAATAGATTCTGATTTAGTCTCTAATTTTTGGACCTGTCCTTGTGTATCTTTAAGTTCCCCTGATAAACTATTCACAACCTCCTTGACTTTCTGTATTTCCTTTCTAAATTCCTGTTTTTTCTCCTTGGTTAAATCTTCTTTCATGTCTTCCATCTTCTTATCTACTTGTTGACCCAGGGTATCTATTTTTTGGTCCAATGAGTCTTCTATTATTTTATTTAATGCTGTGATCCCGTCCAGAATTTTTTTCATATCTTATGTTGAAGAATCTGTAGATGATGCTGTTATAGAATCCGTAGACATTCTTCCAACCTCTGTTTCCTTCTCTCTATCTCTCTTCACCCTGGCAGCCACTGTTGCCATGATGTAGATGGTATTCCTGTAAAAAAAAAGAGAGAGAGAAGAAAAAGGGAATAGGAAGGAGAAAAAAAAAAAACGGAAAAGAGTGGGGATTATTAAAAAAAAGGGAGTAGTAGTAAGAGGGCAAAAACAAAACAAAACATTTCTTCATCAGCAGCTATCATGACAACCAAGTTATAATCCAAGTGGTGCAAAAGTCCTTGCAAAATAAAGACGTAAAAAATAAGAAAGCAGTAGAGGTTTTTCTCAGCTGTAGTCAAAATAATCTTTGAGAACAGTAAACAGTTCCAGGGTTTCGCAGGCAAATTTATATCCCACAGTTCCAACCATGAAGAGAAAAAAAAGGAGGAGGGAAAAGGCTTCAATAATCCAACTGGCTTTGTTCTCCAAAATGCACTAAATAGGCAATTTATTATAGTCTTAATTACTATATAAAAAAAGAATTCAAGATAATAAACAAAGCATAAGTATTTAAAAAGTAACTTATATAATTCAACTAATATTCAGACAGCTTTAAAAAGGAATAAAACTCAACCATAAGAAAAAAAGAAAAGAAAATAGGTATGATGAAAAAGAGGGAGTCTTAAATCACCAGTTCATCAATCCTCCAAAAGTTCAAAGTCCAAGCAAAACAAAATAATTCCAAAAGATAGATAGTTAGACCATTCATCAATGAGTAATGTCACTTTTTTAAATTCCTAGCAAAGTCAATCAGTCTTTTTTTTTTTTCCATAAGTTTTATTAATTTTAAAATACACAT
The DNA here is from genome assembly GCA_023362775.1 of Charina bottae. Classification (NCBI taxonomy): domain Eukaryota; kingdom Metazoa; phylum Chordata; class Lepidosauria; order Squamata; family Charinaidae; genus Charina; species Charina bottae. The sequence continues at coordinate 28,214,549 of JALMGJ010000002.1, read as the reverse complement.
TAAAAGCTAATACAAAAGAAAAGAAATAGAAATACAAAGTAAGAAAAGGGAAAAGAAAAAGTGAAGTCAAAAAATAACAAACAAGAAAAAATATAGAAAATAGATGTCCTCCAATTTATCCTTGAACTTTAAGTACAACAATTAACTTTAAATGTTAGTCCTTAATACAATACACAGAAACTTTTCTTTGTCATATACCCTTTGATTTCTATAATCCAATCTTCTGTTCTTCATATAGGTTTCGCCTTTCTTGATATCTTCCAACAATCCATCTCTGGTTTCTACTCCTTAGAATAGTAATCAAATGTTCGTTGTTGCATCAATTAAATGTTTTCCATTTGCTCTTTCCATTTTTACATCTATATTTATATCTTCAATAAAGTCCAATTAGTATAACAAATAAAGGCCTTATCTACGTCTAATAAAATACAGTATATTCTGTTCATGTTATGACTATATATTCCATTAATACATAATCTAACATATTACATAACATAATACATAATATAGCAAAAATACAAAACCTAACATAACATATAACCTAATACATACAACATATTCTTGTAATAACCTACATTCTAATTCCATCTCATCATCTCATTGTCTTCTCATAAATGTGTCTCCAGAAAGAGTAATATATAATATCAACATATTTATTTATAATCTTGTATCTTACACTTAAAATATCATGTTTTTATGCATCTGTAAATTTCTCATATCTGTGCTTACTCTGTGTACAATACCAAATCCACATTTTCATTCACCTTGCATTCCAAATCAATATCAATAAATCTCCTGTTTAGGTTATGCCAATATCACAATATGCAACTTGTTTATTTCTGTAACTCATGTGGGATATCAAAATGTTTATTTTGCCATATCTATCAATTTGCATATTAAAATCTTCCTGTCTCAGCTGCCACAATGTATTTATGCCCAAACATTTAATAGACCACTTCCTGTAAGATATCATAATCTTCTTCTGTACCAATACATTCAAAGTCCTCTTTCCCTGTTTCTCTACTGGTTCGGAAGATCTTTCCTCTGTTTCTAAATCTGTCCCTTGTACCTTCTGTTCCTGAGCCACCAAAACTATTAATATACGTTCTATGGATTTCTTAATTTGCAAAAATTTTTTGCTGGTTTCTTCCTTAAAATCCTGAAGTACTGTGAGAAAGGCCATTATTTATTGTTCAAAGCGTAATCAACTGCCGTAGACAAAACAAAAAAATTTCTCAGGGAGCAAGGAACAGCTGTTCTATTATTTATCAATAATGTCTATTTCTTTAAGTGAGAAAAGCTTTTAAAGTAAGAGATGAAAAAATTCCACAGAGCAGTATTTCAAACAGTTTGTAAAGGGAAAGATGAAAATATATTCCAAATGAAAAATAGTCCTTTCTAAAAAAAAATAGAAAAGGAGAAAAAAAAAGGTAGAGAGGCACACACTCTCCACACTTTATTCTTTATTCTTCTTTATTCTTCAGGCTGCAAGCCGCTTAACCCAAACAAACAATTTCTCAAAAGTCAGTAAGTTTGTCGAGTGAGAAATACCAACAAAGTCTCTTAAGTCCCAATTTCTCTGATACAAAAGAAAGGCAGAAAAATACAAAACTTGTTCACTATGTTGCCAAAATAAAATCTATCAAACTTCCACCAAAATTAATTATAGCAAAGAAAACACAAAATTAGCCAACACCTTGAACGAAGTCCAAAGATAAATTTTAGAATAATAAAAATGTACTAATCTAAAAAGAAAACTAATATAAGGTGATCTAAAAGCTGGCTGTCACTCTTGTGTCTCCCAAGAGACTTACTGTTCTCTGCAGAGCTAGAATCCTCTTTCGGCCATTTCATTGCACCCCCCGTTCTTCTCCGCGGTGGAAACAACAAAGAAAAACAGGAGTGGGCAATTCCAATGGCTCTGTGAGCAATCTTCTGGTTCCCCCTTCTCCAGGGGGAAACTTCAGTGGTCCGTAGACCCCTGCAAACAAGATAGAAAGTTAGCCAGGTCTCAGAGCTCAGAGCTCTGAGAAACTCTGACTTGTCGAGCTGCCAGCCAGGCTTGGAGTCGCAAAGTCAATCAGTCTTTCAGTTCCCACCATGTATCCATCTCCTTAACAAGAAAGTTATAAAACACCAGCATTATTAGTCATGTCCATAGATAGATGTTAGATAGTAATAAATCAAGTCCCAATTAAAAAAAAAAAACCTAGTGTCTAAAAGGTTGGGTTGGGTGCTACTTATCTTTAAAGAATTCACGGCTTCTGCAGAGCAGTGTTGTTTCCTCCAATCACCTTCGCCGCTTCAATTTCCCTCCCCCTGTGGTAGAAATATGGAGGTCAGGAAAGAGCAGCAATCCAGCGACCCTTCTGTGGTCTATCTTCTGTTCTTCTCTTCAAAGAAGAGGTTTACCAGCAGTTTCTTTTTCCGAAAACTGCTGCAAGCAGGAAAGCCGAGCAGTCAAGGCAAGAAGCCTCAGCTCAGCGCACTGGCAGCCCCAACACCTGGAAGCGATCTCTGGTGCTAATCCTGGTGTTAATCTTTGACTATCTGGTTGTTGATTGCTGGCAAGGATGTGTTCTGGTCTTCTGGCTTTTCTTTTCTTCTTTTTTTTCGTAATTTTTTTTATTTTACAATGCATTACAAAATGACAGACAGAACCAGACATTGCATAATATAACATAAAATAACATATATATATATATATATATATATATATATATACATATATTATATGTTTATATAATATATAATATTATTATAACATATATTATGTTATAACATAAGTATATATATTAACCTAGCTTAACATACCCTAACTTTCTGTAACCTTATCTAATTAACTTTAAACTAATCTAACCTAGCCTAACAAAGCTAAAAAAATAATAATTTCTCCTATATGACATAACTATCCAATCTCTACACTCTCTAGTTTGATGCTTATCAATAACCATCTTTCTCCTTTCTTCTTCTCATCTTCTTTCTTCCTCTTTCTTCTCCACTTCCTTACTCTCTCTAATCTACTTACCTCTACCTCTTCTCCCCTTACCCTTTCTAAAAAGAAAAAGAAAAAAAAAACATGTAAAAACACACAAAAAACAAAAAAAGACTTCTTACTTCCTGTCTAATCTTTCCATCTCCTTTTTCTGTACCAAATTGTTTCTCTTTTTCTTAATTACATTATTGATATTAATTTCCTAATTGGATATTCTGTGAATTTTTATTTTTTATTGGTAATTTGGAGGTTTTATTTTGGATTAACGTTTTGTAAGTTTTTGTAGTTAGGTGATCCTCCTCATTCCACAAAATTTTGTCCCAATTGGCATAGCCGTTTTTAAATTTAAAGTTTTTAGAGTCGATCTTAAATTGCACTTTTATTTGTAAGTACGTATACGAATTGCATGAGTGGCCCTCATTTTCTAAATCCTCCCTTGATTTAAGTTTATAGTTCAAACCCTCAAAAAACAAGTCTTTATAATTTAACCATTTATTCCCAGTTGTGATACCTTGCAGTGCAAATGCTTCATGTGGAGAAGTCCACAATTGTAGAATTGGTACTATCAATTTCTTATATTTCTCCCAAGTTTTTAAAATGGATTTCCTGATTGGATGATGCATAAATGCCAAATTTGCTTTTATTTTACCATACCAAAGGTAGCTGTGCCAGCCAAATCTGAGATCGTACCCCTCTAAATTCAATACTTTTCTATTATCTAATTTTATCCAATCTCTCATCCAAACCAGTACACTTGCTTCATAATATAATCTTAAATCTGGTAAGCCAAATCCTCCGTTTTCTTTAGTATCTTGTAAATATTTGTATTTAATTCTGGGTTTCTTCCCTTGCCAGATGAATTTGGCGAGATCTTTTTGCCAGTTGAGAAATGTTTTCTCCGTAATTATTATTGGACTGTTTGGAATAGGAACAGTATTCTAGGGAGTATATTCATTTTAATTGTGGAGATCCTACCAAGGAGAGAAATTTGGAGCTTTGTCCATTTATGTAAATCTTGTCGTATCTCGCTCCAAATTTATGTATAATTATTTTTGAATAGGTCTGAGTTTTTTACTGTAATTTCAATTCCTAAATATCTTATTTTTTTAACATTTTTAAATCCTGTGGCCAATTCCATAGTCTGGATATCATTTGCTGACATGTTTAAATTTATAATCTTAGTTTTTTGGTTGTTTATTTTAAATCCAGCAAACTCTCCAAACTCCTGTATTATTTTTAGTAAGTGACTTATTGAATTATTCGGGTTTTGTAAGATAATAACAATATCGTCCACAAATGCCCTAAGCTTATAATTTTCCTGTTTTATTTTTATTCCTTCAATCTGACTATCTATCCTGATATTTTCTAAAAGAACTTCCAAAACCAGAATGAATAAAAGAGGAGATATTGGGCAACCTTGTCTAGTGCCCTTACCTATGTTGCAATTTTGGGTTGTGTCATTATTTACCACTATCCTGGCTTTTTGATTTGTATAGATTGCTTGAATAGCATTGATAAATTTGCTTCCATATTCTAAAATTGTTAGCGTTTTAATAAAAAATTCCCAATTTAAATTGTCAAATGCTTTTTCTGCATCTAAAAATAATAAGGTAATTTGTTTGTCATTATGATTTTTTGCATATTCAATTATGTTTAAAACAGTTCTTATATTATCTTTTATATGTCTTTTTGGTAGAAAACCACTTTGGTCCAAATTTATCATATCCTGTAAAACACTTTTTAGTCTATTAGCTAGAATAGTGGTAAATATTTTATAATCTGTATTTAGGAGAGAGTTTGGTCTGTAATTTTTACATAGGGTTGAATCTTGGTCTTCCTTGGGTATTAAATAATATTTGCATCTATCCATGAATCGGATATTGTGTTACCTTCCATTATTGAATTTAGGAGCATGTTGAACGGCATTATAAGAAATTCCTGAAATTGTTTATAATATGATGCTGTGAAACCGTCCGGTCCTGGTGTTTTGCCTGGTTTTAGTTTTTTTATGGCTTCTATTATTTCTTGGTTTCTAATTGGTTTGTTCAAGATCTCTCTTTGCATTTGAGAAATTTTATCCATTTTACATTTCTGTAAATAAGTTTTACATTCATCCTGTACTAGTTGTTGCTTTTGATATAATGTATTATAAAAGTCATAAAACACCTTTCTAATACCAATATTGTCAGTAATTTCTTCTCCATTTTCTTTTCTTTTATTAATAATCTTTTATTCGCCACCTTTCTTAATTTGTAGGCTAACCATTTCCCTGCTTTATTGGCATGTTGAAAGTGTCTCTGTCTTACATATCTTAAATTCTTTTCTATTTCATCTGTTGTTTGAAGTTCCAATTGCTTTTGTAAAATTTTTATTTGATTTTTAATATTTTTATCATTGGAGTTACTTTGAAGTTCATTTTCTTTTGTTTTAATTTGATCACAGATTTGTAGGAATTTTTGTTGTTTTAGTTTTCTAATGTTGTTGCCCAGAGACACAAAATGACCCCTAATATAGGCCTTACTTGCGTCCCAAATTTTATTAATGTTTACTTCATCATTCAAATTTATCTCAAAAAATTCTTTTAATTTTTTTTACTATCCTAGATGTTGTTTATTTCTTAGTATAGTTTCATTTAGTCTCTATCTATATACTTTGGATGTAATTTTTAGATCTAATTGGACCGCATTATGGTCTGAAAATGTTTTAGCCAAAATTTTTATATCCTTTATTTTGTTTATTAGATTTTTAGAAAGCCAGATCATATCTATTCTGGAGAATGTTTTGTGTCTATCCGAAAAAAATGTAAATTCTTTAGCATTCCCCATTTTGTGTCTCCATGCAACTATCAAATCTAAATTGTTTGCAAGTTCAAAAAATCCCTCTGGTAATTTCCCCTGATTTTGTTTAATTGGCTTGTCAGATTTTCTATCAAGTGTAGGTGTTGTCACTCCATTATAATCCCCCATTATGAGCCAATTTTTGTTGGGTACATCTGCTAAGGAATTGAATAAGGTTTTTTTTAAAAAAAATGTTTATCATTTGGAACATATACTCCAACCAAAATTACTTTTAAATTTTGTATTTCAATTTCAATGGCAATAAATCTACCTCTGGGGTCTGTTAATAGTAATCTTGGTTTTAGAAAGGGTTTTATGTAACAAACCACTCCATTTTTTTCCCTTCATTTGCAGATATGAAGTCTAAACCTAATTTTTTATTTATAAGTAATTTAACATCTCTGGATCTAATATGAGTTTCCTGGAGACATACAACATCTGGGTTTAATTTACTAACCGTATGAAAGATTTTTTTTCTTTTTGCAGGGGCGTTTAGCCCATTGATGTTCCATGATAAGCATTTTAAATTATTCATTATTTGAGTGGCTGCTCAGATCTTTGGAACTGGAGGCTTGGGGATCTATTCTAAAGTTTTCTTTTGTCCCTTCTTTTTTACCGTTGTTGCCTCTCATTTGTTGGTTATCCCTTTCCAGTTTTCTGAGAAAATCTTTCGCTTTTTCTATCGAATTCAATTTATATCTCTGTTCTTTATAATTAACCAAAACCCCTTCCAGGGTCTCCCATCTATACATGATCTTATTTTTCTTCAAAATTTCGGTTAGGAAAAAATAATCCTTTCTTTTTCTTAATATTGTATTTGAAATCTCCTTAAATATTTTAATGGTTTTACCTTCAATTTCTATTTCTTTATTGTAAGCAGTCTGAATTATCATGTCTCTAAGTTTCTTTCTGCTAAACTCCATTACCATATCTCTAGGCAGATTGTGTTCCTTAGCATATTTTGAATTCACCCTATATATCCCTTCAGTTTCTTCCTCTAACTGCTCAGGATCCCAATCAATCAGATTTGCCAACATTTTTGTTACAATATTTTTCATTTCTAATTCTCTCCCTTCTATAATCCCACTTATTCTTATACATTTTTCCTTTTGTTTAATTTCTAGTAAAGTAAGCTTATCTAATTCTTCCTCATTTTGTTTTTCCATTTTTTGTACTCTTTCTTTTACTCCTTTAATTTCTGTTTGAAACTTCTGTTCCATACTATCTAATTTTTTGTCTAAGCTATTTTCAAAACCTTTAATTTTTTCTTCTAATAAAGTGGTCACATTAGAAGTTATACTTTGTATGGCTTTTTTAGTGAATTCTTCAAAAAGAGATTTCATCCAGTCCCCTCTGTTATCCTCTGAGTCAGATTTCCTTCTTTGAACTTTTCTGGTATTCATCCTTAATTAATATTTAAGTTTAGTCTTATAACAATAACTCTTATACTAATAATACCACTAACATTAACAAGTTATCTATTTCAACTAAAAAATATATGCATACTATAGCTTAAATAATATGGTAATATAGGTACAAGTATAAATATATATATAATGTCAGTAACGAAGAATATAATTCACCAATGGGAAAAATAGAAAGCCTTACAAAACAGAAATGGTGTCTTAAATAATTAAATATATATCTTATCTTTCCAAGTTCTGTTTAGGTTCAGAGTCTTCTCAAATTTTTAGTTTTCTGTTAGACAGTAAAGTAAATAAATTTTCTTCTCTTTAAGATAGTCGTAGATCCCAAATTTCAGCATAGGAAAAGCGGCAGCTTTTGTACCCAGCTTCCCGGCTGCTTTCGCTACTTTCACTGTGAGCTTGAAGACCAATGAAGAAAGCGAAAGTGGCAGCTGCTTGCTTCCCCGCTGCCGTCTAGAAGCCGCTGGTTTCTTCTTTACAGGATTACTCTTCTTTTAGCATTCCTGCTGCGATGAGCTTGTCAGAAAGACTCCGCACGACCGGCTTGCTTATCTTTGTTTAGAAGTTAATGATTGAAAATTTAGACGAGCTGTGAATCCACACATCTGCTCGCCATTCTCCTGCACCGGAAGTCTTCTGGTCTTCTGGCTTTTCTATTGTCTCTTATGAATGGTATGTAAATATTGTTTACCTCTATGTGTCTGTTGATGGCTGCTTAGTCTGAGTGCCAAGCTTCCAGGAATTCTCTAGCATTTTTGGATTTGGCTTGGTTTAAGATGCTCACAGTTTCCCAGTTGAAAGTATGCTTAAGTCTGTCCATGTGTTGTGAGATTAAGGAGTTTTCATCATGTCTTCTGACTGCTAGTTGGTGTTCATGGATGCGTTCTGGTAGTCTTCTACCAGTCTGTCCTACATACCTACTTTGGGTTGTATGCGTGGGAGTGCTATCCATTCTACACATTGCATTACTATCTCTGCTATGAGTCCTGAGAGTGGTGATGCCATAGGTGTTCCTTTGATTTGTTGGTATATTTGTCCATCAAACTGAAAGTAGGTGGTGAGGCAGATTTGACATACAACTGAGTGTCAAGCAGTCGTTTTAACACTTCTTTCACCAATTTTACATGTTCTTCCGTGGTTTCTGTATAAATCAATATATCATCTAAATAGACTAATACTCCTTGGTATAAAAATTCATGTAGAACCTTTTTAATTAAGCTCATGAACACTACAGGCCCTCCAGTCAATCCGAACGGCATGACCTGATATTGGAAACACCCAAATTGGCAATCAAAAGCAGTTTTCCATTCATCCCTTTCCTGTATGCATACTCTAAAATACGCCTCCCTCAAGTCCAGTTTAGTAAAGATTTTCCCTTTAGTTAGGTGAGTCTTTTAACAAAGGCAATGTGTATTGATTGGAAATACATATGGCATTCAACCTGCTATAATCAGTGCACAGTCTTAATGAGCCATCTTGCTTTTTTCAAAATAACACAGGGGCTGCCATAGGTGAAGTGGATGGCTCAACAAAACCCCTCTCCAAGGTTTTTATCAATGAACTTTCTAAGTTCTTGCAGTTCTTTGTGGGTCATGGAGTACAGTTTAGTCTTTGATAGAACTGCCCCAGGTTCCAGCTCAATTGCACAGTCAATTTTACAATGAGGAGGCAACTGGTTTGATTCTGCTTCATCAAATGCCACTTGCACCTCCTGATACTGCCCAGGAAATTCTGCCCTGGAGTGGTTTGATTGTCTGTTTCAATTCCTGCAGCTCCTAGTTCAGTTCCCAGCTGTGTGCCTTCCTGCTCTAACCCTGCATAGAACCCATCAGCAAAGTCCATCTGTTAGGGTTTGATAAACCCAGGAATTTACTTCTAGATATAAATTATACAGAGAGGCTTGATTTCTAGGTAAATGGTGAAATATTCTGCACAGTCACCCAATTAGCAGCCATTGTTGTAAGAATGATGTGTCATGTGTGACTCATTCAACAGGTGCTTAGAGTTAAGTTGGGTGTGGTAGTTAACGAGATTGACCTATGATGTGATAGGTCAGTTTGACTATAAATGCAGAGATATTCTGTATTCCATTTTATTCCCATTTACCTCGTGAAAGCTGTATCGTTGATGGTGTATCATTTGTTACCTGTGGAAGTGATCTGTAAATACGTATGTATATAAAGTAAATAGGATATTTGATATAACTTCTGTTTGGAGTCTATTTACTGCATAGTACTTGAATCACTGGTGCCTAGGAGAGAGGCAGGCCGCTCCATCTCCGCGCGCCCCCATCTGACAGGGTTACAGGCCCAGAGGCGGCAGAGACGCCATAGACGACGGAAGGCTTTGCACTGGCTGTGGATCGGTGGATCGTGTGCAGTCTGTGAGCTGGAAGCTTTGGAAGCCTATCCAGGAGTCGTGTGGCTATTTGGAGTGATTTGGTGCTTTAACAGGCTCCGTGTCTGCGTGTGTGTTTTTTCTCCTACGCTTGTTTTGCAGCTGGAGGACGTTCTGATAAGGTCTGTGTCTTTAATCATCGGTGTCTGCCCAGAAGGGGCTGAGGACAGATGAGCACAGCGAAGATGTTGCCTGCAGTCGGGGGAGGATTTCCTCTGGAGAGACTGAATGACACTAATTATTCGTCATGGTCATATAAAATGGAGATGTATCTTCGGCGTGAAGGGCTTTGGAGGAGTGTACTTTGCCCTGAACCAGACCTGGAAGATGAAGACGTTGCTCTAAAGGACGATAGAGCATTGGCAAGCATAATTTTATGTCTGGAAGATAGCCAGTTGTGTTATGTTAGAGACTGTCAGTTAGCCTATAAGTGTTGGGAAGCTTTAAAGAATGTTTATCTAAGAAGCTCACCGTTATGTAAGGTTTTACTAAGAAGGCAACAGTGTACTAACATAATTAGTGCTAAGCAAAGCAGTGTTTCTGTTAAGGAATGTTCTGATAAGAAACTGAAGCCGAAGGCTAAGCTGAAAATTTCCAAGCCGGGAGAAGCTGCACAGCTGTCTTTAATTAGTTCAAGTGAAGAACAAATTTTAAAGGGACCATTTTTAATTGACAGTGGGGCTTGTCAGCATATAGGAAATAACAGACAGATGTTTAAGAGTTTTATGCAAGCTGATAGAGATCATGTTACTCTAGCTAATGGAAGCATTGCATCTGTGACTGGTAAGGGATTTGTATATGTACCAGGGTTAAATATTGAATTATCAATGTTGTGTGTACCTGAACTGGAGTACAATATAATTAGTGTGTCACAATTGGATAAACAGGGTTATACTGTACAGTTTGGTAATAATGAATGTATTGTTATGAAAGATAACAATGTTTGTGGCAAAGGTATTTTGCAAAACTGTCTTTATGAAATTGTACAAGCCAGGACAAGCAGCAGCCATCATGGTTTAGCTACAATTAATAAGCCAACACATGATTCATGTGCGCATCTGTGGCACAGAAGGCTTGGGCATCCGAGTTTCAAAGTGATTGAAAAGATGTCAGAAGCAAGTTCTGGAATGGAATTGAAAAAGTGCCAAGTGTATTTGGATTGCACAGCTTGTAAGGTTGCAAAGTCAAAGGTGTTTCCTGTGAGCAAATTCAGTGATAGGAAGTCACATAAATGTTTTGAATTAGTTCACGCTGACTTAATTGGTCCGTTACCAGCTTCAATAGGGGGTGCTAAATATGTTTTAGTCATTGTAGATGATTACACTAGATTTGGGTTCTGTTACCTATTGAAAGCTAAAAGTCAAACATTTGAAACGTTTAGAAACTGGGTGCAGTTTGTAGAACGTAGTTATAGCACAAAGGTGTGTAGTTTACAAACTGACCGGGGTACAGAGTTTCTGAGTGGGAGTTTTCAGCAATGGCTCGGTAGAAGGGGCATTGTGCATAGGAGAAGTAACCCACATAGTTCAGCTGAGAATGGCGTGGCTGAACGTAGGAATTTGGCATTGCAGACAGTGAAGGATTCACTCATTGCTGACTCAGGGTTATCAAGAAGATACTGGGGAGAGGCAATATTAACTGCTAATTATTTGATTAACAGGTTATGGAGTGTGTCTGTAAACCAAACTCCATATTATATGTTATATGGCAAGAAGCCACCATTAGCTCATTTGAAGGTGTTTGGGTGCACTGCCTATGTTCACGTGCATAAGGAGGTGCGTAGGAAAGGACAGGCAAAAGCACAGAAGCTGACGTTTGTGGGGTATGAGCCAGGAACCAAAGGATATAGGTTCACTGATGGCAGGAAAGTTGTTATCTCTAAGTCAGCAAGTTTTAGTGAGCACAGCAATTGGCAGAGATTACACGGGAGTAGTGAGGTTTATCTTCCTAGTCAGGGACGTTTTGAGTTTTCAGAGCGGACAGAGGCCACTGATGTGATTAAGAAGGAAGAGGAATTAACTCCTAGTGTGCCAATGATGCAGGATGCTACAGTATTGCGTAGATCTGAGAGAGTTAACAAGGGCATACCACCTCAACGTTATACACCAGGTGATGTAAAAGTGTGTTTTATTGATTATGAACCTCGTAATTACAGGGACGTATTGAAGTTGCCACAACCCGAGCAGAGAAGATGGAAAGCTGCTATGGATGTGGAAATGAAAGCCATTAATTCTCATAAGGTTTTCAAATCTACTAGGCTGCCTGAGGGACATAGAGCAGTAGGCTGTAGATGGGTGTATAAGAAGAAAACCTTAGTGAATGGTGATATACAGTATAAGGCTAGGTTGGTAGCACAAGGTTTTTCCCAGATAAAGAATCAGACTTATGATGAGGTTTTTTCACCAATGCTAAGAGGGGAGACATTTAGGTTTGTCTTAGCAATGGCAGCAACTGGGAATTGTGTAGTACAGCATTATGATATCACAACAGCATATTTGCATGCTGATTTGAATGAAGAGATCTATATGACTGAAGCCCCAGGGTATGAATCAAAGATTGCAGGAAGGGTATACAAGTTGCAGAAAGCATTGTATGGACTCAAGCAGTCAGCACGTTGCTGGAATCTAACTTTAGATAAGGAATTACAAAGAATGGGATTCAAGTGTAGTATAGCTGACCCGTGTCTGTATGTAAAGCAATGTGAAAATGATGAACAGATTTTGCTTTTGATTTTTGTAGACGATTTGTGTCTTATAGCGAAAGATCAAAGCAGGGTAATTGAATTTACTGAAAATCTGAAACAGCACTTTGATGTCAAAGATCTGGGAGAAATTAAGAATTACCTAGGCATGGGTATTCAGAAGGTTGATGGGGGTTAGAAGTTTCAACCCCGATGACAACGGATTTTGTCATGACAGAGACTGGAGACGATGAACAAACTTCGTGTGATCAAGAATATGTGATCAGTCAATAATTGGAAGTTTATTGTATTGTATTGGAATTGTATTGTATTGTATTGATTTGCAATATTGTCCATCTGAGTGTAATGTAGCAGATGTGATGACAAAGCCTCTAAGCATAGATAGACATAGGATGTGTATATCTGAAATGTGTATGTCTTCTATTCTGTATATGTGAATGTAATATCTATTGTAAATTGAAGGGGTGTTAGGGTTTGATAAACCCAGGAATTTACTTCTAGATATAAATTATACAGAGAGGCTTGATTTCTAGGTAAAAGGTGAAATATTCTGCACAGTCACCCAATTAGCAGCCATTGTTGTAAGAATGATGTGTCATGTGTGACTCATTCAACAGGTGCTTAGAGTTAAGTTGGGTGTGGTAGTTAACGAGATTGACCTATGATGTGATAGGTCAGTTTGACTATAAATGCAGAGATATTCTGTATTCCATTTTATTCCCATTTACCTCGTGAAAGCTGTATCGTTGATGGTGTATCATTTGTTACTTGTGGAAGTGATCTGTAAATACGTATGTATATAAAGTAAATAGGATATTTGATATAACTTCTGTTTGGAGTCTATTTACTGCATAGTACTTGGATCACTGGTGCCTAGGAGAGAGGCAGGCCGCTCCATCTCCGCGCGCTCCCTCTGACACCATCTCCCCAGACACCCAGTCAATGTGGAGATTGTGTTCTCTTAGCCATTTCAACCCCAACACTATTGGTTGATTAGCTATCAGGGCTACAATAAACCTCAAAGTCTCTTGATGTGTCCCAGTAGTCATTTTTACAGCTTCGGTATAATATTCTACTGGGCCCCCTTTCATATCAGAGCCATCAAGCTGACAAAATATTATCAGTACCTTGAGTTTATATAATTTCAGTCTCAGTCCAGTCACTGTAGCTGGGTGAATTAAACACCTAGAACACCCCGAGTCCAACATAGCTATTAAACTAGCTTGCTCCCTCCCATTCAAAGTCTCGATTTTTACCTTAACTTGCATGTTGGGACAGTCACCGCTCACCAGTGGATCTGCATGCCTATCTGCAAATGCCTGTCCTCCAGTGCATCTCAGGACAGGCAGTTGGAGTTTCCTGCTGGCAAAAATTCTTCATCTGTAGAATCGTTCTCTCTGCCAAAAATTCTGCATTGCTTGGCTCCTCAATGGCTATTGCTGCTCCTTTTCTCTTTGCTTGTAGTGGTTTAGCTGCTTTGATCTCCGGTTTCTTCTTTGTGATATAAGTGGCTTGAGGACAGTTACTAATTTGATGACCCTCTTTGCCACATTTAAAACACAGTCCACTTTTACCTCAACATTCTTTTTCCTCTTCCCATGCTTTTTGATTAATTGATTTCTTTGGTGGTGGAGCCACCCCCATCACCCTTTTCTCTGGCGTTTGGAGCTGTTTGTATGATTTGATGCATAGTCTGGTGTTTTCTGCTTTCCCAGCTAGCTGGATATACTCAACTAACCTTTCGGGATCCCCTCTACCTGCCACCATTTCCAGAATTTCTGGCCTTAGCTCAATCTGGAAATATTCAATTTGGAACGTTTCTGGCCAATCAGGCAAACGACTAATGAGTTTTTTAAATTCCATGGCATATTCTGCCACTGTACGATTCCCCTGTCGCAACTGCTGTAATTCCACCCTAGCGGACATCTTTGACAAGGTATCTTCAAATCTCTTTCTCAATGCCATCATAAAACATTTAAATGTTAACAGTTCTTTGACATTGGTATCATGCATGGCTACCAACCAATGGGCTGCCTCCCCCTCCAAGAAGCTCGACACATACCTTACTTTAGCATCCTCATTAGGAAAGGATTCTTCAAATTCTTCCATGAACCCTCTCACATGGGTGAGAAAAGCAGGCTAACTTTTCTGGATCACTGTCAAACTGCATCTTTAATTATTGAAAGCCAGAGATTTAGCTGCAATAGAAGGGGTTCTCACTTTGGTCGGTACATTTGATGGGGGTAGGCTAAAGCCTTTTTCTGGTTCGGATGTTCCTTCATCCTCTTCACTTTCAGCTGAAGTGTCACTTTCCGCTGAGGTTGTTGTTGGACTGGCCACCCTTTGGGTAACTTTTCCCCCTTCTTGGGGAATGACTTGCAAGATGTGTTACAAAGTTTTGTTCATCATAGCCATCTGCTGACTGATGGTCTCCAATTCAAAGTCCATGCGAGATGCCTTAGCCTCTAGAGAAGCCACTCTCTGGGATTGGGTTACCCGTGTCTTGGTAGCCTGCTTGCCAATTTCGGGTTTCAGGCCGCCTCTTATTCCCATGGACCACTCCGCTCGAGTTTTTGTAGTGTGCAACCCTGGAATCTCAACAGCCTCACTGCTGCTCCCTTTACCTCCCTTTTTGGATTTCTTCTTACAATCAGCTTTGTCATTGAAGGCAACCAATTTCTTTTCTTTCAGGACTGCTCCACTGTCACTGGAAGTTCCTGGTTGCTTGGTCTCCTCTACTTATAATTATTCCATAGAGTCTTTTATCTTATTGGTCTCTGCCATGCAGATCATCAGTAGGTAGGTGGTAGATGGTCGATTCTCACTGATAAGGCTCTCTGATTTCAGTAGTAGCCTTATGAAAAACCAACATAAAAGGTCATTTGGATCTTTCTGTAATGACTCCAACTTCAATGCCCCAATAAACACTTCTCGATGCACTTCATTGAAATGCAGAATAAGCTTTATTAAGGATACATGCCAAACAGCCCTAACTTATCTCTCCCCCCTGCGCACCAATTTCTTCGCGCCTATGATGTCAATGTCCATTGCATTCAATCTCCATTCCCAGGCCTCTCGGACACCTGCAGGTGGACGACCTTGGCGCTGCATTGTACAGTCTCTGATGGTAACCACAACCCAGCACTTGGCACAGCTCGCCCCCTACCCACATTCCACAAGCTAACACTAACACTACAAAGATTAATGGCAGGATTCAACTGTGAACCCTGACACTTGGTCTGTTCTAACAAACAATTGAAAGTAGATAAAATATCTATTGACTAGCAAAAAAAAAAAAGTTAGCTCAGTGAAGTAGCATACTGAATGATGGATGGATGGATGGATAGATCTGATTTGTACACAAATCAAAATGACTTTCATCAGTTTTCACACATTCCAGAAGAAGGGTTGCAGTGTAACTCTATTAATTATTTTTATCTTTCTGTTTCAGATGTAGTTGACCAAACAGATAATCTGTAGAAGTGTTGCACTCAGGGCTCTCTCCTATGCTGGCAAGGAACCCAGTGATCCTTGTAAGCGCATTCCAATAAAGTACACTTTGTTCCATCTCTCTCCAAAGCCTTTTTTTTTCTAATTTAAGTGAGCAGTTCTCTCACAACAGCAGAAAATCAGGAAAGCATCTGCTCTTGGATGTATTTCAAAGTGAAGGGTACCCCACTGAAAAGGCATGCTTTTGAGCCCTAATCCCCCTTCTCTCATGAAAGTGGCAGGACACACATTAGTTCTGTCCAGACGTTTGAGTCTTTGAGCCGGGTGGGCTGAGAAAGTATTCCTGTCAGGACTCCACTGCCAAGCCATGTATGGCTTTAAAGGTCAAAGTGAACACTTCAACACTTCAGTTTCAATTGCATTCAGAAGCCAATAGGGAGCCAATGCTTTGACTCACCACCAGATGGGCAATTGTGTTCTAGTGCAATTGAAGTTGCTGAATGGTCTTCTTGGAAACTCCCATGTACAACACATTGAAGTTCTCCAGGCAATGTAGGTGTCATTGAGATACATGAAGGGCCAGGTTGCAGACAACCATCTTGGAGAAGGTCCAGCTATCATGTCAATAAAGTTGATAACCACATCACAGCCTAGATCATTCAACCCTTAGGACTTACTCTATATATAGGCCCACAGAGGGCAGTATTCAGAAACCTTTTCATTCCAAAAGTTGACGATACAATTAAACCCAGTGGCAAAGTTGAAAGAATAAGAAGGAATTAGTATGTCCCCACGGGCTAGTTAAGAAGGGTTCAGTTGTGTTAGCACATTACAATTTTCAGAATCTCAAAAAAAATCTTTCTAGACCAAAAAGCAGTCAAATTTCCCTGAATTGTTCCCTTCCTTACTCTTGAACTCGAACTACTCCCCTGAGTCATGCAAAACTGTTTTCTACAACTGCACACACTGTTGCAACAGACATTCCCAATTCCCCTTCTAATTATTACAATCATGGTTATTTATTCTTTTTTAAACAAAATTTACGGGATTTCCACTACCACCATCACCATTAGTAATAAAACAATGTGACAAAAAATGGGATATACAACAACTAAAAACCTGACCTTTAACTATCTCCTGCTCTGCTGACAGACTGTGCCAGTCTGAAATTGCAGCTTCCTGTTCCAGATCTGGGGCCAAGCTGCACCATCTTCACTGCAGTTCTGCTCTTTTTTGCGCTCTCAGATCCAACCCTCTGCCAGAGAGAGAACTCTAGGAAAGATCTCCATCGATAGATGAAAAATGCTGCTTCAAATGCAGCTCTTTCTGCTTCTGTCCCAAATTCCCTGTGCCACCATGCTGATAAAATGTCCACTGAAGGTGATAATAGAAGAAAAGAAGGAGTTTAATTTCTACAAGCCAGGAGACTACCTGATTAGTGGAATAACATCTATAATAGGTTCTCTAATTAATCCATATGTTTTCTCTAAGCCTCCAACACACAAAGTGGAAAGGTAATTGTTGGCATGTTTAGGATTCTGGTGACTTATTTTACCTGCTCCAATGTCTTTTTTATAAAAAATGACTTCCTTCTTCCAATTCCTAACCTTGAAAAAGGTCGTTATTGCTTCCCCCAATTTGCTTCAGGAAAAAGGTTCCTAGGAAGCATGATGATTTTTGAATGCTGAGCATGCATAGCTCCTTTCAAGTTCTTCCACAAGGGTCAGTATCAACACTGAGCAGCCTTGGCAGGACCCTCCCAAGATGACTCAGGTGTGGATGAGGTTCTGCCTGTCCCAAAAATGATTCCCTTGGTCCTGTGGAGAGTCAGTAAATACCCTCTAAGCAGAAGGCGACCTCTTGAGCCTACTCCCCAATATCTCCTCTCCTTCCCTACATTGCTCTCTATCCTTCCTTCCTCCATTTCCCACCTTTCTTTCCAAACAATGCCTTTTATCTATTTTTTAAACTTTTGTGGCTTCCATTTTAAATTTGTTTCAAATAAAATAAATTCAAGGAGGATAGAGGCCTTAAGTGATCAGCTAATGGTTTAGCTATAGAGGTTCACATTAAAGATTTCTGAATATAAGGCAATATCTCCAAAGCCATAAATATTCCGCAATAAAAAATCTCTGGGTCTAACAATGTCTTGTTGAGGAGGGGACCATCCGTAGGCAGGGAATACCACCTACTCAAGAGTGCTTTAACCAGCACTTGAATCCAGCCCTTTGTCAACTCCAAGTGGGTATAGTAGGAAGAATTAATATAATATTATGACAACATGTAAGTACATTTGGTAACACTGCTCTTTTAGCCTTCTGGAGGGCTGTCATGACCTGGCTCTTCCCCCAAGGAAGATGGGGTTGAGCTGTGAGGACTTTTGGTATGGTATGGCACCTGGGAGATAGGGTTTGTTTTTAACTAGCTTTCATGGATTGTTGTTGAGCTGCCTAGAGTCATGGTATGAGATAAGCGGCCATATAAGTCCTGTAAATAAAGAAGTAAATAAAATAAATCAATGTTTGGTTTTGCAAAAAAATATTCTAAAAGTTTGAAAGAGTTACAGTACTAAGAAACGTCTCCACTTTTTTTACTACTTTTCTCCACTTTCTTTTACTTGTTTTCCTAACTGTGCTTGTGATGCTATAAGAGTTATTTTCCTCATTTCCCCCCTAAGTCATAATGTGGAGAAAATAATAGTTACAATCAGCTCTGGTGTTTTTGGTAGGATCACGTTGATCCTCACTTAACAAGCTTACTGTATCTCTTTGGTGTTTGTTTTGGGAAGAAGCTTCCATTGGGGTCAATTGGACTGTCCTTCTAATAGAAATGTCCAAAGAATTCTATCACCTGGAAAGGCCTTCAAATAAACCATTCAGAGTTTCTATGTCTATGAAGGTTCTCAGTCATCCAGGTGGAATTGTCTGTAGCTTGAATCATGTCAACTGGATTTGTTTCCACAAAGAAACTGAAACGAAAGAAACGTTTCCACTGAGAAAATAGAAATCCAGTTGACATGATTCAAGCTACAGACATTCAGAGTTTCGTATATTTTAACTGATCAATGTGTATCTGATAAAATTTTCTGCATTGAAATATATAAATATAAAGCTATAGTAAATACAACATACTTATGACATGAACTGAACTAAAGATGATGAAATTTTTATATCGGTTATGTTGCAGTGTATTTGGTATGACCTTCTACCACATCCTGCCTTTCTTGTTTGCTGTTCATGAGATCAACAAGAATCCAAGACTCTTACCCAACATCACCCTGGGCTACAGCATCTATGAGAGCTTTTTCAATGCAAGAATGACCTATGAGGCCATGATGGACTTTCTGTCTACAGGGCAGGCGAATGTCCCAAACTACAGATGTGGAAGACAACAGAACCTGCTGGCAGTTCTTGAAGAGACAAATTCTGAACTCTTTCAACATATTTCTACCATGTTGGGCATCTACAAAATCCCACAGGTATGAAACTAAAATGAACTTAATTCCAGGTTGTAAATTCTTCAGATTACTCAGAAGACAGCACTTATATGGATTTCCATCTACCATATGGAGGCAGAGAGTAGATACTAAAAGACCAGAATTTTCTTTCCATAAAGTACATATATCATATTTTTGTCTCCCTGCCACAACATGGCTTTGAAACAATGCCTAGGCTTTTTGACTTCCCTTTTCTGCCACTGAAGAGCCTTTCCTCAAAGAGGCAAAACAGCATGTAGATGAACGTGGTTCCCGTGGTACAGTATTTATTGTTGTTTGTTGTTTATTCGTTCAGTCATTTCCGACTCTTCGTGACTTCATGGACCAGTCCACGCCAGAGCTTTCTGTCGGCCGTCACCATCTCCAGCTCCCCAGTGGTTGAGTCCGTCACCTCCAGAATACCATCCATCCATCTTGCCCTTGGTCAGCCCCTCTTCCTTTTGCCTTCCACTTTCCCTAGCATCAGCTTCTTCTCCAGGGTATCCTGTCTTCTCATTATGTGGCCAAAGTACTTCAGTTTTGCCTTTAATATCATTCCCTCAAGTGAGCAGTCTGGCTTGATTTCCTGGATTATGGACAGGTTTGATCTTCTTGCAGTCCAAGGCACTCTCAGAATTTTCCTCCAACACCACAGTTCAAAAGCATCTATCTTCCTTCGCTCAGCCTTCCTTATGCTCCAGCTCTCGCAGCCATAGGTTACTACAGGGAATACCATCGCTTTAACTATGCGGACCTTTGTTGTCAGTGTGATGTCTCTGCTCTTAACTATATTATCAAGATTTGCCATTGCTCTCCTCCCAAGAAGTAGATGTCTTCTGATTTCCTGGCTGCAGTCAGCGTCTGCAGCAATCTTTGCGCCTAGAAATACAAAGTCTGTCACTGCCTCCACTTTTTCTCCCTCTATTTGCCAGTCATCAATCAAGCTCGTTGCCATACTCTTGGTTTTTTTGAGGTTTAACTGCAACCCAGCTTTCTTCTTTCACCTTTGTCATAAGGCTCCTCAACTCCTCCTCACTTTCAGCCATCAAAGAGGTATCATCTGCATATCTGAGATTCTTAATGTTTATTCCAGCGATTTTAAATCCAGCCTTGGATTCCTCAAGCCCAGCATGTCGCATGATGTGTTCTGCGTACAGGTTGAATAGGTAGGGTGAGAGTATACAACCCTGCCGTACTCCTTTCCCAATCTTAAACCAGTCCGTTGTTCCGTGCTCCTTTCTTACCGTTGCTACTTGGTCGTTATACAGATTCCTCAGGAGGTAGACAAGATGACTTGGTATCCCCATACCACCAAGAACTTGCAACAATTTGTTATGATCCACACAGTCAAAGGCTTTAGAATAGTCAATAAAACAGAAATAGATGTTTTTCTGAAATTCCCTGGCTTTCTCCATTATCCAGCGGATATTGGCAATTTGGTCTCTAGTTCCTCTGCCTTTTCTAAACCCAGCTTGTACATCTGGCAATTGTCGCTCCATGAATTGCTGGAGTCTACCTTGCAAGATCTTGAGCATTACCTTACTGGCATGTGAAATAAGTGCCACTGTTCGATAGTTTGAACATTCTTTAGTGTTTCCCTTTTTTGGTATGGGGATATAAGTTGATTGTTTCCAATCTGATGGCCATTCTTGTGTTTTCCAAATTTGCTGGCATATTGCATGCATCTCCTTGACAGCATCGTCTTGTAAGATTTAAAACAGTTCAGCTGGGATACCATCGTCTCCTGCTACCTTGTTATTAGCAATGCTTCTTAAGGCCCATTCAACCTCACTCTTCAGGATGTCTGGCTATAACTCACTGACCACACCGTCAAAGCTATCTCCAATATTATTATCCTTCCTATACAGATCTTCCGTATATTCTTGCCACCTTTTCTTGATCTCTTCTGCTTCTGTTAGGTCCTTACCATCTTTGTTTTTGATCATATCCATTTTTGCCTGGAATTTACCTCCGATCTTTCTAATTTTCTGGAAGAGGTCTCTTGTCCTTCCTTTTGTATTCTCTTCTTCCACTTCCACACATTGCTTGTTTAAAAATAATTCCTTATCTCTTCTGGTAACCTCTGCAATTTTGCATTTAATTGGGCATATCTCCCCCTATCACTGTTGCCTTTTGCTTTCCTTCTTTCTTGGGCTACTTCCAGTGTCTCAGCAGACAGCCATCTTGCCTTCTTGGTTTTCTTTTTCTTTGGGACGTTTTTTGTTGCCGCCTCCTGAACAATGTTGCGAACTTCTGTCCATAGTTCTTCCGGGACCCTATCTATTAAATCTAGTCCCTTAAATCTATTCTTCACCTCCACTGCATATTCCTTAGGAATATTAGTGAGCTCATATCTAACTGATCTGTGGGTCTTCCCTATTCTCTTTAGTCTGATTCTAAATTTTGCAATAAGAAGTTCGTGATCTGAACTACAGTCAGCTCCAGGTCTTGTTTTTACCGACTGTACAGATGTCCGCCACCTTTGGCTGCAAAGGATGTAGTCAATCTGATTTCGGTGTTGACCATCTGGTGAAGTCGATGTATAAAGTCGTGTTTTAGGTTGTTGGAAGAGAGTGTTTGTTATGCACAGTGAGTTGTCTTGGCAAAATTCTATCAGCCTATGTCCTGCTTCATTTTGTTCTCCCAGACCATGCTTGCCTGTAATTCCAGGTGTCGTCTGACTACCCACCTTAGCATTCCAGTCTCCTGTAATGAAAATAACATCTCTTTTTGGTGTATTATCTAGTAGGTGCTGCAGATCCTCATAGAACTTATCTTCTGCTTCTTCAGCATCTGTGGTTGGGGCGTATATTTGGATCGCTGTGATGTTAAATGGCTTACCCTGAATTCGAATTGAGATCATTCTATCGTTTTTTGGATTGTATCCAAGCACTGCTTTAGCCACTTTATTATAAATTATGAAGGCTACTCCATTTCTTCTTTGGTCCTCTTGTCCACAGTAGTAGATCTGGTGGTCATCTGATGTGAAGTGGCCCATTCCAGTCCATTTCAGTTCACTGACACCTAAAATGTCTATATTTAATCTTGACATCTCACCAATAACCACATCCAATTTGCCCTGGCTCATAGATCTTACATTCCAGGTTCCTATGGTGTGTTGATCTTTAGAACATCGGATTCGTCATTCACCACCAGCACCGTCGGCCGCTAGCCGTCCTTTCGGCTTTGAGCTAGCTGCGTCATCACATCTGGGGCTAGTTGAACATATCCTCTGTTCCTCCTCAGTAGCATTTTGACCATCTTCCGACCTGGGAGTCCCATCTTCCGATGGTATACTGACATATCTTTTGTTGTACTGATCCATTTATTTTTCATGGCAAGAATACTGGGGTCGGTTGCCATTACCTTCCTCAGGGATCGTATTTAGTCTGACCTCTCTGCCACGACCTTCCCATCTTGTGTGTTCCTTCATGGTTTAGCTCATGGTTTCATTGAGGTGCTCAAGCTCCAGCACCACTACAAGGTAACAATCTCCTTTGATGGAGACAGTATTTATTAATGGTGGGGAAACGATGGAGAAATTTTAAGGCACAGAGATGCTTGGAGAAAGGAAACAGGTAGAATGTGACCCCTTGCAAGAATGAGTGTTTGTTGAAAAACCCACAATAGCTGCATATAACCATGTTCTTCTGCCCATTTTGATAAATGAAAGAGTTGAGCTGAGTTTGTAATTTGAAAATGAGTTGGAGGCAGTGGCAATTGGTTATACTGAAAATGGGTATGAAAAGTGGGACGAAAGAGGGCAAAGAATTTATGAGTGCTGAGTCTGTGTGTTTTAAATTGAAAAGTTAGAGACCAGTACAAAAAAGGTGGGTTTTGTCACAGAATCATAGAATGAAAAAGTTAAAACAGGCTGTAGAGATCTTCTAGCCCAAGGGTCGGAAATGGCGGCTCGCGAGCCAGATGCGGCTCTTTGGCCCCTTGAGTGTGGCTCTTCCGCAGCTGAACTCACCCCCGCCCCTTCCACGTGATAGGCCCCCACCCGCAAACCCCGCTCCCTGGCTCTCGCACTGAGCGAGGCCGGCGCGGCAGGGAGGCAGTGCCTTCTCCAGCCGCAGCAGCCCCTGCGTGGAGAGAGGCAAGCAGGCAGGTAAGCGGGCAGGCCTCGTTTCCCGCCCCCCATCATCATCTTCGCTCAACGCGGGCGGGCGGAACTGGCCGAGGGGGGCGGGCCCGGCGGCGGAGGCCAGGGCTGCCCGCTTACCTGCCTGCCTGCCTTTCTCCGCGAGGCCTCCGATCTGGCTTGGACCCTGGGAAGGCAGCGGAGGGCCTCGCAGAGGGAGGCAAGCAGGCAGGTAAGCAGGCAGGCCTCGTTTCCCACCCTCCATCTTCTTTCTTCAACGCAGGCAGGCGGAAGCGGCCGAGGGGGGTGGGCCCGGTGGCGGAGGCCAGGGCTGCCCACTTACCTGCCAGCCTGCCTCTCTCCGCGAGGCCCCCGATCTGGCTTGGACCCCGGGAAGGCAGCGGAGGGCCTCGCAAAGGGAGGCAAGCAGGCAGGTAAGCGGGCAGGCCTCGTTTCCCACCCTCCATCATCTTCTTTCTTCAACACGGGCAGGCGGAAGCGGCCGAGGGGGGCGGGCCCGGCGGCGGAGGCCAGGGCTGCCCGCTTACCTGCCTGCCTGCCTCTCTCCGCGAGGCCCCCGATCCGGCTTGGACCCCGGGAAGGCAGCGGAGGGCCTCGCGGAGGGAGGCAAGCAGGCAGGTAAGCGGGCAGGCCTCGTTTCCCACCCTCCATCATCATCTTTCTTCAATGCGGGCAGGCGGAAGCGGCCAAGGGGGGCGGGCCCGGCGGCGGAGGCCAGGGCTGCCCCCTTACCTGCCTGCCTGCCTCTCTCCGCGAGGCCCCCGATCTGGCTTGGACCCCGGGAAGGCAGCGGAGGGCCTCGCGGAGGGAGGCAAGCAGGCAGGTAAGCGGGCAGGCCTCGTTTCCCACCCTCCATCATGTTCTTTCTTTAACGCGGGCAGGCGGAAGCGGCCGAGGGGGGCGGGCCCGGCGGCGGAGGCCAGGGCTGCCCGCTTACCTGCCTGCCTGCCTCTCTCCGCGAGGCCCCCGATCTGGCTTGGACCCCGGGAAGGCAGCGGAGGGCCTCGCAAAGGGAGGCAAGCAGGCAGGTAAGCGGGCAGGCCTCGTTTCCCACCCTCCATCATCTTCTTTCTTCAACACGGGCAGGCGGAAGCGGCCGAGGGGGGCGGGCCCGGCGGCGGAGGCCAGGGCTGCCCGCTTACCTGCCTGCCTGCCTCTCTCCGCGAGGCCCCCGATCTGGCTTGGACCCCGGGAAGGCAGCGGAGGGCCTCGCGGAGGGAGGCAAGCAGGCAGGTAAGCGGGCAGGCCTCGTTTCCCACCCTCCATCATGTTCTTTCTTTAACGCGGGCAGGCGGAAGCGGCCGAGGGGGGCGGGCCCGGCGGCGGAGGCCAGGGCTGCCCGCTTACCTGCCTGCCTGCCTCTCTCCGCGAGGCCCCCGATCTGGCTTGGACCCCGGGAAGGCAGCGGGGGGCCTCGCGGAGGGAGCCAAGCAGGCAGGTAAGCGGGCAGGCCTCGTTTCCCACCCCCATCATCATCTTCATTCAACGCGGGCCGGCGAAGAGCGGCCATGGGGGGGGCGGGCGGTGATGACAAGCGGCACGCTTCAGGCTTTCAGCGCTGGAAGGCGGCCCGGGCCTCCTTCCAGTGCTGAAAGCCTGAAGCGCATCGCTTGTCATCACCGCCCGCCCCCCCCACGGCCGTTCTTCGCCACAGATCCCGCTGGAGCTGATCTCCCTGGACCCCGGGCAGCTGGGCCGGGTGGACGCCGTCTCCCACCCGCAAACCCCGCCCCCTTCCACGTGATTGGCCCCCGCCCGCAAACCTCGCCCCCTTCCATGCGAATGGCCCCCACCCGCAAACCCCGCCCCATTCCACATGATTGGCCCCCGCCCGCAAACCCCGCCCCCTGGCTCTCTAGCATTTCAAAATGTGCACGAGCATGTCAAAATGGCTCCCGGCATAAAAAGTTTGCCGACCCCTGTTCTAGCCCAAACTCTGCCCAGAGCAGGAATCCTCAGACCTCTCCAGAGAATTGGCTGTCCAACGTTTACTTGAAACCCTCCCGTGTTGGAGCTCCAGGAGGCAGGCTAGTCCAGCACTTGATAACTCTCATAGTCAGGAAAGTCCTCATTTTTAAAGGTTAGGTCTGAGGATCAAATTGCAAAAGAAAGATATGAAGAAAAGGGAACGGGTCAAGGAAAACATGGAACATCACGTAGAGCTTGAGGGCACATCCAGACAGCAGCTTTAACATGCTTCCTTTAGTCCATAAGACAGCACAAAGGATGTCATCATCAATTTATTCACTCCTCTGATGAACTGAAGCTTGCCACAGTGCCAGTGATCTTGGGTTATTAAACCGGCTTCTGCATTCCAGACATTTGAAAAGATGTCTATAATTTCTGAAATAAAGATTTATTAATTTTTCAAAATATAATTAAAACACAAAATACAGAATATAGAACAGATAGAATACAAGTCTAAAAAGAAACAAGAGTAACTAAAACAGTGCAAGAATAGACAGAAAAACATAAAAGACAGGTGACTTATGACCTTCTCCAACACAGATATAACAGCATATAAAAGTGAATTTTGTGCTATTAAATAAACATTTAGTAACATTATTTCTCTAAAATCAAACCATTTAATCATCAAAACCCAAAATCAGAACTTCAAAAAAACTTCAAAGTCCAAAAGCGGCTTCCAAATACAAACAAATCCAGTTATACTATTTTCTCTTATCAATGCTGTCAGTTTAGCCATTTGTGCCAGTTCTGTTAACTTAATCATCCAATCCTCCATTGAGGGAATTTGTGCATCTTTCCATCTTTGAGTATGTAAGAGTCTTGCTGATGTTATCATATATAAGAACAGAGTTCCATGTTGCTTCTCAAGCTGTTGGTCTATCAAACCCAAGAGAAACAGCTCCGGTTTCACTTGTAAGTCCACTTTGAGAATATTTTGAATAATAGTACATATTTGATTCCAGAATTTCTTAGCTTTTCCACAAGTCCACCAAAAATTATAGAAAGTTCCTTCACCCTGTAAACATTTCCAACAAACATTTAATACCCCATTATACATTTTTAACAGATTATCAGGACATAAATACAAATGGTACATCATTTTATAAAAAATATCTTTCAAAATATAATTCAAAGTAAATTTCAAACCTTTGTTCCACATATTCTCCCATTGTTCAAGAATAATATTATACCTAAAATTCTTAGCCCATTTAATCATAAAATCTTTAACATAGTAATCTTCTAAGTTCAACTGCAACAACATTTTATACATTTTCTTAATAAGATGCTCATCGTTTGTACAAAGTTCCATTTCAAATTGTGTTTTTCTATTAACAAAAATATATTCCTTCTTATCCAAATTAAACTGTTCTGACAGTTGTACAAAATTAAACCAGTGGCAAATATAACCTTCAAGTACTAGTTGTTCCCTTGTTTTAATTTAAGGTACAACTTCTTCAAAATTCAGCAAATCTTCATATCTCTACCACCTTGGTTTGCCTGCCATCTCTCATCTAAAAAAAGCAAGAAGTCTATAATTAAGAAGCAATTAAATGGTTTATTATCAAATATTTGAAATCAAGGAGATAAAAGCATTGAAATAATATTCAAATAAGAAACAATTGACTGGGGAATATAACAAACAATATTTCAAGCCAACCTCTAGAACAATCAAATCAGAAGTAATAATCTGTGAGAATTGAACATGTTTGTCAGATCAATGAAAGAAAAGAAGTTCCGTGAATAGCATCATATGGGCTATGGTTGAGGCTTAGACATGTTCTGATTGAGAACGAGAATGTTCAATTTTGCCATCACTCCCAATCGGAATGGTGTGTGTGTGTGTGTGTGTGTGTGTGTGTGTGTGTGTGTGTGTTCCTGGAAAATCAAGAGAGTTCTCTGTTCTAATGTATTAAGATGCTCCTATGTACCCTGTATCACTTGCAGAGTCTGATGAACTATGTGGGTGACCCACATAGTTTGCAGGGCTCATGTGTGTCTCAGCTGTTGGCAACAAAAGTGCCCCACTGCATCCAATTATTCACCCATGCTTAGCTGCATGGTAGGGTTTGACCATAAGGTTTTGACTGGAAGGGTATGCTGTATGAGGAACACCCATGAGGATCACCCATGATCATCAATCACAGATTAGGTCAGAGCCCACTAGCTCACTCCTATTGTCCTGAAGAAGACAATAGGTGAGAAGACCAAGGGACCCAGCAAATGTCAGGCAGGTTTGGTTTTCTGGAAACCTCTCTCATCAGTAGAGCACTGCAAGAAGATCCAACCAGTCCATACTCCAGGAAATAAAGCCAGACTGCTCACTTGAGGGAATGATATTAAAGGCAAAACTGAAGTACTTTGGCCACATAATGAGAAGACAGGATACCCTGGAGAAGAAGCTGATGCTAAGGAAAGTGGACGGCAAAAGGAAGAGGGGCCGACCAAGGGCAAGGTGGGTGGATGATATTCTGGAGGTGACAGACTCAAACATGGGGGAGCTGGGGATGGTGACGGCCGACAGGAAGCTCTGGCGTGGGCTGGTCCATGAAGTCACGAAGAGTCGGAAGCTACTGAATGAATAAACAACAATAACTCTCAGCAGTAGGGAAAGGAGGCCCTTGCATTTAAGTACCTGACTTTTATAATAGAAAGGGACACATACTACCAATATTTTATCTTTCATCTTAGATCAGCTATGGGGTTATCAGCCACATTCCTGAGAAAAGTCAAAATTTTCCCTTTTTCTACCGGATGAATCCAAAAGAAGAACCTCCTTACTCAGCAATTGTCAAGCTGCTCCTGCATTTCCGATGGACGTGGATTGCCCTCCTTTCTCAAGACAATGAAAGAGGAGAAAACTTTAAAAGAACCTTCACAACTGTAGCTGTAGATAATGGGATTTGCATTGTCCTCTCAGAAAGTTTCCCAGCAATGAATAATGATATTAGTCTTTATAGAAAAAAAAAGGAAAGGATAATTTTTCTTATTAATAGTCAAATAAAAGTTATAGTTTGTCAACTGGATCTTCAGGCCACATTAATTCTATCAGGTCTACTAGACAGTACTAAAAATTTTACTAACTTTATTGGGGGAAAAGTGTGGATTGCAACAACTTTGCCAAATATATGTATAAGACTGTTTCACTCCTGGGTTGATCTCCAACGTAAACATGCTTTGTTTTCCTTCCGCACCCAGAGAAAGGAAAGGATGCAATATTATGATTTTAATTCATATTTCATTGCTATCCAGAAATATGGAAAGGCAGCATTCCAGTGTTCCTATTCAAGGCCTGTGTTGTCTAAGAAAGTTTGGGAAAGATGCACAGAAAAAGAGAATTGGGAATTCTCAACCCAGGATGTGGTTGCAAGAATCCTGTCTGAGGATGCCTCCAGTTGTTACCCAGCAATCCAAGCACTGGCCTGGGTCCTCAACGCTGCCTCTTCCTCTCAACGGAGGAGGAGGAGGATGCGGGTTGGAGACCATCGGATACCCCAGATGGTAGAGCCATGGCAGGTGAAACTTCTCCTTTGAGGTTCCATCAAGGCTCCTCCTTCAATTCCTCAGTGTTAAATTGGATGTAGGGAGGGCTAAGATATTCCACACAGCAGTTGCCCAGTTTGTAGCATTTGAGAGAGTGAGAGAGACATTATGTTGATAAATATTCCAAAGTTGAACTATCAGTGTGGGTTTGGATGCTGTAATGACAGATACCTCTTTAGTGACAAAGCAATTTTCCCCATTTGCAAATTAAATAAGCATCAGGACCCTCCTGCCATCCTGATCCCTCTCCCGTGATCACACAGGCTGGTCTTGTCTGGGTTCTGAGTGAAGGTGTTAGTCTTGACTTTGGTTTCATGGCCCTAACAGAAGAAGGTCCTAGCAAGAGAAATCTTCGAAACAGCACAGGAAATACTAGGATACTCAGGACACTTTACATTGTCTTGCTTTATACAATTGAGTCTTATATGTAGTGTTCACTTACATGTATATCTAGGAAAATGAGATTACGAGTCTGCAATATAAGTATTTCAACTCTTTTTGTCTTGCATCCAATTTGGGTGAAACCAGTAGTGCCATAGCACCTCTAGCAGAGAGCACAATCAGTGCTAAGGTTAAGTACAATAAGGATCAGTTAGACTCGATCCCCATTCGGCAAACTTTTTAAGCAATAGGCAACGAGAAAAGATTTCCTCTTGTAGGGTTTGTACTAGCTTCATTTGTACCACTGTCAATCAGATTTACCCCAGATTCTACAAAGAAACAACAAGCACTCGTAACTAATTATTCTAATTTTTTATAGCTCCCTTAGAGAGCTGGGGCAAGATTGCAATACCTCTCTTATATACAGTATATCTAACTAGAAATCTAAATTGTTGAATAATTAGGCCACCATATTTCTCTATTGCTAACCCCTCTATCTCCTTATTTCTCTAGCAGTAATCTGTATATTCCCCGGTTGGCGGTCTTTTCACTCCATCTTGTATCTCTCTGGAGTTCCTCCAGTCTTCTGCTCTGTCAAAGCCTCTGCTCTTCCTACAATGGCCCAAAGGTGGATCTCTTGTGTCCTTCTCTGCTCCCCAATGGGCTTCCCTTTTCCAGAGCTTTTTCCTTTCTCCAATTCAGAGAGGGGGTAGTGGAAGAAAGAAGGAACAGTCCTTGTGCACCCCAGTTGCCAGCTGCTGCCACCCCTATTTCCTTTCTGCTCAGGAGGTCTTTGGCCTCATTGAAGCACTTCAGGCTTCAGCCAGGCTCCCATTCTAAGGTTTGTGGCTCAGCATGGTGACAGCCCAGAAAGTTACACAACAGCTGGCAGGCCTTTCGGTCTTTTTTCCTGAGTACCAGGACCAGCCTGCCTCTTTGTCCCAATGTCTCCACTCTACAGCTTCCATGGAATCCTTCTCTCTTCACCCTCCATATACAGCTGCTGGTGCTGTTGTATCAGCAGCTGTGCCATCTGAAGGCCAGGGGAGAGCTGAAATGGGATGCTTACAATCCACTAAGCAATTCACATTTGGATTTGCTCTCCTGAGAGGAACCCTTTCATACAGTGGGAAACAAGGTATCATTCTAAGTCAGATGATAGATGGATGGATGGAGGGATAGAGGGATAGAGGGATAAAGGGATAGGGAGATATGCACATAGGATATTTTAAAGAAACTAACGTCTAAGAAATTAAAAAACTCTCATGCAGTATCACAGAGAAAAACTTTGATCTAAAGAGATTCAGTTAACTCTTGAACTTTCAGCTTTATTTAATTTTGATCTTTGTTAAAATTATGATGCTGAGCAATGACTTGCTAGGACCATATACTGATTCCTCCAACAAAGTGGAAGACATATCTAAAAAAGGTCTCGTATTCCCTGGAGAAGGAGGCAGAGGAGCTTTCCATAAAATCCTGAATCATTCTCTTTCAGACAGAAGTGCTTAGCTGAAGAGGTTGAATTCTTCAGAGCACTTACAATCCAGAAGAATAGACATAAAAACCTTGAAGAAAGGCTCAGATGGGAATGTGGAAGCTGCATGTGTGATTTTCTATGTCTTTGCAGCTTCATCTGTTCCTGAGAAACTTCCAGCTTCAGAATCTTTCCAGGGATGGGGTTTATTTGGATGAAAATGGAGCCCCTGTTGCTGACTTTGATATCATGCAATGGACTGTGTTTCCCAACAAGTCTGATGGTGGGGTGAAATTTGGGGATGTAGAAAGGGAAGAATCCTCTGAAGTCAAGGTCTCCATCAATCAGAGTGGCATCCTATGGCCAACATCATTTAACAAGGTAGCTGATGCTGCTTGGGTTTTGGTCTTCTATTTATCTTTTCATATGCAAATGTTTCTGCTCAGAAATAGTTCTCATTGAGGACAATTGAGATAACCTCCAAAGAAGTTTAAGAATAACTCCTTAGATATCATGGTACTTTAGATGTTTTTCAGTAGTTTATCACAAACATGAACCTCCTACACCACCAATTGTATTGGGGCCTTTACAGTCTATATTATTAAACTGGAATATGATACCATAATTAATAATCTATCAAACTATCTTATTTTCAATAAAAGGAAAGTCAGAGTGTTAGGGTTAGGGAAAAATACAAGATATACAATGCCCACATCTGCACTAAGGAGAAACACCATTTGCAATGGAACCACGTTCCTTCGGAATGGAGAGTAAGACAAAGGGGATGCTTCTGGATTAAGCACAGAGATTGATAGAGAAAGAGAGTTGCCTTTCATTTGCCACTTGTGCACAGAGTCCTATTCCAAAAAGGTAAATTTTAAACACCCAGAGTTCCCCCTTGGGGAGGAGATGGGGGTTGGCAAAATTTGATAATAAATAAATAAATAAATAAATAAATAAATAAATAAATTTTAGATGGTACCTCCAATAGTTAGAAAAGAAGGAAGATGGGGGTACCCATCAGTTACTTATGCCACTACTCCTTGATTGAGTTTGCTCAGTGTTCTCTTTGGCTTCCTGAATCCTGTTCATTGAAATAAACCCATCAAATTCCTATGTTGCCCTGGCTGACCTTTATTTGCATGTTTAGATGGTGCCTTCTTCTAGATGTACAGAAAGTTGTTCCCCAGGATACACCAAACTCATGAGAAAGGGAGAACCAGTCTGCTGCTACGACTGTTCTCTGTGTATGGAAGGAACCTACTCTGTGCAAGAAGGTAGGTGGCTCTGGAGAAAAGAGAGAAATGGAGGATGCAATCAGAATTCACTCGTGCTTTTCTGGGTAACATTTGTTAAACGTGTTTTCTTTCCTGCTACTTGTAGAGCAAATGACTAGAATAGTAATTTCATAATTCTGCAAAGCAAGAAAAATTGAATTTCTTGAAGGAGTCCACAAACTTTTCAAGGATTGGGTAATGCATGATTATATGGCCAATGTTGCATGATTAAATGGCCATTAACATAAATAATCAAAGGTAGTTGAAATCTCTCGAGTTCTTGTCTCCTTGCCTGGTTTCCGGAAAAAAGACAAGTCTAGTGAGAGGTGATGATCCAATTGGTCTTCAGCCTTTAAAGCAGTGATGATTATTTCCAACTAAGGTTGGGTCCTTTGAATATTTCTGGGCAGAAATGTTGAATTATTCCTTGGACATTTTAAGTCCCGTATAATTGTGATGTGGATCTCCCTGGGGGTTAACTGAGCTCCAGCCTGGCTCCTTTTCCAGCCACAGGCCAGACTTGGAGTGCCAAGAGCCACACTCCATAATAAAGATGGAGTGAAGATAAAAACTTTTTTGACTTAAATTGGACATGAATGATTCAAATTAATACAATTTCAGCCAAAACATTCAACAACTTTCTTTCACTTTCTGGAACAATCAAGTGAGGGAACTGAATATAAGAGCCCCAAAAGCATTCCTTGCCACTTTCAAAAAGGCAAGGCAACAAGGCAACAACTATGTCCCAAAAACAATTAAATTATTAAAGGCTAAGTTCTAGATTTGTGCCCACCTGATGCCTCTGGTAAAATTCAAAAGAAAATGGTGCACTATTCTTTCACCTTTCAGGTCAAATTCAGCTGCATGATACAGACCACTTCCTCACTATTACTAACGGTCCATTTGTCCTTCATGCATATATTTTTTCACCCTCCAACTCAGGCCTTAAACAAGGAACAGTGGGAAAGTATTTTCCAATATCTTCTCCACCTCTCCCAATATCCTCTCTCACCCCATCACTTCAAAATACATATTTTATTTACTGTAGTAGTAATTGATTAAAGTTGCATTTTTCATGATACTACAGCTGCAGAAATTGATACATGCTAGCAACTGTTTTTCAGATGCAGGTCATTGCAGCAAGTGTCCAGATGACCAGCATTCCAATGTGAAGCGAGATCAGTGTGTCCCCAAAGTTATAACCTTTTTGTCATGTCAAGAAACATTGGGTCTCATCCTGGCTGTCTTTGCACTTACTTTGTCTGTAACCACTGCTTTTGTTCTGGGAATCTTCATTAAATACCGAGAAACTCCCATCGTCAAAGCCAACAACCGGGACCTCACCTACATTCTCTTGATCGCCCTTCTGCTTTCCTTCTTGACCTCCCTTCTATTCATTGGTCACCCCAGGAAACTGACCTGCCTTCTTCGACAAATCACCTTCAGTGTTGTTTTCTCAGTTGCCGTGTCTTCCTTGCTTGCCAAGACTGTCATGGTGGTGGTGGCGTTTCTGGCCACAAAGCCAGGCAGCAAGATGAGGAAATGGCTGGGGAAGAGCCTGGCCAATTCCACTGTCTTGTGCTGTTCTGGGGTTCAGGTGGGCATCTGTACCATGTGGCTGGGAATCTCTCCCCCATTCCCAGATTCTGACATGCATTCCCAATCAGGACAGATACTGTTGCAATGCAATGAAGGTTCAGTCTCCATATTTTATGCTGCCCTTGGCTACATGGGCTTTCTGGCTGCCATCTGCTTCTTGGTGGCTTTCCTGGCCCGCAAGCTGCCAGGGACCTTCAATGAAGCCAAGTGGATCACCTTCAGCATGCTTGTTTTCTGCAGCGTTTGGGTCTCATTTGTCCCCACCTACCTGAGCACCAAAGGGAAATACATGGTGGCTGTGCAGATCTTTTCCATCCTGGCCTCTAGCCTGGGCTTACTGGGCTGCATTTTTATCCCCAAATGCTACATCATTATTGTGAGACCTGACATGAACACCAAGGAGCATTTAATGATGAAAAACAATGAAGGGTCATGATTTTAGAACTTATTTTTGTATAGCTTACTGGTATTATAAAATAACATGCCTTGGAAATCTAGTTTTTACTGTGTCTTTTATTGTTTCTTTCTAAACAGACTTTGTCCATCCATGTGAGTTCTCAATTATAATGGCTAACTATAGGTAGTCCTCAGTTAATGACCACTCATTCAGTGATGTTTCAAATTACAATGGCACTGAACTTATGTTAAGACTAGTCTTTGAAGTTTGAGCATCCCAGCACCCCTGTGGTTACATGATCGTGATCTGGGAGCTTGACAACTGGTTTGCACTTACAACAGTTGTGCCGTCCTTTGGTCATGTGATCGATGTCACTATTTTTGTCTCGTGGGATTGCAGCAGCAGCACACCCTACCCAGCCCACATGCACTTGTATGGCAACGCAACACCCCCTCTCTAGACACATGCACTTGTATAGTGCAGCAGCACCACCACATGCATTCACCTGGCACTCCCTCCCCAGCCCACATGCATTCCCTGCAGCACCCCCTGCCCTACCTCACTCCATAGTACTCACCCAGCCACCTGCCTGCTTGCATGCTGCCAGGACTTTTGACTTCCTGCCGGCTTCCTCATTGATCTTGTTTGTGGCAAGCTGGCAGAAAGTCACAAGTCACATTCACGTGAGGATGTCGCTTATCCATCCACGATCCTCACTTACCAATGGCAACGAGAATTGCTAGGATTGCCATCACTAAGTGATGCAGTCATTTGATGACGCACTTTACGACTGTGTTGCTTAGCAATGGAAATTCCAGTCTGAATTACCATCTTTAAGCTAGGACTACTTGTAATGAAACTGAAGAAATAATGTTCTTTGAAATAATTACATTAAAATCACATGGCTAACATATACACATTTTCTGAAACCAGTGCAGATAAACTATAATTTGGAAACTTTCATATCTAGTGTTTAGATGAGATGTACATCTGTTGCTCATGATGATGAGTGTTTTTGTCAGTGTCTCATTTTGAATAGAGCTTTCTTTCTTCTCAATTGATGTCAGTATTTTAATTGATGGCCCTTGCTCTTCCTTTGAATTTTATTCTTGAAAATATTGGCAGCACTTTGTGTTGGGTTGTGGGCACCACCAATTAGTGATCAAAGACAGATCAGCACAGAGACTCTGGAGTATCTGGCACCAACTTCTCGCTGGAAGTAGTGGTGGCAGCATGTCCAGCAGAGGCCTTTTCCTTGCATTCACGATCCCAAACTTGGCAGACATTGGAGTGACAATTTGGTAATGTATGACTCAGTGTTTCAGAGTTTCTGGTCACCTGAGCGTTGGGACTGAGTAGCTGAGGAAGTTGATCGGCTGATGTGGTAGAGGAACAGCTGAGATAAGGGGGCTGCTACAAACTTCCTCACATGGAACAGAGGCCAACTAGTAAGTGGGAATATTATAAATCCCCCTCACCATGGCCTGATATAGATGAGACTTCTTTAGGAATTCTTCGTCTTCCTAAATGCAGGTAATATTCTCTAGGATAATTTGTACTTGAATAATCAGAGGCAGATATTATGTTTGCTGTTACATCTGTTAGCTATCAAAGCTCCAAATTACAGGGTTATGGAAGAACTTTGCCAGCAAGAAATGGCTGAAGACCAAGGGAAAAACAAAACCTGGAAAGTTGAGGCTGTAGGCAATGCCCAGGGATGGACCAGCCTGAGGACCTCTGACAAGCATGCAACTAAAATATTGGGTCCTTGCATCAAGGGATGCCCTCCAAAATCATGAGATGCAATGTTAATTCAGGAATAGACAAGCTACATTACTTCTCTGGAGCAACCCTGAGATGATGAAGTCAGATGGTTGTTAGGATATGAAGGCCTGATTTCAGAGGAGTGGGCCAGTAGCCTGGGCCCCCAAAGAATTTAAAAGAACCAAGTTAGGGGCAAGATCACTGCCTTGTCGTGGCGAAGGGGCTTGCGTAACTCAATGAAGTCAGGTCAAGAAGAACAGGTCATGATGGAGAGTTCTGAGAAAACGTGGTCCAAAACTAGAGGAGGGAATGGCAAACCACTCCAGTATCCTTGCCAAGAAAACCCATGGACAGTATCAAAAGGCTAAAAGATATGACGCCGGAAGATGAGCCCCTCAGGTCGGAAGGTGTCCAAAATGCTACTGGGGAAGAGTGGAGGGCAATTCCAAGTAGCTCCAGAAAGTGTGAAACGGCTGGGCCAAAGCCGAAAGGACGCTCAGTTGTGGATGTGTCTGGAAGTGGAAGGAAAGTCCGATGCTGTAAAGAACAATATTGCATAGGAACCTGGAATGTAAGATCTATGAATCAAGGTAAGCTGGATGTGGTCAAACATGAGATGACAAGATTGAACATCGACATCTTGGGAATCAGCGAACTAAAATGGACAGGAATGGGCGAATTTAATTCAGGAGACCATTATATATACTACTGTGGGCAAGAATCCTTTAGAAGAAATGGAGTAGCTCTCATAGTCAATAAAAGAGTGGGAAAGGCAGTACTGGGGTACAACCTCAAAAACGACAGAATGCTTTCAGTTCAAATCCAAGGCAAACCATTCAACATCATAGTGATCCAAGTCTATGCCCCAACCACTGATGCCAAAGAAGCTGAAGTTGACCGGTTCTATGAAGATCTACAACACCTTCTAGAACTAACACCAAAAAAAGATGTCCTTTTCATCATAGGGGACTGGAATGCTAAGGTAGGAAGTCAAAAAATAACCGGAATAACGGGCAAATTCGGCCTCGGAGTACAAAATGAAGCAGGGCAAAGGCTAATAGAGTTTTGTCAAGAGAACATGCTGGTCATAGCAAACACTCTTTTCCAACAACACAAGAGACGACTCTACACATGGACATCACGAGATAGTCAATACCGAAATCAGATTGATTATATACTTTGCAGCCAAAAATGGAGAAGCTCTATACAATCAGCAAAAACAAGACCTGGAGCTGACTGTGGCTCAGATCATGAGCTTCTTATCGCAAAATTTAGGCTTAAATTGAAGAACGTAGAGAAAACCACTAGACCACTCAGGTATGACCTAAATCATATCCCTTATGAATATACAGTGGAGGTGAGGAATAGATTTAAAGGATTAGATCTGGTAGACAGAGTGCCTGAAGAACTATGGATGGAGGTTCGTAACATTGTACAGGAGGCAGCAACTAAAACCATCCCAAAGAAAAAGAAATGCAAGAAAGCAAAGTGGCTGATTGATGAGGCTTTACAAATAGCTGAGGAAAGAAGGGAAGCAAAAGGCAAGGGAGAAAGGGAAAGATATAAACAACTGAATGCAGAATTCCAGAGAATAGCAAGGAGAGATAAGAAGGCCTTCTTAAATGAACAATGCAAAGAAATCGAGGAAAACAATAGAATGGGGAAGACTAGAGATCTCTTCAAGAAAATTGGAGATATCAAGGGAACGTTTTGTGCAAAGATGGGCATGATAAAGGACAAAAAAGGCAGGGACCTAACAGAAGCAGAAGAGATTAAGAAGAGGTGGCGAGAATACACAGAAGAACTATACAAGAAAGATCTTAATATCCCTGATAAATATGATGGTGTGGTCACTGACCTTGAGCCGGACATCCTAGAGAGTGAAGTCAAGTGGGCCTTAGGAAGCATTACTAACAACAAAGCTAGCGGAGAAGACAGTATCCCAGCTGAGCTATTTAAAATCCTAAAATATGATGTGTTAAAGTGCTGCACTCAATATGCCAACAAATTTGGAAAACTCAACAGTGGCCACAGGATTGGAAAAGGTCAGTTTACGTTCCAATTCCAAAGAAAGGCAATGCCAAAGAATGTTCAAACTACCATACAATTGCGCTCATTTCACATGCCAGCAAGGTTATGCTCAAAATTCTACAAGCTAGGCTTCAGCAGCATGTGAACCGAGAACTACCAGAAGTGCAAGCTGGGTTTCGCAGAGGCAGAGGAACTAGAGATCAGATTGCCAACATTCTCTGGATCATGGAAAAAGCAAGAGAGTTCCAGAAAAACATCTACTTCTGCTTCATTGACTACGCTAAAGCCTTTGATTGTGTGGATCACAACAAACTGTGGCAAATTCTTAAAGAGATGGGAGTACCAGACCACCTTACCTGTCTCCTGAGAAACCTGTATGTGGGTCAAGAAGCAACAGTTAGAACCGGACATGGAACAACTGACTGGTTCAAAATTGGGAAAGGAGCACGACAAGGCTGTATATTATCACCGTGCTTATTTAACTTATATGCAGAGTTTTGTTGTTGTTGTTTATTCGTTCAGTCGTTTCCGACTCTTCGTGACTTCATGGACCAGTCCACGCCAGAGCTTTCTGTCGGCCGTCACCATCCCCAGCTCCCCAATGGTTGAGTCTGTCACCTCCAGAATATCATCCATCCATCTTGCCCTTGGTCGGCCCCTCTTCCTTTTGCCTTCCACTTTTCCTAGCATCAGCTTCTTCTCCAGGGTATCCTGTCTTCTCATTATGTGGCCAAAGTACTTCAGTTTTGCCTTTAATATCATTCCCTCAAGTGAGCAGTCTGGCTTGATTTCCTGGAGTATGGACTGGTTTGATCTTCTTGCAGTCCAAGGCACTCTCAGAATTTTCCTCCAACACCACAGTTCAAAAGCATCTATCTTCCTTCGCTCAGCCTTCCTTATGGTCCAGCTCTCACAGCCATAGGTTACTACAGGGAATACCATTGCTTTAACTATACGGACCTTTGTTGTCAGTGTGATGTCTCTGCTCTTAACTATTTTATCAAGATTTGCCATTGCTCTCCTCCCAAGAAGTAGACGTCTTCTGATTGCCTGGCTGCAGTCAGCGTCTGCAGTAATCTTTGCGCCTAGAAATACAAAGTCTGTCACTGCCTCCACTTTTTCTCCCTCTATTTGCCAGTCATCAATCAAGCTCGTTGCCATAATCTTGGTTTTTTTGAGGTTTAACTGCAACCCAGCTTTTGCACTTTCTTCTTTCACCTTCGTCATAAGGCTCCTCAACTCCTCCTCGCTTTCAGCCATCAAAGTGGTATCATCTGCATATCTGAGATTGTTAATGTTTCTTCCAGCGATTTTAACTCCAGCCTTGGATTCATCAATCCCAGCACGTCGCATGATGTGTTCTGCGTACAGGTTGAATAGGTAGGGTGAGAGTATACAACCCTGCCGTACTCCTTTCCCAATCTTAAACCAGTCCGTTGTTCCGTGCTCAGTTCTTACCGTTGCTACTTGGTCGTTATACAGATTCCTCAGGAGGCAGACAAGATGACTTGGTATCCCCATACCACCAAGAACTTGCCACAATTTGTTATGATCCACACAGTCAAAGGCTTTAGAATAGTCAATAAAACAGAAATAGATGTTTTTCTGAAATTCCCTGGCTTTCTCCATTATCCAGCGGATATTGGCAATTTGGTCTCTAGTTCCTCTGCCTTTTCTAAACCCAGCTTGTACATCTGGCAATTCTCGCTCCATGAATTGCTGGAGTCTACCTTGCAAGATCTTGAGCATTACCTTACTGGCATGTGAAATAAGTGCCACTGTTCGATAGTTTGAACATTCTTTAGTGCTTCCCTTTTTTGGTATGGGGATATAAGTTGATTTTTTCCAATCTGATGGCCATTCTTGTGTTTTCCAAATTTGCTGGCATATGGCATGCATCACCTTGACAGCATCATCTTGCAAGATTTTAAACAGTTCAGCTGGGATACCGTCGTCTCCTGCTGCCTTGTTATTAGCAATGCTTCTTAAGGCCCATTCAACCTCACTCTTCAGGATGTCTGGCTCTAACTCACTGACCACACCGTCAAAGCTATCTCCAATATTATTATCCTTCCTATACAGATCTTCCGTATATTCTTGCCACCTTTTCTTGATCTCTTCTGCTTCTGTTAGGTCCTTACCATCTTTGTTTTTGATCATACCCATTTTTGCCTGGAATTTTCCTCCGATGTTTCTAATTTTCTGGAAGAGGTCTCTTGTCCTTCCTATTCTATTGTCTTCTTCCACTTCCGCACATTGCTTGTTTAAAAATAATTCCTTATCTCTTCTGGCTAACCTCTGGAATTTTGCATTTAATTGGGCATATCTCCCCCTATCACTGTTGCCTTTTGCTTTCCTTCTTTCTTGGGCTACTTCCAGTGTTTCAGCAGACAGCCATCTTGCCTTCTTGGTTTTCTTTTTCTTTGGGACGTTTTTTGTTGCCGCCTCCTGAACAATGTTGCGAACTTCTGTCCATAGTTCTTCTGGGACCCTATCTACTAAATCTAGTCCCTTAAATCTATTCTTCACCTCCACTGCATATTCCTTAGGAATATTAGTGAGCTCATATCTAACTGATCTGTGGGTCTTCCCTATTCTCTTTAGTCTGATTCTAAATTTTGCAATAAGAAGTTCGTGATCTGAACTACAGTCAGCTCCAGGTCTTGTTTTTACCGACTGTATAGATGTCCGCCACCTTTGGCTGCAAAGGATGTAGTCAATCTGATTTCTGTGTCGACCATCTGGTGAAGTCCATGTATAAAGTCGTCTTTTAGGTTGTTGGAAGAGAGTGTTTGTTATGCACAGTGAGTTGTCTTGGCAAAATTCTATCAGCCTATGTCCTGCTTCATTTTGTTCTCCCAGACCATGCTTGCCTGTAATTCCAGGTGTCGTCTGACTACCCACCTTAGCATTCCAGTCTCCTGTAATGAAAATAACATCCCTTTTTGGTGTATTATCTAGTAGGTGCTGCAGATCCTCATAGAACTGATCTACTTCTGCTTCTTCAGCATCTGTGGTTGGGGCGTATATTTGGATCACTGTGATGTTAAATGGCTTACCCTGAATTCGAATTGAGATCATTCTATCGTTTTTTGGATTGTATCCAAGCACTGCTTTAGCCACTTTATTATTAATTATGAAGGCTACTCCATTTCTTCTGTGGTCCTCTTGTCCACAGTAGTAGATCTGGTGGTCATCTGATGTGAAGTGGCCCATTCCAGTCCATTTCAGTTCACTGACACCTAAAATGTCTATATTTAATCTTGACATCTCACCAATAACCACATCCAATTTGCCCTGGCTCATAGATCTTACATTCCAGGTTCCTATGGTGTGTTGATCTTTAGAACATCGGATTCGTCGTTCACCACCAGCACCGTCGGCCGCTAGCCGTCCTTTCGGCTTTGAGCTAGCTGCGTCATCACATCTGGGGCTAGTTGAACGTATCCTCTGTTCCTCCCCAGTAGCATTTTGACCATCTTCCGACCTGGGAGTCCCATCTTCCGATGGTATACCGACATATCTTTGGTTGTACTGATCCATTTAGTTTTCATGGCAAGAATACTGGGGTGGGTTGCCATTACCTTCCCCAGGGATCGTATTTAGTCTGACCTCTCTGCCACGACCTTCCCGTCTTGGGTGTCCCTTCACGGTTTAGCTCATGGTTTCATTGAGGTGCTCAAGCTCCAGCACCACGACAAGGTAACGATCTCCTTTGCTGGAGTATATGCAGAGTACATCATGAGAAATGCCGGGCTGGATGAATCACAAGCCGGAGTTAAGATTGCTGGGGAAAATATCAACAACCTCAGATATGCAGACGATACCACCCTAATGGCAGAAAGTGAAGAGGAACTAAAGAGCCTCTTGATGAGGGTGAAAGAGGAGAGTGCAAAAGCTGGCTTGAAACTCAACATTAAAAAAACCCAGATCATGGCATCTGGTCCCATCACTTCCTGGCAAATAGAAGGGGAAGAAATGGAAGCAGTGACAGATTTTATTTTCTTGGGCTCCAAGATCACCGCAGACGGTGACTGCAGCCATGAAATTAAAGACGCTTGCTCCTTGGAAGGAAAGCTATGGCAAACCTAGACAGCATATTAAAAAGCAGAGACATCAACATGCCGACAAAGGTCCGTATAGTTAAAGCTATGGTTCTTCCAGTAGCAATGTATGGCTGTGAGAGTTGGACCATAAGGAAGGCTGAGCGCCGAAGAATTGATGCTTTTGAACTGTGGTGCTGGAGAAGACTCTTGAGAGTCTCTTGGACTGCAAGGAGGTCAAACCAGTCAATCCTAAAGGAAATCAACCCTGACTGCTCATTGGAAGGACAGATGCTGAAGCTGAAGCTCAAATACTTTGGCCACCTAATGCGAAGAGAGGACTCACTGGAAAAGACCCTGATGCTGGGAAAGACTGAGGGCAAAAGGAGAAGGGGACGGCAGAGGATGAGATGGTTAGATAGCATCACCGATGTAATGAACATGAATTTGAGTAAACTCCGAGAGACAGTGGAGGACAGGAAGGCCTGGCGTGCTATGGTCCATGAGGTCACGAAGAGTCGGACACGACTAAACGACTGAACAACAAAAAAAGGGGCAAGAGCCAAAGGATCTCCAACTGTTACTGCATTGCTGACCTCTCTCATCTCT
Source organism: Charina bottae (assembly GCA_023362775.1). Classification (NCBI taxonomy): domain Eukaryota; kingdom Metazoa; phylum Chordata; class Lepidosauria; order Squamata; family Charinaidae; genus Charina; species Charina bottae. The sequence goes on along the minus strand of JALMGJ010000002.1, from coordinate 28,172,079 downwards.
CATGCTTCCTTGATCTTTGCATCTACTCTTCACATTTGGTATATGACAAGTCCACTCTTAGCATGGGCAACCTATGAGGCCTGGTCCTTGAAACGTGGCCTTGTTCTTGATTTGCACAAAATAGAACAAAAATTTAAGAATCACAATTTGGTCTCCCAGAAGTGCAGCAATCAATTTTGCATTGTGAAACTCTACCCTTAGTAAAGATGTAATTCACAATTCTCTGTTTCAATGTTACCTGTGGTGCCAGTCTATCAAAAGGAGGAATCAAAGAAGAGGCTTTTTTTCAATTCTTGAATGAAATTGAAGGGAGAGAATGAAAGGTGTGTGATTGGAACAGATAACATATTGAGAGATCATTTAAATATGTTTAAGTTTCCAGTCCAGTGTTCACATTTCATGAAGGCAGCTTTTAACCAGGAAGGCTTTCACATTCATTATTGGGCTTTTATGGTAACATTTATATTATAGTGGAATGGAAACTTTTTCTGAATACTTCCCTCTTTGTGCCTATTTAGAGAGGAGGTGCATATGCATTGATTATTTCCTGTCGACTCTTAGTGACATCACCTTCTCCAGGATGACTTGCCCACAACGTGGACCTTCATGTGTCTCAATGTCGCACATATTGCCACTCTAATTGAGTCCATGCACCTTGCTGCTGGTCATCCTCTTCTTCTATTTCCTTCTACCTTTCCCAGCATTGTAGATTTCTCAGAAAAGACAAGTCTTTTCATAGTGCATCTAAGATCTGAGCCTGGTCATTTGTTCCTTGAGTGAAAACTTTGGATTTATTTGTTCAATCATCTATTTGTTAGCTATTCATAGTTCTCAGAAGCCTTCTTCAATACCATAGTTCAAAGGTATCAGCACGCTTCTTATCTTCTTCAACTTTTCGCTTCCACAGAGAGACCAAGGGGATTTTCCTAATTACATTTCACAGCTTGACACAATCAAGGCCATTCAATAATCAGTGAAGTGTACATTGACTTTTCTTTGTTCTTTTTTGGCTTTCTCAATTATGCAGAATGCATCAGCAATAAAGCCTCTTGTTCCTCAGCTGTTTCAAAAACCAGATTCAGCATCTTTAGGGCTTTAATATGTGTTATTTGGTTAGCATGTGAAATTTGAAATGGTCCACTGACATCTTTTAGCATACTATTTCAAGGTTTAAACCTTCTTCTGAGGTCAGAGATCTGTTGGATAACCTTCCTTTTTTTTCTGTCTGTTTCTATATTCAGTGTATTAAAGACATCACTGTAATACTTTTTCTTTTCTCTTTTAATTGCTCTGTGAAATGCTTTGTTAAATTCCATTGTGAGGCTTTTATCTTTCTTGCCTTTGGCTTCTCTTCTCTTCTTTTTTACTTTCACTATTTCACATTAATCTTTAACTAGGCTGACCATATTTCCTTGAGACAAAAATGGGACATTGGGATGGCAAAACGGGACGGGGTCTTATGTAATATTCCGTATGAAAAAGACAAGGGTCCCCACCCCCAGGTCTGTGTGATTGGCTCCTGCCTGCAAACCCTGCCCCCAGTCCATGTGATTGGTTCCCGCCTAGCCAATCGCCCTCCTCTCCATCTCTCCGCCCTCCTTTGCCACGCACTGATAGGCGGGAGGGCTTCCTCTTCCAGGCTGCCTCCAATCGGCAGCTCTGGCTCGGATCCTCCTTCCGCGCCATTCCCACCGGGTTTAAAAAACAGGACAAAATTGAGATTTTTATCAAAACGACGGGATGGTTGAAAAATGCTAAAAAAACGTGACTGTCCTTTTCAAAATGGGACGTATGGTCAACCTATCTATTGCTAACCTCTCCACCTCCCTATTTCTCTAGCAGTAATCTCTATATTCTCTGGTTGGGAGGCCTTTTCACTCTGTTTTTTATATCTCTGGAGTTCCTCTATTCTTCTGCTCTGTCAAAGCCTCTGCTTTTTCTTCAATGGCCCAAAGGTGGACCTCTTTCATCCTTCCGTGTTCCCTGCTGGGCTTCCCTCTTACAGAGCTTTTTCCTTCCTCCAGATCCAAGAGGAGGTGGTGGAAGAGAGAAGGAACACTCCTTGTGCACACCAGTTCCCAGCTGCTGCCACCCCAATTTCCTTTCTGCTCTGCAAGGCTTTTTCCTCATTGAAGCACTTCAAACTTCAGCCAGGCTCCCATTCCGAGCTCTGTGGCTCAGCTTTTTCACAGCCCGGAAAGTGACCCGACAGCTGGCAGGTCTTTGGGTCTTTTCTCCTGAGTACCATGGCCAGCCTGCTTCTCTGTCCCAACCTTTCCACTCTACTGCTTCTGTGTATTTGTTCTCTCTTCACCCTCCATGTCCAGCTGCTGGTCCAGTTGTATCAGCAGCTGTGCCATCTGAAGGCCGGGGCAGAGCTGAAACAGGATGCTTGCAATCCGCTAAGTAATTCACAGTTGGGTTTGCTTCCCAGACAGGAATCGCCTTAGACAGTAGGGTACAGGGTATGATTTCCTGCTGTCTGATATATACATATACATATACATATACATATACATATACATATACATATACATATACATATACATATACATATACATATACATACAGTATACATATACACACAAATACACACACACACATACACACATTTTTTTCCAAAAAACTAAAAATCAAACAATCAACAAAAAACTAAATCTCATGCAGTTTCTCAAGGAAACACTTGGATGTAATGAGATTCAGTTAACTCTTAAACTTTCAGCCTTATGTGATTTTCATCTTTGTGAAAATTATGATGCCGAGCTATGGCTTGGTATGACTATATAGTGATTCCTTCAGGAAAGTGGAAGACATATTTGAAAAAGATCTGTATTCTCTGGAGAAGGAGGGAGAGGGGCTTCCCATCAAATCCTGAATCATTCTTTTTCAGACAGAAGTGCTGAGCTGAAGAGGTTGAATACTTCAGAGCACTTCCAATCCAGAAGAATAGCCATAAAGAACCTTGAAGAAAGGCTCAAGTGAGAATGTGGAAGCTGCATGTGTGATTTTCTATGTCTTTGCAGCTTCATCTGTTCCTGAGAAATTTCCAGCTTCAGAATCTTTCCAGGGATGGGGTTTATTTGGATGAAAATGGAGTTCCTGTTGCTGACTTTGATATCATGCACTGGGCAGTGTTTCCCAGCAAGACTTATGGTGGGGTGAAATTTGGGAGTGTAAAAAGAGAAGCGTCCTCTAAAATCAAGGTCTCCATCAATCAGAGGGCCAAACTATGGCCAACATCATTTAGCAAGGTAGATGACACTGCTTGGGTTTTGGTCTTCTATTCACCTTCCCACATGTAAACTTTTCTGCACAGAAATAATTCTCATTGAGGACAATCCAGATTACCTCCAATGAAGGGAACATAAACCGCATTCATTCGTTAGATGTCAAGTTTTGTTAGATATTTTTCAGTAGTTTATGAGAAACTGGAATGTGCCACATCACCAATTTTGTTGGGGCCTTTACAATCTACCGTGTAAATTGGTATATGATACAATTATCAATAATCAATCAATCAATCTTATTCTTAATAAGAGAAAAGCCAGAGGTTCAACCGAGTAGTTGACTGAATTCCATAAGAGAAGAATTTCAAGTTGAGAATGTGGTGAATGCAGACTCCTCCAATGACAAAGAAAGCCAGATTTTGGAGGTTCCCTGCCAAAGCAAAAAGGGAGAGAAAAAACAAGAAACATATATACAGGATTCCCATACATTCATTAAGGAGCAACACCTTGTGAAATGGAACCACTTTCCTTCAGAATGGAGAATGAGACAAAGGGAATGTTTCTGGATTGACAATAGAGATTGACGGAGAAAGAGAATCATCTTTCATTTGCTACTTCTGTGCTAAAGTCCTTTTCCGTAAAGGTCAATGTAAGATTGTACCTCCAACAGTTAGAAAGAAAGGAAGACGGGGGTACCCATCCATAACTGCTATGTCACTATACCTTAGTTCAGTTTCCTCAGTGTACTCCTTGGCTTCCTGAGCCCAGTTCATTTAAATAAACCCCTCTAATTCCTATGTTGCCCTGGCTGATCTTTATTTGCATGTTTAGATGACGCCTACTTCTAGATGTACGCAAAGTTGTTCTCCAGGATATGCCAAGCTCATGAGAGAGGGAGCACCAGTTTGCTGCTGCGACTGTTCTCTGTGCATGGAAGGAACAATCTCTGTGCAAGAAGGTAGGTGGCTCTGGAGAAAAGAGAGAAACAGAGGATGCAATCAGAATACACTCTTGCTTTTCTGGGCAACATATATTAAAGCAGAGCTTTCCAAACTGTGTGTCGGGACACATTAGTGGGTCGGCTGCAGTGTCTGGGTGTGCCGCGGCTGCTGCTGCCTCCTGGCTTCCACACAGGTTCTAGTGCCTGCCTTGTGCCTTGCTGCCTCCAAACCTGCCCTGCCAGGATTCTGAGCAGGTCCTAGTGCCTGTCTTGTGCCCTGCTGTAAGAGTGTGTCGCGAAATGTTGCATGTCTAAAAAGTGTGTCACCAACATGAAAAGTTTGGAAAGCTCTGTATTAAAGATTTATTTTTTCTTGCCAGTTGTAGACCTAATGACCAGCATCATTTTTTCATATTTCCACAAAGCAAGAAAAATTGAATTCTTGAAAGGGTCCTCAAATTTGTCAAGGATTGAGAACTATGACCCAATGTTGCATGATGATGTGTCCATTAGCATAAATAATGAAAGGTAGCTGAAATCTCTCAAGTAGTTGTCTTCTTGGCTGGTTACAGGAAAGAAGACATGTGTTGTGAGAGAGGATGATTCCATTGGTCTTCAGTCTTTAAAAAAGTGATTAATGTTTCTAATTAATGTTGGATCCAATGAATATCTCTGGGCAGAGCTATAGAATTCTTACTTGGATATGTGAGCATCATATTGATGTGGGTCTCCCTGGTGGGCAGCTGAAATCCAGCATGGGTTCTTTTCCAGGCACAGGGCAGACTTAGAGTGCCAACAGCCACATTCCATAATGAAGATGGAGTGAAGACAAAAACTCTATTTGACTTAAATTGGACATGAATGATTAAAATTAATGCCATTTCAGCCCACACATTCAACAACTTTCTTCCACTTCCTAGAACTATCAAGTATGGGAACTGAATATAAGAGCCCCAAAAGCATTCCTTGCCACTGTCAAAAAGGCAAGGCAACAAGGGAATAATTGCATCGCAACAGCAATTATCTAAAGCCAGAGTTCTAGATTTGTGCCCACCTGATGCCTCTTGTAGGATTCAAAAGACAATGGTTCATCACTTTTTCACCTTTCAGGTCATATTCAGCTGCATGATACAGACCACTTCCTCAGTATTACTCATAGTCCATCTAGACTTTATTAATATGTTTTCTCACCCTACAACTCAGGCCTTAACCAAATACAGTGGGAAAGTAGTTTTCAGTATCTTCTCCAACTCTACCAATAACTTCTTTCACCTCATGACTTTTAAAAACATATTTTATGTCTTGTAGTAGTGTGGAATCAACAAAGGACTCAAAGCAAAAATAATTAAGTCTTAACACTGTGTTTATTGATACAGTGCACACTGGAGGGGTCCTCACCAAGATGGTGGGTTAGTAATTGATTTAAGCTGCACTTTTCATGATCCTTCATGATGCTTCAGAAACATGCATGACTTTATTCTTAACTTCTTTCATGATGCTTCAGAAACAGACACATGCTACCAACTCTTTCAGATGCAGCCCATTGCAGCAAGTGTCCAGATGACCAGCATTCCAATGAGAAGTGAGACCAGTGTGTCCCCAAGGTGATTACATTTTTGTCATATCAAGAAAGATTGGGTATCATCCTGGCTCTATTTGCACTTACTTTGTCTCTAATCACTGCCTTTGTTCTGGGAATCTTCACTAAATACCAAGAAAATCCCAAAGTCAAAGCCAACAACCGGGACCTCACCTACATTCTCTTGATCACCCTCCTGCTTTCCTTCTTGACCTCCCTTCTATTCATTGGTCATCCCAAGAAAGTGACCTGTTTTCTTTGACAAATGACCTTTAGTGTTGCTTTCTCAGTTCCTGTGTCTTCCTTGCTGGCAAAGGCTGTCGTGGTGGTGGTGGCTTTTCTGGCCACAAAGCCAGGCAGCAGGATGAGGAAATGGCTAGGGAAGACTCTGGCCAATTCCTTTGTCTTGTCCTCTTCTGGGGTCCAGGTGGGCATCTGCATGATATGGCTGGGAATCTCTCCCCCATTCCCAGATTCCGACCTGCATTCCCAACCAGGACACATCCTGCTGCAATGCAATGAAGGATCAGTCACCATGTTCTGCACTGCACTGAGCTACATGGGGTTTCTGGCTGCCAACTGCTTCTTGGTGGCTTTCCTGGCCCGAAAGCTGCCGGGGACCTTCAATGAAGCCAAGTGGATCACCTTCAGCATGTTGGTTTTCTTCAGTGTTCGGGTCTCCTTTGTCCCCACCTACCTGAGCACCAAAGGAAAATTCATGGTGGCTGTGCAGATCTTCTCCATTCTGGCCTCCAGCCTGGGCTTACTGGGCTGCATCTTTATCCCCAAATGCTACATCATTCTTCTGAGACCTGACATGAACACCAAGGAGAATCTAATTATGAAAAACAATGAAGGCTCATGATTTTAGAACCCCTTTTTGTACAGCTTCCTCATTTTATAAAATAACATGCCTTGAAAATAATTTCCTTTTTACCTGTTCTAAACTATCTTTCTCCATCCATGTGAGTTCTAAATTACTTTGGCTAACTATGGGTAGTCTTTGAACTACTCATTCAGTGACTGTTCACTGTTCAATGTTACAATGGGGCTGAACTAGTTCTAACTAGATGGCAAGTTCGGAGGTTCAAGACCCTAGCCCCGTGTGACGGAGTGAGCTCCCACACTCACTCCAGCTCTTGCCAACCTAGCAATTCAAAAGCAAACTGTGTGTTGTGACACAGTACTGTGTCACCTGGGGGCCCCAAGTGTGTCGCGCAACAACCCGGAAGCGCTGATGGCGCACCACCACTGCCACGTGTAGCAGCGTACGCAGCAGCAGCAGCAGCAGGCCATCTGCTCTTCTGGGTTGTTGTATGACACACTAGGACACCACCGCCACTGCCATGCTGCCACCACCGCCACAGCATGCAAAAACTTGACAGTGCGGTGGCAGCAACGTGAACCCTGAAGCACTGCTGCTGGCCCTTCTGGATTTTTGCACGCCAGCCATTGGTGTGTCACCAACGGCAAAAGTTTGGAAAGCCCTGTCCTAGAGAGTGAAGTCAAGTGGGCATTAGGAAGCATTATTAAAGACAAAGCTAGTGGAGATTACAGTATTCTAGCTGAGCTATTAAAAATCCTAAAAGTTGATGCTGTTAAAGTGCTGCACTCAATATGCCAACAAATTTGGAAAACTGAACAGTGGCCACAGGATTGGAAAAGGTCAGTTTACGTTCCAATTCCAAAGAAGGGCAATGCCAAAGATGGGGAACTTACCAGGGTTCAGTTGAAGCCTGTTGTTCCCCATCCAACCCCCACAGCCTCCAGGCACTGAGATAAAGCATCGACCGCATCACTTACTTCACCCGGGATGGAGATGTATAACTGGGTATCATCAGCATATTGGTGATACCTCATCCCGTGGTGACAGATGATCTCGCCCAGCGGTTTCATGTAGATGTTGAACAGGAGAAGAGGGAGAACTTACCCCTGTGGCACCCCACAAGTCAGGGGTCGCGGGTCAGCTCTCTCCTCCCCTATCAACACCAACTGGGAACGGCCCTGAAGGAAGGAGGTGAACCAGCGTAAAACCACGCCACCCACCCCCAACTCCCTGAGCCACCCCAAAAGTATACCATAGTCAACGGTATTGAAAGCCGCTGAGAGATCTAAGAGAGCTAGGATGGATGCACTCCCTCCATCCCGCTCCCACCAGAGATCATCCATAAGCACGACCAATGCGGTCTCCATCCCATATCCTGGCCTGAAACCTGACTGAAAGGGGTCCAGATAATCCGTTTACTCCAGGATCCTCTGGAGTTGCAATGCCACCACCTTCTCAACCAACTTTCCCAAAAAGGGAAGGTGGGAGACTGGGCGAAAATTGCCCAAGATGGTGGGGTCAAGGGATGGTTTCTTGAGGAGTGGGTGCACCAGCGCCTCCTTAAAGGCAGCTGGGAACACCCCCTCACTCAAGGAAGTATTAACCATTGCCTGAACCCAGCCACATGTCACCTCTCTAGCTGATTTAACCAGCCAGGAGGGACACGGGTCAAGCTGACATGTGGTAGCATTTACAATCCGGAGGATCCTGTCTACTTCATCAGGCCCAACAGGATCAAACCGTTCCCAGATAACAGGGTAAATACATTCCTCTGGCATCTCCCCAGATCTTGTCTCATGCTCAGAGTCCAACTTGGAATGAATCTGAGCGATTTTGTCCTGCAGATGCTCAGAAAACTCTTCCTACCAGCCCTGTAAATGGGTCACCACCCCCTCCCGACCCAAAAGCGATCTTGTAATCTTAAAAAGGGCCGTCGGGCGGCATTCTGCGGATGCAATAAGAGCAGAGAAATATTCATGTTTCACTGCTCTTACCGCCACAAGGTAGGCCTTAACTGTGGCTCTAGATTGTGTTCGGTCAGATTCAGTCTTCGTCTTTCTCCAGCAGTGCTCTAGACGTTTCTTAACCCTCTTCAAAGCCCTCAACTCTTCCGTAAACCACGGAGAGTGATGGGCCGAGCAGGGCTGGAGAGGTCGCAGCGGCACGACCTTGTCCAGGGCTCCGGCCGCTGCCCTATTCCAGGCTGCGGCCAGGACCTCCACTGGACCGTGAAGCAAGTCCTCGGGAATAACCCCCAGCTCCTTCTGAAACCTCACTGGGTCCATCAGTCACCGGGGGCGGACCAGTCAAATGGGTCCCGCCTCCTTGCAGAGTGGGGCAGCACAAGAGAGTCTCAGGGTCACCAAGGTGTGGTCTGACCATGACAATGGGGAAAGATGTAACTCTCCCCTCAGATCACATTGCCACTGCTCAGACAAGAAAATAAAGTCCGGGGTGAGAACACTGTCACGAGTCGGGTCATGAATAATCTGCGACAGGCCCATGGGTGCCATGGTAGCCATGAACTCCCAGGCTGCTTCCAAGGCTCGTCCCAGAGATGGCAGATTGAAGTCCCCCAGAACCATAAGTATGGGGAACTCCACTGCCAACCCCGAGACAGCCTCGAGCAGCTCAGGCAGGGAGTTTGCTACGCTGCAGGGAGGCTGGTACAGCAGCAACACTCCCAACTGTTCTCGTGAACCCAACTTGAAAAACAAGGTCTCACACCCGGCCACTTGTGGAGCAGTGCCCCTGAAGGCCACAAGGGACTCTTGGATTACAACTGCCACCCCTCCTCCCCTGCCCTGGTGTCTTGGCTGATGCCATACCTGAAACCTTGCTGGGCACATTTCTGAGAGGGCTACTCCCCCCTCTGGACCCAGCTAGGTCTCGGTAATACACGCCAGGTCAGCCCCCTCCTCTGTGATCAAGTCACCTATAAGGGGGGCCTTGTTGTTCACTGACCTGGCATTAAGCAGCAGCAGTCGGAGACTGGGGCCCTCGAGGATCTCCTTACCAGGGCCTGGGTGTGAACACGGAGGGCCGGAACGCACCACCGGTAAGAAACACCGGGGACACCTTCCCCGATGATGGCTTGCCCTCCGGTTCCCATCTTACCATCCCTTGCCTGTCACCACCTGAATCGGATTGCCCACCATATAGCCCCCAGAGATTCCTGGCTCTGCCCTAGTAGCCTCCACTCCCAGGCCTCTGGAATTTCTGGGCTTAACCAAGGGTCCCTTGTCCCATCTATCCATCATCTGATACCAAACAACCCTGGGTGGTGGCAAGACCCCCCAGTGCACCAGCTCTCGCTCTCGGCACTGGTAGGGCCTAGTACTACTTGCACTCACACTCTGTACCTCCTCCTCAACCTCTCTCACTGGCCAGGGAGAGGTACCAACAATCATCAACACCCACTGCTACCCCACCTGACTCTCACCCAGGGGGATACTCTTACACTCCCATACAATCTTGGATCCCCTCACCTTGTCTCTCACCCGGGGGGGGGTACCACATTCATACTATGGGACCCCCACAAACCCTCTGCTGCCTTAGATTGAAAGGGACAACTAAACCAATTGGCTGGTTAATCTATCCGGTCAAGGGAGCACGTAATCTGTTGCTCCCCTTATACCCAGGTCCTCTAATCGTATCCCCTGTAGACCACCCTCTATATCCAGAGGGCTCTCGGGAGGGCGTTGAAACCCTAAAGGTTCCTTGCCCCCTCCTACAGTCCAGATCTTTGCCCAGGGGGCGACTAATGTCCAGGGGTCTCTGGAAAATGGAATCAAAATTCCAGAGCTCATCTCTCTTATTGCCGGGTTCCGTCGTAATAGATGTTATCCAAAGACTCTGCAGCACCATCCCAGATCGTATTCAGGTCTATATGTCCTTGCCCAGTTCAAATTTGGGGTCTGTCAGGTCACCAAGCCAAAAGCCTCAGCCAAATTAATTCGGGGTCTGTCTGTGTTGTTGTCATGCCCTGGTCTAATGGGCTATCAGGCTCCAAGATCCGAGCTCTACTGCATCGCCAAAGCTGACCAGTCGTGTCAGGGGTTTGACACATACCACCCTCGGAGGTCTATCAGTCCCCCCAAAGGTCCACCACTTCCCCGTCGCAAAAGGACAACATCCGGCCTTCCTTGTTGCTACCACAGCCTCCGCGTTGTCCGCGTCTCCCAGGCCCGCTGGGGTTCACCACCAACCCCACCACAGCTCAGATGTAAAAAGCCTCAAAAACTCCCAAGGGCCGGTCCGGGGAAAGTCCAGTCTGTCCAAGGAGGGGGCCGACTTGTCCATCATGCCAGACTCTGCCAGGCCCCCGCCAACTCCACTGGGCTCAGCTCGAATTCCGGCGGCCTCCGGTGATCCCTGGCAGCTTGATAAACTCCCCTGTAACCGCCGGGCTCCACTCTGCACCACAGAAACCCCGACGCAGCCAAAACTTCGCCCCAGCAATCCACCCGGAGAAAAACCACTCACCCCAACAGCAATACCACTTCTCCAGCCCCCCAAAGGTAAAAATAGGGGGTACTCTGAGAGTTTTAAAGTCTTTCTCCCAGAGTGGTGATCGGCGTTGGCTTGCGGTCACCATCTTGGATTCAGATGTATGTATGCGGGTCAAGAAGCAACAGTTAGAACCGGATATGGAACAACATATTGGTTCAAAATAGGGAAAGGAGTATGACAAGACTGTATATTATCATCTGTATATTTACGTCCATAGACCAAGCACTAACGATTGAATCCATGGCAGCAGTTTTTCGTAACACACCTGACCTAACTAGATACACCAAGAACAAAATACCCAGAATCATGGACCTCATCAACTTCTGCCTCACTACATACTTTCAGTTTGATGGACAAATATACCAACAAATCAAAGGAACACCTATGGGATCACCACTCTTAGGACTCATAGCAGAGATAGAAATGCAACGTCTAGAAAGGATAGAACTCCCATACATACAACCCAAAGTATTGTTCCAGTATGTAGATGGCACCTTCATAAAAAAAGATAAAATAGGATAAAAAAGGATAAACTGGAGGAAACACATGAAACCATCAACAACATATTCAAAGGAATAAAATTCACAAGGGAAGAAGAAAACAACAACACACTACCCTTCTTGGACATCCTCATCAGTAGAGGAAATGATGGCATTCTAGAAACACAAGTAAACTGGAAATCTACCCACACTAACCAACTGCTCCACTACCTAAGCAATAACCCTACCTCCCACAAGAGGAGCTGTGTAAGAACACTATTCAGGCGAGCACAAACGAACTGCAGCAACCCAGAACACCAGAAAAAGGAAAAAGACCACTTATATAGCATCTTCCAGGAAAATGGATATCTACGCAACTTTATCAAAAAGTGCCTGACCACTCAACCCCCCACAGCAAAACCAACAGAAGCTATGAAAAGGATTACACTGCCATATATCAGAAACATCTCAGAAACTACCAATAGACTGTTACAACCACACGGCATCACCGTAGCACACAAACCAACCAAAACCCTTCAGAACATCGTAAGTAAACCAAAAGACCCAGTACCCAAGAAGAAAAAAACGGGTTATCTACAACATACAGTGTTGTAGACTGTAACAGCCACTATGTAGGACAGACTGGCAGAAGACTAGCAGAATGCATCCATGAAAACGAACTAGCAGTCAGAAGATATGATGAAAACTCTTTAATCTCACAACACATGGACAGACTTAACCATACTTTCAACTGGGAAACAGTGAGCATCTTAAACCAAGCCAAATCCAAAAATGCTAGAGAATTCCTGGAAGCTTGGAACTCAGACAAAGCAGCCATCAACAGGCACATAGAGGTACATAGAGGCACATAGAGGCACAATAGAAAAAACCAGAAGTCCAGAACACCTCTTGGCCAGCAATCAACAACAAGACAACAACAAGATAGGCAAAGATTAACAGCAAGATTAGCAGCAGAGGAGCAATCAAACAACACAATAGACCCTAATCAAGGAACTATTAACTTAGTCAATCAACGAAGCAGCAAACAACAACCCAGTCACGGTACTACCAAGGAGAGTACAACACCCCCACCAACACAGGCAGGACAAGCCAGGGTATATAAACAGAGAGCAAGTTCCACTCCCTTTTTGCACTGAAGATGTTGCCTGGCCTGGCAATGAAATGTCTGCAAGAAAACAACAAGGCTCAGAGAGCACCAGACTCCACTGTATATTATCAACCGGCTGATTTAACTTATATGCTGAGTACATCATGAGAAATGCCAGGCTGGATGAATCGCAAGCCGGAGTTACGATTGCCAGGAGATATATCAACAACCTCAGATATGCAGATGATACCACTCTAATGGCAGAAAGTGAAGAGGATCTAAAGAACCTCTTGATGAGGGTGAAAGTTGTTGTTGTTTATTTGTTCAGTCGTCTCTGACTCCTCGTGACGTCATGGACCAGCCCACGCCAGAGCTTCCTGTCGGACGTCACCATCTCCAGCTCCCCCATGGTCGAGTATGTCACCTCCAGAATATCATCCATCCATCTTGCCCTTGGTCGGCCCATCTTCCTTTGGCCTTCCACTTTCCCTAGCATCAGCTTCTTCTCCAGGGTATCCTGTCTTCTCATTATGTGGCCAAAGTACTTCAGTTTTGCCTTTAATATCATTCCCTCAAGTGAGCAGTCTGGCTTGATTTCCTGGAGTATGGACAGGTTTGATCTTCTTGCAGTCCAAGGCACTCTCAGAATTTTCCTCCAACACCACAGTTCAAAAGCATCTATCTTCCTTCGCTAAGCCTTCCTTATGGTCCAGTTCTCACAGCCATAGGTTACTATAGGGAATACCATTGCTTTAACTATGCTGACCTTTGTTGTCAGTGTGATGTCTCTGCTCTCAACTATTTTATCAAGATTTGCCATTGCTCTCCTCCCAAGAAGTAGACGTCTTCGGATTTCCTGGCTGCAGTCAGCGTCCGTAGTAATCTTTGCGCCTAGAAATACAAAGTCTGTCACTGCCTCCACTTTTTCTCCCTCTATTTGCCAGTCATCAATCAAGCTCGTTGCCATAATCTTGGTTTTTTTGAGGTTTAACTGCAACCCAGCTTTTGCACTTTTTCTTTCACCTTCGTCATAAGGTTCCTCAACTCCTCCTTGCTTTCAGCCATCAAAGTGGTATCACCTGCATATCTGAGATTGTTAATGTTTCTTCCAGCAATTTTAACTCCAGCCTTGGATTCCTCAAGCCCAGCACGTCGCATGATGTGTTCTGTGTACAGGTTGAATAGGTAGGGTGAGAGTATACAACCCTGCCATACTCCTTTCCCTATCTTAAACCAGTCCGTTGTTCCGTGCTCTGTTCTTACTGTTGCTACTTGGTCGTTATACAGATTCCTCAGGAGGCAGACAAGATGACTTGGTATCCCCACAACACCAAGAACTTGCCACAATTTGTTATGATCCACACAGTCAAAGGCTTTAGAATAGTCAATAAAACAGAAATAGATGTTTTTCTGAAACTCCCTGGCTTTCTCCATTATCCAGCGGATATTGGCAATTTGGTCTCTAGTTCCTCTGCCTTTTCTAAACCCAGCTTGTACATCTGGCAATTCTCGCTCCATGAATTGCTGAGCCTACCTTGCAAGATCTTGAGCATTACCTTACTGGCATGTGAAATAAGTGCCACTGTTCGATAGTTTGAACATTCTTTAGAGCTTCCCTTTTTTGGTATAGGGATATAAATTGATTTTTTCCAATCTGATGGCCATTCTTGTGTTTTCCAAATTTGCTGGCATATGGCATGCATCACCTTGACAGCATCATCTTGCAAGATTTTAAACAGTTCAGCTGGGATACCGTCGTCTCCTGCTGCCTTGTTATTAGCAATGCTTCTTAATGCCCATTCAACCTCACTCTTCAGGATGTCTGGCTCTAACTCACTGACCACACCGTCAAAGCTATCTCCAATATTATTATCCTTCCTATACAGATCTTCTGTATATCCTTGCCACCTTTTCTTGATCTCTTCTGCTTCTGTTAGGTCCTTACCATCTTTGTTTTTGATCATACCCATTTTTGCCTGGAATTTACCTCCGATCTTTCTAATTTTCTGGAAGAGGTCTCTTGTCCTTCCTAGTCTATTGTCTTCTTCCACTTCCGCACATTGCTTGTTTAAAAGTAATTCCTTATCTCTTCTGGCTAACCTCTGGAATTTTGCATTTAATTGGGCATATCTCCCCCTATCACTGTTGCCTTTTGCTTTCCTTCTTTCTTGGGCTACTTCCAGTGTCTCAGCAGACAGCCATCTTGCCTTCTTGGTTTTCTTTTTCTTTGGGACGTTCTTTGTTGCCACCTCCTGAACAATGTTGCGAACTTCTGTCCATAGTTCTTCTGGGACCCTATCTACTAAATCTAGTCCCTTAAATCTATTCTTCACCTCCACTGCATATTCCTTAGGAATATTAGTGAGCTCATATCTAACTGATCTGTGGGTCTTCCCTATTCTCTTTAGTCTGATTCTAAATTTTGCAATAAGATGTTCGTGATCTGAACTACAGTCAGCTCCAGGTCTTGTTTTTACCGACTGTATAGATGTCCGCCACCTTTGGCTGCAAAGGATGTAGTCAATCTGATTTCAGTGTCGACCATCTGGTGAAGTCCATGTATAAAGTCGTCTTTTAGGTTGTTGGAAGAGAGTGTTTGTTATGCACAGTGAGTTGTCTTGGCAAAATTCTATCAGCCTATGTCCTGCTTCATTTTGTTCTCCCAGACTATGCTTGCCTGTAATTCCAGGTGCCGTCTGACTACCCACCTTAGCATTCCAGTCTCCTGTAATGAAAATAACATCTCTTTTTGGTGCATTATCCAGTAGGTGCTGCAGATCCTCATAGAACTGATCTACTTCTGCTTCTTCAGCATCTGTGGTTGGGGCGTATATTTGGATCACTGTGATGTTAAGTGGCTTGCCCTGAATTCGAACTGAGATCATTCTATCGTGTTTTGGATTTTATCCAAGCACTGCTTTAGCCTTTTTATTATTAATTATGAAGTCTACTCCATTTCTTCTGTGGTCCTCTTGTCCACAGTAGTAGATCTGGTGGTCATCTGATGTGAAGTGGCCCATTCCAGTCCATTTCAGTTCACTGACACCTAAAATGTCTATATTTAATCTTGCCATCTCACCAATAACCACATCCAATTTACCCTGGCTCATAGATCTTATATTCCAGGTTCCTATGGTGTGTTGATCTTTAGAACATCGGATTCGTCGTTCACCACCAGCACTGTCGGCCGCTAGCCATTCTTTCGGCTTTGAGCTAGCTGCGTCATCACATCTGGGGCTTGTTGAACGTATCCTCTGTTCCTCCCCAGTAGCATTTTGACCATCTTCCGATCTGGGAGTCCCATCTTCCGATGGTATACCGACATAACTCTGGTTGTACTGATCCATTTAGTTTTCACGGCAAAAATACTGGGGTGGGTTGCCATTACCTTCCCCAGGGATCGTAGGGTGAAAGAGGAGAGTGCAAAACCTGACTTGAAACTGAACATTAAAAAAACTAAGATCATGGCATCTGGTCCCATCCCTTCCTGGCAAATAGAAGGGGAAGAAATGGAAGCAGTGACAGATTTTATTTTCTTGGGCTCCAAGATCACCGCAGACGGTGACTGCAGCCATGAAATTAAAAGACTCTTGCTCCTTTGGAGGAAAGCTGTGGCAAACCTAGACAGCATATTAAAAAGCAGAGATATCACCTTGCTGACAAAGGTCCATATAATTAAACTATGGTTTTCCCAGTAGTAATGTATGGCTGTGAGAGTTGGACCATAAGGAAGGCTGAGCGCCGAAGAATTGATGCTTTCGAACTGTGGTGCTGGAGAAGACTCTTAAGATTCCCTTGGACTGCAAGGAGGTCAAATCAGTCAATCCTAAAGGAAATCAACCCTGACTGCTCATTGCAAGGACAGATGCTGAAGCTGAAGTTCAAATACTTTGGCCACTAAATGCGAAGAGAGGACTCAGTTGAAATGACCCTGATGCTGGGAAAGACTATAATCTGGTGTAGTGGCTTTTGGTGTTGTCCAGTATTTCTGTGTTTTCAAATAGGATTTTGTGTCCTGTTTGCTTGAGAGCATGTTCAGCTACTGAAGATTTTTCTGGTTGCTGTAATCTGCAGTGTCTTTCGTGTTCTTTTATCCTGGTGTGAATGCTTCGTTTTGTGGTTCCGATGTATACTTGTCCGCAGCTGCATGGTATATGGTATACTCCTGCAGCGGTGCAGGGGTCCCTTTTTTCTTTTCCTGATTTTAGCATTTGTTGTATTTTTCTGGTGGGTCTGAAGACTGTTTGAAAGTTGTGTTTTTCCATCAGTTTTCCCATGCGGTCAGTGACTCCTTTGATGTAGGGCAGGAATACTTTGTTTGTGGGGGGCTGTTTTTCTTCAGTTGGATGTTGTTTTCTTGGTTTGATTGCTCTTTTTATTTCATTCTTGGAATAGCCATTCGCCTGTAGGACCCAATTCAGATGGTTAAGTTCATTGTTGAGAAATTTGGTTTCACAGCTTCGATTAGCACGATCCACCAAGGTTTTGATCATGCCTCTCTTTTGTTGTGGGTGGTGATTGGAATTTTTGTGCAGATACCAGTCTATATGGGTGGGTTTTCTGTATACTTTGTGTCCTAGTTTGAGGTCCGGTTTGCGTATGACCAGCGTAACTAAAAATGGAGGTTTTTATGGAACCACAAAACGAAGCATTCACACCATGATAAAAGAACACGAAAGACACTGCAGATTACAGCAACCTGAAAAATCTTCAGTAGCTGAACATGCTCTCAAGCAAACGGGACACAAAATCCTATTTGAAAACACAGAAATACTGGACAACACCAAAAGCCACTACACCAGATTATACTGAGAAGCCATTGAAATTCACAAACACCAGCACAGTTACAATAAAAAAGAAGAAAGTCTAAAAATTAGCAAAACCTGGCTACCAGTCCTGAAAAACACAGCTTGCATAAGGTCAACGAACTCAGTCCAACCACCAGGACATGGGAATACTTCTAACAATAAACATACTAATTACGCTCAACAGCCACTCATTAACATTTCAACACAACAAAAAACCCCACCTAATCTCTTATAATCTTAGCTATATAAATAGAAAACAAACATTGCGAAACATCACCATTCTGCCAGAGCACTGAAAGAGCACTTCCGTCTGTGCTCCTGCCCTCTGAAGATGCTGGCCACAGATGCTGGCTAAACGTTAGGAACCACAGCTTCCAGAACACGGCCACACAGCCCGGAAGACCCGCAACAACCATCGAACTCCGGTCGTGAAAGCCTTCGACAATACATTTTAAATAAAGCTTTATTATTTTTTCAAAATATAATCAAAACACAAAATACAAAATATAGAACAGATAAAATACAAGTCTAAAGTCTCTTGTTTCTTTACAAAAAAAGAAACAAGAGAAACTAAAACAGTGCAAGAATAAACTAAAAAATATAAAAGTCAAGTGACTTCTTACCTTCTCCAAGACAGATATAAGAGCATATAAAAGTTAATCTGTTGCTATTAATTAAACATTTAGTAACATTGTTTCTGTAAAATCAAACCATTGAATCATCAAATCCCAAAATCAGAACTTTGTTTTTTCCATTACAACCAAACAGTCCAAAAGTGTCTTCCAAACAGAAACAAATCTAGTTACATTATTTTCTCTTATCAATGCTGTCAGTTTAGCCATTTGTGCCAGTTCCGTTAACTTAATCATCCAATCCTCCATTGAGGGAATTTGTGCATCCTTCCATCTTTGAGCGTGTAAGAGTCTTGCTGCTGTTATCATATAAAAGAACAGAGTCTCATTTTGCTTCTCAAACTGTTGATCCATCAAACCCAAGAGAAACAGCTCCAATTTCAGTTGTAAGTCCACTTTGAGAATCTTTTGAATAATAGTACGTATTTGATTCCAGAATTGCTTGCTTTTCCAGTAGTCCACCATAAATGAAAGAAAGTTCCTTCACCCTGTAAACATTTCCAACTATAATTTAATACCCCATTATACATGTTTGACAGCTTATCAGGACTTAAATACCAGTGGTACATCATTTTATAAAAATTCTCTTTAAAATTATAATTCGAAGTAAATTTCAAACCTTTGTTCCACATATTCTCCCATTGTACAAGCATAATATTATACCCAAAATTCTTAGCCCATTTAATCATACAATCTTTAATATATTAATCTTCTAAGTTCAATTGCAACAACATTTTATACATTTTCTTAATAAGATGCTCATCATTTGTACAAAGTTCCATTTCAAACTGTGTTTTTTCATTAACAAAATTATATTCCTTCTTATCCAAATTAAACCATTCTGACAGTTGTACAAAATTAAACCAGTGACAAGTATGACCTTCCAGTTCTAGTTGTTCCCTTGTTTTAAGTTTAGGTACAACTTCTTCAAAACTCAGCAAACCTTCATATCTGAACCAGTCTGTAGCTTGAATCATGTCAACTGGATTTCTATTTTCTTAGTGGAAACGTTTCGCTCCTTATCCAAGGAGCTTCTTCAGTCTTCTTCTTCATATCTGAACCAGCTTTGTTTGCCTGCCATCTCTCTTCTAAAAAAAGCAAGAAGTCTATAATTAAGAAGCAATTAAATGGTTTATTATCAAATATTTGGAAACAAGGAGATAAAGGCAATCAAATAATATTCAAATAAGAACCAATTGACTGGGGGAATATAACAAACACTTTTTCTTATCAATAGTCAAGTAAGAATTACAGTTTGTCAACTGGATTTTGAGGCCACATTAATTCTATTAGGTCTACTACACAGTACGAAAAATATTACTAACTTCATTGGGGGAAAAGTGTGGATTGCAACAACTTTGCCAGATATAGGTATAAGACTGTTTCACTCCTGGGTTGATCTCCAACATAAACATGCTTTGTTTTCCTTCCGCACCCAGAGAAAGGAAAGGATGCAAAATATGATTTTAATTCATATTTCACTACTATCAAGCAATATGGAAAGGAAGCATTCCAGTGTTCCTATTCAAGGCCTGTGTTGTCAAAGTAAGTTTGGGAAAGATGCACAGAAAAAGAGAATTGGGAATTCCCAAGCCAGGATGTGGTTGCAAGAATCCTGTCTGAGGATGCCTCCAGTTGTTACCCAGCAATCCAAGCGCTGGCCTGGGTCCTCAACGCTGCCTCTTCCTCCCAACTGACTAGGAGGAGGATGCGGATAGGAGACCATCGGACACCCAAATAGTACAGCCATGGCAGGTGAAACTTCAAGGGAGTTGAGAATTCTCCTTCCAGGTTACATCGATGCTCCCCCTTCAATTCCTCAGTGTTAAATTGTGTGTAGGGAGGGGAGAGATATTACAAACAGCAGTTGCCCAGTTTGTAGTACTTAAGAGTGAGTGAGTGAGAGAGAGAGAGAGAGAGAGAGAGAGAGAGAGATGGTTTGGGATGCTGGTTTGGGATGCTGTAATGACAGAGATATCTCTATAGTGACAAAGCTATTTTCTTCATTTGAAAATTACATAAGAATCAGACCTCTCCCGTGATCACACATGCTGGTCTTGTCTAATTACTGAGCCAAGTAGTTAATCTTGACTTTGGTTTCATGGCCCTAGCAGAAGAAGGTCCTAACAAGATAAATCTTCCAGACAGTGCATAAAATACTAGGTTACCCAAGAAAGGTTACATTGTCTTGTTTTATATAAGGGAGTTTTATAAGTACAGTTTAATTGCATGTACAGTATATCTGGGGGGAAAAGTTTAAGCATCTGCAACATAAGCAGAGCCAGTTGATTAAGCTTCCAACCCGGAACCATTTCTGCTCTGACTGAGATGCTGTAATGACAGTGATATGTCTATGGAGTCCATGGTGCTCTCTGAGCCTTGTTGTTTTCTTGCAGACGTTTCATTGCCAGGCTAGGCAACATCTTCAGTGTGAAAAGGGAGTGGGACTTGCTCTCTGTTTATATACCCTGGTTTGTCCTGCCTGTGTTGGTGGGGATGTTGTACTCTCCTTGGTAGTACCTTGATTGGGTTGTTGTTTGCTGCTTGGTTGATTGACTAATTTAATAGTTCCTTGATTAGGGTGATACCTCTATACTGACAAAGCAATTTTCCCCATTTGCAAATTAAATAAGCATCAGGACGCTCCAGCCATCCTCATTCCTCCCCCATGTTCACACATGCTAGTCTTGTCTAGTTTCTGAGCCAAGGAGTTAGACTTGACTTTGGTTTCATGGCCCTAACAGAAGAAGATCCTAGCAAGAGAAATCTTACAAACAGCACAGGAAATACTAGGTTAACCAAGAATGGTTTCTATTGTCTTGTTTTGTACAAGGGAATCTTATATGTACAGTTTACTCAAATGTATATCTAGGAAAAGGAGATTAAGAGTCAGCAATATAAGAATTTCAACCCTTCTTGTCTTGCATCAGGTTTGGGTGAAACTAATTGTGCAACCAGTGCTAAGTGTAATTACCATAAGGATCAGTTAGACTTGATCCCCATTCTGCAAACTTTTTAAGGAATAGGCAATGTGACACAATTTCCTGCTGTAGGGTTTCTCCTACCTTTGTTTGTACCACTGTCAATCAGATTTATCCCAGATTCCACAAAGAAACAATAAGCTAACTAAGTATTTTATTTTTTTAAAAAAAACTCCCTTACTAGTATGGGCTAAGATTATTGTACAATGTAAGAATATCTTACAAAACTGTTTTATGAATATTTCAACTTATTTTTAGAGCTAATACTTTATTTTTTGCACACCTTGGAGTGAGTTTTTGACTCCTAGTGAGTGCCTGGACTAGTCCCTGCATTTTTATTGGCAACATTTTTGAAGTGGTTTGCCCTTGCCTGCTTCTTTTTACAAGGGCTGAGAGAGATGGACTGTCCCAAGGTCACACAGCTGGCTTTGTGCCTAAGTTGGAACAAAGAGCTAGAAGATATAAGGGAAAAGCTTGGTTGGACCACATAGTGATTCCTTCAAGAAAGTGGAAGGCATATCTGAAAAAGATCTGGTATTCCCTGTAGAAGGAGGGAGAGAATATTCCCATAAAACCCTGAATTATTTTTCAGACAGAAGTGCTGAGCTGTAGAGGATGTATAAAAACCTTGAAGAAAGTCTCAAAGTGGAATGTGGAAGCTGCATGTGTGATTTTCTGTGTCTTTGCAGCTTCATCTGGTCCTCAGAAACTTCCAGCTGCACAATCTTTCCAGGGATGGGGTTCATTTGGATGAAAATGGATTTCCTTCTGCTGACTTTGATATCGTGCGCTGGGCAGTGTTTTCCAATGAGTCTGAAGGTGGGGTGAAAGTTGGGAGTATAGAAAGAGAAGCCTCCTCCAAAGTCAAGGTCTCCATCAATCAGAGTGGCATTGTATGGCCAACATCATTTTAGAAGGTAGCTGATGCTGCTTGGGTTTTGGCCTTCTATTTATCTTTTCATATGCAAACTTTTCTCCTCAGAAACAATTCTGATTGAGGACAATTGAGACAACCTTCAAAGAAGGTTAAGGTTAATTCATTAGATATCATGGTTCTTTAGATATTTCTATCACAAACATGAACCTGCTACACCACCAATTGTGTTGGGGTTTTTACAGTCTACATTATTAAACTGGAATATAATAACTGGAATACCATAATTGCAATGTGTATTCTAACAGCCCTACCTCCATCCTTAAATAGGCAGCAGGGGTGCCCTGGGGGAGGCCTAAGATCTTCCCTATAAGGTTGTTTTGGACTATTTCCAAATGGGCAATGACCTTCTCATCCCACCCCCAAATCTCAGACCCATACAGCATCTGGGCTATCACCTTGCCTTGGAATATTTTAAGTACAGGGGCTACCAATTGCCCTCCTTTAGAATAGAAAAATGTCAAAATGGCACCTACTGTTCGCTGAGCAGTTGCCAAAACATTAGATAAATGTACTTTCCACAAAAGGGACTTATGAAAGGTGATGCCCAGGTATTTAAAAGAGGGACATTGCTCTATTAATTGGGCATTAATTGTCCATCTATGTTTAATATTACTTTTGCCAAAAACTACTACTTTAGTTTTATTATAATTTATCTTCAATTTTTCCATTTCACAATAAGCAGCTAGTCTGGCCAATAATCTTCTGAGGCCAATCTCAGGATAGGAAATAAGAGCCATATCATCAGCATACATTAATATTGAGATTGTCTGTCCATTGAGCGAAGGGGAGAAAAAACCTTCTGACTTTATGACCTCTACAATATAATTAATGTAGAAATTAAATAAAAAGGGAGCAAGTAGGCAGCCCTGTTTAACTCCTTTCTCCAATAAAATTGGGTCTGACAAGGACCCTTGTGGACCCCTTCTTACCTTAGCTGTAATGTTGGTATATAGTTCTATAATTAATTTAAGAAGGCGCTTATCAATATCTGTCCTAACTAATTTCTCCCATAGTCGAGACCTGTCAATGGAATCAAAGGCAGAGGTGAGATCAATAAAAGCTATGTAGAGATGTTTTGTATGCCCATTGGTATATTTCTGAATAAGGGCCTTCAGAGTAACACAGTGATCTACTGTGCTATGTCCTTTTCGGAACCCTGCCTGTTCTGGATGAAAGAGTTTTGTTTCTTCCTCCCAATCTTCTAGTTTATTCAAGAGATGTCTGGCATAGAGCTTGGAAGAAATGTCTAGCAGACTAATTGATGTGTGTATGGTACTCCCCCCTGTAGGGGGAGACACGGGGAGGGGTCTAGGAGTGCTTGATTGTGTGCAAGATTAGACTCCCCTGAGTGAGAGATAGGGGGGGTAGGAGTGACTGTGGTGCCCCTCCTCTGCTGGTGAGAGAGGTTGAGAGGGGAGCACAGTGGGGTTGCGGGGGTGGTTAGTTCCCCAACAGCACCGAGAGCAAGAGCTGGTGAGCTTGAGGGGTCTACCATCGCCCAGGGCTGAGTGAGTTTGAGAGGATGGATGTGTGCTGGTGCACCCCCTCCTCAAGAAACCTTCCCTGCACCCTACTATCTTGGACAATTTTCATCCTGTCTTCCACCTTCCCTTTTTGGGAAATGTGGTTGAGAAAGTGGTAACACTTTAACTCCAGAGGATTCTGGAGGAATCGGATTATATACACCCCTTTCGGTCAGGTTTCAGGCCGGGATATGGGATGGAGACTGCATTGGCCACACTTATGGATGATCTCTGGTGAGGGTGGGATGGAGGGAGTGTATCCATCTTTGCTCTCTTAGATCTCTCATCTGCTTTCGATACCATCAACCATGATATCCTTTTGGGGAGGCTCAGGGAGTTGGGGTGGGCAGCGTAGTTTTGTGCTGGTTCACCTCCTTCCTCCAGGGCCATTCCCAATTGGTGGTGATAGGAGAGGAGAGATCTGACCCATGACCCCTACAGTGTGGGGTGCCACAGGGTTCAGTACTCTCCCCTCTCCTATTTAACATCTATATGAAGCCGCTGGGTGAGATCATCCGTCACCACGGGATGAGGTATCATCAATATGCTGATGATATTCTATTGTATATCACCATCCCAGGTGAAGTAAGTGATGCGGTCACCACCATGTCTCAGTGATTGGGGGGGCTGTGGGGGTCTGGATGGGGAACAACAGG
Organism: Charina bottae; assembly: GCA_023362775.1. Classification (NCBI taxonomy): domain Eukaryota; kingdom Metazoa; phylum Chordata; class Lepidosauria; order Squamata; family Charinaidae; genus Charina; species Charina bottae. The sequence goes on along the minus strand of JALMGJ010000002.1, from coordinate 28,147,871 downwards.
CTCCAGCTGAATCCTGGTAAGATGGAGTGGCTGTGGATTGATGGCCTCTTGGGATCCAAGAAGTTGCCCCATTCAGAACCAGTGCACAACTTGGGGTCCTCCTGGACTCACGACTCCTTCTCGAAGACCAGGTGGCAGTCGTGGCCAGGAGGTCCTTTGCGCAACTTCAGGTTGTGCATCAGTTGCGCCCATTCTTGGACCGAGATGCCCTCTGAACAGTCACTCATGCCCTTGTCATCTCCCATATAGACTACTGGAATGTGCTCTAAATGGGGCTATCCCTGAAGAGTATCCGGTAGCTTCAGCTGGTCCAGAATGCAGCTGCACGGACAATTATTTGTGCCATAAAATCGGCTCATGTGACACCTCTGCATTGGGTTCCAGTTTGCTTCTGGGTCCAATTCAAGGTGTTGGTTATTACCTTTGAAGCCCTATATGGTATGGGACCAGGTTACCTGAGGGACCGTCTCACCCCAGAACATCAACCCGCCCCACCTTATCAGGCAGAAAGGGCATGCTATGGACCCCATTGACAAAAGAATTCCATCTAGCAGGGTCCAGGAGGCAGGTCCAGGGCGGGTGCTATCGCAGAGAAGGCACGCCTCCTGGACCCCGCTAGATGGAATTCCTTTGTTGACGGGGTCTGCAGCATGCCTTCCCTGCATGACCGGGTGTGGCGGGTAGATGCAATTGGGATGAGACGGTCCCTCAGATAGCCTGGCCCCATGCCATGTAGGGCTTCAAAGGTGATAACCAACACCTTGAATTGGACCCAGAAGCAAACTGGTACCCAATGCAGCTCGCGGAGCAGTGGTGTTACATATGCTGATCTTCTCGCACCCATAACCACTCGAGCGGCTGCATTTTGGACCAGGTGAAGCTTCCGTATACTCTTCAAGGGTAGCCCCATGTAGAGCGCATTGCAATAATCTATATGAGAGATGACAAGGGCATGAGTGACTGTTCGGAGGGCCTCTCGATCCAGGAAGGGGCGCAACTGGCGCCCAAGCTGAAGCTGTGCAAAGGCCCTCCTGGCCATGACTGCCACCTGCTCTTCGAGCAGGAGTCGTGAGTCCAGGAGGACCCCCAAGCTCCGGACTGAGTCTGAACAGGGTAGTGCCACCCCATCCAGAATTAAAGATGATAAGTTCCTGGAGGCCGAGGGGCCATCAATCCATAGCCACTCCATCTTACCAGGGTTCAGTTGAAGCCTGTTGTTCCCCATCCAGGCCCCTACAGCCCCTAGGCACTGAGATAGGGTGTCCACTGCAACACTTACTTCACCTGGGATGGAGATGTACAATTGAGTATCATCAGCATATTGGTGATACCTCATCCCGTGATGACGGATGATCTCACCCAGTGGCTTCATGTAGATGTTAAATAGGAGAGGAGAGAGAACCGAACCCTGCGGCACCCCACAAAGAAGGGCCCGTGGGTCGGATCTCTCCTCTCCTAGTACCACCGATTGTGAGCGACCCTGGAGGAAGGAGGTAAACCAGCCTAAAACTACACTGCCCACCCCCAACTCCCTGAGTCGCTCCAAAAGGATACCGTGGTCGACGGTATCGAAAGCCGCTGAGAGGTCCAAGAGAGCGAGAATGGATGCACTCCCTCCATCCCGCTCCCACCAGAGATCATCCATAAGCACGACCAATGCAGTCTCTGTCCCATATCCCGGCCTAAAACCTGACTGAAAGGGGACTAGATAATCCGTTTCATTCAGAATCCTCTGGAGTTGCAGCGCCACCACCTTCTCAACCACCTTTCCCAAAAAGGGAAGGTGGGAGACAGGATGAAAATTGTTCAAAACAGTGGGGTCCAGGGAAGGTTTCTTGAGGAGGGGGTGCACCAGCGCCTCCTTAAAGACTGCTGGAAACACCCCCTCCACCAAGGATGCATTAATCATCCCCTGGACCCAATCACATGTAACCTCCTGAGCTGATTTTACCGGCCAGGAGGGACATGGGTCAAGATGGCACATGGTGGCGTTTACAATCCGGAGGATCCTGTCTACTTCATCAGGCCCAACAGGATCAAACCGTTCCCAGATAACAGGGTAAGTACGAACCTCTGGCATCTCTCCAGATTGTGCTTCATGCTTAGAGTTAAATTTGGAATGAATCTCAGCGATTTTGTCCTGCAGATGCTCAGCAAATTCTTCCGATCGGCCCTGTAGATGGGTCACCGTATCTTCGTGACCCAAAAGAGATCTAGTAATCTTAAATAGGGCCGTCGGGCAGCAATCTGCGGACAATAAGAGCGGAGAAATATTCACGTTTTGCCGTTCTTACCACCACAAGGTAGGCCCTAATAGCGGCTCTAGATTGTGTCCGGTCAGATTCAGTCCTCGTCTTCCTCCAGCGGCGCTCTAGACGTCTCTTAACCCTCTTCAAAACCCTCAACTCCTCCGTGAACCACGGGGAGTGACGTGTCGAACGAGGCAAGAGAGGCCGCATAGGCGCGATCCTGTCCAGGGCCCCGGCCGCCTCCTTATTTCAAGCTGCGGCCAGGACCTCCGCCGGACCGTGCATCAGATCTTCGGGTATAACCCCCAGCTCCTTTTGAAACCTCATTGGGTCCATCAGTCACTGGGGGCAGACCAATCTAATAGGTCCTACCTCCCTGCGGAGTGGGGCAGCACAAGAGAGCCTCAGGGTCACCAGGGCGTGGTCTGACCATGACAATGGGGATAGATGTAACTCTCCCCTCAGATTACATTGCCACTGCTCAGACAAGAAAACTAAGTCCGGGGTGAAGCCACTGTCCCGAGTCAGGTCCCGAATAATCTGTGACAGGCCCATGGTTGCCATGGTAACCATGAACTCCCGAGCTGTCTCAAAGGTCTGTCCCAGGGAAGGCAGATTGAAATCCCCCAAGACCATAAGTCTGGGGAATTCCACTGCCAACCCTGAGACGGCCTCAAGGAGCTCGGGCAGGGAGGTTGCCACGCAGCAGGGAGGCTGGTACAGCAGCAACACTCCCAACTGCTCTCGAGAACCTAACTTGAAGAACAGGGTTTCACACCCGGCCACTTGTGGAGCAGTGCCCCTGAAGGCCATCAGAGACTCCCGGATGACAACCGCTACCCCTCCTCCCCTGCCCCGCTGTCTCGGCTGATGCCACACTCGAAACCCGGCTGGGCACATTTCTGAAAGGGCAACCCCTCCTTCTGGGCCCAGCCAGGTCTCAGTGATACATGCCAGGTCCGCCCCCTCATCCGCGAGCAAGTCGCGAATGAGGGGGGCCTTGTTATTCACCGACCTGGCATTAAGGAGCAACAGCTGGACCTCAGGGCCCTCGAAGATCTGTTTACCAGGGTCTGGGTTTGAGCTTGGGGGGCTGGAACACACCACCAGTAACAAACACCGGGGGCGCCTTCCCCAATGATGGCCTGCCCCCCAGCTCCCATCATATTGTCCCTTACCCGTCACCACCTCGATCAAATTCTCTGCCCCGCAGCCCCCAGAGAATCCTAGCCCAGACGCCTCCACTTCTGGGCCCCAGAATTTCTCTTACTGCATGATGCTTTACATCAGTGTACTTTGTCCTTCCACTAATCTTTTCTGATTGTGAGATTCTAATGCAACTTTGGTTGTCCTCAAAAACCTGGATAGGTATTGATTCCTCTATACCCATGTCTTCAAGCAGTAGCTTGAGCCATTTAACCTCATTGCATGTTTCTGCAGCACATTGCACATATTCTGCCTCAGTGGATGACTGAGCAACTGTGCCTTGCTTATGACTTTCCCAGCTTACTGTTCCATCCCCGTAGAAAAATACATACCCACTGGTGGATTTTCAGTCAGCAACGTTTTCTGCCCAATCCGCATCTGTGAATCCCACTAGTCTAGGATTCTCAGTAGCTGGCAGCTTTAGTTTCAGGTGTATGGTTCCCTTGAGGTACCTTCCCACCTGCTTGACACCAATCCAGTCTCTCTCTGTCAGCGTGCTGGTTTTTCTACATAGAATGCCCACAGCAGCTGCTATGTCTGGCCTGTTGTTGGTGGCTAGATACAACAGCTTACCTATGACACTTCTACAGTCATTTTTCTCTGGTAAGAGATCTCTGGGTTCTTGTTGTTTGTGGAAACCTGTTTCCATAAGTGTTGGCATAGGATTAGCATTTTGCAATCCTAGGCTTTCCAACTGTGCTAAAGTCTTTTGGTTTGGAAGAAGGCTCCCATCTTCTTCTTTCTCAATTTGTATTCCTAAGTAGTAGCTGGCATTGCCCAGTTGCTTCACTTCTACTTCTCTATTTAGTTGGGAGACAATTTCATCAAAATCTTCTTTGTTATTGTTGCAGATCATTAAATCATCCACATAATTGTTGACTCTGGTGGAGTTTCTGCCTGGTCTTCTATCTCCCTCTGGGTCAGTGTGTATTGTAATTTTTATTTAAGATCAGATTTATAGAAGCATATTGAGAGATCAAAAAATAAACTGAGCTTTCTTGCAGTAAAAATAAAGTAACAGAAAAACAGAAACTTAACTTTCAGCCGAGAGGCACGTGGTTAGTTTGAATAGTAAAAGAGCATGGTTGCAGCAGAAAACAAAAGAGAGATTTATCAGCACAATGCCTTCACCTTTATACAAGAAACCTGGCATTATCTCAGTGGACAAAACTTAACATGTGACTACCCAGATTCAGCTTATTACTTTATTTCAGAGCTTTCCAAACTGTGTGTCGCGACACAAAAGTGTGTCACCACACACAGCGTGGTGTGTCGCCACACCACCCGGAAGCGGCGATGCGTGCGTACACAGCGGTGGCGGCAGCGGTGCGGTATCAGTGTTTCCGTGTTTTAGCGGAGGCTTCCGCCATCGCCGTGCACGCGCGTGCCGCCGCACGCCCCCCCGCGCCGCCACCGTGCACGTGCACGCCACCGCACGCCCCCCCACGCCGCCGCCGTGCACGCCCCCCCACGCCGCTGCTGCCACTGGTGTGTCGCCAGCGGCGTCACTTTGGAAAGCCCTGCTTTATTTGGTCAGCTTAGGTCAGACCCTTTGGCACCAGTGATTAAGATTCCTGAGCAGGGAGGTAAACATGAGGCCTCCTGACTCCAACAGAAAAAAAAACTTCTCAGCTTGTCCTTTTAAAACAGAATATTCCAGATTCTTTCAAATCATAAAATACATAACACTCCCCTTTTTATGACTAGAAAGATTTCGGAAATAAGCCCAATTTTTCTGTTATAACCTTATGACTTACTCTTACTAGTGCTTTAGTAAATATATCTGCTAACATGAATTTAGTATCACAGTCACAATATTTTAAAATAACCTGTTTCTTGACAATAAAATCTTTAAATAAATCTTTCTTCAGTGACATTTTATTCATTATCATTACCTCTAATAAAAATGGCAAGTTGAGCCGTATCTGTAGCATCAGTACTTTCATCCATCGCCAAAGCATAACATTTGAAATAGCAGCTTTACTCTTCAAACCTCTTTAGACAGATTTTCCTAATTCTTCATTTCACCTGGCTATAGTCTGGTTAAACAAATTGATTTTTGAAAAATTGCATTTTTTTATCAGGACAAATTATATCTGCCACACTTTCCATACATTGCTTAATAAACTCACCATTGGTAAATGGTTTTGATTTTTTTGCAATCAGATTTGCTACCAAATAACTAGCTTTTATAATAGAGTCCATTTGAGTTGTGACTTCTTTAAAAAAAACTTGTTGAGACATCAGACGTTTTTTCAGTACTGCTAATTTGTCTTTACAACAAATTCCTTGATACGCTTCGAATTTGGCAGCATGTTTTTCCATATAATGCCTTTTCAAATTGTAGTCTTTGAAAACTGACACATTTCCCTACGAATTAAGCATAGTGCCTTAGTATTTGTCTTGAAAAAAAGTACTCATCTGTCCATTTTTCATTGAATACTCTTCATTCATCCACAATTTTCCTTTTTTTATTTTCTTTTTTGGGGTTCTGTTTTCTGTTGAAACGATGTTGAAGCCATGCTGGAATAAATTTATTTAGGAATAAATATTTTTTTAAGAAATAACACAACAAGCCCATCGTAAATTGTTAGGTAGGCAAATAAACAAAGCAAAGTTTAATAATCAAATAAGAAAACTTACATGTGTACTTAATAATAATAACAATAAATGCCTGTCATCACAGAACATGTGTAGGTAGGTTGAAATATTATAAATAACGCCAAGTCGCCACAAGCTGATGTGTGTAGCGGGTGGCGGCAGCATTAGCACTGTACTGTCCCCTCCCCTACACAGCATTCCATTGTTTCTACCAATGCAGTCTACGCTTGACCAGCACGCAAACAAATCACATAAAAAATCGCAAAATAATGTTTATAGTGTACGATTTTTGGGGGCCGCATTACTAGCTGTTCAGGGCTGTGGGTTGGACATGCCTGCTGTAAGACATTGACAGAGTGACACAACCACATGCACCTTCTAAGTGTTAAAACGTAATGGTGGGCCAGATATTTTTATTCTCCCCTGTCTGCCCCCCCCCCTCCAATCCCTGATGACTGCTTCCTTTATCAATCCCCATCCATTCCCCACTCATTCTTCCAAGTCCACATTCCCCTCTTAAAACTCCAAGGGGCAAAAGGGCCCTAGCTGTCCAACCTTAATGCTTCATAATTGATACACTTACTATGGGACCTAGGTCATACAAAGGATCCTCCCAAACCTCTTGAGGAGCACCAGAAATGCCCAGATGGGTAAGGTAGCAAAGATGGTGAAGAGCCTCTGAATTGGAGTAAGACACAGATAATAGGGGCAACCTTCTCAGTGTGCCTTGTGGTAAAGGGGGATTTTAGGATTGTGTGTAGCCCTTGAGGCATCCATTTTATCAGAATCCCCCTCACAGGTTCTGTGAATGCATCCACCAATCTGAAAACTTTGTGGAAAAATTGTTCTGGTTGTGGTTGTTGTTGTGTTATCCCAGCATAGTTCCTATTTGAAATCTCAACCATGGTCTTGGTGCCCCAGGAGACATTTCCAAGCTTAAGATTCTTACCATTTGCTAGCAGTTATTTCATGTTCCTCTTGCTGCAAATTTTTACCTTATATATTTCAAGATGAAATTTGAAACAATTCAAAGAGCTTCGGACAAGGGAAAGAAACATGACTATAATTTTCATAATTACAAGGGACATAATACTACTGCCATGTTCAAAACTCGCTCCTACGCCAGGTGAATAGTGAGTAAAGACTTACTCTTTGTTTATAGACAAGACCTTGGCTTGTCCTGCTTGTGTTGGTGAAGGTGTTGTACTCTCCTTAGGAGTTCCTTGACTGGGCTGTTTGCTGCTTGGTTGATTGACTGAGTTAATTGTTCCTTGATTAGGGTCTATTGTGCTGTTTGATTGTTCCTCTGGTGCTAATCCTGATGTTAATCTTTGCATATCTGGGTGTTGAATGCTGGCATGAAGGTGTTCTGGTCTTTTGGCTTTTCTATTGTCTCAATCGAAGAGAATATTTGTAGCTCAGGGTTGAACTGGGGAGTCTTTGGTGCTCTCTGAGCCTTGTTGTTTTCATGCAGACGTTTCATTGCCAGGCTAGGCAACATCTTCAGTGCGAAAAGGGAGTGGAACTTGCTGTCTGTTTATATACCCTGGCTTGTCCTGCCTGTGTTGGTGGGGGTCTTGTACTCTCCTTGGTAGTTCCTTGATTGGGCTGTTGTGTGCTGTTTGGGTGATTGACTGAGTTAATAGTTCCTTGATTAAGGTCTATTGTGTTGTTTGATTGCTTCTCTGCTGCTAATCTTGCTGTTAATCTATGCATATCTTGTTGTTGATTGCTGGCCCAGGGGTGTTCTGGTCTTCTGGCTATTCTATTGTTTCTTATGAATGGTATGTAAATGTTGTTAACCTCTATGTGTCTGTTGATGGCTGCTTTGTCTGAGTTCCAAGCTTCTAGGAATTCTCTAGCATTTTTGGATTTGGCCTGGTCTAATATGCTCACAGTTTCCCAGTTGAAAGTATGGTTATGTCTGTCCATGTGTTGTGAGATTAAGGAGTTTTCATCATGTCTTCTAACTGCTAGTTGGTGTTCGTGGATGCGTTCTGCTAGTCTTCTGCCAGTCTGTCCTACATAGTGGCTGTTACAGTCTACAACACTGTATGTTGTAGATAACTCCTGTTTTTTCTTCTTGGGCTACTGGGTCTTTTGGTTTACTTACAATGTTCTGAAGGGTTTTGGTTGGTTTGTGTGCTACAGTGATGCCGTGTGGATGTAACAGTCTATTAGTAGTTTCTGAGATGTTTCTGATGTATGGCAGTGTAATCCTTTTCATAGCTTCTGTTGGTTTTGCTGTTGTGGGTTGAGTGGTCAGGCACTTTTTGATAAAGTTGTGTGGATATCCATTTTGCTGGAAGATGCTGTATAAGTGGTCTGTTTCCTTTTTCTGGTGTTCTGGGTTGCTGCAGTGTGTTTTTGCTCGTCTGAATAGTGTTCTTACACAGCTCCTCTTGTGTGAGGTTGGGTTATTGCTTTGATAGTGGAGCACTTGGTTAGTGTGGGTAGATTTCTGGTAGACTTGTGTTTCTAGAATGCCATCCTTTCCTCTACTGATGAGGATGTCCAAGAAGGGTAGTGTGTTGTTGTTTTCTTCTTCCCTTGTGAATTATATTCCTTTGAAGATGTTGTTGATGGCTTCATGTGTTTCCTCCAGTTGATCCTTTTTTATTATGACGAAGGTGTCATCTACATACCGGATCCATACTTTGGGTTGTATGTGTGGGAGTGCTATCCTTTCTAGACGTTGCATTACTATCTCTGCTATGAGTCCTGAGAGTGGTGATCCCATAGGTGTTCCTTTGATTTGTTGGTATATTTGTCCATCAAACTGAAAGTAGGTGGTGAGGCAGAGGTTGATGAGGTCCATGATTCTGGGTATTTTGATCTTGGTGTATCTAGTTAGGTCAGGTGTGTTACGTAGAACTGCTGCCATGGATTCAATCGCTACTGCTTGGTCTATGGATGTAAAGAGTGCAGTGACATCGAATGACAACATAATTTCATCTTCATCTATTTTTATGTCTTTGATTTTTGGGAGGCACTGTAGTGGGGAATTGATAGAGTATTCACTCTCCTCTGTGAGATGCCCAAGTTTTCTTGTAAGTTCTTTAGCTATGTTGTATGTGGGGGTGCCTGGTAATGATACAATTGGACGGAGTGGTATGTCAGGCTTGTGTATTTGGGGGCATCCATAGAAGCGTGGGATGATAGGTCCACTGCTTTTCATCCGCCTCTGTTCTTCTTTACTGATTTGACCTTTCTTGGTTAGGTCGTTGAGGATTCTTTTGACCTGGCTGTCAAGTTTCTGTATCGGATTGGAGTTTACTGGGGTGTAGGTTTCTTTGTCTCCCAGTAAATCTTTGGCTTTTCTATTGTCTTTTATGAATGGTATGTAAATGTTGTTTACCTCTATGTGTCTGTTGATGACCGCTAGAGAATTCCTGGAAGCTTGACACTCAGACAAAATATCCATCAACAGACACATACAGCTAAACATTTGTTGTTTATTCGTTCAGTCACTTCCAACTCTTCGTGACTTCATGGACCAGCCCACACCAGAGCTTCCTGTCAGCCGTCACCATCCCCAGCTCCCCCATGGTTAAGTCTGTCACCTCCAGAATATCATCCATCCATCTTGCCCTTGGTCGGCCCCTCTTCCTTTTCCCTTCCACTTTCCCTAGCATCAGCTTCTTCTCCAGGATATCCTGTCTTCTCATTATGTGGCCAAAGTACTTCAGTTTTGCCTTTAATATCATTCCCTCAAGTGAGCAGTCTGGCTTTATTTCCTGGAGTATGGACTGGTTTGATCTTCTTGCAGTCCAAGGCACTCTCAGAATTTTCCTCCAACACCACAGTTCAAAAGCATCTTCGTTCGCTCAGCCGTCCTTATGGTCCAGCTCTCACAGCCATAGGTTACTATAGGGAATACCATTGCTTTAACTATGCAGACCTTTGTTGTCAGTGTGATGTCTCTGCTCTTAACTATTTTATCAAGATTTGCCATTGCTCTCCTCCCAAGAAGTAGACGTCTTCTGATTTCCGGACTACAGTCACCATCTGCAGTAATCTTTGTGCCTAGAAATACAAAGTCTGTCACTGCCTCCACTTTTTCTCCCTCTATTTGCCAGTCATCAATCAAGCTCGTTGCCATAATCTTGGTTTTTTTGAGGTTTAACTGCAACCCAGCTTTTGCACTTTCTTCTTTCACCTTCGTCATAACGCTCCTCAACTCCTCCTCGCTTTCAGCCATCAAAGTGGTATCGTCTGCATACTGTATCTAAGATTGTTAATGTTTCTTCCAGCTATTTTAACTCCAGCCTTGGATTTCTCAAGCCCAGCACGTTGCATGATGTGTTCTGCGTACATGTTGAATAGGTAGGGTGAGAGTATACAGCCCTGCCGTACTCCTTTCCCAATATTAAACCAGTCCGTTGTTCCGTGCTCTGTTCTTACCATTGCTACTTGGTCGTTATACAGATTCCTCAGGAGGCAGACAAGATGACTTGGTAACCCCATACCACCAAGAACTTGCCACAATTTGTTATGATCCACACAGTCAAAGGCTTTAGAATAGTCAATAAAACAAAAATAGATGTTTTTCTGAAACTCCCTGGCTTTCTCCATTATCCAGCGGATATTGGCAATTTGGTCTCTAGTTCCAATGCCTTTTCTAAACCCAGCTTGTACATCTGGCAATTCTCGCTCCATGAATTGCTGGAGTCTACCTTGCAAGATCTTGAGCATTACCTTACTGGCATGTGAAATAAGTGCCACTGTTCGATAGTTTGAACATTCTTTAGTGCTTCCCTTTTTTGGTATGGGGATATAAGTTGATTTTTTCCAATCTGATGCCCATTCTTGTGTTTTCCAAATTTGCTGGCATATGGCATGCATCACCTTGACAGCATCATCTTGCAAGATTTTAAACCGTTCAGCTGGGATACCGTCGTCTCCTGCTGCCTTGTTATTAGTAATGCTTCTTAAGGCCCATTCAACCTCACTCTTCAGGATGTCTGGCGCTAACTCACTGACCACACCGTCAAAGGTATCTCCAATATTATTATCCTTCCTATACAGATCTTCCGTATATTCTTGCCACCTTTTCTTGATCTCTTCTGCTTCTGTTAGGTCCTTACCATCTTTGTTTTTGATCATACCCATTTTTGCCTGGAATTTACCTCCGATGTTTCTAATTTTCTGGAAGAGGTCTCTTGTCCTTCCTATTCTATTGTCTTCTTCCACTTTCGCACATTGCTTGTTTAAAAATAATTCCTTATCTCTTCTGGCTAACCTCTCGAATTTTGCATTTAATTGGGCATATCTCCCCCTATCACTGTTGCCTTTTGCTTTCCTTCTTTCTTGGGCTACTTCCAGTGTCTCAGCAGACAGCTATCTTGCCTTCTTCGTTTTCTTTTTCTTTGGGACGTTTTTTTTTGCCGCCTCCTGAACAATGTTGCGAACTTCTGTCCATAGTTCTTCCGGGACCCTATCTACTAAATCTAGTCCCTTAAATCTATTCTTCACCTCCACTGCATATTCCTTATGAATATTAGTGAGCTCATATCTAACTGATCTGTGGGTCTTCCCTATTCTCTTTAGTCTGATTCTAAATTTTGCAATAAGATGTTCGTGATCTGAACTACAGTCAGCTCCAGGTCTTGTTTTTACTGACTGAATAGATGTCCGCCACCTTTGGCTGCAAAGGATTTAGTCAATCTGATTTCGGTGTTGACCATCTGGTGAAGTCGATGTATAAAGTCGTGTTTTAGGTTGTTGGAAGAGAGTGTTTGTTATGCACAGTGAGTTGTCTTGGCAAAATTCTATCAGCCTATGTCCTGCTTCATTTTGTTCTCCCAGACCATGCTTACCTGTAATTCCAGGTGTCGTCTGACTACCCACCTTAGCATTGCAGTCTCCTGTAATGAAAATAACATCTCTTTTTGGTGTATTATCCAGTAGGTGCTGCAGATCCTCATAGAACTGATCTACTTCTGCTTCTTCAGCATCTGTGGTTGGGGCGTATATTTGGATCACTGTGATGTTAAATGGCTTACCCTGAATTCGAATTGAGATCATTCTATCGTTTTTTGGATTGTATCCAAGCACTGCTTTACCCACTTTATTATTAATTATGAAGGCTACTCCATTTCTTCTGTGGTCCTCTTGTCCACAGTAGTAGATCTGGTGGTCATCTGATGTGAAGTGGCCCATTCCAGTCCATTTCAGTTCACTGACACCTAAAATGTCTATATTTAATCTTGACATTTCACCAATAACCACATCCTGTTTGCCCTGGCTCATAGATCTTACATTCCAGGTTCCTATGGTGTGTTGATCTTTAGAACATCGGATTCGTCGTTCACCACCAGCACCGTCGGCTGCTAGCCGTCCTTTCGGCTTTGAGCTAGCTGCGTCATCACATCTGGGGCTAGTTGAACGTAGTGCAACCCCATTCAGAACTAAAGATGACAAATTCCCAGAAACCGAGGGGCCATTAATCCACAGCCACTCCATCTTACCAGGGTTCAGCTGAAGCCTGTTTTTCCCCATCCAGGCCCCTACAGCCCCTTGGCACTTGGACAGGGTGGTCACTGCATCACTTACTTCACCCGGGATGGAGATGTATAACTGGGTATCATCTACATATTGATGACACTTCAGCCCGTGGTGATGGATGATCTCGCCCAGTTAAAGAAATATGACCATTCAAAATAAATAAATAAGTATAAATTACAAATCGGACAAAATAAGTCCGATTCTTGAGTACGACGCGAAATAGTTATTGCTCACCATGAGATAAAGTCCGTTCACAAGCCTGGATAGTCTCTTTCCTTTCTTGTTTTTAGAGTTCAGTAGCAAACTTTTGAAATGAAGAGGGCAGCAGTTGTGCCTTTTATTCAGGTTGCAGCCGCAGCTCCTACAGCAATGCTTCTCCCGCTTCTCAGCTGGTATCATAGCGATGTTTTAAGCCAAAAAAGGAAACCGCATTGTTTTTCCATTCTTCCAGCTGTCCAGAAGCCTACAGAGTAATTCGTTGGCAGCTTCTCCTTCCCTGGAGCTGCCGTTCATCCATGTAAGTTCTACATGACTTTTAGCAATACCACGCTGTGAGTTCTGTTCATGGAGCTGTCTCAGAACTCAACCTGTCTCCCCATTTCCTCTTCACCGGAAAACCTCCACTTGGCTTCTTGATATAACTAAAAGGTTATAACTTTTGGGATACATTGATCTTGCTTCTCACTGGAATGCTGGTCATCTGGCCATTTTTCACAATGGGGTGCTTCGGAAAAACAGAGGAAATACTTCCTTAAATAGCATCTACTCTAAATCCATAAGAGTCTGCAGCTATTCCATCACTATAAACTCAAAATAATCACAGCAATCTTATGTAAGGAATGCTTTTACAGGTGATAGATTTAGGGTTTATCTGCCAGACAAACAGAATATTTACAAGGATCGGTAGAGATCACAGTCCCATCCCTGTCTTGGATGGCTACAACACCAAGGCAGGGATACTTATGAATGAAAGATCAAAGGATTAGAGTAAGGAAAGTGAAACATACTGGATTGCTGGTGGGAAAATAGCAGATTCACTGGCTCCTTTTGAAGGGGAGCCTTCAGCGCATTTTATTTTTTAGGTGCAGGCAGGATTCCTGCAGCCTGAAGAATTCTCTCGATTTAAGAAGAATCCTCAAAATCACCACATTTGTCCTCTGGGCAGAAGCTCCTCATGGAGGGGTCATGAAATGGAGTTTCAGCTTTCTATACATGAGTGGGACAGCTAGGAGTCGGGGCTGTCATTGTGTTCAAGACTGCGTTGAAGCTGAACAATGGACTTTAGATATGACCACCCCATTTCTAAGGCACTTTTATTTTTGTGCATTTTTAATTTTTTTTTATCTTAATGTAAATGTTTTTTTTTATCTTTATGTAAATGTTTAGCCTACAGCAAAGGAGATCGTTACCTTGTCATGGTGCTGGAGCTTGAGCACTTCAATGAAACCATGAGCTAAACCGTGACGGGACACCCAAGACGGGCAAGTCGTGGCAGAGAGGTCAGACTAAATACGCTCCCTGGGGAAGGTGAACGGACTTTATCTCATGGTGAGCAATAACTATTTCGAGTCGTACTCAAGAATCGGACTTATTTAATTATTTTGAATGGTCATATTTCTTTAACTGGGTGAGATCATCCATCACCACGGGCTGAAGTATCATCAATATGTAGATGATACCCAGTTATACATCTCCATCCCGGGTGAAGTAAGTGATGCAGTGACCACCCTGTCCAAGTGCCAAGGGGCTGTAGGGGCCTGGATGGGGAAAAGCTTACCAGCTGAACCCTGGTAAGATGGAGTGGCTGTGGATTAATGGCCCCTCGGTTTCTGGGAATTTGTCATCTTTAGTTCTGAATGGGGTTGCACTACCCCAGACAGACCTGGTGTGAAACTTGGGGGTCCTCGTGGACTCACGACTCCTGCTCAAAGGAGCAGGTGGCAGTCGTGGCCAGGAGGGCCTTTGCCCAACTTCGTGTTGTGCGCCAGTTACGCCCTTTCCTTGACTGAGAGGCCCTTCGAACGGTCACTCATGCCCTGGTTGTCTCCCATATAGATTACTGTAATGCACTCTACATGGGGCTACCCTTGAAGAATATCCGGAAGCTACAGCTGGTACAGAATGCGGCCGCACAGGCAGTTTTAAGTGCACCAAGATCGACACACATAACACCTCTGCTCCGTGAGCTGCATTGGGTGCCAGTTTGCTTCCAGGTCCAATTCAAGGTGTTGGTTATTACCTTTAAAGCCCTACATGGCATGGGCCCAGGTTATCTGAGGGACCGCCTCATCCCCATTACATCATCCCATCCTACCCGATCTTGCAGAGAGGGCATGCTGCGGACCCCCTCTATGAAAGAATTCCATCTAGCGGGGTCTTGGAGGCGGGCCTTCTCTGCAGCGGCACCTGCCCTGTGGAACATCCTTCCCCCAGAGATAAGACAGACCCCTTCACTCCTGGAATTCAGGAAAAAATTAAAAACTTGGCTCTGTGATCTTGACTGGGCAAGAGGGAAAGTGGTCAAGCTTGGGGGTGGCTGATTTCTTAGAGCCACCTCAAATATTTTAAATATGTTTAGCTTCAGTGCTTGAACCACCTACCACTTGGGTTATATTATGTTTATTGTATTTATATTTTTATTGTATTTTAATAATTTTGTGGCTGTGAACTGCCCAGAGTCCCTCTTTGAGGGGGAGATGTGCGGTCATAGAAATTTAATAATAAATAAATAAATAAATAAATAAATAAATAAATAATAAATAAATAAATAAATCTGTTTTGTCCTGACTCTGTCAAATTGTAAGATAACATAAGATAACTTAAATAATTTAAGCCAATTAATATAAATATTAATACAAGAAAACAAATAAGGGGGTCTGGGTCAAGTGAGGGGGAATGGCTAAAAGCCATGTTTGAAGAATTCACAATAAAAAATAATGCAAAATATTACTCAGAATATAAATCAATTGCTGGAAAAAAAATTAGATGGACTGGAAAAAAGACTAGATCAAAAATTAGAAAGAATGGATAAGAGATTAGAAGGAGAAATCAAAAAAGTAAATGATAGAGTAGATAGACTCAAAACTGAAAAAGACAACAAATTAGATAGATTAGCACTATTAGAATTGAAAGAAAAAGAATGCTGTTTAAGACTCAGAGGAGTGCCAGAAAAGAAAGCTGAAATGGTGGAAACGATAATAGAGATGTTAGCAAATTTGACTGGATGGGAAGAAGAGAGGATAGAAGAAGATATTGAAAAAATGTTTCATGTTAACTCTAAATAAGCTACCATCCACCACAAACCAAGGGACATTCTAATAGAATTCTGAAGGAAAAAAACTAGGGACCAGATTTTGCAGTCCCACTATTGCAAAAAAATTAATATTGAAGGAGAAGATATTATGGTGTTAAAAGAAATACCTTTAAGAATTCTAAGAAAAAGAAAAGAATACACCTTTCTAACAGATATACTAAAAAGAAACATTCCCTTTAGGTGGGAAAGGCTAGAAGAAAGTTAGTAGAAAGGATTACACTTTCTACTCAGATAGATTCAAATCATTTTCCAGGATAGATATGATATGGATATCTTTAAATTTGGCTAAAAAAATTTCTAAAGTAAATATTTTGCCAAAATCTTTTTCATATTTTTCCCTTTATGTTGTATGTTAGAAATTATGTTTCTTTGTCTTTGTTTTCTTAACTTATAGGCTAACCATCTTCCTGGTTTATTTGTGAATTCAAAATATTTCTGTTTTGTAAATTTCATTTGAGTTTCTATTTCCTGTACCAAAATCATCGATATTTGTTTTTGTAGAAATTTAATTTGAGTTATCAATGTGTTATCCGTCGGTTTATCCCTCAGACATTTCTCTTTATTTTTAATTTCATCCAAAATCAATTGAATTTTTTCTCGCTTCTTTTTCCTCATTTGAGCATTGTATTGAATGAAATGACCCCTCATATAAGCTTTACTTGCATCCCAAACTATTTGAGTACCAATGTCCTTATTTAAATTCAATAAAAAGTATTCTCTTAGTCTTTTCTTACATGTGTCAATAACATCTTCTTTCCGAAAAATTGACTCATTTAACCTCCATCAAGATATATTCCTTTTCCCTTTAATAGTTAGTAAAACAGGGTTATGATCTGATAAAGTTTTAGGTAGTATTTCAGCCTTATTAACATCCATCATTAAAGTTTTAGAAATCAAAAACATGTCTATTCTAGAAAATGATTTGTACCTCTCTGAGTAATATGTATATTCTTTAGAGTTCCCGTTCATAAGTCTCCAAATATCTTGTAAATCCAACATGTCTTTTAAATCAAAAAAAGTTTGGGGTAGTTTTCCTTGAGTAGGTTTCACATTTTTTTCCGAATGTCTATCTTCCATTGGGAGAATCACCCCATTCCAATCACCCATAAAGCACCAATTCTCATATGATAAGTCCAAAAGTTTGTCCATTAAGTTCTTATAGAATAGTCCTTTATCAAAATTTGGAGCATAGAGCCCAACCATCAATGTTTTAGTCCCTTGTATATTTACTTCCATTGCAATATATCTTCCTTCATCATCAGTCAATATTAACTTTGGATTAAATTTTTGTTGTATATACAAAACTACCCCCTTAGTTTTTTTTAATCCAGCTGAAATAAATTCTTCTCCTAGTTGTTTTTGAATCAAGTACTTAATATCTTTTTTACAAATATGAGTCTCTTGTAGACAAATTATATCCAATCTCATTTTTTTCAGAAAATGAAAGATTTTCTTTCTCTTTTGGGGGGAATTCGCCCCATTGATATTCAATGTTAAGCATTTAAAGTCCATGGTATTTGGGTATTTAAAAGTTCTTTTTTAAATCCACTCCAGATGCTCCCATCTCCGATAAATCTTCACTCTTTTCCTTATCTTTAAATGTCTCTCTCTTTTCTTCCAGAACTTTAGATGCATCGCTCATATCTGTCATATTGTGGCTTGAATCATGTCAACTGGATTTCTATTTTCTCAGTAGAAACGTTTCTACTGAGAAAATAGAAATCCAGTTGACATGATTCAAGCCACAGACTGTTCCACCTGGATGACTGAGAACCTTCATAGACATATCTGTCATATATTTCTCTAAGAAAGCTTTTGCTTTCAAAATGGAGGCTATTTTAAATCTTTGCTCTTTGAAGGTAAAATATACTCCCTCTATTCTTTCCCATCTAAATGGTATGTTATTTTGCTTTAATTTATCTGTAAGGAAGGAGTATTATTTTCTTTTTCTTAATATTCTTAATGGGACTTCTTTTAAAACAATTATATCCTTCCCTGCTATGTTTAATCTGGTGCTATAATGTTTCTTCAAAATTTGCTCTTTTGTAACTTTCCTCACAAAATATATCAATATATCTCTTGGCACTTTCTTCTCTCTAGCGTAACGTGAATTAACTCTAAAGATTTTATCTATTTCAGAGTCCAGATCTTCTTCTATCTGTAAAAATTGGGCTAAGGCACCCACTATGTATTCTCTCGTATTCTCATTTGAATTTTCTGGAACTCCTCTCAATCTCAAAATGAATTCTTTTTCTCTCATTTCTACTAGTGCAATAGCATCTAAATTGTATTCCATGTCTTTAGTAATAGATTCTGATTTAGTCTCTAATTTCTTAACCTGTCCTTGTGTCTCTTTAAGTTCCCCTTATAAAATATTTACTACCTCTTTGACATTCTGTATTTCTTTCCTAAATTCTTGTTTTAAATCTTCTTTCATAGCTTCCATTTTTTTGTCTACTTGTTGGCCTAAATTGTCTATTTTTTTGTCCATTTTTATATCTAAGGAGGCAATTGAGTCTTCCAGCTTTTTCTCCAAAGTTGCAGTTGAATCATCCATTTTTTTATTCAGTACTGTAATCACATCCAGTATTTTTTTCATATCTGGTGTTGATAATTCTGAAGATGATGCAGTGGAGTCAGTAGACATCCTCACGGTCTCTTTCTCATTTTCCTTGTCTCTGTCTCTCTTCACCCTTGCAGCCACAGTAGCCATGCTGTATGTAGTATTCCTGTAAGGAGAGAAAAAAAAAAACGGAAGAAAAAGGGAAACAACAACAAACAGCAAAAAGGGGGGGGGGAAGGGAAAAGGGGAGGGAGGAGTAAAAGTTATTCAAAAAAAGGTGAAAAAAATTGATAAATAAAAATATATAAAAGGTAAAAATAATACTGCCTCTTCTTAATAGTTGTCAAAAAAAAGGGGCAGAATGTACTTTAGTAAATTCAACAGTTCTCATATACAGAAAATAGAAGATAAGAATACAGCAGATGTTTTCTTTGGCTGTAGTCAAAATATCTTTGAGATACTTCTTTCTTTCTTAGCTTTGAGTTATGCTGACTAATGAAGGGAAAATGTATTCTTTCCCTGCCTGGTTACAATAAACTTGGCTCAAATCAGAGTGTTTGGTGTCCACTCACAAAAAATATAAGAGGCTTCCTATATTCCCCCTTCACTTAAAATAATACCAAAACAACCAAAATCGTCTTCTTTTAAATAATTGCATTCAAGGAGAATCATGAGAATAATGAATGACATAAATATATTTTCTGAATGACATAAATAATTTTCTGAAACCAGAGTTTTTTTTCATCTAATTTTTAGATGAGATGACTGTTTCTAATGATGAGGAATGTTGCAGCTGTAGTTTGTGATTGTCAATTGAGCTTTTTTTCTTCGAGAGAGAAATGAATTTTTCAATTGATGCTACTGTGCTCTTTTCTGAATTTTATTTCATCACTTTCCAATATTTATTCCCTTGGTCTGTTCTACGTGACTATGGGAAATCTATTAAAAGTAGATAATATATCTATTGACTAGCAAAAAGGAAGAAAAAGCTTAATGAAGGAGCAGATTGATTGATTGATTTGATTTGTTCTCAAATCAAGATGTAAGTGTGATAAGGGCATGAGTTACTTTCTGCAGTTCTCACACATTCCAGAAGGGTTGCACTGGAACTGTATTAGTTCTTATATCTTTATGCTTCAAATGTAATTGACCAAGCACATGTTCTGTAGAAGTGTTGCACTCAGGGCTCTCTCCCATGCTGGCAAGGAAACCAGTGATCATTGTAAGCACATTCCAAGTAAGTATATTTTGTTGCACCTATCTCCAAAGGCTTTGGTTTCTAATTTAAGCAAGCAGATTTCTCACAACAGAAACACAGGAAAGCATCCCATGTTGGATGTATTACAAAGCGGAGGGCCCCCAATTGAAAAGGCATGCTTATGAGCCCTAATCCCCCTTATCTCATGAAAGTGGCAGGACAAGCACTGGGTCTGTCCAGACGTTTGTGTTCTCTGGGCTGAAACTGGGCTGAGTAAGTGTTCCTGTAAGTACTCCACTGCCAAGCCATGTATTATTTAAATGACAAAACAAACACTTTGAATTGCAATGAGAAGCTAATAGAGAGCCAGTGCAGGGCCCAGTTGACCCAGCAACAGCTGGGCAAATGTGTTCTAGTCTCATGGAAGCTGCTGAATGGTCTTCTAGGAAACTCCCATGTATAACACATTGAAGGAGTCCAGGCAAGTGTGATAAGGGCATGAGTTACAGTGGCAAGTTCCTCTCTCTCCAGGTAAAGCTTCAACCAAAGTGCAAAGATAGAAGGAAAGAGAAGAAGAGGATGACCAGCAACACGGCAGATGGACTCAATTAGAGTGGCAATGTGGGTTTCATTGAGTTACATGAAGGACCATGTTGTGGACAGATCATCCTGCAGAAGGCCTAGCTATCTTGTCACTAATAGCTGATAACGACATAACAGCCCAGAATCCATCCATCCATCCATCCATCCATCCATCCATCCATCCATCCATCCATCGGACCTACTCTCTGTATTGGCCCAAAGTGGGCAGTATTCAGAGAAGTTTTCATTCAAAAAAAATGTTTATGTTACATTAAAACCCAATGGCAAAGCTGAAAACCTTGCTTGCCTTCATCAAACTTAAACACTGAATGTTCAACATTCTCAGGCCATGTTTAAATCCAAATATTATTGCTAGCATTACAGTTTTGTTGATATGATACAATAATTCATCTTTCAGTCCCTCCCATTCATTTTGTTCAAGCATTGGAAAAGTTCCTTCTTTCATTCCTCTTGAGGAATATGAACTATATCTTTACTAAGGGTACAGATTCTAAATGCAAAATAGTTTGCTGCAGTTCTAGGAAACAAAAATAATTTCAGGATTGGTCCAGACAAGATAAGGAACTAATTTACGCCTTAATTTACACTCCATCAAATGGTTTTGGAGAAGATATCTAGATGCAATGGGTAGCGGTCTCTGGTGCACACTTAGCAGAACTACTCAGACCTGTCCGTCTCATGGCATTGCCCATGGCCATTGTTGGTATTGGACTCATCTAGTACTATCTCTTGGTCCCCTACAAGGTAACCTATGTAAGTGACAGCAAACACCATCACATCATAAACAAGTCAGTAACAGGACATTTTTCAGATTAATGCACTACATAAAAGCAATACAAATCAAGCAAGCTGCAAAATAAAATCCAAAGCATCGCAGCACCATCCAGGGAATTTCTATCAGAACTATTGTCAGGATGTCATCAATGCCATCCTGCCATGGCGCCAGGAAGCATCCCGCCAGTCTGTTACCACCAATCTGTTAAAACTTTACTTTGAAGTAAAATTGATTACAATCTGATTTAACTCTGATTTAATAGTCAACGGATCGGGGACATCACAACTATCTCTAACCATGAAGACTGAGAGTATTCCCCATTTAGAAAGACAGAAGAAGACATTTAACATGTGCCTCTGATGGGTTATTCCATATATCATTATCTGGAGGTAACAATTCTGGAGTATCTGACCTTCATTGAGGAAGATGGCCTCATCCCCACCAGACAGGAGAGGAAGGAATTAGAATGTCCGCATCGGCTTGTTAAAAAGGGTTCAATTGTTTTATCACATTACAATCTTAAGAATATCAAGAAAAAATTTATAGAATAAAAAGCAGTCAAACTTCCCTGAATTGTTCCCTTCCTGACTCTTGAACTCGAAATATGCCCCTGAGTAATGCAAAAATGTTTTCTCCAACTGCTCACCTCTGTTGCAACAGTTATTCCCAATTCCCATTCTCATTATTACAATCATTGTTATTTATTCTATTTTGAACAAAGTTTCTGGGATTTCCACCACTACCACTATTATTTTTAAACCAATGTGACAAAAAATTGGAAATCTTGGACCTGTCACTAACTCCTGCTGGGTAGGACTGGGCAGGAACTGTGCCAATTTTATAATTTCCAGTTCCTCTTCCAGATCTGGGTCCAAGCTGGACCAACTTCACTGCAGTTGAGCTCTTTTGTGAGCATTCAGATGTAACTCTGCTGGAGAGAGAACTCTAGGAGGGACCTCCATTGATATATGCCAAATGCTGCTGCAGCAAATACAACTCTTTCTGCTTCAGCTTCTGTCCCAAATTCCCTGTGCCACCATGCTGATGAAATGTCCACTGAAGGTGATAATAGAAGAAAAAAAGGAATTTAATTTCTACAAGCCTGGAGACTACCTGATTAGTGGAATAACATCTATAGTATCTTCTGCATTTTACCCGTATGTTTACTCCAAGCCTACAACTCACAGATTGGAAAGGTAATTGTTGGCATGTGCAGTATTCTGGTGACTGATTTTATGTATTGCAATGTCTTTTTGCAAAAAAATATTTCCTTTTTCCAATTCCTAACCTTGAGAAAGTCAAGTCATTATTGCTTCCTGCAATATGCTTTAGGGAAAAGGCTCCTGCAGCACATGATGATTTTTAAAAGTCAGCATGCAAAGTTCCTTTTAAGTTCTTCCACAAGGGACAACATCAACACTGGGCAGCCTTGGCAGGACCCTCGGCACCTTGGGTGGCGTTCTGCCTCTCCTCACAATGATTCCCTTGGTCCTGTGGAGAGTGAGCAAATACCCTCTGAGCAGATGGCGACCCCTTGAGCCTCCTTCCCACCATCTCCTCTCCTTCCCTACATTGCTCTCTATCCTTCCTTCCTCCCATTCCCACCTTTCTTTCCAACTAATGACTTTTAACTATTTTGTAAGCTTTTCTGGCTTCCATTTTACTTTTGGTTTAAATAAAGGGAATACCTTTTAAAAACCAAATTCAAGGAGGATAGAGACCTTAAGTGATAAGCTGAAGGTTTAACTTTAGAGGATCAGATTAAAGATTTCTGAATATAGGGCAATAACTCCAAAGCCATAAATATTCTGCAACAAAACAATCTCTGAGTCTAAGCATGGCATGTTCAGGAGGGGACCATCTCCAGGTAGGTAATACCACTTGCTCAAGAGTGCATTTACCAGCACTTGAATACAGCCATTAGTCTCCTCCTGGGTGGTATAGTAGGAAGAATTAATATAATATTATGACAAAATGTAAGTACATTTGGCAACACTCCCCTTTTGGCCTTCTGGACAGCTGTGAAGATGTGCCTCTTCCCCCAAGCTTTGGGCTAGGATGGGGGGTTGAGCTCTGAGGAGGTTTAGTCTGGCGTATAGTAGTTTAGGGTATGTTTCTAACAAGGTTTTATGGGTGGTCGTGAGCTACCTAGAGTCATTGTATGAGGCAAGCGGCCATAGAAGTCCTGTAAATAAAAAATAATAAAATAAAAAAAAATAAAATAAAATAAAATAAAATAAAATAAAATAAAATAAAATAAAATAATAAAATAAAATAAAATAAAATAAAATAAAATAAAATAAAATAAAATAAAATAAATAAAATAATAAAATAAAATAAAATAAAATAAAATAAAATAAAATAAAATAAAATAAAATAAAATATAAAATAATAAAATAATAAAATAAAATATAAAATAATAAAATAATGTTTCGCTTTGCAAAAGTTTATTCTAAACAAATTGAAATAGTTTCAGTATGAAGAAACTAGCTTTACTTTCTTCTACTAGCTTTCTCCATTATCTTTTACTAGACTAGTTTTCCTAACTGTTTTTGTGATGCTATAAGATTTTTTTCCCTAATTTCCACCCCACCCCCCAAATCATAATGTGGAGAAAATTTTACTTAGCATCAACTCTGATGTTTTTGGCAGGATCCCTGCAAAATTTATTACAAACAAATTGAAACATTTACACTACTAAGAAACTTCTCCACTTTCTTTTACTAGTTTTCTCCAATTTCTTCTACTAGTTTTCCTAACTTTGTTAGTGATGCTGTAAGAGATATTTTCCTCATTCCCCCCTCCCCCCCCCCCCCCGGGTCATAACTTGGAGAAAATGATAGGATCAGCTCTGGTGTTTTTGGTAGGATTCCTTTGATCCTGACTTACCAAGCTTACAATATCATTTTGGTGTTTGTTTTGAGAAGAAGCTCCCATTGGGGTAATTTGGACTGTCCTAATAGAAATGTCCAAAGAAGTCTGTCACCTAGAAAGCCCTTCAAATAAACCATTCAGAGTTTCCTAGTTTTTAATTGAGCAATGTGTTTCTGATAATATTTTCTGCATTAAAATATATAAATATAATGCTACAGTAAATATGACATACTTATGACATGAACTGAACATGAAAATCCAAACTAAACATGATGACCTTTTGATATGTGTTATGTTGCAGTGTATATGGTATGACCTTCCTCCACATCCTGCCCTTCTTGTTTGCTGTTCATGAGATCAATCAGAATCCTCAGCTCTTACCCAACATCACCCTGGGCTACAACGTCTATGAGAACTTTTTCAGTGCAAGAATGACCTATGAGGCCATGATGGACTTGCTGTCTACAGGGCAGGAGAATGTCCCAAACTACAGATGTGGAAGTCAAAAGAACCTCCTGGCAGTTCTTGAAGAAACAGATTCTCAACTCTTTGATCATATTTCTACTGTCTTGGGTATCTACAAAATACCACAGGTATGAAGCTAATATGAACTTAATTTTCCTCATTGTTAATTCTTCAGATTACCCCAGAAGAGGGCACTCATATATATTACCATCTGCCATCTGGAGGCAGAGAGAAGATATTAAAAGACCTGAAAGAATTTTATTTCCATAAAGTACACATATCTTTCTCTTTTCTCCCTGCCACAACATGACTTTGAAACAATGCCTAGGTTTTGTGACTTCTTCTCTGCCACTGAAGAGCCTTTCTTGAAAGAAGCAAAGCAGCATGTAGATGAATGTGGGTCCCGTGGAAGAATGTTTATTAAAGTTGGGAAAGGGTGGAGAAATGTTAAGGCCCACAAATGCTTGGAGAAAGGGAACAGGTAGTATGTGGCCTGTTGCAAGAATGAGTGTTTGTTGGATATTGGGTATTTTGAAAATGGGTATGAAAGGCAAGATGAAAGAGAGACAAGAATGTATGCGTGCTGAATGAGTGGGTTTTAAATTGAAGAGTTAGTGAGCAGTACGAAAGAGGTGGGTTGGGCCACAGAATCATAGAATGAAAAAGTTAAAAGGGGCTGTAGAGATCTTCTAGCCCAAACTCTGCCCAGAGCAGGAATCCTCAGACCACTCCAGAGAAATGGCAGTCCAACATTTACATGAAACCCTCCCGTGATGGAGATCCAGGAGGCAGGCTAGTCCAGCACTTGATAACTATCATAGTCAGGAAATTCCTCATTTTTAAGGTTGTGTCTGAGGATAAAATTGCAAAAGAAAGATATGAAGGAAAACTGAATGTGTCAAGGAAGACCATGGAACAGCACAGAGAGTTTGAGGTCACATCCAGACAGCAGCTTTAACATGCTCCCTCTATCCCATAAGACAGCACAAAGGATGTCATCATCAACTTTTCCTCCCCTCTTATGAACTGAATCTTGCCACAGTGCTAGTGATTTTGCGTTATTAAACAGGCTTCTGAATTCCAGATGTCTGAAAAGATTTTAAGAAGTCTTATAATTAAGAACCAGTTAAAGAGTCTGAAGAGATGTTAAGATGTCTTATAATTAAGAACCAATTAAAGAGTTTATTATCAAATATTTGAAATCAGTGATATGAAGGCAATGAAATAATATTCAAATAAGAAACAATTGATGGGGAGAATATAACAAACAATATTTCAAGCCAACATATAAAGCAATCAAATCAGCAGTAACAATCTATGAGAATTAAACATGTTTGTTAGTTCAATGAAAGGAAAAAAGTTCCGTGAGTATCATCATATGGCCTGGGGTTGAGGTGTAGGCAAGCTCTGATTGAGAGAGAGAGTGTGGGATTTAGTCATCAGTCCCAATCACAATGGTGGGTCTGTGTTTGTGTGTGTGTGTGTGTGTGTCCCCAGCAAATCAGGAGAGTTCTCTGCTCCAATGTATTAAGATAATTCCATCTGCCCCGGATCACTTGCTCAGTCTGATCTACTACTATATATGGGTGACCCACAGAGTGTGTAGGGCTCATGTGAGCCTCAGCTGCTGGCAGCAAAAATACCTTACTGCATGCAATCCATCACCCATGCTTAACTGCATGACCAGAAGGGTGTGGTGCATCAGGACCACCTATGTGGATCACCCACCAAAAAGGTCAGAGCCTCCTAACCATAAAGGGAGTAAACAGGACAGTGGGAGATGATACCAAGGAATGCAGCAAATCTCATCCAGGTGTGTTTTTCTGGAAACTTCACTCAGCAGTGGGGAAAGTTGGGCCTTACATTTAAGTACCTGAGTTTTATCATTGAAAGGGACACAAACTACCAATATTTCTCTTTCATCTTAGATCAGCTATGGGGTTATCAGCCACATTCCTGAGCAAAGTCATCATTTCCCCTTTTTCTACCGGATGAGTCCAAAAGAAGAACCTCCTTACTCAGCAATTGTCAAGCTGCTGCTGCATTTCCGGTGGACATGGATTGCCCTCCTTTCTCAGGACAATGAAAGAGGAGAAAACTTTAAAAGAACCTTCACAACAGTAGCTGCAAAAAATGGGATTTGCATTGTCCTCTCAGAAACCCTCCTAGCAATGAATATGTATACACATCATGAACAAATACTTATCGGAAAAAAGGCACCAAGGCTCCTTTTTCTTATCAATAGTCCAGTAAAAATTACAGTTTGTCAACAGGATCTTCAGGACACAATAATACTATCATTTCTACTAGATGGTACTCAAAATAGTAAAACCTTCATTGGGGGAAAAGTGTGGATTGCAACAACTTTGCTAGTTGTAGGTGTAAGACTGTTTTACTCCCGGGTTGATCTTCAACATAAACATGCTCTGTTTTCCTTCCTCACCCAGACAAAGAAAAGGACACAAAATTATGACTTTAAATCATATTACTTTTCTATCCAGCAATATGGGAAGGCAGCATTCCAATGTTCCTATTCAAGGCCTGTGTTTTCTAGGAAAGTTTGGGAAAGATGCCTAGAAAAAGAGACCTGGGAAATCCCTCCCCATGATGTGGTTGCAAGGATCCTGTCTGAGGGTGCCTCCAGTCTTTCCACAGCAATCGAAGCGCTGGCCTGGGTTCTCAATGCTGCCTCTTCCTCCCAACTGAGGAGGAGGAGGATGCAGGTTGGAGACCATCAGACACGGCAGATGGTACAGCCATGGCAGGTGAGACTTCTCCTTTGAGGTTCCACCAATGCTTCCCCTTCAATTCCTCAGTGTTAAATTGGGTTTAGGGAGGGGAGAGATATTCCAAACAGCAGTTGCCCAGCATTTGAGAGTGAGTGAGTGAAAGAGAGAGAAATTATGTTGCTAAATCTTCCAAAGTTGAGCCATTTGTGCTGGTTTGGGATGCTGTAATGACAGATATACCTCTATAGTGACAAAGCTATTTTCCTCATTTGAAATTTAATAAGCATCAGGATGATCCAGCCATTCACAGCCCTCTCCCCTGATCCCACATTCTGGTCTTGTCTAGTTTCTGAGCCGAGTAGTTAGTCTTGACTTTGGTTTCAGGGCCCTAGGAGAAGGAGATCCTAGCAGGAGAAATCTTCCAGACAATGCATGAAATAATAGGTTACTCAAGACAGGTTACTATTCTCCTGTTTTATAAAAGGGAGTCTTATATGGACAGTTTACTTACATGTATATCTAGGGAAATGAAATTAAGAGTCTGCAACATGAGAATTTAAACGATTCCTATCCTGCATCAGACTTGGGGGTAACTAATAGTGCCATAGCACCTCTGGCAGAGAGCACAATCAGTGCTAAGTGTAAGTACAATAAGGATCAGTTAGACTTGATCCCCATTCAGCAAACTTTTTAAGCAATATGGAAGATAACAGGATTTCCTGCTGTAGGGTTTGTCCTAGCTTCATTTGTACCATTGTCAATCAGATTAACCCCAGGTTGCACAAAGAAACAACAAGCACTCGTAACTAATTATTCTAAATTTTTATAGCTCCCTTAGAGAGCTGGGGCAAGATTGCAATACCTCTCTTGTATACAGTACATCTAACTAGACATCTAAATTGTTGAATAATTAGGCCACCATATTTCTCTATTGCTAACCCCTCCATCTCCTATTTCTCTAGCAGTAATCTCTATATTCCCAGGTTGGGGGTCTTTTCACTCCATCTTGTATCTCTCTGGAGTTCCTCCAGTCTTCTGCTCTGTCAAAGCCTCGGTTTTTCCTACAATGGCCCAAAGGTGGATCTCTTGTGTCCTTCTCTGCTCCCCAATGGGCTTCCCTTTTCCAGAGCTCTTTCCTTGCTCCAGTTCAGAGAGGGGGTGGTGGAAGAAAGAAGGGACACTCCTTGTGCACCCCAGTTGCCAGCTGCTGCCACCCCTATTTCCTTTCTACTCAGGAGGTCTTTGGCCTCATTGAAGCACTTCAGGCTTCAGCCAGGCTCCCATTCTAAGGTTTGTGGCTCAGCATAGTCACAGCCCAGAAAGTTACACAACAGCTGGCAGGTCTTTGGGTCTTTTTAAAATAATTATTATTCAAATTTATCACTGCCCATCTCCACGACAGTAGACTATGGACGGTTTGCAACATTAATATTAATATTAATATAAAAAACCTATACACTTAAAAATACAACATAATAATAAATAGATAAGAATCCAAAGGATAGGAAGATCTTAAAAAAGGAGGGTATTATGAGGCGAACCACCCCCAGGAGGAAATATTACCTCCTTTGTCCCAAGCAAGGTGGCAGAACCAGGTCTTTAAAGACTTTCTGAAGGCCAAGAGTGAAGGTGCCTGTCTCACCTCCGGGGGCAAGATATTCCACAAGGCAGGTGCTGTTGCAGAAAAGGCACATCTCCTGGACCCCACCAAATGAAATTCCTTCATTGATGGAGTCCGAAACTTGCCCTCTCAGCATGAATGGGTGGGGTGGGTAGGTGTAATCTGGATGAGATGGTCCCTCAGGTACCCTGGCCCCATGCCATGTAGGTCTTTAAAGGTGATAACCAACACCTTGAATTGGACCCAGAAGCAAACTGGTACCCAATGCAGCTCGCACAGCAGTGGTGTTACATGAGATTATCTTATCGCACCTGTAACTGCCCACGCGGCCACATTCTGGACCAGGTGAAGCTTCCGTATACTCTTCAAGGGTAGCCCCATGTACAGTGCGTTGCAATAATCTATATGGGAGATGACAAAGGCATGAGTGACTGTTTGGAGGGCCTCCTGATCCAGGAAGGGGCTTTTCCTGAGTACCAGGACCAGACTGCCTCTTTGTCCCAACGTCTCCACTCTATAGCTTCCATAGAATCCTTCTCCCTTCACCCTCCATATACAGCTGCTCGTACTGTTGTATCAGCAGCTGTGCCATCTGAAAGCCAGGGGAGAGCTGAAATGGGATGCTTACAATCCATAAGCAATTCACATTTGGATTTGCTCCCCTGAGAGGAACCCTTTCAGACAGTAAGAAACAAGGAATCATTCTGAGTCAGATGATGGATGGAGGGATGGATGGAGGGATATAGGGATATAGGAATAGAGGGATAGAGGGATAGAGGGATAGAGGGATAGAGGGATAGAGGGTAAGAGGGATAGAGGGTAAGAGGGATAGGGATATATGCACATAGGATATTTTAAAGAAACTAAATGCTAAGAAATTAACAAATTCTCATGCAGTATCGCAGATAAAAATTTAATCTAAAGAGTTTCAGTTAACTCTTGAACTTTCAGCTTTATTTTATTTTGATCTTTGTTAAAATTATGATGCTGAGCTACGGCTTGCTAGGACCATATACTGATTCCTCCAACAAAGTGGAAGACATGTCTGAAAAAGGTCTCATATTCCCTGGAGAAGGAGGCAGAGGAGCTTTCCATAAAATCCTGAATCATTCTCTTTCAGGCAGAAGTGCTTAGATGAAGAGCTTGAATTTTACAGAGCACTTCCAATCCAGAATAATAGCCATTAAACAATTGAAGAAAGGTTCCAATGGAATGTGGAAGCTGCACATGTGATTTTCTATGTCTTTGCAGCTTCATCTGTTCCTGAGAAACTTCCAGCTTCACAATCTTTCGAGGGATGGGGTTTATTTGGATGAAAATGGAGTTCCTGTGGCTGGCTTTGATATCATGCACTGGACAATGTTTCCGAACAAGTCTGTTGATGTGGTGAAAGTTGGGGATATAAAAAGAGAAATCTCCTCTGAAGTCAAGGTCTCCATCAATCAGAGTGCCATCCTATGGCCAACATCGTTTAACAAGGTAGCTGATGATGCTTGGGTTTTGGAGTTCTACTCATGTTTTCATATGCAAACTTTTCTTCTCAGAAATAATTCTCATTGAGAGAAATTGACAAGGGAACCTAAAGCCAGATTAATTAGTTAGATATGATGGTTCTTTAGATGTTTTCTGGTAGTTTATCATAAATTGGAACCTGCTACCATTTGTGTTGGGGCCTTCACACTCTACATTACTAAACTGGAATATGATACCATAATTAATAATCTATCAAGCTATCATATTTTCAATAAGAGAAAAGCCAGAGTGTGAGGGTTAGGGAAAACTACAAGCTATAGCATTCCCACACATGCTCTAAGGAGAAACACCTTTTGCAATAGAACCACTTTCCTTCAGAATGGAGAGTAAGACAAAGGGGATTCTTCTGGATCGACCAGAGAGACTGAAGGAGAGAGTCACCTTTCATTTGCCCCTTGTGCGCAGAGTCCTTTTCCAAAAAGGTCAATGTCAGATGGTACCTCCAACAGTTAGAAAGGAAGGAAGATGGGGGTACCCATCAGTAACTGTAATGCCACTACTCCTTGGTTGAGTTTGCTCAGTGTTCTCCTTGGCCCTGAAACCAGTTTATTAAAATAAACCCCTCTAATTCCTATGTTGCCGTGGCTGATATTTATTTTCATGTTTAGACGGTGCCTTCTTCTAGATGTACAGAAAGTTGTTCCCCAGGATACTCCAAGCTCATGAGAGACGGAGCACCTGTTTGCTGCTATGACTGTTCTCTGTGCATGGAAGGAACAATCTCTGTGCAAGATGGTAGGTGGCTCTGGAGAAAAGAGAGAAATGGAGGATGCAATCAGAATTCACTCGTGCTTTTCTCGGCAATATTTGTTAAAAGTGTTTTCTTTCCTGCTAGTTGTAGACCTAATAACCAGCATCATTTTTTCATAATTCCACAAAGGAAGAAAAATTTAATTTCTTGAAGGGGTCCACAAACTTTTCAGGGATTGGGGAGTATCACTCAATGTTGTATGAGGATCTGACAATTAAAGTAAAAAATGAAAGCTAGTTGAAAACTCTCAAGTTGTTGTCTTCTTGCCTGGTTTCAGGAAAGAAGATAGCTCTTGTGGGAATCGATGATCTCATTCGTCTTCAGCCTTTAAAACAATTATGATTGTTTCTAATTAATGTTGGGTCCTATGAATAACTCTGGGCAGAAATATTTAATATTGACATTTGACCATAATTGTGATCTCCCAGGGGTTGAGCTCCAGCATAGGTTCTTTTCTAGCCACACGCCAGACTTGGTGTGCTAAGAGCCATGCTCCATAATGAAGATGGAGTAAACACAAAAACGTTATTCAACTTAAATTGGACATGAATGATTCAAATTTTTATAATTTCAGCCCACTCATTCAAAAACTTTCTTCCACTTGCTGGAACAATCAAGTGAGGCAACCTAATATAAGAGCCCAAACAGCAACCCTTGCCACTATCAAATAGGCAAAGTAACAAGGCAACAACAATATCCCAAAAAACAGCTGCAAAAACAGATCCATGCTACAAACTGTTTTTCAGATGCAGTCCATTTGTCGTTCATGAATGGGTTTTCTCACCCTCCAACTCAGGCCTCAACCAATTACAGTCGGAAAGTATTTTCTTATCTCTTCTCCACTACTCAAAATATCCTCTTTCACCTCATCACCTTTAAAAACTTGTTATACAGTATGTCTTGTAGTAGTGTGGAATCAACACAGGACTCGAAGCAAAAATATTCAACCGTGACTTTGTTTATTGATAGTGGACACTGGAGGGGTCCTCACCAAGATGGTGGGTTAGTAATTGATTTAATGTGCACTTTTCATGATCCTGCAGCTGCAGAAAGAGATACATTTCGGCGGCTGCTTTGCAATGCCAGGTCAGTAAATAACAAAGCCCTCCTCATACATGATTTGATTACAGAGGAGGTGGCAGACCTGGTATGTATTACAAAAACCTGGCTGGGCCCGGAAGGGTGTGTTCCCCTGTCTGAAATATGCCCAGCCGGGTTTTGGGTTTGGCACCAGCCGAGACTTCAGGGCAGGGGAGGTGGGGTGGCTGTTGTCATCCGGGAATCTCTAATGGCCGTCAGGGGCCCTGCTCCACAAGTGACCGGGTGTGAGACTTTGTTCTTTAAGTTGGGCTCTCGGGAACAGTTGGGAGTGTTGCTACTGTACCAGCCTCCCTGCTGCGTAGCAACCTCCCTGCCTGAGCTGCTGGAGGCCGTCTCGGGGTTGGCAGTTGAGCTCCCTAGGCTTATGGTTCTGGGGGACATTAACTTGCCTTCCCTGGGACGAACCTCAGAAGTGGCACAGGAGTTCATGACCACCATGCCGACCATGGGCCTGTTCCAGATCATCAAGGACCCAACTCAAGACAGTGGCCTCACCCCGGATTTAGTTTTCTTGTCGGAGCAGTGGCAATGTGACCTGAGGGGAGATTTACATCTTTCTTCTTTGTCATGGTCAGATCACGCCCTGGTGACCTTGAGATTCTCCTATGCTGCCCCCCTCGCAGGGAGGCTGGACCCATTTGATTGGTCCGCCCCCAACGACTGATGGACCCATTAGGGTTCCAGAGGGAGCTGGGGGTTATACCAGAAAATCTGCTGCACGGTCCAGCGGAGGCTCTGGTTGCTGCCTGGAATAGAGAGGTGGCTGAGGCCTTGGACAGGATCGCGCCTGTGCGGCCTCTCTTGTCCAGTCGAACCCGACACTCCCCCTGGTTTACAGAGTTGTTGTGGGTTTTGAAGAGGATTAAGAGATGCCTAGAGCGCTGCTGGAGGAAAACAAAGACTGAATCTGACCAAACACAATCTAGAGCCACTATTAAGGCCTACCTTGTGGTGGTAAGAGCGGCAAAACATCTATATTTCTCCGCTCTTATTGCATCCACAGAATGCCGCCTGACGGCCCTGTTTAAGATTACCCGATCCCTTTTGGGGAAAGGGGAGTCAGAAATCCATCTGCAGGGCTGTGCTGAGGAATTTTTGGAGCATCTGCAGGATAAAATCACTCGGATTTGCTCCAAGTTGGACTCCAAGCGTGAGTCAGAGTCTGGAGAGATACCCAGGGAACATACTTACTTTGTTATCTGGGAACAGTTTGATCCTGTTGGACCTGAGGAAGTGGACAGAGTTCTCCGGACTGTAAATGCCACCACCAGTCAATTAGATCCATGCCCCTCCTGGCTGGTGAAAGCAGCTCGGGAGGGGACTTGTAGTTGGGTCCAAGCGATGGTGAATGCATCCTTGAGAGAGGGGGTGTTCCTGGCGGCTTTTAAGGAGGCGCTGGTTTGCCCCCTTCTCAAGAAGCCATCGCTGGACCCTACTATACTGGATAATTTTCGTCCAGTCTCCCACCTTCCCTTTTTGGGAAAGGTGGTTGAGAAGGTGGTGGTGTTGCAGCTTCAGAGGATTCTGGATGAAACTGATTATCTGGACCCCTTTCAGTGAGGTTTCAGGCTGGGTTACGGGATGGAAACTGCATTGGTCGCGCTTATGGATGATCTCTGGCGGGAGCGAGATGGAGGCAGTACATCCATTCTTGATCTTCTTGACCTCTCAGCGGCATTTGATACCGTCGACCACGGTATCCTTCTGGAACGGCTTAGGGAGTTGGGGGTGGGCGGCATGGTTTTACGCTGGTTCGCCTCCTTCCTCCGAGGTCGGGCCCAGTCGGTGTTAATTGGGAGCAAGAGATCCAGTCCGCAGGCCCTTCTTTGTGGGGTCCCACAGGGCTCGGTACTCTCTCCACTCCTTTTTAACATCTACATGAAACTGCTGGGCAAGATCATCCAACACCACAGGGTGAGGTATCATCAATATGCCGATGATACCCAGCTGTATATCTCCATCCTGGGTGAAGTAAGTGATGCAGTGACCGTCCTGTCCAAGTGGCTGGGGGCTGTAGGGGCCTGGATGGGGAAAAACAGGCTTCAGCTGAACCCTAATAAGACTGAGTGGCTGTGGATTAATGGCTCCTTGGCCTCTGGGAAATTATCATCTTTAATTCTGGATGGGGTTGCACTACCCCAGACAGACCCGGTGCGTAACTTGGGAGTCCTCTTGGACTCACGACTCCTGCTTGAAGAGCAGGTGGCAGTCGTGGCCAGGAGGGCTTTTGCCCAACTTCGTGTTGTGCGCCAGTTGCGCCCCTTCCTGGAACAAGAGGCCCTTCAAACAGTCACTCATGCCCTGGTTATCTCCCACATAGACTACTGTAATGTGCTCTACATGGGGCTACCCTTGAAGAATATCCGGAAGCTACAACTGATCCAGAATGCAGCCACGCGGACAATTTTGGGTGTCCCAAGGAGGACACACATAACACCTTTGCTGCGCGAGCTGCACTGGGTTCCAGTTTGCTTCCGGGTACAATTCAAGGTGTTGGTTATCACCTTTAAAGCCCTACATGGCATGGGACCAGGATACCTAAGGGACCGGCTCATCCCCATCACTTCATCCCGTCCCACCCGGGCATGCAGAGAGGGCATGCTATGGACCCCGTCGGTTAAGGAGTTCCATCTAACGAGGTCTCGGAAGTGTGCTTTCTCTGCTGTTGCCCCTGCCCTTTGGAATATTCTGCCCCCAGAGATCAGACAGTCCCCCTCACTCCTGGAGTTCTGAAAAAGAGTAAAAACCTGGTTTTGTCAGAATGCTTGGGATCAGAAGGAGATTGGAGATACCTGGAGATGGCTAGCTCCTTAGATTAGCTCAGAGGTATACTTTTTTTTACAAACTTAAGAATATTCTGCCATTGGATCCCATTTTATTCATTATATTTTAAATTACTACTTATCGTGTATTTTATTTTATTTAATTTATAAATGTATATTTATGATTTTAATTCTGTTGTAAACCGCCCAGAGTCCCCCTTGGCGCAGTTGGGCGGTGATAAATCCAATAAATAAATAAATAAATAAATAAATAAATAAATAAATAAATAAATAAATCCAATAAATCCAATAAATCCAATAAATCCAATAAATAAATCCAATAAATAAATCCAATAAATAAATAAATAAACAAATAAATAAATGCTAGCAACTCTTTTTCAGATGCAGCCCATTGCAGCAAGACGCTAGCCGTCCTTTCGGCTTTGAGCTAGCTGCGTCATCACATCTGGGGCTAGTTGAACGTATCCTCTGTTCCTCCCCAGTAGCATTTTGACCATCTTCCGACCTGGGAGTCCCATCTTCCGATGGTATACCGACATATCTCTGGTTGTACTGATCCATTTAGTTTTCACGGCAAGAATACTGGGGTGGGTTGCCATTACCTTCCCCAGGGATCGTATTTAGTCTGACCTCTCTGCCACGAGCTTCCTGTCTTGGGTGTCCCTTCACGGTTTAGCTCATGGTTTCATTGAGGTGCTCAAGCTCCAGCTCCACAACAAGGTAACAATCTCCTTTGCTAGAGTGTAGACCTAATAACCAGCATCATTTTTCATAATTCCACAAAGGAAGAAAAATTGAATTTCTTGAAGGGGTCCACAAATTTTTGAGGGATTGGGGAGTATCACACAATGTTGTATGAGGATCTGACAATTAAAATAAAAAATGAAAGCTAGTTGAAAACTCTCAAGTTGTTGTCTTCTTGCCTGGTTTCAGGAAAGAAGATAGCTCTTGTGGGAAGTGATGATCTCACTGGTCTTATATATCTATATATCTATATATCTATATATCTATAGATATAATAAAGTATTTTCCAATCTCTTCTCCACCACTCTAAATATCCTTTCACATCATCACTTTTGAAAAAATGTTTAATGTCTTGTAGTAGTGTGGAATCAACACAGGACTTGAAGCAAAAATAATCAAGCGTTACTACTTTGTTTATTGATACAGTGCACACTGGAGGGGTCTTCACTAAGATGGTGGGTTAGTAATTGATTGAATATGCACTTTTCATGATCATGCAGCTGCAGAAAGAGATTAAAAAAAGGTGAAGGTAAAGGTTCCCACAGCACATTTGTGCAGTCGTGTCTGACTCTAGGGGCCGGTGCTCGTCTCCATTTGTTAGCCGAAGAGCCAGCGATGTCCGAAGACACTTCCACGGTCATGTGGCCAGCATGATGCATGCAGAACGCTGTTACCATCCCACCAAAGTGGTACCTATTAATCTACTTGCTTTTGCATGCTTTCAAATGGGGTGTGGGAGCTCAATCCATCATGCGGGACTAGGGATTCGAACCTCTGAACTTGTGATCTTACAATCTACAAGACTGGCATCTTACCCGCTGAGCCACCACGCCCCCATAGCAGAAAGAGATACATGCTAGCAACTCTTTTTCAGATGCAGCCCATTGCAGCAAGTGTCCAGATGACCAGCATTCCAATAAGAAGCGAGATCAGTGTGTCCCCAAAGTTATAACCTTTTTGTCCTATCAAGAATCATTGGGTCTCATCCTGTCTCTCTTTGCACTTACTTTGTCTGTAACCACTGTTTTTGTTCTGGGAATCTTCATTAAATACCGAAAAACTCCCATAGTCAAGGCCAACAACCGGAACCTCACTTACATTCTCCTGGTCTCCCTTCTGCTTTCTTTCTTGACCTCCCATCTATTCATTGGTCACCCCAAAAAAGTGACCTGTTTTCTTCGACAAACCACTTTCAGTATTGTTTTCTCTGTTGCCGTGTCTTCCTTGCTGGCCAAGACTGTCATGGTAGTGGTGGCCTTCCTGGCCACAAAGCCAGGCAGCAGGATGAGGAAATGGCTGGGGAAGAGTCTGGCCAACTCCATGCTCTTGTCCTGCTCTGGTATTCAAGTCGGCATCTGTATTATATGGCTGGCAATCTCTCCCCCATTCCCAGATTCTGACCTGCATTCCCAACCAGGACACATCCTGCTTCAATGCAATGAAGGCTCAGTCACCATGTTCTACACTGCCCTTGGCTACATGGGCTTTCTGGCTTCCATCTGCTTCTTGGTGGCTTTTCTGGCCCGTAAGCTGCCGGGGACTTTCAATGAAGCCAAGTGGATCACCTTCAGCATGTTGGTTTTCTGCAGCGTTTGGGTCTCCTTTGTCCCCACCTACCTGAGCACCAAGGGGAAATACATGGTGGCTGTGCAGGTCTTCTCCATCTTGGCCTCCAGCCTGGGCTTACTGGGATGCATCTTTATCCCCAAATGCTACATCATCATCCTGAGACCTTACATGAACACCAAGGAGCATCTAATGATGAAAAACAATGAAGGCTCATGATTTTAGAACCTATTATTCTACAACTTACTGGTATAATAAAATAATATGCCTTGGAAGTAATCTCATTTTTAGATGTTCTAAACCATCTTTATCCATCCATGTGAGTTTTCAATTACATTGGCTAACTACGGGTAGTCCTCATTTAATGACCACTCATTCAGTGACTGTTGAATGTTACAATGGTGCTAAACTAATTTTACTCATGAGTGGCCTTGATTTTACTTCTTCCCAGCACCCACGCAGTCACTGATCAATATATGGGCGCTTGGCAACTGGCTCACAGTTTCGACAGTTGCATCACCTTGTGGTGACATGTCACCATTTACAACCTTCCCTGCCGTGTTCCCACAAGCAAAGTGAATGGGGAAGTCGGTAGGGAAGTTTGCAAGTCGCTCCCACCACTATTTCTCCCAGGGAGCTCTGCTATGGTGTTTGAGATCCAAGGGATCTCGTACTCCGTAGTGCATGCTCAGGCTGCAGCACCCCCGTTCCTCCCCAGCTGCAGCTGGAAGTCACTGAAAGTCATCCTCTTCCCAGCCTGCATGCACTCACATGGTGCTCTACCACTCCCTCTCCAGACCATTCATATTTGCTGCATCAACCCCACTGCCCCACCTCACTCCAAAGTACTCACCGACCCGCCTGCCTGCTTGCAAGCTGACTGGATTTATGACTTCCTGCCAGCTTCCCCACTGACTTAGTTTCTTTAAAGTCACATTCACATGATGTCCTTGTTTAACAACCCAGGATCCTCACTTAATGATGGCAACAAGGACTGCTAGCATTGCTGTTGCTATATGATGCATTTCTGTGACATTGCTCTTTAAGTCAACATCAGTAGTAATAGTGTATACCTTTTTTGTATGGGGCTAATCAGATAAGAAAAATGCTGACTCACCGGAAGTGACGTCATAGTCCCTC
Organism: Charina bottae; assembly: GCA_023362775.1. Lineage (NCBI taxonomy): Eukaryota > Metazoa > Chordata > Lepidosauria > Squamata > Charinaidae > Charina > Charina bottae. Next base: position 28,109,549 of record JALMGJ010000002.1, on the reverse strand, counting down.
CCCCTCCCATGATCCTCTTTGCGTTAGCCACCCCTCCCATCATGCAACGCGTGTTTTGCCGGAAGTGACGTGTCAGCCACCCCTCCCTGGACCAGCCGCATGTTTTGCCGGAAGTGGAGGGTGTCCCTCCCCCCAACCCCGCATGCTACCCCAAGGCAAGCCCAGGCATGCCCCTGCACCACATGGCTGTGAGGGAAGGGGTTGTTGCCTCAGCTCCACCAGCCCTAGGGAGGGGTCGCTTCAGGTTCCTCACTGCCTGTGTTTAAAAGTCTTATCAGTTTCTAAGCAGAAGAAAGACAAAAGGGGGGGGGAGCAATGTTTTTTCAAAAGGGGAAACAGTTTTCCTTTCCCTAAGCAGGCAGCATGCTGAAGGAGATGTTTATAAGCATTTATAATGCATCAGTAAACAAGGAAGGTTATAAAGATTTAACATAAGTAAACACCGGTGTCTTTTTTACTCACACTGCTGCAAGCAGGAAATGGACATCTCTCTGCCCCAGTTCTGAAGAGGAAAAAACTATTTTTAAAAAGCAGCATTTTCCTTCTTCTCCACACAGCTACACGGCATCTGGTAGCACCGGTCAAAACTGTTTTAAAAGTCCAGGCAGGCATAATACCTCAGTTCTTAAGAGGAAAACTTTTTTTAAAAAGCCGAGGTTTCTCCTGCACACAGCCACAAGTCCCGGTAGCACGGACAGCTTGACTGACAGGAAGTCGCATGCAACATCAAAGGCCTGAGGGGAAGGGGCAGCCCCCCCTCCGGCCAGCTCCTAGATCTCATTGGAGTAGCCGTTGCAATGCCCAGTTTGCTGCAGGAGGAGTTGAAATGGCATTTTTAGCCTCAAAAAATTAGCCTGCACACCTGGCCTAGATTTACAGTTCTGAATGTGGAAAATTAGGCTTTAACTGCACAATGTGTTGCCCTTAAGCAGAAACTGTGACCAGGCTGAGGAAAAAAGAAGCCTGTAAGGGGCCAGGGAGAAAGCTGGTTATTAAAAGCACAACAGGTTACTACACAGAAAAAAGAGAAAAAACATGAGTATGTGCATGTTCAGGCATGTCCGCAGGCGTGGCGGGAGAGCGCCGTATCAGGCTGTGACACGCGGTGTACACGTGACGGGGGGGGCAAGGTTATGCCCAGGCATGTCTCTACCACTTTTCAGGCTATATACAGATACATCGTTAAGTAGCGGTGCCCATTTGAAAAATACAGACACATGCTTTGAAGATGGCAAACTCCGAAGCCCATCTGTTTGAAGGCACCTTAAAGCCAAAGCCGCCAAAACGAAAATTTAGGGCAAGGAAAACGTCCGAAGCTCCTGGCCAGAGTGCTCTATTTGAGGAAAACGCTCAAGACGCATGTCTAATACCATGTTACTGTAGATTTTGTGCCTCAGATGGTGAGTTAAACATTGAAAATTAAGAAAACACTAATTTAATTAGATAAAATTGTGAGTCTAATCCAGCCTTATACTCTTTTCTTTAAGAAACAACATATCCATATGATTCGGACGCTGTACAGATGGTGAGAGTGTGTGTGATAAAAGTATTGCATCATTGTTTCATGGGGTACATGCAAGCAGGAGGAGATCAGGTGGATTCCCGGCCACCCAGCGCGGAAGAGCTTCTTAAGGCCTTATGCCCCAGAATATCGAGGGGCGAGATCCTATGGGTCATTATGAACATAGCGTGTAAGCTAGAGAAATTATATGTGACATGTGATACCCTTGATGAGCTTGTAGAATACATGGAGTATATTGAGAGCAGCCCTAAACCACAAGATATAATGGCGAAAATTGGTTCTGAATTACCAGTGGCTTTGAAGAGGCTTATTTGTCAAAATGTAACAACAATTAATTACCAGAAACTGTTAACCTCTAACCAAGGATTGTAATAATAAAATATTTTTACAAATAACACGTTGCCTGTTTTTTCTTTCGCTGTCTGATAGCAGTAACTGCTGGCAGGATGAGTTAAAATGGCGTTTTTAGCCTCAAAATGAGAATGCACTCTGGGAGAAAGCCGGTTATTAAAAGCACAACAGGTTACTACACAGAAAAAAGAGAAAAAACATGAGTATGTGCATGTTCAGGCATGTCCGCAGGCATGGCCGGAGAGCGCAGTATCAGGCTGCAACACGCGGGTAACACATGACGGGGCAAGAATATGACCAGGCAAACCTCCGCCACATTTCAGGCTATATACAGACCTGTCTTTTCCTTGAGAGTCAATGGACACAACTTTTTGTATTTACTATATTTTGGCATATTTAATTTTCTCCAGCGGCCGAGGCTCAACCAAATCCCAGGCAGAGAAAAGGTTTCTCTTTTGAAGAAACATGGCAAGAGCTGCTTCAAAAAATTTTAATAGAAAAATAGTGAAACCTAGTGCCGTATGCTCTAGCACAAGGCCGGTGCCAGTAGAATGCAACAAACTCTGTTGTCAGGATTTTGGTGAAGAAAACAAAGAAAATTTTATATTCATACCTGTTTTGTATGGTTGCGGTATGGCGTGTTGTGCCTTTACTGATGAGGCGGAGAGCGAAACAGAAGACTTCCCTTGTGATACTTACCGGGCAGCGTGTGAAATGGTGAGCTCCGCACCAACACCTTCCAGCAGTGGTAAGTAAATATGTTTTTATTGATGACAATGTAAATGTTGACGGGGCCCAGTTAGGGGTGCTAATAGGTTATGTTTTATATTTTGCAGTACCTGAGTTACCAAGTCCTAGAAAGCAAAGATACCGAAGGAGGACCGTGTCGTATACCGGCGGCCGCACATCTTCTGACAATTTATCTGCTCTGGAATATGACAACACCTGTAAATTATGCGAAGACCTGTTAGAATGTGACAAAGGGCGCTGTTGGGAGGGTACAGATGAATCAGGGTTTTATGGTTCTTTATCTTCTTCTTCTTCTTCTTCTTCTGATGATGATGATGATGATGATGGATATGTTTCAGGATCCCTAGACCAGGGGTTGGCAAACTTTTTTATGCCAGGAGCCATTTTGACATTTATAATATTCATAACATCACTCGAGAGCCAGGGGGCGGGGTTTATGAGCGGGATCCAATCGCATGAAAGGGGGCGGGGTTTGCGGGTGGGATCCAATCGTGTGGAAGGGGCGGGGTTTGGAGGCAGGAGCCAATGGCGTGCACTGGGGGGCCGCCACGCCTGCCGCCATGCCTGGTTTACTCAATCAGCTCAAAATTTTTGAATTTGCTCAACGCCCAGAACTGGGGCTCGGACTCCGGAGGGCTCAGTAAGAGCCACGCTGCCGGGGGGCTCCCGGAGGGAGGGGGCGCAGCCAGCATGAAATCCCTGGCGTTTCTCTTCCACAGGGCTAAAATGTATTCGCCCCCTCAAAAAACCCACTTGCCTTGAGCAAAGGTTTATCATCCCCCCCCTCTCCTTTCAACAGCAAAAAAGGGGTGTGTGCAGCAGTATTTTGGAGCAGGCACTGAGGACAAGGACAATAACAAAACCGACCCATTGCATGAATGGGTGGGAGAGCAGGCAGGCAGCCTCTGTGCAGAAAGAGGAGAAGAGACTCAAAGGAGGGGATTCTACAGCCAAGGAACGTGTGGGTACACAAACATGCCCAAGAGCTCCAAGCAGTGCGGCGTGATGCACTGATAATTCAACAGCGCCCAGCTGCCCCTTCGCTCAATCTCCCCCCTGCAAAAAGAAAGAAGGGAAAGGAAAAGCATCTGAGAACGCTCGGCTGCCTCTCCTCCCCCACCCCTTTGCTGGTGGGGGAGGAGAGGCAGCCGAGCATTCTCAGATGCTTTTCCTTCTTTCTTTTTGCAGGGGGGAGATTGAGCGAAGGGGCAGCTGGGTGCCTAAAAGGAAACGAAAATGCTCTTTTCCCACTCTCAAAAATCTGCCTCCCCCTCCTGCGGGAAGCAGTTTAACTGGGCGGGACGAGGGGGAGGGGCTGCCTGGGCTGGGTCAGGGCCAAAGGGATGCCGCGCAAGCCTTCAGCTCAGGGGCAGGAAGGTTGCCGCTCTCCAAACCCCTGGCCTCCTTCCTCTCCAGTCCCCGCCAGGATGGTGAGAGCTGCAGCCCAGCCTCTTTGAAGGCACCCGGTTGCCCGGCCCTGCCGCCCTTAGCGGAGACCTCAGGTCATCGAGCCGCCTTTACTGGGAATTCCACCCGGCTGAAAAACCGCAGCAATTTCCTCTGGCGGGAGAAGAGGGCTTGGAAAAGCGGCTGTGACTGGTTTTCTTGGGGGAAAAGGCAACTGAGAGAGACAGAGCTGCTGCCGGAGCTCCGATTCTTGGAGCTCCATGGGACATCTCCCTGTGGAACTGTATGCCCCCCGGACACAGACACACCCGGCGCCGAAAGATGGGGGCCTGGCACTGGAATGCCCCCTCCAAGAGGCGGGCGGGAGTCCCTCTTTCTAGGGCAGCTGCTCCCGAGACTTGCGACCGGAAGGCGGTCAGCGGAAACCATTTGGGGAAGAGGGAGCAGCAATTCTTTCTCCTTGCGTGGGATCCGGTGCCTGACCCCCACGGGTACTGCCTTCCTTCCGCAACCCTGGTGGGCTCCCGATGCCACGTGGGATGATGCACATTCACTCTGCTATTTCTCCCAGCCAAGTGGGGAGGGTAGAATCGGTTGGCCGGCGCGTGGGGGGAGGAATGGAAGAGCCACAGTCAAGGGGCCAAAGAGCCGCATCTGGCTCGCTAGCCGCCATTTCCGACCCTTGCCCTAGACAACCTCTCTCAAAGCTGTATCACCAATAAAGCATTGTATTAAAGACAAAGTGTGATCATTTTGCCACAAACCCTTCATCATAATGAGGTATGGAAATATTCTAAAGGAGATCTATTACACACCGGGTAGGGTAGGGAGCTATGCTGGGGTAAACCCACTTTTTCAGGAGGGAAGAAAACATGATAAAAACCTGTCCATGAAGCAAGTCAAGACATGGTTGTCAGGACAAGATGCTTATGCGCTTCATAAACCGGCAAGAATTAATTTCCCTCGAAATAAAGCAGTGGTGTCGGGTATAGATCAGCAATGGCAGGCCGATCTCAGACGTGTCCAAATTTTCTAAGGAAAACCATGTTAAAAAGTTCATCTTAACAGTCATTGATGTGTTGTCTAAATATGCATGATTGATAAGTCATATATATGCTCTGACTGATATATGCTCTGAAATATGCTCTGACTGATAAGTCGGGGAGCGAGGTTGCTGCCGCCTTCCAGAATATCTTTGAAACAGGCCGGGCACCCCAAAAAATACAGACAGATGCCGGCAAAGAGTTCTTAAATACGCCTCTGAAGAAACTTTTAGCACGTTATGGTATTCAGCATTTTGTCACTCGTGAGACTAAAACCGCCGTTATAGAGAGGTTTAATCAGACCCTAAAAAATAAACTCTGGAGATACTTCACAGCAAGAAACACCCACCGGTACGTAGACATCTTGGCAGCCGTTCTTCAAGGTTACTATGACATGTACCACCGTAGCATCCGGACTGCTCCTAGCACTGTAAATTTGTCTAATGAAAGGGTTGTATGGTTAAGACTGTATGGAGATATTTTAAAAAGTAAAAGAAAGGAAAAACATCTTAAGGTGGGGGATCACGTCAGGATATCCAGACTGAAGGGAAAATTTGAAAAGGGCTACCAGCAAACCTACATGGATGAAATATTCATCATCAAAGAACTGTTAACAAGAGGGGAAAGAGGGGTGTATAGATTAAAAGATTACACAGACGAGCCAGTAAAGGGCACTTTTTACCCTGAGGAGCTCCAAAAGGTTCCTGATGATCAACAACGTGTATACAGAATTGAAAAAGTGATCAAAAAAAGAGGGCGGGGAAAATATAGAGAGGTTCTAGTCAAATGGGTCGGCTGGCCAGACAAGTTCAACAGTTGGGTAAAAGAGGCTGAAGTACAAGACCTTTGACATGGCTGGCTTTTATATCACCCTCCCCAGCAACGCATCGGCAACAGCCTTCCCCAAAAACAAAAGTTCAAATTTTACTGTTCAACTAGCAAGAGCTCTGGACCTGCCGGGATCATGGGAAGTGGGGCTGGTGGAGATACAGTACCCACACAGCTGGAACATGCTAACCACAGGTGGCTATTTTGAAATTGCTAACGAAAAAAAGAAGTGGGAGTTTTCTTTGAGAAATGGATACTATACCAGCATCCAGCAGGTATTAGAAAATATGAACAAGCTTATGACAGACGCTGAGAATCCGCCAATGGCGACCCTGCGATACGACCCAGTTGCTTGAAAAATTAAATTTAAAGGAGATGGGGCGTTTAGCATACTAGCTAGTGATGAACTAGCGAACATATTAGGTTTGAAGCCCCAAGCCCGCTTCAAAAAATTCCCCTTTGCGGCCGATGTGACAGGAGGATTCAGTACCATATTTATTTATACGGACATTGTGGAGCCACAGATAGTGGGCGACTTCTATGTGCCGTTACTGCACTGCGTGCCTGTGCGGGGGCAAGACAATGACATAATCACGGTAACCTATGACCAGCCCCATTATGTTCCAGTCAGCAAGCACGGCATCAGCACAATTACTGTAGAGATCAAAACAGATCAAAACAAACACATCCGTTTTAACCACGGGAAGGTTGTCGTCAAGCTTCATTTCAGGCCTCAGAAAAGTGAAGGATGGTTGTGATCAAGGAGTACAGGAGCCCTCAAGACTACGTGGCCTATTACAGGGCCTAAGCCGGAGCCGGTCTTGCGGGGTTCCGGGGAACACCCATCATGTATTGGACAGGCCTAGGCAGTTTGTTCCGTGGAATTTTTCGAAAAGCAATGCCTCTTCTGAGGAAACGGTTAGAAATCGTTAAACCCCACGTGAAATCTGCAGCTAAGAATATTGTCAGAGATATGGCGGGGCAGCTTGTATCCCGTGTTGTAGGGGGCGGCCAAGAGGGCTCGGGCTTGGTCGTGGCCAGAAAGAATTACGCTTTGGGACCGCCTGGAGAAAGAATGTGAGAAAGCGCCATCATACAAAGAGGAAACGTGCTCAGAAGAGGAAGCGCTGTGACAGCCGGGACATATTCTAATACAAAATGGCTTTTATCCACGAGGCATCGCAGGAGTGTGTTAAATCAGAACTGGACCTTTTTCAACTGTCACCTACTCAAACCAGTATTGAAAATAGCACGTATGTCGAGATCCCTCCTTTATCCGCGCTAACACCCAATGCGCCCCTGGAATTTTTTATCACAGGACACGGTGAGCATTACACAGATCTAAATAACACCCTGTTGTATGTGAGTTGCAAGATTGTAAAGGCTGATGGCACAGATATTGATGACGGCGCAAGGGTGGCCCTGACCAACTATCCTATAGCTTCGCTGTTTAATCAGCTGGATGTTACCCTGGGAGACCGGCTCGTAACACAGAGCCACCACTGCTATTCTTATCGGGCCATGATTGAGCTGATTCTGAACTTTGGGGCTGATGCTCTGGGAACCCAATTTACACCTGGGGTTTTTTACAAAGATGAATCAGCGCTTATGGAGAGCACTGTGCTGGCAGCCATGGTCAACGCTGGTTTCAGAGCGAGAGCGGCACATACAGCCAGGAGTCGTAAATGGGACATGCTTGGGCCTTTGCACAGCAATCTGTTTTTTCAAGACAAACTGCTAATTAATGGGGTTGATGTGAAAGTCAAACTCACAAGAAGCAGAAACGAATTTTGCCTAATGAGGGATGGCAATGAGAATTACAAAGTGCAGTTCCTGTCGGCGTCTCTCTTTGTAAAGCGTGTAAAAGTAGCAGCAGGCGTATGGCTGGGCCACGCGGAAGCCTTGCTCTCCTCCAACGCCAAATATCCCATTGATCGTGTGGGGATGAAGGTTTACAGCATTCCTGCAGGCAGCCTTGTGTGTAATCAGGAAAACCTATTTCTGGGCCAGCTACCTAAACAGCTAGTGATTGGATTTGTGGACAATGCCTCTTTCAGTGGAGATTACGAAAGAAATCCATTCAATTTTCAGCACTGCAATGTTAATTTCTGTGCCCTGTATTGCGACGGCAAACAGGTCCCCGCCAAACCTCTTCAGCCTGATTATGCTCGTGGTCTTTTTGTGAGAGAATACATGCAGATGGTACAAGTTTCAGGCAAAGGCATGAAAGACAGACCTCTCCTAATCAGCCGTGAAGAGTTTAGTCACGGATATAATTTATATTGTTTCAACCTGAGTCCTGACCAGGGGTGCTCGGAGCACTATTCTCTGATCCGGAACGGCAACCTCAGAGCGGAAATTAGATTTGCACTACCTCTCCCCAATACCGTCAATATGATTCTCTATGCAATCTTTGAAATAAGCCATACCAGGAACGTGCTTTTTGATTATATGTGAGGATGGACACCCTGCAGCTCCTCTGGCTGTTCTCTTGAAATCCCGACTTTCTAGGGGTCTACCCCTGTGATCTGCTACCCAAGAGGCAAATCTCCAAAAGACCTTTCGGCATAATTGTAAACACTCATCCTCAAACTCTACCTGGCGAGCACTGGCTGGCTGCCTACTTCCCATCTCCCGGCTATGGTGAATTTTTTGACTCTTATGGAAGGCCTCCAGACAGCCCTGACTTTCCTGGAGCCATAGCGATATTCTTAGAGGGGCAAGCTAAGAAGTACACGTTTCACCAACTTCAACTGCAACACCCCAGCGCTGTAACATGTGGGCATCACTGCATGTTTTTTCTACTGAACTGGTCTAAAGGCATGGACTATGGAAATATTTTAAAGATGTACTCCGATGATGCTGTTAAAAATGATCAAACGGTAAAGCTGTTTGTAAAATGTATAAAGGTGGGGAGGGGGATTGGAGCCTGTAACCATCACCAGTGCATGCAGACATGTATGCCTTACTGCAAAATAAAGAAAAAGCCTTAAACGTTTTACTTCTTTCACTGTGTTTTTATTCATTTTACAAGCGGTACATACAACATTGCATGGCCAACAGGTTGAAAAGCATACATTTTACAAATTGAGCCAGTTACCAACCCTGATACTGCTTCTAGGCTTTACCATCAGGGGTCCAGAGGGCGAGACAGAAAACAGGGGCTTCTGAGTTCCAAAAGGGGCAGTCATAACAGAGTCAGGGCTAGTAGCAGCCTCCCCCTTAATAACCAGAGAGTCTTTCAACTTTTCTAACTGCTCTTTAACAGCCGTAGAACCCAACACGGAGGTAGGGACATTCACCTCAGCCATAGCAGTCATAAATTCATCCCAGCCTTTAGGTTTCCGCTTCTCAGTAAGGGAGCGATGTTGCAAGGCACCTTTCACCAGGTCTAAAATGTTAGTACCGGGAACAGGCATGCCCTTGTATAAAAACGTTCCACGTGTATCCCAGGATGATATGTCCTGGTGCTGTTTCATTTTGTTTAGCAAAAGTTCTGCATTTTTCCTATACCGGGAGCTGACGCCACTTAGGATCTCAGTCATGGCTGAATCCTGCAGAGCGGCATGTGGAGGCTGTTCTGGCAAGGCTTAGGGTTGATGAGTCTCTTCTGAGGGGTAAATGAGATTCAGTCTGTCTTTTTCAGACTCGTTTTGTCTGGTCAGGCGTAGAAACGTCTGCAGCACAGAATTTATAGCTTAATCTTTTCTTCCTCGCCCAAATCAGCTCTCTGAAGAACGGAGCGCATCTCATCATCCAGCCGATTAGCAGCCACAGTCCCCATAGTAGGAGCCCTGCCCTGTAGTTGCCCCATCTGGTGGCATGGCACCAGAAACATTTTCTCAGCATAGTCCATGGCTTATCTGGCTATCAGGTTAGCCAACAACGGTATAGCAGCCCCCAGCAGCGAACCAACGAAACCGCCCAACTGGCGAATGACCTGCTTCTTCTTTTTGACGGATACCTTTCTATCGCTCAGTTTTTTGATGACACCTTTCTTCCTCTTTAAAGTTCGGTATTGTGAAGTCTTCAAAGGGAGGTTTCCTTTTAAGGTGTTCAGGGCTATTTCTGCTATTGCCCCCACCAGATCGTTATTAGCCTTGCATAGGATGGCCTTTCTCTGTTTTGGCCAAGCCCTTACTAAGATTTTTAAAACTGCCAAATTTCTGAGCACCCTCTCTGACATCCTGAATGAACTAGTGCTAAGGCATTCAGGCTAATGCTTTTTACTCTTCTTTTTCATAGTGTAAACAGCAGGCCAATCACGGGGAAAGAGGCCTGTTCTCAACTGGTAGGTTTCTGGGGTGCTGGCTGCCAAATCTACCAAAAGGTACCTGTGCGGTTTGTGAGTGGCATCTTGGAACACTTCTAAAAAATACTGGGTGTTAGTGGGGTACCTCTGGCGGCCCAGTGTGACAATTTGCAACTGATCACGAGGGCTGCGGAATAAAACCAAATATTTGGAATTCAGAGCTATTGTTCTCATCTTCTTACCTTGAAAAAACAGGTTTTGAAGTATGAGAATAATGCTCAGGTTTCTGTGGTGAACGTACTGTGTAAAAGCCTTCTCTATTTGATTGCTGTCGCCGGCTGAAGCCATGAGGTCGTCTACCACAGCTAAATTGGTTTGGTTTGGTGGAAACAAATCATCATCTTCAAAGGAAGACGGGAGGCCCTCCATAAACTTAATATAAGGGAATTTATTAAGCAGTTCTTTGTACAGAGGTTGCCAGCAGCTATAAAACCATACAATATTTTGTGGCATTTGAGACATCACAGAGGTACCATGCTCTAACATTTGCTTGATAAAAAAAGATTTGCCAGAATTGGACGGCCCACTTATAATGCAAGAGAAAGGGTGTACAAACTGTACAAGGTTTTCCATAATGTTCAATAGCTGTACGGCAGTGTACAGTAATCCTCGCTCTTTAGAGCCCTTTTATTTATTTTTTTATTAAGTTTTATTAGGTTTTTAAATATACAAAGCTAAAAGATAAAGATGAAACGGAAAAAGAAATACAAATTAAAAGAAAAGAAAAAGAAAAGTGCAGTAAAGAAAAAGAAAAAAAGAATAAAGAAAAAAACATACATAGAAATTAGATAACCTCCGATCCGTCTATGGTCATAAGAATAAAATAGATAGTTTGTTTTAACATGCTGGCTATTCATATAACATTCATATATTTTTCCTTGTCTATTATGTACTATTTATCTATAATCTAATCAACAAAAACCCCATATTTAGCTTTACTCCTCCTGCTTTTTGCAAATAGTCCATCAAAGATTTCCACTCATTAAAGAATAATAATTAAAATTTTCTTTTAGTAGGCAAATCAATTTGTCATTTTCTGCCATTTCTAGTAGTTTCAACATCCCTTCCTGTATTGTTGGTACACTTTAATTTTCCCAAAACTATACATATATAAGTAAAAAGAAATTTTTTTTTCTATTTGTGCATCCCAAATTCCGGATAAAAAGAAAAAATTCTAATTTAAGTCTTTTAATTTATACCCAACTATACTATTATACTATGCATATAGAAATAAAAAGAAAAGAATTTTTCTATTTATACAACCCAGATTCCAAACAAAAAGAAAAAATTCTGATTTAATTCTTTTAAGTTATACCCAACCCTACTGTTTTTGATCTCTCGCTATAATATTTCTTCAGATTTTGCTCTTTTATAACTTTTCTTACAAAATATCTTGACAGTTTCTTATCTCTAACGTAACGTGAGTCAACTCTAAAAATTTTATCTATCTCAGAGTCCATGTCTTCTTCTTCTATCTCTAAATATTGAACTAAAGTATCAACTATATATTTTCTCATATTCTCATCTAATTTTTCCAGAGCTCCTATCAGACTCAAAATACATTCTTCTTCTCTCATTTCTGCTAATACAATAGCATCTAAATTATATTCCATAGTAATAGAATCTGATTTAATCTCCAATTTCTTAACCTGGCCTTGTGTCTCTTTAAAATCCCCTGGAAGAATATTTGCAATTTCTTTGACAGTCTGTATTTCATTTCTAAATTCTTTTTCTGAGTCTTCCTTCATCACTTCCATTTTCTCTTCTACTTGTTGATCTAGAATATTGTCCACTTTTTTATCTATTTTTATATCTAAAGAAGTAATTAAGTCATCCATCTTTTCCTCCAAGGTAACAGTTAAAATATCCATCTTTTCCTCCAAGGCAGTAGTTGAATCATCTATTTTTTGATTCAGTGCTGTAATCGCATCCAATATTTTTCCCATATCTGATGTTGGTACTTCTGAAGGTGCAGCCATGGACTCCATTTCCTTATATCTATCCCTCTTCACTCTTGCAACCGCAGTAACCAGGTTGTATATAATATTCCTGTAAAGAGAAAAAAAAATAACAAAAGACAAAGGAGAACCACTATAAACAATAAAAAAGAAAGAAAAAGGGAAGAGGAGGGATAAAAAATTATTAAGGATTCAAAAGAAAAAAGGAGGGAAGAGAGGAGAGAGAAAAATCCGAATACAATGAAAAATTAAAAAATAAAAGTAATACTGCTTTTTCTTAATAGATGTTGCATAAAAAAAAGGGCAAAATGTACTTTGGTAAAATCAACAATTCTCACATAAAAGAAAAATAAAAGATAAGAGTACAACGGGTAAGTCCTTTAGCTGTAGTCAAAATATCCTTGAAAATGTAATAACAATCCAGTTCTCAGGCAAGCTTATAATCACAAGTCCCAAAGAGGAGAGAGAGAAGAAAAAAAAAGAGAAGGGGGGGGGGAATAGGAAAAAGCCCCAACTCCAAATGTCTTCACTCTCCAAGACAAAAAGCAACAAGAAAGTCCACTAAAATCCCAAATAATAAGAAAATTCCCAAAACTGTTTAAAACAAAAATATTCCAAAAATACCCATTATAATCCAAATAATTTCCAAACACATTACAGAAAAAAGAAGGAAAAAAAAAAAACCATCTCAAGATGAAAAGCAGAAAAGCAAAGAAATAAGATAAAAGGCAGACCGTTAACCCATTTGAATTCAAAATCCAGAGAGGAAAATAGATTAGTCCCACTTCAGTAAATAAGCCATTCATCAATAGTCAATGTCACTCCATTTCACTTCCAAGTAAAGTCATTGTTCTTTAAGCTCCCACCATTTCTCAAGTCGTCTTTAGCAAGAAAGTTACACAATCACCAGCAGCATCGGTCATGTCCATAGAAGGATCTTAGCAGATAATATGTAAAGTTAAAATAAACACAAATATAAAACAGTGACTAAAAGTGCTGAATTTAGGTGCTACTCATCTGAAAAGATTTCGCTGTTTCCTGTAGAGCAATAACGATGGTCCTTCCAGTCGCTTTTGTCGCTTCAATTTCCTTTTTCCCGTGGTGGAAAAACAGGAATTGGGAAAGAGCAACGATTCCAGCGACCCTTGTGGTTTATCTTCTGATCCCCTTTTCTTCAAAGGGGAGATTTCAGCAGTTTTATTTCTTTAAAAACCGCTGCAAGCAGGCAAACAGCTGAGCTGAGCCAGGAGCGCTCGGTTCAGCGCACCGGCGTCTTCAGCACCCGGAAGCGATCTCCTTTAGAGCCCTTTTATTATAGACGACCTTCAGGGTTTTCCTGAGGACTCTTGTTTCTAGGGACCAATGTCTCTTAACCCTAAAAATACCCGTCTGTTCCACTTTGATCGATTTTTTTCTCTCTGGGCCGGTCAGGCAGTATTCATCCACCAGTTCTTTCAAGCTGTCAAAATTAACCTTCTCAGCACTGCCACTGTTTAGCATAATACCCTTCACCTTTAGCACCGCTTCTCGGCTGGACAAGGTGTAGCCATACGTTTTGGGTCCGGCTGCCACAAACTCTGTGATCGAGCTGTTTGGGGGGATCTCGCTTGTCAGCTGCCCTAAATAGTCACCCAAAGGTGGTGTCCACGCCCCCTGTCTACTTATAAAAATGACTGAATCAGTGTCATGGTACAGGCATCTATCTCCCAATCCATCCAGTAGCCTGTATAATTCCAGCCGGGCATAAGCCGTTGTAAAACTGGCAATGAATATGTTAGTACATGTGGCCTTGGTGGGTTGGTTCTTGGCTGTTTTCCACATCACGATGGCTGTCTCTGTATCCACAAACTCGCATGAGGAAACATCATAATAGGGCACAAAAAGATATTTGAATAATTCCTCAGGTTTTGTCACCACTGATGTGGTCAGGTGGTTGGTGTTCTGACCAAACTTGCCCCACAGAGAGTTTAAAAAGAGTTTGCAATCTGCCTTTTAGCAGGATTTACTTCGATATGCTCACGCCGTAAGCGGACACCTTCCATCTTTTCATAATCCTGAATATATTGATCTTTATCCTGTTCTGTTTTGCACCAGGACGGGTAACCGCTGGCCTCCTGCTTCTGTCTGAGATGGGTGTTCATATACCCTGAAAATAATGTGACTGATGTTCTTTCAAAATGCCAGATCTCATAGATCTCAGCAATTCTGTAACCCTTTTCTATAGCCACATTCAATTCAACAGTACACCATGTCCCCGTCAGAGCCCTTTCTTCATCACTGTGTTGACAGGGGGCGGTTTGCAGATTTTCTGTGCAGGTTGCACACAGGATAAACATTAATTTGCCCCCTGATTTGTGGGGTAGGACTGGGAAATAGAGGTTCCTTGGTGGGTACACTTTGACTTTGGCAAGCCCGAAATACTGCTTTATATCCTCAAAGTTTTGATAGATGATTTGGGGGTGTCCAATTGGGTACTCCTTGTTCTTGTTCACAAAGGGGTACAAACTGGTGAAATCGTAATATAAGATTTGCTCACCAGCTTTTGGCTTGTAGTACAGGCATGTGGCATTTGTTCTACCCCCAAAAAATGCATCTCGGGGGTTCAAAGGGGTTGGGAGCTTGTTCTCCATTAGAAACTGCTTCAGAGTGGGGTCGTTCTCCAGCATGCCCCACCATTCGTGTTCCCAGATGCTACGTATGGCATATCCCTGGTCCCTGAGGTACTCTTCTTTAATCCTGGTACGATTGTGCAGACCCACGGATGTTGAATCAAGTAATTTGTTGAAGTCTTTTTCAGAGTAGCAGACAGGACAGCCGTGAAAAAAACAGCAGTGAAATTCAAAAGCAGTGGTGACCCCGTTTATGACTGCAAACCCGTCCAAAAAATATTTGCCTACTTGCTTTTCACCACCCTTCAGAGCATGCTGGATATTGAGATTCTCAGTGTGTTATATATGCAACAGCCATTGAATCGCTGGTGCTGAGTATCTATTCTGTGTCTTGTGATAACTGTCCGAAGGGGCTAATGCAATGGTATTCCTCTTCAAATACATGAACAGGTACTGGGACATGCAGACAGAGGCCAGTGTAATATACTGGAAGGGGTCAATGCAACGGATCTCTTTCTCCTCAACAATCTCTCCCCCGCCATCTCTGAGGCACTCGCATTCTGTCATTTTCATGACTTGGTCCCTGAATCGAATACAGGCCTCCCTCAGAATCTCCACATCTTGTCTGCAGTAGTAAGCCAGGGCCTTCTTTAGCTTAAACACCGTGCCTGCATTATCTGCGTGCCATTTCAGGAATTCTTCTCTCTCCCCGGGCATCATGGTTTCTGGACTGTAATACTTGGCTTCAGGGAGCGGCTCCACATAGTCTTGATTGTCCATTGTGTTGAACAAATGGGGGAAATACCCCTTGTTGCCCCGAAAACCCATAGCTTTCGGTAGCTTGCTTAATTTAAGGGGCAAAAAGGAGAGGCTGTCAATAAACCGAATCTTATAATCTGGTAGGAGAATACACAGCAGCTTACCCCCTTGACTGATCAATTCAACACGCACTTTTTCCCGTATCAGCTGTCTCAGCACCAGGTACCCGTCATAACCTTTGGAATTGTGAGCGATAAAGGTACACCTTTTAAACTTGTGATTTATAAACTTCTTCACAAATTGCTCCAGGCAGATAACGCCATGACAGCCCCAACTCACAGCCTCTTTGCCATCACCTTCCTCCAGCATATCCGTGGCATACACGTAATTTGGTATATGCACGCCCGTCTCTTGACAACATTCAAAATCATAAATGATGTATCTTTCACCAATTTGCGGGCGCTCCAAGGGCTTCAGAAAGCATAAATGCCCCACCAAGCTGTCAACCTTCTCAGAGCACTGACCACACTTTGTTTTCTTGCATTTTGTGTGGGGGGTGAAGACATAAAGGCCACACTTTTCACAATATACCTTATTCTTACAGTCAACTTTTCCTTCCAATGCCATCTGTGTATGACTTTCAAGACAGGCCTTAGACCGGCAAAACAATTTGCATATGCAGCATCTTACCCTCTCTTCTGCCACCTCCTGGCAGTCTTGCTTCAGGCACGCTCGACAGAGGTATTGGCAATCGTGACTGAATTTGTGATGGTAGGCTGTGTGGCAGAATTCACAGAAATAACGCTCGCCCAGGAAGCCCTTGATGTTTTTGATTCAGTAGTAATGCTTGTCGTGTAACAATATAAACACCAGTTTTTCTCGCTGTGCTCTGCCCGTGACAAAAAATCGCCACCCAAATTCATTGTAAAACAAAATTTTGATGGTTATACCTAAAAGCTCTTCAAAGAGATGTATCTGTGAAAAGCCAATCCTGTTTTCTGTGGAAATGCCCAGTCTGGTGTGTAGGGCCCTGGCTCTAGTAGCAATTTCTTGATTTGTACCTTCTCCGCTGTCAAGCAAATATAGCAGACTACCTGTGAAACACAGAAATTCACCCTCCACATTGAAATCAACCAGGTGCTGCCTTTTTGTCTCCAGGACTTTGGTGAATATCACAGTGCTTAACTTCCTACGCCCACCGCCCTCTTTGTACTTCACAATGGTGACCACTAATTGTAAACACCCCCCACACACATCAATTCTGCTTTGCTCTGTAGAAGGTTTTCAACACGGGTCAGAAAGTCATCAGCATTTAAATCATGCATATGTCTCCTAAGGGTAAAGAGGGGTCAATTTAGACCATCTGCATCTAGGCATAGTTGGACAAAATCATTCGGCCCTATCGCCCTAGAAACATTATTCAAAAAGGTCTGTACCACATTATGGATAATACCTATAGCCTCTACAAATGATCTGATACGTTCAAGATTAGCAAATCTATACCGTTGGTAGTATTCCACAGCTCTGTAATATAGGATAGGCCTCTCCCACTCCTGTATCATTTCTAGATACACATCATGCACATTCTGAGAGTTAGGGGTCTGTAGCTGTGACATAGAAGGCCATAGCTCCTCTTCCGGTTGAGGTTCTGACATAGGCTCATCTGTACAGCTACCACTGTCTGTAGGGGCTGTGGAAAGGGCACCGCCAGACATATTTTTTGCTTTTTTGGGGGGCGGTTCTGGATTAAAAACAAGGGGAAACAATGCTTCAGTAACATTATTTTTTAATGTAATACTGCCTCTTACATTCTAAAACAGGTCTCAAGTAGGATAATACACTCGGTTATTTTACCTCCTAAAAGCATTCGCATTGCATGGCTTGTACATGGCTGTAGGGTAGAGTTTATGCTGTCAGCCTCCAGAGGCTCTGGGGAGTTTGTAAAGACTTGCTCATCTTCCCAACCTGAGAAACAGAGACATGAGAACCATTACAGCTGCTGTAGAAATGGCTCTATAACTAGACATTTTGTTTCTGAGGGCGAAAACAAAAGCAGCCTGATCTTAATACCTCCTAGGTCAGGCGGTGTTCCCTGTGGGGTCTCTGCATGCATTGTAAAGTTTGCATAGGCCTCATCATCTTCTATTTCTGTTTTAGACATGTGACAAATATTACAACTGCTGCAGAAATTTTGAAAAACATCTAAGTCATACAGTTATTTAATTTGTATGAACTAAAAAATGTACCTAATAGAGCCTTCACACATTGTGTGTCTGTTACAGAACCCTCGTGGAAACACAAGAACACCGGTAGTTAAATATCGTCACAATGGGTACTACCCCCCCCGCCTCCACCTCTGTCTGCCTCTCAAAACTGCTTGTGATATTACTTACATTTCGGGCAGCCATCCCATCCATGTCATTACGTTCTAGGATGGGCTGTGTGCCTTGTGGGGGGTCTGCAGGTATCGTAAGGGCTGCATACTCCTCATCATCTTCTACTTCTGTATTAGACATTTGACAAACATTACAACTGCTGCAGAAATATTTAAAAAGCATCTAAGCCATACAGTTATTTAATTTGTATGAACTAAAAATGTACCTAATAGCGCTTTCACACACTGTGTATCTGTTACAGAATCCTAGTGGGAACACAAGAACACCAATAATTAAATATAGCCACAATGACTACAAACCCCAGCCTTCTGACTCTCAAAACTGCTTGTGAAATTACTTACATTTCGGTCAGCCATGGCGTCCAGGTCATTCTTTGCTGGCAAGCTGCTCCGACTGTGGGGTCTAGATAAGGTCCCAACTGGACGCTGAAAGGGACCTCGCCCACCATCTTTAGATCACCGTTTGAGCCCCCACCCACCAATACATGGATAAACTGGTATTAGCAAAAGAAAAAAAGCAGACAACGTATTATTTGTAAAAATATTTTATTATTACAATCCTTGGGTAGAGGTTAACAGTTTCTGATAATTAATTGTTGTTACATTTTGACAAATAAGCCTCTTCAAAGCCACTGGTAATTCAGAACCAATTTTCGCCATTATATCTTGTAGTTTAGGTTTGCTCTCAATATACACCATGAATTCCACAAGCTCATCAAGGGTGTCACATGCCACATATAATTTCTCTAGCTTACATGCTATGGTCATAATGACCCAAAGGGTCTCACCCCTCGATATTCTGGGGCCTAAGGCCTTAAGAAGCTCTTCCTCGCTGGGCGGCCGGGGAGCCATCTGATCTCCTTCTGCATGCATGCACGCCTTGAAGCACTGCTGCAATGTTGTTATCACACACACTCTCACCATCTGTACAGCGTCCGAATCATATGGATATGTTGTTTCTTAAAGAAAAGAGTATAAGGCTGGATTAGACTCACAATTTTATCTAATTAAATTAGTGTTTTCTTAATTTTCAATGTTTAACTCACCATCTGAGGCACAAAATCTACAGTAACATGGTATTAGACATGCGTCTTGAGCGTTTTCCTCAAATAGAGCACTCGGGCCAGGAGCTTCGGACGTTTTCCTTGCCCTAAATTTTCGTTTTGGCGGCTTTGGCTTTAAGCTGCCTTCAAACAGATGGGCTTCGGAGTTTGCCATCTTCAAACCACGTGTCTGTATTTTTCAAATGGGCACCGCTACTTAACGATGTATCTGTATATAGCCTGAAAAGTGGTGGAGACATGCCTGGGCATAACCTTGCCCCCCCGTCACGTGTACACCGCGTGTCACAGCCTGATACGGCGCTCTCCCACCACGCCTGCGGACATGCCTGAACATGCACATACCCATGTTTTTTCTCTTTTTTCTGTGTAGTAACCTGTTGTGCTTTTAATAACCAGCTTTCTCCCTGGCCCCTTACAGGCTTCTTTTTTCCTCAGCCTGGTCACAGTTTCTGCTTAAGGGCAACACATTGTGCAGTTAAAGCCTAATTTTCCACATTCAGAACTGTAAATCTAGGCCAGGTGTGCAGGCTAATTTTTTGAGGCTAAAAATGCCATTTCAACTCCTCCTGCCAGCAAACTGGGCATTGCAACGGCTACTCCAATGAGATCTAGGAGCTGGCCGGAGGGGGGGCTGCCCCTTCCCCTCAGGCCTTTGATGTTGCATGCGACTTCCTGTCAGTCAAGCTGTCCGTGCTACTGGGACTTGTGGCTGTGTGCAGGAGAAACCTCGGCTTTTAAAAAAAAGTTTTCCTCTTAAGAACTGAGGTATTATGCCTGCCTGGACTTTTAAAACAGTTTTGACCGGTGCTACCAGATGCCGTGTAGCTGTGTGGAGAAGAAGGAAAATGCTGCTTTTTAAAAATAGTTTTTTCCTCTTCAGAACTGGGGCAGAGAGATGTCCATTTCCTGCTTGCAGCAGTGTGAGTAAAAAAGACACCGGTGTTTACTTATGTTAAATCTTTATAACCTTCCTTGTTTACTGATGCATTATAAATGCTTATAAACATCTCCTTCAGCACGCTGCCTGCTTAGGGAAAGGAAAACTGTTTCCCCTTTTGAAAAAACATTGCTCCCCCCCCCTTTTGTCTTTCTTCTGCTTAGAAACTGATAAGACTTTTAAACACAGGCAGTGAGGAACCTGAAGCGACCCCTCCCTAGGGCTGGTGGAGCTGAGGCAACAACCCCTTCCCTCACAGCCATGTGGTGCAGGGGCATGCCTGGGCTTGCCTTGGGGTAGCATGCGGGGTTGGGGGGAGGGACACCCTCCACTTCTGGCAAAACATGCGGCTGGTCCAGGGAGGGGTGGCTGACACGTCACTTCCGGCAAAACACGCGTTGCATGATGGGAGGGGTGGCTAACGCGCAGAGGATCATGGGAGGGGGAGGGACTATGACGTCACTTCCGGTGAGTCAGCATTTTTCTTATCTGATTAGCCCCATACAAAAAAGGTATGCACTATTACTACTAACATCGCTTAGCAATGGAAAATCCATTCCCAATTACCATCATTAAGCGAGGACTACATGTAATGAGAGTGCAGAAGTAATCTTCAGAAGTAATCTTCTTTGAAATAATTACATTAAAATCACATGACTAAAATATATTTTTTTGAAAATAATGCAGATCAACTGTCACTAGGAAACCTTCGTGATCTAGTTTTTAGACGAGATGAACATCTGTTCCTAAATTTGTCAGTGTCTCATGGTGAATATAGCTTTCTTTCTTCTCATTTGATGTCCGTATTCTAACTGATGGCCCTTGCTCTTCCTTTGAATTTTATTCTAGAAAATATTGGCAACACTTAGTGTTGGGTTTTGGGCACCACCAATCAGCGACTGAAGATAGAGTAGCACAGAGACTCTGGAGGAGCGTTCGGACTGAGTAGCTGAGGAAGTTGATTGGTTGAAGTGGTAGAGGAACAGCTTAGTTCTGGGGGCTGGTACAAACTGATAGGATGTATGCTGGCTTATAGGGAAAAAAATCAAGGCGTAAGAGTAAACAGACAGAGTGCAGCTTGTAAAAGCTATGAGATTTTTACTTGTGATAAAAGCAAAGTTGAATATACATGGTACAGCATTGCAAAAGGAAAAACAAACGTACAAGCAGAGTTTCGTGTATTGTTTCCAGGTCCAGGGCTCATGCCATGGCCTACACACATAGCCACGCATAGCTACGCACTGCCCAGTCTTCAGAAGTAGAACACACACACGAACATGGCTAAAAGACTGGAAGAAGCAAGAAGCATAGAACACCAATTTGCATGGTTTGATATTCAGTTCTTCCAGCTTTCTGATTGGCTGGAAGTTAGGTGTGACACACACCAGGCCTAAAGCATAGGCCATAGCACATGGCATGACCTGCTATTGGGTCGCAGTGCTGCATCTAAGCAAGCATGTGATCCCCCCCTCCCTTGCTCTACACAGAGCAAGGCTTCCCACAGAAGGAATCAGGAGGACTTGTTCCCATGCAAACTAGTGAAAACAATACACACGTGACAGTTGTTATCTGGCCACCTGGCGTCACATCATCAAAGCTGTGCTTTGTATAGAAAACAATTTGCCAATTTCATACGAGAAATCTGACACCCCTCCCAAATTGTTTTTGGCACACACTGTAGCAATGGGATTTTCAAAGCTGTGAAATACATTTTTACAGAAACAAAAAATAACATGGTTAGTACATATATTATTCACACTGTTCAAGTTTCATTTTTTGCAACCAATAGTCATCAAAACTAGAAATGGTTTAAAAACACTTGTTACACATATGTATTGCACAATATATACTTTATGCCTAGTTCTATTCAGATACATACAAATACATACTAATACAAATTATGCAGTAGTAGAAAACAGTAAATAGAAAACAGCAAATAGAAAAAAGAAAACTCGCCCACAGACGTTCTGTCACCTCCTTTGCAAAAATGCAGCTGACATAGATAAGCCAAACTTGTTAGCTGCTTCTGTTTGAGGCAAAGGCTTGTTTTGATTTTTAAGAAAAACCACAGAAGTTTTCAACACTTGCCAGCCTCGCATAGATGGCTAAACCATTTTGCAGGCTTGGTATTTTACCTGGGCAAACAGACACCATCTTTCCAAGTCTTCAGAAGTAGAACACACACACGAACATGGCTAAAAGACTGGAAGAAGCAAGAAGCATAGAACACCATCTTTCCAAGATGGAAAGATTCAGTTTCTAAGCAAGAAATGGTTGAATACCAAGGGAAAAACATGTTCTGGGATGGACCAGCCTGAGGACCTCTGACAAGCATGCACCTAAAATATCTGTTCTTTGAGTCCAGAGATGCCCTCCGAAACCATTAGATGCAATGTTAACACAGGAGTAGAAAAGCTAAATTACATTTCTTGAGCAAACCTGAGATTATGGAGTCACCTGCTTGTTAGGATATGAAGGCCTGATTTCAGAGGAGTGGGCCAGAAGCCTGTGCCACAAAAGAATATAAGAGGATGAGGCTTAGGGGGGAGAGCCAGGGGATCTCCAACTTTTACTACATTGCTCACCTGTCTCATTTCTCATGCTTCCTTGCTCTTTTCTTCTTCTCTTCACCTTTAGTATGTTTCAGGTCCTCTCTTAGCATCAGCAACCTATGAAGCCTGGTCGTTGAAACTTGACCTTGGTCTTGCTTTGCAGAAAATAAAACAAAAATGTAAGAATCATGATTTGGTCTCCCAGAACTGCAGCAAGCTAAAGGGAGAGAATGAAAGGTGTGTGCTTGGAACAGGTAACATATTGACAAATCATTTAAATATGTTTAAGTTTCTAGTCCAGTGTTTATGTTTCATGAAGTCACCTTTTAACCAGCAAGGTTTTCAGCTTCACTGTTGCGCTTTTGTTGCAACGTTTATGTCAGAGTACACAGCGCTGGGGCTGCCAATGTTCCTTCTAGACCTCAGAGCAATACGTTCTATTGAGTAAGCAGACACTCACAAGAGATTAGATAAAATAATCTATTTACTCCATATACATACGTAGTACAAATACAGTCCAATAACGTCCAACACAGATACCGATGAGAAGATAGTAACAAGAAAAGAATTAACACCAGAGCTCCTCAGCTTATATCCTTAAATTGACCAATCACATTATAGGTCACATTGTCTGTAGCTTGAATCATGTCAACTGGATTTATATTTTCTCAGTGGAAACATTTCGCTCCTTATCCAAGGAGCTTCTTCAGTCTGAGCAAAGTTGGTAAGGGAATCCTAAATATGTTTCTAGGTAGCTGGGTGACCTTACACCTGGGGCTAGGTCATGGTTATATTGAGATGTTATTTTAAGTGCTTTTATCATCTAAAGGAGGATCGTTAAGATCACCATGCTGCTGTTGAGCTTGTGAAATGGTCTTAATCTTCCTAGGCACAGAAGACAAAGCAGGGAGGAAGATGGGGGAAAGATTGTGCCTGAGGCCCTCACCTCTATTCAAGGAAGGATTTTCCAAGTTGGCATAAATGGATTCCTTGACCCCTCTCTCAAACCACCTATCTTCTCTGTCTAAAATGTGAACATTAATGTCCTCAAATGAGTGTCCTTTTTCCTTTAGATGAAGATAAACTGCTGACTCTGGTCCTGTGGTGTTACTTCTCCTGTGTTGGGCCATCCTCCTGTACAAAAGTTGGTTGGTTTCTCCAATGTAGAGTTCAGAGCACTCCTCACTGCACTGGATTGCATAAACTACATTGCTTTTCTTGTGTTTTGGAGTTTGATCTTTGGGGTGTACAAGCCTCTGTCTAAGTGTGTTGGTGGGTTTGAAATATACAGGTATGTGGTGTTTGCCAAATATCCGTTTTATCTTTTCAGACACGCCATCCATGTAGGGAATGACCAGGTTCTTTCGTTTACTCTGAGTCTCAGCCCTATCTGTTGCTGTTTTAGGTCTGGTAGATTTAGATTTGGTGAAGGCCCAATTTGGATATTCACAGGCCTTCAGGGCTGTTCTCAGGTGCTGATTTTCATTCTTTTTGGAATCCATGGAGGTGGGGATGGTTTCTGCTCTGTGTGACAATGTCCTGATGACTCCTAGTTTGTGCTGCAGTGGATGGTGGGAGTCAAACATCAGATATTGATCTGTGTGTGTGGGTTTCCTGTAGATCCCTATTTCTAGCTTGCCACCGGTCCCAATGAGGACTTCACAGTCTAGGAATGCCAGTCTGTTGTCCTTGGCGTCTTCTCTGGTGAAGTTAATGTTGGCATCTATAGTGTTTATATGGTCCGTGAAGGCCTGTACTTCCTGGGCCTTGATTTTGACCCAGGTGTCATCCACATACCTAAACCAGTGGGTGGGCACCATTCCCTGGAATGTGTTGAGTGCTTTCTTCTCCACTTCTTCCATGTATAAATTGGCCACAATGGGTGACACAGGAGAACCCATGGCACAGCCGTGTTTTTGTCTGTAAAAGTCACCTCCGTATGTGAAATAAGTGGCGTTAAGACACAGGTCCAGAAGATGGCAGATCTGGTTTGGGTTGAGATGGCTTCTCCATTCAAGGGTGCTGTCCTCTTCTAGACTCTTCCTGACAGCGGACAGAGCATGAGTGGTGGGGATGCTGGTGAAAAGGGAGGACACATCAAAGGAGACCATAGTTTAATCTGTATCCAGTTTCAGGATCTTTGCTTTGGAAACAAATTCTTCCGAATTATGGATGTGGTGTTCAGAGTGTCCAACTAGAGGTGCTAGTATGGTAGAGAGGTGTTTGGCAATGTTGTATGTTACCGAATTGATGCTGCTGACTATGGGTCGGAGGGGTGTTCCTTCCTTGTGGATCTTAGGAAGTCCGTAGATGCAGGGGATGGCTTCTCCAGGATACAGACGGTGGTAGGTAATCCTATTGATGGAGCCATCATGTTCCAATTGTTTCAAACTGTCTATTACCTTTTTCTTGTAATTGTTGGTGGGGTCTCTCCAGGAACTGGAGAAACCGCTGGGAGGAACAACAACAACAGGACCACAGAGGACAAAAAGAACATGTGGGTGAAAAATCTCTCAGACAGAGAACTTACCCAACCAGAGAGAGATGTCCTAGCCAAAGGTCTTAATTTTGCCATCACTCCCAAGCAAGTTCCGGTTGTGGAGCTCATTACAGCCACAGAATCTGCCATCCACAACAACCACCTACCTTTTGAGGAAGCAGAACAACTCCGGCTTAAAATATCTGCAGCTCTGTCCAGTGCTCAACCTCCTCCCCACAAACTTACCGTCCAAGAGAGGAGAGCCCTGACAGCCCTCAGCAAAGATGAAACCATCACCATTTTACCTGCTGACAAAGGAAGATGTACAGTGGTTCTAAACACTGCAGACTACCACAATAAAATTACCTCACTTTTGGAGGATCACCATACATATGAAAAACTGAAAAGTGACCCCACCAACAATTACAAGAAAAAGGTAATAGACAGTTTGAAACAATTGGAACATGATGGCTCCATCGATAGGATTATCTACGGACTTCCTAAGATCCACAAGGAAGGAACACCCCTCCGACCCATAGTCAGCAGCATCAATTCGGTAACATACAACATTGCCAAACACCTCTCTACCATACTAGCACCTCTAGTTGGACACTCTGAACACCACATCCATAATTCGGAAGAATTTGTTTCCAAAGCAAAGATCCTGAAACTGGATACAGATTAAACTATGGTCTCCTTTGATGTGTCCTCACTTTTCACCAGCATCCCCACCACTCATGCTCTATCCGCTGTCAGGAAGAGACTAGAAGACAGCACCCTTGAAAGGAGAAGCCATCTCAACCCAAACCAGATCTGCCATCTTCTGGACCTGTGTCTTAACGCCACTTATTTCACATACAAAGGTGACTTTTACAGACAAAAACACGGCTGTGCCATGGGTTCTCCTGTGTCACCCATTGTGGCCAATTTATACATGGAAGAAGTGGAGAAGAAAGCACTCAACACATTCCAGGGAACGGTGCCCACCCACTGGTTTAGGTATGTGGATGACACCTGGGTCAAAATCAAGGCCCAGGAAGTACAGGCCTTCACGGACCATATAAACACTATAGATGCCAACATTAGCTTCACCAGAGAAGACACCAAGGACAACAGACTGGCATTCCTAGACTGTGAAGTCCTCATTGGGACCGGTGGCTAGCTAGAAATAGGGATCTACAGGAAACCCACACACACAGATCAATATCTGATGTTTGACTCCCACCATCCACTGCAGCACAAACTAGGAGTCATCAGGACATTGTCACACAGAGCAGAAACCATCCCCACCTCCATGGATTCCAAAAAGAATGAAAATCAGCACCTGAGAACAGCCCTGAAGGCCCGTGGATATCCAAATTGGGCCTTCACCAAATCTAAATCTACCAGACCTAAAACAGCGACAGATAGGGCTGAGACTCAGAGTAAACGAAAGAACCTGGTCATTCCCTACATGGCTGGTGTGTCTGAAAAGATAAAACGGATATTTGGCAAACACCACATACCTGTATATTTCAAACCCACCAACACACTGAGACAGAGGCTTGTACACCCCAAAGATCAAACTCCAAAACACAAGAAAAGCAATGTAGTTTATGCAATCCAGTGCAGTGAGGAGTGCTCTGAACTCTACATTGGAGAAACCAACCAACTTTTGTACAGGAGGATGGCCCAACACAGGAGAAGTAACACCACAGGAGCAGAGACGAGAACAACTTATAGACGAGAACTCATAGACGAGAACAACTTATACGTTTCTGCCAATTCAATCATTCCTTTTTTGCTTATACAGCGTTCCATTAACCAAAATGAGACATATATACATGGACCTCACCAACAGTAGCCACCAAAATCGAACTGATTATATTATTGGGACAGACGATGGAAGAGGTCAGCTATAACAGCAAAGACATGATTAGGGGCTGATTGTGGATTGGATGACAAACTGCTTTGGGCAAGTTCTCACTCAAGCTAAACTGGAAGAAGAAAACCAATCAGTGTACACAATATAATTTTGGGCATATCCCCACCACTGTCAATGACAGCATCTGGAATAGCTTTGAATAGCTTTGGAGTCCTGAGAAACTCATTGATAGTGCACTAGAGGAACTGTGGAGTGAAACTGAAGATGTTAAAGATGAATAGGAAAAGAGCCTAGAAATACAAGGTACAAGCTGGATATCAGAACAAATAGTGGAAATAGAAAAGGGGGAAGAGAAACCAAGGGCAAGAAAGATAAAAGCCTCAGGATGGAATTTAACAAAGCATTTCAAAGAGCTTTTAAGAGACAAGAAGCCGTATTTCAATGATGTCTTTAATACATTGAATTTGGAAACAGACATAGGAAAAAAAAACAGGAAGATTATCCAAAAGATCTCTGAACTCAGACGAAGGGTTAAACCTTGAAATAGTATGGTAAAATATGTCACTTGACTGATTCAAATTTCACATGCTAACCAAATAATGCAGATTAAATCCCTACATGAAAGTGAGATACCAGATACTGAATTCGCTTTTTGAAACAGCTGAGGAACAAGAAACATTATTGCTGATGCATTCTGCATAATTCAGAAAGCCAAAAAAGACCAAATTGAAGTCAATGTATACTTCACTGATCATAGAATGGCTTTTGATTGGGTCAAACTGTGAAATGTAATTAGGAAAATTCCCTGTGACACTTAGTGGAAGCAAAAGTTGGACTTTGAAGAAGCAGGATAGGAAGAGTGCTGATGCCTTTGAACTTTGGTGTTGAAGAATGCTTCTGAGAATTGTATGGATAGCCAAGGAAACCAACAAATAGATAATTGAACAAATCAATCCAAAGTTTTCATTCGAGGAACAAATGACCAGGCTCAGATCTTGGATGAATTATGCCAAGACTTGGTTTTGCTGAGAAATCTACAATGCTGGGAAAGGTAGAAGGAAAGAAAAGAAGGAGATGACCAGCAGCAAGGTGAATGGACTCAATTAGAGTGGCGATATATATTTATTTTATTTATTTATTTTCTATCCTGCGTTTATTATTTTTATAAATAACTCAAGGTGATGAACATACCAAATGCTCCTTCCTCCTCCTATTTTCCCCACAACAACAACCCTGTGAGGTGAGTTGGGCTGAGAGAGTGTGACTGGCCCAAGGTCACCCAGCCAGCTTTCATGTCTAAGGTTGGACTATGACTCTCAGTCTCCTGGTTTCTACCCCATTGCCTTAACCCAGGGCTTTCCAAAGTTTTCCAGCAGCGACACACCGCGGGAAAACCCGGAAGTGCTGCCGTTGCGGCAGCATGCAAAAACCCGGAAGCGCTGCTGCCGCTTTCAGGTTTTTGCGTGCCGCCATTGGTGTGTCGCCGCGGGAAAACCCGGAAGCACTGGTGATGATCAGCGCTTCCGGGTTGTGTGGAGACACACCAGACTGTGTGTAGGGACACACTTTTGTGTCGTGACACAGTTTGGAAAGCTCTGCCTTAACCACTAGACAAAACTGGCTCTCTAGACCAAACTGATGTGTGACATTGGAATACATGAAGGGCCACATTGTGGACAGGTCATCCTGGAGAAAGTCTATCTGTGATGTCGCTAAAAGTCAACAACCACTTGACACAAATAATCAATGTATATGCACTTTCTCTCTAAAGAGGCCCAAAGAGGACAGTATTCAGAAAAAAATTCATTCCACTACAATATAAATGTTACAACAAAAGTGCAACAGTGAAGCTGAAATCCTTGCTGGTTAAAAGGTGCCTTCATGAAACATAAACACTGGACTGGAAACTTAAAAATATTTAAATGATCTCTCAATATGTTATCTGTTCCAAACACACACCTTTAATTCTCTCCCTTCAATTTCATTCAAGAATTGAAGAAGTCTGTTCTTTGATTCCTCCTTTTGGCAGAGTGGCACCACAGGTAACATTGAAAAAGAGAAAAGAGAATTACATCTTTACTAAGGGTAGAGTTTCAAAATTCAAAATAGCTTGCTGCAGTTCTGGGAGACTAAATTTTGATTCTTATATTTTTGTTCTATTTTCTGCAAATCAAGACCAAGGTCAAGTTTCAAGGACCTGGCCTCATAGGTTGTCCATGTTATGAGAGGACCTGTCACATACCAAAGGTGAAGAGTAGATGCACAGAGCAAGGAAGCGTGAGAGATGTGAGAGGTCAGAAATGCAGTAAAATGGTTGTTGTGGGTTTTCCGGGCTGTGTGGCCGTGTTATGGCAGTTTTGGTTCCGAGCGTTTCACCAGTAGCTGTGGCTGACATCTTTAGAGGACAGGAGCACAGCTAGAAGATTCTCTCTGTGCCCAAGTGGAGGGTGTGTGTTCCTGCTTTTGTTTATAGCTGCTGAGATGGTGTGTGTCTTCTGTGGGTTATTTACAAGAGATTAGGAGAGGATTCTTTGTGGTGATTAGGGGGTGTGGTGCTGTCGTGTGTGGGATTAGCACATCTATTGTGTGAGCTGTTTGTATATTTCTGTGGTTGAGTAGAGTTCGTTGACCTTTTGCAAGCTGTGTTTTTCAGGACTGGCAGCCACGTTTTGCTGATCTTTAGGCTTTCTTCTTTTTTATTGAAACTGTGTTGGTGTTTATGTATTTCAATGGCTTCCCTGTATAGTCTAACATAGTGGCTGTTGGTATTGTCCAGTATTTCTGTGTTTTCAAATAAGATTTATTGACCAGTTTGTTTGTTCAGCTATTGCAGATTTTTCATGTTGCTGTAGTCTGCAGTGTATTTCATGTTCTTTTATCCTGGTGTGGATGCTGCGTTTTGTGGTCCCAATGTATACCTGTCCACAGCTGCAGCGTATGCGGTAAACTCCTGCAGCGGTGAGGGGGTCCCTTTTGTCTTTTGCTGATTTTAACATTTGTTGTATTTTTCTGGTGGGTTTGAAGACTGTTTGGAGGTTATGTTTTTTCAGCTGTCCGTGACTCCTTTAATGTAGGGCAAAAATATTTTGCTTGTGGGGGGTTGTTTTTCTTCAGTTGAGTGCTGTTTTTTCAGTTTGATAGCTCTCCTGATTTCATTATTGGAGTAGCCATTCGCTTGTAGGGACCACTCCACATGGTTGAGTTCAGAATTGAGAAAATGAACTTCACAGTTCTGATTTGCGCGATCCACTAGTGTTTTGATTATTCCTCTTTTTTGTTGTGGGTGGTGATTGGAATTTTTATGTAGATACCGGTCTGTGTGGGTGGGTTTTCTGTAGATTTTGTGT
Source organism: Charina bottae (assembly GCA_023362775.1). Lineage (NCBI taxonomy): Eukaryota > Metazoa > Chordata > Lepidosauria > Squamata > Charinaidae > Charina > Charina bottae. The sequence goes on along the minus strand of JALMGJ010000002.1, from coordinate 28,079,372 downwards.
CCTAGTTGCAGGTCCGGTTTGTGTATGACCATGACATCTAAAAATGGTAGTTTGCCTTCCATTTCTTTTTCCATGGTGAATTGTATATTTGGGTGAATGCTGTTGAGGTGGTTCAGGAATTTCTCTAATTATCTTCCCCATGACTCCAAATTGTGAAGGTGTCGTCCACGAACCAGTACCAGACTGTTGGTGTGAGGGGTGCCAATTCTAAAGCCTGTTTTTCAAACTGTTCCATGTAGAAGTTTGCTATAAGAGGGCTGAGGGGGCTTCCCATGGCAACTCCATCTGTTTGTTTGTAGAAACTGTTATCCCATTGAAAGTAGCTGGTCGTCAGGCAATGTTGGAATAGGGATGTGATGTCTTTTGGGAAGATCTTTTCAATGAGTGCCATGGTGTCCTTTATTGGAACCTTGGTGAACAAAGAGATCACATCAAAGCTGATTAATTTGTCCATGGGGTTAAGTTTAAGGGTGCCAATTTTGTTTATGAAGTGTCTGGAGTCTTTTATGTGGGATGAAGTCTGTCCACAGTGGGTCTGTAGAAGAGTAGCCAAATGGTTTGATAATTCGTATGTTGGAGAGCCAATGGCATTTATGATGGGTCTGAGTGGGATTGCGTATTTGTGGATTTTGGGGAGTCCATATAGTCTTGGTGATAGAGCTTCTGTTTTGCAGGTACATTGAAGTACATTTAAGGGGAGGGAGGCGCTCTTGATCAGTATGTTTTTTTGTTTCATGATTTTGCTGGTTGGGTCCCTTCTTAGTTTTCTGTATGTGGTGGGTGTGAGGTGCTCCCTCCTCTGCTTGAAATCCCCTTCTCTAGAGTAAACCACAGACACACGGTTTCTTAGAAGCAAAAGGATTTATTATAAACATGAAGGCTAACACTAACACGAAGAAAGACTTGAATGAACAAGCAAAGCATGGGATGGCACATTTAAACATTCCCCTCCCTGAGGTCCTTTGATGTTAACACGTGTAGCTCTTGGCTCCGGGGTGCTCAGACATCCGTTCGCAAAGATGTGTACTCGCGCTTGCCACTTAGGTGCGAACCGGTCTACTTCAAACGCAGGCGTCTCTTCCATGTCTGTTTCAAGCCGCCCTGAATACACGTAGCTGTCTAACATATTGGCAGAGGTCTGCTGAGCTCTGACAGTGGGGTCTAGAAGTTCTCTAATTTTATTCTTGTACTCATTTGTTTTCATAATTACCGTGGCATTGCCTTTGTCCGCTGGTAATGTCAGGATCTCGATTGAGGGTCTCGATGGCATTTCTCTCCTTCGTTATTTTGCTTGTGGGTGGCTTGGCTTTCTGTAGGATCCTTGCCATCTCTTATTTCTTCTGCTTCCTCTTCTGGAAGATGGTGAATGGCTGATTCTACATTGGCAATGATATCTTCTACAGGAATTCTGGTGGGTGTGACTGCAAATTTTCCTCCCTTGGCTAAGACGGAGGTTTCCTCAGGGGAGAGTTGGCGTTCAGTCAGATTGATGACGATGCGTGAGGTCTTTAGTGCCGATTTTGGTTGCCTTTTTGGTATTTGTCGAATTTTTGCTTTTGTCTGGCTGACTCCTTCATCTCAGGGTTTCTCCAGAAAAGTAATTTAGCTTGTCTACTCCTGTGTTAACATTGCATCTAATGGTTTTGGAGGGCATCTCTGGACTCAAAGAACAGATATTTTAGGTGCATGCTTGTCAGAGGTCCTCAGGCTGGTCCATCCCAGACCATTGCCTAAAGCCTCAACTTTCCAGGTTTTGTTTTTCCCTTGGTCTTCAGCCATTTCTTGCTGGTAAGGTACTTCCATAATGCGGTATTTTGGACCTTTACCAGCTAACACATGTAACAGAAAATATAACATCTGCCTCTGATGATTCAACTATAAATTATATCATCACCTGGAGAATCTCAATTGAATTTTGGAAGAAGAAGAAGTGTTAAAGAAGACTCGTCCAGATCAGGGCAGGGTGAGGGGGATTTACAATATCCCCACCTATTAGTTGGACTCTTTTCCATGTGAGGAGGTTTGTAGGCAGCCCCCAGAGCTAAGCTGTTCCTCTACCACATCAAACGATCAATGTCCTCTGCTACTCAATCCCAACGCTCTTCCAGAGTGTCTATGCTGCTCTGTCTTCAATTGCTGATTGGTGGTGCCCACAACCCAACACCAAGTGCTGCCAATATTTTGAAGAATAAAATTCAAAGGAACAGCAAGGGCCATCAATTAAAATATGGACATCAATTGAGAAGAAAGAAAGCTCTGTTCACAATGAGATACTGTCAAAAACACTCATTGTCATGAGCAACGTATGTTCATCTCATCTAAACCTAGATCACAAAAGTTTCCAAGTGACAGTTTATCTGCACTGGTTTCAGAAAACATATATAAGTTAGCCATGTGAGTTTAATGTAATTATTTCAAAGAAGATTATTTCTGAAGATTACTTCTGCACTTTCATTACAGGTAGTCCTCACTTAAAGACGGTAATTGGGACCAGAATTTCTTTTTTTTCCCTTTTTTTATTAAAATTTTTGATTTTATTCATTAAAATACAATGCAAAATCAATAATTTACATACATAAGTACAAAACATGACACACCAACACTAAGAGAATACAACAGCAATCACAACTAAAAAAAGAGAAAAAAACATAGCAACATCAATATAAGAAAAAAGAAATTATATAGAACAACTTCAATATAAAACACACACAAAAAATAGGTTTCTGACTTTCATAGCTATAAATATACATATAATTAACTGTTTATCTCTTATCTTTGTTTTCCCTTATAGTACTATTATTTCTATTATTTTCTATTTACTTACTTCTTAACTTGTAAAACCCACTATCATAGCATCACTTTTTTCTATTGTATGCAAGTAGTCGAGCATAGGCTGCCATATATCCCTAAATCTCATGATGTTTTTATCTTTTATTAAAATTGTTAGCTTTGCCATTTGAGCTTGGTCTAATACTTTCATCATCTATTCCTCTATTTTTGGTATATTCTCTTTTTTCCAATATTGAGCGTATAAATTTCTAGCTGCTATAATCATGTATAAGTTACCATATTTTTTCTCTAAATCATCTTCTATTATACCTAGTAGAAATAATTCTGGATTTTTTTTATATCTGTCTTAAGAAGTTTCTGGATCATCTCATGTATCTGTACCCAAAATTTCTTTGCCTTCCCATATGTCCACCATAGATGTTAGAACATTCCTTCCTTTTGCAGACATTTCCAACAAACATTAGAAACATTTTTATACATTTTTCTTAATTTGTCTGGAGTTAGATACTATCTGTACATCATTTTGTAAAAGTTTTCCTTTAAGTTATAACACAAAGTATATATTAGTCCCTTTGTCCACATCTTTTCCCATTTCTCTAATAAGATATTATAGCCAAAAAGAATTGCCCATTTAATCATGCAGTCTTTAACTTGTTCATCTTCTTGATTTAATTGTAATAACATTTTATACATTTTAGTAATGGTATGTTTATTGTTCATACATAGTTGCATTTCAATTTCTGTTTTCTCATTCCTAAATTTATAATTCTTTTTATCTAATTTAAATCGTTCATTAAGTTGTATATATGTAAACCAGTGGCATGGGTGGCCTTCTCTTTCTAATTCTTCTCTTGTTTTTATCACAGGTTCATCTTGTTCATACTTTATTATATCTTTATATCTTAACCATTTTGTCTTATCCCCTATGCTTTCCTTCCTAGCAAAGGCTTCTTGTGGCGATATCCACATTGGTATGTTTGGTAATAATCTATATTTATATTTATCCCACACCTTTAATATTGCTTTTCAAATAATATGATTTTTAAATTCTTTGTTTATTTTAGCTTTCTCATACCAAATATATGCATGCCATCCAAATCATAGCTCATGTCCTTCTAATTGTAAAAGCTTTTGATTATTCAATAATATCCAGTCTCTTATCCATAAAAAGCAACAGGCCTCAAAATATAGTTTAAAATCTGGTAGCCCCAATCCTTCTCTATCTTTGACATCTTGTAATAATTTAAATTTAATTCTTGGTTTTTTTCCTTGCCAAATAAATTTAGAAATATATTTTTGCCATAATTTAAATATTTTCTCATTTATTAAAATTGGTAATGTTTGAAAAAGAAAAAGCATTTTCAGTAATACATTCATTTTAATTATATATATCCTTCCTAACAGGGATAAGTGTAATTTTTCCCATCTTTCCATATCTCGTTTAATTTCATTCCAATTTTTTCCATGGTTATTTTGAAATAATGTACTATTTTTTGTTGAGACAATTACAGCTAAATATATAATCTTCTCTTCCAACATAAAGCTTGTCTTTTTTATAAGAGCTTCTTGTTTTTCTTTTGTCAAATTTTTACTTAAAATTTTTGTTTTTTGTTTATTTACCTTAAATCCCGCTACCTCTATGAATTCTTTTATTTTCTTCAACAAATATTCTACAGTATCTAAAGGATTTTGCAATATTAAAACTAAATCATCTGTGAATGCCCTCAATTTAAAAACTTGTTTAATTTTCAATCCTATAATTTGTTTGTCTGCTCTTATATCTCTATTTAGAACCTCTAAGATTAAAATCAATAAGAAAGGTGATAAAGGGCATCCTTGTCTTGTTCCCTTTTCTATCTTGCAATTATCTGTTAATTCCTCATTTACTATAATTTTGGCTCTTTGTGTTGAATATATTGATTTTATCACTTTCACAAATGGTTCCCCAAATTCCATTTTCTCTTGAATCTTAACCATAAAAATTCAATTTAAATTATCAAATGCTTTTTCCGCATCCAGAAATATCAGAGCTATTTGACAGTGATTATGATATTGTGCATATTCCAAAATGTCTAATACTATTCTTATATTATCTTTCAATTGCATTTTTGGTAAAAAGTCACTTTGATTCTGATCTATAATTTCCTGTAAGATTAGTTTTAGCCTTTCTACAAAAATTGAAGTAAAAATTTTATAATCATCATTTAGTAGTGATATTGGCCATAAATTTTTAGGTAGAGCTGCATCTTTATCTTATTTCGGTATAAGTACAAAATTAGCTTTGGTCCATGTGTCTGGTATCATTGATCCCTTCATAATTGAATTCAATAAATTTTAAATGGAGTAATAATTTGTTCCATAAAACATTTATAATATCCTGCTGATATACCATCAGGTTCCGGTGTTTTTCCGATTTTAAGTTTCTTTATGCCTTCTATTATTTCCTGATTTGTTATTGGATAATTAATTATTAATTGCTGAGTTTGTGACAGTTTTGGAAGGTTTTGTTTGTTTAGATATTCATCAATTTTATCTAAAAATTGAAATAAACAAATAGTGGTGGGAGTGACTTGCAACCTTCCCTACTGACTTCCCCATTGACTTTGCTCGTGGGAACCCAGCAGGGAAGGTTGCAAATGTTGACATGTCACCACAAGATGCTGCAACTGTTGAAAGTGTGAGCCAGTTGCCAAATGCCCATATATTGGTCAGTGACTGCTTGGGTGCTGGGAAGCAGTTATTTCAAGGCCAGTCATAAGTAAAACTATTGCAGTGCAATTGTAACTTTCAACAGTCACTGAATGAGTGGTCATTAAATGAGGACTAACCATAGTTAGTCATTGTAATTGAAAACTCACATGGATGGATAAAGATGGTTTAGAACACCTAAAAAGGAGATTACTTCCAAGGCGTATTATTTTATTATACCAGTAAGTTGTAGAATAATAGGTTCTAAAATAATGAGCCTTCATTGTTTTTCATCATTAGATGCTCCTTGGTGTTCATGTCAGGTCTCAGGATGATGATGTAGCATTTGGGGACAAAGATGCATCCCAGTAAGCCCAGGCTGGAGGCCAAGATGGAGAAGACCTGCACAGCCACCATGTATTTCCCCTTGGTGCTCAGGTAGGTGGGGACAAAGGAGACCCAAACGCTGCAGAAAACCAACATGCTGAAGGTGATCCACTTGGCTTCATTGAAGGTCCCCGGCAGCTTACGAGCCAGAAAAGCCACCAAGAAACAGATGGAAGCCAGAAAGCCCATGTAGCCAAGGGCAGTGTAGAACATGGTGACGGAACCTTCATTGCATTGAAGCAAGATGTGTCCTGGTTGGGAATGCAGGTCAAAATCTGGGAATGGGGGAGAGATTGCCAGCCATATGATACAGATGCCCACTTGAATACCAGAGCAGGACAAGAGGATGGAGTTGGCAAGAGTCTTCCCCACCCATTTCCTCATCCTGCTGCCTGGCTTTGTGGCCAGGAAGGCCACCACCACCACGACAGTCTTGGCCAGCAAGGAAGAGACAGCAACAGAGAAAACAACACTGAAAGTGGTTTGTCGAAGAAAACAGGTCACTTGTTTGGGATGACCAATGAATAGATGGGAGGTCAAGAAACAAAGCAGGAGGGAGACCAGGAGAATGTAGGTGAGGTCCCGGTTGTTGGCTTTGACGATGGGAGTTTCTCGGTATTTAAGGAAGATTCCGAGAACAAAGGCAGTGGTTAGAGACAAAGTAAGTGCAAAGAGAGCCAGGATGAGACCCAATGTTTCTTGATATGACAAAAAGGTTATAACTTTGGGGACACACTGATCTCGCTTCTTATTGGAATGCTGGTCATCTGGACACTTGCTGCAATGGGCTGCATCTGAAAAGAGTTGCTAGTATGTATCTCTTTCTGCTATGGGGGCGTGGTGGCTCAGCGGGTAAGATGCCAGTCTTGTCGATTGGAAGATCACAAGTTCAGAGGTTCGAATCCCTAGTCCCGCATGACATAGTGAGGTCCCACACCTGCCCCAGCTCTTGCCAACCTAGCAATTTGAAAGCATGCAAAAGCAAGTAGATTAATAGGTACCACTTCGGTGGGATGGTAACAGCGTTCCGCATGCATCATGCTGGCCACATGACCGTGGAAGTGTCTTCAGTCATCGCTGGCTCTTCGGCTAACAAATGGAGATGAGCATCGGCCCCTAGAGTCGGACACGACTGCACAAATGTGCAGTGGAAACCTTTACCTTTACCTTTTTTAAATCTCTTTCTGCAGTGCATGATCATGAAAAGTGCATATTCAATCAACTACTAACCCACCATCTTAGTGAGGACCCCTCCAGTGTGCACTGTATCAATAAACAAAGTAGTAACGCTTGATTATTTTTGCTTCAAGTCCTGTGTTGTTTCCACACTACTACAATACATAAAACATTTTTTCAAAAGTGATGATGTGAAAGGATATTTAGAGTGGTGGAGAAGAGATTGGAAAATACTTTATTATATCTATAGATATATAGATATATAGATATATAAGACCAGTGAGATCATCATCTCCCACAAGAGCTATCTTCTTTCCTGAAACCAGGCAAGAAGACAACAACTTGAGAGTTTTCAACTAGCTTTCATTTTTTATTTTAATTGTCAGATCCTCATACAACATTGTGTGATACTCCCCAATCCCTCAAAAATTTGTGGACCCCTTCAAGAAATTCAAATTTTCTTCCTTTGTGGAATTATGAAAAATGATGCTGGTTATTAGGTCTACAACTAGCAGGAAAGAAAACTCTTCAGCTAAGCACTTCTGCCTGAAAGAGAATGATTCAGGATTTTATGGTAAGCTCCTCTGCCTCCTTCTCCAGGGAATATGAGACCTTTTTCAGACATGTCTTCCACTTTGTTGGAGGAATCAGTATATGGTCCTAGCAAGTCGTACCTCAGCATCATAATTTTAACAAAGATCAAAATTAAATAAAGCTGAACGTTCAAGAGTTAACTGAATCTCTTTAGATTAAATTTTTATCTGCGATACTGCATGAGAATTTGTTAATTTCTTAGCATTTAGTTTCTTTAAAATATCCTATGTGCATATCTCCCTATCCCTCCATCCCTCCATCCCTCTATCCCTCTATCCCTCTATCCCTCCATCATCTGTCTCAGAATGATACCTTGTTTCTTACTGTATGAAAGGGTTCCTCTCAGGGAAGCAAATCCAAATGTGAATTGCTTAGTGGATTGTAAGCATCCCATTTCAGCTCTCCCCTGGCTTTCAGATGGCATAGCTGCTGATACAACAACACCAGCAGCTGTATATGGAGGGTGAAGAGAGGAGGATTCTATGGAAGCTGTAGAGTGGAGACGTTGGGACAAAGAGGCAGTCTGGTCCTGGTACTCAAGAAAAGCCCCTTCCTGGATCAGGAGGCCCTCTGAACAGTCACTCATACCCTTGTCATCTCCCATATAGATTATTGCAATGCGCTGTACATTGGGCTGTACATTGGGCTACCCTTTAAGAGTATATGGAAGTGGTGCTAGTCATTCGGTCTACAACTGGCAGGAAAGAAAACACTTTTAACACTTTTAACTAATATTGCCCAGAGAAGCAAGATTGAATTTTGATTCCATCCATTGAATTTTGATTCCATCTTTTCTCCAGAGCCACCTACCTTCTTGCACAGAGAAGGTTCCTTCCATACACAGAGAACAGTCGTAGCAGCAAACTGGTGCTCCCTCTCTAATGAGCTTGGTGTATCCTGGGGAACAACTTTCTGTACATCTAGAAGAAGGCACTGTCTAAACATGAAAATAAAAATCAGCCAGGGCAATATAGGAATTAGAGTGGTTTATTTAAATGAACTGGTTTCAGGAAGTCTAGGGGCACACTGAGCAAACTCAACCAAGGAGTAGTGGCATATCAGTTACTGATGGGTACCCCCGTCTTCCTTCCTCTCTAACTCTTGGAGGTACTATCTAACATTTCCATCTAACATCTGTCCTAGCCCAGTTCACATACACAACACCGGAGGTGGTAGCAACGTTTAGTCTTTTACTAATAAACACATTAGACAATATGAGCAGCATTCACACCCAGCTCCAAGGAGTGCAGTCAAGGAATAAGGTCAGGCAAAGTACACGACAGCTTGAGGTTTGGGCTTGACTTGAAGGTGCCCTCTGGCATGAGATCTGGACAAGCCACAAAAGGACTGCCTGTTGCGGAGGCAAGGCAAAATGTGGATAGGCAGTCTGGTGTTGATTCAAGGTGGGCCACAGTGGAGCTTACCAGTGCAGAGTTCAGGCCATATGCTGACGTCAGGCCCAAGGGGTTGGTTGATTGTCCAACAACTGCGTGAGTTCATGTTTCTGTTTCTTTACATATGGGTCTTCCTGTTGTTGAGTGTGAATCTGCTGGAGGAGATCTAATGGGGTGTTGGTCACCACAAATCTTTCTAAGGGAATGACAGGCTTGGGTGGTAATTGAGTGTCGAGACGATCATATTCGAGTTTCCGAGAAAGCGTGTCTGCTTGCTGATTTTGACCTCGGGGAATGTACTGTATGTCACCGTAAAGTTGAATCGCAAGAAGAACAAGGACCAGTGAATCTGTCGTTGGTTCAATTTCTTTGTGGTTTTCAGATGCTCCAGGTTCCAGTGGTCTGTCCTAAATCTCAACTGGATGACAAGCTCCCTCTAAATAGTATCTCCATACTTCAAACGCCACCTTGATTGCCAAAACCTCTTTGTCTCAAATGGCATAATTTTTTTCAGTGGGTGTGAGTTTCCTTGAGTAGTAAGCAGATGGGCACAGTGTGCCGGTTCGATGGTCCACTTGAAGTAGGACTCCAATCACTACATCAGATGTATCAGTTTTGACCACGAACGGCCGAAATGGGTCAGGATGCCAAACAACGGGCTCTGAGGTGAAGGCTGCTTTCAAGGTGTCGAAGGCCTTTTGTTCCTTTTACCCCAAACTGAACTTAGTCCTTTTCCAGAGCAGGTCAAGCAGAGGCATGGTGAGGTTAGCAAACCGCGGAATAAAGTTCCAACAATAATCGGTAAACCCTAACAGCCGCTGCACATCTTTCGCCTGATGTGGGGGTTTTCACGCCTGCAGAGCCTCCACTTTTTCGGGCTCCATGGTGATGCTATTCGCTGAGATTTGGTGCCCCAAAAAGTCAATGGTGGGTTGAAAAATTCATCACTTCTCCAGCTTGGCATGCAGCTGATGCTCTCATAGTTGCTGCAGCACAGAATGGAAGTGCTGGATGTGCTCACTCTGGGAGGACGAGTAGATCAGGAGGTTGTCTTGATAGATTATAAGGTACCGATCAGGAGGTCACTAAACATGTCATGAATGAAGTGCATGAAGACCCCTGGAGCATTGGACAGGCCAAAAGACATGACAGTGTACTCAAAGTGGCCATAGCGGGTGTGGAACGCGGTTTTACACTCGTTTCCCCTGTGGATCCAGACTAAGTTGTACACACCCATCAGGTCCATTTTTGTAAAGATCCGAGCACTGTGAAGTCGTTCCAATAGCTCAGAAATCAGTGGCATGGGGTAGCGGTTCTTTACCATGATGTCATTTAACTTCCTATAGTCGCAGCACAATCTCAACTCCCACAACTTCTTTTTCACAAACAGTACAGGGGTGGCTACCAGAGAGGTGGAGGGCCTAATGAACCCCTTTTTCAGATTCTTATCAAGAAAGTTTCAGAGGGCTGCCCGCTCTGGTTCCAATAAAATGTGCCCATGGGAAGCTAAGCACCAGGAATTAGGTCAATGGGGCAATTGTAGGGCCAGGGAGGTGGAAGTTGATTGGCCTCCTTCTCGGTAAACACGTCAGCAAAGTCCTTGATCTCCGGAGGAATATGTGGACTTGGCGAGAGAATCAAAACTATAAAGAGTACCCGAAGCCTGAGGAGGTTGTCAGAGACAATCTGTCCTGGCCCAGTTCACACACACGACACTGGAGGCAGTAGCAAATTTTAGTATTTTACTAATAAACACAATTAGACAATATAAGCAGCATTCGCACCCATCTCTGAGGAGCACAGTCAAGGGTTAAGGTTGGGCAAAGCATGCAACAGCTCGAGGGTTCGGCTTGACTCGAAGGTGCCCTCTGATTTTTTCAGTTGCCCTCATTTCCCCACCACATTCTCAACTTGACACCATTCTCTTATGTAATTCAGTGGGCTACGCAGGCAGTTCTTGGTGCCCCAAGATTGGCACACGTGACACCACTTCTGCGCGAGCTGCATTCAGTGCCAGCTTGCTTCTGGGTCCAATTCAAGGTGTTGGTCATCACCTTTAAAGCCCTACATGGCATGAGTCCAGGTTACCTGAGGGACCGTCTCATCCCCATGACATCTACTTGTCCCACCTGGTCATGTAGAGAAGGCAGGTTATGGACCCTGTCTACAAAAGAACTTCATTTGGTGGGGTCCAGAAAGTGGGCCTTCTCTGCAGTGGCCCCCACCCTCTGGAACATTCTGTCCCAGGAGGTGAGACAGGCCCCATCGCTCCTGGCCTTCCGGAAGAACCTGAAGACTTGGCTCTGCCGTCTCGCTTGGGGGGGAAGGGGAGTATATATTCTTGGGGGTGGCTGGTGCCTTAGAGCGCTCCTCATGGAATTAGATCTTTACAGCCACTTGGTTTTTACACTTATTTTATATATACATTTGGTAAATTATATACAGTATGTACTTCTAAGATGTTTTTATATTTATCCTTTTAATGTGGTTCTTATTGTACGCCACCCAGAGCCCCCTTTCTGGGGGAGATGGGCGGTGGCAAAATTTGAATTATAAATAAATAAAATAAATAAATAATATTCTAGTTTAGACTATATGTTGTAAAGCCCCCAACACAATTGCTAATGTGACATGGTCCAGTTTGTCATAAATTACTGAAAAACATCTAAACAAACATTATATCTAATAAATTAGTGTGGCTTTATGTTCCCTTCTGTGGAGATTATCTCAATTGTCCTCAATGAGAATTATTTCTGAGCAGAAAAGTTTGCATGTGGGAAGGTGAATAGAACGCCAAAACCCAAGCAGCATCAGCTACCTTCTTAAATGATGTTGGCCATAGGATGGCCCTCTGATTGATGGAGACCTTGACTTCAGAGGAGGCTTCCCTTTCTACACTCCCAAATTTTATCCCACCTCCAGATGTGTTGGGAAACACTGCCCAGTGTATGATATCAAAGTCAGCAACAGGAACTCCATTTTCATCCAAATAAACCCCATCCCTGGAAAGATTGTGAAGCTGGAAGTTTCTCAGGAGCAGATGAAGCTGCAAAGACAAAGAAAATCATATGTTCAGCTTCCACATTCACATTTGAGCCTTTCTTCAAGGTGTTTATGGCAATTATTCTGGATTTGAAATGCACTGAAGAATTCAACCTCTTCAGCTCAACACTTTTGTCTGAAAGAGAATGATTCAGGATTTGATGGGAAGCTCCTCTCCCTCCTTCTCTAGTGAATATCAGAAATTTTTCATGTATCTCTTCTACTTTCTTGAAGGAATCTGTCAGGGTGTCACCCTGCCATGGTACCAGGGAGGACATTGCACCAGTCTCTCAGCATAACAGGGTCGTTTGGTAATGCTTGACAGCAAAAACACCGGACATGAAAACAGGAAAGAATCCTGTCAATGGGGATTTCACTTCACAACTATGCGACTGATTCAGCACCCTGGATAGATCAAAGGGTGCTGCTGCTGCGGCTGTTGATTAGACCAGGAAGTGAGAGACAGAAGAAAAGGAGACCAGCTGTGCAGCTCGTTGGGGTGGGGGACAATTCATGGGCATTTAAACTGTTGGCGGAGGGACTTCTAGTCACTTGAATCTTTAAATGTCATGGATCACTAACATAATAAATATTACCAATCAAAGAGAATATCTGTAGATTAGGGTTTAACTGTGGAGTCCTTGGTGCTCTCTGAGCCTTGTTGTTTTCTTGCAGACATTTCATTTCCTGTCTAGGCAACATCTTCAGTGCGAAAAGGGAGTGTAACTTAATATCTGTTTATATACCATGGATTGTCTGTCTTGTGTTGGTGGAGGTGCTGTTCTCTCCTTAGGAGTTCCTTGATTGGGCTGTTGTTTGCTGCTTGGTTGATTGACTGAGTTAATAGTTCCTTGATTAGGGTATATTCTGATCTCTGATTGTTCCTCTGGTGCAAATTTTGGTATTAATCCTTGCATATCTGGGTATTGATTGCTGGCAAGGAGGTGTTCTGGTCTCTTGGCTTTTCTATTGTCTGTTTTGAATGGTATGTAAATGTTGTTTAAGTCTATGTGTCCATTGGTGGCTGCTTTGTCTGAGTGCCAAGCTTCCAGGAATTTATTTATTTATTTATCCAACTTCTATCACAGCCCATCTCCCCCCACAAGAGAATTCTCTAGCATTTTTGGATTTGGCTTTGTTTAAGATGCTCACAGTTTCCCAGTTGAAAGTATGGCTGAGTTTCTCCATGTGTTGTGAGATTAAGGAGTTTTCATCATGTCTTCTGACTGCTAGATAGTATTCATGGATGCGCTCTGCTAGTCTTCTGCCCATCTGTCCTACATAGTGTCTTCCATTAGGGAGGGGATAGGCAGGGTATAAATATCACTATAAAATAAATAGTAGCTGCTACAGTCCTTACACTGTATGTTGTAGATAAATCCTGTTTTTTCTTCTTGGGCTACTGGGTCTTTTGGGTTACTTAAGACGTTCTGAAGGGTTTTGGTTGGTTTATGTACTACCATGATGCCATGTGGTTGTAACAGTCTATTGGTAGTTTCTGACACGTTTCTGATGTATGACAGTGTTATCCTTTTCATAGCTTCTGTTGGTTGTGTTGTAGTGGGTTGTGTAGTCAGGCACTATTTGATAAAGTTGCATGGGTATCCATTTTGTTTGAAGATGCTGTATGGTTTCGTTTTTCTGGTGTTCTGGGTTGCTGCAGTGCATTAGTGTTCGTCTGAAAAATGTTCTTACACAGCTTCTCTTGTGGGAGGTTGGGTTGTTGCTTTCGTAATGGACCACTTGGTTAGTTTGGGTAGATTTCCAGTAGACTTGTTTTTCTAGAATACCCTCATTTTCTCTACTGATGAGGATGTCAAAGATGGGTAGTGTGTTGTTGTTTTCTTCTCCCCTTGTGAATTTTATTCCATTGAAGATGTTGTTGATGGTTTGATGTGTTTCCTCCAGTTGTTCCTTTTTTATTATGACGAAGGTGTCATCTACATACTGGATCCATACTTTGGGTTGTATACATGGGAGTCCTATCCATTCTAGATGTTGCATTACTATCTCTGCTATGAGTCCTGAGAGTGGTGATGCCATAGGTGTTCCTTTGATTTGTTGGTATATTTGTCCATCAAACTGAACGTAGGTGGTGAGGCAGATTTGACATACAATTGAGCATCAAGCAGTCATTTTAACACTTCTTTCACCAATTTTACATGTTCTTCCATAGTTTCTGTATAAATCACTATATCATCAAAATAGACTAATACTCCTTGGAATAAATATTCATGTAGAACCTCATTAATTTATGCTCATGAATACTCCAGGCCCTCCAGTCAATCCAAACGGCATGACCCGATATTGGAAACACCCAAATTGGCAATTAAAAGCAGTTTTCCATTCATCCCCTTCCTGTATGCGTACTCTAAAATACGCCTCCCTCAAGTCCAGTTTAGTAAAGATTTTCCCTATAGTTAGGTGAATCTTTTAACAAAGGCAATGTGTATTGATTGGAAATACATATGGCATTCATCATTGCTAGACGCTGCATTACAATCTCTGCTATGAGTCCTGAAAGTGGTGATCCCAGATGAATCACCACATGGGAACACCCATGGGATCCACCATGGGATCCACCCACAGGCAGAAGAGTAGCAGAGCACATCCACAAACACCAACTAGCAGTCAGAAAACATGATGAAATCTCCTTAATCTCACAACACATGGACAGACTCAACCATACTTTTAACTGGGAAATTGTGAGCATCTTAAACCATGCCAAATCAAAAAATGCTAGAGAATTCAAGGAAGCTTGTCACTCAGACAAAGCAGCCATCAACAGACACATAGAGTTAAATAACATTTACATACCTTTCATAAGAGACAATAGAAAAGCCAAAAGACCAGAACACCCACTTGCCAGCAATCAGTACCGAGATATGAAAAGATTAACACCAAGATTAGCACCAGAGGAACAATCAAAGAGCAAATATACCCTAATCAAGGAACTATTAACTCAGTCAATCAACCAAGCAGCAAACAACAGCCCAATCAAGGAACTCCTAAGGAGAGAACAACACCTGCACCAACACAAGCAGGACAAGCCATGGTATATAAACAGAGAGTAAGATCCACTCCCTTTTTGCACTGAAGGTGTTACATAGTCAGGCAATGAAACATCTGCAAGAGCACCAAGGATTCCACATGATAAAGATTCCATCATATTCCTATGGGAATTTTGTAAGGAGTGCTGATTTCTTAGCTAAAGGATGGAGATCGTCACAGAATCATTATATGGTCCTACGAAGCCATATTGGGGGAATGTTATTTTAACAAAAATGAAAATTACATAAAGCCAGAAGTTCAATAGTAAAATTGAATCTCATTATATCCAAGTGTTTCCTTATGATACTGCATAATATTTTGTTAATTTCATATGCTTTTTTGTTGTTGAAAAAATCCTATACGTCTCAGACAAAGCAGCCATCAACAGACACATAGAGGTAAACAACATTTACATACCATCCATAAGAGACAATAGAAAAGCCAAAAGATCAGAACACCTCATTGTCAGCAATCAACACCCAGATATGCAAAGATTAACACCAGGTTTAGGACCACAGGAACAATCAAAGAGCACAATATATCCTAATCAAGGAACTATTAACTCAGTCAATCAACCAACCAGCAAACAACAGCCCAGTCAAGGAACTCTTAAGGGGAGATCAACACCCCCACCAACTCAAGCAGGGCAAGCCATGGTATCTAAACAGAGAGAAAGTCCCACTCCCTTTTCACAGTGAAGATGTTGCCTAGTCTGGCAATAAAATGTCTGCAAGAAAACAACAAGTCTCAGAGACCACAAAGGACTCCACATTTGTATGTGTTTGTGTGTGTGTCTATGAAGGTTCTCAGTCATCCAGGTGGAATTGTCTGTAGCTTGAATCATGTCAACTGGATTTCTATTTTCTCAGTGGAAATGTTTCGCTCCTTATCCAAGGGAGCAGTATGAGTATGAGCAAAGTTAGTAAGGGAATCCTAAATATGTTTCTAGGTGGCTGTGTTTGTGTGTGTGTGTGTTTGCATGTGTATATACACGTAGTACATACATACATACAGTATATACAACAGACAGCAGGAAATCACAACCTCTTTCCTACTGTCTAAAGGGGTTCCTGTATTGTTCTTTCAACTGTGAATTGCTTAGTGGATTGGAAGCATCCCATTTCAGCTCTGCCCCGGCCTTCAGATGGCACAGCTACTGATACAACTGAATGCTGGATGTCGATAGAGAAGAGACGGCAATTACATGGCAGCTGTTGAGTGGAGACATTGGGACAAAGAGGCAGGCTGGTCATGGTACTCAGGAGAAAAGACAAAAAGACCTGCCAGCTGTCAAGTCACTTTCTGGGCTGTGAAAAAGCTGAGCCAGAGAGCTTGGAATGGGAGCCTGGCTGAAGCCTGATGTGCTTCAAAGAGTCCAAAGCCTTGCTGAACAGAAAAGAAATGGGGGTGTCAGCAGCTGCCAACTGGGGTGCACATGGAGTGTTCCTTCTCTCTTCCACCACCAACCCGTGTTGGAATTGGAGAAAGGAAAAAGCTCTGGAAGAGGGAAACCCAGCAGGGAACATAGAATGATGTAAGAGATCCACGTTTGGTCCACCGTAGGAAATCAAAGGCTTTAATGCAGCAGAAGAGCAGAGGAACTCCAGAGAGATTAAAGACAGAGTGAACTTGGTTGGTAAGGAGAATGGACCCCCCCCCCCCCAACCTGGGAATATAGATTGCACTTATATCTATAAATTGGAGAAATTGGGAGATAGAGAGGTTAGCAATAGAGAAATATGGAGGTCTACTGATTCAACGATTTAGAGGTATAGAGGAAGATAGACTGAGTAAATGGAGTCTAGAACTAAGCACTGGCTTTGGAATAGAGTAGCTGGACTAATAAATACAAAAAAAAAATCCAATTGCGTTGGTGAAGCCAGAAACAGATTGCAAAATTAGATAAGAGCTACAAGATGTAAAGTATAGATATAGATAGAACCCAAGCAATAAGGTGTTGCTATATCAGCCAGTTTGGTGTAGTGGTTAAGGCATTATCCTAGAAACAGATAGACCATGAGTTCCAGTCCCGCCTTAGGCACAAAGCCAGCTGGGTGACCTTGGGCCAGTCCATCTCCCTCAGCCCTCTGATGAAGAAGAAGACAAGGGCAAACCACTTCCAAAATCTTGCCAAGAAAACTGCAGGGTCTAGTCCAGGCAGTCACCAGGAATTAACCCCTGACTTGAAGACACAGCCACAATAAGGTAGTAGCTTTAAAAAAACAAGTGGAGATATCCATAATCCCCTTTTGTAAGACATACATATTTTGTACAATAAACATAGCCCCAGCTAACTAAAATTTTTTTTCCAAAAAAAAAAATACTTAGTTACCAGTGCTTGATGTTTCTTTGTGGAGTCTGGGGAAAATCTATTTGATAATGGTACAAATGATGGTAGGACAAACCATACAGCATGAAATCCTATCTTGTTGCCTATTTCTTAAAAAGTTTGACAAATGGCGATCACATGTAATTTGTATAATAGTACTTACTCTTAGCACTGATTGTGCTCTCTGCCAGAGGTGCTACAGCAATGTTAGTCACCCCCAAATCTGTTGCAGGATAAGAAGAATTGAAATGCTTATGTTGCAGACTCTTAATCTCATTTTCCTAGATATACATGTAAGTATACTGTACATAACAGCGTTCCACACGTGTCATGCGGCCACATGACTGTGGAAACTTCTTTGGACAATGCTGGCTCTTCGGCTAACAAACGGAGATGAGCACCGGCCCCTAGAGTCAGACACGACTGCACAAATGTGCAGGGGGAACCTTTACCTTTACCTTATACTGTACATATAAGACTCCTTTGTATAAAACAGGACAATAGTAACCTGTCTTGAGTAACCTAGTATTTCATGCGCTGTCTGGAATATTACTCTTGGTAGGACCTCCTTCTTTTAGGGCCATGAAACTAAAGTCAGGACTAACTCCTTGGCTCAGAACCTAGACATGACCAAGATGTGTGATAAGGGGAGAGGGCTGAGAATGGCTGGAGTGTCCTGATGCTTATTAAATTTGCAAATGAGGAAAATCGCTTTGTCAATATAGAGAGATCTCCTTGATTACAGCATCCCAAACAAGTACAGATAGTTCAAGTTTGGAAGATTTATCAACATAATCACTCTCTCTCTCTCACTCACTCACTCTCAAATTCTACAAACAGGGCAACTGCTGTTTGGAATATCCCCTCTGTACACCCAATTTAACACTTAGGAGTTGAAGGGGGAGCATCTATTGAACCTTGAAGGAGAAGTCTCACCTGCCATGGCTGTAGCATCTGGGGTGTCTGATGGTCTCCAACCTGCATCCTCCTCCTCAGTTCGGATAAAGAGGCAGCATTGAGGACCCAGGCCAGAGCTTGCATTGCTGTGGAAATACTTGTGGTATCCTCAGACAGGATTCTTGCAACCATATCAGTGGGTGAGATTTCCAAGTTCTCTTTTTCTATGCATCTTTCCCAAACTTTCTTGGACAACACAGGCCTGGAAGAGGAACACTGGAATGCTGCCTTTCCATATTGTTTGATAGCCATGTAATATGAATAAAAATCATAATTATAATTTTGTCTCCTTTTCTTTGTCTTGGTGTGGAAGGAAAACAAAGCATGTTTATGTTGGAGATCAACCCAGGAGTAAAACAGTCTTATACCTACAACTTGCAAAGTTGTTGCAATCCACACTTTTCCCCTAATGAAGTTAAAAATATTTTCAGTTCTTTCTAGTAGAAATGATAGTGTTGTTGTGGCCTGAAGATCCAGTTGACAAACTGTAATTTTTACTTGACCATAGATAATAAAATTGAGCTTCTGCTTTTTTTTTTCTATATCCATTGTTCTGAGATTTAGATCTGTAGTGACTGCTGGGATGCTTCCTGAGAGGACAATGCAAATCCCATTTTTTTCAGCTACAGCTGCAAAGGTTCTTTGAAAGTTTTCTCCTCTTTCATTGTCCTGAGAAATGAGGGCAATCCACATCCATTGGAAATGCAGGAGCAGCTTGACAATTGCTGAGTATGGAGGTTCTTCTACCGGATTCATCCGGTAGAAAAAGGGAAAATGATGACTTTGCTCAGGAATGTGGCTGTTAACTCCATAGCTGATCTAAGATGAAAGAGAAGATATTGGTAGTTTGTGTCCCTTTGAATGATAAAAGTCAAGTGCTTCAATGTAAGGGCCTCCATTCCCCACTGCTGAGAGAAGTTTCCAGAAAACCACACCTGCATGGCATCTGCTGGCTCCCTTTATGTTCTCTCCTATTGTCTTTTTCACTCCCCTTGAGGCTAGGAGGCTCTGACTTAATCAATGGTTGATGCTCATGGTTGATGCTTATGAGTGATGCTCATGCAGCACACCCATCTGGTCTAACTCTACCCATGCAGCTAAGCATGGGTGATGGATTGGATGCAGTGGGGCACTTTTGCTGCCAACAGATGATGCTCACATGAGCCTAACACAATCTGTGGCTCACCCACATAAAAGATCATACCTGTCATGTGATCCAGGGCAGTTAAGAGCATCTTAATTCAAAACTGGAACAGAGAATCTCCTGACTTTCCAGGGACACACAGAGAGACCTCCCCCATTCTGATTTGGAGTGATAGCTTAACCCAACACTCTCGTTCCCAATCAGAACTTGCCTAAACCTCAACCCCGGCCCTTATGATGCTACTCACAGAACTTCTTTTCTTTCATTGAATGGACAAAAATGTTTAATTCTCATATATTATTACTGCTTATTTGATTGCTCTATATTTTGGCTTGAAATATTGTTTGCTAGTCTTATGGACTAGAGGAGGCATGTTAAAGCTGCTGTCTGGATGTGCCCTCGAGCTCTCCGTGCTGTTCCATGGTCTTCCTTTACCCATTCCATTTTCCTTCATCTCTTTCTCTTGCAATTTGATCCTCAGATCCAACTTTAAAAAATAATGAATTAAGTGACTATGAGAGCTACCCAGTTCTGGATTAGCCTACCTCCTGGAGCTCCATCACAGGAAGGTTTCAAGTAAATTTGGACACCAGTTTGACTCGAATGGTCTGAGCATTCCTGCTCTGTGCAGGGGGTTGGGCTAGAAGATCTCTACAGTCCCTTTTAACATTTTCATTCTATGATTCTGTGGCCAAACCCATCTCTTCTGTACTGGTCACTAACTCTTCAATTTGAAACTCACTCATTCAGCACTCATACAGGTGTTGGCTCTCTTTCGTCTTGCTTTCCATACCTATTTTCAAAATATCCGATTGCCGCTGCCTCCAACTCATTTGAACATTACTTGTGACAAACTCAACTCACATGTTGATTTACCAAAGTGGGCAGAAGGATGTGGTTCTATGCAGCTATAGAGGGCTTTCCAAAAAACACTCATTCTTGCAATAGATGACATTCTACCTGTTCCCTTTCTCCAAGCATTTGTGTGCCTTGCCATTTCTCCACTGTTTCCCCAAATTTAATAAAGATTATCCCATGGGACCCAAGTTTATATACATGCTGTTTTGTTTCTTTGAAGAAAGTCTCTTCAGTGGCAGAAAAGGAGAATTTAAAAAGCCTAAACATTGTATCAAAGCTTTGTTGTGCCAGAGAAACAAAATAAAGATATATGTACTTTATGGGGAAAAAATCCTTTCAGGTCTTTTAATATCTACTCTCTGCCTCCAGATTTATTTCAAGATATATATCAGTCTTGTCTTCATAGTAATCTGAATTATTTACAACCTGGAATTAAGTTCATTTTAGCTTCATACCTGTGGTATTTTGTAGATGCCCAGGACAGTTGAAACATGTTCAAAAAGTTCAGTATCTGTCTCTTCAAGAACTGCCAGCAGGTTCTTTTGTCTTCCACATCTGTAGTTTGGGACATTCTCCTGCCCTGTAGACAGCAAGTCCATCATGGCCTCATAGGTCATTCTTGCATTGAAAAAGCTCTCATAGATGTTGTAGCCCAGGGTGATGTTGGGAAAGAGCTTGGGATTCTGGTTGACCTCATGAACAGCAAACAAGAAGGGCAGGATGTGGTAGTACGTCATACCTACTATACTACAATATAACAGATATTGAAAGGTCATCATGTTCAATTTGGATTTTTTCTTCACTTCATCAAAGCATATCATATTTACTGTAGCTTTATATTTATATATTGAAATGAAGACAATATTAACAGACGCTCATTGTTCAATTAAAAGATAGGAAACTCCTGAATCATTTATTTATAGGGCCTTTCTGGATGATAGACTTCTTTGGACATTTCTATTAGAAGGACAGTCCTATTGAAACAAATGGGAGCTTCTTCCCAAAACAAACACCAAAGAGATATAGCAAGCTTGGCATGTCAGGATCAAAGGGATCCTACCAAAAACCCCAGAGTTGATTCTAAGTATCATGTTCTCCACATTTTGACTTGGGGAAAAAAAAAGAAAAATAACTCTTATAGCATCACTAAAACAGTTAGGAAATCAAGTAAAAGAAATTGGAGAAAACTAGTAAAAGAAAGTGGAGAGGTTTCTAAATAGTGTAACTGTTTCAATTTGTTTAGAATGTTGTTGTTTTTCAGTCATTTAGTCTTGTCCAACTCTTCGTGACCTCATGGACCATAGCACGCCAGGCCTTCCTGTCTTCCACTGTCTCCCGGTTGTTTAGAATAGACTTTTGCAAAACCAAACATTTCTTTATTTACAGGAATTCTATGGTTGCCTATCTCCAGCAAAGGAGATCGTTACCTTGTCGTGGTGCTGGAGCTTGAGCACCTCAATGAAACCATGAGCTAAACCGTGAAGGGACACCCAAGGCGGGAAGGTCGTGGCAGAGAGGTCAGACTAAATACGATCCCTGGGGAAGGTAATGGCAACCCACCCCAGTATTCTTGCCATGAAAACTAAATGGATCAGTACAACCAAAGATATGTCGGTATACCATCGGAAGATGGGACTCCCAGGTCGGAAGATGGTCAAAATGCTACTGGGGAGGAACAGAGGATACGTTCAACTAGCCCCAGATGTGATGACGCAGCTAGCTCAAAGCCAAAAGGACGGCTAGCGGCCGACGGTGCTGGTGGTGAACGACGAATCCGATGTTCTAAAGATCAACACACCATAGGAACCTGGAATGTAAGATCTATGAGCCAGGGCAAATTGGATGTGGTTATTGGTGAGATGTCAAGATTAAATATAGACATTTTAGGTGTCAGTGAACTGAAATGGACTGGGATGGGCCACTTCACATCAGATGACCACCAGATCTACTACTGTGGACAAGAGGACCACAGAAGAAATGGAGTAGCCTTCATAATTAATAATAAAGTGGCTAAAGCAGTGCTTGGATACAATCCAAAAAACGATAGAATGATCTCAATTCGAATTCAGGGTAAGCCATTTAACATCACAGTGATCCAAATATACGCCCCAACCACAGATGCTGAAGAAGCAGAAGTAGATCAGTTCTATGAGGATCTGCAGCACCTACTAGATAATACGCCAAAAAGAGATGTTATTTTCATTACAGGAGACTGGAATGCTAAGGTGGGTAGTCAGACGACACCTGGAATTACAGGCAAGCATGGTCTGGGAGAACAAAATGAAGCAGGACATAGGCTGATAGAATTTTGCCAAGACAACTCACTGTGCATAACAAACACTCTCTTCCAACAACCTAAAAGACGACTTTATACATGGACTTCACCAGATGGTCGACACCGAAATCAGATTGACTACATCCTTTGCAGCCAAAGGTGGCGGACATCTATACAGTCGGTAAAAACAAGACCTGGAGCTGACTGTAGTTCAGATCACGAACTTCTTATTGCAAAATTTAGAATCAGACTAAAGAGAATAGGGAAGACCCACAGATCAGTTAGATATGATCTCACTAATATTCCTAAGGAATATGCAGTGGAGGTGAAGAATAGATTTAAGGGACTAGATTTAGTAGATAGGGTCCCAGAAGAACTATGGACAGAAGTTCGCAACATTGTTCAGGAGGCGGCAACAAAAAACGTCCCAAAGAAAAAGAAAACCAAGAAGGCAAGATGGCTGTCTGCTGAAACACTGGAAGTAGCCCAAGAAAGAAGGAAAGCAAAAGGCAACAGTGATAGGGGGAGATATGCCCAATTAAATGCAAAATTCCAGAGGTTAGCCAGAAGAGATAAGGAATTATTTTTAAACAAGCAATGTGCGGAAGTGGAAGAAGACAATAGAATAGGAAGGACAAGAGACCTCTTCCAGAAAATTAGAAACATCGGAGGAAAATTCCAGGCAAAAATGGGTATGATCAAAAACAAAGATAGTAAGGACCTAACAGAAGCAGAAGAGATCAAGAAAAGGTGGCAAGAATATATGGAAGATCTGTATAGGAAGGCTAATAATATTGGAGATAGCTTTGACAGTGTGGTCAGTGAGTTAGAGCCAGACATCCTGAAGAGTGAGGTTGAATGGGCCTTAAGAAGCATTGCTGATAACAAGGCAGCAGGAGACGATGGTATCCCAGCTGAACTGTTTAAAATCTTGCAAGATGATGCTGTCAAGGTGATGCATGCCATATGCCAGCAAATTTGGAAAACACAAGAATGGCCATCAGATTGGAAAAAATCAACTTATATCCCCATACCAAAAAAGGGAAGCACTAAAGAATGTTCAAACTATTGAACAGTGGCACTTATTTCACATGCCAGTAAGGTAATGCTCAAGATCTTGCAAGGTAGACTCCAGCAATTCATGGAGCGAGAATTGCCAGATGTACAAGCTGGGTTTAGAAAAGGCAGAGGAACTAGAGACCAAATTGCCAATATCCGCTGGATAATGGAGAACGCCAGGGAATTTCAGAAAAACATCTATTTCTGTTTTATTGACTATTCTAAAGCCTTTGACTGTGTGGATCATAACAAATTGTGGCAAGTTCTTGGTGGTATGGGGATACCAAGTCATCTTGTCTGCCTCCTGAGGAATCTGTATAACGACCAAGTAGCAACGGTAAGAACAGAGCACGGAACAACGGACTGGTTTAAGATTGGGAAAGGAGTACGGCAGGGTTGTATACTCTCACCCTACCTATTCAACCTGTACGCAGAACACATCATGCGACATGCTGGACTTGAGGAATCCAAGGCTGGAGTTAAAATCGCTGGAAGAAACATTAACAATCTCAGATATGCAGATGATACCACTTTGATGGCTGAAAGCGAGGAGGAGTTGAGGAGCCTTATGACAAAGGTGAAAGAAGAAAGTGCAAAAGCTGGGTTGCAGTTAAACCTCAGAAAAACCAAGATTATGGCAACCAGCTTGATTGATGACTGGCAAATAGAGGGAGAAAAAGTGGAGGCAGTGACAGACTTTGTATTTCTAGGCGCAAAGATTACTGCAGACGCTGACTGCAACCAGGAAATCAGAAGACGTCTACTTCTTGGGAGGAGAGCAATGGCAAATCTTGATAAAATAGTTAAGAGCAGAGACATCGCACTGACAACAAAGGTCCGCATAGTTAAAGCAATGGTATTCCCTGTAGTAACCTATGGCTGCGAGAGCTGGACCATAAGGAAGGCTGAGCGAAGGAAGATAGATGCTTTTGAACTGTGGTGTTGGAGGAAAATTCTGAGAGTGCCTTGGACTGCAAGAAGATCAAACCAGTCCATACTCCAGGAAATCAAGCCAGACTGCTCACTTGAGGGAATGATATTAAAGGCAAAACTGAAGTACTTTGGCCACATAATGAGAAGACAGGATACCCTGGAGAAGAAGCTGATGCTAGGAAAAGTGGAAGGCAAAAGGAAGAGGGGCCGACCAAGGGCAAGATGGATGGATGGTATTCTGGAGGTGACGGACTCAACCATTGGGGAGCTGGGGATGGTGACGGCCGACAGAGGGCTCTGGCGTGGACTGGTCCATGAAGTCACGAAGAGTCGGAAACGACTGAACGAATAAACAACAACAAAATAGTTGCCTATCTCATACAATGACTCTAGAAGGCTCACAACGATCCACCAAACATAGTTAAAAACATACCCTTCCAACCAGGTACCAGATCAAACATCCTCACATCAAAATCCCTCATCCTGGCCCAATGCTTTGGGGAAGAACCAGGCCTTCACAGCCCTCCGGAAGGCTAAAAGGGGAGTGTTGCCAAGTCTATATACATGTTGTCATAATATTATATTAGTTCTTCCTATTATACCACCCCGGAGGTGACAAATGGCTGGATTCAAGTGCTGGTAGATGCACTCTTGAGCAGGTGGTATTTCCTGCTTGGAGATGGTCCCCTCCTCAACAAGCCACTGTTAGACCCAGATATTGTTTTGTTGCAGGATATTTATGGCTTTGGAGTTATTGCCCTATATTCAGAAATCTTTATTGTGATCCTCTCTAGCTAAACCATTAGCTAATCACATAAGATCTCTATCCTCCTTGAATTTGATTTAAAACGTATTCGTTTTATTTAAACCAAAAGTAAATTGGAAACTACAAAAGGAAGGTAGGAATGATAGAGTTCAGTGTAAGGAAGGAGAGGAGACGGTGGGGAGCAAGCTCAAGAGGTCCCCTTCCGCTCAGAGGGTTTTTGGGGACTCTCCACAGGACCAAGGGAATCATTGTGAGGACAAGCAGAACCCCACCCACCCCAGAGTCATGTTGGGAGGGGCCTGCCAAGGCTGCCCAGTGTCGATGCTGACCCTTGTGGAAGAACATAAAAGGAACTTCACATGCTGACCTTTTATATATCATAATGTGCCCCAGGAGCCTTTTCCCTAAAGCAAATTGGGAGAAGCAATAATGACCTGCCTTTCTCAAGGTTAGGAATTGGAAAAAGGAAGTCATTCCTTATAAAATTCATTTGTTGTAAAAAGACATTGGAGTGGGTAAAATCAATCACCAGAATCCTGTACATGCCAACAATTACCTGTCCAATTTGTGGGTTGGAGGCTTAGAGAAAAAATATGGGTTAATTACAGCACCTACTATAGAAGTTATTCCACTAATCAGGTAGTCCCCAGGCTTGTAGAACTTAAAGTCCTTCTTTTCTTCTATTATCACCTTCAGCATGGTGGCACAGGGAATTTGGGACAGAAGCAGAAAGAGCTGCATTTCCAGCAGAAGCATTTGACATATCTTGATGGAGATCCTTCCTATAGTTCTCTCTCTGGCAAAGAATTGGATGTGCGAAGTGACAAAAGAGCACATTTGCAGTGAAGAAGGTCCAGCTTGGCCACAGATCTGGAAGAGGAACCTGCAGTTTCAGACTAGCACAGTCCGTACCCAATCCTACCCCACCTTCTGCTCTCAGCAGAGCAGGAGATAGTTACAAGTCTGCTTTTCAGTTGTTGTATATCCTATTTTTTGTCACATTGGTTTAAAACTCATGGTGGTGGTGGTGGAAATCCCATCAACTTTGTTCACAATAGAATAAATAACCATGATTGAAATAATGAGAAGGGGAATTGGGAATGACTATTGCAACATAGATGTGTAGTTGGATAAAACAGTTTTGCATGACTCAGGGGGATAGTTCGAACTGAAGAGTCAGGAGGGGAACAGTTCAGGGAAGTTTGTTGCTTTTTAGTCTAGAAACTTTTTCTTGAGATTCTAAAGATTTTAATGTGCTGAAAGTATTGAAACATTTTTAACTAGCCAGCGGAGACATTCTAATTCCTCCTTCTTCTGTCTGGTGTGGAGAGGCCATCTTCCTCTATGAAGGTCAGATAGTCCAGAATGGTTACCTCCAGATAATGTTATATCGAATAACCCATCAGAGGCATCTCTCAAAAGTCTTTTTCTGTCTTTCTAAATGGGGAAGACTCTCAGTCTTCATGGTTAGAGAGCAGGTCTCAAAGAAAATCCCTGGATGGTGTTGTGATTTTTTGGATTGTATTTTGTATTTTGCTTAATTTAAATTGTGTTTCCAGTTGCGAATTAGTCAAAAAATGGCCTATTACTGATGTTTATGATGTGATGATATTTGCTGTCACTTACATAGGTTACCTAGTAGGGGACCTAGAGATAATACTAGATGAGTCCAATACCAAAAATGGCTGAAGGTAAAGAAAATCTGAGAAGTTGAGGCCATTGGCATTATCATGGGATGGACAGGTCTGAGTAGTTCTGTTAAGTGTGCACCTTAGATCTTTACCCATTGCAACTAGGGACCTCCTCCAAAACCATTTGTTGGAGCGTAAATTAATTAGTTCCATATCTTGTCTGGAACAATCCTGAAATTGGTCAGCTGGTCCAAGGATGAACATGAATCTGAAGATCTGATTCCAAAGATGTTGGCCAGCAGCATGGACTCCAGAGGTGTGGGCCAGTAGCCAGAACCTCAAAAGAACATAAAAGGACTGGGGTTTCTGGTGGGTGCTAGAGGATCTCCAACATTTACTGCATTCCTGACTTTGTTGTCCCCTCCTATACTTCATGCATCTGCTCTTCGCTTATGGCATATGATGTGTCATCTCTTTGCATGGGCAACCAATGAGGCCTTGATAATTTGACCTTGATCTTAATTTGCAGAAGACAGAAAAATGTCAGAACTCATAATTTGTTTTCCTAGAACTGCAGCAAACAATTTTGCATTGTGAATCTATACCCTGAGTAAAGATGTAATTCATATTCCCCATGACGAATCAAAGAAGGAACTTTTCTAATGCTTGAACAAAACTAATGGGAGGGACTGAAAGATATGTTTTTGAACATATTGACAAGACTGTACTGCTAGCAACAATATTTGTATTTAAACATGGCCTGAGAAGGCTGAACATTCAGTGTTTAATTTTGATGAAGGCTTCCAAGGTTTTCAGCTTTGCCATTCAGGTTTACTTTAACATCAACATTCTTTTTTGAGTGAAAAGTTTTGTGAACACTTTTCGATAAAGAGAGTATGTCCTATGGATTAATTGATCTAGGCTGTGATGTGGGTATCAACTTTAGTGACACGATACCTAGGCCTTCTCCCAGATAACTCCTCCCCCCTGCTTCAAGGCTGCAACTTTCATCAGCCACTCTGCCGTCCTGATACTGGGGAGAAGGTTTCAAATAGGAGGAGGAGACAGCACAGGTGACAGCAATTGTTCTAGTGCCTGTTCTTCCACAGGTCTATATAGAGAGTAGGTCCTATGGACTGATTGATCTAGGCTGTGATGTGGGTATCAACTTTTAGTAACCTGATAGCTAGACCTTCTCCAGGATGATCTGTCCGCAACCTGGCCCTTCATGTATCTCAATGACACAAACATTGCCACTGTAATTGAGTCCATCCACCTTGCTGCTGGTCATCCTCTTCTTATCTTTCCTTCCACCTTTGCCCAGGTCTGGCTAGCACTTTTCTTGCAGCTTTATCTGGAGTGAGAGGAACTTGCCACAGTAACTCATGCCCTTATCACAGTTGCCTGCACTACTTCAATGTGTTGTACATGGGAGCTTCCTAGAAGACCATTCAGCAGCTTCCATTGGATGCAATGGCCCAGCTGTTGGTTGGTCAACGGGGCCCTGCATTGGCTCTCTAGTAGCTTCTGAATGCAATTCAAAGGGTTGATGTTGAGTTATAAAGCCATACATGGCTTAGCAGTGGAGTAGTTACAGGAACACTTTCTCTGCCAAATATCAGCCTACCCAGCACAAACAAATGGACAGACCCAGTGAATGTACAGCCACTTTCAAGAGATAAGGGGGACTATGACTCATAAGCATGCCTTTTCAGTGTGGGGCCCTTTACTTTGTAATACATCGAAAAGTGGATGCTTTCCTGTGTTTCAGTTGTTGTGAGAAATCTGCTCGCTTAAATTAGGAACCAAAGCCTTTGGAGGGAGATGCAACAAAATATACTTTATTGGAATGTACTTTCAATGATCACTGGGTTCTGTGCCAGAATGGGAGAGAGCCCTGAGTGCAACACTTCGACAGATTAGGTAGTGCTACCTTCCGTTGCTGTTAGAATACAGCTTGTATTGTTGGGCCACTCTAAGAAACTAGAAAGCCTTCAAGAATCCCATATTTCCATATTCTGTTTTCTCCATTATACAGCTAGGAATCAATGGATTAAACTTTTGTCACCCATTTTATAAATGTACTCCCTACCACCTTTGGGGGAACTTAGATCTTGGAATAGAGAAAATATCAGAGAAAGGGATGCTAATAAAGACACAATTGTGGTACAATCATCCAAATTTTCATCCTGGTACCATCATTATAAAAATCATAGAAGCCTCTCCCAGTACCTGGTTAACACAATCAGTGCTTTACTGAGAAGGGCTTTTACATCCCTTTGTCTTACATCCCTTTATCTGTGCTATTTGGTCCTTCTGGCCCCACTAATTCACACATGAAGGTATCAGAGCGAGGAGGGGAAGCGCATTTAGACTTGTGAGATTCTCTTACTATAAACATTCTAATAAAAGTAGTTTTAAGTAAAGGTTCCCCCCGCACATTTGTGCAGTCGCGTCTGACTCTAGGGGCCGGTGCTCATCTCTGTTTGTTAGCTGAAGATTCAGCACTGTCTGAAGACGCTTCTGCAGTCATGTGGCCGGCATGACGCACGCGGAACACTGTTAAAAATTAGCTTTAGTCTTATGCAAAATCTGTTTCTTGATCTGGTCTATTTGTATGGCTGACATATGGGGACTCAACATGAAGTGGAAGAAACTTCCTCTCCAACCCTGTAAGAAGGACAGGGGCCAAAACCATAATGGGACTTGGGTCCATCCCCTCATCAGGTGGAACAATTTCTCCCAGAGCAACATTTGGAGGCCAGTGAGGTACCCTCTCCAATGTGAAATCATCCTTTTGTACATTTAAATGATCTTTGTATGAACCATCCTTGAATTCAAAAAGGTTCCCACTCAACATTTGTTGCCATTTCCCAGATCCAGCTCTCATCACCTGGAGACCCTTGAAAAATTGGTTGCCCATCAGTAGGGTAGATGAATTGGCAATGTGGCCCTTAATACAACTCTGCATTGACAAATAAAATTCTTTGTCTGAATCAACTTTCATAATAAAATTGTTATAGTTGTTGTTTTGTGTGTGTTTTCTTTCGAAGCTAAATGTAGCTGTTGTGGGTCTCCCGGGCTGTGTGGCCGTGTTCTGGAAGTTGTGGTTCCTAACGTTTCGCCAGCATCTGTGGCCAGCATCTTCAGAGGGCAGGAGCACAGATAGAAGCAAAATCTCTGTGCCCAGGTAGAGTGGCAATGTTCTATTTATAGAGCTAAATTATAGGAGATTAGGTGGGTTTTTTTTGTTGTGTTGAAATGTTAACGAGTGGCTGATGAGCGTGATTAGCATGTTCATTGTGAGAAGTATTCCCATGTCCTGGTGGTTGGACTGAGTTCGTTGACCTTTTGCAGGCTGTGTTTTTCAGGACTGGTAGCCAGGTTTTGCTAATTTTTAAACTTTCTTCTTTTTTATTGTAACTGTGCTGGTGTTTGTGAATTTCAATGGCTTCTCTGTATAATCTGGTGTAGTGGCTTTTGGTGTTGTCCAGTATTTCTGTGTTTTCAAATAGGATTTTGTGTCCCGTTTGCTTGAGAGCATGTTCAGCTACTGAAGATTTTTCCGGTTGCTGTAGTCTGCAGTGTCTTTCATGTTCTTTTATCCCGGTGTGAATGCTTCGTTTTGTGGTTCTGATGTATACTTGTCCACAGCTGCATGGTATGCGGTATACTCCTGCAGCGGTGCGGGGGTCCCTTTTGTCTTTTGCTGATTTTAGCATTTGTTGTATTTTTCTGGTGGGTCTGAAGACTGTTTGAAAGTTGTGTTTTTCCATCAGTTTTCCCATGCGGTCAGTGACTCCTTTGATGTAGGGCAGGAATACTTTGTTTGTGGGGGGCTGTTTTTCTTCAGTTGGATGTTGTTTTCTTGGTTTGATGGCTCTTTTTATTTCATTCTTGGAATAGCCATTTGCCTGTAGGACCCAATTCAGATGGTTAAGTTCATTGTTGAGAAATTGGGTTTCACAGTTTCGATTAGCACGATCCACCAAGGTTTTGATCATGCCTCTCTTTTGTCGTGGGTGGTGATTGGAATTTTTGTGTAGATATCGGTCCATATGGGTGGGTTTTCTGTATACTTTGTGTCCTAGTTTGAGGTCCGGATTGCATATGAACAGCGTATCTAACAAAGGAAGTTTGCCATCAGTTTCTTTTACCATAGTGAATTGTATATTGGGGTGGATGCCGTTTAGGTGGTCCAGAAATTTCTCCAGTTCTTCTTCAGTATGACTCCAAATTGCGAAGGTGTCATCCACGAACCGTAACCAGACTGTTGGTGTAATGGGTGCCGATTCCAAAGCCTGTTTTTCAGTGTTCCATGTAAAAGTTTGCTATGACTGGGCTCAGGGGGCTTCCCATGGCAACACCATCCATCTGTTCGTAGAACTCATTCTCCCATTGAAAGTAACTAGTTGTTAGGCAGTGTTGAAATAAAGCTGTAATGTCTTCTGGGAAGATTTGCTTGATGAGTGCCAGGGTGTCCCTTACTGGCACCTTGGTAAACAGGGAGACCACGTCAAAGCTGACCAGTTTGTCCGTGTGGTTGAGTTTTAGGGTGCTGATTTTGTTGATGAAGTGTCCTGAGTCTTTGATGTGGGATGGAGTCTGTCCGATGTGGGTCTGTAAAAGGGTTGCCAAATGTTTGGATAATTCATATGTCGGGGAGCCAATGGCACTTACAATGGGTCTGAGTGGGATCGAGTCTTTGTGGATTTTGGGGAGTCCGTATAGTCTAGGTGAGAGAGCTTCTGTCTTGCAAATATGTTGTAGTACGTTGGGATGCAGGGAGGAGCTCTTTATCAGTGTGTTGGTTTGGATATACAATTCACTATGGAAAAAGAAACTGATGGCAAACTTCCATTTTTAGATACGCTGGTCATACGCAATCCGGACCTCAAACTAGGACACAAAGTATACAGAAAACCCACCCATACGGACCGATATCTACACAAAAATTCCAATCACCACCCACGACAAAAGAGAGGCATGATCAAAACCTTGGTGGATCGTGCTAATCGAAACTGTGAAACCCAATTTCTCAACAATGAACTTAACCATCTGAATTGGGTCCTACAGGCAAATGGCTATTCCAAGAATGAAATAAAAAGAGCCATCAAACCAAGAAAACAACATCCAACTGAAGAAAAACAGCCCCCCACAAACAAAGTATTCCTACCCTACATCAAAGGAGTCACTGACCGCATGGGAAAACTGATGGAAAAACACAACTTTCAAACAGTCTTCAGACCCACCAGAAAAATACAACAAATGTTAAAATCAGCAAAAGACAAAAGGGACCCCCGCACCGCTGCAGGAGTATACCGCATACCATGCAGCTGTGGACAAGTATACATCGGAACCACAAAACGGAGCATTCACACCAGGATAAAAGAACATGAAAGACACTGCAGACTACAGCAACCGGAAAAATCTTCAGTAGCTGAACATGCTCTCAAGCAAACGGGACACAAAATCCTATTTGAAAACACAGAAATACTGGACAACACCAAAAGCCACTACACCAGATTATACAGAGAAGCCATTGAAATTCACAAACACCAGCACAGTTACAATAAAAAAGAAGAAAGTTTAAAAATTAGCAAAACCTGGCTACCAGTCCTGAAAAACACAGCCTGCAAAAGGTCAACAAACTCAGTCCAACCACCAGGACATGGGAATACTTCTCACAATGAACATGCTAATCACGCTCATCAGCCACTCGTTAACATTTCAACACAACAAAAAACCCCACCTAATCTCCTATAATTTAGCTCTATAAATAGAACATTGCCACTCTACCTGGGCACAGAGATTTTGCTTCTATCTGTGCTCCTGCCCTCTGAAGATGCTGGCCACAGATGCTGGCGAAACGTTAGGAACCACAACTTCCAGAACACGGCCACACAGCCCGGGAGACCCACAACAGCCATTGAACTCCGGCTGTGAAAGCCTTCGACAATACACTAAATGTAGCTGCTATTATGGGAAATCAAATGAGAGATTGCCATGGCTTCCTTAATAGAGAGGCAGTACTAAGATGTCATTTTTCCCAGCATAGTCCCTGTCTGAAATCTCAGCCATGGTCTTGGTTATTTATTTATTTATTTATTTATTTATTTATTTATTTATTTATTTATTTATTTATTAGACTTTTATCACCACGCCATCTCCCCCACAGGGGACTCTGGGCGGTTTACAAACATAAAAATTAAAATTCTACTAAAAATATACAACACAATATATAATTACTTATTATTATAAATTAAATAGAAAATCCAAGTGGGCAATCTCAACCAACCTAGGACCCACATGATCTTAAAAGGGCTCTAAGACACCAACCATACCCATGAGGAGCTATTCCTATTCCCGTCCCACGTGAGGCGGCAAAACCAGGTCTCTAAATTCTTCCGGAAGGATAGGAGTGATGGGGCCTGCCTCACCTCTGGGGGCAGAATGTTCCAAAGGGCAGGCGCCACTGCCGAGAAGGCACGCCTTCTGGACCCGGTCAACCGAAACTCCCTTACCGACGGGGTCCAAAGCATGCCCTCTCTACGTAATTGAGTGGGACGGTTTGAAGTTATGGGGATGAGGCGGTCCCTCAGATACCCTGGTCCCATGCCATGTAGGGCTTTAAAGGTCAAAACCAACACCTTGAATTGCACCCGGAAGCATACTGGTATCCAGTGCAGCTGGCGTAGCAGAGGTGTCACATGGGCCGATCTAGGGGCATCAATAACTGCACGCGCTGCCTCATTCTGGACCAGTTGGAGCTTCCGGATACTCTTCAAGGGTAGCCCCATGTAGAGCGCATTGCAGTAGTCTATATGGGAGATGACCAGGGCATGAGTGACTGTACTGAGGGACTCCTGATCCAGGAAAGGGCGTAACTGGCGCACAACACGAAGTTGCGCAAAGCCCCTTCTGGCCACGGCTGCCACCTGCTCCTCGAGCAGGAGCCGTGAGTCCAGTAGGACCCCCAGGTTCCGCACTGGTTCTGAATGGGGAAGCGCAACCCCATCCAGAACCAAAGATAATAATTTCCCAGATCCAGAAGAACCATCAATCCACAGCCACTCCGTCTTACCAGGGTTCAGCTGAAGCCTGTTGTTCCCCATCCCAGGAGACATTTCCAGTCTTCAGTTTCTTATAGTTTGCTTCAGTTTTTTATCATTTTCTATTAGTTACTTTGCATTCACCTTGCTGTAGAGTTTTACACTATACATTTGGAGATGAACTTTGAAACAATTCCCAGAACTTCGGCCAATGGAAAGAAACTTTACTATGATTTTCATAATTACAAGTGATACTGCCATGTTCTAAATTGGTGAATAGATGGAAAAAATGATGCCGAGGGGATTTGCCAGTGTGAATGTATGTATTTTTATGATGCAACGTGAGGACAAATTAAAGATGTTATTCCAAAACACTGAGTGGACAGAGAGACTTTTCTAAGGGTCAAACCAAGAGTCCTCTGTTTCCAGGAAGCTGAACTGAATGCCTCTGGGAAGCTCCCAAGGGGGACCTAATAGGTGATTTTGGCTGCCCCCTTCTATTCTTTTCCCACTCTACAAAACCTTTGGAGATACAGAAAGCAGAGAGACACAAAGCTGGTTTAACCATAGATGTGACAAAATTATTATGAGGTGGACGTTTGTATTTTTTAAATTTTCTTTTCTGATGCTCCCCACGAAGGCAGCCAGATCTTGTTTCCTACACAAACACCAGCCCCAATTCCTTTCCTTCTCATTCCAGCCACCTCAATGGCCAGGGACCCCAATGTGTATCATCTTCTAGCCCTGCTCAACATCACCTCCCTGAGAAGCCTCCTCCAATTGCCATGCACAATGTTCTTGTTACTCTATGCACTGCATTTTTTCTTTCTTATCATATCTTGATTGAACTGTTGCTTTTTCTTCTTTGATATCATGTCAACCAGCCAACTGTTTCACCGATCAACCACTAGGTGGCAGCAAAGTGTCTAGCTTTAATGTATTGTCGAAGGCTTTCACGGCCGGAGTTCGATAGTTGTTGTGGGTCTTCCGGGCTGTGTGGCCGTGTTCTGGAAGTTGTGGTTCCTTAGGATGGCCACACGGCCACACAGCCCAGAAGACCCACAACAACCATCTGTCTAGCTTTAGTTGTGTCTTTTGGCTGCCATCTAGTGGTCATAAAGATATGTGCAACGGTCTGATTAGTGCTGCTGAAGTGCTGATGGATTTAGCGATGAGGGATGAAAGAACCAGATAGAATGGATGGTCCCACAGCATATCAGCAGAACCAACTGGATCCATTACTGGATGACATGGAACACATCATTTCAGGCTATCTCCCCTATGCCCATCAAATCACCCTACATTGCCACATGCAACTTCTGGAGGTGGGATAAGAGGGAAAACATTACAGAAATGTTGAAATTTGAAGAAGCAGGATAATAAGAGTGCTGATGCCTTTGAACTTTGGTGTTCTCAGAAGGCTTCTGAGAATTCTATGGATAGCCAAGAAAACCAAAAAATAGATCATTGAACAAATCAATCCAAAGTTTTCATTCAAGGAACAAATGACCAGGCTCAGATCTTGGATGCATTATGCCAAGACTTGGCTTTGCTGAGAAATCTACAATGCTGGGAAAGGTAGAAGGAAAGAAAACAAGAGGATGACCAGCAGCAAGGTGGATGGACTCAATTAGAGTGGTGATATTTGTGACAGTTGGATACATGAAGGGCCATGTTGTGGACAGATCATCCTGGAGAAAGTCTATCTGTGATGACACTAAAAGTCGACAACCACTTGACAGCAAATAATCAATGCATGTGCACTTCCTCTCTAAAGAGGCCCAAAGAGGACAGTATTCTGAAGAAAAAAAATCATTCCACTACAATATAAATGTTACAACAAAAGCGCAACGGTGAAGCTGAAAACCGTGCTGGTTAAAAAGTGCCTTCATAAAACATAAACACTGGACTGGAAACTTAAACATATTTAAATGATTTGTCAATATGTTACCTGTTCCAAACACACACCTTTCATTCTCTCCCTTTAGCTTGCTGCAGCTCTGGGAGACCAAATCATGATTCTTATATTTTTGTTTTATTTTCTGCAAATCAAGACCAAGGTCAAGTTTCAACAACCAGGCCTCATAGGTTGCTGATGCTAAGAGAGGACCTGTAATATACTAAAGGTGAAGAGAAGAAGAAAAGAGCAAGGAAGCATGAGAAATGAGACAGGTGAGCAATGTAGTAAAAGTTGGAGATCCCCTGGCACTCACCCTTAAGAATCATCCTCTTATATTCTTTTGTGGCCAGGCTTCTGGCCCACTCCTCTGAAATCAGGCCTTCATATCCTAACAAGCAGCTGACTCCATAATTTCAGGGTTGCTCCAGAAAAGTAATTAACTTGTCTACTCCTGTGTTAACATTGCATCTAATGGTTTTGGAGGGCATCTCTGGACTCAAAGAACAGATATTTTAGGTGCATGCTTGTCAGAGGTCCTCAGGCTGGTCCATCCCAGAACAGGTTTTTCCCTTGGTCTTCTTGGTCCCTTACCATTTTCTTTCTGGTAAAGTACTTCCATAACCCGGTAGTTTGGACCTTTACCAGCTAACACATGTAACAGAAAATATAACATCTGCCTCTGATGATTCAACTATAAATTATATCATCACCTGGCAAATCTCAATTGAATTTAGGAAGAAGAAGAAGAAGTGTTAAAGAAGACTCATCCAGATCAGGGCAGGGTGAGGGGTATTTACAATATCCCCACTTATTAGTTGGACCCTGTTTCATGTGAGGAGGTTCGTAGCAGCCCCAAGAACTAATCTGTTCCTCTACCACTTCAACCAATCAACTTCCTCAGCTACTCAGTCCGAATGCTCCACCAGAGTCTCTGTGCTACTCTGTCTTCAATCACTGACTGGTGGTGCCCACAACCCAACACCAAGTGTTGCCAATATTTTCAAGAATAAAATTCAAAGGAAGAGCAAGGGCCATCAGTTAGAGTACGGACATCAAATGAGAAGAAAGAGAACTCTATTCACCATGAGACACTGACAAATTTAGGAACAGATGTTCATCTCGTCTAAAAACTAGATCACAAAGGTTTCCTAGTGACAGTTGATCTGCACTGGTTTCAAAAAATATATTTATGTTAGACATGTGATTTTATTGTAATTATTTCAAAGAAGATTACTTCTGAAGATTACTTCTGCACTTTCATTACATGTAGTCCTAACTTAATGACGGTAATTGGGAATGGAATTTCCATTGCTAAGCAATGTTGACTTAAAGAGCAATGTCACAGAAATGCATCATATAGCAACAGCAATGCTAACAGTCCTTGTTGCCCACATTAAGTGAGGATCCTGGGTTGTTAAACAAGGACATCATGTGAATGTGACTTGCAGTTTTCTTTAAAGCTTTAAAGAAACAAAGTCAGTGGGGAAGCTGGCAGGAAGTCATAAATCCAGGCAGCTTGCAAGCAGGCAGGCGGGTCGGTGAGTACTATGGAGTGAGGTGGGGCAGGGGGGTTGCTGCAGCGAATTTGAATGGTCTGGGGAGGGAGTGGTAGAGCACCATGTGAGTTCATGCAGGCTGGGAAGAAGATACTGCAGTGACTTCCAGCTGCAGCTGGGGAGGAGTGGGGGTGCTGCAGCCTGAGCATGCACTACGGAGTACGAGATCCCTTGGATCTCAAACGCCATAGCAGAGCTCCCTGGGAGAAATAGTGGTGGGAGCGACTTGCAAACTTCCCTACTGACTTCCCCATTCACTTTGCTTGTGGGAACCCAGCAGGGAAGGTTGCAAATGGTGACATGTCACCACAAGGTGATGCAACTCTCAAAAGTGTGAGCCAGTTGCCAAGCGCCCATATATTGATCAGTGACTGCCTGGGTGCTGGGAAGCAGTAAAATCAAGTCCAGTCATGAGTAAAACTAGTTTAGCACCATTGTAACCTTCAAAAGTCGCTGAATGAGTAGTCATTAAATGAGGACTACCCGTAGTTAGCCAATGTAATTGAAAACTCACATGGATGGATAAAGATGGTTTAGAACATCTAAAAAGGAGATTACTTCCAAGGCATATTATTTTATTATACCACTAAGTTGTAGAATAATAGGTTCTAAAATCATGAACCTTCATTGTTTTTTATCATTAGATGCTCCTTGGTGTTCATGTCAGGTTTCAGGATGATGATGTAGCATTTGGGGATAAAGATGCATCCCAGTAAGCCCAGGCTGGAGGCCAAGATGGAGAAGACCTGCACAGCCACCATGTATTTCCCCTTGGTGCTCAGGTAGGTGGGGACAAAGGAGACCCAAACGCTGCAGAAAACCAACATGCTGAAGGTGATCCACTTGGCTTC
The DNA here is from genome assembly GCA_023362775.1 of Charina bottae. Taxonomy (NCBI): domain Eukaryota; kingdom Metazoa; phylum Chordata; class Lepidosauria; order Squamata; family Charinaidae; genus Charina; species Charina bottae. Next base: position 28,040,939 of record JALMGJ010000002.1, on the reverse strand, counting down.
ATTGAAGGTCCCCGGCAGCTTACGGGCCAGAAAAGCCACCAAGAAGCAGATGGAAGCCAGAAAGCCCATGTAGCCAAGGGCGGTGTAAAACATGGTGACGGAACCTTCATTGCATTGAAGCAGGATGTGTCCTGGTTGGGAATGCAGGTCAGAATCTGGGAATGGGGGAGAGATTCCCAGCCATATGATACAGATGCCCACTTGAATACCAGAGCAGGACAAGAGGATGGAGTTGGCAAGAGTCTTCCCCACCCATTTCCTCATCCTGCTGCCTGGCTTTGTGGCCAGGAAGGCCACCACCACCATGACAGTCTTGGCCAGCAAGGAAGAGACAGCAACAGAGAAAACAACACTGAAAGTGGTTTGTCGAAGAAAGCAAGTCACTTTCTTGGGGTGACCAATGAATAGATGGGAGGTCAAGAAAGAAAGCAGGAGGGAGACCAGGAGGATGTAGGTGAGGTCCAGGTTGTTGGCTTTGACTATGGGGGTTTCTCGGTATTTAATGAAGATTCCCAGAACAAAGCTGGTGGTTAGGGACAAAGCAAGGGCAAAGAGAGCTAGGATGAGACCCAATGATTCTTGATAGGACAAAAAGGTTATAACTTTGGGGACACACTGATTTCGCTTCATATTAGAATGCTGGTCATCTGGACACTTGCTGCAATAGGCTGCATCTGAAAAAGAGTTTCTAGCATGTATCTCTTTCTGCAGCTGCAGGATCATGAAAAGTGCACATTAAATCAATTACTAACCCACCATCTTGGTGAGGACCCCTCCAGTGTCCACTGTATCAATAAACAAAGTCATGCTTGAATATTTTTGCTTCGAGTCCTGTGTTGATTCCACACTACTACAAGACATATAACAAGTTTTTAAAAGTGATGAGATGAAAGAGGATATTTTGAGTAGTGGAGAAGAGATAAGAAAATACTTTCCCACTGTAATTGGTTGAGGCCTGAGTTGGAGGGTGAGAAAACCCATTCATGAAGGACACATGGACTGCATCTGAAAAAGAGTTTGTAGCATGGATCTGTTTTTGCAGCTGTTTTTTGGGATATTGTTGTTGCCTTGTTACTTTGCCTATTTGATAGTGGCAAGGGATGCTGTTTGGCCTCTTATATTAGGTTGTCTCACTTGACTGTTCCAGCAAGTGGAAGAAAGTTTTTGAATGAGTGGGCTGAAATTATAAAAATTTTAATCATTCATGTCCAATTTAAGTCGAATAACGTTTTTGTGTTCACTCCATCTTCATCTAGCCTGTGGCTAGAAAAGAACCTATGCTGGAGCTCAACCCCTGGGAGATCACAATTATGGTCAAATGTCAATATTCAATATTTCTGCCCAGGGATATTCATAGGACCCAACATTAATTAGAAACAATCATGATTGTTTTAAAGGCTGAAGACCAATGAGATCATCACCTCCCACAAGAGCTATCTTCTTTCCTGAAACCAGGCAAGAAGACAACAACTTGAAAGTTTTCAACTAGCTTTCATTTTTTACTTTAATTGTTAGATCCTCATACAACATTGAGTGATACTCCCCAATCCCTGAAAAGTTTGTGGACCCCTTCAAGAAATTAAATTTTTCTTCCTTTGTGGAATTATGAAAAAATGATTCTGGTTATTAGGTCTACAACTAGCAGGAACGAAAACACTTTTAACAAATATTGCCGAGAAAAGCACGAGTGAATTCTGATTGCATCCTCCATTTTCTCTTTTCTCCAGAGCCACCTACCCTCTTGCACAGAGATTGTTCCTTCCATGCACAGAGAACAGTCATAGCAGCAAACTGGTGCTCCATCTCTCATGAGCTTGGAGTATCCTGGGGAACAACTTTCTGTACATCTAGAAGAAGGCACCATCTAAACATGAAAATAAAGATCAGCCAGGGCAACATAGGAATTAGAGGGGTTTATTTCAATGAACTGCTTTCAGGGCCAAGGAGAACACTGAGCAAACTCAACCAAGGAGTAGTGGCATTACAGTTACTGATGGGTACCCCCATCTTCCTTCCTTTCTAACTGTTGGAGGTACCATCTAACATTGACCTTTTTGGAAAAGGACTCTGTGCACAAGGGGCAAATGAAAGGCGACTCTCTTTCTCCTTCAGTCTCTGTGGTCAATCCAGAAGAATCCCCTTTGTATTACTCTCCATTCTGAAGGAAAGTGGTTTTATTGCAAAAGGCGTTTCTCCTTAGAGCATGTGTGGGAATGCTATAGTTTGTAGTTTTCCCTAACCCTCACACTCTGGCTTTTCTCTTATTGAAAATATGATAGTTTGATAGATTATTAATTATTGTATTATATTCCAGTTTAATAATGTAGAGTGTGAAGGCCCCAACACAAATGGTAGCAGGTTCCAATTTATGATAAACTACCGAAAAACAACTAAAGAACCATCATATCTAACTAATTAATCCGGCTTTAGGTTCCATTGCCAATTTCTCTCAATGAGAATTATTTCTGAGAAGAAAAGTTTGCATATGAAAACATGAGTAGAACTCCAAAACCCAAGCATCATCAGCTACCTTGTTAAACAATGTTGGCCATAGGATGGCACTCTGATTGATGGAGACCTTGACTTCAGAGGACATTTCTCTTTTTACATCCCCAACTTTCACCACATCAACAGACTTGTTCGGAAACATTGTCCAGTGCATGATATCAAAGCCAGCCACAGGAACTCCATTTTCATCCAAATAAACCCCATCCCTGGAAAGATTGTGAAGTTGGAAGTTTCTCAGGAAGAGATGAAGCTGCAAAGACATAGAAAATCACACGTGCAGCTTCCACATTCCATTGGAACCTTTCTTCAATTTTTTAATGGCTATTCTTCTGGATTGGAAGTGTTCTGAAGAATTCAAGCTCTTCAGCTAAGCACTTCTGCCTGAAAGAGAATGATTCAGGATTTTATGGAAAGCTGCTCTGCCTCCTTCTCCAGGGAATACCAGACCTTTTTCAGATATGTCTTCCACTTCGTTGGAGGAATCAGTATATGGTCCTAGCAAGCCGTAGCTCAGCATCATAATTTTAAAGAAGATCAAAACTAAATAAAGCTGAAAGTTCAAAAGTTAACTGAATCTCTTTAGATCAAATTTTTATCTGCGATACTGCATGAGAATTTGTTAATTTCTTAGCCTTTAGTTTCTTTAAAATATCCTATGTGCATATCTCCCTATCCCTCTTACCCTCTATCCCTCTATCAATCTATCCATCCATCCATCAATCCATCATCTGACTCAGAATGATACCTTGTTTCCTACTGTATGAAAGGGTTCGTCTCAGGAGAGCAAATCCAAATGTGAATTGCTTAGTGGATTGTAAGCATCCTATTTCAGCCCTGGCTTTCAGATGGCACAGCTGCTGGTACAACAGCACCAGCAGCTGTATATGGAGGGTGAAGAGAGAAGGATTCTATGGAAGCTGTAGAGTGGAGACGCTGGGAGAAAGAGGCAGTCTAGTCCTGGTACTCAAGAAAAGCCCCTTCCTGGATCAGGAGGCCCTCCGAACAGTCACTCATGCCCTTGTCATCTCCCATATAGATTATTGCAACGCGATCTACAATGCGGCCACCCTTGAAGAGTATCCGAAAGCTTCACCTGGTCCAGAATGTGGCCACGCGGGCATTATGGGTGCGATAAGATCATCTCATGTTACACCACTGCTGCGCAAGCTGCACTGGGTACCAGTTTGCTTCCAGGTCCAATTCAAGGTGTTGGTTATCACCTTTAAAGCCTTACATGGCATGGGGCCAGGGTACCTGAGGGACCGTCTCATCAAGATTACATCTACCCGCCCCAACCAGTCATGCAGAGGGGGCATTCTTCAGACCCTATCAATGAAGGAATTTCATTGGGGGGGTCCAGGAGACTTGCTTTCTCTGCGATAGCACCCGCCTTGTGGAATATCTTGCCCCCGGAGGTGAAACAGGCAGCTTCACTCCTGGCCTTCAGAAAGTCTTTAAAGACCTGGTTTTGCCACCTTGCTTGGGACAAAGGAGGTAATAGTTCCTCCAGTGGGTGGTTAGCCTCATAATACCCTCCTTTTTTAAGATATTCCCGTCCTCTGGATTCTTATCAATTTATTATTATATTGTCGTGGTGCTGGAGCTTGAGCACCTCAATGAAACCATGAGCTAAACCGTGAAGGGACACCCAAGACAGGAAGGTCATGGCAGAGAGGTCAGACTAAATACGATCCCTGGGGAAGGTAATGGCAACCCACCCCAGTATTCTTGCCGTGAAAACTAAATGGATCAGTACAACCAGAGATATGTCGGTATACCATCGGAAGATGGGACTCCCAGGTCGGAAGATGGTCAAAATGCTACTGGGGAGGAACAGAGGATACGTTCAACTAGCCCCAGATGTGATGACGCAGCTAGCTCAAAGCCGAGAGGATGGCTAGCAGCCGATGGTGCTGGTGGTGAACGACGAATCTGATGTTCTAAAGATCAACACACCATAGGAACCTGGAATGTAAGATCTATGAGCCAGGGCAAATTGGATGTGGTTATTGGTGAGATGTCAAGATTAAATATAGACATTTTAGGTGTCAGTGAACTGAAATGGACTGGAATGGGCCACTTCACATCAGATGACCACCAGATCTACTACTGTGGACAAGAGGACCACAGAAGAAATGGAGTAGCCTTCATAATTAATAATAAAGTGGCTAAAGCAGTGCTTGGATACAATCCAAAAAATGATAGAATGATCTCAATTCGAATTCAGGGTAAGCCATTTAACATCACAGTGATCCAAATATACGCCCCAACCACAGATGCTGAAGAAGCAGAAGTAGATCAGTTCTATGAGGATCTGCAGCACCTACTGGATAATATGCCAAAAAGAGATGTTATTTTCATTACAGGAGACTGGAATGCTAAGGTGGGTAGTCAAACGACACCTGGAATTACAGGCAAGCATGGTCTGGGAGAACAAAATGAAGCAGGACATAGGCTGATAGAATTTTGCAAAGACAACTCACTGTGCATAACAAATACTCTCTTCCAACAACCTAAAAGACGACTTTATACATGGACTTCACCAGATGGTCGACACCAAAATCAGATTGACTACATCCTTTGCAGCCAAAGGTGGCGGACATCTATAAAGTCGTTAAAAACAAGACCTGGAGCTGACTATAGTTCAGATCATGAACTTCTTATTGCAAAATTTAGAATCAGACTAAAGAGAATAGGAAAGACCCACAGATCAGTTTGTCATATTTCCCGTATGAAATTGGCAAATATTTTCTTTACGGAGAAAAGTGTCTCATGATGACGTAACGCCAGGTGGCTAGATAACAAAAAGCCTTCCCATAACTTTGAATGTCTTTGCTTACATCTCCATTAGATATGAATTGTTTACGTCTACTTTTTAAACCTTCCCATGAGAACAATTCCCCCTGAAGCCTTCGTGAGAAGCCCTGGGAGAACAGGGAGGGGGAGATCACGTGCTTGCTTAGATGCAGCACTGCCACACAATGCTATGTGCAATGGCCTACACAAAGGCCTGGTGTGTGTCACACCTAACTTCCAGCCAATCAGAAAGCTGGAAGAACTGAATATCTAACCATGCAAAATGGTGTTCTATGCTTCTTGACTTTTTGTGTCTTTAGCCATGTAGTTTTTCACGTGTATTCTACTTCTGCGGACTGAGCAGTGCGTAGTTATGCCTGGCTTTGGGTATAGGCCGTGGCATGAGCTCTGGCCCTGGGATCAATACACGGATCTCTGCTTATAAGTTGTTTTTGTTTTTCCTTATTGCAATAATGTAACATTTGCATTTATTGCCTTAACTATATATGCATTTATTGCCTTATGCTACAAGTAAACAACTTTTAGCCCTAAACGCTGCACTCTTATTCTCATGCCTTGATTTTTCCATTTAAACCAGTGTACATCCTATCACAGTTAGATATGAGCTCACTAATATTCCTAAGGAATATGCAGTGGAGGTGAAGAATAGATTTAAGGGACTAGATTTAGTAGATAGGGTCCCAGAAGAACTATGGACAGAAGTTCGCAACATTGTTCAGGAGGCGGCAACAAAAAACGTCCCAAAGAAAAAGAAAACCAAGAAGGCAAGATAGCTGTCTGCTGAGACACTGGAAGTAGCCCAAGAAAGAAGGAAAGCAAAAGGCAACAGTGATAGGGGGAGATATGCCCAATTAAATGCAAAATTCGAGAGGTTAGCCAGAAGAGATAAGGAATTATTTTTAAACAAGCAATGTGCGAAAGTGGAAGAAGACAATAGAATAGGAAGGACAAGAGACCTCTTCCAGAAAATTAGAAACATTGGAGGTAAATTCCAGGCAAAAATGGGTATGATCAAAAACAAAGATGGTAAGGACCTAACAGAAGCAGAAGAGATCAAGAAAAGGAGGCAAAAATATACGGAAGATCTGTATAGGAAGGATAATAATATTGGAGATAGCTTTGACGGTGTGGACAGTGAGTTAGCGCCAGACATCCTGAAGAGTGAGGTTGAATGGGTCTTAAGAAGCATTGCTAATAACAAGGCAGCAGGACACGACGGTATCCCAGCTGAACTGTTTAAAATCTTGCAAGATGATGCTGTCAAGGTGATGCATGCCATATGCCAGCAAATTTGGAAAACACAAGAATGGCCATCAGATTGGAAAAAATCATCTTATATCCCCATACCTAAAAAGGGAAGCACTAAAGAATGTTCAAACTATCAAACAGTGGCACTTATTTCACATGCCAGTAAGGTAATGCTCAAGATCTTGCAAGGTAGACTACAGCAATTCATGGAGCGAGAATTGCCAGATGTACAAACTGGGTTTAGAAAAGGCAGAGGAACTAGAGACCAAATTGCCAATATCTGCTGGATAATGGAGAAAGCCAGGGAGTTTCAGAAAAACATCTATTTCGGTTTTATTGACTATTCTAAAGCTTTTGACTGTGTGGATCATAACAAATTGTTCCAAGTTCTTTGTGGTATGGGGATACCGAGTCATCTTGCTGCCTCCTGAGGAATCTGTATAACAACCAAGTAGCAACGGTAAGAACAGAGCATGGAACAATGGACTGGTTTAAGATTGGGAAAGGAGTACGGCAGGGTTGTATACTCTCACCCTACCTATTCAACCTGTACGCAGAGCACATCATGCGACGTGCTGGGCTTGAGGAATCCAAGTCTGGAGTTAAAATCGCTGGAAGAAACATTAACAATCTCAGATATGCTGATGATACCACTTTGATGGCTGAAAGCGAGGAGGAGTTGAGGAGCCTTATGACGAAGGTGAAAGAAGAAAGTGCAAAAGCTGGGTTGCAGTTAAACCTCAAAAAAACCAAGATTATGGCAACCAGCTTGATTGATGACTGGCAAATAGAGGGAGAAAAAGTGGAGGCAGTGACAGACTTTGTATTTCTAGGCGCAAAGATTACTGCAGACGCTGACTGCAGCCAGGAAATCAGAAGACATCTACTTCTTGGGAGGAGAGCAATGGCAAATCTTGATAAAATAGTTAAGAGCAGAGACATCACACTGACAACAAAGGTCCGCATAGTTAAAGCAATGGTATTCCCTGTAGTAACCTATGGCTGTGAGAGCTGGACCAGAAGGAAGGCTGAGTGAAGGAAGATAGATGCTTTTGAACTTTGGTGTTGGAGGAAAATTCTGAGAGTGCCTTGGACTGCAAGAAGATCAAACCAGTCCATACTCCAGGAAATAAAGCCAGACTGATCACTTGAGGGAATGATATTAAAGGCAAAACTGAAGTATTTTGGCCACATAATGAGAAGACAGGATATCCTGGAGAAGAAGCTGATGCAGGGGAAAGTGGAAGGCAAAAGGAGGAGGGGCCGACCAAGGGCAAGATGGATGGATGATATTCTGGAGGTGATGGACTCAACCGTGGGGGAACTGGGGATGGTGACAGCCGACAGGAAGCTCTGGCGTGGGCTGGTCCATGATGTCACGAAGAGTCGGAAGCGACTGAACGAATAAACAACAACAAAAAATTTTTAAGTGTATAGGTTTTTAATATTAATATTAATGTTGTAAACCACCCAGAGTCTACTGTCGTGGAGATGGGTGGTGATAAATTTGAATAATAATTATTTAAAAAAGGCCCAAAGACCTGCCAGCTGTTGTGTAACTTTCTGGGCTGTGACCATGCTGAGCCACAAACCTTAGAATGGGAGCCTGGCTGAAGCCTGAAGTGCTTCAATGAGGCCAAAGACCTCCTGAGCAGAAAGGAAATAGGGGTGGCAGAAGCTGGCAACTGGGGTTTCTAGGCATGTTCCTTCTTCCTTCTACCACCCCCTCTCTGAACTGGAGCAAAGAAAGAGCTCTGGAAAAAGGAAGCCCATTGGGGAGCAGAGAAGGACACAAGAGATCCACCTTTGGGCCATTGTAGGAAAAACAGAGGCTTTGAGAGAGCAGAAGATTGGAGGAAGAGAGATACAAGATGGAGTGAAAAGACCCCCAACTTGGAATTAAGAGATTACTGCTAGAGAAATAGGGAGATGGAAGGGGTTGCAATAGAGAAATATGGTGGCCTAATTATTCAACAATTTAGATTTCTAGTTAGACGTACTGTATACAAGAGAGGTATTGCAATCTTGCCCCAGCTATCTAAGGGAGCTATAGAGGTTTAGAATAATTAGTTACCAGTGCTCGTTGTTTCTTTGCGCAACCTGGGGTAAATCTGATTGACAACGGTACAAATGAAGCTAGGACAAACCCTACAGCAGGAAATACTTTTATCTTCCATATTGCTTAAAATGTTTGCGGAATGGGGATCAAGTCTAACTGATCCTTATTGTACTTACACTTAGCAATGATTGTGCTCTCTGCCAGAGGTGCTATGGCACTATTAGTGTCAGAGGGAGCGCGGATGGAGATGGAGCGGCCTGCCTCTCTCCTAGGCACCAGTGATCCAAGTACTATGCAGTAAATAGACTCCAAACAGAAGTTATATCAAATATCCTATTTACTTTATATACATACGTATTTACAGATCACTTCCACAAGTAACAAATGATACACCATCAACGATACAGCTTTCACGAGGTAAAATGGGAATAATGGGAACTGAGAATGTCCCTGTATATATAGTGAAACTGACCAATCACATTATAGGTCACTCTCGTTATTCACCACACCCAACCTAACTCTAAGCACCTGTTGTTATGAGTCACACATGACACATCATTCCTACAACAATGGCTGCTAATTGGGTGACTGTGCAGAATATTTCACCTTTTACCTAGAAATCAAGCCTCTCTGTATACTTTATATCTAGAAGTAAATTCCTGGGTTTATCAAACCCCAACAATTAGTTACCCCCAAGTCTGATGCAGGATAAGAATCATTTAAATTCTTATGTTGCAGACTCTTAATTTCATTTTCCTAGATATACATGTAAGTAAACTGTCCATATAAGACTCCCTTGAATAAAACAGGAGAATAGTAACCTGTCTTGAGTAACCTATTATTTCATGCATTGTCTGGAAGATTTCTCCTGCTAGGATCTCCTTCTCCTAGGGCCATGAAACCAAAGTCAAGAGTAACTCTTTGGCTCAAAAACTAGACAAGACCAGAATGTGGGATCAGGGGAGAGGGCTGTGAATGGCTGGAGCGTCCTGAAGCTTATTAAATTTCAAATGAGGAAAATTGCTTTGTCACTGTAGAGGTATATCTGTCATTACAGCATCCCAAACCAGCACAAATGACTCAACTTTGGAAGATTTAGCAACATAATTTCTCTCTCTTTCACTCACTCACTCTCAAATGCTGGGCAACTGCTGTTTGGAATATCTCTCCCCTCCCTAAACCCAAATTAACACTGAGAAATTGAAGGGGAAGCATTGGTGGAACCTCAAAGGAGAAGTCTCACCTGCCATGGCTGTATCATCTGCCGTGTCTGGTGGTCTCCAACCTGCATCCTCCTCCTCCTCAGTTGGGAGGAAGAGGCAGCATTGAGAACCCAGGCCAGTGCTTCGATTGCTGTGGAAAGACTGGAGGCATCCTCGGACAGGCTTCTTGCAACCACATTCCGGGGTGGGAATTCCCAGTTCTCTTTTTCTATGCATCTTTCCCAAACTTTCTTAGACAACACAGACCTTGAATAGGAACACTGAAATACTTCATCCCCATATAGTTGGATAGCATAATAATATGAATAAAAATCATAATATTGTCTCCTTTTCTTTGTCTGGGTGAGGAAGGAAAACAAAGCATGTTTATGTTGAAGATCAACCCCAGAGTAAAACAGTCTTATACCTAAAACTAGCAAAGTTGTTGCAATCCACACTTTTCCCCCAATGATTTTACTATTTTGAGTACCATCTAGTAGATCTGATAATATTATTGTGGCCTGAAGATCCTGTTGACAAACTGTAGTTTTTACTGGACTATTGATAAGAAAAAGGAGCCTTTGCGCCTTTTTCCCCATAAATATTTGTTCATGTTGTGTATACATATTCATTGCTGGGAGGGTTTCTGAGAGGACAATGCAAATCCCATTTTTTGCAGCTACTGTTGTGAAGGTTCTTTTAAAGTTTTCTCCTCTTTCATTGTCCTGAGAAAGGAGGGCAATCCACGTCCACCGGAAATGCAGCAGCAGCTTGACAATTGCTGAGTAAGGAGGTTCTTCTTTTGGACTCATCCGGTAGAAAAAGGGAAAATGATGACTTTGCTCAGGAATGTGGCTGATAACCCCATAGCTGATCTAAGATGAAAGAGAAATATTGGTAGTTTGTGTCCCTTTCAATGATAAAACTCAGGTACTTAAATGTAAGGCCCAACTTTCCCCACTGCTGACTGAAGTTTCCAGAAAAACATACCTGGATGAGATTTGCTGCATCCCTTGGTATCCTCTCCCACTGTCCTGTTTACTCCCTTTATGGTTAGGAGGCTCTAACCTTTTTGGTGGGTGATCCACATTGGTGGTCCTGATGCACCACACCCTTCTGGTCATGCAGTTAAGCATGGGTGATGGATTGCATGCAGTGGGGTACTTTTTCTGCCAGCAGCTGAGGCTCACATGAGCCCTGCACACTCTGTGGGTCACCCACATAGTAGATCAGACTGAGCAAGTGATCTGGGGCAGATAGAAGCATCTTAATACATTGGAGCAGAGAACTCTCCTGATTTACTGGACACACACACACAAACACAAACACAAACACAGACCCACTATTCTGCTTGGGGCTGATGGCTAAATCCCACACTCTCTCTCTCAATCAGAATATGCCTATACCTAGGGGCTTCCTGGGGAGGAGTCATGGCGGAACGATGACTCTAGCTTAGCTCCAGAGCTAGAATCACAGCGTGGTGTTTTTCTGGTGGCTCACATAAGATTTGAGCCCTGAAATATTCCCTGGAGTAAAGGGGAATTCGGAGAATTACCCCTCAAGTCTTCTGGACAGCTGCAGCTCGTTGGAAGGTCATGAAATCAGCGATGGAACGGTGCGTGAACAGCTGAGAAGTGGGGGTTTCATCTTGTCCAAACCGCTGCTGAAGCCTTTTAAACGGACACTAATTCCGCCCCCCCCCCCAATCTTTTAAATCAACACTGTTTTTATCTTAAATTTATTGCTTTCTAAGAGGCTATCTCTAATACAGAAAAATATCTTCTCTTGGTTATTTTTTCATTATTTTTGGGATTCTTTTCTGCTTATATATCTTACTTATTTTAATGGATTATAATTACAGCAAGCAATCTAGAAGTTGTATTGTTTTACTGAAGTTTTTATAATTTAAAGTGGAAAAAGACTGTTTTCTATTTTTGGGGGGGGAGTTTTTTTTTAGGTAAATAAGATCTGTTGGATTTGAGGATAAAGTTATTTTTGGACTGTGAGATAATTTTTGTTGTGACTAGCTTTTAAAATTTTGATTGGATACTGTTTCAAAACATCGTATGAAGCTTTATGTTTTAACTGAAGGCTTGTAATTGGAAACCTCCTTATCTCTTCGGAGTTTTTTCTCTTTCTTTCTTTTTCTGTATATTTACTAGGATTGGACATGAGAGGGAGCTAAATGATTATAATTCAAGTATTGACTTTTTAAAAAGGTATTGAACTATTGGATTTAAACCAAATTTTAAAAAAACTAGAAAACAGGCATGGTTCTGTTGAATTGGACCCTATAAAAGCGATGTTTGAAGATTTCATATTACAGACTAAACAATCTATTGCTCAAACTTTTGAAGAACTGGAGAAAAAGAGGGAAAAAAGGGAAGATAGAAGAATTGCTGAATTTGAAAAAAAATTAGATCAGAAATTAGAAAAAATGGAAGCGAGACTGGAAGGAGGAATTAAAAAATTGGATAATAGAGAAGATGTATTGGAGAAAGAATGGGAAAATGACTGTAGCTTGAATCATGTCAACTGGATTTCTATTTTCTCAGTGGAAACGTTTGGCTCCTTATCCAAGGAGCTTCTTCAGTCTGAGCAAAGTTGGTAAGGGAATCCTAAATATGTTTCTAGGTAGATGTGTGACCTTACCCTGGGGCTAGGTCATGGTTATATTGAGATGTTATTTTTAAGTCCTTTTATCATCTAAAGGAGGATCGTTAAGATCACCATGCTGCTGTTGAGCTTGTGAAACGGTCTTAATCTTCCTAGGCACAGAAGACAAAGCGGGGAGGAAGATGGGGGAGAGGTTGTGCCTGAGGTTGTGTCTTCCTCCCCGCTTTGTCTTCTGTGCCTAGGAAGATTAAGACCATTTCACAAGCTCAACAGCAGCATGGTGATCTTAACGATCCTCCTTTAGATGATAAAAGGACTTAAAAATAACATCTCAATATAACCATGACCTAGCCCCAGGGTAAGGTCACACAGCTACCTAGAAACATATTTAGGATTCCCTTACCAACTTTGCTCAGACTGAAGAAGCTCCTTGGATAAGGAGCGAAACGTTTCCACTGAGAAAATAGAAATCCAGTTGACATGATTCAAGCTACAGACAATTCCACCTGGATGACTGAGAACCTTCATAGACAATGGGAAAATGAACTTGACAGAACTGCATTATTGGAATTAAGAGATAAGGAGTTTTGTTTAAGGCTCAGGGGTATCCCTGAAGCCAAAGAAGAAAATCTTAAAGATAAGATTATACAAGCCTTGTCGTGTCTGATTGATTGGGAAGAAGATAAGATGATGATAGAAGAAACAGAAAAAGGTTTTAGGATTAATTCAAAATATGCAGCTATGACCAAGAAACCTAGAGATATTTTAGTTCAATTTGCTAGGAGGAAAACCAGAGATTTAGTTCTTCAAGCTCAATTTGAATCTAAACTTAATATTGATAATGTGGACGTAATAGTACTGAAAGAAATTCCTGTGAGGATATTAAGAAAGAGAAAAGAATATACTTTTTTGAGGGATGCTGTGAAGAGGAATAAGATTCCTTTTCGTTGGGAAAAATTGGAGGGAGGGAGTTTCACTTTTCAACAACACAGGTTTAAGTTAACTTCGATTCCCAAGGCTAAAGAGTTTATGACTAAATATGGAACTAAGTTGGATCAGGATGTATCTGGACTGCAACAAGAGGTTACAATGACACAAGATGAAGAGATGGTTGGGGCTGCTGCATTGAAAGACTGTGCTGAGTTAAGTTTATAAAAATGGCTTTAAATTGTCTTACTTGGAATATCAATGGGATTAATTCCCAGCAAAAAAGGAGAATTTTTTTTCATTATTTGAATAAATTGAAATGTGATGTGATATGTCTACAAGAAACACATGTAAAGGAAAAGGATATAAAATATTTGATAAACAAAAATTTAGGACAAGAATTTGTCTCAGCAAATCTAAAGAAAATTAATGGACTTGTATATTAAATCATATTTGGAACCACATTTATTATTAAAAGATGAACATGGAAGATATGTAGCAGTTGCAATTGAATTTCATGGCTTAAAATCTATTATTGTAGGGGTTTATGCACCTAATGAAGACAAGAGTAAATTTTTACTCAACTTTTGAATGATTTGTCAGTTTTTTCATATCAAAGTTGGTTTTTAATGGGAGATTGGAATGGAGTTACTTCTCCATTAATTGACAGAACTTCCGAAAAACAAATTAAAATCAAACAAGGGAGATTACCAAAATCTTTTTTTGATTTGATGTATACTTTAGCATTGGTGGACTCATGGAGATATAAAAATGGAATGGCAAAAGACTATACTTTTTACTCAGAGAGACATAATTTTTTTTCAAGAATTGATATGATGTGGGTTTCAAAGGACTTCGGGAATAAAATTTCTAAAGTGGTTATATTACCAAAGACTTTTTCTGATCATAATCCTGTTAGTATGATAGTAAAAAAAGCATCTAGATTATATAGATGGAAGTTGAATGAATCTATTCTACAAAAAGAGAAGGTGGTAGAGGATTGTAAGAAGAAATTGAAGGACTTTTTTGAAATTAATTTTGACAATGAAATTGACTTAAAAACTGTATGGGATGCAAGTAAAGCCGTTATGAGGGGACATTTTATTTACCATAATTGCAACATTAGAAAAAATCTCAACAAAAAGTACAAATTATTTTGGAACAGATCAAATTAAAAGAAATTGAATTACAGAAAAAACCATCAGATAACAACATTGTATATCAACTCAAATTATTATATCAACAAATATCTATGATGACTGTGAAAGAAATTGAAACAAAGTTGAAATATGCAAAACAGAAACATTTTGAATTTGCTAATAAATCAGGAAGATGGTTAGCATATAAATTAAGGAAGGAAAGAGAGAAGAAAATGATTTTAAAGATCAAAGAAGGTAATGTGGAATTTTTGGACAATGAAAACATTAAAAAAGCATTCTATAATTTTTTTTTCTAATTTATATAAAAAACAAGAAGTAACTTTGCAGAAGATAAATGAATATCTGAATAAACAAGATTTACCAAAACTTACACAGTCACAGAAATTAATATTGAACAGTCCAATAACTATGTCTATGAACGTTCTCAGTCATCCAAGTGGAATTGTCTGTAGCTTGAATCATGTCAACTGGATTTCTATTTTCTCAGTGGAAACGTTTGGCTCCTTATCCAAGGAGCTTCTTCAGTCTGAGCAAAGTTGGTAAGGGAATCCTAAATATGTTTCTAGGTAGCTGTGTGACCTTACACCTGGGGTCATGGTTATATTGAGATGTATTTTAAGTCCTTTTATTATCTAAAGGAGGATCGTTAAGATCACCATGCTGCTGTTGAGCTTGTGAAATGGTCTTAATCTTCGTAGGCACAGAAGACAGAGCCGGGAGAAAGATGGGAGAAAGATTGTGCCTGAGGCCCCCACCTCTATTCAAGGAAGGATTTTCCAAGTTGGCATAAATGAGAAAATAGAAATCCAGTTGACATTATTCAAGCTACAGTCCAATAACTACTTTTGAAATAGCTGAGGCTATAAAAAGAATGAAATTGGGGGAAGCACCAGGACCTGATGGTTTGTCTGCATTATATTATAGATTTTTTGAAGATCAGATTCTTTTGCCTCTCAAAAGATTGATGAATTCTATTTTGTTAGGGTCATCAATGCCAGATTCATGGAAACAAGCTAATATTGTTCTTATACCAAAGGAAGATCAAGATCCTTCTTTAGTTAAAAATTATAGACTAATTTCATTGTTGAATAATGATTATAAGATATTTGCATCAATATTGGTGTAAAGAATGAAAATTTTTTTGCAAAAATTTATTCATTATGATCAATGTGGATTTCTACCCAAGAGACAGTTAAAAGACAATGTAAGGGTTGTTTTGGATGTTATAGAATATTTACAATGTCATAACGAATGTCAAACAGCTCTTATTTTTTTAGATGCAGAAAAAGCCTTCGATAATTTGGAGTTTTATGTTCAAAGTTTTGGAAATTATGGACTTCGGGGAACATTTGATCCAGGCAATTAAGACTATTTATAAAACACAGTAAAATAAAGTTTATTTCTAAAAGAACATGCCTACACCTCAACCCCAGGCCATATGATGATACTCACGGAACTTTTTTCCTTTCATTGAACTGACAAACATGTTTAATTCTCGTAGATTATTACTGCTGATTTGATTGCTTTATATGTTGACTTGAAATATTGTTCGTTATATTTCCCCCATCAATTTTTTCTTATTTGAATATTATTTCATTGCCTTCATATCACTGATTTCAAATATTTGATAGTAAACTCTTTAATTGGTTCTTAATTATAAGACTTCCTAAAATCTTTTCAGACATCTGGAATGCAGAAGCCTGTTTATTAACGCAAAATCACTAGCACTGTGGCAAGCTTCAGTTCATAAGAGGGGAGGAAAAATTGATGATGACATCCTTTGTGCTGTCTTATGGGATAGAGGGAGCATGTTAAAGCTGCTGTCTGGATGTGCCCTCAAACTCTCTGTGCTGTTCCATGGTCTTCCTTGACACATTCAGTTTTCCTTCATATCTTTCTTTTGCAATTTTATCCTCAGACACAACCTTAAAAATGAGGAATTTCCTGACTATGATAGTTATCAAGTGCTGGACTAGCCTGCCTCCTGGATCTCCATCACGGGAGGGTTTCATGTAAATGTTGGACTGCCATTTCTCTGGAGTGGTCTGAGGATTCCTGCTCTGGGCAAAGTTTGGGCTAGAAGATCTCTACAGCCCCTTTTAACTTTTTCATTCTATGATATAGTGGCCCAACCCACCTTTTTCGTACTGCTCACTAACTCTTCAATTTGCAACTCACTCATTCAGCACTCATACATTCTTGTCTCTTTTATCTTGCCTTTCATACCCATTTTCAAAATACCCAATATCCAACAAACACTCATTCTTGCAACAGGCCACATACTACCTGTTCCCTTTCTCCAAGCATTTGTGGGCCTTAACATTTCTCCACCCTTTCCCAACTTTAATAAACATTCTTCCACGGGACCCACATTCATCTACATGCTGCTTTGCTTCTTTCAAGAAAGGCTCTTCAGTGGCAGAAAAGAAGTCACAAAGCCTAGGCATTGTTTCAAAGTCATGTTGTGGCAGGGAGAAAAGAGAAAGATATATGTACTTTATGGAAAGAAAGTTCTTTCAGGTCTTTTAATATCTTCTCTCTGCCTCCAGATGGCAGATGGTAATATATATGAGTGCCCTCTTCTGGGGTAATCTGAAGAATTAACAATGAGGAAAATTAAGTTCATATTAGCTTCATACCTGTGGTATTTTGTAGATACCCAAGACAGTAGAAATATGATCAAAGAGTTGAGAATCTGTTTCTTCAAGAACTGCCAGGAGGTTCTTTTGACTTCCACATCTGTAGTTAGGGACATTCTCCTGCCCTGTAGACAGCAAGTCCATCATGGCCTCATAGGTCATTCTTGCACTGAAAAAGTTCTCATAGACGTTGTAGCCCAGGGTGATGTTGGGTAAGAGCCGAGGATTCTGGTTGATCTCATGAACAGCAAACAAGAAGGGCAGGATGTGGAGGAAGGTCAAACCTCCTACACTGCAATATCAAAGGTATGAAAAGGTCCTCATCTTCAGTTTGACTTTTCTTATTTGGTTCATAAAAGCATATCATATTTACTGTAGCTTTATATTTATATATTGCAATGCAGACAATATTAGCAAACACTCATTGCTCAACTAAAAAAGAGGAAACTCCTGAAAACTTTCTTTATAGAGCCTTTCCGAATGATAGACTTCTTTGGACCTCTCTATTAGAAGGACAGTCCAATTGAGCTTCTTCTCAAAACAAACACCAAAGCGATATTGTAAGCTTGGTAAGTCAGGATCAAAGGGATCCTACCAAAAACACCAGAGCTGATCCTATAATTTTCTCCAAATTATGACCGGCAGGAGGAGGGGGGAATGAGGAAAATATCTCTTACAGCATCACTAACAAAGTTAGGAAAACTAGTAGAAGAAATTGGAGAAAACTAGTAAAAGAAAGCAGAGAAGTTTCTTAGTAGTGTAACTGTTTCAATTTGTTCGGAATAAATTTTGCAGGGATCCTGCCAAAAACATCAGAGCTGATGCTAAGTATAATTTTCTCCACATTATGATTTGGGGGGGTGGGGTGGAAATGAGGAAAATAACTCTTGTAGCATCACAAAAAGAGTTAGGAAAACTAGTCTAGTAAAAGATATTGGAGAAAACTAGTAGAACAAGTAGTAAAGAAAGTAGAAAAAGTTTCTTAGTACTAGAACAATTTCAATTTGTTTAGAATAAACTTTTGCAAAGCCAAACATTTTTATTTTATTATTTTATTATTTTATTTTATTTTATTTTATTTTATTTTATTTTATTTTATTTTATTTTATTTTATTTTATTTTATTTTATTATTTTATTTTATTTTATTTTATTTTATTTTATTTTATTTTATTTATTTTATTTTATTTTATTTTATTTTATTTTATTTTATTTTATTATTTTATTATTTTATTTTATTTTATTTTATTTTATTTTATTTTATTTTATTTTATTTTATTTTATTATTTTATATTTTATTTTATTTTATTTTATTTTATTTTATTTTATTTTATTTTATTATTTTATTATTTATTATTTTATTTTATTATTTTATTTTATTTTATTTTATTTTATTTTTTTATTTTATTTATTTTTATTTTTATTTTTATTTTTTTATTTTTTTTTATTTATTTTATTTACAGGACTTCTATGACTGCTTGCCTCATACAATGACTGTAGGTAGCTCACGACCATCCTTAAAACTTAGTTAAAAACATACCCTAAACTATCTGTAGCTTGAATCATGTCAACTGGATTTCTATTTTCTCAGTGGAAACGTTTCGCTCCTTATCTAAGGAGCTTCTTCAGTCTCAGGAGCGAAATGTTTCCACTGAGAAAATAGAAATCCAGTTGACATGATTCAAGCTACAGACAATTCCACCTGGATGACTGAGAACCTTCATAGACATACCCTAAACCACTGTACGCCAGACTAAACCTCCTCAGAGCTCAACCCCCCATCCTAGCCCAATGCTTGGGGGAAGAGCCACATCTTCACAGCTGTCCAGAAGGCTAAAAGGGGAGTGTTGCCAAATGTACTTACATTTTGTCATAATATTATATTAATTCTTCCTTCTATACCACACAGGAGGAGGCTAATGGCTGTATTCAAGTGCTGGTAAATGCACTCTTGAGCAGGTGGTATTACCTACCTGGAGATGGTCCCCTCCTGAACATGCCATGCTTAGACTCAGAGATTGTTTTGTTGAAGAATATTTATGGCTTTGAAGTTATTGCCCTATATTCAGAAATCTTTAATCTGATCCTCTAAAGTTAAACCTTCAGCTTATCACTTAAGGCCTTTGTCCTCCCTGAATTTGGTTTTTTAAAAGTATTCCCTTTATTTAAACCAAAAGTAAAATGGAAGCCAGAAAAGCTTACAAAATAGTTAAAAGTCATTGGTTGGAAAGAAAGGTGGGAAAGGGAGGAAGGAAGGATATAGTGGCTCAGCGGGTAAGACGCCAGGCTTGTTGATCGGAAGATTGCAAGTTCGGAGGTTCGAATCCCTAGCCCTGCGTGCAGAGTGAGCTCCTGCACTAGCTCCAGCTCTTGCCAACCTAGCAATTCGAAAGCATGCAAATGCAAGTAGATGAATAGGGACCACTTCGGTGGGTAGGTAACAGCGTTCAGCGCGTGTCATGCGGCCACATGACCGTGGAAGCGTCTTCGGACAACGCTGGCTCTTTGGCTAACAAACGGAGATGAGCACTGGCCCCTAGAGTCGGACACGACTGCACAAATGTGCGGGGGGTACCTTTACCTTTACTAGGGGAGGAGAGGAGATGGTGGGGAGGAGGCTCAAGGGGTCGCCATCTGCTCAGAGGGTATTTGCTGACTCTCCACAGGACCAAGGGAATCATTGTGAGGGCAGGCAGAAACCCACCCATGCTAGAGGCATCTTGGGAGGGTCCTGCCAAGGCTGCCCAGTGTTGATGCTGACCCTCGTGGAAGAACTTAAAAGGAACTTTGCATGCTGACCTTTTAAAAATCATCATGTGCTGCAGGAGCCTTTTCCCTAAAGCATATTGGGGGAAGCAATAATGACTTGACTTTCTCAAGGTTAGGAATTGGAAAAAGGAAATAATTTTTTGCAAAAAGACATTGCAATACATAAAATCAGTCACCAGAATACTGCACATGCCAACAATTACCTTTCCAAACTGTGAGTTGCAGGCTTGGAATAAACATACGGGTAAAATGCAGAAGATACTACAGATGTTATTCCACTAATCAGGTAGTCTCCAGGCTTGTAGAAATTAAACTCCTTTTTTTCTTCTATTATCACCTTCATTGGACATTTCATCAGCATGGTGGCACAGGGAATTTGGGACAGAAGCTGAAGCAGAAAGAGCTGCATTTGCAGCAGCAGATGACATGTATCGATGGAGATCCTTCCTAGAGTTCTCATGGCAGAAAATGATAAATTAACATGTTTATTAAAAGAAAATTCAAATTATTACTTTCTTAAAGAGTGGAAACCATTAATGGACTATTTACAAAATGCAGGAGGGGCAAAGCTTATATGGGGATTTGAAGACTAAAATATATATAAATTGATATATAAGACAAGAAATGTTTTTTTTAATGTTATATATAGACCTAGCATGTAAGATAAACTTTTTGAATTACTATGACCAGGGATAAATCGGAAGTTGACTAATTTCTATGCTTCATCTTTTTCTTTTTTTCTTTACTTTACTACACCTTTTTTCTTCTTTCTTTGATTTGTATTTGTATTTCTTTTTCTGTTTCCAACTTTTATCTATGTATACTTAAAACTCAATAAAATATATTCAAAAAAAAAGAGAGATCCTTCCTAGATTTCTCTCTCCAGCAGAGTTACATCTGAATGCTCACAAAAGAGCTCAACTGCAGTGAAGTTGGTCCAGCTTGGACCCAGATCTGGAAAAGGAACAGGAAATTTCAGATTGACACAGTTCCTGCCCAATCCTACCCAGCAGGAGGTAGTGACAGGTCCGATTTTCAATTTTTGTCACATTGGTTTTAAAATAATAGTGGTAGTGGTGGAAATCCCAGAAACTTTGTTCAAAATAGAATAAATAACAATGATTGTAATAATGAGAATGGGAATTGGGAATAACTGTTGCAACAGAGGTGAGCAGTTGGAGAAAACATTTTTGCATGACTCAGGGGCATATTTCGAGTTCAAGAGTCAGGAAGGGAACAATTCAGGGAAGTTTGACTGCTTTTTCGTGTATAAACTTTTTATTGATATTCTTAAGATTGTAATGTGATAAAACAACTGAACCCTTTTTAACAAGCCAGTGTGGAGTTTCTAATTCCTTCCTCTCCTGTCTGGTGGGGATGAGGCCATCTTCCTCAATGAAGGTCAGATACTCCACAATTGTTACCACCAGATAGTGATATTATTTATTTATTTATTTATTTATTTATTTATTTATTTATTTATTTATTTATTTAATTTATATGACCGCCCATCTCCCCCAATGGGGAACTCTGGGCGGTTTTCAATAAAATCAAGTTTAAAATAAGAATATAAAATTACAATTTAATTAGGACAATCTAAATAAATATAAAATCCAAATTGGGCAAATTAATTTCAACTAAAAGGAAGGACATTATGGAATTAACCACCCCCATGAGGAACTGTTACTTTCCCCTTCCCATGCTAGGCGGCAGAACCAGGTTTTCAGCTCTTTCCTAAAGGTCGGGAGGGAGGAAACCTACCTCAACTGTGGGGGCAGGATATTCCAAAGGGTGGGTGCCACTACAGAGAAGGCCTATCTCCTGGACCCCACTAGATGAAATTCCCTTATTGATGGGGTCCATAGCAGGCCCTCCCTAAATGATCGGGTGGGGTGGGTCGATGATATGGGGATAAGACTGTCCCTCAGGTATCCTGGCCCCATGCCATGTAACAATTTAAAGGTGATAACCAACACCTTGAATTGGACCCGAAGCAAACTGGCACCCAATGCAGCTTGTGGAGCAAAGGTGTTATATGTGCTGATCTTGGTGCACCCAAAATTGCCCATATATGCAATAACCCATCAGAGGCACATGTTAAATGTCTTCTTCTGTCTTTCTAAATGGGGAAGACTCTCAGTCTTCATGGTTAGAGATAATTGTGATGTCCCCGATCCGTTGACTATTAAATCAGAGTTAAATCAGACTTTGGGATATGAAGGAATCTTTATTAAAGCCAATGATCCATTGCATATTAAAGATCCAAGTGAAACAAGCCCTCACAACCAACAGTTTAATAATCTCCAAGTTTCCCTCCCCATCGGTATTCACTGCTCGATCAACTTCCCTTTGTTTCTCAGTTTTTTTCTTTCTATGTCCGAATCAACAAACACGGCAATATCGCCCTTTGATCTGTGCTGGGTGCTGAATCGCTGAAATCAATACTTTGATTAACATAGTTTGCAGTTCTGTGAATATAACATGTCTCTGCTTACATGTCTGGCGGTTTTACTGCAAAGTAAAGTTTTAACAGATTGGTGGTAACAGACTGGCGGGATGCTTCCTGGCACCATGGCAGGATGGCATTGATTACATCCTGACAATTGTTCTGATAGAAATTCCCTGGATGGTGCTGAGATGCTTTGGATTTTATTTTGCAGCTTGCTTGATTTGTATTGCTTTCATGTAGTGCATTAATCTGAAAAATGGCCTGTTACTGACTTGTTTATGATGTGATGATGTTTGCTGTCACTTACATAGGTTACCTTGTAAAGGACCAAGAGTTAGTACTAGATGAGTCCAATACCAACAATGGCCATGGGCAATGTCATGAGACGGACAGGTCTGAGTAGTTCTGCTAAGTGTGCACCTGAGACCTCTACCCATTGCATCTAGATATCTCCTCCAAAACCATTTTATGGAGTGTAAATTAAGGCGTAAATTAGTTCCATATCTTGTCTGGATCAATCCTGAAATTATTTTCGTTTCCTAGAACTGCAGTTTTGCATTGAGAATCTATACTCTTAGTAAAGATATAGTTCATATTCTTCAAGAGGAATGAAAGAAGGAACTTGTCCAATGCTTGAACAAAAAGAATGGGAGGGACTGAAAGATGAATTATTGTATTAGAGATCATATCAAAAAAACTGTAATGCTAGCAACAATACTTGCATTTAAACATGGCCTGAGAAGGTTGAACATTCAGTGTTTAAGTTTCATGAAGGCAGGCAAGGTGTTCAGCTTTGTCATTGGGTTTTATTGTAACATCAACATTTTTTTGAATGAAAACTTCTCTGAATACTGCCCACTTTGGGCCAATAGAGAGAGTAGGTCCTATGGATGGATGGATGGATGGATGGATGGATGGATGGATGGATGGATGGATGGATGGGTGGGTGGGTGGGTGGGTGGGTGGGTGGGTGGATGGATGGATGGATGGATGGATGGATGGATGGATGGATGGATGGATGGATGGATGGATTCTGGGCTGTTATGTCATTATCAGCTATTAGTGACAAGATAGCTAGGCCTTCTGCAGGATGATCTGTCCACAACATGGTCCTTCATGTAACTCAATGAAACCCACATTGCCACTCTAATTGAGTCCATCTGCCGTGTTGCTGGTCATCCTCTTCTTCTCTTTCCTTCTATCTTTGCACTTTGGTTGAAGCTTTACCTGGAGAGAGAGGAACTTGCCACTGTAACTCATGCCCTTATCACACTTGCCTGGACTCCTTCAATGTGTTATACATGGGAGTTTCCTAGAAGACCATTCAGCAGCTTCCATGGGACTAGAACGCAATTGTCCAGCTGTTGCTGGGTCAACTAGGCCCTGCACTGGCTCTCTATTAGCTTCTCATTGCAATTCAAAGTGTTTGTTTTGACATCTAAAGTGATACATGGCTTGGCAGTGGAGTACTTACAGGAACACTTTCTCGGCCCAGTTTCAGCCCAGCGAACACAAATGTCTGGACAGACCCAGTGCTTGTCCTCCCACTTTCATGATATAAGGGGGATTAGGGCTCATAAGCATGCCTTTTCAGTGGGGGGCCCTCCGCTTTGTAATACATGCAACAGGGGATGCTTTCCTGTGTTTCTGTTGTTGTGAGAAATCTGCTCGCTTAAATTAGAAACAAAAGCCTTTGGAGATAGGTGCAACAATGGGACATGGTAGCTCAGCAGGTTGAACTGCTGAAGCTGTAGGCTGCAGATCAGAAGGTCTGCAGTTCAAACCCCGTGCAACGAGGTGAGCTCTCGTTGTTCTCCCAGCTCCTGTCAACCCAACAGTTCGAAAGCTTTGCAAGTAGATAAATGGGTACCACCTTAAGTGGGAGAATTTGCTGGCGTCCTGTTGGGAGCCGGTTCCACTGGAGGAAAGATCGGAGGAAAAGATTGAATGGCGACGGTGTGGACAGACCCGGAAGTGACATCAACAGGATGTCAGCAGCCAGCTCAAGGCATCCTGGGAATTGTAGTCCAGAACCTTAGAAGAGCCGGTTCCCTTACCCCCTCTCCTGGTGCACGGGTAAATTACACTCTATAGTTGGTGACATTGTATAATGGTAAAAATGTATATGTATATGTATGTAAGCCGCCTAGAGTCCTCCGTTAGGGAGGGGATAGGCGGGGTATAAATAGCACAAAAAAAACACAAAAAAACAAAGTATACTTAACTGGAATGTGCTTACAATGATCACTGGGTTCCTTGCCAGCATGGGAGAGAGCCCTGAGTGCAACACTTCTACAGAACATGTGTTTGGTCAATTACATTTGAAGCAGAAATATATAAGAAGTAATACAGTTCCACTGCAACCCTTCTTCTGGAATGTGTGAGAACTGCAGAAAGTAACTCATGCCCTTATCACACTTACATCTTGATCTGAGAACAAATCAGATCAATCAATCAATCAATCAATCAATCAATCTGCTCCTTCGTTAAGCTTTTTTTCCCTTTATGCTAGTCAATAGATATATTATCTACTTTTAATAGATTTCCCATAGTCACGTAGAACAGACCAAGGGAATAAATATTGGAAAGTGATGAAATAAAATTCAAAAAAGAGCACAGTAGCATCAATTGAAAAATTGATTTCTCTCTCCAGGAAAAAGAACTCAATTGACAATCACAAACTACAGCTGCAACATTCCTGATCATTAGAAACAGTCATCTCATCTAAAAATTAGATGAAAAAAACCTCTGGTTTCAGAAAATTATTTATGTCATTCAGAAAATTTATTTATGTCATTCATTATTCTCATGATTCTCCTTGACTGCAGATCGTGAAAAAAAAATAAAGAATGCAATTATTTAAAAGAGGTTGATTTTTGTTGTTTTGGCTGAATCCACTTCCATACTAAACAAGAGAACGGTATGAAGTATGTTCATGGAGAAAGGAGTGGAGGAGTAGACAGATTTTTCAATTTATTATTTGGCATTTCCAGGGATGTCGCTGGGCTCCATATAGGCCGCAGAAGAAGTTTAGAAAATACTCCTGTGCATACTCTGAAGCCCAGTGCCCTGCAGCCTCTTGCCCAGAAAATGGAGAAGGAAGCCAAGATGGTGAAGGGCATCTGAATTGGAGTAAGACACAGATGATGGGAGGCAACCTTCTCAGTGTGCCTTCTGGTAAAGTGGGATTTTAGGATTGTGTGTAGCTGTTGAGGCAGCCATTTCATCAGAATGTCCCTCCCATGTTCAGTGAACGCATCCACCAATCTGAAAAAAATGTGGACAAATTGTTATGGTTGTTTTTGTTTTGTCTGTGTATTTTCTTTGTTTTGTTTCAAAGCTACATGTAGCTGCTATTATAGGAAATCAGAGGAGATATTGGCATGGCTTCTTTAATATAGAGGCAGTCCAGCTGGGGCTTCAGTACCAAGATGACATTTGTCCCAGCATAGTTCCTATCTGAAATCTCAGCCATGATCTTGGTGCCCCAGGAGACATTTACAAGCATCAGTTTCTTAAAGTTTGCTTCAGTTATTTTGTGTTCCTCTTGCTGTAGAATTTTACACTATACATTTGGAGATGAACTTTGAAACAATTCCCAGAGCTTGAGTCAATGGAAAGAAACATTACTATGATTTTCATAATTACAAGGGACATAATACTACTGTCATGTTCTAAATTTGCTCCTATGCCAGGTGAATAGATGGAAAAAAAGATGCCAAGGGGACTTGCTGGTGTGAATTTATGTATTTTTATGATGCAATGTGATAACAAATTAAGGAGGCTATTTCAAAACACCGAGTGGAAGGAGAGACTTTGCTTATGGTTAAGCTAAGAGTCCTCTGTTTCCAAGTAGCCAAACTGTATTCCTCTGGGAAACTCCTAAGTGGGACCTAATAGGTGATTTTGGCTGCCCCCTTCTATTCTTTTCCCACTCTACAAAGCCTTTGGAGATACAGAAAGAAGAGAGACATGAAGCTCTTTTAACCATACATGAGATGAAGTTATGATGAGGTGGACGTTTGTATTTTCTACAATAACTTTTTTTTATTGATTAATAAAATAAATTACTTTACTGCCTAAACCTGAACCTAAGCCTAACTCTAACTGCAACTCTGTTAACCTGAACTCTCTAACTCAAATCCTCTAAGCCCAAGCCTATCTTCTAAACCTAAACCTACACCTGGGCTTACAGCCCTGCATGAAGCAGATGATCTGGACCCCTTTCAGTCAGGATTCAGGCCTGGCCAAATACTGAGACAGCATTGATCACACTTGTTGATGACTTTTGGTGGGCTCAAATGGGGGTAGTGCATGCAACCTGGCCCCCCTTGATCTCTCAGCAGTCTTTGATACATTCATCATGGTATCCTTCTGGGCCAGGATTAGAAGCAGGAGGGATGATGATGAATATATTACCCCATAGACAGCCCAGATTAAAACAATCAAACAATTACATACCAAACCAAACTGGGGGCCCAAAACCACATCAACCCGAAGCCTGAGACCAAAGCCAGGTCTTAAATGCATTTTAGAACCCTAGGAGTGTGGATGCTGTCTGTATTTCTGTGGGAAAGTTTTTCAAAGGGCACGGGCTGCGAAAAAATAAGCATGCTTCCAAAGTCTCATAAAATGACAACATTTAATAGAAAGGACCTGGAGAATACCCACTCTGCCAGAATGTACCAGGTGAGCAGTAACAGTTGTAGATAAGCGGTCCAGGCCCTATACCATAAAGGGCTTTAAAGGTAATGACCAGTGCCTTGAATTGTACCCAGAAGCTGACTGGCAACCAATGCAGCTCGCATAGCAGTGGTGACACATAGGCATATAGGAAGCGCCCATTACTGCTTGCGCAGCGGCATTTTGTACCAACTGTACCTTTTAGATTGTCCAAGGGCAGCCCCCTGTAGGGCACAATGTAATAATCAAGTTGTGAGATGACCAGGGCATGAGTAACTGTCTGCAGGGCCTCCCAGTTGAGTAGGGGGCATAACTGGCACCCAAGATAATGTGTGCAAGGCCCTCCTGGCCACAGCTTCCACTTGCTCTTCAAGTAGTACTTGAGAGTCCAGAAGGACCACCACTTACCAGTTCCAAACATCCTCCTTTCACTCTCTCATATTACTCTCATTAGTTTCATTCAAGCATTGTAAAAATCCCCCATTGGGTTCCCCTTTGTGGTTTCAAAGATAACACTGAACCAGAGAAACATGAACACAGTTCAGACTTGAGGGTACAGTTTCACAAAGCAAAATTATTTGCATCAGTCAGAGGAGACCAAACAATGGGATGTTACAGTTTTATTCTATCTTCTGCATATTAAGACCAAGGTCATATTATAAATGGTAAGGCCTCATTGGTTAGCCATGCCAAAATATGATCCATGCTCCAGTAAATGCTGGAGATTCTCTCGATTTCCCCTCAGGCCCTAGTCTTTTATATTTCTTTGAGGTCCAAGCTACTGGCCCACTCCTCTGGAGTCAGGACTTCAACTTGATGCTCATCCTAAAATCCAGCTGACTCCTTCATCTCAGGATTGGTCCAGACAAATAATGTTGGTAGGCTACTCCTTAGTTAACATTGCATCTCATGATTTTGATCTCATTGCTTATACCTAGAAGTCCTCTGTCACCTCCAATGATGTCCCTCAGTGGAGTAGTCCTGCCTCTAAATGAGAAGGTCCACCTGGACTCCTGGCTGATGCTGGCTACGAAGGTGGAAGCCATAGCCAAGAGGGCTATTGTCCAATTGTACCTGATGGAATTCTAGAAGGCTAAAAGGGTGGGGACCTACCAGATCACCTGGGGGAGAGTATTCCACACATTAGAGGCAGCCATGCAAAAGCTTCTAGGTCCTGCTAGATGGCAGCCTTTCAGGGAAGAGACCCGGAGCATGCCTACCCTATCTGATGTAGTGGGACAGGCAGATACTCTCAGGGAGAGGCGGCCCCACAAATAACCTGATCCTGTACCATGTAGGGCTTTAAAGGTTATAACCAGTACCTTGAATTGCACCTTGATTGTGATGCTATAAAGTCTGAATCCCCCTGCAATAGGACATCTTGCCCAGGGCTTCCCCAGGCCTGTAGCTGCTTTATGGCTAATATGAAACTTGAGGTTCAGAGAGTCTATGTTGGCGAAAGACAGAGACTTGGAGATAAGATTAGCTTCAATGCTGTCCCAACATTTGCCAAGATGGGAACAAGCAACCTTCTGCCAACAAGGTTTGGACTACAGATCCCACAATTTCTTCCAATTAACTATTCTATCTGCGGAAGACCTTTGTATTTCGAGGAGTTAGGTGGCATGTTTTGATTTTCCTTCCCCACACCTAGGAGATTAGAGTTTATTTTGAGTTATACTGATGTTTAACTGGCTTGTTTTTATTTCTGCTTTGCATGGGAGGAGGGAGAGAAGAAGAATATACCCACTCCTCCAACAGCCCTCCAGAACATATATTTGTGGGAAGTGGGGGGAGAGAAAACCCCCAGCTTATTAAGTTTAAGCATAAGTTCACTCCTCCAGCCACCCCTCTAGCAGCTTGGAATGTGGGGGATGATAAGAAATTGTTTATGCTTGGGCACTGGCTTATCTGATGGTTTCCCAGGCTCTGGGAATGATGTCATGGACAGGTGCCGGGCCCCAGTAAGAATCCTAGTCAAGGTCAGGCTATGCAGCTTCAGTGCCATAGAAGCTTGGTCACGGGGTTTGGAAGCCAGGCTTTGATAAAAGCCTCAGTATTGTCTTTCGAGTTTTGGGAGTCCACACAGGCCTGAGTGCTGGGTGCTGTGAAAATTGCCACCTTGGGTTATCTCCCCTGTCCTTATTAGGGGGGCTCCTGGCAGCCTATAGGAGATTAGGTATTACCTTGTTTGGTATGTGTGTATTTCTTTCTGTATGCTATGCTTGTTATGCTTTGTGTAATCTGTTTAAACCGTGTTTTTGTTTGACTTTGTTTGCTTAAGTTTATAATAAAGCTTTAAGTTTCTTTATCCACTGGCATGCTATTATCTCTGGATCTAAAAGAACCAATTGCCCGGGCCCCTGATCAAGGCGCTTGGACTCTTGGCAACACACTATCTGAAGTTGATGGGACATAATCCAAACCTTTGATGGATCATAGGTGGATTATTCCTGCAACAAGAAGAAACTTGGCCAAAGTAGCCATCAGTATTTCATGAAAAATTGGCCCAAATCCTCTGGAAATGGTACTAGTTCTGGGGTCCCTTGAGGAAATGAGATTGTAGGAAAATACTTTCTCAGAAATACATTTTATGAAACCAT
Source organism: Charina bottae (assembly GCA_023362775.1). NCBI lineage: Eukaryota > Metazoa > Chordata > Lepidosauria > Squamata > Charinaidae > Charina > Charina bottae. The sequence continues at coordinate 28,011,261 of JALMGJ010000002.1, read as the reverse complement.
ATTTGAAAGAGTCCCTGAAGGTATATTCCACAGTTTATAACAAGACATAACTGGCATGCAGAATTATGATCTATGAAACATAGATATTTTACCGCTTGGGGTTAATTAACTAATTTAATATAATTTAACTTATTAATTTTTTTATAGCTGCCCACTTTATTAGCCTACGGGCAGCTTTCAAATTTCAGAAGCAATAAAAACAATGAAACAAAATGATACACACAGAAGCACACAGAAGCAGGTTGCAGAGACTCTCCTTTTGCCCTGCAAAACCTGTTTTCAGAAAGGGCCAGGAATACCTGGGAATTAAGTAAAGTAGGATGGAAGAAACTACCGAACAATTGCAAACAGAGGAGACCGAGCAACCAGGAACTTCCAGGGATAGCAGATTAGTCCCAAAGGAAGAGAAATTGGTTGCATTTGACGACAAAGCTGACCGTAAGAAGAAATCCAAGAAGGGAGATAAGGGGAGCAGCGTTGAGGCTGTTGAGATTCCAGAGTTGCACACTCCAAAAACACGAGTGGAGTGGTCCATGGGGACCAGAGGCAGCCTGAACCCAGAAATTGGCAAACACGCTACCAAGACACGTGTGACCCAATCACAGAGTGGCTTCCCTAGAGGCTAAGGCATCTCGCATAGACTTTGAATTGGGGACAATCAGCCAGCAGATGGCTATGATGAACAAGACTTTGCAACACATCTTGCAAATTCTCCCCCTAGAAGGGGGAAAAGTTACCCAATGAGTGGCCAGTCCAAGAACAACCTCAGCGGAAAGTGACGCCTTGAAGGGAAGTGAAGAGGAAGAAGAAGCGTCCGAACTGGAAAAATGTTTTAGCCTACCCCCTTCAAATGTACCATTGAAGGTGAGAACCCCTTCTATGGCAGCTAAATCTTTGGCTGTCAATAAATTAAAGATGCGTTTTGATGGTGATACAGAAAAACTAGCCTGCTTCATGTCCCATGTGAGAGGGTTCATGGAAGAGTTTGAAGAATCCTTTGCGAACGAGGATGCTAGAGAAAGGTACATGTCACGTTTCTTGGAGGGGGAGGCAGCCCATTGGTTGGTGGCCATGCATGATACGAATGCGAAATAATTATTAACATTTAACTCTTTCATGATGCATTGAGAAAGAGATTTGAAGACACCTTGTTTAAACCATCATGTTTAAAGATGGCGGCTGCAAGTTAACGCGGCCGATAATCGTCTGGAGAAGGCTGGAAAAATCTCCCGAAACCCCTGAAATTCCCACCGAAAATCCCTAAAATTCATTTTGGGATTTTGGAAAGGTGGTGGCTACCAGTGGGGTGACTGGCTTCTCTGAGGGGAGCTCTGGGCGAATCTGTATTTGTATCCAAGTTAATGAGACTCCGGAGTGCCACGGCGAAGACGAAGCGGGAACTTAGTGAGCCGCCGGGCTGCCGAGATAACCGCAAGCGGCCGAGGTCCACGGGCGTACTGTTGGTCGGATCGGTGGGGCGGACAAGAATCTGGAGCCTGGAGTCCACCGAAGGCCAGAGACTCCAGAAGACCACCGGAGACTCCTGAAATCCCTTGCTGGAGGCCGACGAAACTCCGAGTCCGAGTCGGCCCGGCAGGGTGTGCGAGGGCTGGAGACCATCAAGAGCTGCTGGAGGCTTTCGGAGGCCTCTGAAATTGACTGCCGGATCCTGGAGGCTGTTGGAGGTGAGCTAGGCCGGTGGAGTTGGTGGGGGCCAAGCAGACCCGGGGCGGCATAGAAGGGAATTCGACATATGCAGCAGAGCCCTCAGAGCTACTGAAGAACATTGAGGCGGCCGGAGGCCACAGAACGCGTGCTGGATTTGGCGGAGTCAGGGGGACTTGCTGGGACCCCCCAATGAGCCGAATGAGATGGATGAGGCAGCCCTACCATAGTCATTCTGGACTTTTTCCTGGGCCATTGTTGAGGTGGGTCCGGAGGCTCCAGTTGTTGAATGGATTGGAGCTAGGGATGAATCCGGCAGCCCTGAGAGACGTGGATGGGACGGAGTCCGGAATAAGAGCAATTGCACGGACTAACCCAGGACTATTCTGGCTGAGGCTTGGGGCCTACGATCTAATACCTCCTGAATTTATAACTAAATCGTAAGAACTGGATGTTGTCCCATTGATTTAAGGTGGCAGAGAGCTTATGGGGTCCCTTAGTATGAATGTGTACTCCCCCCCCGACTGAGGTAAGGGGAGTTAGATTGTATGAGGGTGAAAGAGTACCCCCTAGGTGAGAACTTGGGGGGGTAGGAGTGATTGGGATGCGAATGGGGTGGTGCTGGACCCTACCAGTGCCGAGAGCGAGAGCTGGTGCACTGGGGGATCTTGTCACCACCCAAGAGTTTCTGGGTTCGTATGATGGATGGGTGGGATAAGGGACACTTAACTAAGCCCAAGAATCCCGGAGGCCTGGGATTGGAGGCTACTGGGGCAGAGCCGGGAATCTCTGGGGGCTATAGGGCGGGCCATTTAATTCAGGTGGTGATGGGCAAGGGACGGTATGACGGGAATCGGAGGGCGAGCCATCATAGGGGAAGGCACCTCCGGTGTCTGTTACCAGTGGTGCGTTCTGGCCCCCCGTGTTCATACCCAGGTCCTGGTAAGCAGATCCTCATGGGCTCTGGTCTCCGACTGTTGCTGCTGAATGCCAGGTCAGTGAACAACAAAGCCCCCTTTATAAGTGATTTGATCACAGATGAGCGGGCCGACCTGGTGTGTTTTACCGAGACCTGGCTGGGCCCAGAGAGGGAAGTGGCCCTCTCGGAAATGTGCCCGGCCGGGTTTCAGGTTTGGCATCAGCCGAGACACCGGGGCAGGGGAGGAGGGGTGGCAGTTGTCATCTGAGAGTCTCTTGTGGCCTTCAGGGGTGCTGCTCCACAAGTGGCCGGGTGTGAGACCCTGTTTTTCAAGTTGGGTTCACGAGAACAGTTGGGAGTGTTGCTGCTGTACCAGCCTCCCTGCTGCGTAGCAAACTCCCTGCCTGAGCTGCTCAATGCTGTCTCGGGATTGGCAGTGGAGTTCCCCAGACTTATGGGGGACTTCAATCTCCAGTCTCTGGGGCGGTCCTCGAAGGCGGCTCGGGAGTTGATGGCTACCATGGCAGCTATGGGCCTGTCTCAGATTATTCGTGACCCGACTCGTGACAGTGGACTCACCCCGGTCTTAGTTTTCTTGTCTGAGCAGTGGCAATGTGATCTGAGGGGAGAGCTACATCTTTCCCCATTGACATGGTCAGACCATGCCCTGGTGACCCTAAGACTCTCTTGTGCTGCCCCACTCCGCAGGGAGGCGGGACCTATTCGATTGTTCCGCCCCCAGCGACTGATGGACCCAGTGAGGTTTCAGAAGGAACTGGGGGTTATTCCCGAGGACTTGCTTCACGGCCCAGTGGAGGTCCTGGGCATGGCCTGGAATAAAGCCGCGGCGGGAGCCCTGGACAAGATCGCGCCTATTCGACCTCTCCGGCCCAGCTCGGCCCGGTGCTCTCCGTGGTTCACGGAAGAGTTAAGGGCTTTGAAAAGGGTCAAGAGACGTCTAGAGCGTCGCTGGAGAAAGACAAAGACTGAATCTGACCGAACACAATCTAGAGCCGCAGTTAAGGCCTACCTTGTGGCGGTAAGAGCGGCGAAACGTGAATATTTCTCCGCTCTTATTGCGTCTGCAGAATGCCGCCCGGCGGCCCTTTTTAAAATTACAAGATCTTTATTGGGTCGGGAGCAAGGGGAGACCCATTTGCAGGGCCGATCGGAAGAATTTTCTGAGCATCTGCAGGACAAAATCGCTCAGATTCATTCTAAGTTGGACTCCAAGTGTGAGACAGGATCTGGGGAGATGCCAGGGGCTCGTACTTACCATGTTATCTGGGAACAGTTTGATCCTGTTGGGCCTGATGAAGTAGACAGGATCCTCCAGACTGTGAATGTCACCACATGCCAACTTGACCCATGTCCCTCCTGGCTAGTGAAATCAGCCAGTGGGGTGTCATGTGGTTGGGTCCAGGCGATGATTAATTCATCCTTGTTCGAGGGAGTGTTCCTGGTGGCCTTCAAGGAGGTGCTGGTGCACCCCCTCCTCAAGAAGCCATCCCTGGACCCCATTATGCTGGGCAATTTTCGCCCAGTCTCCCACCTTCCCTTTTTGGGAAAGGTGGTTGAGAAGGTGGTGGCATGGGAACTCCAGAGAATTCTGGATGAAACGGATTATCTAGACCCCTTCCAGTCAGGTTTCAGGCTGGGATATGGGGCAGAGACCACATTGGTCGCGCTTATGGATGATCTCTGGCGAGAGCAGGATGGAGGGAGTGCGTCCATCCTGGCTCTCTTAGATCTCTCAGAGGCTTTCGATACCGTCGTCCATGGTATACTTTTGGGACGGCTTGGGGAGTTGGGGGTGGGCGGCGTAGTTCTGCGCTGGTTCACCTCCTTCCTCCAGGGCTGTTTCCAGTCGGTGTTGATAGGGGCGGAGAGAGCTGACCCTCGACCCCTGACTTGTGGGGTACCGCAGGGGTCGGTTCTCTCTCCTATTCAACATCTACATGAAGCCACTGGGTGAGATCATCCGGCACTACGGGATGAGGTATCACCAATATGCTGATGATACCCAGTTATACATCTCCATCCCGGGTGAAGTAGGTGATGCAGTCGATGCCTTATCTCAGTGTCTGGAGGCTGTGGGGGTCTGGATGGGGAACAACAGGCTTCAACTGAACCCTGGTAAGATGGAGTGGCTGTGGATTGATGGCCCCCGTAAATCCGGGAAGTTATCATCCTTGGTTCTGGGTGGGGTTGCACTACCTCACTCGGGTCCAGTGTGGAATCTGGGGGTCCTCCTGGACTCACGACTCCTGCTCGAAGAGCAGGTGGCAGTCGTGGCCAGGAGGGCCTTTGCACAACTGCGAGTTGTGCGCCAGTTACGCCCTTTCCTGGATCAGGAGGCCCTCCGATCAGTCACTCATGCCCTTGTCATCTCCCGTATAGACTACTGCAATGTGCTCTACATGGGGCTACCCTTGAAGAGTATCCGGAAGCTTCAGCTGGTGCAGAATGCGGCGGCGCGAGCAGTTATGGGGGCCAGAAGATCGGCTCATATAACACCTCTGCTTCGCGAGCTACATTGGTTACCAGTTTGCTTCCGGGTCCAATTCAAGGTGTTGGTGATTACCTTTAAAGCCCTAAATGGCATAGGGCCAGGATACCTGAGGAACTGTCTCGTCCTGATAACGTCGGCCCGCCCCACCCGTGCATGCAGGGAGGGCATGCTCCGGACCCCCTCAACAAGAGAATTCCATCTAGCGGGGTCCAGGGGATGTGCCTTCTCTGCCATAGCGCCCACCTTATGGAATATCTTGCCCCCAGAGGTGAGACTGGCCCCTTCACTCCTGGCCTTCTGAAAGGCCCTTAAGACCTGGCTCTGCCACCAGGCCTGGGACAACAGAGGTGGTAGTGCCTCCTGGGGTTGGCTAGCCCCGTAGCAACACGATCTATGCTACGTTCCCTATCCATCTTTAATTTTATCTATTTATATTGTATTTTTAGAGATTTTTATTGTATAATTTTTAACCTTTGATTATTGTAACCCGCCCAGAGTCCCTTGTATGGGAGATGGGCGGGGAATAAATTGAATAAATAAATAAATAAATAAGATAGCTGCTCTGGTGGAATTGCAACAGTTACGGCAAGGAAATCATATTGTGGCAGAACATGCCATGGAATTAAAAAAAACTCATTAGGTGCTTGCCTGATTGGCCAGAGTCTTTTCAAATTGAATATTTCCAGATGGGTTTAAAGCCAGGGATACTAGAAATGGCGGCAGGCAGAGGGGATCCTGAGACTTTAGATGAGTGGATTCAATTAGCTGGGAAATTAGTAAATACCAGATTACGCATCAAATTGTACAAACAGCTTCAAACACTGACCAAAAGGGTGATGGGGGAGGCTCCACCACTGAAGAAACTGATTAATCAAAAAGCGTGGGAAGTGGAGAAAGAACGTCGAGCTAAGAGTGGACTATGTTTTAAATGTGGCAAAGAGGGTCATAGCATTAGCAATTGCCCTCAGGCGATTTATATCACTAAGAAGAAACTGGAGACCAAAGGAGTTAAACCACAACAGGCAAAGAGAAAAGGTGCAGCCATAGCCGTTGAGGAGCCAAGCAAAACAGAATCATTTGGCGGAGAGAACGAGTCTACAGATGAAGAGTGTTTGCTGGCAGGAAACTCCAACTGCCTGTCCTGAGTTGCACCGGAGGACAGGCATTTGCAGATAGGTTCGCAGATCCACTGGTGAGTGGTGATTGTCCTACCATGCAAGTTAAGGTAAACATTTGACTTTATATTGGAGGGAGCAAGCTAGTTTACTAGCTATGTTGGACTTGGGGTGTTCCAGGTGTTTAATTCACCCAGCCATAGTGACTGGACTGAGACTGAAATTATATAAACTCAAGGTACGTATAATATTCTGCCAGCTTGACGGGTATGATATGAAAGGGGGCCAAGTGGAATATTACACAGAAGCTGTAAAAATGGCTATTCGGACACATCAAGAGACATTGAGGTTCATTGTAGCACCGATAGCTAATCAACCAATTGTTTTGGGGTTGAAATGGCTAAGAGAACTAAATCCCCATATTGATTGGGGGTCTGGGGAGATGGATTTCACAGATGGGTCCTAGGCAGAGTTAGAACTTGAAGGCATGTGCCTTGGAACAGAACTAGGGGCCGCAGGTGTTGAAACGGATAGTCAAACAGCTTCAGAGGCAGAAATTCCTGGGCAGTATGAGGAAGTGCTAGGGGTATTTGATGAAGCCGAATCAAACCAGTTGCCTCCTCATTGTAAAACTGACTGTGCTATTGAGCTGGAACCTGGGGCAGTTCTACCAAAGACTAAACTGTACTCCATGACCCACAAACAACTACAAGAACTTAGAAAGTTCATTGACAAACACTTGGAGAGGGGTTTTATTGAACCATCCACTTCACCTATAGCAGGCCCTGTGTTATTTCGAAAAAAGCAAGATGGCTCATTAAGACTGTGTACCTGTTATAGAGGGTTAAATGCTATATGTATTTCCAATCAATATCCACTGCTTTTGTTAAAAGATATGTTAGCACACCTAACAAAAGAGAAAATATTTACTAAACTGGATTTAAGAGAGACGTATTTTAGAGTACACATACGAGAAGGGGATGAATGGAAAACTGTGTTTAATTGTTAATTTGGGTGTTTCCAATATTGGGTGATGCTGTTTGGATTGACTGGAGGGCCTGGAGTCTTCATGACCTTAATTAATGAGGTTCTGCATGAATTTTTATATCAGGGTGTATTAGTCTATTTTGAATATATATTTATTTATACTGAAACAATGGAAGAGCATGTTAAATTGGTGAAAGAAGTGTTAAAACAACTGCTTGAAGCCCAATTTTATGTAAAATTGTCAAAATGTGAATTTCATAAAGATAAAATAGACTATTTGGGGTATAGGATATCCCACCAGGGAATTGATATGGATGCAGCAAAAGTACGTAATGTGTTGGGGTGGGAGACTCCAAGGACAGAAAGAAATTGCAATCCTTTCTTGGATTCACAAACTTTTATCACCAGTTCATTCCCCAATTTGCCAAATTTTTTTTCCTGCTAACCAAACTATTAAAAACAAAACATCCCAGTGAGGGGGTATTGGCAAGCAAACCTCAGACGAAGTTGAAATGGACTCCAGAGTGCCAAACCGCTTTTGAGAAGTTAAAGACACTATTCACTGCTGAACCGATTTTAAAACACCCTGATTCTGAGCAGCCTTTTGTCATTCAAACAGACGCTTCTGATACCGCAGTGGGGTCAGTATTATTACAGAAGGATAATAACAATAAGTTGCGACCCTGTGCTTATATTTCCCATAAATTCACTGAAACTGAGAGATGCTGGCACGTATTGGAAAAAGAAATGTTTGCTGTTCGCCATGCTTTGGCTACGTGGTGGCATTTGCTGAAGGGATCCCTCCACCCCTTTGAAGTGTTGACTGATCATAAGAACCTAGAAGCATTGAGATCATCTCATAAATTAAACCCAAAAAAGTACGTTGGGCTGAGTTTTTCTGTAAATTCAATTTCACACTTAAGTATTTTCCTGCAGGGAAAAACCTTTTTGGCAGATGCCCTGTCCCACTTGCCTCAACATGATAGCCAAAGAGAAGTTATCACCATGGTAATGTCTCCACAAAAACTTTGGATTAGTGAGCTGACAATGAGCTCAGGACCCAGGAGGTTGATTCGTATAAGCAAATAGGTGACACCACTGTTACTAGATGTAAATCTAAACCTCCTGAAGGGTTGCCAGAAGCATCATTAATGAAGGAAATAAGAGCTAAATTAGAGAACAATGCGTGGTGGAAATCAAATAAACAGACACTTCAAGAGAGTAGTGGACTGTGGTGGAGTTGGGACAGGCTATATATTTGCTATGTATTAAGAAAGTGTATTTTGGAGCGGTGTCATGATGATCAGGTGGCTGGACATTTTGGTTTTGTAAAAACTTTGCAGTTGGTGAGGAGGCACTTTTGGTGGTCCACCTTAAGAAAAGAAGTTAAAGAATATGTTCTATCTTGCCCTATATGTGCCACAATGAAAAGAGCCCCTGGCAAGCAAGTGGGACTACGGAAAGGGGTAGCGCAGACTTCGAGCCCCTGGAAGCAAATTGCTATGGACTTTATTGTGGATTTACCTGAGAGTAAGGGAAAAACTATGATCTGGGTGGTTACGGACTTATTTTCCAAGCAAGCACATTTCATTCCATGTAAGAGCATACTATCAGCTAGTAAACTAGCCAAACTCTTTATTCAGCATGTCTATTGCGTTCACGGCGCCCCCGTGAGGGTAATTAGCAACCGCAGAAGTCAATTTACCACCAAGTTTTGGAAAGTGTTTTTAAAACTGATTGGCACTGAGCAAGTTTTAAGCTTGTCTTTTCGTCCTTGCATGGACGGATTGACCAAATGACTTAACACTGTGTTCGAGCAATATCTAATGTCTTACATTAGTTATCAACAGAAGGATTAGGTGGATCTCTTACCCTTTGCTGACATTGCGTATAATAATGCAGAACATCAGAGTATGGGGTTTTCCCTGTTTCAAATTGCCACCTGTCAAGATTTTGTGCCTATTCCTGAACTGCCAGATCCTTCCTCTAATGTACTACCCAATCTAATATTGGCTGATGAATGGATTGCTAAAATAACAGCTAATTGGCCCATTAAGCAAAAAACATTGCAGGAGGTAAAAGACACCTATAAAAAAATTGCCAATCACAAGAGATCCCGAGAATGGGTTCTGGTTGTAGGACAATTGGTTTATTTGTTTACGGAGCATTTGAGGTCAACCCAGAAGTTGGGAGTAAAGTATATTGGTAAAATAAATAAATAAATTTCCAATTGTGAAAGTGATAAATCCTGTAACTGTTCAGCTGGCTTTACCAAAGAATCTACGGAGAGTACATCCTCTTTTCCACATTTTTTGTTAAAGCCAGAGAAAACTTCTGAGAGATGGCATCCAGAAACTCCACCACCTCCTCCTGTGATGGTGGGGGGGAGGAACAACATTTTGATGTCAAAGCTATTTTGGATTCTTGCCTTCACAGGGGCAAGTTACAATATCTAGTCCAATGGAAGAATTTGCCTGGTGGCTTTAATGACTGGGTGGATAAGTCTCATGTTTCTGCTCCCAGACTTCTTCCTAAGTTTCATTCTTAGTGTCCTGATAAGACTGGTTAGACTGTTGTGTTTAATTGCCATGTTTTGTTACTTTCTATTTTTCAGATTCCTGCTCATGCTGCAATTTAGTTTTAAATGATCTTTTTACTGTATAAATCACTTTCTGTTAGAGGGTCAGCATGTCAGGGTTCACGTTTGAATCCTGCCATTAGTCTTCGTAGTGTTAGTGTTAGAATGTGGAATATGGGGAGGTGGAAAGCTGTGCCAAGCGCCGAGTTGTGGTTACAAGCAGAGACTGTGGAATGCGGTGCCAAGGTCGTCCACCTGCAGGAGTTGGAGGGGCCTGAGAATGGAGTGTGAAATTAAGGGACATTGACATCATAGGCATGAAGAAATTGGCGTACAGGGGGGAGAGTTAAGTTGGGCCGTTTGGTGGGAATCTGGCATTCGGATCTTTGGGAGTGCTTTGATTTACATGTATCCTTAATAAAGCATATTCTGCATTTCAATGAAGTGCATGGAGAAGTGTTTATTGGGGCATTGAATTCGAGGTCATTACAAGTTCTCCCTTTACTTCCAATTCCAACAGAGCTAACATTTCCAGTTCTCTTTTTAACTCCAAATCTCTAATCCCCATCTTCTTCTTTATAAGATCCACTTTATCCTTTGCGTATTTAAAAACATTATCATTTTTTTCTCATTCTTGATTCACTTTAAAGTTCACATCTTCTGAGAAATATCTATGTTTCAAATATTGTGTGACTTTAAGAAAAAACTCATCCAAAATCAGTTTAATTTTTTCCATGCTTCCCACAATACTCTATAGTTCCCTCTAGTGACCCCAAAAATAAATTCCATCCAAGAAATGAAAGTTGTTTTGAAATGAAAGGAGGGAATTGTCCATCCACTATTATTTACACAATTAGACCAATCAGCATAGTAGGAAGTAATAACAAAAAAAAAAAAAAAAAAAATCCCACACGAACGTAAAAACAAGAAAGGCAGATTTCAGCTATACACACACAGATTCATAAAAAAGGGGAAATCTTCAATAATCCATAAAAACTGATTTTCCCCTAAAAAAGGCAATAAAAACAAGAATGTCCACTTCCATTTCTAAGATATATATAAAAAGAAAATTTTCAGATTACTCACTTAAAGATACCAAAAAATAATGAGAATCACCAAGAGGTTGAACTTCTCTTTGCCTTAAAAAGCCTCTATTAAGTAACAAATAGACATAAAAATAAAGTGTCTTCGAAATGGGGCAGTCAGATCTAAAGTCTGTTCTACAGCTTCTACACAATCTCAAACAAAATGACAGGCCCACCTTCCAGCTGTCCCACTCACAGTAGCAGTCCTCATTGCCATCGTTAATTGAGGATCGCAGGTCATTAAGCGAGGACCTCACATCAATGTGACTTGTGATTTCCTGCCAGCTTCCCACAAAAAATGTCAATGGGAAAGCTTGCAGGAAGTCACAAGTCCCAGGCAGCTTGCAAGCAGGCAGGCGGGTGGGTGAGTACTATGGAGTATGGTGGGGCAGAAGGGTTTTGTGGTGAATATGTCTGGGATGGAGAAGGAGGGCTGTACCACCAAGTGAGTGCATGGAGCTGGGGATGGGCTGATGCAGCACCGCACAAGTGCATGTGGGCTGTGGAGGGAGTGCTGCTGTAAGGCACAAGTGCATGCAGGCTGGGAAAAGGATGCTGCAATGAGGGACATGTGTAGCTGGGGATTGGAGGGGGACTGCAGACCGATCACACACTACGGAGTATGAGAGCCCTTGGATCTCGTAGTCCATAGCAGACATTCTTGGGAGAAGAAGTGGTGGGAGTGACTTGCAACCTTCCCTGCTGGCTTCCCCATTGACTTTCCTTGTGGTAAGCCGGCAGGGAAGGTTGCAAATGGTTACACGTGACCACAGAATGCTGCAACTGTGGTAAGTGCAAGCCAGTTGCCAAGTGCCCAGATCATGATCATATGACTGCATGGGTGCTGGGATGCCATAGGTTTGAGGACCAGTGATAAGTATCACTCCTTCAGCACCACTGTAACTTTGAACAGTCGCTGAATAAGTACTCATTAACCAACAACTACCTGTACTTAGCTATTCTAATTGAAAACTCACATGGATGGGCTTTCACTTCCGGGTTCTGGTCGGAGCACAGCGAAGAACTGGGGCTCCTTAGCCTCAATTCCACGGCTAAGCTGTTTGCAGCGATTTGGGAGAAGAAATCGCTGGAAAAATCACACTCGAAGAGAGTGTGATCGGAAGATTAACCACAAAGGGTCTCTGAAGTAAATGCCCTCCCCCGACTCCTGTAATTTCCACTGCGGGAGGAGGGAGATGGAGCAATGAAAGGAGACTGGGAAAAAAAACGGGGCTCTGCAGCAGCCGTGATTCTAACAGATAAGTAGCTGGCCCGACCAGGCTTTTAGTCACTTTTTTTACTTTTAAACATTATTATTTTTTTATTAAGTGCTAAGATTTGTATCTGGACTTGATTTATATTTGCTGGTGCTATATTTTTTTCTTGTTAATGGAAGAATAAACGGTGGGAAGAGAAGCTAAGTGGCTTTGCTAGAAGTGAAAGTGACTTTTACTATTATTTCAGTTTGGTTTGAGTTTTTTACTTATGGACAACTATTGGTATTTCTATTTTTGCTCTCTGGAATACTATATTAAAGCTTGGATTTAAATGGAGTGATTAATACTTTATTTTTTTAAGATTTTGATGTTGGGATTACTGAACCCTATTAAAAACTCTTTTATATATACAAGTTCCTCTTTTTCTTTTTGAACTTTGAACTCTGTTTGGATTTATTTTTCTGAAAAAGTCAAGTTATTTAACGTTTAATTTGGATTATTGGATTATTATATGGAAAGTAGAGGCTTTTTTACATGTCTCTAGCAACATTTTTTCTTTTTGACTTGTGGTTGGATTGAAGAATTACAAGTGGGAAGGTGAAACCCTGGGAATATTTACTATTCTTATCTTTGATTTTGACTACAGGAGAACAAAAAGTCCTAGGCTTTTATCCTTTGAAACACTGTGGACTTTTATATATAAGGGATTATAAATGACCTAAGAGGAAAAATTTTAAAGGAGCCTAGTTCTCTCTTTCTTTTTCCTTAACCTTTTGGATATTTGTTTTTTCACCTTTTCTTTTTTCTTTTTATTATTTGTAAAAGAATTTTTAATTTTTTTTTTAATTTTTTCCCCTTTTTTAAATAATTTTTGTTATATTGTTATATGGTGCTTTTTCCCCTTTTCTCCCCTTTTTCTTCTTTTTTGCAGGGCTATGGCGTCTTTGGGAACGAAACGGGCGGAGAAGGAGAAGAAGAAGGAGACTGGAGGACCACCTATTGATTCTGCTACACCTGCTACATCTGCCTCAGAAGCTTTATTACCAGAAATGAAAAAGATATTAGAAGCTGTTGCAACACTAAATAAGAAAATGGATGATCAGAATACAGCAATAAATAAGAAAATGGATGATCAGAATACAGCAATAAATAAGAAAATGGATGACCAGAATACAGCAATAAATAAGAAAATGGATGACTCCACGAAGCAGATGGAAGATCAGATTACAGCATTAGACAAAAAAATGGACGATATGAAGAAAGAAATAACCCGAGAGATTAAGCAAGATTTTAAAAAAGAAATTCAAACAGTTAAGGAAGTGGTCAATTCTCTGTCAGGAGAACTTAAAGATACGCAAAGCCAGATGCAAAAATTAGAAGATAAATCAGAATATGCTATTAAAGAGATTGAACATAATCTAGATATCACAGCTTTAGCAGAAATGAGAGAGAAGGAGCACATCTTGAGATTTAGAGCAATTCCAGAACAAGTAGATGAAAATGTGAGAGAAAGGATGACTTTTGAATTAGCTAAATTTTTGGAGACAAGAGAACAAGATTTAGATTTGGAGATAGACAAGATATTCAGAGTAAACTCACGTTATGCTAAGGAAAGAAAAGTCCCTAGAGACATATTGATATATTTTGTAAGAAAAGTGACAAAAGAGCAAATCTTAAGGAAGCATTATAATACTAGATTAAATATAGAAGGGAAGGAAATAATTGTATTAAAAGAAATTCCCTTGAGAATAATTAGGAAAAGAAAAGACTATTCTTTCCTTACAGACAAATTAAGGCAACATAGTATTTCATTCAGATGGGAAAAATTGGAAGGCGTATCGTTTGAGTTTAAAGGACAGAGATTCAAAATAACTTCCATTTTAAAAGCAAAAGCTATTTTAGAGAAATACAAGAAAGAAATGGGTTTACCAGAAGGAGAATTGACAAAAGGAGGAGAAACATCGAAAGACAAAGAGAAGACTGAAGATCTATCTGAGAAAGGAGCTACAGGTGTGGACTTAACAAAGGGATTTTAAAGAATAAAACACCAATGGAACTTAAATATCTGACATGGAATATTAATGGAGCCAATGCTCCACAAAAAAGAAGAAAGATATTTCATTTTTTGAAAAAACAGAAATTGGACATAAGTTGTTTACAAGAGACTCATATTTGTAAAAAAGATACTAAATATTTGATTCAAAAACAGCTTGGAGAAGAATTTATTTCGGCTGGATATAAAAAAACTAAAGGGGTAGTCTTATATGTACAACCAAAGTTAAACCCAAAATTGATAGTAGCTGATGAAGAGGGTCGATACATTGTAGTAGAAATTAACATACAAGGAACTAAAACACTGATAGTTGGACTTTATGCACCGAATATGGATAAAGGAGTATTTTATAAAAACCTGATGGATAAACTTTTGGACTTAACTTATGACAATTGGTGTTTCATGGGGGATTGGAATGGGGTAATTTACCCCAGATTGGATAGACAGTCACAAAAAGAAGTGAAGCAAACACAGGGAAAATTGCCACAAACATTTTTCGACTTGAAAGAGATGTTGGATTTACAAGACATTTGGAGATGTATGAATGGGACTTCCAGAGAATTTACATATTATTCAGAGAGATTTAAATCACATTCTAGAATAGATATGATTTTGATATCTAAAAATTTGATGATGGATATTAACAAAGTTGATATATTACCTAAGACTTTATCAGATCATAATCCAGTAATGTTGACTCTTAAAGGGAAACGGAATGTATTTAGATGGAGATTGAATGAGTCACTACTACGGAATAATGATGTAGTTGATGTATGCAAAAAAAAATTAAGAGAATATTTTCAATTTAATTTGAACAAAGGGACTAATATTCAAACTGTATGGGAAGCCAGTAAAGCATATATGAGGGGTTATTTTATTCAATACAATGCTCAAATGAGGAAGAAAAAACAAAAAAGAATTCAATTGATTTTAGATGAAATTAAAAGTAAAGAGTTAGATTTGAGAGATAAACCAATGGATGACACTTTGCTCACTCAAATTAAATTTCTACAAAAGCAAATATCAATGATATTAACTCAAGAGATAGAGACTCAAATGAAATTTACAAAACAAAAATATTTTGAATATGCAAATAAACCAGGTAGATGGCTGGCTTATAAATTGAGGAAACAAAGACAAAAGAATTTGATTACTAATATTCAACATGAAGGAAAAACTCTGGTGAATAACACGGATATTCAAAAAACCTTTCATGACTATTATTCTAAATTATATAAAAAACAAGATGTCAACATGGATGAGATTGAAGAATATTTGAATGAACAAAAACTAACTGTTCTTAATGACCAACAAAGATTGATATTAAATAATGTTATAACAAAAGAAGAATTGATAAAAGCTTTTAAGAAAATTAGTAGTGGAAAAGCTCCTGGACCGGATGGATTGTCAGCAGCCTACTATAAATGTTTTGAAGAGGATTTATGTCTACCTTTGCAGAAGACTATGAATTCTATTTTGGAAACAGGAATTATGCCTGAAACTTGGAAAGAAGCACATATAACATTGATACCCAAAGAACAACAGGATTTAACATTAACTAAAAATTACAGACCAATATCTTTATTGAATAATGACTATAAGATATTTACAACGATATTAGCAGAAAGAATGAAGAATATACTTAAGGATTTTATTCATCAAGACCAAACTGGTTTTCTACCCAAAAGACAAATTCATGACAATGTCCGAAACATAGTAGACGTAATTGAATATTTGGATCAACACTATGATAAACAAGCTGCCTTGATATTTATTGATGCTGAAAAAGCCTTTGACAACTTAAATTGGCCTTTTATGTTCAAAGTTTTGGAAAATATGAATTTTGGAGGAAATTTTATAAAATGGATTAAATCAATATATACTCCACAATTTGCCAAAATAATTGTTAATGGAGAATTTAGTAAGCCATGTGAAATACAAAAAGGTACTAGACAAGGTTGTCCATTATCTCCACTTTTGTTTATATTGGTATTAGAGGTTTTACTTAGAGATATTAGACAAGATGATGGTAGCCATGGTATTAAAGTTAAAAAAGAAGTTTATAAACTAAGAGCATTTGCTGACGACCTAGTCATTACTTTGGAGAATCCACTAGAAGGAATTGAAATATTAATACAGAAACTAAAAGACTTTGGGTCGCTAGCAGGGTTCAAAGTGAATTTACAGAAGACAAAAGTTTTGACCAAAAATATGGATTACCACCAACAAGAGAAATTGAAAGAAATAACAGGATATTCAATGGAAGAAAAAGTAAAATATTTGGGAGTATATTTAACAACTAAAAATGTTAAGTTGTTTAAGAATAATTATATTCCACTTTGGATGGATATTAAAAAAGATTTGGAACATTGGGAAAAACTGCAATTATCATTATTAGGTAGAATTTCAGCAATTAAAATGAATGTTTTGCCAAGAATTTTATATCTTTTTCAAACACTACCTATATTGGCATCAGAAGAACCTTTTAAACAATGGCAGCGAGATATTTCTAAGTTTATTTGGCAAGGGAAAAAACCAAGAGTAAAATATAAAGTATTGCAAGACTCTAAAGAAAGAGGAGGACTAGGTCTACCGGATTTGAAATTATATTATGCTGCTTGTTGCTTGGTTTGGATTAAAGAATGGATAGTTTTGAAAAATGAAAAATTATTGAATTTGGAAGGACATGAATTAAGATATGGATGGCATGGATATTTGTGGTACGATAAAGTTAAAGTTAATGTGGACTTTAAAAACCATTATATTAGAAGATCCTTGTTAAGAATCTGGAATAAATATAAATTAATCTTATGTTATAAAAGACCCTTATGGATTTCTACACAAGAAGCATTCTACAGAACAGAAGTAAGAAATAAAGATAAATGGTTAACCTACAAAGACTTTTTAAAGAAAGAACAAGGACAATATATAATTAAATCAATAGAAGAATTGGTATCAGAGGGATACAGTTTTCAATGGCTTTCATATATGCAGCTCGTAGAGAAATTTAAATTAGATAAGAAAGACCTTGAATTTGAACAAACCAAATCGGAATTTGAGATACAACTATGTGAGACAGATGATCATCTAATTGCAAAAATGTATAAATTATTGTTAAAAGGTGAAATGGTAGAGGAACAAGTTAAAGACTGTATGATTAAATGGGCTAAAAATATTGGCCATAATATTCAAATGCAACAATGGGAAGATATGTGGACCAAAGGGTTAAAATTTACTTTGTGTTATAATTTAAAAGAAAACTTTTATAAGATGATGTACAGATGGTATATGACCCCACAAAAACTTTCTAAAATGTATGGAAATGTCTCCAACTTATGTTGGAAATGTAAAAAAAAAGAGGGGTCTTTTTACCATATGTGGTGGACATGTGAGACTGCAAAGAAATTTTGGACTCAAATACATGCATTGATGCAAAATATATTACAAACTCGAGTTCCATTTAAACCGGAATTTTTCTTACTGGGAATAATTGATGGACAACCTGGGAAGCAATTTACAAGGATTATGCAATACATGATTACAGCAGCAAGACTTATTTTTGCACAAAATTGGAAAAACCAGATATCGCCTACGATACAAGATTGGATGTTAAAATTGATGGATATGGCAGAGAATGATAAACTGACATGTTTATTAAAAGAAAATCCAAATAATTATTTCCTTAAAGAGTGGAAACCATTAACTGACTATTTACAAGATGCGGGAGGGGCAAAGCTTATATGGGGATTTGAAGATTAAAATATATATATATTGATGTAATAGACAAGAAATATTCTTTAATATTATATATAGACCTAGCATGTAAGACAAAATTTTTAAAATACCATGACCAGATACAAATCGGAAGTTGACCAAATTCTGTTTCAGCTTTATCTTTTTTTCTTTTTTCCTTTACTACACTTTTTTATCTTTTCTTTTTTCTTGATTTGTATTTCCATTTTCTTTTCTGTTTCAAACTTTTATCTATGTAAAATTAAAATCTAATAAAATTTGTTAAAAAAAAAAAAAGAAAACTCACATGGATGGACAAAGACTGTTTAGAACACCAAAAAACGAGAATAATTCCAAGGCATGTTATTTTATAATACCACTAAACTGTATAAAATAAGTTCTAAAATCATGAGCTTTCATTGTTTTTCATCATGAGATGCTCCTTGGTGTTCATGTCAGGTCTCAGGATAATGATGTAGCATTTGGGGATAAAGATGCATCCCAGTAAGCCCAAGCTGGAGGCCAGGATGGAGAAGATCTGCACAGCCACCATGTATTTCCCTTTGGTGCTCAGGTAGGTGGGGACAAAGGAGACCCAAACGCTGCAGAAAACCAACATGCTGAATGTGATCCACTTGGCTTCGTTGAAGGTGCCCGGCAGCTTTCGGGCCAGAAAAGCCACCAGAAAGCAGATGGCAGCCAGAAAACCCATGTAGCCAAGGGCAGTATAGAACATGGTGACTGAGCCTTCATTACATTGCAGCATGATGTGTCCCGGTTGGGAATGCAGGTCAGAATCTGGGAATGGGGGAGAGATTGCCAGCCATATGATACAGATGCCCACTTGAATACCAGAGGAGCATAATACAATGGAGTTCGCCAGGCTTTTCCCTAGCCATTTCCTCATCCTGCTGCCTGGCTTTGTGGCCAGGAAGGCCACCACCACCATGACGGTCTTGGCCAGCAAGGAAGATACAGCAACAGAGAAAACAACACTGAAGGTCATTTGTCGAAGAAAACAGGTCACTTTCTTGGGATGACCAATGAAGAGAAGGGAGGTCAAGAAAGAAAGCAGGAGGGAGACCAGGAGAATGTAGGTGAGGTCCCGGTTGTTGGCTTTGATGATGGGCGTTTCTTGGTACTTAATGAAGATTCCCAGAACAAAGGCAGTGGTTAGAGACAAAGTAAGTGCAAAGAGAGCCATGATGAGACCCAATGATTCTTGATATGATAAAAAGGTTATAACTTTGGGGACACACTGATCTCGCTTCTCATTGGAATGCTGGTCATCTGGACACTTGCTGCAATGGGCTGCATCTGAAAAACAGTTGCTAGCATGTATCAATTTCTGCAGCTGTAGTATCATGAAAAATACAACTTTAATCAATTACTACTACAGTAAATAAAAGATGTATTTTGAAGTGATGGGGTGAGAGGATATTGGGAGAGGAGGAGAAGAGATTGGAAAATACTTTCCCACTGTACTTGGTTAAGGCCTGAGTTGGAGGTTGAGAAAACATATTCATGAAGGATTAATGGACTTTGAGGAAGTGCTCTGGAACATGCAACTGAATATGACCTGAAAGGTGAAAGAGTACTGCGGTATTGTCTTTTGAATCCTACCAGAGGCATCAGATGGGCACAAATATAGGATTTGACTTTAAATAATGTAATGGCTGTTGGGGCGTTATTGTTGCCTTGTTGCCTTGCCTATTTGACAGTGGCAAGCGATATTGTTTGGGCTCTTGTATTAAGCTCCCTCACTTGATTCTTCCTGAAATTGGAAGAAAGTTGATGAATATAGGGGTGGAAATTGTATTGTTTTGAATCATTCATGTCTAATTTTAATTCAAAAGTGTTTTTGTCTTCATTCCATCTTCATTATGGAATATGGCTCTGAGCACAGCATGTCTGGCCTGTGGCTGGAAAAGAACCCATGCTCAGTTGCCTTCCAGGGAGACCCACATCAAACGTATGCTCAAATG